>OX638312.1:0-1490035 GCA_951812415.1 Beris morrisii | reverse complement strand
GTTTTTTGGACGGCCAAAAGCCAAGATGCAAACTTCTAAATGAATGGGAAACGGTTGGTAGTAGATGGCACAACTATTGGAAGTGAACGTAGTTAGGAGGCATCAAGCACACAGCGAACAGTTTAATGGACGAGAAGTTAACAAATGTTGGACATGTCACTTTTGAACGATGGCCAGATACTTTGGCTGTACCGATAACAACTTTGTTGGTTTGTTCCGAACCGGACAGTTTTCTGGTAACAATGAGATTCCGACGATTGATGAAGGAGGCTAATGTGAGAAATAAATGGACATGGACGGAATCTTGCAAATTGCGCTGCTCTGAAGAGTTATATGATAGCGGAGAGAAATAATCAACGATCGAAATAATCAAGGAAAAATAAGGAATGAGTTCAATTTAATCGAGATTTCATTCGCTAGGTACAGCCAGTTAATGCTTTTGTACAAAGCCGCCAATTTTCAAATCAAATCGTTGGATCTGAAGACATATCCGGACTGTGAAAGACGCAACCGAGGTAACACCAGAAGGAGGAGGACACTCGATGAACAATATCAGCGTGACATCATCTCGAAATACCTGCATCAGTGTAGTAACCTTATCTGGAGATGGAGAACGTACAGAAGTCCGGACAAGTCATATCGCCATCAGCGCGAACAGGAGGCCCCTGTATTTTTGCAGCAATAGATTTGGTCGGATGATGGCAAACAAAAGCCTTCATCTTTATTTCGACCAAGAAGCTAGGTATCCAATCGAATCCTCGCAAGGCCAACTTGGTCGAACGATTTGAGTCACCCGCGGGGAGCGATAAAACGGCAAAAACATGAGGTTTGAATATGGTGCGCAGAGTGCACCTACCTTCAGAATTCTTGCGCAAGACCTCGAAAATGGAATTATTATCTTCATATTATTACCTTTTGGTCCGCATAATTCTGCATATAGGAAACGTACGAGTAGGTACCTCTAGTGTAGTCCTCATCGTTCGTATTACTTTTGCGTTTGCCATGCAGTTCGCATTCCGTTGTCGAGATGAGATTTAACAATCTGGCAAATGTAGCACCAGAGGACAGCTCCGGACCATAACGATATTATGCACAAAGTCGTTACTTTCGATAAAAGACGCTATGCATATGCGCACATTGCTTCATCCAGGGTCTGATCGCACAGGTCGCCTGCAGCGAATTTAATTGCAAATTCGAAATAAATTTGTCGGACTTGCGGATGCCGACCGGCCGGTCGGCCAGCAAAGTCTTTCCTTTTTTTTCTGCAGCCACCAAGGCTTTCCTGAGCTGAAGCGAACCACTCGACTTTATTCACTGGCTTATTATTTTTCGCCCGATTTTAATTCTAATTTATTGCAAATCGCTCAGAGTTGGGGTTAATTTGGTCTAACTGTGAGGCATTTTGTGCAGATTGGCCGCCTGGAATCGCGACGGGATTATTCCTTTGCCGAGACTTATTTCAGTTCGAATCGTTTATATGCGACTTCGTTGTTATATAAAGAAGGAAAAAAGAAGAAGTCACAAGTCGAAATTTATGGCTTCCTAAGACGACAGGCAGTTATGATGGTTTATTTTGAATTTAATTTTTTTTTAAATTGCCAAGATAATTGCATTGCTGTCGCCATTTTAAATGTTTTTCGGAGAAAAAATTGGACGCATTTGGGTATTTGAAACGATTTCTCTAAAATCTAAGCATAAGGTGATATAAAATTTATATCGCTAAGAAGCTAGTTTACTTATATGGTTTTCAAAATATATCTATTCCAACTATATGCTTCAAAATTTCCATGAAAGGGAATATGGAAAAAGCAAAAACTGCGTCATTGAATGAGCAACAATATAATAAAGAAAATAAAAATTTAACTCAGAATTTTTAAGTAACGTTAAGAAAGTTTTTCAAGCTTCGTCTACGTCTATGTTGACGTCAAATTATTGCTATTTTAATAGTTCTAGCTAGTTGCGGTCGATCAATTTGGGTCACGGTCCTACATACTGAAAACTCAATGGAATTTTTTGTGGTGGGGTAGCCACCTTTTGTAAACAGAAATTTGGTTGTGTCGTAATAATCACCAGGGTCGTCGTGCTCTCGTAAATCTGTCAGATATTTGTTATTATTGACACGGTTGCATACTCGACGTTGTTGCGCTTGCGCAACCAATCGCTAGCAGCGACCCTGTCGATAATAACGAGAACCTGTATGGTTCATGGTGATGGATCAAATCTGCATTCGGCAAATTGATCGTTGGATATATTTTTAGTATTTAAGCTTTTGGTTTGTTTTAAATAATTTTCTAAGTAAATTTCTGAACGTCGACTAGCACTGTTTCTATTTATAGTATCTACATAATAAATACGTCCTTTTTTGTTCACATTTGGGTACAAAGGTACTTTAACCGTGAGTGCGCACCATTGTCAAGAATCCGGAATTTGGTGGAAACAATAACATTCCAAAACAATTACAGGAAAATGGTTTACCAACTTTAAAACTAAAATTACTGTATTTTGTTCAACAGACAACACTGATAATGTCATAATCAACCATAAAAAATTGAAAAAATTACTCATAGCGGCTTTTGTAGGCGCAACGACGATATTTCATTATATAATTTTTGTGACGGTTGCTATTGATGTAATGTTTTCAAATTATTTTTTATTGTATTTTTAAAATGTTTCCGGCCTTCAAATTAGTTTTAATAAATTTTGTAATTTTAATTCTTTTTAAATTAAATTGTATACATGACGAAAAAATTGATGATTGCAATTTAAAAATATACCAGGGTTCGGAAGCCGAAATTGGACAGTTTCCATACTCTGTAAGTGGGAATTTAATCATTAGCGAGAATATATTGGGAATTATATTATGAATATAGGTTGTATTGATGTATGACGATTATTCAACTAGATGCAGTGCAGGACTGATAAGTTCAAGTCATATTTTGACAGCAGCTCATTGTCGCAGGTCAAAGGAAGATCTTTACGTTGAAGTAAATAATAAAAGAAATTAATATTTTTATACGAATTGATAATTAATTTCATCAAATTTAATATACTCATAGCTAATAATGATTGGTGATGTTGTTAAGCCAAATAGTGACTTACCCGAAGCCCCAACACGACAGATTCAAAAGTTCAAGGAATATGTGATGCATCCAAAATATGAACAGAAGTGGTCTGCAAGGAATTTCATAAAACAGACCCAATACGACATCGCAATAATTACGGTTTGAATAACATTTGTTTGCTTTATTAGTGGGAAACAATGACCGACTACAAGAATACACTCAACAGAAACGCATTTAATTTAAATACCTTTGATCTTATTACAGGTTGATTCGCCATTTGTTTTTACGATCGCAGTTCAAGCAGTTCAATTGGCCAGTACTCCGGTGGCAGAGGGCACAGAATGCACTTTGGCAGGTTGGGGACGATTAAAATGGGTAAATCTAGAGTTATCAGTACAATTGACGAACATTTGCTAAGTACCTCTGCCAATAGTCAGCCTCATTTATGTTTACGAGTACGTTTAGTTAAATAGTTTATGGCGTTTAGCAAAGAAAAATTCTATTTCAAAAAAAGTTGAACTTGTATTTCTGTCTCAGCATTGCTTGACTAGTTTTACGACAGCTGACGAAGGCAACGATATAGTCTACTTAAACTTTTTTTTTCTTAATAACAAAGACAAAATTTATTTGTAGAGCGCAAGAAGCTTTCGAAAGGCTAGATGATGAAACGATGAAAGAAAGTCCTAACATCTGCTTTCTTTCATTCTTCTGGAAAATAATTCATCATAATACATGAAGTTTGTGTTATTATATCAATGTACAATATTTATGACGAAAGACTAGAAATTAAGTTGACAAAATTAGCTTTGGCGCTTCTATGCCTTTCGGTTGTTTTAGAGTATATGAGAAATTATCTTCCGACTGTATACCAATTTAGCAGGTAATTAAAAAAAAAAACAAAACCTCTGGATTAGTTTTTTTACACTGGTAGGGATAAGAGAAATTACTGTTAAATTTATAAACAGTTACGTGTACTTGGAATGCTGAGTTTAAACAATTGGGAAGATGTTTCCAGCAATTTTTAAAAGGGTTGAAGCTATTAGAAATCTACACAATTTTTATTTTTACTTAATCATCAACCAACCTACCTATGTTCACGTTTTAAACTATTACAGAATTTCGAGTGAAACTTTTTTTTATTTCCGCTGGAAAATGTAGTCAGATAATGTAACCGTCAAAGTTTTGTTTGCCAAAAGTTGTAACAGCTCTACCACGAGGGCAATTTTGTCAAAATATGATGTCGCCCTAATTTTTTTGTAATAATTTTTTTTCGTCAAATATGTGCCTAAAAATCAGTATTTTTAGTATAGAAACTTCTGAATAAAGCTTCTATTATATATGTATAGCTGTACTCGTATGACAATTATTGAAATATGTAACTATTTTTGCTAGTAAATGCGGTATAGCCATTAAATTCTGTTCTCCGAATCATTGTATTTCCCTTAAAAAATATTTTATTAGAAAATTTTTTTGTCAAATTATCCCGGTCAAATATTTGACAGCATTTGGACGCCATCTAATAGAAGCTTTAGCAATTATTCACTCTATTTCCCATATATGTAATCTCATAATTTTCAATATTGTAATCAATATACATTTTTGAATTATTTATATGTAATTATCTCTTTTTATAGGGCAGTAATTTAACTTCAACAAATCCCCTCATGTACAAAAATGACATAATTCGTCCGAAAAAGAAATGTAAAGCATCGAATTATAAAGTACTTTGTGGTGGAGTTCGATTTGGTTGTCCGGTATGTTGGACAATATTTTTTATTAAATGTCACTGTAGTATTGTTAAGAACTTGCAAATTTTATTCAATTCACATATAGGGGGATTGTGGATCGCCACTGATTTGCAACGGAGTGGTACATGGAATCTTTAATACGGCAATAAAAATAAAAGGAGTTTTTTATATGATTTATTCCGATGTTTATTCCTTTCGTGGGTGGATTGATTCCGTTATTGATGGCACCGAATATTTATTAATAAAGTACATATTTGCATGCTATGTTTTATTTACAGGATTATGATATTTGAAATGTATTTTAATTGCAGTGAGCAAATATCACAGTCTAGCTCGTTAAAAAGAAATTTAAAATTGGACGGCTTTTTAACATATTTGAAGCTACAAATTTTCCAATTTTTATGTTGTTTTAGAATATTTGAAAAATTTTATGGTTTGGTTTTATTATAAAAATATATAATATAAATGATAATAATAAATATGTAAATATCTATTATTAATTGTGTACAGATTTCTTTTTGAAAGATCCCTTGCACTTTTTCTTCTATGGCGCGATGTGAGTTTTTCTCGAAACTCCTGATAGTTTGTCAGCCTATTGTCCAACATCGGGGGAGAGAGGTGGTTCGAAGGGACAATTGAGAATAGTAGAGTTTTACGTCAACTGCTTATGCTCAAATTGTAATACATACACAGTAAAAAAAATCCATTGAATTTGACATCTTTTGGATAGTAGGCAAATATATTCAGTTGAAAAGTACATGAATAATTTACTAATTTCGAGTAAAAGTGATTGAAATGTGCACTTTTACTTGAAAAAATTAAATATATTGGCTATTCAAAGTAAAAATTGGATTAAAAATGATTTTTTTTTTAAAACAGTGTAGGCAAGAGATCTGTAACACAATTATTATCTAAAAGTATTGTTTATTTATAAATATTTATGAAGAAATCGGAGTTTTTGTAATTTTCAAGTCAGGATTAGCACCGTAGTAGTTTTATTTGGCTGGCACGTACTAGTTCACTTGCAACTATATACAGGGTGCGCCATCTTTTATGTCGGTATGTAAACATTGAATAACTTTGACATTTTTCAACAGATTGACTTGATTGGACAAGTTTTGGAAACGTCAATTCAGAAGAGTATTGCCGACATACCATCCACGTCGGAATACAGAATACGGCCAAACAGTCGCTCGAATGGTTGACACTGAACCTGATTTTTGGAAGCAAATTTTGATCACCGACGAGGCCCATTTCACACTTTTTGGCGGCGTTAATAAGCAAAACTGCCGCATTTGGGGAACGGAAAATCTACACGAGATCCATGAAACGCCATTGCATGATGACTGTTTGGGGCGGCGTTTGCGCCAAAACCATCATTGGGCCATTTTTTTCCGACAAAACGAAACAGTCGACAGGAAACGATATTGGTGGATGTTAGCTCATTATGTCTGCCCGCAAATACGTGAAAAAGGTCTGGATGGTTACTGGTCTCAACAAGACAGTGCGCCATGCTACACTGCAAATGAAACAATTCAGTTACTGCAACGAAAATTCCCTGGACGTCTGATGTCGAAAAGAGGCGACATTGACTGGCCACCGAGATCTTCAGATTTGACTCCTCCGGACTTCTTTTATGGGGTTATTTGAAAAACAAAGTGTACGCCAGCAAGCCTCAGACCATTGACGAGCTCAAAGCAAACATTCGTGCCGAAATCATCTCTATACTGCCCGAGATGCTCGAAAAAGTAATGGAAAACGCAGCAAAAAGGGCACATTTTGCTGTGGCCAATAGAGGCAGCCATGTTGTAATCAAAAACTAATCTAGATAAATTCTAAAGGACCAAATTGAATGAAAATACCTCACATATAAAAATCAGTTGTTTTTTTTTTCAAAGTTATTCAATGTTTACATACCGATATAAAAGATGGCGCACCCTGTACTAACTTGGTACAACCCATTACCATAAAAATTCATGCAGTAGGGTGTGTTTGCGATATAAATTTAAAATCAATGGACACCCTAAGCTATATGCATTTCAAAAATTTGCATTGAAAATCAAATTAAACTTATGTGATGACAAGTTTATAAACTAAACAAAAAACCGAAGTTTGCCAACCGTTCCGAGCAGTCTCGTTCGGGCATCTTTAATAGCTCCAAATAATTTTTTAATTGTTTATTGAAGTTTTGATCACACGCTATAGCAAATTATTTTTCTTTCTTTGGAAATTCGATCGAAATTTGATTGAAAACGTTGACTCGTTTTTTTTTTTAATTAAACGAGCCCAGAGATGAAAATCAAGGAATAAGGGAATTTCACTGATCTTCTAATAAATTTCCTAATAAAAAAAAGCAGTGATCGCGTATAGTTTTTTATGTTTTTAAATTCGTTTCTTACATTTTTGTGTGTTACCATTATCATTTGTTTATTTATCTACATTAAAAATAATTATTAAATTAAAGATTGTATATATTACGAACATTCCCAATACCAAGTTTGATTGAAGCAATACCCCATTTGTGCAGCTATAAAATTAATTGTTTAATATAAAAATTTAATAATTTTGTTTTACATTTATTTATTTACCTGTAAACATTTTCGTAAACAATTCTCTCGATCCAATCACGAAATAAGTAGATATCAGTGTAAAGCATATAGTAAACATTACTAATTCGTATAGCAGAATTAAAAACACCATGAAGAACACCATTGCAAACAAGGGGTGCACCATAATCACCCTGTTTATAATAATGTAATTAATATTCATTAGAAACAATTATATGCTTTCAATATTTACTTCACGTTATTTTATTTATTTATTTATTCATTCTATAAAATTGGAGCACAACTTTATTATTTTGGTCCAAGCTTATGCTTGACGAAACTTAAAAATAAAATAATAAATAAAAATAATAAATTTATAGTGTTTCTCGTTGAATTTTACTGGTGATTTTTATAGTATACCTGTCATGAGATCGCAAAAATTTCAAAAAAAATATTATAGTAGTATTATAGTTTCGGAAAAAATTCTTCACGTTCTTTCGAAAAAATTTCGTAACTGTACTAATACTGAACGACAATACTGACTAATATCATCTTGACATAGAATTGCATTTTACTGACAATATACAACCGCTTTTACAACCAAATTAAACTTTATTCTTCATAATGTAAAGCTTCACTTTTGAAATGATTGTGTAAAAATATCACTTGCTTCTTGTGATAATGAAATTCTCAAAAATAAAATAACAAATCCTTACTTTTTGTAAAAGAATCGACCATTTCTGGTCCGCTGATCTGTATTTGAAGCAGTTGCTAATGGAAACCATAATGAGTAATAATTTTAAGGAACCTGCGTTTCTAAATAGGTAACAATAATTATCCTTTCCTAATTTTGCATTTTTTACATTATTGTAAACTGTTTATATTTTATTATTATACATTTACGCTTTGATGAATACAGGCTCGATATATGGTGTTCTCTTCTAAGGATGCACTTGACACGAATCTGATCAAAAAATTCGAAAATTGTGAATTATGATTTTTACAACAAATGATTATTTCCATTTCTTGGTTACTCGTGGTCGCGATGTTTATGTAGAAAGTTTGTTTAGTGCCCCCAGATTCTGATAAAAAGTAATAAAACTTGTGCTCCAATTAAAGAAACTAGATGATCAAAAACGTTGGCACATTTACCGGACAACCAAATCGTTCACCACCACAAAGTACTCTGTATCTCGACACCCAACACTTTGATTTAACACGGATTGTGTCCCCCTTATACATTAAGGGATTCGTAGAGTCCTGAGTTTCCTGTAATATGATGAATATACAATATTAGAATTTATTTGTAATTGATAGTGAAACAGCCAAAGACAAATTTAAAATGAACGAGGAAAATGGCTAATCCAAATTTTTAATAACTATTGCATTGTAGCTATGATTAATTTGGAAGCCTATATTACAAACAAGACAATCAGAAAAAATTTTTCTCAAACAAATAAAAAGAGCATTACTGGAAATGGATCGGAAAAAATTTGAAAGAGAGTTTCTGGAACCAAAGTATACCATATAGCATGTGCACTTATTTTTCTATAATTGTTCCAATTTTCGGAGGAATGTTTTTTTTTTATTGTCCACCTACCAAACATAAGAATCTTCAAATAGAGTTTCCAAACAAGTTTCATCATAATAGTAGTTTCCCCTAGGTAAGATCTAACACATTAAATACCTGAATTAAAAATTATTAAATTTCTCTTCCAATCTCAAATACTAAGTATTTTTTTAATCCTTCTTTAATCCTTATTTATATACAAATTTTTTTAAAAAAGAGTCGAGAACTAGCATTGCTATTCGACTTATATCTTGTTAATCATTGAAATCTAAATATTTAAATGTTTAAAATGCAATGGAAATGAATTAAATCAAATTAAATGAAATTAAATAAATAAATAAAGTGCTGGCAAGGTAAGCCACTATTCGCGAAAAAAAAAAATAAAATACAATACACTCGGAAAAAGTTAAAATTAGCTGGATAATAAAAAAACATAAATTATTCTTATACATAAGGCGTTCATCCCATATAGCGCTATTGAAAGTCTCTTAAATTTGAAGTATTAACAAAAAAATAAAATAATTACCCAATCCAATCGGCCCCAGCCCGGCAGCACACATGCAGTTCCAGATAAAACTGTTTCATATGCCCAATCAATAGGTTGTACTGCATCCGACAGTATTACTGGTTCATCTAGCTGTATAAAATAATATTCAAACATTTAAAATAAATACCTAGAAAATGAAAATGTTTAGAAATTTGCAACAGTTGATTCCATATATATAATATAACTATAACCAACTGTTTTCAATTATATAGTTAAACATTTATGAGACTTAAATTCAAAACTAACCAAAATAATTGCAATATCATACTGCGTGTTTTGTACGAAATACATCCATTGGGGCTTTTACACTCGGTAAAAAGGGTAACGCATATATTTTGAAAAATTTCGGATTTGTCGAGTTGATGCGGCTGGCATCATACTAACCGGCTTGAACACATCACCAACCATAAGTTGCTATAATAAAATAGAGTGAACAGAAATTTTTAGGTTCACGATTAGGTATTTCAAATTTACTGTGATCTTTGTACCATCACCCGCTATAGGACAGTGAGCTGCAGTTAAAATGTGACGATCAGTTAGCAAGGATCCACTGCATCGAGTACTGTAGTCGTCGTACATCAAAACAACCTAAATAAAATATTCCCCAATTAAACACTTTGTCCAAAGTTTATATTTCGAACTTACGGAAAATGGAAATTGTTTAACTTTTGCTACCGTACCTATGAAAATTTGTGTGCTATTTTCGTCTACAGCCACTGCGTATGTAGCACATAATCTCATCAAATTAAATAGAAATGTGGATATTAAAAGCGGTTTTATATTTGAAATCATTTCACCAACTTTCTAAATTATTTGTACGTCAAAAATTTAAAGTTTGAAACTCTTGTCACTTGCTTTAAAAAATCTGACGTATCTTTCTGAACCAGGGCAAATTTTTAAACGCGGAACAGTAATTTGAAAGTTAATTCATCGCTTTCTTTTGCTATGGATTGTATCTCTTATCGATACATCTAATCCAGTAGTGTAATCGGGTACACAGAAAAAATTATTTGTAATTTTACAACATTTAATATTAATTTAATTTAATATTAATATTAATATTATAATTTAATATTAATATTATCCGCATATCATAGGTAAAATTACATGTAGTATAAACGCTATTACCATTATGTAATTCAGTTGTTTACGTGAAATATTATGTAAAATTACAAAGAAATAAAAATTACAATAACTCGTATGGAAAAGTACATTTCAAAACATGGATAAATAAAATGATTCCATGTAAAAAATATAAAAAACGGGCCAAAATTACAATGAATACCTCTTGTCAATGGAATTTTACATTTCGGCATGATGTAAATTAAGGGAGATGAATCGTGAGTTGATTTATCATTTCTTGTGCGGATATTGAACAGCTAACATCGCGATTGTTTTTTTCGTAATTAGTAGGTAATTTGAATTTGTAGAAGTTAATAATAGTTCCCTTCCTCAAACTTTAAAAATGTCAGTGCAGTGTAGTGAGTGCGATATTAAATTAAATAATATATAACAATCAATTATTTCTCCATCAGTTAAATGAAAATTTTAATTTTAAATGTGAGTATCAAGGCTGTGGTAGTAGCTTTCGCAAGTACGCGACATTCAATTCTCATATTTTTCGGCACCACCCATACAGGCATGCTGGCAAAAACGCTAAATTATGTTGTAAGCAGAATTTTTACGCGAGATATTAAATCATTTTCGTCTCATTTTCAAAACGGAAATTCTGTCTCATGTCCATTTCCGATGAGTTCAAAAAATTTCGTCATTAAGTCTTTTCTTCGAAGCCACATTTTTCATACTCATACAGATCGTTCTGTGGAAAATAGACAGCAACATACGGGGTGAAATTAGGATATCCTCACGATTCATCAATGTTTTTAACTGACGACGTTTTGGATGAAAATATTTATAGTTTCGCGAAAGAAGCAGATGAAGAAAGAAGCAGTGTAAAATTTATATCCAACTATTTCCAAGAAAAAGTTCATTTCATTTTTGAAAGGTTTTTGGTAAGAAATTAATGTATTTACGCAATTTCTTTTAATGATAATGTTTTTTACCCCTTAGATTGGGACTCCAACAGAGGATATAAAACCACCTGGACCCTTTCCGTGGTTCGCAGCAGTTGGTACGTATTGTTGCGAGCTAGGGGTTCGCCGGAATTTCAAGTAAAACACAATTCGGTTAAAATAAAAATAAGTGATAATTTATTTATCCGCACTTTAATTCACAGAATTATAATCGCACAATAATTCGCACTGTATGGCAATACCGCCCGATTATACCATATATCGCTTGACTCGTTCACTTTCGTTCTCTCTCAACACGGTCGCGTATACTCGCTAGCTGTCGCAGTCGGCGTAATCAAAATTACTGTGTCTTCGCTGAACGTTTCACCTGCTTATATACTGGGCGGTTGCAGTCTTGGATGTTCACCGGTGTACTTGAACGTTCGTTCAGTTGTGGAATCTTCTCGAAAGCTTCAGAGCCTTCGATTTCGATCATCGTTCAGTGGTGTGTGCAGAGGATTCTAGTATATTGGAGAGCATTCGATAAGAAGAGAGATACAACCGTGCCGTTTCGCCTTATTTCTAATTGGGTTATTTTGCAACTAGGTATTCGGTTGTTGTTGTTTTCATTATGTGTAACGATCGAGTTTTACGGTTGCGCGGTTGCCAGGCTTACACGTAACAGTATTATAGTTTTGCATACTAAATAACGAATATAAATTTTAAAAATGACTTTCACTATTATCTTCATAATTTGTATTTTCTAATTAACATTTAACACTGTATGATCACGCTGTCAAAACACAGTAATAAGCAATGCGAAATTATGAATTTGACCGAGTGGATACTGTGAGATTAATTCGAATTCCCTATTTCGCATTTCGCTGTGTGGTCATACGGTGTAATACTAGCCTTACCTTGCAACTATATCGTAGAAAAAAAACTAATAATGTTTTATTTTTTACAGAAACCAGTACAGAAGATGTTTATTACTTATATGTGGATTGCCATCTTGTCAGCTTGCATCTTCAAATTTTAAAGAACTATTTTCTCAACTATTTTCTTTATATTATGTTATGAACATAGAAGAGAAAGAAAGAAAGAAGTCTCACAGACATATGAATTTATTCAAAGATATATTTTTGAAATGCATACTGAAGCATCTCGTGTAAGGAAAAAGAACATGTCAGCCATGGCAAAAATGATTAGATTGATAAATTTTTTAAATTACAAAATTATAATAACATCTGAATAACTAATAATAACTCTTATTAAAAATGAAAATGTTTAGTTCCAGAATTTTATTGTTTTTTATATTTTTCATAAATAAAATAACTTTTTTGGATATACTCGTATGTATAACACTGCTCTTGATTATTTACAATTAATTACTTATTTTATTTATTGCATGTAAGTGTATTACCGTTTTGCTCTTTAAGATGTATAATGTTATTAATAATTTTATAGAAAGCATATTCTTCTTCTCGCTTATATCCTTAAAATAAACCTTTGTTCTTAGAACGAACGAAATGAAAATCACGTTCGAATCAAGCACAAATTTGCACTGAGTCTACTGTAAAAACTTTTTTAAGCGAAAGTTTTTCAAAAAACTCAATTAAATTTGTGCTTAGTTCGTGGAATGTTTCATTCCGCTAAATCTTAGTATAAGATTTTACTTCTAAAACTTTCGATTTACATTAAGTATTATGTAAATTAATTTACAAATAGTAATGTAGTTTTAGTTGTAGTTAAAGTTACATTAGTACTATAAATTACCTCAATGAAGGTAATTTCACCCTCTAAATTGTAAAATGACATATTTCATGGGATTAATAGTAAACATAATGTGGTATTAATTACATTTCCAGATTTTAATTTTACAGTGGAAATGTAAGTGATTTTGATACATGTAAATTTACAATATCCTATGTTGGCAATTAGTTGCCAACATTTAATATTGTACAAATTTTGAACTGTGTATTTACTACTTAGGGGATGAGTTGTCCTTGTGATCACAGTAAAAATAAATCCGCCAAAACTTCGTAAGTTAGTAAATTTGTAGTAAATTTGCTATTGAAATAATATGAAATTAAATTCCTACAATATTGCATGTTATTTTACACCTGTGTAATTTTAACACATGATTATGTAATTATTTATAACGGAAATGTAGTATTTTTATTTTAGAATGTAAGTAAAGTTACTATATGTAGTTGTTATTTTTTCATCCCGTTGATTGTAAGATTGATGTAAATAATATAAACATACATATGTATTAATGCGATTTTATTTATTTCTGTGATAATGATACATGCCACATCTTGCAACTTTGTCTAAAATATGACGTACATTTATTACATTTTTGTAGTAATAATTTACTCACGTTTAATTCTAATCCATTAAAAATATTGTTTCCACACATCTTCCAGTTCAGTTCCTCCTTTTCTTTCGCACAATTTAGTAAAAAGACTTATACATAAGTTTTATAATATTTTTTTTTTTTAATTTTTGATGTAAGTAGATTAACAATTTAAATATATATAGATATATATATATATATAATACATGTGCTTATGGTACTTTTCTAAAGAATCGGATTTCCCCTTGCAAAGGTTGCACGGAAACATTTTGTATACTTACGCAGAAAATTTAAATTTTGATGTGCGAAGAAATTCCAAATATCACTTCACGGGAAACTGGTGGTAAAATAAAATTAAATATAAATAATATGAACTAATTCACTTTAAATTTATCACCTCATACTTACTTCAAAAGATAAAACACCAAAAAACCAAATCACAATTAGACGATGACGCACCGGCATCAATTTTAAACACCAAATGAATAGGTACAATTATGTTCGTCAATTGACACGATTTTGTTTTTCTACACCTACACGATTTATTATTATGAAATGCGACGTACTTTTACGCAAAATGTAAAACTTCGATATATTGAATTAATTAAAATATTTCAAGATGGGGTTCAGTATTTCGTGATGGGGTTGTTCCGAAAAGTCGCGTAATGTAAGACATACAAATTTTGGAAAACCTACTAAACTTCAATCATGCAAGGTTTTTTGAGGCCGCTGATTTCAAATTCATAGAAAATAATTAAAACTACAAACCTGAAGGTTGACTTTCTATTACTCTAAATTAGAATAACTAGATATGTTTAAAGATTAAATAATACAGGAAGATTCCGTGGAACAATTTTAAGCAGCTAAGAAATCGGTGATTTACTTAAACCCCATTATTGAGATACAAAACGGATTAAATGTTTTAGTCATAGTAAACATATCATTTATCTAAAGCATTTTTATGTAGTTTTCCTTTAACTTGTTTATTGCATTGATTGTATTCTTTAGCATCTGAGTAACTTCCCATGGCCGAAATTCACAACATATTACAATCCCTAAGGCCCAGTATCTCTTTAAAACCGAATGACTAGGTAGCAGTATGAGATCACTATTTCATAAACATCATAAAGTATCAAGAATCAAAGATATTAAGACCTGACTTGTTCAAATAAGATTAGAAAGGAGCATTCTGTCTACGAGTAAAAGTTCCAACTGCCGCCATTTTGAAACATCATGATAGAAGCCTGTGCCGCAAAATAAGACTGTTTGGAAATAATCCACGCCACAAGCCGATTATGTTCCATTTCTCACAACATATCGTAAATTTCATTATCAATTTATTAAACGTTGGACTGTTCAATTAAAAACAAAGTGAAAATATTTTAGCTACCTCCATAAGCCATTTGCCGCCATTATTTAAAACCACCGGTTAATTGAATTTTGAATTATTTGAAGTTCGCGTGGATTCAGCGAGTCATTCGCCACAGAGGTTCGGATGGTGGCCATCTCGAAACTTTTAGTTGAACGGTGGTTCACTTGTAAAATAACAACGCACCGATTTGCGAGCCGCACAGTTCTTTCAATCAAATCGAAACCGGTTAAATCCCGCCTTCTGTCACCGCATGACAGCCAATCAAACGTCAGGCCATATTGAAAGTTGGGCGTATCCCGTCCATCCATCAACGGCGTATGGATCTTGTAGCCAGAATGGAGCTTGGCGTGGTGCTGCGCAGTACGCCGAAAGTGCACGTGTGTGTGCGGGCCTCATGTGAGGAAAGTTCATAGAAATGCGCGGTAAGGCGGCCCCAAAATGATACGCGTTGCCCAGTTAGAAAAAAACCAAGAGTACAGCTAGTAGCCGGCATAAGCGCTTTGATCGCATGAAAGATGTTTTCGTGCAGTTGTTGTTCTCGCCGTACACACCGGTCACTTTTTGTCCTGTGACCGGCTTTTTTTCTTGTGTGTGGATTTGTCGCGGTTTTCCTCGAGGTTTTTTTTCTGTCGCCCCTTTCTGGTCTGAACTGGACGGTCATTTCGTTACACCGAACCATGCGGAATTTTAAATTGAAAGTGCGCTCTCGTTAAATTGACAATTGGATGGCGGCAATAAATTTAATGTCAATGGGTCCTTCCAACTTCCATCATGACGTCAGTCTGGTTGGTCAGTGGTTTTTGTTTGAGCCGCTTCCGACCGATTTTACTGGCAGTCCGTTGACTTCAGGTCGCTCGAATTGAAATTTAGTTGGGCTGAGGCTTGCGGCGTATGAAAAACTTCGCGACGTGAATGTCGTACGGAACACTAAAGAAAACTTGCGCCCTTTGTGTTTCGTCGGTAGTCGGTGTTCTAATGGCCAGGTAGTGTGGTTGGCAGCGTTTTTTGTCAGTCCGACAACCAACAACTGTCAAGCGACCTTTGCCGTGTTACTCCATCAGGACGATGAACTGTTTCCTTCGTGATTTGCATTTGGTTCATTTTTTCAATCATTTCTCTGCTGCAACTTTGTTTAAAACGGACAGAAGCTTTATGTATTATGTTGACACGGTAAGATAGGTGATAGAAGAAAGCAAGAAATCTCCTTTTTTTAAATTTATGGTAGCGTTAACTTATTCGCATTGTGTTTGTTATCTACACACGCAATATACCTATAACTAATAGAAATACATTAGGACTTCAATAATTTCTAGCTGTTTTTCATGAAAATGAATGCTGTATTTAAAAAAAATTTAGTAAAGAACATATCATTGAAAGTATTGTCCATTGATAGCGACTACTTTCTCCCATCTTTCTAGCAGTATACCGAAGGAACTACTCATCTTTCGAGGTTATCCACGAATCGAGTCATTTTTTGGCATCTTCATAAAAATGGAAGTACTGGTCAGTCAGGCCCTGAGTCATCGATCGGATCGAGTGGTAATCGAAAGGAGCAATGTAAGGTGAATACTGGAGGTGGGATAGGACTTCTTATTTCAGTGTTTCCAAGTAGGTTTTGACCGATTTTGCAACATGTGGCCAAGCGTTGTCATGCTGCAAAATTACTTTGTCGTGTCTTTCCTCGTATTGCGGCCCTTTTTTCCTTTAATGATCGGCTAAAACACATCAATTTGTAGTCGATAGCCATCTCCCGTGATGACTTCCTTGGGTTTGAGGAGCTCATAATACACTACACCCAGCTGGTTCCACCAAAGACAGAGCATTAGTTTGGAACCATGGATATTCGGTTTTGCCGTCGATGTTGATGCATGGCCGGGCTTACCCCCGATTTTCTACGCTTCGAGTTATCGTAGTGTATCCACTTTTCATCACCAGTCACGATACGATGATCTTTTTCTGCCGCTGTTCACAAGTGAGAATACGCTCTCTCGGCTTCAATTCGTATGAGACCCAATATTCTCGCTTTTGAATCATGCCAAATGCTTTTAAACGTTTGGCAACTGTTGTGTGATGAACTCTTAAGGGATCATATAGATACCCCTGCGAGCGCTGAAAATCGAGTAAATTTGTAAAATTATTATAATGGTTATATGGTGAAAAAAAAATGAAATTGTTGAGCTCACATATCTTATTAACTATTCAACTATAACAAAAAAATAAAAAAAAAATTTATTTACACAGTCTAGTCAAAAATACTGTCCACCAGTTAAACTCAAATATCTTGAAAACGAAAAGAGCTAGGAAAAAAATAAAAACACCACTGAAATCACTGAATCAATACCTTTTAAATCATGTATAATTTATTTAAAATGTCCGCGTTTAACTTCTACACACAGCTTCAATCGCGGAACAAACTCATCGATAGCCGTACGCAAGGTGTCTAGAGGAAATTCTGCTACAGCTTTCTTCAGAGATGCCTTTAAGGACTCCACGTTGCGGTGATGTTTCGAACATACTTTTTCTTCCAACACTGACCACAATTGATAGTCAAGCGGGTTCAAATCGGGACTTCCTGGCGGCCAGTCTTCAGTGCGAATAAACGCCGGAACGTTGTCCTCCAGCCATTTTTGTGTCGTTTTTGCCTTATGCCCCGGAACGGAATCCTGCTGGAATACCCAAGGCTTGTTTTTGAATAATGCCGTATTCAGAGGTTTAACCACTTCCGTCAGTATCTCTTGGTAAACTTTTGCCGAGGTTTTAACCCCTTTTTCACAAAAAGGAATAGCGGAGTCACTGTGATACGAAACGCCCCACTAAACCATCACTGAAGCGGAATCTCTGGACCCTCGGAACCTTCTCCTTGGCTTCATAAGAGCTTCTAGCGTAGACACGGTCATTCTGTTTGTTGTAAGCCTCTTCCACTTTGAAAATTTTTTCGTCGGTAAACAGAATGTCCTTGTAGTTTTTTCGATCTTTCGTACCGAATTTGCTTCAGTTTATCGGTTAACAGGTGTCCGGTGTATCTCTTGTACGCTTTCATATTTAAATCATAGCGTAGAATACGAGAAAGAGTGCGTGGTGCGATATTCATTTCACGAACGAGGATTTTTTGCTTACGGATTGGGTTCCTTCGAATGCGGCTTCGTACGGCTTCCACTGCTTTTTTTGTGCGTGCGGTGCGTAGGCAACCGGTCTGAGGCCAGTCTATCACGTCGCCAGTGTCATTAAAACATTGAATTGTATGATACACGAACTTTTGACTGATGTTAAGCGATTTAAGGAGGGACCAGATTTGTTTACCATTCTTCCCAGCCTTATGCAAACCAATTACAGTAACGCGCGTATAATAATCCGACCACTCCATTGCTTATCTGAGATGCTACTGCGAAAAACGATAATATCTTGATGTAAACAACCCACTCGAATAGAATTGCCAACGTAGGGAAACGAAAATTCCCTCGTTTTCAATGTCGTGCAGTATTTATGGCTAGACTGTGTATATTAGCATTATTTTTTACGGGTATAAATGGACTACTGATGAAACCCATGGCGCCTCCTTGTCGGCATCATAACTTCACCAAAAATAATTCAATTTTCAAAAATAGTCTGACGGAGGGATTTTTTTTTTTCAAAAATAAAGAAGTTAAGTATATTAAACTTTAGTAATCAGTTTTTTAAAAAAAATTTGCGTTTAATAATTTATAAAAAATTGTCCAACAAAAAAATAAAAAAAAACCTCTAGTCACCCTATAGATAACATAATTATCAAAATTTAAAAAAAAAAAAAGTTGAAAAATATTGAAAATTGTCTGAGCTATCATGTCGATACTGTCTAAAAACATGGTTTCGAGAAAAACGCGTTTTGGTAGGTACAAAGCAGGGACGTCATTTGTGGGGGGGCAGGGGGGGCATTTGCCCCCCCCTGAATTATGTATTTTTATAGATTATATATAACATAATGTATATTTATATATAAAAATATATACAAACCAGGGGCGTCGCGTGGATAGTTGATAAGGGTGTGCACTGTGAATTAAACAGTCATACGACCTTTCAAAACAAAAACAAGTTTTTCGAGTATGCAACTGATACTTTTATCAAATTCAGTCGAGTCCTTAACGTCACACACACACAAAAAAATAATATTATAATTTAACCGGTAATTTGAAAATATACTGTGAATACATTTACCGATCTGTTTTCACAAGTAAACAATTGTTAAGAAACGTAAAATCAAAAAACATATTAAACATATATTAATTCGAATGTAGATTAATTGAAAAAGTATGTAGGCAACTAAAATTTTATAATTTTTTATACATTAAATCAATTGTTCGGTTTTTTTTGTGAACTCTTCAACGACTTTAGAAAAAAAATTATTAATCAGATTTTGCCTCAACGCTGTCAAAAAGTCCTTTTCAATGGTTATTGACGATAGTGCAGAAAGTCGAGCGTTTTAATTCGCTTCAAAGTAGAAAAACTTCTTTCAGTAGTAGATGTTGTTGATGGAATGGTCATAATTAAACGACAAAGATTTGAGGACTCCGAAAATGTTTGATTCAAATTTAAAGATATAATCATATTTGCAATTTCGGTTACACTCTTGTCTTTATAGCATTCCGAACAGTATATTACTTTTAGTTCATTCTCCAACATCAAATATGTAATTAAATTTGAAGAAATTGGAGTAATTTTCTTTTAGTGATCAAATAAGCTCACATGGAAATTTGGTTGTGTAATGATTAAAATTATCACTGTGCATCAGCTGAATAAATTTAATATTTCTTAAATCCTCGTATCGGGTGTTTATTTCATAGATAATCCTATTAAATATTTCAGAATTAATTTTCTTAAAATAATCCTTGTCTTCATTTCGTTTTTGCGGCGGTCCTCCGTACAAATCCGTTGTCTTCAAATAAATTTTTTCAAATTTATCGTCAGAGCCAAACTTTAATGTGTTCTGTACAATAGTCAATTTCTTTTATGCATTTTGAAATATCAAAGGATTTTTGTTGTAAAATATTATATAAGATGTTCGTAAATGCAAATATTTCTGAGAAAATATTTAAAAAATAAATCGTTTTGAATTAAAATTTCGCACATAATCTTTACCATTTCTTTTATAGTTTGTTTTTAAATTATTCAAGATCGGTGTTGGCCGACCATCAATAATTGTTTTTTTTCTCGTAATAATAAGAACTATACTTTTTTTTTTAATTAAATCACTAACAACGTCTGGAACTTCACTCATTTTATTAACTTTTCAAATGAAAAATTTGTACGCAAATTTCTTTCGATCGCAAATAATGTTAGTACTTTTCACTTCGCTTAACACAGAGTAAAAGAAAACCTAATGCCAATTTTTTCTCAGAATGTACATATAACATAAAATCTCTTTTTTTGTAAAGCTCCCTCCCCTACATTATTAATGAATCTTCAATCATGCCCTTCTTTCTAAGGTCACATATGTCCGCGAGCCAAAAAAATATGCGGCCACGAAGAAATCGGCCAGCTCGTGCACGAGAGACATTCGCACCGATAACGTTTTTTTCATATGCAGTTCACTTCCCATGGACAGAGTACATTTTTCCTTACAGCAAGCAAAAATTTTGCAAGGGCACCGCGCCGATCGGTGCGAACTCTCGACTTCGCACCTGACAGACGATTGGTGCGTCGTCCATCTGCTAGCGGGTGATGATTCATATCATAGATTTTTATTTCTTTGTGCGGTCACTACTCCGGACTATGAGCTAGGTGATTTTCGTGTGTAAGAAATTTTGCGTGCACAGAGAAGTTTCGCACGGAAACAGTTTTTTTTCATATAAATTTCGTTCACAGGGTGATATAGAACCGTCACAGTCCTAGCGAGAAGCGACAGGAAAAGATTACGTACCTCGCCTCGTGTGAAATATTATTTGCACTTGGTTGGTTTATTTCCTCTTTTCTGTATCGCTTACAATGCATAATATAAACTATACATATTGTACATACCTTACTTTTATGATAGATTGTAATTTGATATTGTAGGGTGTGCAATGCACACCTTGCACACCCTGACGAGACGCCACTGATACAAACATAACATCTTGCCCCCCCCTAGAAAAAACTGAAATGACGTCCCTGGTACAAAGTGAACTTACGGCTAGTCTCCCATTCCAGCTTCGTGCTGTACACCTTCTTCCTCTTGTATCTTCGTGTTTTTTTATAAATTACCTTGTTTTCTATGAAACCCGGATTTGCGTACAAAATAAATGCGAAACGCTGCTGTCGAGAGTGGCGCGGCAATTAGCCAGGAAGCCAAACCTATGTCCGGTCACATTTATTGCTATAACTTTGTAATAGAGTGGAATTTTCTAAATTCTAAATTTTTTTTTAATTCTTAAAAGTATAAAAAATAAAAATCTGTAAAAAAAAAATCAATTTTTTGAAAATTTCAAGGGTATGTGCCCTTAATGATTCTGCAAGTACATTTTGCATCTGACATGGGTTTTCATCGAGTTGTGCTTCAGATTCTTCGTCTTCAAACTTTTTCGGTGCGCCAGAGTGTTCTTTATATTCAACATCAAAATCATTATTTTTAAAACGTCGAAACCAATCTCTGCATGTTGTTTCCGATAGAACATGGTCGCCGTAAGTCTCCACAAAAATTCTATGTGCTTCAGCTAATGCAGATTTTTTTTGAAAAAAGTATTGCAGTGAAATTTCCCGCAAATACTCTTTTTTTTTAGCAAGAAATTCGATATGTTTATCGCTATGAAAAAATATGTTGTTTATACACTTCGGTGGAATAACATAATATACTGCCTAATGGTGAGCTTGAAGTTGACGTATTTCAGTACAAAGAAAAAGTTTAAATTTATTTTTTTAATTCCTATAAATATATAAATTCATTAATAAAAAAAATACAAAATTGAAGTTATTTACTTTCCGTACTGCGCTTCGGGCTCCTCGGAGTAAAAGAAGGAAACCGGAAGGGTTTGCAAGGTTGGTTGAGCTGGGATAGCAGATCGCTATAATGGTCCGTTCAATGGATGTTATGATTCCGGATAATTTAAACGCGAAATTTGGCTAAGGCTTGTTCGCTTCTTGCCCAACTCTCATTTCGAAGCATTTGTAAAGAACTGAAAATTGTTCTCATCACTTTCAGGACGATTCTTCTAGCGACCGAAGTGAGGGGCGCCAGTCCAACATTTTATAGGTTATTATTTTTTATGGCTTGAAAGAAGACATGTTTCGAATATTTATGCAACACATTTCTGCAAAGAGAGAAGTCGAAAATAAACAAAGAGTTCAGTCTGCTTAAAGACATAGTAGTACCCGTGTGCACCGCCACCCAACTTTCTACCCTTGCACTAATGGCTATATCAGTACTCAAAAAATTATTAACACTGAGATCGTAGGATAGAATTCCACCTACCCATAGACATCTCACTTGTATTCTAAAAGTAAAAAAAAATATATACTTGAACCAGTTACAATGCCCCAGAAGTGTTACTGACCCATGCTCCAAAATGGTTCATGTAGGAACTAAAGTTGTGCAAGCCGAGAAATTTAAATTTGTTGTACAGTGGATGCCGCTTATTGTAATCGCGGATAACAGAATTCATTGCTTATTTTTTTCTTCGTTTATTGTTACATATCACCCGGTTATTGTTATTGTTTTTGGCTGGTCCCAAAATGATTACAATAAGCGGCATCCACTGTAGTACCTATGTATTATTTCTTTTAATACTATTGTTCATTTTAATGTTAGACACTTGAAATTGCTAAAAGTCCATAAAACACAAAATAGGTGCTTTAATTTAAAAAAAATTCTTCTACATCAAAAAATGTTGGGATCTGTACTGTAATAGGAAATCATTTTACTGACACTATTCAACAACTAAATTTAATTCCACATTTCCTAATGTACGACTAGTGGAACTTTACTTTGTACCTATTAAAGCTCACTTTAGGAATGATATTATCAAAATATCACTTGAGCTATTGATAATTAAATTCTAGAAGGAAAATATAGAGTATATAGTATAAGGAATAGAAAACTTTTTGCCCATCTAGTCAGATTTGATCTAACAATATATGAAAGCCACATGAATTAAGCAAAAAATTTTATAGTGAACCGGAATTGAAAAATAGTTGGTTGGGAAAATATACATTTTTTCACTTTATAATATGTATGTGCAAGTGCCTCTACATAGGGTAGCAACAGTTCTTCTTCATAAGTTGCAATCCTGGTTTACTTGTCGTCAGGACTTATTTACTACTAGAATTTTCTTATCGATTGTTCGTCTCCAGGCGTTGGACGACCGACCGAAGTCTTCCTTTCAGATTCCAATCCAGAATCTGTTTAGATATATTTTTTTTCGGCTCCCTCAATGCATGCCCGATACATTGTCACAAGTTGTATTCCAACCATCAATTTTAAGATAACGGTCTGCCCAGAATACCATCAAGATACGTCCAACACAATGGCTGATGAAAATCTGCAATTTTCTGGTCGCAAGATTAGAATACTCGTAGTTATTGTGCAAATCCTTCAGAAATTGTGCGAATCCTTCAGAAATTATGTGAATCCTCCAGAAATTTTGAGCACTCCACTGTTATTGACACCGTGAAAACATAAGTGCTGACTCCACCACTCTTACTGATATGCTTGCAGCAGTCTGCTCTCTCGAATAATTTGTTTGAAAACACGGCATAAAAATTCATAAAAAAAAAATTGCGTCAACTAGTAGTTTCCCAATTTTCCGACTTATTTAACCTCTTTCTCCAGGTACCTGTATTTTTGAGATGTCTTACGGCAGAACATGAATCAATATGGTCTTTATTCTAAGCTTGGGTGGACATAACGCGTCCGCTAACTACCCGCTTTGGGCCAAAATTTTAAATATAGTAAATAAATATACTACTCGTATCATATAAATCCAGATCCATTGTTTCACATCGCAGGCTTATTTATTCTATTGATCCATGCCCGGTGAATGTTCTCAATTTTCTCCGGGTTTTGTGCTTAAGCACCTCAGGTTAGGTGATTATTCAGTAACATTGCGTATAGAAAAAAGTCATTCAGCGCTCAAATACAAATCCTTCCCGCGATCTAAAAAATGTTCCTCCTCAGAGTCGTTTGTATTTTATCAAATTGGTAGGTATCTTATCAGAGGTTTCAAATCATCTGACGAAAAGTGCCAAAAGTTCTATCCTACTTTTATCTGAAATAAAACCAAAATAAATTTTGATCTGCAAAAATAAATTAGCAATTTTACAATTAAAATTGAATAAAACTAATTTAAAATTGAATAAAACTTAACACTCACAAAATTAAATGAAAACTAAGGAATAAAATAAAATTTTCAATTGAACAAAATTTCATTCAAATTATGAACTACAAACAAAATTAAATCTTCAGCCAGAAGAACTTAAAAAAAATACTGCAAATAATAATAGCCTAATACATATTTAGTAAATATAAAATTATATTAAATCTAAAAAAAAATAAAAGAATTAAATGTAGAATTTACAAATAAATTGAACTTACATTTAAATGAAACTTGAAATTAAATAATAGTGCCTTTAGGAAAAGAGTTTCACTTCTACTGGCACATAAAAACTAAATTATACTTACTGATGTATGTTTCGTTAAAATTGAAAATAATTTAAAATTAATCAAAACCTAAAAAATTATAAGGAAATGTGAACAAACGAAATGCTTAAAAATTAATCTTATTTGCTAATAAATGAAATTGCTGTAAAATAAAAGTTATCTGCCTTTAAATAAATTAAATAAAAATTAACACTTAACAAATAAAACTCATTCATATTTGAGCCTAAAATGCCTAGCTCTTGTTAGGAGACGGGTGAAGGCTCTTGGTTCATCGACCTTCACAAATCTTAAAGAAGTCACGTTTAACAGCATGCAAAGTCTGCTAAACTTTGCTACGGTAACAGGGACCTTTGAATTAAACGAGGAGCTCTCAGTACAGATAGAAACGCAAGCGCAACTATCATAGGTACATTGTTTTTTAGTGGTATCACTATGGACCCTCGTGGGTCTATCTGAGGCTTTGGCCGCCACTGTAACTTAACCTAACCTTGAGCCTAAAAACTAAATAAAACTTTCTAGTAAAGAATTATTTAAATAAAGCTTAACCAAAAATAAATAGATATAATTAGAACTAAAAATTCAATAAAATAACACGAAACTTAAAAAATAAAATTAAAGCTAACATTTAACGAACCTAAGCTAAGACTAAAACCTAAAAAATTTAAATGATTTATATAAAAAACTTAAAAGTTAAAAGAACACAAATTAAAACAGTAAGAATATTGGAATTGAAATCATTCATGTATTGTATGTAGAATATATGTATATTCCAGGGATAATATTCCAAAGCAAATTATGGAAAAAGTCACTTGTGGCTTTGGCTGACGCTTATTATTTCATTATGATTTATTTTTTAAATATTGCATTCTACATTTAATCTTTACCTCAAATCTTCAATTAGGTATTTTATTATTTTCTAATATGCATTAGAAAATAGAAACCATATAATATTGTCATCCATTTTTTCTCGAAAGATTTATAGCAATTTAAGTGGTTTTATTATTTTCAGAGAGTATAATTTATATCTTCACACAAATGTATCTAATAATTTGCCCGGAAGGCGGTCTTAGCATTAGCCGTTTATTTACATTTTAGATTAAGTAGAGCGTAGTACAGTGGCAAAAACTTCCTCGCATAATTGCGCTGTAACATCGTTTTATTATAAGCAAAATGAAAAGGCTCCCATACACAGCTATTTTTATTTTCGACTTTATGATGTTTACATTTGAATTAGTTGGAAGCTATGTGCGCTGATTGCAAAAGTAAACGTTCTTCCGCCGAACTAACAACAATGCCTTGTGCAACGACATTTAAAAATATATTTGACAATAGAAATCGGCGCCATCTACTTTGAAAGTATAATTTGAACGCCATTAAATATTTTAAATTAAAGGTACCTAAAAACATTTTCTCACAGAAATGTTTTTATTGCAGAACGATTATTAGTTTTATCGGACTTTTCAGAATAAAATAACATAATATTTTGTGCTTAGAAGCGTTTCATTATTTAAAAATGCCAATAAAAAATTGCTTACACTATTTACTTTTACCTTTAAACCAACGATATATTAACTTGTATATTGCGATGCAGTAAATAAGTTATGTTCGAACATTATAAAATCATATTTTTGGATATCGAAAGAAAAAAAAGTTATTACCTTACGATGTAGTTCTCATAAAAGTAACTTACCAGTTAATTTATTGATGTAGTCTAAAAATTTTTACACCATATCGACTCCATATCTTAAATACGGCTAAAAGATAATGTCCCAGAAACCAGAAAGTACACTGAGAGAAATAATTGGTTGGCATGCGTTTGCATCAATAAAATTTGTATTGCAGCAATCGAAGTTCATTTATGCTAATAAGAATTTACTTGAAGCAATAGGTATTCATTTGTACTAAAAAATATTCCTTCAAGAGAATAAAAAACGCGATACACGCAATAGAATCATTCTGTTAAGACAATCAACTTAATTCGTTTGTGCAGTACTGTTGAGACAACCAAACATAAAAATGTCTACCAACTCAATTTTGATTATTGCAGTAGAATGTTGATCATCACAAACGATTTACGGCATCTTTCAGTTGTGATAACCGAATGTGTGTTCCGTCAACCGAAGGTACATATGTTGCGGTAACTTAATGGGGATTCAATTCCCACTCACTGCATAATTTATTTATAAATTTTTCAGTTGCTATTGGTTTCGGAATATTAGTATCAATCGTAAGCAGTGCGGAATTTTTAATAGGTGTCTTCGTAAAGGATTTAACCTAACTTAGTTAATCAACATTAACTTAAGTTGCACATAAAATGGAAGGTCTTCGGTGGCGCAGTGGTTACGCGCGACGATCCAAAAACGTTCAACACCGGGTTCGATTCCTACATACAAGCCATGGGTTTTATTCAGTCATAAATAATAATATAATAATATTTGAAGTAGAAAAATAGTGTCTTAGAAGAGTTTTCTACTAGGTAATAAGTTTTCTTCTAGGTAATAAAAAAGAATTCAGTGTAGGATTTTTTTAACACAGAATAACTCCATTTTTTTTTAGTTTACCAACAACCCGCGCATTTGTGGCAATCAAAATTTTAAGAAATTCTGATTGTCTAGACAAATAATTCGGTTGTCGGAAAATATATTTGATTCCAATAAACGATAATTCGGTTCGGGCAACCCAAAATTTCGGTTCCAACAATGGGATAGGAACTTTTCCTGCAACCAATTTAATATACACTTTGTATGGGATATTAGTATAGTAACTATACTAATATCCTATACAAAGTATTTATTAAATTGGTATAGATTTATTTTGTAAATAAAGAATAAATCGTATCCTAATATGAAGATAAACAATTTTTATCAATTTACAATAAACCTTATATTGAAATTCTATACACTCATTTCATAGTTTATGAAATAAGTTTTATACATGCTACTATCAGTTCTATTCTCTACGAGTGTATAAAGTTTATATGAAAATGGTAAGGATCTATATGTATCCAAAATTTTATTGAATTTATACCAAAAATTTTTACCGTGTAGGAAGGGGAAAAAAAGGGAACCTGTTTTCAATAAAATTACCGCGTACCAAGATTTTTCCTGTGAAAAGTTCATGTTAAAACGGCTACAATTCCACTATCCTGTTACAAGAAACAATAAAAAGGTTATTTTTAAAAACTTCAGAAATTTTCTCCAGCGATAAGCATATTTAAGTGGGTACATCCGAGTAGGCAGCGGAAATAATAGGTGAATTTTAGGAATTATTATCTCAAAAACTATTTGCTCGATTTTATCAATTCGAAAGTATACATATTGAGGTATGCCGACAAATTTTTATATAAATATATATTGACTGGGGCGCTACTGTCATGGCCCGCGTAAAAAGTGTTCCTGCCGTTCCCAAGATTGCATGCATTCGGTTGAACAGAAACAAAAATTTTAAAAAGATTCTGAAAATGTAATGTATGATGCACTTCGCATCATAGGATTTTTTGAAAAAAAAATTTTTTCACAAAATGGCGTCCGATTGAACTTTACGTTCATTTTTTACACTTAATTACCTACCTTTCTGGCTTGATAAAAAAGAAGTAATTAAGTGAAAAAAAAAAATCCAACTTTGCGAACTAGAAAACCTCTCTGAAAATATTGTGTCAAATTTTGGAAGCAAACGGTTGAGCCGTTTTCTAAGTATTTGGGGACCGTCTTAGAAAAGTATGTTTCGAGATAATCGCGTTTGAATGACGCTCTATATAGAGAATTCACGAGGGACCCATTTCGGTTAATTGCCCATAACTTTCACAATTATTGGAATTTCAATATAAAATTTACACACAATATACTTAAGACTACAAACTTTAAAATGAGTGAAAAAAAAATTTTTACTCGGATGTTCACCCTTAAAAACGGTTCTAAAGTTATTGACATAAATAGCAGCAACCATAGAACATTCTTAAAAAGAACATATCTCTAGATCGGTACGAAAACAGCCATATGTTTGTTTGGATATTTGACTCAGTTCTTCGAGCACTACATCGAAATGTCGCACTCCTAACTTTAAAACAATATACTCTGTATATGAACATGGGTCCCCGAACAATTCCACATATCGATAAAAGTAGTGGGTAAAAGGTAGCGAAACGCAAATATGCGTTGCTTACTTTCCTAGTCAATATCGGAGGGTGTTTCAGGGTAAAATATCTATAATAATAGGAAATTAAGCGGTTTCAAAAAGCAAATACAACTATAATGTTTTGTAATATTGCCCATGAAAACTGCAAAATGTTGTTTTTCCTATATAGGGTAAACTCAGGATAGATGCCCCACTGGGATAGATGCCCAGTTCTAAAAGGTCCAACTTCCATAAACAAAATCACATCAACTTTGTAATATATTGTGACCTCTCGTTTATGCGCATTCTGTCTGACGACGGCGTTCATGCGAAGTGAATGTATCATTTTCTTTTCAGGACATGAATATTCTCGCGCCTAAAAATTCATCAGATAATTATTTTCTGTTCTGAATAAGTGCAGTTAATTTTTTTTCGGATAAAATATTTATGTATATATAGTTTTGTCACTCATAGTATAATGTTAAGTCCACGTTGTAGCGAGTTTTATGCTGAATATGTTGTTTTATACTTTTAAGATTGAGGAGGCATCTATCCTCCACGAAAAGGATAGTTGCCTCGTTTTTCGAGAGGATAGTTGCCCTTTGGGGCATAACCCTTAAATGCGGCCATGTTAGGTGCATTAGTTCTAAGTCGAAAAAATAATGTTGTGCCTACTGTATTACAAATTTTCCTTAATTTTAATTTTTTATTGAAGTACAAATTTTTATGTTTATTTTTTTAATATATGATTACCTGGGCACATGAATGTCTGATTAGGTTTCTTGATTTTTTTATCTTCAGTTAAATTGATGAAAAATTGGTTCATTGTTCCATACCAATAACTCAAAAGTGATAAAAGTCTTAAAAACATCTTGCAGCTTAATAAAGATTGAAACATTTAGAAATGTACTGTCTTTTTCCCATTGGGCATCTATCACATATGCTCGATTACGCATGGGGGCATCTATCCCATGCTTTAGGCATCTATCCTTCTTATGACGGGCTTGCAAAATCTGTTATAATATTTAGGATTATTTATATTATTTATAAAAAACGGTTACTACTCTTTATTATGAACTAAAACAGCTGCTGTATAAAGCTTATGACATTGGTCTTAATAGTTTTGCGAATATAGTACTAAAACGAAAAGTGGGGCATCTCTCCATAGTTTCCCCTACATAATTTTTAATATAATTATAATATTATCAAAAACAAAAATTCTCGTCCCATAGCCAAGTCATAGAACTTCTTCTCGCAATCGTTTTTCATATGCCTATGATTATAGGAAAAAAATTCCAATAAAGATAGCATGTTTTCCAATTTTCGGAAAAGAATCGCCTATGTGAACGAGAAAAATCACAATCCATTAGAGCGAAATTTAAAAATTTCTGTTTCAATCGAAATTTTGGACAGTTGCGGTAAGTTAAGTAAACTTTATATTTTGATTATCATATTTTTTCTTACGTAATTAAAAAACTGAGCAATATGTGTTGTGAAATTAGATAAGAGTACACATTATTAAGACCCATTTTTTGCAAAAATTTTAGTCAAATATCTATTTTGTATAAAATGTAAGATTGATATCTATTGCTTTGAAAATGTGAATTACTATTATACTTGTAATATTCAGTGAATATACGACATTTAATACATTTTTTTTTAACTATTTGTTTTATTTTAACCATTATGATACAATGAAAATCAAGGTGGATTGATACCCGATAGTAAAAAGGATATTCGCCAGTTCTATTGGCATTTTTCCCATTTCACGTATGAATCTAAATAAGATATTTTGCAATTTTTTTTACAAGTGATATTGAAAAAAACTGCATTTACATTGGAAATTAGAAATGATTATTGTGGAAATTTTAATTTAAATATTGTGTAAAATGCAATTTAATATAGTATGCAGACCCAAGTAACATAGGAAAATATACCATACCATTGGAGAAAAACGCCAAAATTTTTTCGATATTTTGCCCTTTAGCATTGGATATTTACCTAAGTAAGAAAAAATAATTGCCCTATAATAATATGAAACTTCATAAATTATCATGGTTAAATTGCCAACAAAATTGAAATATATTCCCATGAGACTGCCGGTAATTTGGCAAAACTTAATAGGAGTTATTTCCGACTTTGGAAAATGGTTAAATTTCCTATAAATTATCATAAAACCAAATTCAGCAATGCCAACGGGAGTATACGTATATAAAATACTTTATTATTAAAAAATAATAAAGTAAAATGGGAAATCCAGCTATAATTTTTTTCCGTGTTGTATTACCTTTGGAGTCCTGCTAGCATAGATGATGGGTATGAAAAATATTTGGTGGTCCGTAGCAACATAGCATGTCTGGTGCGAGTATTTCTCTTTTCTGAAAAAATCACGATGTTTTGCTATTTTGAAAATCAGCGTAGAAAATGCCTACACCCTCTGAGCTCCCATCCCACGATGGGATCGTCCTTGGGATCGGTCATATTTTAAGGAAGCCAAAGTAGGACGTAATACACGTAATATGTACGAAGGTATACGTCGCTTAATAAAATAATCATATTCATTGGAGTAGTCGGTAGATAGATACCTGAAGATAAACTCCAATCGGATTGAAAATAAGAAAAAATGGCTCGCAACCCCTGTGAGTGAAAATTCGACCCATCCCACATATTTATTGTCAAGATTCGTAGGCGGAAGATTTTAAAGGGTGCCAAATGAAATATTGACTATGCAAAAATTAAAAAAAAATTTAAAAAATTAATATTCAGGAATTTCTTGAAACAAATATAACTAAGGAATAAATCTGAGATTCCTTTAAATTTAAAGCACCTGCCATAAATTTCAGTTCATTCATTAGATCGTATATCGCATCACGACGTGCGATGTAAAAGATGAACATTTTGTGTACTTAATACCTTTCGGCTATACCATGGTCCCACCGTTTTATACGTATGCCCCGTCTTCCGACCGTTTATATCTCAAGTCAAAGTGTCAGTCAAATTAACTGACAGGACGGCAGAGTGCTTTAGATAAATTTATACAAAACCTCCAGATAAATGCGCGTTTATACATTTAGAGACAACGAGCGTTATTCATAGGGATGATGCCCTGATGGACGGGATGCTTACGCTTACGAACGAATCATCCACAAGAAGAAAAAGACTACGATACTGGATTCCTCCAAGCTAACGCATACTCACACTCGTAAAAGGAAAATAGCTGTTCATAGCTTTTTATTTTGTTATTTTTTTGAGGAAGAGAGTTAGTTACTCCACCATCCACCATCCACCATAGTGAAACATTTTGTTCTGCGACCGAAGTTCAAACTCGAAAGATTCTAAATATAAACTGACAGCCATAAGCGCGATTATTTACAATAGTGGGCAAACATCACTTTCCTGCGGTACCTCTTGAAAGATTCATTTCACCTTTTTCTATTAGTGCGCATATCGGAAACCTTTCTTTCGAATCTGATTAGAAAATGGCCTTTTGTATTTCGCTTAGAGTGTGCATAATTGAAATAGCGCTCTTTGAGACATGATCTCAATTTCACGCAGGTTAATTGATGGGGGACCAATCATCCCTAATTTGGGTTTTTTTCCGAACTGACATCTTACGGCATTGTCAGTCGCGGCACAATAAGCCGTTTTCTTGAAACGAATAGAATTAGGTGGATTTACTTTATATGAAATGAACGGTTTCGAGAGTAATCGATTTGAAGCAGTCAAGTTGCTAAACCTACGACGCCATTTTTACTTTCACCTGTCCAATCTTTGGAGGAATTTACCGGAGGGATACTACTGTGACTACATGTCTCAATTACAACAACGACGCCTATATTAATTGAAATTAAGTGGAAAAACGTTTCGAAAAACGTAACATCAATACAAATGTGGCTCTTAATTCAGATGCTGATAATTTGCCATGAAAGCGTCTTTGGTTAGAAAGGTGCGCTTCGGACATACACTTTCGTATGACTTCTCAATTGTCGTAAAATTTGAAACGGCACTCACTGCAATGAGAAAAGTTTCAATTATGCAATTTAGTTTTGCCACAATCCTCGCTATAATGCGCTCCTACCGTTTTTCGGCTTCCACACTCATCGACCAGAGTTACAAAAACCGATAGCTTTTCAAATCAATTTTCTTCACCATATACCTACAGTGAAGGTAGGCAACCACCTTGAGCTTACCTTTCGTTGATTGTAAATGCAGTGCGCTCTATAGGTGCATAGTGTGACCCCCTGGGTAACCCACGGCATGCCATGTCTCGGATTGTTGGATATCCTTGCCTGTAGTTTTGCCACATACGAGTACAAAAGGTCTTCTCTCTTTTCACGTGTTGGAGCACCGTCAATGGAAATGCACTTTACAACTCTTTTAGTCGAGTACCGCACCAGAGGCCAATTTATGTAAAACAAAGTGCTTTCCATGCAAATGGCTTTTCGAATGCGATATTGCAATGTTGGTGGCGTTGTTTTTTCTCGCTCCTCATTTTTACCCTTTTTCTTATTGCACTTTTGGCTAGAAGGCTCCAGCTCCAGCTCCAGTTGAACAGCTCCGCGGAATATCACCTTCGTCTTGTATTCAAAAAAGCCCACATATGCCTACGAGTATATGGGCCTACATCCGTTGTTGTTGCCGCGAAAAAGGCTCGTTAAGGCGCCCAAGTGGTCGTAAAATAGAGCACTCTGCATGATAATTGTGGCCGCCGGGTCGCCTTAACGAAAGGTTCTTTTCTGAGAGCTGGCTATGTGCGGCAGTTGCAGGCCCCGCTGGTCGTGCGCTGCACCAACTAAACTGCACAGTGCATGCAATTCCATTGTCGAATTAGAGGGAAGTTATGTAACTTTTCTGATTGCCAGTTGGCTGTTATACGCCGAAAGCCGTTGGATTATTGTTGTTCGAAGCTAAAATTCCATTTACCTGTCCGAATCTTTGATAGGTGATGTCTAAGCTACAAACTACAAGACCGAAATATTTTGCAATTTTCGCTAAGCACTAAGCAAAATATTGCAAAACTCACATAGTGAAGTGCAGAACAAGATGTCTATCCGCGCATGAGATTGTCGGACAATGATGCGCTGGAAATTGGATTAGCGCTTAAAATGCTCGAAGTTTTCTGCAAATTGTTTGCCGACCGTATTAAAAGTGGATTGGAAGACCTGCGGTTTTGACATATTCCCAACTATGGAGAAACTGGTATAAGGTATATTGTTCGCGTTTTAAGAGGAAATAATTCGTACTTTACTCAAATACAGAACCGCTTTTATTTTCCGCAGCTTATGACAGGATCACAAATTACCTAGGTCAGTTTGCAATTACAGTAGATGAAATCAGTGGTCTTTGGCGTTATTTTCTCCTTTCTTAAATTAAGCCTTCTTTTCAAATGGGCTATATATGAGTCTTATTAGACGGCTTTCCCCAATGCTCAGGTTCATGTCCAATTTCATTTCTAATTTTTATCAACATCATTCTTTTGTTAACTTTTAACCCAATTCATTTAGTTTCGTAGATCGTAGTTCAAATATGACAATAACAGTATAGTATACTATTAAAATAATAGATCTTTGATTGCGACTCTGCCGTGAAGGTATACGTCCGATTTCATTACTTCTCAGTCGATCTGATACTTCAAAGCAATTTCTTACTTAGCTATTGGATGAACTGTAAACCATCTCTAGTTTAATTAAACGCTAGGACTAAATCCCCAAAAGGAGTAGACATTATATTGGCTTCATGTGCTCCGATTTCTTCTATCACTAAATACTCAAATGGGCCTGGCATTCCCCTTTTTCGAATGGGAAAAGCCATAAGTTATATTTGCTTTCGTTTCATGAAAACCTAACTGACGTAACCCACTCTGTTGTGATATTATTCTCAAATAATTTAAAAGGAGTTGAGTTCAAATAGGAAACAATAATTTTAATCCTAAATAATTTTAATCCGCTGGATCACAAGGCTCTTAAAACCCCCCCCCTCCCAATGTATTTGATCGCCTTCTTAGCCACATATTGCTTACATATTGCGAATTTCATTTATAGTAGCTGTCATCGCTTTCAGAGAGTTACAAAGATGTAGCAGTTGCTATTGGCTTCGAAAAATTAATATCAACTATTGAACAGTGTTGAATGTTTAATAGGTTCACTACTCAAGGATTTAACACTGAGCAGATGAGTTCTGTTTAGATTCTTATCAGATTCACAAATGGCATCAAAGCTACCAGACTGTAGTTTATTTGTTATAGGCAACATTGATGTTCTGGTAGATCATACTAGTACACTGCCGTACCCGGTCCGATTTCTAACGTCCATCTCTAAGCTGACTGGACTGTGTAGTAAAGGCTAGCCACCTAAGTCGGTATCCTTAAAAAATCTATGCACGACCGTCAGTGCACTTGCCTTGGCTAAAATAAGAAAGGTATAATAAATTTCCAGCCTAATGTAGGTCAACTATTTATGCCAATCAGATTCACTGCAGAAAAGGATTGCAGCACAAGCACCTGCAGTTTCAGGACCGACAACTTAAATCTCGTCTAGAGGATAATCATTCTGTAGCAAGAGTTCTTACTCTGCCTTCTGTCTTTCGAATCATCTTAATGGTCCTGAACCTAGTTCTTCAACTTCAAAAATTCGATCAGTGTCGAAACATATATGTTAAAAAAATTGGCATTTTTATAGCTACAGCACCATTTGATGCTTAGTACCGAACTATCATTTTTTGTTGAGCATTTCTTTGCTTCAGCTTAATGCCCAAGAAATCGGCTAAGAACATTTTTTTTTACAATTTCTAGACAATTTTTTTACGTAGTTTTTAGATAGGAACAGAAATTTCTTGGTTCTAGCATATTGGTCTATAGTAGCGTACCATTGCATGTCTTATTAAATAAATTTATAAATAGTGTGTTGCCCACCACACTGAAGAGAGGCCAAAATAAAGTTCATTTTTCTTAAATATTTACTTTAAATAATATTGCGGTGGCTATTTTTTTTGTTGAAATGCCAATCAGCATATTTCAGACAAAATAATTCGCATTCATAAACAGAAGAATAGTCTATGGACCATTTTTGCACTGTTATAATCTTTTTGGTTTGCTGTCATTATTAACACTTAGTTTGCACTTTATTTATTGTATAGCTAAAGTAAGCAAGCGCCTTAGAATCTTCTGTATAACCTGGAACGTCCCATTTAGTCTAGCTTGTGCGCATTGACGTAAGCACAATAACTCCAACAGCTTTAGAAAAAAGAGACAAATTGTGTACCTAAGTAGATTTAAACTAGAAAATTGTTTATCCTTCAGGTACATCGCACATTCAATGTATGTATCTAAGTGAACATCACCCACCACAATGTCAGCATTGTATCTACAGTGACTTAGAGAGTAAGAGAACCTGCCAAGTTCTTATCGGAAACAACAAACCGGTGCACATGAATCTTAAATTCAACTATCCAGTATCCACCTCAAGTTGCAGTACCCCAAACGACTTGAACAACAAATTACCTGTATTACAGCAGGTACGCATACATCCTCCAGCACGTTCGGACCAAATATGAAAACTTTGAAAATTTATGAAATGCAAATGTTCATGGAAAATTATTCCACAAACAATCAAGTTATAAATTTTCCGGTAGCATTCCCAAAGGTGCGCGCGCACAGCTACTGTTTGGCATCTCGGCTATGTTGTACCTGTGGGGCTTAAATGGCCGCCCGCTTCGGAACTGTTTTATTTTATATTCGTAAAAAAAACACCGGCCCAGTTGTCATATGCACTCGTGGAATGCTCCAACATAAAATATGCGATTAGCAGGTAAAATGCGATGAGCGCTCGTTTATTGCGCGTTGCAGTTGCAGCGCACAGTTGCAGGTTGCAAGTGGCCTACCTATCGATTGCGCAAACTCCCCTGGTTCAAATATGGTAGCGCAAAAGCATAAATTACCGCGTGGTGACGTTTCGCTCGACTGCAGCAGTAATCTTTACTCGGAATAATCTCTCAATCGGTTGCCGGAAAGAGACTCCTGGATACCGTCCAGCTTCAGATCATCGAAATCATTGAAATGCTGGAGAGGCTGCTTCAGGGAGGATGACCGGTGGTCTAGTTGCGATCGTAAAACTGGAAGGTTGCGGATGTAGTTACAGCCCGAAGAGAGAATGCAACCACCCACGAAGTGAAATGAAAACACTGGTGTATATTAAAACTAGTCAAAGTACTTTTGCGCATATTTCCTGGATTTCCAAGCTTCTATTTTAACAAATACAATTATTCTCTTCTAAGATATAGAGACAAATCACTGTTTTCCTAGTGGCGTTACACTCCAGCAATTACTATTATTTCTTATAATGATTTACGGTTAGGTATACCCACTAGTAATAATTTCAATGGTAGCAAACTGCTGCTCAGCATTACATCTTAGATATCTAACCACTTTAAGACACCTAGCTACGACGAAATTTATCGATACCGCAACTTGGATTTTTTTTACTAGTCCTTTAGTGCAACCTCAATAACCAGAAGTCTCGCTGTGAGCATAGACAGGATGGCGTATAGCTTAACCATAACCAGACTGAAGTCCTACCATCATCACGCGAATCATCGCAGAAGCTGCGTAGATTGCAATGAAGGTCTAACCAACCTGCATCATTCAATACAGCCACTCACAGGCAAACGTTTTGCATTGGTCTCAGGGTTCGAATGGGACCCGAATCATCGAAAATTGTAATTTGTGAACGACTGACACTTATGTCTCATAAATTCGACATTTTATTGAGCCTCTGCCTGAAGTTTATCACTTTGTGCGATTTTTTTTCATAATATTCTTTAAGCCCAAGGTGAAGGTACATATGAGTAAGGTACTGCCTTCATATGAGAGAGATGCGTGTTTATCGGTCGGAATACATCGAACTCGCGTATATGATGAATTCCTGCTGGTCAGAGTGTGGTTCTGATAAATGAGCATCATTTTGGGGCGATGCGATGGTGGCCAATAGTTCCAGCAAACCAATTCAATCTCTGATGGAACTTACGAGTATATCTTGGTTAATTGATCCTAAAGGCTGTTACGGTGCATTCTTGTGGTATCCACTAGGCGATTTTCAGTGTTCTTCCTTGATCCTACTTAAAATGGAAAAGACCGCGACCAATGCCATCCACATCCTCTACCTTTTGTCTGTGAATTACTTTTTTTTATAGGCTCATTTAATGTTCGCTTTACATAATTACATTATATATCTGTACATCATTCATAAATATCATCATTCTGGCAAAATGAAATTTTTAATGTTGAGTTGGACCATGGATTGGTGTAATAAGGCCTGGATTAACATAAAAGCAAATCAATCATGTACTTAGTGCCTCAGCGAAAAATCTGCCATAAAAGCTTAGGACACCAAGAATTTAGACAAAATTTCGCCGGCGGAACCGGGTATCTTTATCGTTCATATACAGCCATTTTTAACGTTGATCCGAAACTGTTTTGTAATTATTCATGAATTCAACATTGTAATGCATTGGTCCAGTTTTACATCTTACACTGATTTTTACAGTCAGATCTAAAATAAAACTAACTTTCATTCACTTTATAATGCAGATTTAACTCAGTTCCAGTGAATCACGGCAAAATTGCTTAACTGGTTGAAGGATAAAGCAGTTAAATATTGGAACCAGTATATTGGAGCCAGCATAAAAAAATTGTTTCTTACTGAGCTCAAAACATGGTAACATGTACTGCACCTCAGCATTAAATGGATTTCGGACTCCTACCCAAAAAATAATAAAATTGCGCACAGACATTTAACCGATTTTTTATTTGTTTATACATATAGATATACTTTTTTCAATTTCAATAAGAACATAAGTTCTGATACCGGTTGATACCGCGGTTCTATCCTTAGCGGTTCACGAGAAATAAAACTTAGAATTTTTTGCTTTCTCACCGCACCCGCCGCACCCTTAAACCCCACTCTCAATTTTTTTTCTGCTATTTCCGAACCATTCCAAAATCAGAACCAAAATCACCAAATATGTTTATTGCAACCATATTATGTTTGTAGGAATTATATACTATGATTAGGACAACCATAACTTTTTTATTATAGTTACAATAACTTTATTATGGCCACTGCAACCATAGAAGAAGAATATTTTTTTTATCAGTGTATGATACGAGTGCTCCTTCTTGTTTTGTTTTAGGTACATCGTTGTGGATTTTAGAGTTTGTAAAAAATTTATTGTTTTCTCCAGCACTTGTAGAAGTATATTTATTAGGGGTTTTCCAGAAAATCACCAAATGCTAGAAACTTAAACTTATACAAGAAGAATTTCAGTTCATTTGGCTTATAAATTTATTAATATATTAAGATTTCGTGGCTTTTCGGAGGGGATAGATTGTTACAATCCTGAAAATACCTTCTTCGCGCTTGCCTAAAATAGATGAAAATAGTGTTTTAGTATAGCTTCACTTTAATTACAATGCCAATTTGTCAGCATTTATAGAAAGGTATGCAAAATCACTAATAAAGACCGTACGAATATAATATTGCAATACTTATTTGTTGGATAATCTCGAATAAGATTAGATCAAATTATAAACAACTAATCTGCGATAATAAAAACACTTATACTTTATAAGTCTTAATGGCATCAGAAATGATAAACAAGGGATGAGAACATTTCACTCGAAGGATAGCATTTACATTTTTTAATTTTTTTAACTTGACCTCATACTGAAAATTTATCTTAGTTAAATTCGTTTCGCTTGAATACTCTACCGAAGAACAATAATCTGAAACACTTGTTCAAAGTTCTAGATCTAGTCGTGAACGAACAGATTCTGCAAACATGATTCTCATTAAGTACATACGTGTAGAAGAAACAAAAAGAAAAACCTTTTTATATCAGCAGGTGATTCTCCGATTTATGGCAATCAAAATAGAACGCTCATAAGCATTTCACAAAATGTGTTTATTTGCGCCGTGTATGATTGCGAGCGTGATGCAAAACTGATGGTTTACTTTCAAAATAATAATAATTACTGGAATCTGGCACTTTCGGAAATTTAATTCGTTTTTCGGAATAAATAGATCAGATCGGTTGGTAGTTGGTATGTGTACAAGGGATGCTGATGCAGCGATCTTAATCCGATCGCTTGCGATTAAGCTAATAAATAAACAGAGATGCAAAACTGACCGTAAAATTAGTCGTAGACGAGCTTCAGATTGTAATTTTCTTTTAATCGTTACCTAAGAAATTCAATGTATTATTTCTAGACATGTCTATTTATCTAATAGTAACAGTAACTCAATTATGTTTTTCTATAAAATTAGAATGGAAAGAATTTAGCCTCTTGAATTACTTACTAGTTTAATTTTGTTTTACAATTTAAAAGTTGTGATTCATCTGGAATCATAATCAATTTTATTCACGAGGTCACGACGAAATAACACCTTTGTGACAGTTTTTCCAAATTAATGTATCAGTTCGTTAATAGCCAAGACTTATCAGTGATCACATATTTATTATTCAAATTCATCAAATTCTGATTACTTATAACAAAAATACAAAAATATAAATAATAATCAATAGTAAATAAGTACAAAAATACATCATTATATACATACACTCCGAATTGCATAAATATAATATTACATTATTTGATAATGCTGATTTTAACTGTTGAACAGAAATGTTAAAGTTAATTTGACTGTAATTATAATTAAAAAATCTGCCAACAGTCTGGGCGCAACCTTATTATTTTTTGGGTAGAAGTTCAGAACGCGTTTAATTCTGAGATGCGGTGTAGGTTACTATGTGACTGAAAACCCAAAAAAATGTCGGAAAGCGGTTAGAATGGGGTCGTATAACATATGAATTACATAATTGGGTCATACTCCAGGACGCAGTCTAAGTCGTAGTATAATATCAGTTGTTATTACGTCTTCGTGGAGTTGAATATCTAAAAATACTGAAATTAACTTTTTGACGATTATGTAGGAAGCCTTAGGAAGTAAAAATGAATTTGATATCTCTTTAGAACTAAGACATATGTGGGAATTTTTGAAAACATATACAACCCCCTTGCACCCACTTTGAGGTTGAATATCCATAAATCCTGAAATGGGCCCGAGGAAGTGAAAACCAATCTGATGTCCTATCACTACTACGAGATATGACGAAATTCGTGAAAACGTGTTCAACTCGTCTTAGGGGTTGAACAAAGAAAAAACATGAAAGTAACATTTAGGTGATTATTAAACAAGCCCGTGGAAGTAAAAAGTTATTCGATATCTAATCAGACCGGAAGGATACGGCTGAATTCGTGAAAATGTATACAACCTCTTTACACCACCTTGGAGGTCGAACTTCAAAAAATCTTGAAAACACTTTCTAGCTATTTATATGAAGAATCCGTACAATAACAATGAAGTTAATATTTGGAAAGACCTAATAGATATGACGAAAACCGTGAAAATATATGCATTCCATTTTCACTGATAATCTTTTCTGCCCCCTTCCTAACGCCAATGAATATTTTAATTTTTTTTAATCAGAATTACTTCTCTAGTTGATTTACATATATGTACATACCGAGTTTCAACTTTCTAGCATAAGCCGTTCTATAGTTAGGAAAAAACACCCCCCACCCCCGTACCATACTACCCCTATAAGAAATTATATTTTTCCAAAATGCTGTAGTCTATTCAGAAAAAAAAATTTCAATTTAATAGCTCATAGGGCTTGGGAGCCATAGGCCCTCAAACAATTTTGGCGGACGGCGCACAGACGGACTGAATTTTTTTTTTCTTTTTTGGTGTTTATTTCATGAAACGTGAAAAAAAAATGTTCAGCAAATTTTTTTTTAAAAATCGATAACAATACTTTATTATTAAAATAATAAAGTAAAATGCGTGAAATAGATGTGATTGGTTCATGTTGACCGTAATTTGTCCGATGGTTAGGAATATCCAGTAGTCTCTCAAGAATCGAAATGGAACATTGAAAGTAACGGCTTCCAGCAGCTCTAAGAACATCTCGTCTATCAACCAATGACTCCATCGGCAGGAGCTTAAGACGCTCATGGTAAGGAGGCAGATGCAGTGGATCTTGCCAAGGAAGATCTTTAAGTGCGAATCGCAAGAACCTTCTCTGAACAGACTAAATTCTATTTTTATGAACCTCATAGTATGGAGCCCATACCGGGCAGCCATGTTCCAAAATACAACGGACAAAAGTGCGGTACAACATTATTGTAATATGCGGATCACATATGTTGCCAAGAGAACACACACATTGCCATCAATACAATTATCTATTTCTTTTCCACTGACCAAAATTTATTCTTTACGGTTGCTTAAAAATAAAAGATATTTGAATCAGTGAGAGTGCATCAGAAGAGCGCTTGTAATGTCCTATGTCCCAAAAGGATTCATATAGGAACTGAAAAAAATTGATTCACACTTACATTCGATATGTTTCAATCCGTCGCTCGATTACTTTCATCAGAAATGCAATGAATAATTCATAATTCATTTTATTATGAATTTCATCATGAAATTTGTCATTAAATCATCATAAAATTCATCAGGAATTTCATGATGAAAATTATTATGAAATTTATTACCAACTCATCGAAAGACGAAATTGATCATTGGAATGAAGAAGGATATTTAGCCCGGTAGCCTGAGTAGTCTCGGTGGCATAGTGGCTATCAGGCCTCTCTAGTAAGCCTGAAGCTATATGTATGTGCGTTGAGGTTATAGTACGAGTTGTGTTTCTATCATATGCCCTAGGAATGGAGCTGAAGAACAAGTTCAAAGTTCATCAGAAAGTAAGTGATGAATTTCATTATGAAGAGACTGATGAGTTCTTCAATTCTTAACTACTATGGTAGGTTGATAATATGGTGTGATGCTTATTCTGTTTTCTACTACATTTTAGACTAACTGGTTCGTGTATAAAGCGATTTATGTACAAAATGAATTTGTGCAATAATTATTGCAGTTACATTGGGTATTGCATAAAGAGAAAGATTTCCGACGGACAAACAAATACTTGTAAAATAATACAAATATTTATATTCCCTAATTTAATTTAACTTTTGGATATGAGAAACGTACAGTAGAATAGAAGTGTATTCACGTATATTAGATAAAGTCACGGTTATTAATGAAATTTCATAAGCATACGAGTAATAGCAAAATCTCCAGCATATGAGTACATAGTCAAGGTTTCATCTTATAAATTGCGCGTCTATACGTTTAATTGCGTGACGTATTAATATCGAGCTGTCATTTCATAAATGAATGGATAGGCGGGTAATTGCATATAATACGCCATTACAGATCATACAACTCGCCGATGTACTGCAGACTTGCATAGGCTGTAGGCACAGTAATGAACGAAGTCCGAGTTTAGGTCATGCTCGTCGTTTACCTGACGGTCAAACTATCATACCACACGATGATGATGATGGTCACGGCAATTATTGGTGGCTAATCGAAGCGACCACGAAAATGTTTAATCGGTCGATCATAAAATAAAGTCTTTACATTTGTGACTTAGGGCTTACATCAGTTCAGTAGTCACCGTGGAAATTGCGAACATGTGGAAATTTGTTTCCAGCGAAGTCGAGTCGAGATGGACTTTGTCCAGCATCAGAACTCACAATCATAATTTCTGTTGACCGCACGGATAATTTTGTGAATTATTCGCCATGTTCGCGTATTAATTGCTCAGGAGGTCGCCGTACAAAACGAAACGAAAGATTGTAGACACGGACGGCGCAGATATTCGACGAGCAGAAACATGGACTTGCACCATGTCCGCAATTATTCAACGGGGGCCTACCCAGAGTTGGGATAGATGAAAATGACCAAGGTGGTCAAACAGACCCAAGGAAGATTCTAGATTCCTCCTCACTGTCTCTAACCAACTACTCGTAAGTTGCGAGATTGATGTTGTTTTCTATACTACGAAGTGTACGAATACACGCTGATGGTTGCTTAGCTGGTCAATCCAAGCAGGAAGATGTTTCATAGTCATCAGGTGCTACGGGTGGACATCGGACTCCGCACATCACAACATTCAGAATTAATGTCTACCGATGTGACCCCTAGATGTGACCGGCAGGCCATTAAGATTCGAACCTCGGGAAAGGAAAACTGTATGAAGTTGGTCATATTTGGGGTCCTAAGACTGTTTAAGCAAACGCCGAGAGCTGGACGCGGTAACTGTTTAATCGCGCGACCACTATCTCTCATTTATGGCTTCGAGCTAGCAGGTCATCAATCCTCCAAGTTGCGCGCGCAGAGTTTGCACGACACGACAAATTCACAAATTCCTGAAAGATGTTCTTTGACGGACTTAAGTGTTTTTATGATTGGCTAGATGAGATATCTTCATAGGATTAGAGTTAGAGTTGTAGCGACCGACGGTCGCAGATACACCATCTGAGTGTGATGAATTGCTCAGGGATGTGTAGATGGTAAGATAGCGAATGTGTGATGGAAGTCAGTCAGTTTGTGCGTTTGAAGAGTGGTAATGTTGGCGAATTGATGGATGAGCTGGCCTCAAGGAAGGAATCCTTTCAATAAAATTATCGGTGGGTTCTTGTATTTCGATTTATGTTCCCGATTCTTTCAGAGTTGTTGCACCGTGAGAACTAAAATTTACGTACGGTTCACGTTTAGTTTTGTTTTTGCAGAGCCGCAAATTTCGCAAGAAAAATGTCTTTAAATGAGTCGGACTTGCTCCCTTGGATAGAACATATCTATAGAACAATAAATAAGCCGTAACCCCATTTTTTTCGCCACTTTGGCAAAAGTGTTTACAAAAAGTAAAAAGCAGGTCTTGATTCCAACCCTCGAGATGCTGCGATAAGTGGGTTTTATGCGCATCTTATGTTGGCCTCATTCTACAGTTGGACTTAAAGAATACTAAAATTACCCGTAGTCGACTTATCTTATTCGTTGTTGTTACTGAAATGGTTCACAGGTAATAAATGCTATTTTTACTACTATACACCAATTAAGATAATGGTCCATTTTCATTCAAAAACATATTAAAACTCTAAACCTTAAAGTTCGTCTAATTTAATAAACTTACAGATACATTCTGTTTGAAACAGGTGACCGCCATTTTTATGATCTTACCGAAATGACAACAATCTCTCTTTGTACCTTTGACATTAGTTCTGAGTGGCCATTTAGCATTTACGACATGACCGGCAACGAGCCAGAAACATGGAACCACGCGGTGAAAGTACAACACATTCGCTTTATCAAAACTCACTGTAGTCGAAAAAATGTCGGTAAATTAAAAAAAAAGCAACATGTTTACCAAAAGGTCGATGAGATGTCACAAGAATAAAATGTATAGAGAAAGAATGCCATAAGAAAACGAAAAAAAAAAAACAACAGAAACAATGGATGCGAATGAGAAATTACCTATCCAAAATCCAAATGTAAAAGGTAAGAGAATTGTGTGTCCAAAAATAAAAAGGCGGGTGCTGGTATAACGGGGTTAAGAACACATAGCTTGGAATATAAAATTTCTTTTTGAAAAAATATTAAAACAACTGTTTGGCAGAATAATAAATTTAAATGAATTAATTAAATTTTATAATATTTTACTTTATCTATTATTTTAATAATAAAAATTTAGGTACATTGAGATGTGATAGTGGATAGTGGTTATGGCTATTGATATTTCATATTTCATATAACTTAGGTCTAATAGCTGATTCAAGACATGAATAAGAAGCACCTGAAAGTAAAAAAACATTTCACGTGCTTTTTATTCAATAGCCTAAAAGTTAATTTCAGAATTTCCGAATTTGGAAAAAAATCGCATTTATTTGTTCAGTTATCTTCACCTTAAGCCTAGAAATTTATTTTCCTATCTAAAACACAATTTTTTTTCGGCTCCGAGTTATTGAGTGGCAAAGTGGCATGCTATAGAAAATAAATGCTGAAGAACAAGCTAGTAAGCAGCAGATGGCGCTGTTACTACAAAATTCACTAATTGTTAATTATTATTTGAGGAATAATAACACACTTATTGCTTCAAAAAATTTTGAAAATTTTTGTAGTGAGATAAGTTGCAATTCAGGAAACGAAACATAAAGGCAATTCAAAAATAGCAAAAAATTACAATACATTTTTTTTTACCTACTGTCACCTTCTTTTGTGGGAACAAGAGTGAAAATTACCTGAGACTGTATAGCCTGTTAAATGGCTTTGTAGTCACCATTGGCGGATACAGGGGGGGGGGCGGAGGGGGCGGCCGCCCCCCCAAGAACAATTCCGAATTTTCTAAACATACATACCTACTTCAACCGTTCTCCGATTTTTTTACTCCACTGCAATGTGGACTATAATTAGCATTTACTGTAGTTGTGCGGTGCAATCCAAAGCACAGAACAGAACCATGATGGTGGATTTACCATACACTCAACGTTTGAGGAGCGCCTCTATCCCCACCATAAAATCAACCAATCAGATGGCTCGTGCAGTCGCAAGAGTCTAACATTCTTCAACTTTTTCTCCGACGCACGCTTCCATATGTGTACACACATACAATGAACTGTGGTACCACACAATTCGCAGCTCATCGTATTGCTGTCGTTTCGCACTTATAGGCAAGTTGCGCCGCAAGGGCATGTTGATTGTAAATTGCTTTCAACACAGCAAAGAACACAGCCGACGAAACCCGGTTTGCAATGGCCTGATGGGGTAGAGGCTCGCCTCAAGGGTGAGTGTAAACGCACTATGATAAAAATACTACAAGACAACATATTGCGTAGGTAATAGGGTCATTCCATCAAGAACCGCCAAGAATGACGAAATGTGAGACCTTACCATCTCCGATTCTTTTGAAAATTTTTGTACTTTAAGAACTAGTGACAAAAATAATTGAAATTCAATTTTTTGTTTCTATCTCATTTTTTTGTTAGGTGTAGTATGTTAAAGTTTTCGCAAAAATGGTGTCCGAGTCCTCTTTGAAAATGAATATCTCTGGTAATTTTTATCCTAGAATAATAAAATATGGCTTATTTTAAAGGAGAAGGTTGTCACAATAAAAATTATCATTGAAATTTTTTTCAAGGGTAATGATTTTGTCCTTTATCCCTGAATATCTCAAAACGGTTTTTTTTTTATATTTTTTAGGCTATATTGTTTTTCAAAACATACCAACAAATTAACTTGGGATCTCAATGGGATCGGGGTCAAAAATATCGAAGAACATTATAGTGGTTCTCAATTATCTTATAGAAAAAGGGTCATTTAATCAAGAATCGCCAAAAGTGTGACCTTATCATCGCCGATTCTTTTGAAAATTTTTGTACTCGAAGAATTAGTGAAAAAAAAATATGATTTCAAGTTTTTGTTTCTATCTAATTTTACTTTATTATTTTTTAATAATAAAGTATTTTTTTGTTAGTTATAGTATGTTAAAGATTTCCCAAAAAAGATGTCCGAGTCCTCTTTGAAAATTCATATCTCTGGTAATTTTTATCTTTGAATAATAAAGTAGGGCTTATTTTAAAGATTGCTGTTGTTTTTGTTAGTTAAAAAATTAGATAGAAACAAAAACTTGAATTTGAATTAATTTTTTCACTAGTTCTTCAAGTACAAACATTTTCAAAAGAATCGGAAATGGCAAGGTCACAACTTTGGCGATTCATGATGGAATGACCCATAATAAGATGAAAACAATTTGATCCCGTTTTTGCTAAGTGCAGTCTACGTAACTAAATTGACACAGAACTTGATCAAATAAAATAGCCAAATCAAAAAAATGTTCGCCCCTCCCCCCCCTCAACAGAAAAGTTTGGATCTGCCACTACTAGTCACAAACTTTACCCATCTAAAACTAATAATATAGTAAAACCTGTCTAAAACGGATCCTCTATAAAGCGGAAACCTGTAAGTAAGTACCTGAACTGCAATCCGACTTTAACCGCGGCCCGAACTCCGGTCTTTCGTTAGTGTTCTGAAGGTGCTGGAGTGTGGGCACTGCAAAGGAAATTATTGTTATGATAATATATTATGTATATCTATGTACATGTAGGTCAATTTATCCTCGCAACCCAAATACGTTTTTTCATGAATCTTAAACGTTTCATGTAAATCGTTCTATTAACTAAAAAATGGGGCTATTTTGCCTTAAAGAAGAAATTTGATTGCAAAAAATTTTTTAAATTGCCAATTTTGATTGAATTAAACCATATCCAACTGAATATTATTTACATTATACTTTATCCCTGCAATTTAAATTCGATACGAGAACCGTAAATTACGCAGCGCGATCAAAAGATTTTTAATGATCGTTTTCATCAGTTATGTCAGGTCCATACAAGGTACTCTTCCAATTTACCACGCATTAACAAATCACAAAATTTATTTTACTCGACGGAACTGCACAGCCGAGTGGAAGTCTGTAAAATAAATCAGTGATATTATGAACGTAGCTGCAATATTCCCCACCCCCTTTCATTTCAGATCCGGACGAAACGATTACCAAATTGAAACTCGAAAGATCAAGAGATCCTCCATAAATTTAGTGACATAAATTTGAGATCAAATTGAAAATGCAACTGCATCGTGGTCAGAGTCAGGATTAAAGATATTGAGGATTTCTAAGCCGGACACAAAAAAAAACTCGGTATCTTTAGTTTAAGACACGAACGAATATGATGAAGCACATTTCGGTTGAACTTTTGATCATCCGGACAAGACTTCTTGTCGCCATTAACCCTTTTGGCCAACCTTCGGTATCATGTCATATGACAGGCTAGAATTTGGAATTTATGAATTGGATTAAGAATAAAAACGGCATGTGATTATATCCCAATTCCAATCTACGGTGGAGGTTGCGCAAGACCAAGTGGTTTATCTCGATCTCACCAGAAGAATTGTGCAGAAATGCGATGCGCGCACACCTTATTTAATATTTTTTTTACAAATCTTGGTTGCGTTCCTACAGCATTTCTGCGATCGATAAAGTCAAAGTGTTAATGATCATGTGGATAGGAACGTAAAGTGTGTGATGTTAAGACCCTGTCCAGTCAGTGGAAATGTAAATCGATTTCAGATATTTTAAACGAAGTGAATTCCTCCTATCAGGTGCTAGGATGCACTTCTCATAACATAGAACGAAACGTGTGGCTAAATAGCATAACTCTAGTTTGACATTCGAATCCATTAAGGATCGTTGTTTTAAGAAACATGTATGCATAATGCTTAAATTGATAGCCATAAATTGCAGTTAGCTGGAGAGTGGTGTCAAACTAGTACTTTTTAAACGACAATATCTTAGGAGGAATAATGGTGAGTTCCCTATGAGATCACGTCAGAAGCTTTTAGATGTGGTGCTTGTATAGTGGCAATAAACATAAACGAATAGATCACACGCATGTATTTGTGGGTTCCCCTGCAGCTACAGTACTTGTCAAATTGGCGGTAATCATGAACTCTTACTTAAATGTATCAGCGATAAAATCAAGTAACTTGAGTCTTCGGAAAATAAAAGAAAATATTGAAGATCATATGAGTCCTGAAAAAACAGTGTTATTTTAAACGACATAGTCGAAAATGGCTTGGAAAACATAGAAGCAGTTTCAGTCTCCACTGCAGAACCTGGATTTTTATATCGACTAATGCAAAGGGGGGTTAACAATTAAGATTTTCTTTACAGAAAATTTTAAAACTCGACAAAATTATTTAACATTAATTCAAAGTACCCACTAGAATCAGTTATAACTTTTTTGTACTGAATTGAATAGAAGACAAATTGAGTGTGAAGAAGTTGTGCAATCTAGTCACTGCAGTTAATCAATATGGTCCTTATCGAGCTGACAGAATGATTACCGCAATTTTCTAGTCTCCCTCGAACTAAATTTCTGACTCTGAACTGGAAAGAACTATCATCAGTTCCTGAGTGGCCTAATATATGACATAGTCTCGTTTAAGATATTTAGTCTTTACCTGACGCCAGGACTTATTATCACCTTATCGCTGCTTCTCGCTTGTTCGTTTCCGTATTTTTCCTTGGTTAACCACGATTCCAGTTCGCACTTTGTTTTGCTCTGGAACAAGTAAAGATGATTGACGAAAGTACCATTCCTAAACTTTAGACAGAGAGCTGAAAGAATTGTACACGGTACTTATTTTTTGACCTGGTTAACATTTTATGTCCCATAAGGTATTAAGAGAAATAGAGCAATGTGTTGCTTTGTGGCACAGAGTTTGTGAAAACCACCACGCGATCGAAGTCAGCTTCTACGATAACTCCAACATGAAAAACTTCATTCTCTTAGAAATTATTTTTTTATAACGAAATACTAAAATAAAGTTTAAGTTACTTATAACTTATTAATTTAATCAGTAAGTGCAGTAACTACACTCTGTATATAGTATCCTATCTATTGAAGATTTATTCATGCTGCGAAGTTTTGAAAGAAGAAATAACTTCTTTAAAGATATACTTGTTAACACACAAAGTATCAGAAATCAGAAAAAATTTACAAATAAAGGCCAGTAATCCAGGACGAGAAGAATTTTATAAGCGGATTATTTCCCGTATAGAAAAAAACGCAAGCATGCACATAAATGACATGTTAAAAATACGGCAATTGCACGATGTAGTCCCATGTGTGGACTAGTACTGGAACCAAAGGCCTCCCTTGAGGGATACGATTTCTGCCGGAGCTTTTGTCATCTTTTTGATCTAACTTACCGGCAGATCGAGGATCGTGTTAATCAGATTTTTCCCGACTCTACGGTTAACTTTACCTGAATATGAGAAGCTGAAGAGTCGATCCTGTTACTAATATTTGCACACTTTCGTGCAAAAAGTCTTTTTTTATTTTGTTTACGTTATTCGATTGCAGGTCTTTTTCTCCATCGTTATTATTTTTGCCATAGACCTTTCATTTTGTCGTTTCAAAGAGGTAGACTTCTTACACTTGACCAGTTAAAGAGAAAAAAAATTAAAAATTAAATTGAAAAACATATTATTAAATGAAAAAAGACAGTCTCACAAAAGATCGGACTGAAGGCAATCAACGATCAGCAGAATATGCGTGCATCCCACGGTGCGGCAACAATGGGATTAATTTAGTCTCCTCTGTGCAGGCGTTGTTGTTGCCTTTTGACATTTTCGATTTACATTATTAAGTTACGGCGACTGCAGTTTCTGTAGTCCGAAAGTTATAGCAATGTTCATAACGACAACTAAACTGTATTCAACATGCTGGACTCTTAATGATTTTTCATAGCCAGCAAAAATCAAAAGAGCAGTAATGTAACAGAAAGCTGATTTACATTGCAAAATTTCGAACTGGATTTCAAAAAACCTTGAGATTTCTACAAAACTCTATAAAAATCTATTAGATCTACCATACATAGATTTACCATACATTTGAACGATTTTAAGATATCTTTGAGTGACTATAGACTATGAGAAAATCCAACTCGAAAAATACTGAAACTGGCCTGGACAGTCCTGAAACTTATGTTTCACCAAAAAACGACTGTATTCTGCGCAATTACAATATTTTGACAGACACAAAAAATATGTAGTTTTGGAATACCTATAAAGATACTCTTACCCGACGACTATTGCCAAAACTGCCAGTTGCGGCAATATTTCGGCAATGTAGCAATGTTTTTACAGATTGCTCGCCCTATAGTTGCTGTATTTCCACTAACTTGGAAAATTCCGATCAATTGTCCTCGTCCGATCATTCAATTGTCAAGTTTTGTTTTGAGTTTTGATTTTATTTGTCAAGTTTCGTGTTATAATGGATTCAAATATTTCAAAGTTTTATTTTAAGTTTTAGATTTGTTTGTCAAGTTTGCTTTCGTGTTGTTCATAGACTGAATTGGTCGTGTAAGCTATATTGCCAAATTGCTAGATATTGGTCTATATCGCTCTTCACAAATCAGCAACGAGTTGATGAAAAGTTGATCCACATCGCCTGTTGCTATTGTTGCTATGTTGCTTCATATTTCCGTGACATCAAAATTGACGAATATTGTTGCAAATTGAGCAATTTCAATCGCTCGTGTAAGAGCACCTTTTTTTTTAAATATATCGATTTAGCTCCTCACAGATCACATCTAGAGGTATAAGGGATCAAACACGTTTGCATACGGCGGACAGCTGGTCAAATTTTTCCTTTTTGAGTTTCTTAGATGCACTACCCCGAAAATGTGAAAATACCCAATTTCGGAGCAGCAAATTGATTTTCAATCTGCGTGATGTTCCACGGTAACGGCGTGACTGCCCAATATTATGAGATCATCAGAAATGAAATTTAATTCGATATTCGCATTTCAAACCACCCTGGACGTAATTGAAAACTAAATTCGATTTATGTTGATTGCATTTAACCTTAACCATCACAATTTGCTTCCAAATCCATTTTATGTCAGAGATGTTCATATAAACGTATGCAAATCAAATACGATTAAATAAACTGCGATAACAACCCACCTAAATCATTTCGAAGTGCAAAACAGAAAACTGTTGAGTTTATCTTCACTCATTCAATTTATGTATAAATGAGTTAATTAAGTAGCGAACTAATTAAAATTCGAGCACTTTTTAGGCGATATCATGATTAAGTGTGACCGTTTGATAGCAAAATGCCATCGGACGACGTAGTAACCAATTTTGTTTGAACTGTCCTGTGCTTCGGAACATGCGATATTCATCTACTAAATGAAAAACAAATTTCTTTGATGTGAAATTATCTACCATCAAACCGCCATAAAATCTATTTATACCTATAAAAAGGTGATCAGCTAGACGAACCGATAGCGCGCATTTGCGTGCGCACATGAAACCAACAGACATGATCGTGATCAATAAATCGATCAATGCCATCTACAACGCACTATACTACACGGTTAAAACGTCCCATTAATATGGACATCCACTGTGAAACCTTTTAATTAACCTAATTAGCGATAACCCAAAAGAACTCGTTCTATAACCAAAAACTTCATGTAGTAGCCTCACCAGTATCGCAGCAAAGCAGCATCCGGGCAAACATCTTCCCAATACAATTTTCATCTCTACACCTCACTGGGGGCATCATATGTACAACGGTGATATATTTCATATGCAAAGTTAAAGACGACGGCCAGTATGTGGAGACAGGTACCACTGACCATTAGGAGGAATTTTATTCAAATGGCATAAATCAGAGCGCGAGCAGATAAAAAAAATTTAATGAATTAACGATAAATTCAAATCAATGTTTTCACGACTCCACGCGATACACGGCATGGTCCGGATTGCCTTAGCTCATCCCGCTGTTGATCAGGCGATCGATCGATCGATCGCTCCAGGCCAATTTGATCTGATCTAATGATAGCACAGTGAAAAATTGTAAAAAGTTACTTCTAGAGACAGAAATTCCGAAAAAAATACACTTAAATCAAAAACTCGTATAACTTGTCACAAAATAAATCCAGACTAAGGTCCATCCACTGCACTAATCCGGCCAGGCGGGGCTCGGACTTTAAGCCCGGACTTGCGATAATGGAGCAGCGACAGTCCTTCGAATCAAGAAAATAAATTAATAGTAGAAATAATACTTTCGAAATAAAAGAAGTATAATGAGCAGATAAAGCATCTTATATCCGAACTGCAAGCAAGAGATTCAACTGGACAGATAAAACCGATCCAAGAACGACCAACACAGACGCGATTATGATGGGAAACATGAATCCCTGGGTTTCGTTATATCACAAAGTCGCACAGTCCAACGCAAGTGAGAAATAATCAGAAATAAAAATATAATTCCAGAATGAGAAAAAAACCAAAAAGATGAAATGAAGAAACACCCAAGCAAGCCGTAAAGAAATTAACAAAAGTAAAATACGAGCCATCGACAACGACGACACAAACAACCACTGTACCACCTTGTTGCTCTCAGGTGAAATTAATTTTAATAAAATGTTTAACCATGACTTGATGTCGGACATAAATCAAATTCTGCAGAACAACTCAAATTGCTACCAGACTCGGGCTTAATACGAGTACCAACATCGCCTCCACCAGGTTGATGCAGATGGTGATGCTGACTCCTCTCTATATATGCGCCCATCATCCCAGCTAGCCGTAGTGTACTGGATTTTATGGGCTGAATGGTATATCGTATGACCATTAAGCCTTAACTATTGCAACTTCTATGCCACATCTCGAATAGGATGTGCGGGTACAATGATGACTCTGTTGCTCTGATGGCCGCGCTACTGGTTGTGGTGGTTTCTGGATGCTGGATGGTGCGAAGAGCCATTACGTACGTTTCAGGTGTGTCACTTCATATCCGATTTGAACATAGTTTCGTGGTTATCAAGTGGATGGATCTTGGTATCTATTCGAATTTACATCCCTTGACTGCCAAGTCCATTATATTTGAAACGAGAAATTTTGCGCACTCAGCTACGTTATCGTGCGTAACGCCATAATGGCATCAATTCAAGTACGTTTGCGAAGTCGTTTCACTTATGGCATACAGATTTCAGGATATTGGATGTAGAGTGTGCTGTGCAAATATATTAGGTTAAAGCGATTACTATACCTGCTCCCCATACATTAAAAAACCGTCCAGCGCATATTTTCACAGTATAAATTAATCAGATCATGCAACAAAACCTTTCATTTGGTAGAAAAGTGCTATACCAAGCGAACCTCGTGATCATAGAAACTCCTTGGTTCTTGCGTCTAGGCCTTTAAAGGTTTTTAGACCGATGCAAGAATTCATTGAAATTATTCAAAACCGTTCATTTATTTTTGCACACTCACACAATTACAGAAATGATGAACGAACTCATTGTGTCAATGAATGCATTCGTAATATCAATGAATGGATTCATAATATTCATCAAGAGTGTATTATTTTATATGTTATGTCCTTCCTAATACTTATGTATAAATTCGATACGAATACGATACTTCGTTCATAATATTAATGTACGTATCGACGAACAATACGTTAATATTATGAATACACATCTTTCTTCAATATTATGAACGAAGTAAGCATTAATAACATTGATGTATCTTTATACTTCTTATACATTAGTACATGTTATTCAATTTTCTGTAAAATTCCAACAATAATAACTTGGGCATTTTAAATTCAATAAATACAAGAAATTGTCCCTATCTACGTAAATTAATGATATTAAAGATGAATTTAATGTTGAGCACCTATATCAAGAAGGTGTGTTCCCGGCGTTGTTTGACTATAAAAATTCCTGAAAAGACCACATCAGTATAACTGCAGCATGAACTAAAATTTAAGTGAATCAACAATAAAATATTATTAGGTCGTTTTATTTTATTACCTCATTTCAATTTAATTTCCTTTTCTTTAAATTAGTTTGAACGTGTTTTTCGATGTCAGCTCAGTCTTTGAAGGCCGAGTAGAGTATTTTCAAAGCAAACTTAAGCAATGGCGAATATGACAGGTGAAAAACTGTCACTCAGTAGATTTCCTTTTTGTGATTTAGATAATGACCTAGGCGCAGTCTTTCAATTTGCCAATTGTTATAAATTGTAACCGTGCGTTACATGCATGATTACGTTCTATTGATTTATAATGTAAGCTGGACAAAGTTTTGTAAATTTTTAGCCAGAGCGCATGTAGTACTTTGGTAGGCACGAAGTATTTGGAATAAGGAAAAGAAACCTTGCCAATCGTTTTGTAAACCAACATCGAAGCTTCTGAACGACCCTTGAAAAACAAAACAGGTGATACAATGGAGTCCTGTGGTCCGCCATCTATCTCCCACTGCATCCAACCGGCATAGTACAAAACAGTTTAGAGATAAAGATCTAATTCCCATCGATTCGATATGCATCTCATCCATTTTCGGCTGTCGCAAATGCTCACCTACTTTGGATACAGACGAACGAAAAATACCTGTGCACCGGTCACCGTATGTCTTATGTCTTTTGTATGCTACAGGTGAAGTTTTAGAATGTAGTCTTGGTAACCACACGTTTACACGCCAGTAAACAACATACCGTAGTCCGCTAAAGGGGAAAAATATCTTAGGTACGAAAAAAACGACAATGGAAAATGAGATTTAAAGTTTTTTTTCTTATTTTAGACTCTTTTTTGTGCTAGAGATATGACCGCGACCGGCGTGACGACTTGACCTTATCTCCTTAAAATCGCATCGCAGGGGTTCGACTTATGCATCAGTCACAGCAGGAGGCTGGACATCCCGCATCGCCATATAGACTCACATCTTCGGCTAAATGCTGCTTGGCTTTTGGATTTTCATAAGGAAATTCTTTTAACGAAATATTTAAGATGATATTGTCTTGGTTTTCTTTTTATCTTTTCACGTTGGTGTCGTTCCCTAGACTTGCGACTTAGTTGGATCGTTACATTCGGTTTTGAGATGAGGAACGACATGAAGGAATTGACTTTGCTCTATTCTCTCCGAGGTTGTTGTTTTTTTTAAGTGTCCATGATGGATAATGTCAAGCGACACGCACCTCCTAAGATCTATGTCGGACAAGGTGCCACCGCCGTGAGTGGGACGGATTAGCGAAAGAGTTTTGTTACGCCTGTCATACTTACTGATATTAAAATTTTTAACTCGTTTGATTGGCGGCGTCCAAGACGAGCTGATATGCAGTGTAATTAACTGTTACCTATATTGCGAGAAGATCTTTTAGATATCCACCAAGATTGTATCGATATGGCTTTCTAACTTACCTAGTCCATGTCAGTATATGAAGAGACACTGGAAGGTTTGCCGTTTGGGTGATCGATCTGCTGGATCTTCTCACGGAAGAACATAGCAGCATAGCATAGCAGTTAGTTACCCTCTTTATTAACGTTATCAAAATGTTAATAACTGGAGTTTACGCACCGCTAAAGTACCAGGTAAAACCATAAACTTAACTGAAGCAATAGTTTTAGCTATAGTTCTTGCGAAATTTATTACATAAATATCAAATTAAATATTGTTTATGAAGACCGAGAAATTATTTCAATTCAACAAATATTGATTGAATAGAGGAAAAATTATATTTGGTATAGATGCTATGTTTGCAATTGCTGTCAACATTTAGAAGTACATAGTAATCCGCCACTGACCTAACCTAATAACAATAAGATATTGTGAATTCAGCGGGTCCATCATCTAGAATTGATTACTACAAGTGACTAAAAACTAAAAGTCCTGGCTGTATAATCACAGTAATTTGAGAGCCGGCGTACAAAGTAACTAATCAATCGGCTACAAACTACTTTTTATTTATTTCCTGAAGCTACTGGTGATATTTTTTTTAGCATAACCAATGAAGGCAAACTAGAGTCAAGACTGTATTACATCGTATGCCACTATGTCAAATATTTGACTATTCTTGCAGTCAGATAGTGTAATCGTCAAATTTTACATTGTCACATTATTACACAAAGTTGCAGGAAAAAAATTTATAAAATTTTCGTCAAATGTATTTAGTCAAATATTTGACAGCATGACATACGGTCTAATAAAAGCATTACTAATTTTTCAATTATTGTAGTTCTTACCCTGGTAGTACAGCACCAAATGGAGTGATACGCTATTGTTGCTTAAAGCCTAAATCTGAAAGCGTTCAAACACGTTATGAAAACGAAAGATACCATCAAAATTAATTTAAAGTACTAAGTGCGCACAGAATTTAATGTATATGCTTTCAGTTCTATGGGTCAAAGGATTGAGCGAAACATTAGCTGAAATAAAGAATGTCTGAACTTCTGACTTCTTTGAATACATTTTTTTCGTTTTATTAATACAAGTCTACAAAGAAGCCGTTTTTCGGTTCCACATCATTACAACAAAATTGAATATTATAAAAAGATATTGAGTATCTCTCGCTTCAAATCAACCCATCTATCCGTCCTTAATTGAGTTTTCAAAGTCTCCTACTCGCCTTAAGTGTCTTGCGATTGAAGTCTTTTTCCCACCATCACAATTCAATACAAAATTCTGTTTTGTTTTCGGAACAATTAAAGTAACCGCGCTACTTCATTAAATGTAAAGTGAAACTAACTCCATCGGATAAAAATTTCACTTGAATCGCGCATTGTTCGCCACCCAACCAAGTGCTGTCGATTTGTCTGTCAAAATTTTTGACGAGCATTTAAATAAAATAAATTAAAAAAGAAATAAGACGGAAAATGAATCTTAAACGCTCCGTCACTCGAGACGAAACAATGCTAAACACTTTTCTGATTCGATCCATTAGTCGGTCCTCTTGTAATGTACAAAAGATAGATTAGAAGATATTCAGCCAACATTCAACATAATGTGTAATTCATAGATGAAACTTTTCGAACATGGGTATAATGTCAATGGAAGTCTAAACAAAGCACAGTCCAAATTTGAAGAGTCCATTCTTGGGCGCATTTGAATTTTTAATAGACGGTCTCGTACGATTAATTTTTTTACTCGGCCTTATATATTCTGATTTTGAATCTTTTGATCGCAAAGAACCTGTTGGCTTTGTAGTCTATCAAATAACACGTTTAATCAATAGGTCGGGGGGAAAACAACAACCAACCCAAATAAGAACGGGAAAGAAAAAAAACTTTAAACGAAAAAAATAAATAAATTTCTCATACTCACGGGACATAACGTTGCGGCAAATAAAATTGTTTTGGACGTTAGATCTGATCAAATCGAGCCCAAGTCACAAATTATCGAGCATCTTATTCAATTCGAATAAATTCTTGGAATGCTATAAGACGCAGCCAAGGACATAAATATCTCGGAACACAGAAAATCAGAAAAAAAATAATAATATCGAGAGAAATGTTCAGACACGGATCCAAAATGGAAATCCTCCTCCCTGAATTTTGGAACAAGTTTTAATTTGATTCGAAAAAATCTTATCCGACATTAAATACAAATCCCCGCCGAAAAATGTGCCTCTAATTCTCCTGACAAAATGCATCATGTCCGCGACGATAGTCTGGATCTCGATTTTGAAGATCGTATGCGGTGCACATGCATATGAGTCCGAAAAAAAGAACAGGTACGACTGTAGCCCGCAACCGGATAAACGATGACCAACGTCATTGAAAAACGAACTAAAGAAACCAAATTAATTTGCATATTAATCAAAACCGATTTTTTTTCACCCTACAAGGAATTATACGGAATTCATCTCTGATATATGGGAAATTATTTATCACTCATTAGTCTTTTATTCATCTCGAAGTAGCCAGCGTCCAGCCCGACTGTTCCGACGGTATACACTGCTTCAATTAACACATCCTCCAGGCTTTTAATTTACATTTAAATGTATGTGGCGAGTTCGGTTGAGGTAGCATCTCAGTTCTCAGCCCATCTCAGGTATCTCACATATAAAACCAAAACAGATATTTCAAAAATTAGTTACTGAACAATCGTCCGGATGCTAGATGCTTGCTGAGATCTAATCGACACTAATTACACGATTATTAATGCGAATCATTTAAATTACAAAGTTTTGATGAAAATTTAAAAAATTCTTTCTTATTTTTTTTCTCTGTATTATTTACAGCAGTTTTTAGTAGGCAGTCAACTTGGGAGACGTACGACAACTGGGAACATTAACTTTTTTCTCTAATGATGAGGAAAAGACAGCCTTACTAAACTCAGTTTTTTCGTTGCTTAAAATCCTTTGAGTCTTTAAAATAACTGCGTAATTCCCTATAAATAACTTCAGAACGGTTCAGGCTATCTAGGAATCTAAAATTTTGTAGGCGTTAATTTTTAAATTTTCTTCAGGGTAAAGAATAAATGTGAGCAATATCCAGTAAGTTCTTGAGTCTGTCAAATAAAAATCTTACAAAAATATAAAGTCAAATTTTTAAGTCAAAATTAGCTTCGTATATGGCAAAAGGTGCTCTTACACGAGCGATTAAAATTGCTCAATTTGCAGCAATATTCGTCAATTTTGACGTCACTGAAATATGAAGCAAATTCACAGCAACAAGAGCAACAGGCGATGTGAATCAACTTTACATCAACTCGTTGCTGAATCGTGATGAGTGATATTTTCCAAGCAATTCGGCAATAAGGGCTTATACGAGCAAACTTGATAAACAAATTTAAAAATTAAAATAAAACTTGGAAATATTTGAATTCCAAGCCAATATAACACAAAACTTGACAATTGAATCCCCGAACGAGGACAATTACTCGGAATTTTCCAAGTTAGTGGAAATACTGTAAGTATAGGGCGAGCAATACTAGCAATCTGTGAAAACATTGCCACATTGCCGAAATATTGCCGCAACTAGCATGATATTGCCTGTGTTGCTCCATTAATCACACCACTAGTTTTGGCAATAGTCGTCGGGCAGTCAATTGCTTGAAAAATTGCTCGTGTAAGAGCACCTTAATAACAAAATATGGCAACACAACTTTGACGATTACAATATCTGCCTGCATTTCTTAGCGAAAGTAGTTAAACAATTGACAGAATGGTTTTTTGGCTGAATGGGTGTTTGATAAATGATTCAGTTTGGAATAAATAAATATGGATTCTATACTAATGATCTAAATGAACCTAATTACTTAATCCTTATCTAAAAAAAATTTTTTTTTTTTTAATATTAACATTGTTTTTACGGGTATAAATAGACTACTTATGAAAACCATGGCGCCTCCTGGTCGGCTTCATAACTTCACCAAAAATAATTCAATTTGCAATAATAAAAAAGAATCTTGTAAAATAATGTAGTAGTTATAGTCTGACGGAGGGAATTTTTTTTTTTTAAATTAATAAGTTACAGTATTTCAAACTTTAGTAATCAGTTTTTTAAAAAAAATGTGCGTTTAATAATTTATAAAAAAATCTCCAAGCAAAAAATTAAAAAAACCTCTCGTCAGACTATAGAGAAAATAGTTATCAAAATTTGAAAAAAAAAGTTGAAAAATATTGAAAATTGACTGAGTTATCGTGCCGACACTGTCCAAAAACATAGTTTCGAGAAAAATGCGTTTAAAGTTTGTGGTAGGTACAACGTGAACTTACGGCAAGTCTCCCATTCCAGCTTCGTACTGTACACCTTCTTCCTTTTGTATCTTCGTGTTTTTCACAGATGGTCCTATAAATGACCTTGTTGCCTTGACCTGCTGTTGAGAGTGACAATTAGCCAGGAAGCCGCTCCAAACCGATGTCTGGTCACATTTAATGCTATAACTTTGTAATGGAGTGAAATTTTCCAAATTCTAAATTTTTTTTAATTCTTAAAAGTATAAAAAATAAAAATCTGTAAAAAAAATCAATTTTTTGAAAATTTCAGGGGTGTATGAGCCCTTAACGCCTTCGACAGCCCTGGTCCTTAGTGTGATGCTGACGATAGTTCAAATTAAAAATCAAACAATCTTTCTGCAAATTGCACATTTATAAATTATATCTCCCTCCTCGAGTAATTTTCAATGAAAAATTCATAGGATTCCTCGCTTACACGACGATTGGATGACCACAAGGCTCAAAATTGTCCCGGTTCTTTTAGCGCTGTCGTATGACCGTCCTTTGTTTCAGTTGACATAGGCGCAAACAAGTGATTGTAATTGTCGCACATGCTGTGAAACCGATCACTCCAGAATATCAATTGCCGTCATGTCCCGTTCAACTTTCAGCCATAATCGAAATTGTTGCGTAAAAAACACAGAGTTGCACATTTGACACCCTTGAGCCGTACAAAAGCACGTCACACCCTGTAATATTGCATTCTGTATTCATTAGAGCAACTCATCTAACCGGTCCAGCCCATTTCCTATTGGATGCAATCTCCACACTCTCTCTGAAAATAAACACACATCCGTTTTGATACAAAAAAAAATTAATGTACAATCCAGGACTAGCCCTTGTCGAATTCCCGAAATAAAAACCCCAAACGAAAGAGGGAAGGATCGCATAAATATAAAAGACGAACAAATTTACGCTATTCCGGGGATTTGATTAATGCAGGGCTGTCACTGATATGTCACATGCATGTCAAACGGTGACGGTTGACATTCGCACAACCATGGTAAAAATGGATTTGAACCCATGTAAGGAGCATTCCCGAATCCGAGGGTTCGACGGATGCTCATTTTCAAGTCAGTGGTGTTTCTATTGTTGGTTTAAATGGAAAAGCACAGAAAATTAGTCGGATTGTGTTTTGCCTTTCCTTTGTGGAAGGTCGACTCTTCTGAAAAGGCAAAAGGGAGCCAACAGCCTCTCGACAAAATCCGCTGCTACATATCCGAACTGGTGAACCGGCGTCAAGTCAATGCCAGCTAATTAGCCACACTTCCTTCAGAAGTTGTTTCAACTCAGTTAGCCAATTAATTTTCGATGTCGTTTAGTTTTATCGCAGTAGCCCGAAGAAGAAATTTGTTCGGTATGTTGCAGCTCGCAGCTTAGTAAAAGCAAGAACTAAACCAGCCAGTCAGCGGCCGGTCAACCTAACAGGCAAATGAGACGCGATAGCCTAGGCCACAACCAGTGCAGAATGCCGCCGATATATCTTATAAAAGTTGTCATGTTTACAAACATGATTTGAAGTCAAAATCACTGGTTGGTTTTTTTTTATTCCCCTCGGTCATCTGTCTCGCGGATGTGATTGGAAACACCTGAAAACGTCCGAAGGTGTGAATATCTGTCGGAGCTGCGACTGAAAACAAATCGTCCAGCTCGAACAAAACGACAAACAAGAACATTTTTGAGACATGTTTGAATGTTTTATAAATGAGAGCTATAAGCTCTGGAAGCAACAGATAGCGGCCCATAGTTCGTTATTTATGGAGACCTCAATAAATTAAATCATTACCTCTTTTGGTTTCGGGTGGAAAATTTATGGCGGTCATAGTTGGAAATTGAACGTTTTGTGCGGGTCCTCCGACTCCAGCGCCGTCATCGTCCAGTTCCAGTTCATTTTGGAACAGGCGAACCAGGGGAGCAGGCGACGATGGTTTTGCTAAAAACAGGTCGTGTTTATCAAAAAACACTTTACAAATTCAACATTAAGTTGGTTGCTGGTTGCTCGTCGAAATGATGAACTGCTTTTATGGCAGTTGTATTTGACCTAACAGTCAATTCACGCTTCCATAAATATGTTGGCTGGGTTTTTTAGGAGCCAAGGAGACTCATTAGACGGGAAACCGTGAGAAATTTTTATAATTTATATTTGTCAGAGGGGACTAAGTGGCTGTGATTGATTGAACCTATTGGCAATTGAAAGAGTGATGAGATGGAAGTAATTTATGACAATATGAGAATTATGGAGAAGACAAATGCCTTGAGTAAAATATCGGTACTTGAAGTGGTTGTTAGCGATTTCAATTTAGAGTCATATTTTGATTTGTTCATCAAAACTCTAATAAGAATTAGCCATTAGAATCTTATGGTTTTGATGATGAGTTCTTTAATGTGGTGACCAAAGGATGGGGTAGGGCATGCGTAACGCACGGTTCAGATTACTTAGCTCCTTGAAGGTACCAGAGACACAAGGCACAGAAATGCATTCTTTACAACCTTGTTGACCTTGCTGTAGGGCTCGATATAGAAATTATATCACAATAGGCAATTTTTCAAATCTTAAGTGTGCTTAGAACTAATCACTAATCTTGAAAACATAAAGAGGTCTTCAGCTGTAATGCCGTTGTCACTTTGTTCCATCTCGAAAACTACAAACATTTGACAAAATATTTTTCAGGTGAAATGAGCCTTGTGAAGAAAAAATACAATAATAGCTCAAATTTTCATTAATTTGAGGATAATTTCCAACTGTTGGATTTCTTTCAGCTAAATTTTTTAACATTTATTTGTCATATTTTATTGAATTCAAATTCATAAAAAATTATAATGGAAACAACCGCAGTAAAGCCCAGTAAAACCAAAATATTAATTACAGTCTTGTCAATAAAACATCGGAGGAGACAGCGTTGGCTTCATACTCACAAATGACAAAACTTTTCGTACAGGTGCATGGAATATTATGGGAGTTTAACACCGATAAGCACAATTTTTTTTTTAGATAATAATTGTATTTATTCCAATATATCTATAGAATCATTTTTGATTTTTTTAACAAATTTAAATTACGGAATCGCTCATAAGAATGTGAATAGAGTTTAAATGAAGTTTGTGACTTTTGCCATTTACTGTCGTTAATTATAAAACCATCCTCCCTCCGCTCCAAATGTACTACCATAGGCTCTCTTTACAGAGTGTATTACTATAAAGTTGGGAGCTAAACAAATTTTATAAAGCTATAACAACTAATGTACCCGTTTTGTAAATTGTATGATGTATGCGTTTCAAAAGTTTATAATATTCTAGAGATTTCATCTAAGTACCTATATAAAATCGAATCCTGAATCGAATACCTGAATAAATTTATTAATTTTTTTAGTTTTCAAAAATGCTCTTCATGCGTAATGGAATACACGAATCATTTCTTACAAAAGAATTCATACCTGTGATATATCCTTCTGATACTGAGGTGCTTAAATCTCGCTACCTTTAAATTATACGTCTCTACACAGTAAACTTTTTTTAACTAGACTCGTAGGAAAACTCAACTAGAGTGGAACACCCAGCCAAACTAGTTAAAAATCTAGTTAAAATAATGTAACTGATATTCAAGTAGAAGAAATTTGCTAGTTTTCCATCATAATTACTCGGATTTCTAGTTATCAATACTATGTAGTCTAGTGTATTCGGACTACTAGAAATCAAGTGGTAAAAACTCTTTTCTCAATTAAATAAGCTAGAAATCTTGTGTATATGAGCTACTAGACATATTTTCCAGGTGATCAAACTAACAGTCTAGCATATTTGCAGTACTAGAAATACAGTGACAAAAATTCTTTTCCCAGTTAAATTAACTAACGAACTAGTGTATTTTGAATACAAGAAATCGAGTGATGAAGACTTCTTTCCTTTTGAATGAACTAGTTGTCTAGTGTAATTCGATTGCGTGAAATCTATAGTTGGAACTTATTAACAGACGAGAATATTTAAAAGAAGCGATGTCTTTTCCGTTTTCAAGCTGAATTAGTTACCTGTAGTAATTACTAAGTTATTTAGTAATTATTATCAACAGAATTTGATATTTCAATATAATAATAGTTTAAAGATGCAGAAAAAAATCCCAAAAGACACTACGTATAATAAAAACCTTTTCAAATTGTAACTTTATTTATTTAATTTATTGTACAATAACGTCGTTACAATACCTGGTTTAACACCAACTGTTTTAAAAATGAAGCAATCGAAAAAACTATTACATTAAAAATGTAATGTATTTTGTACAGCACTTCAAATGATCTTATTAGATCCAGACCAGCATCTATAAAATAATTGTCGCATACGACGTAGTAGGCACCTGGAGCAAATATTTCTGTACCTTTGCATATGACATAAGGCTGGATAGATCTTGTCTACTTTATCGCCTCTTCCAAATATGATTTTTCCTAAATTATAAAAATATTTTTATCGTTATATTGTATTCAACATCGAATAATTTTTAACTTACATCTATCCATTTGATCAATGGCTCCAACGTTGATTTTACAATTTTTCCATTAAATTTCAGATGATGAAATTTGTGCGTGTTGTCTCTTTAACTACCTGTTTGGGAGTTGTTATATTAGCCAATACAAAGCTTTCAAAGTATCTACATATTAATTACAATTTTTCAATTAATATGTTTAAAAATTATTTTTTGAACAGAATGCTTACCGTCAGTATTTTGCAATGAATTGCATGTTGGTTTAAAAGACTCCCAATTATGCTTTTAAAAATGTTCATATTTTTCCAGTTTATTGAAGTATTGTAGTAAGTAAAATGTTAAAGAAAATTGTAACATTAATTTATACATGCAGTTATCAACGCATACAAAAAATTATTTTTAGCCTTAAAATATTAACGTCACTTAAATTTATATTATTATTATGTAAATAGACGCAGAATTGGTCGGTATTCATGGCACTGACATTAATAACACCATACTAATTTTATGTAAAAAATTAAATAATAATATATTCTTACGTTTTTTATAAGCCCGGTATAATACGCAATAAAATTATTGTTGTTGATTCAAAATATTAACTTCACAATACAGTATTATTAACAAATTCGCTGAAATGATCAAAAACACAACTGATTGCACTAATTATTGAAGAACAAATGAAGAAAATACTACCGACGCGTAGCGATTAAACTGAAAATACGGAAATACTGATCCTCCAGTGCATTAAATTGAAATTCTAGTGAATATTTAGTAAATTTCACTAGAATCCTTCTTAGTAGTTACTTGCTTTCCAGTAAATGGCAGCTGGAATTCCGGTAATTTTCACTATAACTCTAATAATAGATCTCCAATTTTAACTAGACGATCGCAATACCATCAATAGGATATTCAGTTGATTTTTATTAATTTTCTAGTTATTAATGCTTGAATTGCATTAAAATATTTTGAACCTTCTAGTAAAAGAGCTTATTCTAGTAATAATTTCAATCAAATACTGAATTTCTATTTCTGAATTATTTACTGTGTGTTTCTTTTTTAATGTATTTAAGTTTGAGTTACAATGAAATTTTTCGCTGTGATTAAAGAAACATTAAATTTAACCAAGCCAAATGCTTCTAATATAGACTCAATAAAATCAATGTTTTTTTTTAAACCTCAAATCGTTCAAAAGTGGGTAAAATAATTTTCCGAACAACCAAAGTCTAAATTCACTGTCATCAATCTGCAACACGACGACCAGCAATCCCGCGTTCCATCGTCTCCTTTCATCGCAATCATCGTCATCTTTCCTAATACACTCCACTCTCGATATATTACCTATAATAACATTAAACTAAAACGAGCACGTCCTCCTGCTGTTCAGAAGATTATGATTAAGCGATTAATGTCATAGCGGCCTAGGAAGAATTGACATATCAAAGTTAATCGGTCTTTAATAGCCGCCCGACTTTATCGGGACAGAACGCAATTGCATGTGAACAAATTTGTCAATGGTGAAGAGATCTGGTCGGCTCAGGCAGCCAACTGAACACGCTAAAGCTTCGAGAGTTGTGGAGCAATCATTGACATTAATCCTACCTCACCATACCGTCCATTATATTCTTCGGCGATGAACATGATGGCTGCAAAGCCCAAAGTCGCCAAGACATCGAGAAGTTCAAGTCGCACTTCCAGGATTCTTGATCCCTCCTGTGATTCCTGTAAAGATGCGATTTAATGCAAAAGTTGACATCAGCTGGAGTAATCCATCGAAAGGCTACAATTGAAAAAAGAATTCACTCGGCGAGGCTTGTCTTGAATTCCAAACAGCCTAATCCTTATACGTACACCCTTCGTCGTGTTCCAGGACAAATGAAAAATTGCTTATGCGAGCATCTTATTAATTGGGGTCAGGACCTATCAAGAGGAGGACAAGCACCGCAAAATATCGCATCTAGTCAATCAATTTGCCCAGCTCGGACTGAAAAATTACTCGGGAGTGTCTGGACTCTGTCTACTGTACGTCATCGTGGGTTCAACATACCTTGCTGTTTTTGTTGTCATTGTTGTTGTTAATGTCGTGTACTTGGCGCTTCCGAAGCTTGCCGCCTTGAGGAAGAGGCAGCTCGCTAGCTCGGAGCGGTTGCTCGAACTTGCCCGAATTTACGTCCAGAGGAGGACTGCAAGTCATCTTCAACATCAACGTCATTAAGAGTTTGACACGATCATGACATGACATGTCGTTTACACACTACGTGACGTAAGTTTGTCATTTTTCATTTTCGGTTTTTTATGTTGTTATTTTTTTTCTTATTCTTCAAGATGTGAATTGTTGTCTTTCAGGTGCCTTCCCACTGATTAGCGTTGTGAGTTAACACTTTTGTGAGTTTGATTCAAAATTCAGCTGTACACGAGGAGATTTATGATGGTGTAAGGTTGCGGGTTGTTTGGACGCGAAGAACATGACGATTAGACGGGAATAGGTCATGGTGGCAGGGAAATATTCCGCTACGTTCTAGTAGTCGAATGAAACGTCAGAAGTGTGCTAAAAATGTTAGTACATGTAGTTCAGCTGACATGTAAATGTTTTTCTTAAGGCTGTAACTCGTAGACAAGCAATTAGTTTCAGTAATTATTTTTTGCTTATTCAAATATTCAATTCAAAATAGTAACAAAGGAAAAAGTGTCGATCATTGAGAAGAAACGATTATACGAGTATTTATACAGCTGGAAGAGAACTCTGTGAGGGAGTAAAAAATGAGATGTCTATTATTCTCTTATTAACAAAGCAAACGACAAAATTATGCTAAAAATCGTTAGTTTTTTTTCTTTCAGTAGAAGGCACATTTTACGATTTAGAAAGAACTTTTTGATAAATGTGTTTCCAAGAATGCGGTGCATTTATGCGATTTTCGGGAAAATTCAAAATTCGACAGAAGTATCGTCGCAGCTGACATCCTTAAAATACCGATTACGATTTTTGATCATGGCTGAGATGCGGTAAGAGTTGAACACTGACTGTTTGAAACAAAGTTGTTTTTTGGCCTTTCATAGTTTATGCGTTCTACCAGTGGCGTAGTAACGGGGGGTGGGGGGGGGGGGGGGTTAGCTAAGCTATGCAAATACATACATATGCAAAAGTCTGGATAGCCTTGCCCTGTTCAATGATATTTCTCTGATCGATTTGGGACATTACGGTCGTTCCTTAATCTGATTTTAGTTTTTCTCTCAAAACTTCATAAACATAATTTCTTTTTCGGAGATAGGTTCTCAAGCCTGTCATCCAACCGCAGCGGGTGAGAATGGCACTGGATAATTCGCAATTGCATTTTTGGGAGATTACATATTGTTGAAAAGTAAGGAAAACTGGGTATAGTCTAGTACACTTAGACTAGACTACCAAGGCCTGAAACTAGCACTTACAAAGGTCTTAATGAATTTAAGTTCAACTGATGTGCGCAGAACAAGATAAACTCATCGAAAGTGAATCGCACTAACCGCAAAATTCCTCAATTGAATTATGTACATACGCGAAAAGTACTCGGTTCGATTTTTTAACGGATTCGTGTTTTAATATTTTTTAATCGCGAGAATACTTCAGGTAAAAAAGAAATCTGTTCATAAGTTGTTTAATAACTTAAACATTAATAATTCATTAGTAACATATCAACTACTTGTAGATAATATCGAACTTTAGTGATTAATTTGAAGTTGAAGTAGGTCAACCCCCCCCCCCCCTCCGAAAATCATGTCTAGCTACGCCACTGCGTTCTACTGGAATATTCAAGGGTGTGCATACATATGTCTTACTTCAATTTCTTACTAGTTGAATCTGCACCACCGCAACTCCCCCAAAATGTAACTCTGCGATCACCACTGCGCTCCTCCTACTAATTCTTTTTTGGTTTCTTCTGGTCTAACACACTTAATTGACGCCAATTATATTTTTCGTGTAATTGGAAGCAGTGTGATTCTAAAGGTGCTATGTTCCTGTTTCTAAGATATTTTTTTAATTTATTTCATGACTGGGTCGAATTTGAGAACATGACTTTGTTGGTAGACAATAATTTGTTGTAGTTGTCACTAAGCTGCCGAAGTCTGTTCTGTATATTAGTTTCCCATTTATGTTCTACGGCTGGATGGACCTCAACTTAAATTTGCATAACTTTGATTTTAAAACTCTCCGGGAATACATAAGAGTTGAAGAGCCGAGCTCGCTGCGATAGAACATGTTCTAAGGGCACTTATATTTCAGCAAATGTTGAAGATATCTTAAAATCATCCAAACAAACAGAAAGTTTCCAGTAAAAAAAAACATGAATTACGGCGCTAACATGACTTACATCAAGCAAAAATTGTTCCATGCGCCAAGAACAGAATCTTAAGATGCTTTTGGTACTGGAACATTTTCGAGAAGATCATCGCGTACACGGTTTTAATTACACGCCGAGCACCTTGTCACCTTTAATGGTGCAAACGCTTGGCCACTAACAAATTTGCGTTGTGTTTTTTCATTTAATTTTTTGTAGGGTACTTGCATTGCGCGTTTAGGACGCAATGTCGCCAAACGCGCACACCAACTTCTTAACGGCAGAAGTCTTAAACGAGATTAAAGATTCATGTAGTTCATTTTTTTTTCTTTGGTTTCTTAATGTTTTTTTTTTGTTTGTTTATATTTTTGGTCGGTTGCCAGAGCAGAGCATTCGGAGCTCGGACTGCGCTTAACTCACTACTTAGCCCTCTTTGAACCGATAACGTCCTGCTTGTCGTCGTCTCATGGGAGCTGATGTTAATGAGATGCTCTCGCTAGTTTTCCAAGAATTTACACGGCATTACACACGCTGACACCTCCAGGGGAAATTACTGAACTTGGCCTGACAGCTTCGGCATGAAAAGGCGACCTCGGCTTGATCTCAGGCTTAAGAAAAAAGAGAGAAAAAAATTAAGAAATACCAACAAAACTGCCAACAAAAACTACATACCGAACAGATCAGACTTACTAAATCTACAGCTGCGGTCTTTGCGGTTTCGGCATAGAACTTTTTTGATGTCAATCTGATGAGTTTGACTCGGGGAATTGTGTTTCTGTTTTTTGGGTTGGGATTGGATTTATTTTTTTGGGTGTGATGCCGGAATATGGAGACGTTGAATCTGCAGACAGCTGAGATCCGTGGTTATCGTGATGAATCCGATTTAGATTGCATTCTTTAAGACGCAGTATTCCAAAATATTAGTTGTTTTATGTCGTTCATTTCGCGCAAGCATTTGATAATCTGTTGGGATGAGAAATTGAAAAATTCATTTTTGTCAACAATCATTGTCATTTTTTGAGTAAGGAGAAACCATCCCAAGCCTAGAATATAATTCGTTTGCATGATACATCGTCTCAACAAAACATTTCGGTTCAGCAACTACGCCTTTTTTTACAAAGTAAAAATCCCGTTCAACAATTTGTGTCAAAAATTGCTTCTTTGCCAGGGGTCTATTGGACCTATCTCCAATATTGCAAGAGTTCCAAGATCCTCTTCGTGAGATACAATGCTTGATTTGATTGAAAAATTGCTATCTCTCCACTTTCTCGTTCTACCAATTCCTTAACAATTTTATGTACAGGATACTCCTTTTGTACCCTTATATATATCTTCTGCCATAATTGGTTTGCAAGATTCTGGAATCCGAACTCTACACACCTCCCCGTAACAATTAAAATTTTGTTTCTGGACCCTTAGTATGCTTTGACATTTTTTTGCAAAAGGCTCCACTGATCAATATAAATTCTAAGTTTCAACTTTTTAAGTTGGATATAGAAACGAAAATTTTAATCTAAATCCCTCCCCTTACCTCCCTTTTCTCGTTTCCAAAGAGGTATCATTTAGGAGGAACGGTGTATCCTGGAGGTCAATCCCGATTCGCGTTGTCGAACCATTGACACTAATGCTGATGTTGTCGTCTAATTTGACAAATAACAGACGTTATCAGCAAAACAATTAGAAAATCAAAACGCTTTGCAACTATCTCTTGTCTCTGAAGGACAATTGTAGCTCCTAAAATCTTATTTATAATCCACGACTAGATGAGATTCAGTGGAGTAAGTAGTCATGTGAAGGAAAGGATCATTTAATTGCTATTTTCTAAGTCTTGCACAATTCTGTTGAAATAGACGAAATATCGATCAGAATATCTTTGAAGCCTATTTCCAGTTACCTTTCTTACCGAGTCCTGTTCGAAGTACAATTTGGATATGTAAAGAGTCCGATTTGCTTTTTGTTGCATTTTGACAAAATTATGCCCACTATTTGTGTTTCAATTTTCACAAGAATAGCACTATCGGTTACTTAAGTGAAAAATATCGGAAAATACTATATCGATTCAATTTACATTATTGAAATACGGGCAAAAGATTTTACCCTATAAATTTTACACTAAATTATTCTGCCACGAATTTGATCGAATTTCGAGTAGGTGGATTTTCAATATCGAAATCCAAAATGCTGTCCTCATAAATTCTTCCACCGAGTTTTATTCAAAAAGTAAACGAAACCAGCAACGACCCCATAAAGGTGACCAAAACTTCAATTTACGAAACACAAAGGCAAATTGACTTTTTCACTATAAATCCTAAAGGATCGAATACTAAAAGCAGGACTGGACTGTGCATCTATAGAAGAATTTCCTTACATGCTACCCGCATCGTTCAACTTGAGGACGTCGACTATGAGGAGAAAAGACGTTGAAATTCAATTGTTAAGAAATTTATGTCAACCGATTGTTAGTCGATTTAAATTTTAATCTCTTCAGGGCTGAAGTCAGGTCCCTTAAGACCGCCGAAGGGAGCCAGGTAAGAATTTATGTTCAATATCCAAGAGGTTGTTAGTTGCGTTGCATTTGGAAAGTCTTTGAAAAAAAGAACGACATGGGAATTCGAATCAGATCAGATCCACTCTTTTGGTCCACACCGTATTTATGTCTAAAAGATCAGCCATGCAAAGGGATCAAAATAGAGTCGAAATTAGGAGGTGTAATAGAGTATAGCGACCGGGGGAGTAAGAAAAAATACTTTGGTGGCAGGTATTTGATTTGAGGTCCAACTTCAAGAATCCAGAATTTTATTTGATAAAAGACCGAAAAGTTGGAGAGGGCGAACGAAATTATGAATTATGTGTGTGTTCGAGGTTACCTGACCAAAAAAGGCAGATTAGTTCTGTCCAAAGATGAAGATTTTCACTTTAATACTCCGAAATGATCTTGTATAGATGTGAAGATTTATCGAAATGAGGGATGGCCTCGACTAGTTTTCCATTGTTCAGTGATGGGAATTTTTTTTGCCCCGATCCAGAAGGGATGATGTCCTATTCTGTCGTATCCGAGTGTTGAACGAAAGTCAAAAAAGTAAATTGCTTTATGGGCAATCCTATTAAACTGTCTGTGTATCGGACGATTTTAGTTGTCAGAATGGTGATTTATAATCAGCAACAAGCAAGCAAGGCTACATCACAGGAGGTATAGTACCCAAATCGCAAACATGGATTGCATTGTGGATTAGAAACGATTATAGAACATTTTTACAAACAATTTATGACAATTTCGATTTGTAATGAGCCTTGATTGCTGTTAAAATTGAATTTCGCGAGGGACATTAAGATAAATATTTTCAACCAAAAACTACAAATGCTTTTTTAATTAGGTATACTGATAGATATGTATGTCTGCGATGCTGGTTATGATTGTTTTTAATTATTGTCGTAAAGAAAAATAAATTATTTGTATCTTTTTATGAATTTAGAGTTAACAAATGTATCTGGTAATTTATACCATTAATAACATTAAAAATTAAAACATGACAACTTACTTACTGAGAAAATGGACATACCTAACGTATTTAATTGATGGTGTTGAGACAACGGTCAGAAGTTCTATTTGCAATACTAAATAAAACTGGCAGCAAAAATAATTAAAATTAGAAAAATTATATTTGAAGAAGGAACAGTTCCTCAAAAGGACACTGCTTTTGAGCACTCCGCTCCGTAAGGGTTATAGGAACTGAAGACTAAATAAATAAAAAAAATTAATTAAAAAAAAAGGTCAAATTAAAATTTATAATTTACAAATAAAATTAAATAAAACTAAATTAATCTTAGAAAGAAAAAAAACTTAACATTAAGTAAATCTTACAATTCTAGAAAAAATTCAATAAGACTTGAAAAAATTAGTGTTAAAACTTAAGAAAACTCAAAAATTAAAATAAATTATAATTTAGATATTAATACATCTTTCAATTGTAAAATTTGGAATATAAACTAAACAGTTGTATCAGTAGCCTGTAGAAGACAGAGTTAATTTGATATTTCATCGGACGCAAGAGATATTGAGCTGTTCGTGAATAGAAACTTAGCTCCTGTTCATCTTCAAAAATCCAAAAATCTCAATATCTAATATGGGAAACTAGTAGAAGGGAACCTATTCGACATGAAATAAATTAAAAAATTCGTTAAAATGTACTGAACCCTTTTGGGATTGAATATCGAAACATCACGAAATCAATTTTTAGGCCTTAGAATATAAAATTTTTGAAGACATTTTCTTTGTTCAGACCATTCAACTATGCAATTGTCTCATGTTGAGCGTTCAAAGCGTGTTTTAAAAAGTTAATTGTTAGCCACTTAATTTTGTTTCTTTCTGCTATTATTTTTGTATCTGTTGCCTTAAGTTTATTTTTCCTTTTTATTCCTTTCTTTATTTTAAATTTAAAAGTTTTCTTTTGCTTTTAGCTTTCCTTTCATGCTTTTTATGTTGAGCATTAGGTGTGTTTTTTTGCGCACTTATCCAGAACAGAGTAAGTTAGAAAATTTATATACAAAATAACAACAACATTGCTGTTTTTATGATTTTTTATAACTTTTTCCATAGATAGTAGGCTAGATTAGAGAATTTATTTCGAATAGCTGCCCCAGTGACCTTACTGGGTCAGCTATTCTGGTTAAAATCTATATTCTAGCCTACTATCTACAGCGAAAAGCAATAAAAAATTACAAACACAGCAATATTCTTGGTTTTCTCAATGTAAATTTTAATCACTACTCTGATCTGGATAAATGAGCAAAAAAACACACCAATTATTAGTTCCTTATTCTCAATTATGCATTTTTTGTTATTAAGAAAAACGTATTTTTCACCCATTTGAGGATATATGCGAAAAATCGTCCAAATATATTTTACATACATATGTAGTCTGCAGAAGTAAACTTTAATTCTCATTGTTCTTAAAAGATATTAAGGAATGAAGAAAAAACATATTTAACCCTTTTTCAAATACATAAATCTGCCGCTTTGAGCTGAGCGTTGACACGTTATCTCTTTTTTTATATTATAATTCGATAGTGTGTCTGATACTATTCAGAACAGTTGAGATCTTCCTGGATTTTTTCGAGAAAGCTTAGAAAAAAATTTTTATCCGTAATTCAACGCGGGAAGCGTTATCAATCGATTAAATTCGTGACATTCAAACTTCCGTGGCACTGCGGCAGTCGACTACCGCACATCCTGCCAGACGTCTTAATTCCACACTACGAAGTATCCAGTACCGACATATCACTAAGCTAATCTGAAAATCATAAAACTCTAGCTGCAATCGAACACCGATCACAACAGCTTTTTCTCCCCGATGCGATGTAATAAATTTTCGATTTATGATTTACGATGTGCTTGCTATCGCGAAAGGTTCGCCTCGAAGAGACATCAGCGACGACAAGGCCGCTTTTATAGCTCCTCAATCGCAGCGATGAGCTCGATGATTACGCAATCGAACAGGTTGTTATCAGTCTGAGTCTTTTCCATATTTTCATTTAGTAGCCGTGTCGGTATATCGACTGAATCCTCATGTCGCCGGCTTTATTGCAGCACGTTCGAATGTGAAAATCATATGACAGGCTGTCAATTTTCCCAAATGAAGTGAATATTGGCGGAACCGATATTACCTTGCTGTGCGTTCGCAGCGTGGCAATGGGGGTTTTCCATTCAATATTTTCGCGAGTTTTCACGGCCCTGAAAGTCGGTCCATAAAAATGTTTCATGCCGTTCCTGGGTGTTATTTTTATTAGGTCCGTGTATGTAGATTTTTTTTTATCCATTATGGGGTCCAACGTTTTATCTTTAACGGCAACAACACGAAACGGAAATTTTATGATGTACACTTGTTGGGAAGCCGACATTTGTCATCTCTTTAGCGCTCTAGAATCCAGTACTTAGTACTTACCACGGGAATCAACACACTACATAAATAATAACAACAAACTAAAGGTCATTAACTTTAATGATAGCCGCAAAGTCCTCTGTGGTGTTGCTATTAAAACAAGCACTTGGCGCGGCGCTTTTATTGAGGTGTACATTTTACATATTACTGTGCCCTATAAAGCGTTTCAATGCGATAAACTTAATTCTCACAATTGTCAATTAAGTAGAACTTATGGGCCTAGGAAATGAAGGTGAGTCTTAGGGAGCGTTGGTTTGATTTACAGGTAAAATAATCAAATAATTCGCGCGGGCCTGGTAGTTTTATTTTAAATTTTCCAAACTTTAAATAATGTTCAAATTTTGAAAAAAAAAAAAAATCTTTTTCTTGCAGTGTTTCTCTTCATTCTAATTTAAAAATTAATCTTGTCGGTGGATCGGCCTGTATTTCGAAAAAACATTCTCAAGAGGAAAACTTTGAACTTTAAATTAAGAATATACAACGCGAACAAAAAAGTTCCGCTGCTTGTTTCATGTCGAACCACCTAGATGATTCACATCCCTACTAGCAATCCACCTTCCATAAGGCCTTACCGAAGCTATTTCCCTGCCTCGTAGCCTCGGTAAGGCTTTATGGAAGGTAGTTTCTTAGTAGGGTTAGGATCCACCGAGATGATTCACATGCGAGTAACAAACCATAATGCTAACTGCTAACCTAAGAATCAATCGTAGGTGAATTCACCTGTCGGTTTTTTTCTTGAGGCCAATCTGTTTTCTGCTATTCCTAAAATATTGAAAAAATTCTTCAATAACCGTAGATAAGAGATAAGGTACTTAAATAGGATATTTCTTAGAAAATTGTAATGAAAAAACAACGCGATTGATAGGTATATTTCACGGAGATAAATCATTAATCATTCACCTGCAAAGATTTTGGTTTGCTGGGATCCAGTAGCGTAAACAAGGAACCAGATCTACTGCTACGATACTGCTGACATTATTACATTGTATGTATTACAGTATATCAAAAATGTCGTACTACATATATAAGTATCGTAAAATTTGGTTTGAAACAGTGTTACCTGTAAGTATTAAACTCAATAACAAAAGTGAATCAAGCTATTTTTAAGAAATTATTTGATTCAAGCTGATTCATTTCCTAATACCCAGAACTTCATAAGCAATGAACATATCTCATCATCTTCTAAACAACAAATTACTAACGCATTTTTTGCCATCAGCCTCCTCGAAATAACTGCGATTGCGACATACCTTTCAAAGCATGTGTTCGAGGTATAAGGTAAGTGGGTAAGGTACCTCGACAATTACGAGTATCTACTCAAAACTCGAATCCATTCTCTAAGAAGGTATGCGAGATATGCGAACTCTACTTTACCAAATACAGCTAAAAATAAAACGGGGAAAAGGTAATAAATAGATCATCAGGTGTTTAATCGTCACACCTGTGTACGAGAAATTTCACGAAATCCGCAAATAATGTGCTCAACTCAATGTAATGTCCGCCAAAAAAAAATTAAAAGCATTGTTGTTTCAGAAAAATGATGATGGCTCATGCCCAGGGCATGTAATCTCCAAAAACTGTGCCCATTAATCAAATTGGTTTTTGGGTCTGTCCTCAGAAATGTACGAAGAGAACGAAAATAAAAACAAACTATTATAGTGGCTAGCTAGTGTTCTATGACCGCACTGACCGTTAGCATTAAAAGTTTCGTAAGTTTTCAACTTTGGGATAGGTACGAGTAAGTGAGTAACTTTAAGCCATCCAACAAGCTGAAATTAAAAACAAAGAATTCCATGATTATTTTTATTGTTCGCATAATTTTAAACATACATAATTGCCAACCCTCAAAAAAATCTAGGACTATCTTACGATTACACTGGAAATTAACAATAAGCCCTGCGGTGTCCAGGTGGACTTATCTCAAACATTTGTACCTTTTACACCCGACACTTCTAATTCTAAGAATCTGGCATGTGGGGCTAAGTTATGTAACTCAGATTTGAAGAATTCGGTCCAGCACGAATGAAGATGGATTCAAAAAAAAACCTTTCTGAAGTTACCTTAAATCTTATCGAGAAATTATGATAATTTTGTGGAGATTTGTGTTTCGTGATACTTTGAAATTAAACCCGGCAGAGGTAGTGTCTTTGATATGGTCAAGTGTTCTATCTTCCATGGTCCGGGAAGGACCGAAAATGGATGGACATTAGTTTGGACAGGTATGGAGGTAGGTAAAGTGTTTCACGTGTTCTGGCTTGTGTGATGAATTCCAAGACATTTCATGTGCCTGATTATTAGATAGGAAGATGTAATAGACATCGTGAGAGAATTTCGTAATTTTTGATTTTTGTGTTGTGAATACCGGCATGAACTTATATTTCGAAGTCAAAATTTATTTTAGACTTAGAAAATGTTCGATTTAGAAGTTCTTGATGTTGTTTTTGATGGAAATTGCAATTGAACTGGAAGAAACAGTATACCATTCATCATATAAGGCGCAAAAATTATAACTCTAATCCATACTTCCAACTGAAACTATTGAAAAATCAACGTTCTGAAGTTAACGACAGATATTCGTGAACACCTGTTTTAAAGACTTTTATATAACAGCTCGAGGGAGCAGGACGACTGTGCCTTACAAATTTGACCTTATACCCTATTTTCAAACTTCAATATTTTACATGAAGGCGATCTTGAGTTCATGTGCATTCGGACAGACGGACGGACAGCAAGCGTATTTGGGGTTTTGGCCAAAATTGAACATAAAATAGAACACTACTTTTTCTCTTCTGAGACACCGTTCTTTACGTTACAAGCTTTTGGGCTGGAGTAAACTTGTAATACTATCAGATTTAATCTAGAGTATTAAAATATAATAGAACAAGCAGCATTTTGAATTCGACAGCTGCCATTGCAATGGCTATTTAAATCACAATTACGTAATAGACTTTTATTTCATAATACACTAACCGAATGCAAATACATGGTCCCTCACCAAATTAAATCTGGCTCTATGTGTTGTAGAGATCTGAGATTAATTACCTATCGCCACTGACGACATTATTTTGCTACCTTAAAGCCATTACTTACAAAAATAATGAAAGAAAAAAAAAGTTTTTCCCCACCGTGCAATTGATCTTCATCACTTTCAATAAAACATTCAACTACAAACTCGCTTAATAAAAAATTATCTTTCTCTAAACCGACACGAAACTTCACCTGTCATTTCATCTCAGTGGCGAGCATAGAAAGTGGGAATTTTAAATTATCACTGTTGCCATCTAAATTTGTCAACTCTTGACAATAGAATGACGTTCACCGAAAGGAACGACACGAATCAACTTCCTCGACGTCGTCGTCGTTTGAATGTCGTAGCTATGGTTTTGACAAACAAACAAAAAATACCCGAGACACAGAGCCAATATCACAACGAAAATGAATTTCTAGCCATAAATCTTGAAGGAATAACTCAGCACGATCACTTCAAGATGATCATGATGCTGATGATGATGTGTCGTCGTTTAGAAGTTATAGGTAGGTCGCTGGGTCCATCAGGCATTCACCAATCAAAGTCTTCGGACTGACTGGGACTTGACCATCCCGAAAGATGATCTTTGCGGTGATCTGGCAGCGATCCTCTGGTGGTCGAAGATCATTAATTATATGCAAGCGTTTAACTTTTTGTTGGGTTGAATATGTCGCATATTCACGACTTCTTGATAGCAAGAACTAAATTTATTAAGTTTCAGGGCTTAATCACAGTTCTGATTAAAATTCCAAAATTTGTTTAAAATCGAGTCAACTAATCAGATCTCAAAATGTATATCTGGGATCAGGAAAGTTTCCTAGTAATCACTCTGTTGAGCGGAAATCGAATGTCTCAAGGCGTTCTCTAAGGCGAAATAATGACAAATAGAACGTGGCAGGTAAATTAATTTCCTACATCGTTTTCCGCTTTTGAAGAACTGTTGAAAGCATCGTTCAATGATATCAAAAAATTGAATATTATGCAACGCGTGAAGAAACAGTGGGAGTGATGGCGATCGGCAGCTGTGAGAAATTAATTTCGAATTGGATTTTCTTTTAGTAAGAAACAAGTTCTGGATTTTAATTGATTGTAATACCCAATTTTGAATGGTGGATCAGGCATCAGTAGCTACATTATGGGATTAGCATATTAATTCATGTACATATATACATAATAAGAAAAGAATACACAAAGTCTGAAATCGAGCAAACGATTAATTAAAATTAAACAAAAGTAGACATGAGAAGAAAAACCCCAATTCGTATTTAAGAGCTTCAATTGAACACGCGAAACTAATCTGATAGGTAAATAAAGGAAAGAAGTATTTGCGCTCGGTCAATCTGGCAAGAGGTGAAACTCTTTTGGAACAGCTCACAAAAATTTTGGCTGCTGAAAACTAAGATTGACGAAAAAACGAGAAATCAGTCGATGGAGAGAGAAATTGCACATTTCCTTATTAATACGAAACTTTTGCTAGAAACTTGAAACTTCAGATAAAGTTAAAGACGTACATATAGATATATATATTCGCGACTACAGAAGTACAAACCCATCAGGCCTTCCGATTTTAATAATTCTTGAATCTTTAGATAAATACTATACTAATCCTACTTTTTGGCTACAGACCACAAATTTCTTACTAATAATATCGCACTACCTATATCTCTGCAATTTTGCCAAGTTCTGTAATGACAAAATAAATTAAACTTTCCTTCCTACAAATAAAACATGGTTTTCTATGTGCGTAAATACTTCAATAAATTGAATTAAATTCAAATATACATTTTCAAAAAGTTTAATGATTTTTGAAATTTAAATAAGATGTGTTGTGGTGCAAATGTTGGTAGTACATACACATTGGGCGAAATTGAATTTCTTTTGGGAGAATACACCTAATAGCCTACCGACGTTTGAAAGTATCTCACTTTGCTCGAAATTGTCATGTTTAGCTGTCGAATAATTTCATATTTTTTTTACTCATGCGAGTTTTAGTGGGCCAAACAAATTTCAGAAACTTTAACAATTCAATATCATTGGTGAGACAGAATCATGACGGCGGATAACATCATTTCTGTTCTTCTTTTGGTCGATATTTTAAATATTAGTGATACATTATTAAATCGATGTCGGTTTACATGAGATTCAGATATACATATAATAAAACTGAATTAAGTAAAACTAAAGTAATAGAGCAAATTACATAATAGCTCAGTCACTCGCATCAGGGACGTCATTTGTGTGGGGGGGGGGAGGGGGGGGGCATTTGCCTTTATGGATAATAATTTGAAATATTTTAAATTTCAAAATTATACGTCATTTATTATCGATCCTCTTTCGTCTGCCCTGTATAAATTAATAGTTTGACATAATTGTTTATCAATTTTTGAGCGAAAATGACAAACAGATTTTGTATGGGGAATCGACTTACTTTTGACTGGTTTTCTGCAGAATTGCTCGAAAGTAAGCTGAAGCTGTCCGGTCTGGTCTAGCCACAATGTTAAGTGTGTACAAATATTCAAAATTAACAATTTCTACTTTAAGTCTACTTTATTTTACTCATCACATGATTATTATGTATTCTTACACTTTAAACTTTAAAATTAAGAAGAATTTGCCTGCATTTTCCGCCTCACATATTTCCTTCGTGAATTCCAGCGTTAATTTTCTATCCGTTGCATCAGTTATTAACTTTTCTTATAAATTAAGTATGGATCCGCAGGGAACTCAAAACCATTGCGAAATTTACGCCTGGTGAAAAATTTCATAAGCGATTTTTCCGGATGGTCTGACACGAATCACTTGACAATAATTCGACAATCGGTGTGGTAAAATGCTTCTCTTCTCCTTGGGGCGCTTAGAGCTCTGCAAACCTTCTAGCGAATGTATTAAGTCCCTATAATACTTTAGGGTGTCATACCACTGAGCACACATTATCAGGCCATCTCGCTGTACCATAAACAACTTGGTGTTTGTTGGAGGTGAAAGAGGGCGCCTTCCAAGATCGAGGGTTGCTAAATTTTACATTAGGATCTTAAAATGGTTACAAGGAAACATGTCACATCACACACCGGGCTGACTCTTACGAGAAAAAGAAAAACATTTCTCCCGCTCGTTCGCTTGGGTCGGAAAACGAGCTCCCTAGACACCTACGAACGAGTGGATCTAATACATTACCAGCATTAAAAATGTAGACTCTGGTACACGGCATCCTGCTTGCTGGTGGCATCTCGAATCTCCGGTATGTACCCGGTATTAGGACCATTTCTTAAGCCAGCCAATGAAATATTTTCACGGTACACATGTAATCCCGATGGGAGATCAAGGTACCTGGGGACAAGGAGTTTTCCGTTTTCTTAGGGTTCGTCCGACCGAACTTGAGAAGTGGAAATATTTGGAAAGCGTCTGTCACACGGTTGGGAATACCGAGCAAACCGATTCGAGCTATGGAAAAAATTAAAATTAATCTTTAAATTGACTCGTTGGGTTTTTCTTATTTGGATTCGGATAGAGGGAACGAAGGTCACATGGGATTCGAAAGGAAATAATTTTATTAACACGGCGATATTTAGTCTAGTGTTTTAATTAACAGAAGAAGATTTATGTACCCACCTATCCAGATAAAGTAAAACAGAGAGGTAAGTATAAGTTGAAATACAAATTCTGTTAAATCATATACTATGCATTTACAATTTATAACGATGTAATTCTCCTCACGAAAAACATAAAAAATATAATCATTTTGGTAGTTTAAAAGTATTAAGCTTTATCATAAAGTCTAAAATCTACACTGAGGGAAAAAACATAGTAAAATCAAAAAAAAACACTTTAAATCAAAAGGTTTTCACTATGAAAAGAGGTTAAAAGCTGAAATTTTTAATTTAAAATTGCCCATTTTAAAAAATCTTGTCAATGTGAATTCAAAATTTTTACTTTTAATTTTAAAATATTTCGCTTTTCAATCTACTCACAAAACATTTTGAAATAAAATTTTTTTTTTAAATCTATGGATATAGTATTTAAATTGCTACATTTTAAATCAAAAAATATGTTTTTAAATTTATGAATTTAAGCATTTTGATCTTACTCTGTTTTTTTTATATATATATATATATATATGCATATGTAGGTATATGTATATATATGGTATATAATATATACATAAAGTATAACTGGGCATTATTAATATATACAGCATATATTAATATATACAGTCAAACCTTGCTATAAGAAAACTAAAGGGGAATTAAAAAAAGTTCGTTATAATAAGATATTAGCAAATATTCGCTATAAGGAAATATAGTTTTTAGGACACCTAAAATTTTAAAATAAAAGATTAAGTTTATTTTGTACTCAGATATGTATGTATTTCCAATAGTTCTCAATAATAGGTGTGTTTAGAAATTAAATGATAGCATTTCATATGCCGTATTAAAATGACTGCGGTCGGGAATTGTTTTAGGCATTTGAAGCAGATGTACATTTTAAAATGATATAATATATAAGTATACAACTCTATTGAGATTTCATAAAATTTAGCAATGATGTTACAAAATCAAAGTCAAAAATAGTGTCTATTTCATAAAACTACTTTTGGATAAATAACCACGTGCCCTCACAGCACTGAGGATACTTTAGTGACATAACTTGAAAAATTTTAAAGCAAGTATCCAGACTTGAAATGAATGAATTAAACTTGAATAATGTTTGATCGAAAAAAATGTAAAATTCATTAAAATCTAAATCGTTCGAACCTACTGCAATCATTAATGGTTGAATGGTGGATCCAGAGTTATAATACTTATTAATGAGTTCCTCAGTTTTTTTTCCATAATCATTGATCGTAACTAAGCGAAGGACGAAACTTTCTTGCGCGTCTACGATCGTTGCCTTTCGTTTATTGCTTCCCGTATTATCTTTAAAACGTGCTGAAGGAAGTAGTACTGAATTCAATAATGTTGAAAGCAAATACTTTGTAGCATCTGTAATCAAATAAATAAATTGATGCTATACTTATTTTCATAAATTAAATATTTACCTAAATTCGAAGACGTTTTAGTAGCAGCATAAAGAGACTTACAATACAAATTATTTATATTACTTTCATAATATAAATTAATTTTTTGGTTAAATGTATCCCATTTGCTAAATAGCAGGTGATTTTTTCCAGGATATAATATTTTAAAATCTATATCAATCTAATATAGGAAATATATGTATTAGAAATATTTATATTTATATTAAGAATACACTTTCAAAACTTACAAGGTCTGTTGCCCTGGAATCTTGTATTTTTGGCCAATTACTTAAAAAAAGGTGGTTTGGCATTTCTTTCTTTTCAGGTATGGTAATATAGTCTCCAGCTGGAATTCTTTTATAACGTTTTCTAGCTGTAAGCTGTCTTCGTTTACATCTTCCTGACTTTCGTCCAAAATGAATTCCACTAATTGAATTTCACTCATCCCGCCTGATATGTTTTTTTATCGACACTACACACACAACGCGAAAGACGAGACTGACGAAGATGAGGGCCATCCTATCAAAATTGCGATTTTGTTTTACCCATACCTAAAAATTTTCTATCCATACCAATATAATCATGTAACGATATAAAATTTTAAATGATTCACTTTTAAAATGAATTATTCATTTTGTTTCAAAATGGTTGGATATTAAATCAATCATTTTCTCATTTTAAATCAAAATTGATCGATGTAAAGTTGAACATTTTGATTTAAAAGAGTTCTCGTTAAATTTTACAATGCGAAATTTCTCTCAGTGTAGAAACATTTAGTTGATTATTTCCTCATTTTATTTTAATTTTATAAATTTTACAATGTATCTACTTACAATTGGAAAAAAGTCAAAAACACTTTATTATTAAAATAATAAAGTAATTGTTACAGTTAACCTTCTTGTGGCAGTGAGATGATTGTAAACTGAGTGAAATGTTTTAAAAAATCTTACTTGTAAACGTTAGCAACTACAGTTCAGACCCAGAAAACCATAACCAGCGGAACTGCAGAAAATATAGCTAACCTCGTAGATGATGGACATACCTTCCATTCGTGCTCATCCTTCGTAGTTATCCTTCGAACTCACCATACGTAACCTACCTAGCTTATAATACCCACCGTACGAACCTAGCCTACCGTACCCACTCTACATAACTATTATATCGTATATGTGGTTATGACTTAAATGTTTTGTGCTTGATTGCATAAGTGGGTTGCGTTTGTAGGAAACCGTTTGTAGGCAAAATACCTACGACACTTATTGCTTTTTTGCATAGCCAGTTAAAGTTAACCACGTGTTTTGCTGGGGAAACACGTCTAGTTCCCCGTAATTTTTTTTATCCACACTAATAGATATAAACATGAATGGGTTGATCTTGAATTTTTAAATTTTTTAATCTCAGGCTGTATAGTTGATGAAATTTGTAAGCTTATTGAACGAAATTGCACACTGGTTGAAATTGCGGGCAACATTATAACGCGTTAAACTACCAAACAAAAGTCCTCTGAAAATTTTTGAATTTATTAGGCGAAACTTCAACAACTTCTAATAATATTTTCTTCTTACACTGAAGTGTTGAGCCATGGCTAGATGGGATTGGTGCCCCCGGCCTCAGTGCAGCGGTTAGCAACTAAGGTAATCGATGCTCGCAATACCATATTAAATATTAACCACAACTTTAATTATCTCCGTATGGGAAATTAGTGACTTGTCATATTGTAGAATTCGATGAAATTACTTATTCTGATTTTTCGATTTTTGATCAACGATCACATGTACGATCCCATTCGCTAAACTCTCATTTTGTCGGACGTGGCACGTATTTTTCAACTCCGAACTTAATTGTTGGTTGAATGTTGCAGTAATTGCTGGGTTTTGGCTACATGGTCCTTCGATTGGTTTTCGTTTCTTCATAACAACGTAATTATGTGGTACGAGTGTGCAATCTTGTTTGGCCGCAAAAGATCACTGCCCATCAAGCGTTCACACTATCTGAAAATGGGGCGTATTGATCTCATCTCTGTAGATATAAATCAGTTCGAAATGATTTTCTTTGAGGGAAAATTATAGACGACAGAACTGATATAATTTTTTCGAATCCAATTTTAATAACAAATTACGTATAAGGAAAATGCCTTCTAGTTATTTTTTTTGTTGATGATTTCCAGTTCTACAAAGTATCCGGCACAAAATTATGTGCCACGCGGTAGGTTTGCTGTATATTAATAATAAAGATAATTATGTTTACAGATAATATGTATTATACGGAATATATGCAATGATCAAAGTAGTAATCAAAAGGTTTGAAGTAAGTCTTCATAAATAGAACTTGCTTTTTTTAATTTTTAGGAAAGAAATTCTTTTTGCGCATTTTTCGTATTTCCTCAATCAATAATTTTTATGAAAATAATACTTACGTAAATTTCGTTAAAACTAAGGAATTTCGAATTTGGTTGATGTGATTTTGAATACCATGTTTTGTTTTTTTAAACGTTTTGACAATAAATGCATTATTTAACAAAAACTAAATCTAAAAGTAATAATAATAATTAATAATAATAATTTAATAATAAAACTGAACACAATCTTGCAGATCGGGCATATCGTCTGAAGATCAGTTTTTAAACAATTTAAAAAATGATAAAATCGAATAATCATACTACTGGTTTGGTGAATGTTTTCACACTACATTTTTAAACTGAAAATATCAGTTTTCCGCCGACTGAGTTTGATAAAGGGCTCAGTCGAGTCCGAAACGTCAAACAAAATAATAATATTAATAATAAACAGTATTTTCAATCATACTGCTTATACATTATCGTCACTATAGAGATAAGTGGTCATAACTTACTTGAATTCAGTTTGTTATAAACAAGTGATCTCCTGAGATCATTTCACTATTCAAACAAAACGCATAGATCACCCATGATCCATTCGATTGAGTGACAAGCGAACGATCAAAGATTCACTTCAGAAGCCCGCTGGATTATCCCGAAACAGGGGGTGAACTGGGTAAGCGATAGAACTGCATGATATTCGATAATGAAATTCGTATTTTGTTGAAAAGATGTCATGCGGCTTAATTAATGGGCAAATCGCTTAAGTTCGAACGAGGGAACATCTTCGTACTGGGAATCGGTTGGGATACGTCGTATCGTGTCGTATCGTATCGTATCGTATCGTATTGTATCGATCTTACTTTTTTCTTTATTATATTTATGGACAACGAAGATCACGATCGATTCCGGTAATGATTGAAATCTCTTTGAAGTAGTTCATCGGTTATTTGTAGCCGCTTGTTGTTTGTTTATGTACCCAAATATTGTGGCTTCAAGTGTAACGTACTTAACATAAAACAAATATAAGTCGACTGTTCATAAATTATCTTGGTTTGGTTTCGTTTGATCTTCAGTCGATCGTTCGATCTTGTCTTGTGGTGCCGATACCGTGTAGTAGCTTATCTCGTTCACGGCAGGCGAACTTCCATCCGTAACGTTTTTATAAGCACTCAAGTTTGTTCAATAAATTGATCTGTTTTGTTGCTAAGCTCTAAGTACATATATCCTATGTACCTAGAATTTTCCCGAAAGAAACTCTGATGTGATGCTTTTCATCCGATCATCTTCTTCTTTCTTTGAGACCATCCAATAGAATGTTGTTTTGAAAGTGAGTAGAAATGTTGGATGATATGGTTGTGCCTTTCAACGATGCAATCTTAGCAATGTTGCTCTAGGTGAATTATTGCTATCGGAAATAAGTAGCTGTGGAGTGATCTTATGAAGGAGTGTAGGCGATCCTCGCCATGATCTTCACAATGTTACAAGAGTTATGTGTGAAGTAAAGTGGTCATCAATTTTGTTAATAGGCGGTTGCATTTCGTTATTTAGTGAATAAGCTAAATGTGATGATCCATCAGTCGAGATGTTCAGTTGTAACCAATTAGAAAGAGCAACATGGTCGGACGTTGCTTATTATACTTATTCAATAAATTATTTTGCATAATTAGTTCACGGCGAAGATTTGTAAATAAAACTTGATGACAGTTAGAATCTTTTGAAACGCGAAAGGAGGTTTAAGGAGGTGGGTTGCCCAGGGCTAGACATTTGGATGGACCAATTTTAATTTAAAATTGGTATTTCGATGTTAATATCGTGTTGATTACTTAATTATATTTTTTAAGTTTTCTTGTGGCTACTTTTGAAAATTTGGACATAAATTAAAACTAAATAAATTTCTGTTCACTTTTAAAGATCAAAGTCTGAAACGAAATATTTTATTGATTTCTAATTGTATTTGTTTTGTTTCTGAGTCCTGGGATAGAAGAGTCTCATTCAAGCACTCTCATATGAAATGGCGTCTTTGAACCTAGTCGCAGTTTTCAAACTGGGCTTTCCAGTGAAGGTTTTTTCATGTCGTCAATGGCAATAGTCAAAACATTGACCAATTCTAGTTGGAATTTATCCTGTGGTGTTCACATAAGACTCCTCTGATTCTGAAAAAACGGTCAAAAATAAAGACCACCCAAAACTTTATAATACTTTTAACATAATATACAACATTTTATTGTTGTTTTAATCTTCACACAGAATTCTCTGCGCCACTTAACTGATTCCTGATAAAACACGGCTTATTCAAAAAGACGCGGTTCTCTTAAAATTGACAATAAATCCGATACCCATAAACGCACGAAACATCCCTAATTGGAGTTCATAAAACTTTTTTTTTAAATATTCAATAAGTTATCAAAACAGTAAAAATAAAATTTGATCATTAATTCAACTTTATGTCATCTTCCTGTGCCCAGTTTTATAAATTTTTCTAGTGCAACAACAAAACATAAACATAAGCCATTCGTTTCTGGCGACTTTAATTTATTTCCCATCAAATTTTAACCTCCTAAACTTTAAATTTTGTATAAATCTCCATATAAGAGATTATCACTACCTGTAATCGGACAATAAAAATGATGAGGCTAGGGATCTTTTAATAAGACTCAATAAAACAGTCAATGATTGAAACCAGAAAAACAACCGAAAAAAAAGTTATTATTAACTAAAATTTTATTGTTCGGATTTAATAAATTATCGAAGTTGTTAAAGGAATGATGGAGAATTTTATTTCTCGGCCATAAACACGATGGGGGTATAGCAATCATATGGACGGAGGACGATTGCATTTAATTACCCAAGCACCTCGCCACTAATAAACCTGAGTTTTACGGCTAACAAATCGACTCTTTGCTAATGTGACCCAAACTTTGGTTTAAAGAATTTGACTGATTGAAGGAATGCCGCATAATATCTTTTCGTTTTTTTTGTTCTCCATAGGCGCGGAGATTTTAAGGTTTTTTGATGTTAAGGAGTGTCTTCATTTGGTCTGGAGGATTTTTTTTAACAGGTTTTCATTGAAAGTAATCGAATCGTACTAAAATAATGAGGGCCTTGCGACTATTAACTGCCGTTATAATGATTCGGATTGCCTCTATTAATGTTGAGAATTTTATTTTAAGGAGCACTTATTATTTTAATTTAGCATTAAAGATAAAAGAGTAGTGTTTTATGTTAGTAAAGCTGCTGGACCCGTTTAAAGTTTGAAAGTTTGCGAAAGCTGGCTTTATTATTGATGTTGTGTAGGTCACAAATGATGTAACTTTCCCGTTAAACCTTTTTCAACGTTTATAATATTACAAACAGGAAACATGTGATAGGTGAAAGTAAGTTACTTCAAAATTGGATTATTATCTTGGAGTTTAGCTTCTTACTCTATATTCTCACTTTCACACAGAAATTAGTGCGCCACACCATATATAAAGTTCCATAATGAGATTATTAAATGAGTATTACTACATGTATGTTGTAAGAACAATTATTGCAATTTTCTATATAATTTGAAAAGGATTCTTAAGATGTTTATTGTTCTGATTCTAAATCTTAGCATATATATGCATAACACATCGGTACTCAAGCGGAATTCAAACGGAAATCGCTTACCCTTCCAATACTGAAACCTGCAGGGCTCCAGCGGAATATTTTGAGTACTGACTGAACACAGTTATACAGTTATAGAAGAAGATTTACGATAAATATATTATGAAAACATTTTTTTTTTGTTTTTAAAACGTGTCAATTGCTATACAAAAATAGTTCTCAATATGACTTGACTTGTCCCTGCATATATTTGAAAACATCAACTATTCATCGAGATAAGAGTAGCAACCTTTAATAAATCACCGTGGCTGGAGTTCTTTTAGTTCAATTTCTTCAGTCCTGTCGCAGTAGTGTTCTTCTTTGGTACTGATACATTGAACTGCCTTGTAAGAAGTGAATTTATTCCGATGCAGTATTAAAAAAATTGGTCAATAGTAAAACGTAAATAATCAATTCAATAATTTTGATTTTTTTCAGACGTTAAATTTTAATTAAATATCGAATGATCAAATTCGGAATTCAGTTTCACGGTATTCATTCTGCAGTTTTTCCGAGCTTGCTTCATATACGAATAAAAATTTCAGTACCTACTGCCAGTACCTAAAGATATTTTGTAAGTCATTCGGTTGAATTCAAATAAGATTAAGAGAAGTAAACAGTTTGTCAGTTACAGAAATAAGTAATTGTAAAACAAATTACAATCAAATTATTTGCGCATTTCATTCCATAGGTATCTTAATCAAATAGAAATTAGTCAAAAATTTTTTCAAATATTTAAAATTTCTTCCAAAAGTGTGCAGAATTACTGCCGCTATTATTTCCATACTAATTTTTATACAAACTGGTATGCAGATTATTAACAGTCTGCATTTTTCGCCTTTTCATTTACCAAGTTGGCTAGTGAGAGTTTTATAAATTTTTTTAAAAGAAATGTCTAAGAACATATTTTTATGCCCAACTTGATGAAGTAAGGATGTTACTTCATCAAGTTCGGTTCATTTTGCTAAGAAGTTCACAAAATTTTTCACAAACGTAAATAATGTTTTCATTAAAAGACAATTTTTTTAGCTCCGCATGTTCTCGAAATATTGTATCTTTTCTTTACATTTTATAATCTAAGATATAGCATTGTTTTTTTATTAAATTATATTTTTTCAGATAAGCAGCAAAGTATATCCTCCTTTAAAAACTATTGTCTATCCATTAGCAAATATTTACGTAAATGTATTACGACTTTGAATATATATCGGTAAATTTAAGTACGTACCGACAGTACACCTTCCCAATAAATAACTTATTGCTCATCCTTGCTCTAAGAGCCTAATGGCGACAAACAGTCCTTGTAAATAAAAAGATTGAAAGAAGTCAATTTTCTGCTCCCACTTTCCTTCGCACAGGTAACTTTTTCGGCTTCATGCCCTTCAAGCTACAAATACTTTTTTTTAAAAGAAAAAATTTAAAATAAGAGAAACGTTTACCATTTTCGCCTTTAGCTCTACACTAAGCATCAGCGTAATATGTTTTTTTTTGTAGTCCTCGTCCTTAGATCTCGAAAATGAGATCAGATCCGAAAAAATGAGCATTTGCCAAGAAATAAGTGATGCATGGCAGAAAAGGTTCAAGCCCTTTTATCAAAAATCGCCTACAGTTGTACTCAAGCGAAAATGATTTATGTGATGCTCCTTTCCGTTCGTTCATTTTTTTCGACTTGATCCTTGGGCTCATTGTCTCGTTGTATCCCTAAACACTTTGTGTATCTGACTGACTTTTGTCCCATTAAGGGATTTTTCCATTTCTTTTAATTGAAATAGCCTTAAACGAGGACCCGCTGTGGAGAGGTTACACGAAAAAAGAGAACTAAAGAAATTTGGAGGCAAAAGGTGCAAATGATTTTGGCTGACAATTTTCATTCCCGGTGTATAATTAATGCAAACTCGAAAGTCTGATAGAAGGTGAGTCGGATACAAAAACTTCAAAAATGTCCTTCTACTGTTTTGACATAATTGAATGGAAGAATCACTTCTTCGTGGCCGCACAAATAGTGGAAAAAACGATGAAAACAGACCATAAATCATGGGAGGCGTGAGCTCAACAATTGCTGGCTGGTGATCTTGTGACTGCTTAATTTCAAGAGGGTGTTCTTTAGTTGAAAAATGACTTCTTGATCAAGAGATAAGTGGTACATAAAAGTTACAAGTCCAAGGGTCCGACTCTGATTCCAGCAAGCGGTGATTGATGCGAGTTTTATACGAACATTTCCACTGATGAAAGAATTAAAGCAAATGTTTCGGTGACTTCGATCCGCGCAATGTCGTGAGATTAATGGAATACTTTAAGGTCGAATTTGAGTTTCTATAGGGCTTCATACGCTATACTTCGAGATTCGAACTAAATGGACCCTTAGCGAATTGTTTGCTACGCAGACAAGCGGCCAAAGCTGAAAATAATGTCACGATGAAGGCAGAGGAGAAAAGGTGAATGTCGACGTCCGCATGGGTCCCGTCCCGGCCATTGTCTAAACGGAAAATTGTGATCCTCCTGAGAAAACAATTTTCAGTGTTTTTCTTATTGCGAGTGCCGGCTCCGCTATACTACTGACTTCTTCTTTTCATGCGAAAAATATACACCGCGGATTGGACCCTGTCTTATTCTTTTAAACAGACTTGATCGATCTTTTAGGCACAATAAGAGGCCTTTGTTTAGGATCGTATACGTTCATGTACCGTCCAGATTCAGATCGAAATCCGAAATATCTTTCCCGGACCGATTCGTTAGATATCACATTCGAGGATCTCTTTTGTTGTTAATGTTTTTATTCCATTTATCGGGAACAAGTCAGCCAGCAACGATTGGCTGTCGTGTCTCCAAATTCTGATCTTCTTCGCTCTGTAGTTTTCGAAATTCTTTTGGCATTTAGCTAAATGACTCTCTGGCACATGATTGGATGCTATTGCACCTGGTGCTGATTCTTATTAACAACAACGACGAAGATTGATGAGGAAGTCAACCTTCGGGGTGTTCAGGTGGAAGTGTTGTTAAGTGTAAATTTAATGATTTCGATCGGCTAAACACTTTGACAGCTTTATAAGTTCTCTTCTTGCTTATTTTTGTCTTGTAGATTATCTTAGAGACTCATCTCGGCTGTTTAGATGTTATTGATTTTCATCATGTTTCTTATAAAAATTCACATTCTTAACAACACAACAACAATACAATTTTTAAAAAAAAAATGAGAGGTAACTACAAATTTCAATGAAATTAGATTTTTGAATTTAAATTTTTTCCATTAAAATAATTTTTTTACTATACATTCATACATATGTTCCAAGTTTTAAATTTATAGCATACGCCGTTCCTGAGATAGAAACAACTGCTCTCCACTCCCGTACCCTAAAATCTTCACTAAATTGGCTTTAAGCTATCCATCACTAGCGGCTCTCAATATATAAGATTCAGAATGTTTTGCTTTCACCGATCGTCCCTCATACTCCATCTGTAAATTCTTGCCATGTGGGTTTTATTGGAGCCACTTCCTGTAAAAATTCCAACATCCGTCCTGAAACCCCGTATAAACCTATCCCCGACTTCCCAAACAAGTTAGCAACTGAAAGGGTCCACCATTTCAGTTTGTCTCAGGGAGGAGGGCGGCGGGGCGGTGGCCTATTTTTTACATCATATAAATATATTACTATGACTATCTCATTGTTTATCTATATTAAGTAAGTGCAAGGCAAAATTGTATAATAATAAGCCATATTTGTTAATTCTTACCAAAACTTAAAAATTTACTTACAATTTAACTTAAAACAAAAATGTGAATAAAATAAGGGAACAATTGGTTGTACGAAACATGAAATTAACAGATGCCATTAACTTAAAAAAAAAATAAATTCAAATGTGGATTTGAATAATAATACATTTTAACTTAAAAATTATGTTAAAAATAATCCAAATATTTTTTCATGAAGACTTATTAATAAATTTATCCAAATTGTTCGTTACACTCATGAAAGTGGTTAGTGGTTATTAATGTTCTTTGCATCTCTATTTTTTGATTTTTCTTATATAGTGTTTTTTATGGCTCCAATAAATTCTGTTGTTATTATTATTATATAAAAACAAAAAACTGACTGCTCAAATAGCGCAAGAACTGAAGAAAAAATATTTTGTGATTATATTTATGTTGTTCAAAAAAATATGATATTTTGATTGAATATATTAAAAACGCCTCCAACAATTTAGAAAGAAGGTTTGATAGTGATAGCACCTGCCACCATTCACACTACATTTCAACTAATTTGAAAAAAATTTTGGTGTGCCATGACTTGGCACTTTAGACCAAAACGTTTAGCGTCACTAAATATAATTCGATCCTCTTCCTTGCGTGGTTAAAAATCGAACATACGCAACTATCCATCAACTTCTTATTTTTTAATGCCTCGTCATTGGCACATGTCAGATTTGACGAAGTTAGAAGTCGTTAATTTTGTGGTTAACGAGTGTAAATAAAATTTTAGTGAAGTGATCGCTTGTTGTCCATTTCGCGGCATGCATGCAATCTCCACTGACTTTCCTTCTGGTATTTAAGAATAATCACGTGTTGTTGGTGGTTTCTTAAGAAGATCATTCAATTCGGTTTGGTTTCGGTTTCTAATGGTTTGTTCTTTCGGAAGGTCTTTTTTTTTGCTCGCGCGAATTCCCTAACGTGAATTTCATACTCTCAGACCCGAAAAAAAATTGTTCGAAACCTTTTTGGCACTAGAAGTTTGCAAGGTACACTTTAATATCGTGAGAAAATTTCGCGGAAAGATAATCAGGTATGGTACAGTTACCTGCTGGTTGCTTGATTTCGAACTCAATCTAACGTACAAGCAGTCGAAGAACAAAACGACAACGTCCAACAATTGGATATGAGTATGGGTCCCAAGAGCTGGCAGGAGTTCGCAAAGTCATGGTTTTTGAAAACGCATCCGCGATTATAGGTGCATGGCCCACAGGAATGCTATATGGGCACTATGTCGGTAATGACCACCACAGACCTTTGCGAACTGCGAGCTGTATGAAATTTGATACGTTTTCGCACATTCCACAGGCGATTGCTTTATTGCATGGCTTGAAGAATTTATCTACGTACGTTCGGATTCAGAATAAGACGCGGTGAGGGATGAGGGGTGGCAAGCGAGAAGGTGTAGCATGTGTGCACTGAGAAGCTTTATCACATTTTTGGATTTTGTCATTTTTTCTTGCGTTCTAGACGGTCGTTTAGATCGTTTTCTTGTTAATCGGATACATTTCAATACTTTGTAATACGAAGATTGAATGCTTGATTGGGGAGACTCAAGCTAGAGAATTGATGGCGGACGGTAAGGCATATGAATTGAAAATATTCGCAGTCCTTTCACACTGAAGAAGAGACTTTCATTGTAGCACGGAACTTCGTGTGCGATATTCGTCTTCTTTAGGTTCAATATGACTTAAAATAAACCTGAAATAATTCGTCCGGAAAACCACATTTACAGTCAATAGTGCTATCTTTTATAAACCCTCTAAAATCGCATATATTGCAAAGAATCAGAGCGGTCTATTAGGCTCAAATTTATATATTTAAAAAATCTAAATGTTGAAACATTATTGGGAAAAATTTCTCAAATTAAAAATTTTTTTTTTTGACAATATTACGAGAAAGTTTATACATTTTTATTTTCGTAATTTTATTTTTTATTGTTTGAACAAGAAAAGAAATTAATACGTGGCCAGGTTTCATTTGGATTTTAAATTACCTACTTTGTGCTGTTGAAACACAAAACCCCAATTGTCATCCGTGAATTTAAGAATTGAAGGGAACCGTGATTTTTCCCTTTTTTCTAGAATGGCTATTTCCATGATAGTTTAAGAAATGAAATTAATCCTTGAACTCTGCGTGGTCGAGTGTATGCTCTACACATCTTAACACCGACCTGCAATCACCCTCTCTTCTGTGAAAAACCATCTCTGTATAGTTTACCCTGATTTGCGATGTAATGGGTACCCACATGTTGAGCCAGTTAAAATAAATATTTTACTGAATGTTAAATACCCGTTAACGAAGAAAGAGAAGTTCGGCACAATGTAATATGTGTTTAAATCTCTCGAAGGAGATCCAAGTGCCTTTAAGCACTTTAAACAAAAAAATCTCTATTAATCTTTGAATACTGAATTATCTGGTCAGTAGTTTTCATTTATCAAGAAAAAATACTACAAATTGTTCCTGTGGCAACTTTTTTCACAATCCCAAAAAATTTTCATCCAATTTTCGAGGCTTTAACCAACACATGTACTATTTCAATTTAAACAAATCAACAAATCTCGTCGGAATGTTCTCGAGAACGACAATAATTATTCTGCATGGCCAGACTCACTTTATGGATGACTGCCGCCAATACTTCCGTAAACTATTTTGAAACATTTTGGCCATTTTGGCGGGTTCGCTTCCCATCCACAACGGGAAAAAATGACAGGGTTTTGCGTACCTATGCCATATATTTGATATGCTGCGTTGAATGTGTTTCACTAGGTGAATAATATTAACGCGTACCATCGAAGCAGCCAAAATAATCAGTGGAAAAACGTTCAGATGAAAAAACAACATCACTGAAAATTTAAATTCCTCTCCGGATTCACTGAATATTTATGAGTTTTTCTGTGCGAAAAATTAGGGACACGCCAGGCGTGACCTTATTCCTGGATATATTTTTATTTATATGTGAAAAATACGTAGGCGAGGGCTTGTGGCTTTGTTGAATGCACCGAGCAAAAATCCAATGAAAAATTAAATGAAAATAAAATATAAATAAAAACCGGGGGTTTTACACACACTGAGTACTAAGCTCTCCGATCACTTATTTTGTGGAATTCGGGCAAATCGGTAGGTCATTATTCTTCAAGTGACCGAACATCAAATATTTTGACCACCAGCTTCGGCCATACACTTTTTTATCGATGTGGCAGTTAATTGATTTTTGACATACCAATTCACAATGCACACAATTCACTAGAATTATTATATGACACCAACGCGAGGTAGCCTATGTGGTCTTTGTGGTGATACTAGGAAGTAAGTAATTTCAATTTAATTTATTGTTAATTAGTAGACACAGAATAAACAAGGACAGAATTTTCACTATAATGAACAAATTAATTATTATCTTTTTACGCACCATAATTGGCATTAAACGAAGCGATACCAATCACACCTCAGCAATATTCACTTTTGACAAACCAATTTCTTTGTACTGCCAATCAATACCACAAGCAATTTTCAACTTTCTAGCCTGATATAGAAAATTTATATATTATTGTCTACGATGCATAGTGAGATATCACAATACATTACAATAATGTTAAATATTTTGTATTTTGTATACTGCCACACTATCAACGCCTACAAGCAATCACACAGTTAAAACTTTATGGAAGGCTCGTTCAGAAAACATGAATTTTTGAATGTCTTGATTTTAACTGTCGAGCTCTCCGAATATTGTACATTGTTTTGCCACAAATTTTGTCATTTTTAAAAGTGCCTCCATTATTACATCTATATGCATAAAATCCAAGTTCCAACTTCATAGCATAGCGGGTGTTCCTTGGATGTAAAAACTAATTTCGTATAAAACCCTTTTAATATCTCACAGGAGATATTAAATCCTTTTGGAAATGCGAAATCAATCAGGATAATTTATTATTGAAATCTTAACGTGAAAAGTTCATCTTTTTCGGTGAAACTTAGGAATTTGGCTATAATCATGCAACAGAAGTAGTTACACTGTTGCAGTGTTTCCCAAACTTTTTCCTTGATTGGAACCCCAAAACAATTTCAGTTTATTATTCAATTAATTTTAACATTTTAAATTATTTTTAAAGTAGGTATTACGGTGAACACAATGGGGATAAGGAAGCGGGAAGAAAGTCCATTTCCACGGCCTAAATTCACAACATGATGTTATCAGTGGTGTACCACTGCATTCATACATGTTGGGATGAGTGTTTCTCATGTTGAATGCTAAGAGGGAGTAGTAATTTCTTTGTCGCTAGCTCTAGGACTCGCCCTATAATCTACTATCATATATGTACTAAACGGAAATAAAATTTTTATGATATAATTATAGTATAATGGCTCGGAAAAATCAACTGAGACAAGACTGAAATTTCGATTTTTTGGCACGGGTGAGACTGAGATCTATCACGGAGCCTATTTCGCTTGCAGACCGTCTATTAAGAACCACTGAATTAGAGCACGCCAAGGTTTCTTAACCGAAGAAAAAAAAATAGAAAGTTCGAGCCTAAATATAATAATATATAAAAAAATGGGGTTATATATTTTCCTATATATGTAAACCTAAAAAAAATTAGAAATTAGGTATCCATTTTATTTTTAATGTCATCAATATCTTAAAAAGTCGCATCGTTTGGAGGAAGAAAATTATACTGCTAAAAACTCTGTGAGGAGTTTGTAAGGAATGAGAAGAAATACTGGCGTAATCGCCATTAAATATTTTTATAGCGTTAATTTTCTAGTAAAAAATTTGAATTTAAACAAATTTAAATGTGCCGTGATGATCAACAAGTTTATTTTCACTGTATGGCTGAAAGGAAGATCCTATTTTAAGTGATTGTGATTAATGATGATAAATTTTTTCAGTTTCAGTAAAAGTCAGTTCCATATTATTTAGTTTTATACATACAATGTATTTTCAAAATTTTATTACGTGCTTAAACCAATTTCTTAAAATATTATTAAAATCACTGCTTGTGCTGCACATATACATTTTACGTGGATTTCGGTAATATAGTCATTTGTTTTTCTACTACCCAGCTATGAACAAAAGTATTGAGAGCAGCTAGTTTTTGAACCCTCCTCCAAATTCGTATATTACTATATGTATGCTGCCACATTGAAGTCTGCCGACAAACTTACCTGAAATTTGTTACCGTATGCCCCATCGAAGATCACACGGGAACGAGAAGACCGTGACAAAAATATATTTGAAATAAATAAATTACATTTAATTTTTAAATTTAATACTACATGTGATTTTGCATGTGTGGTCGCATGTGACCTTTGTAATATTGAAATAATTGATAAAGTAGGAACAAACAAAGCGAAATATGTATGTATGTATATAATAGAACGACGCCATCACGCCAACTCATCAGAAGGAAATTTACCATGCAACAGTTTAATAGTTCATTAACAGCATCTCCAATTTATTTATGGCGATTTCATAGCATTCCAAGTCGAGATATGCGGCCGAAAGTTTTGCAACTGCATCATCAGAGTTGCAAGTGCCTACCTTGTACACTTGCATACAGCTTAAATCATATCCATAGTACTCGTAGTCTCATAAGGTACATACATATCTATAGATACGGTGATTGCGATGACCTATATGAGCTAGGTCGTAGGTAGTTATACTTTGCCAATACAATCATAGCCCAACGTGATACCGTGGACCTTCATCCTCCTGCTGCTGGGGGCTGGGGGTATAATATCGGAACAGAAACTTTGTGGCTGTAATAATGCATTTGCCGTATGAGAGGGAGCGAATGTGTGCATCGAATCGAATGATGCATCGGGTCGAGTGCATTAAACCAAAACAAGCATCCATCATGGCAACTGAGCCCAAGCTCTCATAGTGGCCTGTTACCGCCTCGTTCTTCATCTTGTTGTTGCTGTCCCGTTTAAATTTACAGAATGTTTCACAAATGGCCAGCTAATTTGATAAATTTATTAAATTAAGATATTTTATATAAATTTGAATGTAGCCTACCTTCGGCCTTTCCAGAGACGTGGAGGTATCACGAAGGAAGAGGAACTCACAGCTGCTCGCATACACCGCTATAGATTTTGACTTCGGGACGCTACTGATGCTACTCCTATGCGGTCATAGATGAAAATATTTAATTTTTAAGAAAAGAAGTGGAATACGGTGATTTATGGCGGAGTATGCAGTTCTTAACTTTATTTAAAAATGTTTTTCCTAACTCCTTCAGCTTACGTTTGTATTGTAAATCCATCCGCTCTGATGCTACTGGGTAAATTCATTATTAGTTTTATAGACAGACGGCTTCAGTGAATAAATAAAAAAATTAGAAACAAAAGTGTCTCAAAAAAAATGCCATGTGTCGTGACATCAGAGGTTTCACGTAAACAATTTGAATCTTAAAATGAAAAACGATTTCAAAGACTTGATAATTTCAAATTATTATTTGCCATATATAAACTGTTGCGAGGTAGGGCTTCGCCGGGATTACAAGTAAACACAATTCGATTAAATTAATGAAATAACAACTTTACACTTTATTGAACTGCAATCAATCACTACTATTGGCAACTCTTCCCGAATTCATTTACTGGACAATCACCCTTATCATTGAATCGACGATCAGGTCGCACTTTCGCGGTAAGAATCAAATCTCGTGTACAAGTTCTGCTGCGCTTATATACTACATGTGTTCAGTCGAAATATTTCCAGCATATTTGTTGGTGCATGTGGAACATGTGAGAAGTATATGTAGAAAATGCGAGAAGTGTATAGAGCTTTCAATGCTATTCTAATTGGATATTGGAAGGTGGTAGTTTTTTTGGAAGCTTCGATGTTATTGCTAAATGGTTCGGGTTGCCAGGGTATGCATGTATAAAATACTAAATTCTAGCTTCTCTTGCTACCATCTGTAAAAATGAAGTGGTAGGGTGTGAAACCTGTGAGACAGGGTATAATGCAAGGAAAACAAATCTCTGCAAGTGAAGTCTCTGAAAATATGAATATACATCTGAAAAATAGTTTCAAAATATTTTTGTTTGCAAGATATTTATATTTTTTGAGTAAAGCAGTAATAGCTAACAAAACACTTTAAAAACTGATCTGAAATTATAAGGAATAACATTTCAACACACTGGGAACACAGCTGTTTGTGTTCGCGGACGACTGAAAAACTATGGGGCCATAAAGTTTTTGAACTAGGCCAGAGCCCTCTGAACTATAGCCGCGCAGCTGAATTGAAAATCTAAAACTGAGTCATAACCAGAGTTGCCAGCTAGTTGGCTGCAGAACCCGCCTAGTGAGCTTATGAAATAGCCCAAAACCCACACGAAGACTTGTAGCCCGAATACCGCGCTCTACTTTGACATTTATCAGACCTACTTAAATGTGTTGAACATAGTTGCGATTTCGACGACAAACTGTGCTCCAGAATTCTTAAGAAACACTTTAATGTAAATATATGTGTGAAAATATAAATTCACATTATCACAATTTTAAAAATCTTGTCTGAAAAATATTAAGTGCAATAATCAAATTATTCATGACATATAATTTGTAATTTTCATAATTCAATGTGATCAGTGAATTATCCTACATGTAAGTTATCAGGCAAAAATAAAATATGGCTTTTTACTTTTATGAATAATAATGTATATTAGTTAATGTTACAAGAAGCATGTCAATATTTAATAATGTAAGCACCTCATAATCATCTTCGCCTAAGCGATCAGATCCTGCGTCTAAAGAAGATCAAGCCGCCTCTTGATTAGCGTCATACATTGTTGCATACAAGCGGTTCAACTTAATGTTGCAAACTAGAGGTTCGCCGGGATTTCAAGTAAAATACAGTTCGATTTCATTTACTACTTGATCGCTGTTATAGATGAAAATCACTTTAAGAATTCAATTTCGCGTAGAACTGATCGTCGTTTCATTCTTGCAGCAGAAAAACATATCCCCAGGCTCTGTAGCGCTTATATACTGCATGTGTTGAGTCGAGAGATTTCCAGCATATTCGGTTGTTTGTGTGGAATGCGCAAGAAGTAACTATTACGCGAGATGTATATAAACCTCTATACGATATTGCAAGGTGTTGTTTTTCTCTGGAAACTTTAATGCCAATAATAAGTGAGTTCAGATTACCAGAGTACACATGTAACAATAACTTTAATTTTTGCAACACATGTCTGTCTGTAACCCACCAATCCAGCAAAAATATGGTTCATTTGTAGAAAGTCAACAAATAATGAACCGATTCTAAATTAATTTTAGTTTGCAAATACCAGATAGATATCATGTGAAGTATTATTTTTCATTAGAGAGAACCGAGAACGATATGATGTAGTTTGCAAACGTTGTATTTGAGCCGGTAACACCAGCGGATTTAACCCAACAGACGACTAAAATTCAGTTTTCTAATTTTTATATTTCTATTTTTTTCCTCGTAAATCGGCTCTGTTGTAAACTAGCAAACTAACACAATTTGCGTTTGCCGAATAGCCCAAAAAGCTGTAACTAACTCTTTGAATATATATTTAAATTTAAATATTTATAATATATATTTATATTTAAATAGCCCAAATCGCGGTAAATAGCCCAATCTGGCAACCTTAGTCATAACAAACAAAACAGCTCCATACAAATCGTAACAATTTTGTATGGGGGATGCATGACTTGAATGATAAAAATCAAGTTTTCTATTAAAGTGCAAGATTTTGTTAGGCAAAGTAAAGTGAAATAGTTTATAAACATATTTAAAAATGAGAATTAGACTAGTTTTCTCATCTGGAATTGAGTTATCATAGAAAAAATTAGGATGAAAAAAATATAGCAATTTTCAGCAATGTCGGCATTCCGCCATTTAAAAAAAGTGCAGTTAAATTGCTTATTTTTTTAAAGATAATTTTTGTTATATGAAACACATTGCATACTGCTATGACTCTGAACATTTGTTATTCAGTATCGTCTCTAGAGGGTTCGTCAATTCCAAAATTTTGTATTAAAAGACCGTTACGAATCCGTTCCAAAAAAGATTCTCCAATGAACTGGTATATTTTCTAGTTTTGATCCGTGACCTCAAACATCAGTTAAAATCGAGGCATTTTCTCACGATGAACTGTCATATATGCGCGACTTAAGTTGAAGCCGGCGTTGACTAGGCGATAAAAATCACCCAACTGATATAAGAACTGGTGCTCCTCCTGAAATAAGTACTGGTTCCAGTAATACACTAGACTAGATTACGCGGCCATTCTACGTACACATATGTAGACATCTCTATATTTTTTTGTCCATCGTTCCTGGTACTGGGTGTCGGAATCTAAGATAACAGACTCATTCTTCACATCTCGTATTAAAATTTTCGTCAAGGTCGTCTATGAGCATAAATTTTCATCTCACCGCACAACACATCAATTTTAAACCTGTAAACTGAATAGAAGTCGGCAAATTTATTGCAATCGTAGCCTTTTATTTGTGCGAATTATTTGTAAACATCGTCGATAATTCAAACAGCCCTAATATTATTAGGCCATTTATTTTGCGCCCCGCTACCAGCTCGACATTTCCCACGATAATTTAAAATCGCATCAGGCACGGCTACTCAAATTCGTTCGAATCATCGAAATCGAAAACCGCACCCCTTCCCTTCCAACACACAGTAATAAAAACTCCCGAGCTCGTATATCTCGCCGGGTGACATAAAAAATCTCTTGTTATGGCATCCCTGTCACATTCGGGAAATTCATTAAAGCGTCGTAAAAATTTGTTCCCCTACAACCGGGGGACGAAAATCGCACCCCTAGCTCAAAAAGTTCGACATCACGAAGCGCACCGAACAAAATTCGAACACACACAGCTACAATTCACCCTTCCTCCAGCCAGGCTGTGTGTGCACACTGCACGATGTCATCCTATCGTCGATTACGGGATGAGATGCATCTGCAACACGACGGCACTACAGTGACGACATGACGGCAATTTACAGCCATTTTGACTGATCTTCCTTCGTGCCAGCGGGGAGGGTGAAACCAATTGCATTTCGATGAGTTTTTATTGTTGTTTCTCGCTCTAGTCGATTTGTTGTTGCCGCTGCTGCTTGTCCCTTCCGAAGGGCACTGCGTTCCTCTCGCTCGCTTTCAATGGCGACTATCGCGCTCGACGCATCTAGCTGGCGTTCTGACCAAGCGGATGAACGAGAACGCACTCGAACGCGGCAGGGGTATCAATCACCCGTCCTGTCTGCTCTAGTGTTTCGCGGGGTCGTGCCAGAAACACACAGCCATATGGTTTTGATTTATTGCCGGCCTTGTTCAGTACGTAACCTCGCCATGCTGTGGAGAAAAGCGACCGCTTTTTTCTGTTTTTGTTCGATTGTGTGTCTCGCTCGGCCTCGCGGCGGAACTATGGTAACATGTTCACTCGTTTGATGACGGAGTCGGCATGCCGTCACGTGATGCTGTCGTTGTGTGTCGGTTTGGGCGGGTGAAAATTTATTGACAGCTTGATGTATAGCTGTCTCTTTTATGGGTTGTTTTTTTCGTGGCATCACGCAGGTAGGGGAAATTTGATGAGATGAGTGAGCTTTTTTTGATGATGCAGTTTTGTGAGGGGACGTTTTTCATCTTTGCAGTTTTGGGTCGGTGAGCTTTACGCGAACTTTTATTCAAGTTAGTATTGTAAAAATGAGCCAGAACTCAGAAGTAAGGTTAATTTAAAAAAATGCAATTTAATAGAAAAAGACTGAAAGATAAACAAAAATATTTGCGAATTAATTGCGGAAAAAAACCGACACCCATTGTTTGCAAGATCAAAAATAAAAAAGAAGGGGACATTCCAACACGATTCTGATCTGTAATTAATTTCGAAAGGTGCAAAACAACGCCATGTTTTGCGCCATTGACATTTTTGAGGGTTCCACTGATAGGAAGTTAATTGTGGCGGTTTGATTCAAAGGGAGACCGATCTGTCCATCAGCGAAATCGGGCAAAAAAACAATTTGTCCGCAAATAAATACTCAGATCCGATAAGTTTTGTACTCGTAAGTAGAAAAGCTGTACAATCGCGGTAATGCGATCCACCTAGCTTCGGGGGCTGTGACATAATCAGTAAATCAAAATTGCGGTTACCATTTACCAAACGGCACTGATTTTTGCTTTTCGGAGATAACGAGATTAAAGGAATGTCCCGCTTTAAATCAATAAAATCGACGATGGTTTGATGGAATCAGAAATTATTAATAAAAATTGATAGGCGAAATGCTTAGAACCTTGGAACGGGTGTCGTCATTTGTTGATTGTTTGGATAGTTGTCCTAGTTGTTGGTTGGACTCCAAATATGTGATATTCCCTGCACCGTTTGGCTTTGTCTTAGATACTTCTGGGATAGAGATGCAACAGGGCTTAAGCCCCGAACACAATGCTCCCGTTCCGTTCCGTTCCGTTCCGTTCAGCTGTCAAAATAGACCTTATGGGCTGACCATGTAAATGCACACAACGGTCGTAACGGAACGGATCGGAAAAGTTGACCAAAATTCAACTTTTACGGATCACATAACCTCACTTGTCGTGACGGAACGGAACGGAACGGAACGGGAGCATTGTGTTTGAGGCTTTATTTCGGATAATCTAGAAGCCGTGCCAGTTGAAAATTTCATCCTGAAAATACAAAGGAAACCGGTTTCTATCGCAGGCTTCAGAGAAAAGGATTCGCGAAACACATAGAACTATTCAGAGACCGTTTGTCCTGGAGTTGAAATGGAAATGGTTTAGAATTGGCGGCGATAAGTGAATGCGAAGCGCGGAAGTTGGAAACAATCACCAACAGATAAACCTATACAATATCACGGCTGAATCCGTATACTTTATTCCACCAGAAAACCTCTTAATCGAAACAAAATGTCATGGTGAAGCAAACTGCTCAGTAGCTACTTACTTAATTTTAAAATTATAAATACCAAAATGAAATAAGTTTTTTATGCTACTACATATCTGTGCCGACATATGCAACCCTCTGAACACTTTTATTATTGAAGCCCACCGTACTTTATACGATCTGTACGGCAGTGGCGGTCTTATTGCTTTTTCAGGGGGGCACTTAAGTTCAGTAGTTACTGTAAAAAAATAGGTGCGGTGGCTACCCCCTAATGCAGCGAGGATGGAAATTGTGCAAATGCTATGGTCGCTGCGGTTGGTACCGCTTGAAAATATCAACTTTTCATTTCCGCATCTAAATCGCCATGTTTAGGCAACCGAATTTCAGAATATTAAAAAACATTAACATTGCTCTGAAGAGATTTCTTTAACATTGTTCAATTTATCAGCTAAGATATCAAAAATTTGAAACTGTAAACTAAAAAATAAAATTAATTGATTCCAAAGGTTGGTAAACATAATTTACGATTTCAGTAGTATTAGGGTAAACTAAGGATACATGCCCCACTGGGATAGATGCCCCAGTTCTAAAAGATCCAACTTCCATAAACAAAATCACATCAACTTTGTAATATATTGCGACCTCTTGTTTATGCCCATTCTATCTGACAACGGCGTTCATGCGAAGCGAATGTATCATTTTTTTTCAGGACATGAATATTATCGCGTCTAAAAATTCATCAAATAATTATTTTGCTGTTCTAAATAAGTGCAGTTAATTTTTTTTTTCAGATAAAATTTTTATGTATTTAGTTTTGTCTCTCATAGCACAATGTTAAATGCATGTTAAAGCGAGTTTTATGCTGAATATGTTGTTTTATACTTCTAAAATTCAGCAGGCATCTATCATCTACGAAAAGGATAGTTGCCTCGTTTTCCGAGAGGATAGTTGCCTATTGGGGCATAACCCTTAAATTCTAAGTCGAAAAAATAATGTTGTGCCTACGGTATTACAAATTTTCTTTACTTTTAATTTTTTATTGAAGTACAAATTTTTATGGTTATTTTTTTAATATATGATTACCTGGGCATTTAACATGAATGTCTGATTAAGTTTATTGATTTTTTTTATCTTCAGTTAAATTGATGAAAAATTGGTTCATTGTGCCATACCAATAACTCAAAATTGATAATAATCTTAAAAATATCTTGCAGCTGAATAAAGATTGAAAAATTTAAAAATATACTGTCTTTTTCCCATTGGATATCTATGCCATATGCTCGATTACGCATCGGCGCATCTATCCCAGGCTTTAGGCATCTATCCTTCTTATGAGGGGCTTGCAAAATCTGTTATAATATTTAGGATTATTTATATTAATTATAAGAAAACGGTTTTTACTCTTTATTATGAACTAAACCCGCTGCTGTATAAAGCTTATGGCATTGGTATTAATAGTTTTGCGAATATAGTACAAAAACGAAAAGTGGGGCATCTCTCCGTAGTTTCCCGTACATCTCGATTACATCGCAAGATTTCTAGAAGTAGATTTTGAAATCTCGAAAAGCGTTTACAACGATCTGAAGACATTTGTTTGACAACGACTATGATTATAAAATTTTTAATTTATTTTGTAAGATTTAACTTTTTGAAAGGAGGAAATTTAAATTAAATGAACAAGAGTCGAAAGCTTACATTATCATGCAATTTGAATTTTTTTAATATTTTACACAGGTAGTAATAGATATCTATTTTATACAGTGACTATTATTTTTATTCAGGATATTTCCCCAAATATTTCTTTTGCGGTACCTTTTATAATGGTTCTAATTAGTGTAAAGAAATATAGTTTTTAAGTTTTATCCCGATCAGAATAAAATAAAATAAAATAAAAAATTTGGGATTCCGAAAAATGGGTCTCGATCACGTGCGTAGCGTGAATCTTCGTAGGGCTATCGCAACGATACGATCGCTAAAGTTTGCGGAATTTTTTGATTACTTCCTGGAATTTAGCAATCGAAATCTTATTTCTGAATGAAAATTTTGTGCTTATGGTTATAAAATTCATAGAATTTGATGATCGTGTTATTGCGCTACCTCAACGAAGTTTCACGCTACGCGCCTGGTCTCGATGCATTGACAAAACAGCCATATAATATTATTCTGTGAATGAATGTAACTCTAAATATATAGGTGTTAGGAGAGATACGTGCCTCTCAGAGTAGGCAATTTAGTGCCTACTCTGAAAGCAGTAAAATTACTATTATCAAATTTCTTTGCGCACTCTTGTGATTTGTTCTTTGCACTCAAAGAACAAAATAATTTTAATTTTATAAATCTATGACTCTATACATGTTTATTATATATGGTATAATAAATTTAATTTATTTGTTTTAAAGCCACAAATTTCGCAAACTATTAACATTACTTTCTTTTTCAATTCTAAATCACGACTTAGACAAGACCGCGAAACAAGTGAATTAAACGACGAAGCAGTCAAATTAATACATAGCACCAAAACAAATTACTACGCATAGAGTACTAAAACTACATGGAAAATGCGTAATTTTATACATACATTTCATCCTTTGTTGCAATTTTATTTAAATTTAGCCAGGAAATTCTTGACGTCAAAGTATGAAAATACAATGTTTTAAGAATTCTGTGGTAAAAAGCGATAACAGTTTAAGTCGAGAAAATAATTAGGCAGTGACATGTATCAAAATTGATAAATAAAGTAATAAAAAATATATTGGGAGATCTTATTTTATTGAATTTATTAATACAACATAATAATAATATATTATATAAAATAAAAATCTATCAAACAATGGCAATTTTTTTAAAAAAATCCAATTGAAAACTTTAAAAATGATTTTTTCTTATCTCGACATAAGCTGTTATCGCTTTTCACCACAGAATAACTCGTAATTTTGTTAAATTTAATGAAAATTTTGTAAATTTACTACATCAATTCGGAATATTTTACTGCTTTAAGGACAGTTATTTTATTTATATTGTAATATGGAAACTGCTGTTTGTAACTAAATTAAGTTTCGCTCTTCATAATGTGAAGGTGACTTTACTTATAGAATAATTGTGTAAGAATGTTTTCTACGATAAAGCCATCCTTGTTATAACTAAATTCTAATTCTGGAATACAAATTAAGAATAACAACAACCGAATATTATTTGGTCCGTTGAGCCACTTCATCCGGCGACCAACGGAATTTCATGATTTCAAAATTGTTGATCCACATTTTATTGGAAAATTATACTTTTTGCTCTCATTTTTATTTAATATTTACCTTTTCCAGACTGGAATACAGGGGGAGACAAGTGCCTCTCCAGGGACGTCATTTGTGGGGGCAGGGGGGCATTTGCCCCCTGAATTTTGAATTTTTATATATTATATATAACATATGTATATTTATATTAGGTGTACAAAGACGTTAGTTAAGTTCCCGGCGTTTTTTGTTAAACTTTAAGCCTTTATTGTGGGGAATTGGTTGCATTATTTTTTTTAAAAATATTGCCCATCGCTAGCCACAACCTTTTTCCATCTTTCTGGCAGCATTCCGCGTTGAAAAAACTCCACGTCCTTTAAGGCGATCCACGAATCCACCCAATTTTTGACATCTTCAAAAGAACGGAAGCACTGCTCAGCCAAGCCATGCGTGATCGATCGGAATAGGTGGTAGTCGGAAGGGGCAATGTCTGGTGAATACGGCGGGTGGGGTAGGACGTCCCATTTCAGTGTTTCTAGGTAAGTTTTCACAACCTGAGCAATATGTGGCCGAGCGTTGTCGTGTAGCAAAATCACTTTATCGTGTCTCTGCTCATATTGCGGCCGTTTTTCTTTCAATGCTCGGCAGGGACGTCATTTCAGTTTTTTCTAGAGGGGGGGCAAGATGTTATGTTTATATATATTTTTATATATAAATATACATATGTTCTATATAATCTATAAAAATACATAATTCAGGGGGGGGGGGGGCAAATGCCCCCCCACAAATGACGTCCCTGATGCTCGGCTCAAACGCATTAGTTGTCTTCGATAAAGAGGTTTTGTGATGGTTTCACTCGGTTGCAGCAACTCATAATACACCACGCCGAGCTGGTCCCACAAAATGCATAGCATGACTTTGGAACCATGGATATTCGGCTTTGCGGTCGATGTTGATGCATGGCTAGGGTATCCCCACGATTTTTGGCGCTTCGGGTTTTCGTAGTGTATCCACTTTTCATCACCAGACATGATACGATGCAAAAATCCTTTCCTGTTCTGCCGTTGGAGCAGCTGTTCGCACGTGAAAAAACGCCGTTCAACGTCTTTAGGCTTCAATTCGTACGGCACCCAATTTTATTGCTTTTGCATCATTCCCAAGGCTTTCAGACGATGTGCAATGGCTTGTTGAGTCACATCCAATGAATCCGCAAGACTTTGTTGTGTTTGGCATCAATCTTCGTCCAGTAGTGCCTCCGATTCTGCGTCTTCGAAATTTTTCGGCCGGCCGGAACGCTCCTTGTCTTCCACGCCGAAATCACCCATTTTGAAGCAATGAAACCATTCGCGACACGTTGATTCGCTAATAGAAGACTCACCATAAGTTTCTGTAATCATCTGACAAGCCTCAGCCGCAGATTTCTTTGAATTAAAACAAAAAAGCAAAACTTCCCGCAAATGGCGCTTATTTGGCTCGAACTCCGACGTGTTTAAGGACTCACAAGTAACTGACGCCGATAAAATTTTACAAATGTAATGATGGGGAATTGTTACAATATGTCTGATCTTGCCATATTACGAGCTTGATCCGTAATTTTTTTCCCAGTATTTCTTGTTATATCTATACGAGAACGCCGGGAACTTATTTGTACACCTAATATATAAAAATATATACATACATAATATCTTGCCCCCCCCCCCCCCCTAGAAAAATCTGAAATGACGTCCCTGTGCCGCTCCTTCCCCCACCCTTCTTGCATTAATTCATCACAAGACTTGCAACTCCCTACAAAAATATTACATATATTCGCTCCTTTGCGACGGCTCACTATAAGTCAATAGAATAGAGTTAAATATTTTAAATTGGATAAAAAAGATAAAAATTTAATTTATCTGGCACATGACAAATGATTCTTTCATGTAATAAGAAGGTTCATCTATGTTGACGTTACGTAAATGTACATTGATATTTTTTTAAGGATACAGAACTGAACTTAGGTTGTTAGCCTTTAATTCAAGTAGTGTACAGTCCAGTCAGCTTAGGGATGGGAGTTCGGAAATGGGGTCGGGTATGGCAGTGTACAAGTAGGTGTTAATAATTGTTAGTGCTGTTTGGCTGTGATGTGATCTACCAGAACAGAAATGTTGCCTACAACGAATCAACTACTGCCTGGTAGCTCTGATAAAAGTTTAGAAAAAACTAGCTGACCCGTCCGAATAGTCGTCTACAGGTGACTGACTATTGGAACAAGACCTTATACGTAATATGTTTAAGGAAAGTGGAAAATTTTTATAATAATCTGAAAACAGCTGCAGCAATATGATAATAATACCACCTCGAAAAATTAAATTCATATTTCTCATCTTATTCATCTGAATTTTAGCATAGTGATTAATGACGATTCTCTGAAGTCCTACAAAAGTTCTCTTCGACTGAATCTAATCACCTACGTTTAAACCAGCAATTAATGATATATATTAACTAACCAACTAACTATTATTCGGAAAATTATCTGAAGAAATAATAAACTTCTAATGCAGGAGATCTTACAAAAAGTGAAAACGTAAAACGATATTTTAATAGCTCCCGTTTTACAGCTTTATCACTATTTCTGATTCTTTAGTTGGCTCAAGAAAACGTAAGCACTCCATCTTTGAAAAGAAATAGTACCTAGATTTTACCGTATTTTTCTATTCTTATTATTTCAAATTACGTTCAAAAAGTTTAACTACGTGTTTTAAAGATTTTTTTGGAAGCAATACACTGAACCTCCCGCTCCGAATTGTATTCAAAGTTAATTACATAAATGCAACTTTTTGTTTAAAACATTCTCAAGATATCGCTTTTTTTGGAAAAAAAGCGAAGCATCCTTTTTTAAAGACTTTCGTATACTAGCCACTCGAAGGAACGCCTTAATTTTATCTGTTTTGTTCCTGCGTCTACTAGGTACTGACGATTATACCATATTGTGCAATTTTTTAAATTCGTGACTATGGGTATGCGGTTAATTTGGTAATAAAATGAGTGTAGCCACGTGTTTTAAGGACTTATGTATTTTTTTGTTATTTTTCATTGAAACTTTCATATTTTGCTACAAAAATGGTATAGTGATTCTAGTTTGAACAAAATTCATATATTGCATTCTATTCGTCACATAACAGTTCCCGAAACCTCAACCCTTCCCTTATAATCCATAGCTCTGCTCCTCCCTGCAAAATGTTGTATACGACTCCTATCAGCGCGAATTATTATTCTTTAGAGTTCTGTTCGAATGTGTTTGCAGTTTGCTTAGTGATTTGTTTTCTTTTGTTTAATGATTTTTGATAAAATATTGGATGTATCTATAAATTCAAGTGAGTGGCATATATACCAACTTACATTCGCTGGGATATTAGTGCCCACTTCTTGATTTTATTATATAAATCAGATCATACCAACAAGATTTTTGGCCAAATATGAATTTATGAATTTGATACACCGAAATGAAACAGCGTGGATTTAATAACCCCAATCATAGAAAACGGCAGATCTTTTATTCACACCGACGTTTTCAATAATTTAAAATTGAGGAGAGCGCAGTTCATTTCTTCTCCGACGGGTTACAAAATAAGGGTGAATGTTTCAGTTCCACTAAATGAAAAAAGCATCGAATATATAGTATCAATAATATCTACAAAAACCATGGGTGACCACAAGTTTACAAAAAAAGATCGAAAATTTTACTCATCTATATAAAAAAAAATAGAATCCCCTATCGCATTCAATGACGGTCCTTATCAATTTGGCTCCATACCCTCGATGCAAATAGCGATACCCTTTGGCTTCAAATCTTGCTACGCTATTGCGTACTAGAACACATTCATACCCGGTCCGATTCTTCAGCCATCTCATGCCCAAACTGACTGTCCTGTACGCTTCTAAAAATTAAAAGACCAATTCGGTAGGTATCGTGAAAAAAATCAAAAGTTATGGTATATACTGTTTTCTGAATATTTTGATGTGTTTTTTTTCAAAAAATAGGTAAGAAATTAAGTAACCTTCAATGGGTCTCCACTGCTGTTGTAACCATCCAGTGGCGCAAATAAGAAACCTGCAACCTCCGCAATGCGAGAGGTCCTTAACGTCATAGATACCTCGGACAATGATAAGTTATGTACCTACTTTTAAATAGGATCCACTTGCGGAAACCCCCAAATGTCTCAGCTACGGCACTGACTTCTATGGTACAAGTATGAACGGACTGAAGTAGAGTTTTGCAGATATCATGGATATTTTGAGTTGCCAGTGACAGCGGGTGCATACATTTTTCTCTTTTGCTCTGTGCGTATTTCTTAAATTCATATAAGTACACCTGAACTTCACTGGGCTTTGCTGACCCAATACAATCTAAACTTTATAAAAATGTCGAAAAGTTTTATTTTTATCTTTTTTTTCAATTACATCTCGTGAAAACCGCTCGAAGCCAGGGGCGTACACAGATAAGCTTATGCGGTAAATAAGTAGGAAGGTAACCAAATTTTTATTTTAATCAAATTCTCGCACCAATGGTTTCAGGAGTGGCATGACTTGAGGGTGAAAGAGTGGCAGTGGTGGAGGGTGAAGAGTGGAAGTGTTTTCCGGGTTCTTATGTTTTAGGACCCTGTAGCTCAATTTCTTAATAATTTATTTAAAGAAAATTATTTATGCTTATATTTCATTTCTGATGTTTTGTTCATAATTTCTTAAATTCTGGATGTTGTTTTTTATTTGGAAAAATAGACACATATAGCCTACTTTTTTTTACCAACAAATTTTATATAACCCTTCTTTGTAATTTTTCCTACCGAAGCTGCAGTTGTTCAAAAGCTTCAAATATCTACCAATCTAAAATGGTAGATATTTGAAGCTTTTGAACAACTGCAGCTTCGGTAGGAAAAATTACAAAGAAGGGTTATATAAAATATTATGTAAACAATGACACAAAACAGATTTAGCAACAATTAAAAATAGAGGTGATAATCCAAATGTACCTACCTACCATAAATCAATCGCAGCCTTCATACATTTTTAAAATGTAGGTATCTATATGCTGCCCCCTCTCGAATTCACATTTACGGGATAAAGTTACCTGTACCGTGTATCACCTTAAATTCCTCAAATTTCACACCGTCAGCGTGCATCACTCCAAACCTCAATAATAATAAAAATAACAATAACATAAACAAAAACAACCCCCTACTCAATATCATCCCCGGAGGCCGGAGCCGCAAAAAATTCAAATCCTGGAGTCTTCTCATCAATTCTCGACTGTCAGTCATTAAGCCATTCATCCAGGACGAGGCAGCAGACTCGCATTCATCGAGAGACAACTAGGAGAGAGCCCGCACTAGCGCCGGCAACCATCTCGCACCAATAATCCCAAAAATTTATGGATTTCCGGCTGTTTAACTTCTGTACGCGGGTGAAAACATTCAAAACATCAAACAAACATCTCGAAAGGAGGAAGAAGAAAAATACAGGAACGTCTGATGATTATGAGGACATCAGCCAGAAAGGGCGTTAGACTGACAGAGTAGGTACAGTCAGTCGGTGTCATCCCACCCCTGTTTTCGCTCGAAAAATTCAAATCGAGAATTATGCGAATTTAGGTGCAACACCATTCACCAGTCACCATCAGGGCAAAAACTCATCAGGCAACACATTTTCTTCCCGAACAAGTTCGCCTTGCACAAGGACTTGCCCACCCCGCCCCTCGATGCAAACGAGCCCGAGCAACGAATCAAAGCGACATTAATCGCACTCTCCCTTTCATTTACACTATGATTGATAGCATTTGCGGTTTGACGCTGTCTCATTTTACCGGCGGGTTGTCGCATCAGCCGTTCAAAATTCTTGCATATCGAAAAATCCCGTCCCGAATCACACACCGACACCAGAAGCCATCCGCTATCCGCACCAAAATTCTCGCTCTATCCCTCTCTCGCTCGTTCTCCTTGTATCCCGCTTCCTCATCCACACAGTGCACAATCGAAAAGTTTCCGTATTCCCTTTTTACCGTAGAGCGTAGACTTAATGTCCTGGGTCGGCTGGAATCCGGACGAACTTCACTTCACTCTCACGTCAGCGAAAAGCGAAAAATTGACGCAAGACGCGCGCGTAAGAGACAGAAGCACGACTGCCATCTTATTCTGGCAATATGGCGAACAAGGTAAGAAAGTTCCCAATCATTCTTGCTCTTTCCCATCGAAAGACACATGACGATGATGAGTGCCGCACTACTGACTGTGTGTCCACCCGTTCCGTACTCCGTCGCTGTGCAGTACAGTACACAGTACTATCTACTCTACTATGGCTCCATCTAGCCGCCTGGCTGGATCAGTGCAACGAACAAGAAGAAGAAGAAGAAGTAAAACAAATCATCAAGCAACAAACACACAAACAACGAATGTGCGGTGGTTACCACCTTTTTACACCTACAAATGGAGCTGTAAATCATTTTTATATAAGTGAAATTGGTGCTGGCAATGGGATTTTGATATGTCCCACCATGAATTTAATGGCGGATAGGGTTGTCCTGCTCGCGTCCACGTGCTATTGCACGGCATCCTGCTGAATGCCGACAAGTTTGAGCAACGTTTGCCGCCTGACACCGAAGATTAGTGCAACGCAAGGATGTTTGGCGTTTCAAAGGACTCGGAACTGCACTAGTCAGACGACACACGAAATCTAGCTGTCCCGCTTGGGAGCATGCCAGACAGCTTGGGAGGCGTTCCCATAATGCGCAATGCCTCATTCTCGAAACCCACACCATAATGAATGGGTTTGGTTTTGTGTTATATTAGAAAGAATAGCGGGCGGGGCGGGTAGCTGGGGATAATGTGTGCGAATTGGTTTTTAGGAAAGGGCGGCGGGTGCGAGGCAGGCTGGTTTTGGTTTTGACGGAGAGGCGTACTATCAAATCAGTCATTCCTTCTGCTGGTGTCCGTTCGAAATATGTCCGGCAAATGTTTGTATCAGCGATAAGATGGGATGGGTGCGGCTGGGATTGTGTGCGCGTTTAGTTACGAGTTGGTGCCACTGTGTGCGTCTTTTATCGTATAAGATTGCAAACATAACACATTTTAGAGTTTACCCCCGCCAAGTTTAGTGTTCACATTGATTGACATGGCAGTGTGTATTTGCCTTCGAAACGCGTACGACGTGTAGAACAATTTTTTATTATACACGAGCGCCCATTAAAAAAGGAGGTTTTATTATTTTCTTTTTTCGGTTTTGCCCGCATACGGAATCATTTATTTCATCCTTCTGTCAAAATACGATAATAAAAATATATTTAAATTAAATCGTAAATGAATTAAACAAGAGAAAATTATAATAATAAATCGTGTGTGATTTTTAATAAATATAATTTAAAAAATACAAAGTGTATACAATCGGTAGAAGTAATAATAAAATTTATACAAGAAAAGTTCGCGGTGTTAACGACACAACTTTTGAAAAAGTATACGGAATTTCGTCGAAATTGCACAAAATTAATTTCAATGTTAAAAATCGAAGCGATTGATTAGTGAGTTCGATACCGACGAAATGCTGCGATGAAAATGCAATAAGAAAACAAAACTAAAAATTAATAATAAATACCAGCGCGAGAGTAGCAAGACAGACGAGTAATATGTCGTTCCTAGTGGTGTATCATCCAGTGTGACTGTTGCTTCAACCACGCATCAGCTGTTCAACATTCAGTTGATCATTAATCACCATCACATTAGGACGTTTCGGCGGTACTATTTCAACTGATTTGCCGCCATCATCAATAGTAACTAGCGCCATCCGACCACTCGACAATTTCGAATCATACCTGAACCGAAATTGTTAATTTTCGTTTCATTTTTAACATTTACCATCGTCGAATATAAAAAAACAAAAAAACATAAAACAAATATTAGCCAGACACAAGTGAAGCACAAGTGACGCAAAAATGATGGAACATGTTACGGTCATTGTCATTGCCGTCTCACATTGATATTAGCGCGCCAAATTGTGTGCACTACAATCCAACGACATTCATCAGCAGCAGTTACAACTATTTTCGGGCTAAACATAAGCCGGCTCAACAATTTTCAACGATAAATCAACGCATCAATAACAAGAACTGAATCCTGTTTAGAAAAATTGTTGTTTTTGTCCATTCGTCGGGAGCGTAGTTCGCGCGCGTTTGTTTTTAATTTCGCGGGTTCGTCGGACGTGTTTCATGCCGGATTTTTTTTTTCTTCTTACATTCTAATAATGGACAAAATATGATCGGCTATCATCCCAAAGGACAATCAGAAAAACAAAAATACGCAACTAAAAAAGGAATTTCTTCAGTATACCAACACAACACAATAATATCTCAACTATTGTATACGTTCTATAAAAGATAGTGTTACCGTTTTAGTGCAACCAGAATCAATATATGTATGTATATCATTAAAAAAAATTAATTAAATTTAGTGCGAAAGTGGAATTAAAGTGCCCGCAAAGTTAAACAAGGATAAGAGAAATAAAAGTTCTTAAATAAATTGTTTTACGAAGAAGAGAGAGAGAAAAAAAATAAAGTTGTGTTTTGTGTGAATAATATTGTTATTGAAAATATTGTTTTTCATTATTTTCTTCTTTTTTTTAAATCCACTTGTTTGTTTTCGTTTGAAATCATTTTCGAGCTGTTTCGTTGATTTTTGTTCCATTAAAAGTGGCACAAATCGGGCTGGAAATCGCTCCCAGAGCATTGATGGCTCAACCTAGGGTAAGTGATTGATAATGAAGTTTTGTGATTAGTTTAAGTGTCTTGTGATGTTAGGGTGGTTCAGTTCAGTTAGAGTTTTCGAATCACTTTAGAACAGGCAGAGTAGGCCATTTTCTGGCGTGAGTTGCTAGCAAACTTATTTGATAATGAGATATTCTGAAGTCCAAGAACAACAAGCAGGATGCAATGTTAGACTTATACATTTCCTGAGGTTTCCGCCTCTAGAACCGAGGGTGTCCGACGGCTATCCCGTTTGACATAACGTTAAAACGGCACTGCGTTGCCCAGAAGGAAATTCTGCATTTGAGGCTGTAATAAAATAATTTCATATAGATGTACCTACTTGTAATTTTTGTCTAATCAGTGATATACTGATCAACGCAACTGTGTAATTTCATATTTTATCACAGATCCATTAATGCGTGTAAAACCCTAAAGTGTCAGTCGTAACTAGCCGAGGTCATCCTCAATCAAAAATGAAAACAAGATATGGCAATATATTTCTGTGGCCACAGGGAATAAGTAGGTAAGTCTAAAATCGAAACTGTTCAGGGCAGCACTTTTTTGCTATTTTAACTATCGAACTATTCCTGTAAATCCAGTTTTTGTGAAAAAATTAAATTTGTTGACATCTCAGTGATCAAATAACATATAACAATAATGTTTTCACAGTGCGTGTAAGCTTTAGGAGATGAGCACAGTACACTTACCCCATTTTACTATTTTTCGACTTACCAAGTTATTCCCTGTAACGACAGATTTGTTATGTTTTGTCTTTTCAGAGTTACATTCAAACCCACAAAACCCGGAGAAGACTAGAGAGCTCTCCATTTTTGTAGTCACAATTGATGTCTTTTCTTTTTTAATCTTCTGTCTGAGCCATGGCTGATCTCGCGATAAAGTTGTAGTTTAATAATTTTAAATTTCGGAAATTATAGTGGTAACTGCAAAAACTAGTGAGCTTACAGTTAGTAACTCAGTTAAAACTTGGACAAATTCTCAATTTCCCTGGTGTATATTACTTTTAGTGTCAAATGTGTGGACGTGCAAGCTAAATCTCAGATCCCAGCCGATATAAGACAATGTGAAAAAAACTGCCTGATAGCAGATTTAACTTTAGATTCAAGAATTTGCATATTTGGGACATTTAGAAATTGGAAAGTAATCCCATAACTCATTCATTCGTCATCTATACATCTCTATAGTGCGGCCTCGGTGACCCCGTGGCTAAGTGCGTCTAAAATCACAAAAATTTTGGGTTTGAATCCCCTATATCCATGGGCTTATCGGCTGTAATTTTAATACTTTCGAATACTTGGTGAAAATCTCCAAAGAACACGTGAACGTCAACATCGTATTTTAAAAACTTCTCCAATAAATTGTAGATATACAATTAACGTGTTGTGTATATTTCCTTCTCAGTAACTATATTCAGTTTTTTAAATTGAAAAACTGGATAAAATTTTATTTGAAAAGTCATAGTTCTTTCAAGACTTCTAAAATTTACAATGAATAATATTGCTATTATAATTAAAAATTAATGTATAATAAAAATGTTAAATTACCTTCATTGCCAAGTACCTAATTCTAACTTTTTGATACAATCAACTGATTACTTTTCGTGTCTATTTATTTCGTCATTAAACACCGACGACACTAAGCTACTGATCGCACACGTCGCCAATCGAATTACCCTAAAACTAACTAATCAGTTTATTTTAAATAAGACTATACCAAATTAAAGCTAAAAAAACGGTCTTGTTTATATCAAATCATTGATCACTGGCAAAGTGTTTTATTAGATTTTAGTCTAACACAAAGCTATCTACAATTGTTTAAATCCATACAAGAATTAAAAGATCGAGACAATTTTATTGTTTTTTTGTTTTAATAATTTTCAATGTGTACATTACCTTACAGTTAGAAAAATTCACCAACTGATCGGAATTATATGATAAAAGATATTATTTTCCAAAATATCTTCTCATAAACGATTTTTTTGCTAATGTATACGCGAACAGCAATTATTATTATCGGTAACATTCGAGTGCATTACGAAAACATATTTCACTACATTATATAATAATATAATATTTATCGAACCACTTGTACAATGTTAGCATTGCTCCATTTATACTATAGCGATTTCCGATAACAAGATAAACAGGAAAATCGTGCGGAAGTGCGAATTAAAATAAGTCGTAATAATATAATGTCCTTCTGACATACGATTAACTGCGAAATTACTTAATTATACTTAAAAATTGCATATATTTATCTGTCTATCTGCTTGAGTAAATAAAAAAAATGAACTAAATATTTTTGTGATCACTTAATCACACTATTACTCATTGAAGTTGATCCACCATAAAAAAAATCAATTTTTTTCTATTCTTTATTACGAGGATCGCCATGATCACCATCATGATGATGACCAGTTAAATAATATATTTGTTATACGATCAATCAGTGTCTCATGATGGGAAGTAAGTCGAAAATATTTCGATATGGGCTAACTTGTCAAATTGTTAATCTTTTTAACATATAATATCGGATAAATTCCAGTTTTCGATTTAAGTATGTTTAAAATCTTTAAAAGAAACTTTTTTTATTTCGGGGGTTTTCAAGTGTTTACCGTGTGCTCCATCCATCATTCATTTGGAGACGTTTTTTTTATTAATTGCGAGGATGAACTAATCATCCCGTCGCGTATGTGCCTATTTATTTATTAGGAATGTTGAGTACAGTGGAGATAGAGAGGTGATATAGGGAGTTACCCGTCAATTTTGGATTTTTAAGGTGGATTTGTGTTTTGTTGATTACTGAATGACCTAGTAAGCTAGATCGTGTGATTGTTATCGCTATGGAATCTGTAAATAATGATTTAATTCTTATCGATTTTTTATGTAACTCGTAATAGAGTTTTTTTTTGTAGAGGAACTCCAGCGATGTATAAATGTTCTAAAAGTTAAAACTGTACTTTCTGCTCTTTCTGTTTTGTTACCCGTTTTTCATTCTTTTCAAACTAGTTTCCTAATTCCATAGTTTGGTTGTAACTGTGTTCTACATTTATTCCATAATATTATATGTAAGAATTTGCTACTTGGCAATTTTTACGAAACATTATACAATATTTATGAAAGAGTTTGAATTAATAACTAAAAAAATCATTTATTTCGTACTATCTTGGTTTATAAAGAAATATGTTCTCTCTCCAAGAATTGTAGCTAAACGATCCGTACTTTATATTAATTAAATTAATAGAAATGTATTCGATGTTCAAAGGTCCTGTATTATCTTCCCCCTAAAATATGAGTGTCACTTAGAACAACAGCAAGAGCGTCCCTAAGGATCATACTCAAACTGAAGACGTATTAATAATAGAACTATAAATTTGAAGTCCTAAATTTTTCTTCTTAATAAAATGTTTACAGTGAATAGAGCTTAATATTATATATAATAACGATCATAGCAATAGAAAGATGTTTCTCAGAGCTTTGCTTATTCTAAATGGCACTTACTCAATCACCTATTTGTAGACAGTTTAATACATGATTATATGAAAAAAATTACAACAAAGTTCCAACTATTCCAAAAACGTATTTCCCTATTGAAGAAAAATTATACATTAATTTTGCTCTGTAACCACTAATTTTAAAACAGGTATTTGGTAATATTGTCTAAGTTAAATTAGAAATTTCATAGTTTGACTTTAGTAAGTTTAGTAATTTTGAACAGGGATGCATAACATAAGTTAAATTGAATCTAATTTACTGAGTCCCGATTTCACAGATCTTTACGTCGATGATAAACATTTGTCTACTATAAAAATGGTAGAGTCACAATTTACTTAATTATATTTTAGTGTGTGGCGTTTATTAAATTATCATTAGTTAAAATTTTATATATATAAGGTGTTTTTTTAGGTGCATGAGAACTTAAAATTATAATACAAGACAGAAATATTGTTGGAATGAAATTTTTTTATTATATTCTGGTAGATAATTTCATGGCATTTATTTTTTAAATATAATTTCCGTCATATGTCCGCCGCGGCTACGAGTTACATGGTCCATTCGATCAGTCCAATTTTTGACTACTTTTTCCAATAAATCTGGCCGTATGGCGTCAATAGTGGCTTGAATATTGGCTTCCAATGCTTCAAGAGTTGCTGGTTTGTCGGTATAAACGCATGACTTCATATAGCCCCATAAAAGTAATAGCCCCGTTAAATCGCACGAACGAGGGGGCTAGTTAACAGAACCACTTCTGGAAATCAAGTTGTCACCAAATTGATTTTGCAATAAATCGATTGTTAAGCGCGCTGTATGGCAAGTTGCGCCGTCTTGTTGGAACCAAATATCGGCGATGTTTAGCTGATTAATTTTTAGAAACAAAACTTCAGTCAGCATGGCTTGATAGCCCTGGCCATTCACCGTAACGGCAGCTCCTTCCTCATTTCGAAAGAAATAAGGACCGATGATGCCGCCAGCGTGTAAACCGCAAAAAACAGTTAATTTTAATGGATGTAATGGTGATTCGTTAACAGGGTGAGAATTGTCTGCGCTCCATATACGGCAATTTTGTTTATTGACGTAGCCATTTAACAAGAAATGAGCTTCATCACTAAACAAAATTCTTCGATAAAAATGCTCATCTTCGGCCAGTTTCAAATAAGCCCAATCAACAAAAATGCGACGCAAACGATGGTCATTTGGCTTCAATTCTTGCACGAGCTGTATTTTATAGGCACGTGAGCCAAGATCCTTACGTAAAATTTTCCACGTAGTCGAAGGACAAAGGCCAACGGCGACGAACCGACATTCCGTCCTCTTCTTCAACACTTCGCGCTACAGCAGCAATATTCTCCTCGGTACGCACATTTCTTGTTGATGGTTTTGAATCGAGAAGAGTAAAATTAGTGCGAAAACGATCAATAACTGCACGAATTGCTTGTTCACTAGGCCGATTATGTTGACCGTAAAATGGACGAAGTGCTCTATGAACTTCGCGAACAGATTTATTTTTTTCAAAGTAAATTTCCACAATTTGGAAGCGTTGTTCTGGCGTTAAACGATTCATGATGACTTGCCAAACCTTACTGAACAGAAATGTCAACACAGTTTGACATTCTCAGCTGTCAAACCACAGTTATCGATATCGATAGTTCTCATGCACCTGAAATAACACCCTTTATATGTTGTAGTTAATGTCATTTAAGAAAAACCAACGTACATTACTTTGACTTATGACAATTTTTAAAATTTTGTAATTTATTATGGGTCATTGGTTCAATTGCGTTCCATTTTTCACTCATGAAGCATTACATAATACCTGAACTTTTTTCATCTGCAAAATAGATTAGTTTTTAGAAAAATAATTTTTTTTGTAGCTTAACTTATTTTTCCACTTTTCCGTTTCTCGTGTAAGTTTCTCCTTTTATCACATGCATTTTTTGTTTTTCTGTCAACTACCTTTTTGGAAAATTCCCATATATTTATTGAGCTTCGCATATGCATTCCAATTTAAAATTATTTTAGAGTTTAGAGCCTGTTTTTCTAAAATTTTTCTAATTGAATTTCGATTTCTTCTGAATTCTAGTCTGTTTTGTCATATATTTTTCTACTTTGTCTCTGGTCAACTATTTACAAGTATTTTTTCATAAGTTACAGGTTAAAAATTTTAATAATTTATCTATATTTTTTAACAGCATATGTTTCCTCTAGACGAGACTAGCTGTTTACCTTAATAAGCTCTGAACTTTGGTTACTTTTGAAACTCTGAGGAACGTTGTCAAATTTATATGATCATTTTGAAGAATTTAAAAATTAAAACATTTAAATATACGCTGTTTATTGCAATCTGCGCCTCATTACGATTTTCTTACAAAAGCTGTCAAATAATTTCGGTATTTGGTGTTACAAAGGACGTATTCGAATACTTTGCTTTGTCTACGTCTATGTTGACGTCACAGCATAGCATTGCTATTATAACAGTCTAGAAAAAGCTTAGCTAAACCGTCAAAATGGCTCAGCTGCTTATTTGACACTTCATAAATCAAAAATAAAATTAAATTCAATAGAAACAAGCTACTCAATAGCTCTATCTAAATACCAAGTTTCAGCTTTATATAATTATAGGTTCTCGAGATATAAAAATCGGAACCTTTTCGTTTTCACCCTCCAACACCCACACCCTCTACACCCTCACCCACAAGGAGTCTATTGGGCCTACTTCTGGTAAAAAATTTAAGCATCTATCTGACACGGTTCTTGAGATATGTGACGTGATTTTTTAGAAAAATTCGTATCTCCTCCACTTTCATGCTGCCCAAACTTCATTTGTCAACCTTTATACACAAACCGAGTTTTATTTGTCTAGCGCAATTGGTTCGTGAGATATCGTAGTCTAAAGTTTTTCACCCCCCACCCCCGTACACCACTGTCCCCACTCAAAAATTTGTTTCCGATCTATTCTCCTAGTATACCTACAAATATTCATTAAGTTTCAATTTTGTGACGTTAACCGTTTAGGAGATATGGATTTTAGATTGTTCGATCTCGGCTTTTTTGCGTTTCGGACGCATTATTTTTCCCCCCACTTCCACACCCCTTCACCCATATTTACGATTTTTATGCAAATGGGTCCACTATCTAAGCTCTATATAAATTCCAAGTTTCAGCCTCCTAGCATAAGCGGTTGCTAAGATCTAAAAACCAAAATTTTCCGTCTAAAACGCTTTCACCTCCTCCCCCCTCACACCCCAAACATCAGAATTTGGTCACTTCAATGGGCCTACCTAGTCTATTTATAAAAAAAAAAATTAATTTAATATCTCAAACCGTTTGGGAGCTACGAGCCTTCAAACGATTTTGCGTACGGCGGACAGACGGACTGAAATTTTTTTTGCTTTTTTCATGTCTACTAGTCATGAAACGTGAAAAAAAAAAATGTTTTCTGGGTAGTAAATTTTTTTTAAAAAATTACAATACATTACATACAATACTGTATTATTCGAAAATAATAAAGTAAAAAATTTGAATTTTTTTAAGTTTGCTAAGATTTGACTGATAACTCAGCTGTTGTAAAAGTAGTCAAGACACGAACCGAAAAGGAATTGAGACACAGCTTTGCTATGTCTGACATCATAAACTGTTATAATTAGACGTAGACCAAGCAATGTATTCGAATACGACCAAAGTGTCATTAAATTCAATTCAATGCAAACAAATTATTATATATATTCATATTGAATAAAATGTGAAGAAAAGTATGAAATTATTTCAATATTTGAAGGTTAAATTTGGACTCCAAATTCAAAAAACCAAATTGTTATCTTGCAATCGCCATAGCTTAGATCATTTACTCTTTGCTTTGTTGTAGATTCAATATAGATAATTATTATTTGTGAGAGCCACATATATTTTAACCTAAGGAGTTAATCTGAAACTTTTCTTTTTTGGGACAAACAAATAAAAGCTAATAATTATTTCCGACATAAATAGCTGGCAGATAGCCTGCAAACCTAGTTTGTTCAGCAAACTCCATCCTGGCATGTGCTTCTCTGCTGTCCGATTTCTGTTTGTTTGCTTTGTTTAATACCGTAAAATCAAATTGAATCATAGTTCTAGTCTTTTTACAATTTACAAAATCTTCGTAATTAATTTGAATTATTTTTCAAATATCTAGTTGTGGCAAGATTTTAAAGAAATATTGTTCTAAATTCGACTTTTGTTAACTTTTAGTACCTACCTCCATGAAATTACACATATTTGACCAAACTTGAAATTTATTTTAAAAACCAAAGATTTATAAATCTTTAAAAAAAAGTTTGAAGATTCAATTGACAACTCTCGAAACAATATCAAAAAGCGATATAAAAAGATTGTTGTAAGAACAATTCCTTACCTTGGACTTGACTTGACTTAATCTGAGTATCGCTACAAATTTTACTTAAAGACTGAACAATTTTTGTATTCGAGCACCAAATATCTCACTCCTTAATAGAATCAATAATAACTCGTTTCTTATCCTGTCCTCGAATCGCCTAAAGGAAGGCCTCAAACCGCCTACAGGAAAACCTCGAAACCATTTTGGAAAAGCGTGATGATTTTTCATCGATTACAAAAAAATAAAATAAATATAAAGAAAAGTACTTTAAACCTGACTTTCATAATTCTGTGTTATAATCGCTCTAAAGTCCACGACTTCTGTATTTAATTTTATTGTATGGCCGCGCATAAAACCTTAATAATTCCGTGCTGACGTTAAATATCGTTAATTGGCCATAAATTAATTTTTTCTCTTTTTACCAGAAAATAAAAATACAAATATCGAAATTACGTACGTGTTGAATACGTACACTAATATATCTGCATCAGACAGAATATAAAGGAGACATGAAACTTATGTTTGATTATAAAAAGACTTCACAAACTGTAGAAAATCTCATTATAACTATTTTAGTTGTTAGTTAAAAGGCATCGGGCTAATGGCGGTGCGACTTTTTAAATAAATATAATAAAACGTCTAAATTTATGACCGAAAAGCTCTTATATGTGCTTTCACTAAATGGTTAATTATTATTAAGTACTCGATGCCTGATTAAGTTTCGGCGGGATTATAAATTTTTTAATTTTTGGCAGTAATAGCACGGCCATATTTCACATATTTACAAGTTCGGAATTATATAGTACTTAGTGCATGCATATATAACCAGCAGCTGCGCTATGTTCGAAAATCTCTTTGAAGTCTATTAACACTAAAAGAGGAACGATTTTTTTACTAGAATTTATTATTGTTGCATTACGAAACTGATTATGCGGCTTGTGTGTATAGAGTTGGATAATAAAAGGGATTTAGTAGATTGCGTTTTTAATTTGATGATAAGCAATTCTGGAAAAATTAAAAATGGACGACGTTTATCGCGACGAACAAATATATTTTATTTTATCGAACAATTGGAGGGTTTCTAGATACAGGCACTCAGGTACTAGTTAATGATGATAATCCTTTAAGGCTTTTTGAAATATCTTCTGATCTGAGCTTTCTCTCGGAGCCACTGCGGAGTAATTGTTTTTTCCTTTCGGTGGTAGATTGTTAGCCTTTGTCCAAAAGCCTTTTCCAGGCGATTAAAATAAGAAACTCAATATATTCGTTCCGTTCTGTTCAGCTATAATAGTATTGATCTAAAATTGAATTGTTTTTCTTGAACAATAAATTAAAGTTGTAATTTGCACTGCTCTACAATTTTATCAATTCACATTTTAATAATTATAGATCTAACGTTCTTACCTCAAATATATTCAATGGTCTGCTCTGATTCATATTTTATAAGTAATATCGGATTTGGTGTATAATTTTAGTAATCGAATGACAGAAAACTTCATCGTAGCGAACCGAAAAAACATGAAAATCATAACTAAAAGTGCCATTAGATTTCACCCTTAGTACTCAAACAGTAAAAATATTTTGTTCTTACTTCTCATCATACTGCACACAGTCTTCTGCGCTGTTGAATTGCAGGTTATTAAAAATATCAAAATCAAAATTTATATTTCAAGCATTGTGATTTCCACCTGTTCATATAGGAACAGCTGCCACCGCAATGTGATCATCTGACACCCCGTATGATGACAAATCCAAAATAAACATTTACTCGGAATACAAAAATGCGTTGCTCTGCAGCTTCCAAGTTGGTAGTTAACAATAGTATAAATGATGCGCTTGCGATTAGCTTTTATTTACAAAAATATCAGTTAATTTGTTTACCGTAGGATAACAAAATTATCCAAGCAATTTTTAGAAAAGACAAAAAAAAAGTTTTGTCGCGGTAAATATAATGTGTACTTGTAAGCACAGGTTCTTTAAACCTGATACGACTTAAAAGTTATAGGCATTATCTACAAAATGTAGATACACCTGTAATTCTCCACTGGTGAAAAATAAATAAGGGAAAAACTACAGTAAGAAATACAAGAGAACTTTAGTAGGTGTAGGTATGGCTTTTTGTAGACCTATTAAGAAATTTTATGGCATAGCCTTTACAATCGGCTTATTGTAAAACTGTCTAACAGTAGCCGCAACTGGAAATTTTAAGCTTAACTTAACTTATCCAAGATTGTAAAGTGCATTCATTGCACGGAATTTACGGAACATATTAGTGCATGTATGTAGATAAAAATGCAATAATTTTTAATTTAGTGGAACGTTTTCGAGAAAGCAACCATAGTGATGACATTTTTCGTAACGTATTAGTACTCCATTGGAAATATTTGCTCAATTTTTGAATAGTTCGATGTTCTTTTCCAATTTATAAAACTATTACAGCGATAAATCAGTGCAGTTCATGCAAGACCCTTCCTTAGACAACGAATAATACGCGATACCAAATCAAACAAGTGCGAACGTTTCAATAATTTGGAATTGTACCTCTAAGGTTCCAGATAACTTCCCTTTCTTATTTATTGGATTAATTTTGGGAAATTCCGACCAGCTATTTGGATTTGCTACACAGCGTCGGGTAATATACAACGACATTTCGGCAGCCTTATTCTTCATTTTGGTTCCAAGTCCCAGCGACGACGATCGTTAGAGAATAAATGCATATCCGGATAACTTGCATCTGAAACTGACCTACGGTACCTGACCTTTCGACCTTATGCAATTATTTAATTCGAAAACAAAGCTATTTTGAAACATCTTTAGTAATATTAAACACAATAGCATTCTTATCACAACGTTGTACTAATAAAAAAATTCGCAATCAAATTTTAAATTTACCGACGGCAAATTGTATTCAACTTTCCGCCTACAGTGACTGATTAAAACTTTCATACACTTAATAGCAAAAATTCGCCTTTCTGTTTGCTAGTTATTTTGATGAGTCCCAGCAAAACCATTTTTTTCTTGATATTTTCAATTAGCCATCAGTTGTACTATATTACATTCTCCACGGATAGTAAACTTTTTATAGCAGACTATAGCTTTGTCAGATAAGTTAGAAGCAAGCTTAGCGGGTGACATGTATATAGGCAAAATATCCAGACATATATGTATGTGTTATGGCAGTTTGATTTGCGATAGAATAGTTTTATATTTCGTGATATTAAACGGTTGCTTTTAATTCACGGATAGGAAAAAAAACCGCGTCAACAAACCAGGAAATGTCAAGGAATGAAAACAAAAGCTTAAGGAGTATTAGGCGTATTGGGTATAAGATAAAAAAGTGGGAAGACAACGCCCATATTTCTTCAAATTTTGTTATTAGCTCGGTAAAGTCGATGTGAAATAATATCTGAAATTATAACGAATGGAAAACAGGTGTGATTATTATTATTGTTGTGTGTTAGAATGTAGAATGGTGATGTTATTTCTTTTTTTCAAGATTCCAAAGCATACGTACCTTTACATAAACACATTTAAAGAGATGGAGATCAAAGTGCTTTCTGTATGTGATTCTAGTCCTTTTGATGTTTTGATGATGTGTCTATGTTATTATCAAATAAATTTGAATGATTTGTTGAAAATATTCTTACTGAGCGAATCATAAAACTATTCGTTTTTTACCAATTTTAGCTCTCATAAAATAAAAGTTTTTTTTAATTTATAGTCAAAAAATTTCGATTCTCGAAAATATAATTGAAAATAATGAAATACGTTTAACTTTCAGTCTTTCGGAGATATAACTGTAACCTTTTACCCCGAAGATAAATTTTTTTTATCGTCTAACATATTTATCTCAAAAATGATGTGCGATTTTTCTCTTATTTCTGAAAAAACAATAAAGAAGACATAAGTATATCGAAAAAACGACCCTTTTACGTGATTGTGCCAATATTTTTTTCCTTCCAGTATTAAATTTTTACTGCTCCTGAAGGTAAGAAAATGGTAACATGAAGGTATTTTACAGATATCAGTTATTACTTTATTTTAAGTATCTTAAGAAAATTAAGAATAGCATTAAAATATGTTGGACATTTCTAGAATAGTGAAATCTAATTTGATGCGTTCAACCTCTTTTCAAATCTATCTAAATCAATCCCTTTTTCTAGTCTGAGCTCCTATTCTGTAAATGTTACATTAACCTGAGATAGATTTGACAAAAAAAAACAGTCAAATTTTTTAGGAAAATTTTTTTTTTTTTATAAGGCAAATAAAGTAAAAAATTATACAAATAAAAATGTAAACTACTTTATTGCATTTGCCAACGAAAATAGTTAAATATTTGACAAAGTTTAATACAAGCTTAAACAATTTATCAACATCACCGGAACTTGAATCGTTGATACGATACAACTAATTTTTGATATTCCTTCACACAGTTAGTTATACAAATGATGAAAAAAATCATTGGAACAATGAATGGATACTGTCATCGATAGATTTCATAGCATTGATAAACAAAATAAATTCAATCAATACTGTTCACAATATTAATGCACAAATTAATTCAACCGTGATCAGTATACAGCGTTTATCCGAGCTACTCAGGGTTGACGCCAACTCGAAAAATTAAATACTCGGAAGAATAATGTTAGAATCAATAAATACGATTAATACGAACTATTAGGCTTTCAAAATTCTGCTTTATCTCGAAACTCGGATAACCAAGACTATACTGTAAACCATATTTGCTTCCATGAACTCACTAATTCATTTCCTTCACCGTCAATGGGTCAATTTAAACGTAGGTTGGAGTTCTCCCAGCTCTGTCGTGTGATCTGTATTGGTTTCTGAACCTATTGACAGATAAGCATTTGGAGCTTTTGACCAAAACTCCCTTGCTCATTTGTTAATCGTAGATTTAAATTTACTTTCAGTTTAAAGCAATTCAAGTGACACAGCCAACTCCATTTCCTTTACCCATGAATTTCTGTCCTCTGAACATTTTCACCATATTCTTTTATTTTAACGACTAACGTCCAGATGATGATAAAAGTATAAACAGCTTGTAGAACATGAGTTTCAAAATTTATTTCTTTGCAGAGCATTATCAATTTAATACTAAAACTCATCAATTATAAACCGAATCCGAATACTAAATATGGTACAAGTGTTGTCAAAATTGACATTTCGATGCTCCTCTCACTACTCTTCCTCATAAGCATCAAAACTGAACCCACATTACACTGTCAGATAAATATAAACACCTACCTACCAAACCAAACAAACGACTAATTTCACTTTTATTTTCACCTCTAGTTTGAAATATAAAAACTTTTACTCCATGGCCGCGACAGAACAACTAAAACCTCATACGCTCTGGCAAAATAACAAAAACTAAACGCGGCACCACTAAATAACAAAATCACCGACAAAAATTTACTTTAAAACATCGCTCTTTGCTCCCCGTGGAAAAAAAAGCTGAAAATGGGCTCAACAAACCCCAAGCCATTTTATCTGTATAGGGCACGTAAGTGTACATCCTTGCCGTACCTCCTGAATTCTAAATAATGAAAAATCCTTGCAACAAAATCAATGGCTGTCACTGCAGACGAGTCCAATTTTTCGATTCACCACCGCCATATATCGAACGCAGTGCTGCACTCCAGTACGTAATGCGTGCGCTATGTCAGCGAATTACAAATTCAACGCCGAAATAACAAATACATAAAATAAAAACAACAACAATACTAGCTTTAAGTTCATATCCACCCTCGCGATAGAAAAAACCAGGCTCTTCGAAAACTTCATGGGTGGTAGGTAGTTTGGTGGATGGATGATGGTAGGTAATTCAGCCTTTAACTTTTGTTTTGGAACTGTCAAAACCACGCGAACCAAGGGCAGCATGATAACTAAGCCGGCATATCTACTATATTTCACTATACGCGCTATTATGGATATAGGGGATGGAATATAATTGCTAGGCTAGCCTTGTGCATGACTATGCCATTTCTGCTTCCTTTATAGCTCCCGATGTTTTTGTAGATGGATTGGTGTGTTCTTGTGTGTGTGTTGTTAAGGCTGGTATGACTAGCGAATATTGTAAAAGGGCACCAACATTTTTGGTCCGTTTTGGATATGTTTGTTTGCCTTGAAGCGCAAGAATGGCGGCAGACAGGACGTCCCAAATATTCCTTCGTATATATCGATAGACGTGCCCATATACATGCTCTGCCATTTAGGGCCAGCAAAAACGGGGCAAAACGGGAAGAAGACTCACATATACGGGTAAATAGATGCATGATCATCAATCAAATTCTGCTTCAGAGTTCTCTCTGCGTTTTGTGTAAAATATTTTCTGTTTTTTTTTTGCCTGCTATACAGAGGGCACTCTTCCATGTTCTCTGTAGGTTACAGTGGGTACAGCCATTGCTGGATACAACGTTTGGTTGTTATTTTTTTACAAACTGAATTTTTCAGCCATTTTGGCTCCAAATACAGAATTCCATGAAAAAACATATACAACACTCTGAACTACAAGCAAAAAACGCACAATTATATATATTAAACCTTTTTACCCTCTGTATGGCGCTACGGTTACATGCACGAAACATGAATGGCGCGATAGCAAATTACTCTGTGACGTAACACATAGTTGAGTTCTTTACCCATACTCACTTATTTCTATGCACGTGCTTAAGCCCTGTATGTACTTGCATAACCGCCCTGGCTGAATGCAAATCGTATTCAATCACTAAAAATGGTCGCATAAAAATTCGTTGGGGTCTTAAAAGGTACACCAACTACCACGCTCTAAGTGTAAGACATTCCCTAAATGTGTCGCGGAATTCAATTGGGAAGGGGAGAAGTACAGACAACTACCTACTTTCTCACCCGACCTTATTCCATTCAGCGATAGATAGTTTTGCCTTTTATGTTCGTTACGGAGACAATACTGCGGGTATACATTCTGTAGTCAGTACTGGTTTTTTGAAAAGTCGCGCCCAGTTCGGCCGCCATTACACTAGTCGGCCGACACACTAGTCCGCACTATAGCATCGAGTATTATCGGGACTCGGTAGACGGCAATTTCTTTATCTCCAGGGGCAAAGGAGAAAGGAATGGGTCGAAGAAAATGTGTAAAAAGGAAAAAAGCAACAACAATTTTTCAGTTTGTGTAGGGTTTTTTTGTATGGATTTGTAAGTTGGAAGGTCATATATCTTCCACGGCCTAGTGATTCCTAATGGAAGTTTCAATTCCTCCGTCGAGAGGAGAATATTTTCGAATTGTTCTTGGATCATGATGTGGAATATAATTTCGGTGGATATGTCGCCGCGCTCACATAACCGGGGCGACACCGAACATTCATCAGTCATCAATAATGGAATTGAAGATAACAGTAGGATGGGAGAGTTCTGTTTTTGTTCAAAAACGAGCAACTTGATATGGGGTAAGACCAGGCTGAGGACTTATATTTCAAACATGAAAGTATATCCTGTTTGGAATTGAGAAATTTTTTGAAGTTTCGACAGAATAGAGTAGTGCATTGTGCCGATTTTACCATGTTGGGCTCCAAATTTACAGTACTGTCTTGGAAAGAACACTTGCACCATGTGCTCAATTAGAAAACATATCAAAATCGAAACTAAATATTTTCGTTGAAACGAATCCTGTAGTATCAACCAACTCCAAGATATAAGCACATTGCAACGAATGACATTTAAGATATTCAAATTAATTCTCTGCACAATCGGCTCTTCAGAAACAGCATCGCGTGAGTAATTTTTATCAACTTTTAAGTATTGTACCGATTTTACCATGTTGGGCGCCAAATTTACAGTTCTGCCTTTGAAAGAACGCTTGCAACATGTGCTCAAGTAGAAAACATAACAAAATCAAAACTAAATAATTTCATATAAACATTATTTATTGCAGTACTATTAGATCTGACTCTTTTTAATGAAATCTTGTTATAGTAAACTCTTGTGTTACGCGGGTTTTTCATGTTGTTGCCGCTACTTGTATAATTTAGTTTTAATTTCACCACACGAAATCTCATTTCGATCCTCTTTAAGTTATCTATCCTATTTTTTAAGTGACGAATTGCTATACAATTCAAGCCATGACATATAAACTTTTTAATGAAGATCACTTGGAATTAAATTAATTAGCTTAATTACTAAATCCTCCAGTATAAACATACACAATACAATTTCCCACTTTTTCATAAGGGATTTAAAAATAAGAAATCTGCCAACAGTCTGGGCGCAACTGTATTATTTTATGATTAGAAATCCGGAACGCGTTTAACCCTGAAATGCGGTGTAGGTTACTATGCGACAGACAATCTAAAAAATAACGTTCCAAATAGCCTCCTGGTTATTCTACCACTGTCAAACATTTTATTTTTCTGGGATGTCTCTATAGTAGCTCTATACAGTTGTCAATTTTTACTTTCTATCCTTTGTGGTTTTCGAGAAATAAAAATCAGAATTTTTATTTCCACCCCCTACACCCACGCACTCAAATAATTTTCTCCGCTAGAGGTCTACTGGTCCTAACTCCTGTACAATTTTCAAGATCATATCTGGTACGGTTCTTGAGATGTAAACATGTAATTTTTTGAAAAATGGATGTCCCCCACTTCCCCGCTTCACCTCTCCCCTCTAAAATGTTATTCAGTAGACTCCACTTGTAATTCTATATACAGAAACAAAATTTTCTCTTCCTGGTACATTTGGTTGGGAAGATATTTTAATCCACAGTTTTTTACTGAGAAGAAGTAAACAAAAATTCTGAAGTGACCCTGAATGGCAGAATTAGTTGAACACCATTTGATTGAAAAATCATACAAATTCTCATTTTATTATTGAACTTTTCGGATTGAAGGAATTCAGGTCGGGCAAGTGCTCTTTCTTGTCCGCCTCCCTTGAGCCCTTGCGAGAGTTCTCAACTTGATCACACATTGGTCGCCAAATCGACAGTTTTTCACAATTGGCATTGGATGCCAAATTCCTTTTAGTTAAATTAAGATTGCAAATCAAAGAGCTTGGAGTCGTATAAATATAAAATAGTTTGCACCATATTAAAAATAAACTCAAAATTCAAAATGTTCATCGCGAAGTTAATACGAATTTTGATAGACATTCATTGCAATCAGAAATGCTGGGTCTAATTATCTAAATTTCGAACGTACTTGCCATCAAATTTTTATTAACTCAGCTTTGCATCCTGCCGAAAAACTTATCTAGAATACGAAAGTCACGACAATTTACCTTGAAACTTGAAATTCGCGGCGCGAGTGATTCGGCCAGATTTCATTTTGTTATCCGTAAAGGTCGTCACTAGGAAAATGGCGTAACAGGCCCGTACATGGACCACCTTTGTTTGGTAATAAGTCATAAAAAAGATCAGAAACATTTTGTTTAGCTTCGGATAGGTAGGTACCTGGCCAAATATTTGTCTAGCTTTTATGCGAATAACTCCCGCTTGGAGATTCCTATCATCGTTTCCATTCCGGCAAATAAACTTTACCAACAATTAAATTGCATAACTAACTATGATGGTATCGAAATAAAAAATCATAAAAAAATATTAAAAAAAATACCAGCACCAAACCAAACAATCCCATCTCATTATAATTCAGCACCCAACGTGACCATTTTTGAAAACTTTTATTCTCATTAAACTCATCTCCTTATTCTTGGTGTCTTCCAGCAAGAAGTGTTCTTTCTTAAAAGACCGAAAAAAAATGCGGACCTGAAAAAAAATACTTTTGTGTTACATCATACTGGACTGAACTGTGTGTGAATGGAGAAGCTAAACGGCATGCTCACCGTCAGACCGGACAAACTGACCATTTGACTTTTCATTTGACTAATAACAAAGTGGACAGAGCGTATTTCGTGCGACCAGGAAAACAACGAGGCACCAAACCATACAAAATCCACCAGAATCAAGTCTGTCCAGAAACCTCTCTCTCTCTTTCCAATTAATTACCAAACAGGCGGATATATTCAGGTCCAAATTGGAATTCAAGCGTCGTCGTCGGTATCTTGTCCACGAACCTAAGAAAAAATCAAACCCCAGCTCAGAAGCACCCAGAACAGACGAAGCATAAGAAAAGCCAGACAACCGCAAAAACCTCGCTCCCATAGATCTGAATGACAAAAAATTTACATAGCAAACTTTGCCTAATTACAATGAGACCGACTCGTCAGGTTCTCGTTCTCGGTCCAGGCAGGCCTTGGCGTTCTTCCTGTGACGGAATTTCCAAAAAGCCGAGATTCGAATCTTTTAAGTCGTCAACAGTCGACACCTGATGCATTAGCATCTCAAAAGGTTCTAATCTTCGGCCCATGCATAGATCGACGGAACGAGCTGGAGGACAGCAAACGACGCGAATTATTTATTCATGGGCTGTGACATTATCGGGAATAGTAGATCGTGTGAGCTGTCACCGGGTCTCGAAATGGATATGTACGAGTACGTAGAACACTGGCTACATGTGGGGAGCTGATTCAGTTGTTGAAGGTCTTGTGCCTAATGTGCCCGACCCGTCTTACTATACTCCAGAAAATCATCGAATTCGGCAAATCTAGCCCAAGCCTGAAGACTGGAGCAGGTTCTTCCGATCAATATTCAACTATACGCGAAATTTTGTATTCAACGAGCGACCAAATACTTGCTAAACTCGTTGAAACGCCACGGAATCGGAGATGCGAACCTGGCCGGCCTAGACAAACCGCGTGGATGGGGTCTTTGGTCTCCCGCGCATTTGTACATTAAATTGCGGGGACAAAGTGAAATTAAAACTTTCGCTGTTATTTTCGAGTTCATTTTTATTTTATTGGATTCGTTCAGGTTTTTACTATGCGGTGTATTCTGGGCTGTTTGAAATTCGAACAGGCAATCTCATAAAATTAAGATGAGGTTCGATTTCGGATGCCAGTGCCGGACCGAATTTCGTTTTTCATTTGTTGCTTTTTGGGGGACACATTGTGGAAGGTTATGGCTGATGTGGAGAAAGATTTATGGAAGATTGAGAGTAATCGTATTCGGAATGTTGCAAATTTTTGGTAAATAAAACGGAGCTTAGAATGCTTAATATATAAATTGTGTTCTATATTAAGGCGGCATTAATTCGATGTGTACGGTACGGATAGGTTAGAAGGTTGCCTGTTTCGTAAACGGACTAAATTTTAAATGATACTCTTTTATTATACTAATAGCATCGGAAAGGAAATTCAAATGTTCAAGCTAAATTTAGATTGGCCACACTTTATGGCAATGACCAGTAAATTAAGTATGGACTACTATTGCCAACGAAATACATCATTCATATATCGATACGAATAACAATTGCATACAAATAAATTGTGCGTCGGCATTATTTAGAGAATTTCAGTGCGTTTTTATTGTGCTTTACTTTAAAAATATTAATGTCAGTTGTTATTTTTAAATTGAATTTAAGTATTCAAAGTATTAAAATTGAAGTTGAAAGATTTTAAAATGTCTTTGGGAAATCCCTCGAAATCTACTGAAACCGGCTTGTACAGCCCTGAAATTTATGTTTCACCTCGTTAAAATTTAACCACAATATTCACTATCAATTATTTTAATTAAAATTTTCAAATTACTTGCTAAGAATGCAAGCTTTGGAATTAACGCATTTCGTACTTTTAAGATTAAATTTATCTTTTGGAATTATCTTGGCCAGATTTTGTAAAACCGTGTTTTTTTTCGTGAAAAAACCAACCCGCATTATATTGGGTTTTATTTGTTCTGTAATGTCTTGCGTTCTGAAAATGTTTGTGAAAAGCCCAAAACCTTTCGTTACCTGTCAATCCCAATGGCAGTAAAAATAAGAAAACCCGTCGGCGTGAAAGTCAACTGTGATTTTCCCAATTTTAAATTATTGAAAACGCGTGAACGATTCAGTTTTAATGCAATTTTTGGTGGTGGGGTGGACACTCGGGCGATCCCACTAGTTTTTGCTTAACTATTATAATTTGAGCAAGTGTGATTTATTTTTTTTTTTATTTAAGAGACATTTCTTTCGACCTTTCTATTTATTTATTTTTTGAATTTTTCTATATGTATTTAAATATTAAACGAACCTAGAACCTAACATTCACCTCGATTTGCAAGCACTAGATAGTACTAGATAGCTCAAAAAATAACTAACCGGCAGATAATATGGTGAAGAACCGTTATAGCGTATGTCGTTGCTATTGGTGACTGTTATTCTTAAAACTGTCCTGCAGCTCTAATTCTCATTTGTTTATTTTAATTGATACCGAACTATACAAGCGACAATATACTTAGCCAGATGATGAACCTTAATTATAAGATCTTGCCTGGTTTGTCTTCAGAAAACAACAATCGTTTCTGTAGGTCAACCAAACAATGTATCCTGTGTTCTAGCTAATACCACTTTGTGATATAAATTTCTCAATGTTTACCTTTATCTCTGAGGCACGATGTCGGATCTTCCCGTCGTTCCTCGAAGAGAATGTCTGGAACACCGTCAAGATGCGACAGACAGTTTTCTCTAATGTTTCCGAACACACCACTAAAGCCCGACTCCATGAGAACATTTCATAAATCGAATCCCCATTTGAAAACACGTTGTTCCAGCCCACTTTATTCCTGGTTTACCATCCGACTATTTACTTAACTACCGGCACCATTATCTTCAACTTAATCATTTCAAGCCTAGCAATTTTCTCCATGAGTTCCTCTTCTAATTACTCCCATTTTAATAAGCAGCTATTTTCATTTCAATATTAACTACGTACTAGAAAATTTTCAGCTAACTTCTATTTTCTATATTTTTTGCAGTATGATGATGGCCTGCATGGCTACATGGATTCGGGGGCAGCAGCAGCAGCTATGTACGACCCACATGCTGGACATCGGCCGCCTGGATTACAAGGCCTACCACCACATCATTCACCACACATGAGTCATGCAGCAGCAGCTGCAACAGTTGGTATGCATGGATATCATTCGGGACATGGTACACCTAGTCATGTATCACCGGTTGCTAATCATTTAATGGGAGCAATACCAGAAGTACATAAACGTGATAAGGATGCTATATACGAGTAAGTTTCAACTTTCCATCTAGCTATTCGTAATAGATGTCCATCTAATCGTAAATCATCAAACTAAATACCAAAGTAGTAAAACTAATGATAGTGCTAGGTTAAACCCTCGAAATTACTATATTTAAGTTTTTATCACCATCACGGAATTTAGTTGTGAACTGTTTTAAACAGGTTACCTCCTACCTATTTCGAAAAGTTAAGGATCCATGACCCCTTCAAGATTATGGTTTTATTATTTTTTATTAACGTCCATTCTGACCGCACTTTCAGCGGACATAACGAAAACGGAGATGCTATCGCGATCGAAATGATCGTACCACATGCTCGTGGTTCTGGTCCGTGCTGTTAAGTGCATTGCGCAGGTTGATGCCGTGCATGTTTGTATGCGCGAAAGACGAAATTAGTGTAATTTTAATGCAAAATAACCTTCTTAAAGTCTCTAAGTGCTATTAGTTAATTATATTAGTACTTGTTGGCAACACCTACCCGGAGCGAAGATTACCCTCTCCTGGGTGCTGGATGTTTTGAAAAATTGCATTGCCAGCAAACGATAGTGAGTACCTTTACCTATAAAACATCTGTCGTGTTAGGCATGTGTGTATGCTCTATTGTAAGAAAATATACGGAAAGTGCAATCAATAGGACTGAAAATGCGATGTCTGTTCCGATCCGACCCTGAGGGTACCTAGCGCATACGAGTACCATGCAAAGAAAGGTTGTTCCCTTGCACGTATCGGACGATGAGAACTATGCATCGGTAGTAGAGTAGAACGGATACCAACAAGAAACCGTCTTATTTTGCATATCTGAAGCAATTACCATCTAACTAACATTAATTTTGCGTTCATTTCTACCTCATCTTCTTCTGCTGTTCTTCTACTTGTCTCCGAAGTCGAGACTGCCGCTTGAAAGGCCATTTTATGATCGTGTAGTACAACCGCCAGGTATATTTAGTGTGACAGTTAACAAATTAACCGGCCGTTTTTCGATCATTTTTCGACCGATCCTCCCTTCTACGCAAGCAAAACGAAAACTCACTTCAAATTTGTTCTAACAAACAATTAAACCTTGGCCGATGGCTTTCAATTAGAATTTCAAATTTCTGGACGACCGACGATCAACGAACGGATCGGACAAGGAGCAGAAATATAAGAGCAGTTGTTGCCCGAATTTGACCATAAGTTGGGCATACATAGGTGAAATTTCTCAAATGTTAATAAAATTAATTTGTCTGTAGCGCAGCGTGGTCATCTTCACGGTCCGGCTGTTATTGTTTTTGTTGTTTTTAGTTAGTTTTACAATTCCACAAAGTCCGGCGAAAAGATCAGCCACTGATCTTCACAACTGACATATTTTCGGGTACCATTTTCGAATTGTAAAAACTTTTTTTGGATATACGGAAAAATGAACAATGGATGGATGAACATTTTTTCCCGGGACAGATATCAAAGCTGCCTGAATTCGAACAATTTTTTCGTCGTGCCGCATTTTAGTGTGGTGTGCCTAAAGGTTCCACTCTTTGACCGGTTCTGCTGATTGATGAAGGTGGGAGACTTCGCCTTTAATGATAAACTGTGCGTGCTCGCCGTGCGCAGTTTTATTGTTAAGTTGATTGCCACCTTTATAGTCCCGATGTTGTTTTTCATTTCGCTGGTAGTCGAGCTGCTTTTGCACTTTATATACACTCTCTACTACGAACCAACCCGAGAGATATTTACAAAAATGTTTGGAGGGATGGTCAAGGTGCTTAGGAGCTCTGTAATTAGTCAAGTAAAAGGTGTTAACTCTTGATAACTAAATAATTTTGTTCATCTTTCAATAGGCAATTTCGAGGCAAGTGTTTTTATTTCCATGGGTGATTTAAGTGACGAATTATGGCGATTACAGTAGTAGGTGAATTGAAGAAACATTAAAAAGAACTAAGAAGAATACAACATTAAAATAACTGAAATACACATTATGTTTGCATAGAGATGAGCGGAACGAGTTATGTAGCGTATAGCTAATTTTGATGGCTGCTGGAAAATAAAACGAACAGCTTGATGAATTGCTTACTATTAGAATTGTTTTTACTATATAGATAGATAAATTTTATTTGTAATGAGATTAGATCATGAAAGTATTACATATTAGCTTTTACTCAAACGCTTAATACGCATTCACATGTAAAATGTTGCTGTTTTTGGAAGCAGATTTATTGCCGATTTGCAACAGCACTTAAGGTAACTAGTTTCTTCTATCTAAGGCTTGTTTGGTGTATTTACAAAACATTTTTTAAAATGGAATATAAATTGTTGTTGTTTTTGAAGAAAAGTAGGATATAAAAATATAATCAGAAGCGTGATACACTTTGTCTTCTCAATTACCATCACTTTAAAACTAGATTCATGTTGCAGATAGGCCAAGTTGCAGATAGGCCAAGTTGCAGATAGGCCAAGTTGCAAGAATTCTCTTTTTTAATCGATAAAGTTTTCAATATGTTTCTAACTGTACGTCTTAAGGCCAGTTTACAGGACGGTTGCAAACAAATTTTACTGAGATTGTGCTGGAGAAGGAAAATCTCTAATGAGAAACTGATCAGGAGTGAAACGAACAGATATTATATCCAGCAAAAAATATTAACGATATTTCTGTGAATGTGTTTGTGCCAACATTTTTTTGCAGTAGTTGCTTCTACTCCATTGAAAATTCGATAAGCTAGCTCCCTCAAAATCTCAGTAAAAATTGTTTGCAACCGCCATGTAAACCGGCCTTTACTCTTCCATTTGCATGATTTTCAAAAATAATTATTTTCGGCATCTAATTTTTAATAGTAAGAAAATTGAGCTTGGAAGCAATACTACACCAACAGCGACCCTCAATATACCTTCAAATTTTGTTCAGCCTATTCCTATTTCAATTACAGTTTGATGTCAGTAATATACTTATCAAAAATAAGCTGCTCTCATTATAAACTGGCTGAATTTTTGGTTGCTTTTTGTCAACAAAAATATCAAATTTGTTCAAAATGTACGATCTTTTTAAAACTCTTGAGCTGCTTCTACCAGCAAAACTATCTTGTTGACTCAATCCTTCACAATTTCGTAAGACACGATACGATATAAGATTATCGAAAAAAAACTCACCAAACAATTTACAGGGCCTAAAACCCATAAATCATGACCGATCGATCAGTGGAGATCATCTTCGATTGGATCTTTATCTGACGACTGGTCATCAGACTAAACATCTCGGAATTTATGTATTTCGTTTTTATTATCGATCTGACGATCTTTTTATATGGAAATAAACCTAGTCATAATGCAAGGTTGAATTTTATTCCATTCTATAAATATCCCTTTCTCTTTCGTTCGCATGTGGTGATCGTGTCACATGCAAAGCAAGTGTATGAATTATTGTTACTATCTATCTAAGGAGGGCCTCGAGAGAATAAGAAAACGCGGTAAATTGGACATGATCCGGTATAGCATAAAGCATAGCATGATGATCATCATGATCACCATCATCGGTGACATTTTAGATCGTCACATTTATATGATAATTATTTGAACGTGATCGAGGGGCCGGTGTTTTTAGTGCCCAAAATCCCAGGAACCGAAGAAATACTTCATATTCATGTCTTTTTTTGATTAGATCTCATTCTTTCAAATTGACGCCGTTGTATTTTACGTTTCTTGGTTATTAAGTTGTTTTTTTCTTCCATTCGCTCAAAGCCAGGTTCATTTTTCTGCTATTTCTTCTTAGATACGAACTTCATTGCTTCAGCGATTGTGATTGATAAAAAATTGATTAGATCACGATCTGACTAATCTGATTGATCTGAATGTTTCCTTCGATGACAATTTAACTAAGAATCTACAATTTCCGGAAAATATTTATAAATTGATCGTTCTATTTATTCGTGTGCCCTTTACTTTAATCGTTTAATCCCAATCATGGCGCTCATGACTGAAACTGAGCTGAATAGTATGGATAAAATATGTAGTAATTTTTTTTTTCGCTTAGTCGATCGTTTTCGGTTAATTTATGTTAATTTTTGCTGTGATTATGCCCGGGACATACGATCGTATGTATGAAGAGCGAGGAAAAAACTGGTTTATAAAAAGGTATTTATGCATGATTTTCTGCAAGGTTTTATGTAATGGACGTTAGCTAGCTGTGTGTTGTTTGTTCTACCGGATCTCTCTTCAGTTTGTCTGTATAACTGATAAAATATTATATGTACCTGGGATATCTTAGTCAATGGCGTTCTATTCTATAGTGGTACCTCGTAGTTTGTTGTTTTTTTTAATTTAAATTTACTGAGAATTTTAATCAATAGCAAAAACTACCTGAACATGTGAGAAAATAAATAACTCAATAGATAATTGTTTAATAGTTTAAAAGTGCGCAATAAAGATGAGTACGAAAACAGTATTGTACATATTGCTAATTTCTTTGACATTATTGTATATCCAACTGTATTGAAAACCATGATTAAATTAGAGGGTTAACAGAATATTAAATTTATTTTTATGTCTGGTTACTGCAGCTAGTTAGCGGGAGTTTCTAACTCAATAAAATGTAACTTTCTATAGCGTTACTAATTGACTAGTAAAAATGGGATGAGTGTTCTAAATAGAATTAAATTCTGACCTAGAGCATACTGATAGTTCTATTTGCTCCTGATTTTGAGAGTGTGCAACACTACATAATTTTTTTTTTTAAAGAAAGGTTTTTGAAAAAATTGTTAAAAGCCGTCAATTAGGCAACAATAAGAGGAAAAACAATTGTTATACAAACTTTTTCTTACTTCGAGAACTTTCTAACCGGTTCCACCAATTGTAATTTTAATGATATACTGGTATTTCCTTCGTTGTCAGTTTGAAACTTCATTCGAAAACTTATTGTCAATCATAAAAAAAAGATTTGGTGAATGTCAATTTCAAAACTTCCAGTTCTTGCGCAAAAGGTGATCTTATTAAAAGTTGGTTTAAGATAAATTTAGTTCGTTGAAGTTTGATGAAATGCTTTTGCATTAATTCGTCTTTTATATATACAATTTTAAACCTAATATGTTTCGAAATTTAAAATAAAACGTAACGGATATTTAGTTCTTAAGGTGTCTATAGACTTATGATACATTTTTTTTATAAATATATATCATACATATGCTGTAAATTTAGACACCATTAAAGCTGTCTTAATTATAACGATTCTACACTGTAGGTGATTCAAAGAATATATTTATAACATAATAAAAATAATTCGATTAAAGTAAATCAATATAGCTCTTCTATGAAAGAGGAAAAATCATTTTATATATTCAGGTCCACAACAATTATGATTGGAAAAAAAATGTTCGCTAAGCATATTCTTATGCAGGTGAACGACAAATTCGTTCGATAAATATGTACTCGTAGTCGTACGTATAAGATTAAATTGTTAAAAGACAAAGAAAGGTGTTTTTAAATTAGCTTATTACATTGTATCCACTGTTTTAAAGTAATGTTTAGGCTTTAAGACAGATTTAACAAAAGCGATAATGTGTAGATATTGCTTTTTTTGTAATTTGCTTTTATCTTGATAATGTTATCTCAGATTCTTATAAAACAAAATAAAATTTCTTGGCAGACTAATAAGTAATTAAAATTTTTAAATGGTTTGATGGAGGCTCAAAAATCCAAATACTATTCATTGTAGGTAATTTAAGACTACATTATTATATTCATTATATAATATTTAAAAAAAATTGCCATAATGTTAATATTTTAAAAATTTTTGACAAATTTGAACAAGTCAAAAAATGTTCAAAATTTCCTTAAATTTCCTTGGTAGTCTCATTTTTAAATTTTTTCATAACTTAAGATATCCGTCGGTAAATTCTGTTTGTCTCATCTCAAAAGTTTCGCTGTCCTATCACTTCATAAAATCACCGAAATTTTTCATCAGCTATTTCCAAAGACGAGGAGGCGACCCTCTATTGAACGACATCACACTTCACGCTGTTTCGGCAGGGAGTAAAAACCAAATTTAAATATTTTCCTCGTTAAATTAGAACGACAACATACCTATCCATCCAGCTATAAAAAAAATGTGGCTCGCGGTTTCGCCTCGTGAATTTAACGCTAAAAATCACGCATAACACACCAAAGTTCATCGTTAAAATTTCGCCATTGTATTTACCCGGGCGACCATTTAGTTTAGAGCTGGATACAAAAAAAAATAAAACGAAATAAATTCACTCCACAAATTCACGCTCGTCTAAACGTTTCATTTTTTTTGTCGCTATTTCGCGTTCATAGTCTGATGGGTTGTTGGATTTGGTTATGGGGGTGCGATTTTCATTCATTGAATATCAGAATTTGGGAGTTTGGCGTAAAAGAGGCATTGCATTGGGTGGAGGTGGTTCGTTTCCAGAATGAATTATTAAAGATGCAAAGCGTAATATACCTATAATTAAACATTCACACCCAGGATATTTGCATAAAGAAATTAAATCTCGATTAATTACATCCGGACTAGGCTTTTTGAATCCGAAATGGAAAAGATTTCAAGCCCATAAAAAAACTAGTCTTATTCGGAGTTTATAGCTGAAAGACGCTATTTAATGGCATCTTGTTAAGTAGCTTTTTTTATTGTTATACCAAAAAACCCGAACACGAAATTTGTCTCTTCCGCGCGCACGATGACCATTTTTCCTTAATGTTTATTGTAGGCTAAATTGTACCTATCCGAGTAATGACGGATTTACTAGGTGGGCGGGTGCTAAAAGTGCTAACTTTTTATTGGGATTGGGTTTTAAAAAAAATTCATTTTATTTTCGGTAAGTGGATTTAGATTGATGCATTGACGAGATGATGACGGCGATGATGTAGGAATAAAAAAGTGATGTCACACTTTTGACACTTTGTGTTTTGGATTTAAAAAGTGAGTTTTATACTCCGGTTGTTTTTTTTTGCGCGCGAGTTTTTCAAGCAGTCGAATACGGTGACGGTGTGGACAATATTTCACGGTCCATGTGGGATTGCGGCTATAAATAAAATCTCGTTATTTTTGTTACTGGCCTTTACTGTAAAGTTAGTAGATACGGGAAAACCTCTGTTTTTTTAAAAATAAGCAAAAATGTTAAGGAGTTTTAATATAAAAAGTTAAATTCTTACGGCTTTCTCTTTTATATGTTGTATCTGTTTTCTACTAAAGGATTATATAAAAAAATTATAACTGTATAGTGTGAGAGCTCTAATTTTGAATGGTTTTGACGAAATTTTGAAATTTTGACCAAATATTTGCTGACCGTATTTATTTCTTAACTCTATTGTATTTACCGAAACAAAGTCAAGCTAACTATACGATTAAAGCACATGAATCAACAATAGTCGATGTTTTGGACTATCAGCTTCTGAACACTTTCGTCTGTAAATCTTTTTACCAAAAATTTTGACAAAGGTGTCAAAAGCCGTATGTATGTATGATAAGTAGCGAAAGTGTTAAAAGACTTATAAGATAGGTGGAACGCAACCATATCGCAAAAGTTACCAAAAGAAGACAATATTATAACATGCAAACGCAATTTGTTTAAAATTATCAGAGATTTTCTAGATTTCTACTTTTTATCAAAAATTTAAATACAAAGATTTGTGTAAAGATTGAAAAATTGCACTGCGAATAAGTTTTGAAATTTTTGTTTGAATCGGATCAAGATTGGAAAAATAAAAGGGAAAATAAGAAATATTCTATCCTAAAATTTGTTTCGGAAAGTACCTTCCTTGAAATCTCACGTGGACAGGCAGTCAAAGAAAGTTCCGGGATGTTTACTACTTGAAAACAAGTCAACTGCACCCACTTTCAACCACAGCCTTTAACTCTTCTTCGACCAACATTTACTACAAAATTTTGTCGTTTGGCGAATATTTTACCGCCATAAGCTGGAATGTAATAAATAGCTAACATGTTCTTGTATTTTATTATTTTATTGACATCTGGTCAAAAAAAGGCAAGCTAAAAGTTTTTGTTGAGTTAGTAAGCCAACATTGCTTGTTGCGTTTTATTTGCGCCTTCCTTTTCGGTGTAATAACTGGTTCAATTAGCCGGAGCATAGGTTAATTGCTAAGGTGAGCTGGACCAGGCATACGTGTGCAGTACTTAACCAATAGGGCAATAAAATGTATAAGTACCGAGAGTCATATTTTTGACAAAGTTATCTTGTGTCCGATTGAAATTGACATGTAGACAATTTTACGAGCGGTTTATCGGAGATGGACTTGTAAAAATTTAATGGCTGGACGTTGTCTTCTTTGGTTAGTGGTTACTTTGAAATAGAATTTAATTGAGATGAGATCTTTATATCGACTGAAATGTAATGGAATATTGGTCTGATCATCAATGTTATTTACCTGAAAAATCTCCCAAATTTTTTGGTGAGAGTCCTATACTGCTAGTCGATTGACTGGACTACACGTTCAATAGATGAAATCGTCTTGAAGGCTAGCTATATTCAGGTTTTATTTAAGAGCTATTTGATATTATTTGAAGGGTAATAAGCACCTTGATCTCCTTAGTTTGACGGAAAGATGGCGATATGGAACTTTATATAGTGGTTGGCTAGTTAATTTTAGATACTAAATTATGGCGCTAGCCAACCCCACTTGGTATGAAGAATGTACAAACCGTGAAACAACCATATGGAAACGTTGTTCCAACGTTGTGAAGCTAAAAGTGGGTCATTAAAAGGAGCTGTGAAGACGTTGTAGCAGAACACTGAGCAACCTAAATACAGCAAAAGTTCTATGAAATAATTGGCTTCTAAATTGAAAAAAAGTTGTGTAACTTTTTCTTCAAAACAACGAAAAGGTTGCGAAAAAGAAAGGAATAAAAAAAGAAAATTATCTTCTATTATTGTAGTTTCGTTTCGTACTCCACTTTATTTACTACTATAATATTCAATTTTAAACTAGTTATTATTTATTTAAGAATTTGGTTTATCCTGGAAGCATCAATCGACGGCGGTTCGAACCTGGGCCACTGAAGAGTTGGTGCACGTAAAGCTAGTCCTAATGCACAAATTCGCTGCGCTATGGTGGTAATATCATATAGTGTGATTTTACGTGGTTATCTCGTGAATTCCATTTGATCTATGCTATTAGAGTTGTGTGCATTTTCATTTGATTTAAAAACTGCCAAGGTAAAAAATTAATTTATTTCTGGACCGTTTGTGTTTTCTTCCTTTCTTTTAGGTAGGAAAGAAAATCAGTAATGATTCCTATGAAAAAATATTGCCGGTATCAAATCCAGCAAACCTCAATCAAGTTGAGAATTTAAGGATAGAATATATTTTTCAATAGAAGCTTGGTAGCGTCGTGCACATGGGCATGAGGAAAAAATATAGAAAACAAGTTACAATTTTCGAAATATGAATTGATTTTTAAAATTGAACCATTCTTCAACCAAATTCATAGCAAGTCTAAGTAGTGGAGTGGCTACTTTGATAATTTAGTGATGATCGGAGTCTGACATATTTCAAAATCTTTCATCTGTTCTCTTTGCAGAGTCTTTTCGAGGAAACTTATGTGTTTTTAAAAATAATACATGCTGATATGTATCGTTTTTCGCAGCTAGCAAAGATGGTCTGGCTGCTCTGATGGTATTTGTGAATCTGATAAGAATGTAAACAGAACTCATTCTCACTCAGGTTTAAATACTTTACTAGTGACCCTATTAAACATTCCGCACTGTTAACGATTTATTAATATTAATATTCCGAAACCAATAGCAACTGAAAAATTTATATAAATAAATTATGACTTGAGTTGGAATTGAACCCCGTAGCAATGTTTTCAAGACCTAGTACACTACCACTGGACTACACCCGGTCCACCAAAACAGAGAAAAGGTTGTATTTAATGACAAAATGGCATTCTAACTTCATTTCTGTTTAAAAGAAAATAATTTCTTGAACTGAAAACTGTCGCCACAGAGAAAAGGTTGTAAATATTGAAGATTAGTTGTAATAACTATTCTTCTGTTAAAATGAGAATTTGCTCCACATTGATCAAAAATCTGTAAAAATGTAAAATTAAGTCATACAGATGTTTGGTCATTTTGTCTTCTGTGCCAACGTTGGAGCAAATATTAGTTCTAAATTTTTGGTTATCTTGACGTTTTCCTCTATTGTGATGGTTGGCACAACGCTATGACAGATAATAAAGATCTGCGATAGAAAAAGAAGTTGGCTTGTGTTACTTTGGTTTTGATTGCTGAATGAACTGATTTCATCACTTTAGATTTTGCCATTTACAGATACTCAAAATTAAAGGTGACTGACTGAACTGAGTTCATCACTTTAGATTTTGATATTTACAGATACTCAAAATTAAAGGTGACTCAACCAAATTAATTTATCTACAAAGTAAAAAAGCATGTACATTTGAACAATTTATCCGATCTTATTTATTTTTTTTTGGTAAAGAATTTTCTCATATGTATCTTTCTTTAGATCTTCTCGTGATTGAAATAAGTTTTGATTTCTCAACACTATCGACAGCAAGCCGTTCTTTTTTTAAATTCAGACGCTCGTCAATCTGTCGAGATGTACGGAAGTTCATTTTCTCTTCAGCTAAAAAGTTTCTACACCTTTCCGAATAAAACAATAACTAAAAGGCAATCCGGTCAATCTCTTTTCAGATTGCTTAATTTTCTCCAATTTCCGATTCGTATTCATTTGTCATCGATCTTTTGTGTAGTAGTTTTCAAATAAACAAATTTCGGTATCGGTTTTATTTTATGTTCGATTTGTAACGTGAGAAAAGCATTTGAAGTGATTGTAAATAAATAAAGAGATTCGGTTTGCGCAGAACTTGGAACAGTTGCAGACTTTTTGGTGTCAGAAGTTGGATATGGTTGTCACTTTGGTCTACGTTATGAGTTATTTTTAGATAAAGTATGTGATGTGATTGACTAAGGCGTCGGAATTTTCATTATGTTGTTATTGTTGGCATTTAATAGATATACTCTGGTAATATAATACCACAAATTTGTTTCTTGTTCGACTGCCATTAATGGTATTTTAACTGACTAATTATCAACTCGGTGGTCTAAGTCATTCAGGATTTTCGAACATAATTTCATTCTGTCATTAAAGTTTGAAAATAGAGTGGAGATATTCCGCAAGAATTTATATGGTAACCATCAAAAACGACAAAAACGCCTCAAAATAGTACTTAAAAACCCGCCTAACTAAAACGTCGTGCATCACGATCATTATTATCAACTCAAGGAACCGAATTTATGACTGGCAACACTTTTACTTTTATTTCCGAAAGAGACCTACATCTAGCGTTTTACTGCACCCTGTGTAGATCGCGATCGTTTACGGAGCAGCGCGTAATAAACGAGAACATTTAAATTTACGTTTTATGTGATCGCTATGATGCGCGGAGTGGCTTCGCGCTACACTCAAGTGAAATTTTGTGGAACCAAAGAAAAACCGCTTCGTATAGACTTTCACATAACCGAGCCAAAATAAAAAAAAAGACTACTTAAGACCGAGATGATCTTTTTTTAGAACACTTAAATTTAAATCTATCTTCCTTCCTCGCTAGATACTAGAGTGTGGAAATTTTGTAGTAAAAATAATCTAATTTTATTCTCTTTTTTCTTCTAGGCATCCACTTTTTCCATTGTTGGCGCTTATATTTGAAAAATGTGAATTGGCCACATGTACGCCCCGGGAACCGGGCGTACAAGGTGGTGATGTATGTTCGTCAGAATCATTTAATGAGGATATAGCAATGTTCAGTAAACAGGTGAGTTCTCTATGTGGCTACTTAAGCCTTTTATTTTTATTTTTTTTCAAACATGAAATTAATTCTCCAAGTATTTTGTGTTATTACGCAACGTACGGAAAACGACAGCATTTCTAAATACCAAACCCTAGCCTGTAACAAACATTACAAATAAACTCGATCTGTAATTATAGGGTAGGTACCTGAAGGCAGTTAATTAGGGCCTATAATTTTATCGTTTCACTCATTTTCTTTGATTGGTTTTGCTTTTTTATGGTTAAGTTTAGTATACGAAATGGTATTCGGTTTGTTCTTTTTTTGTTTTGAATCGAACTGAGCACAGGATACGTGTTATTTGGTTGCATGCTGTCGCTATCTTCTAGTATGTCGATATTACCGTAAGCGTATTGTAAATTTAGGTCTAGGAGATACGTGTAAATGTTTGAATTCTCGTTGGTAGCAAAATGGAGAAGGAAGATGAAAGTAAATCTGTTAGACACATGCCTGTAGAAAAGTCATTTTGTTAATAGCTGCCGATTGACCACTTATCTGACTCGGGCTAAATTGCTGTCACAATATGATAGAAATTAAATTCACGGCTGCTTTTTCTTCGTAGATTTTTGTCAGTTTTGTACATTTCGGTACTTAAGTGTTATGTAGGTTATACTATACAAAACGTGTTGCTGGATTAATTGATCCTGATACTTTCAGATTATAGTTCCATTCGTTGTCACTCTGAAATCAAAAGTTTCACAGGCCGTACTTAAACTCGTGATCTACTTTTAATTCGAATTGCGCCCAACATGGGTCGAATACAACAAGCACCCGCTTAATGTTTTTAGTCCTTGTATGAATTTCACCATGCAATATTTAATTTGTAATATGGAAGCAGTATCTTTTTTCAGTACTGAATTAATTAAGTTTATCGAAATTTTGTCAGTACTAGCAAGTTTTCAGCACTAGGAACGAAAAATAGCCCGGAAGATATGCCGGTAGAAGTAAACTAGTTAGCTTTGAGAGTGGTTTTTATTCGAAATTAATTAAACTCGAAAAATCTATTATAGCTAGAGTGAGTCTTCAGCGGAATAAAAGAAAAAGTATCATATTTCGACATATTTTACAGTCTAAGAAAGCTTCAGCTCAAATTATTTAAAAGGACTGATTTTGAACAGTGTAGAAATGCTATGACTAAGATGAATAATTTAGTATTTGGTTTAAATATGTATATTCTGAACTATGATGTTCCTTCTGAAATTATATTGTAAATATATATATATATATGTTCCGTCTAGCCGGAATTTTCGTTTCTATAGTCAATTATTATAATTATTCAACAGCATCACTGTTAATGTCGATACGACTCAGCCAATATTACCAAAAACTAAATTGGTTTTTACAGCTACAGTTATCGATGAAGATCACTTAAAGATAGCAACAGGGTCAAAGCAACTTTCAAAATTCGCGATAAATGTGACGGAACACCATTAGAATTTTTTTTAACCAGCCACAAATTGTTATTTTGTCTCTAATAATCGCTTCATAAAATACCCCAACCTACATGAGAACATCAAGAACAACATTCTCCTACAATACGCTCTATTTTCCATCCGGAATCATATTTCAAATGCATTCCACCGTATTCTGCATAGCATTCAAATATAAAAATGTCAAATTAAAAAAAACCTAATTTAAATATTTTTACAATATTATCGCCGAAATCACGACGACATAAATCAGATTCGTTTTGTCTAAATATGACCCGGTCGGCTCATATATTTCATCTGTCCGGCGGGTTAATTGCTTTGCAAACACCAGCGATCTTCTTAAGTCGTAGACTAGTAATAACTTAAAAGCATACTATCAAAAGAAGTGGACCCCTTCTCTTTGCCCCCCCCCCATTTTCGAACCTTTTCTATTAAGATAAAAGAAATTACATGTGCTTAGTTTAAAAAAATGAATTTATAATGAATTCATGTCTTTGGAATAGCGATAAAAACCCAGCGTTCCCAACAAGATCAAAACACGATCGGAGAAAGGGTAATATATTAAGCGCGATCATAAATTATCAAACTTGTCAGAGCTATGGAATTAGTTAGTTAAGTCTTGACTTGTTTTAGAAAGAAGAACTTAATGAAATGGCATTTCTTTTTCTTCTCGGGGTCCTGGTTAAAAAAACCCCGGCCTTCTTTATAATCTTTACTCTGAAAATATTCTGAAGAAGTGAACGTACCCAAATGAATATCATTTCTCTCTAGTGTATCTGGAGGGTCTTTGGAACGGTCGCGTTCAATTAAAAAATAACTTCTGTCACATTTGTCACATCTGGCTGCTACTATACATACAGAAAATAAAAATAAAAAAAAATCACACCCTCTGAGAACACTACAAGATCATTCGTTTCGGTCCTAAATACAGTGGATCACATAATGAATTCCACGAATATTATGCATTTTCGGGAATGTTTTTCGATGTGCACTGTACTCGCATAAGAATATTATTTGGTTATACTTACGCTAGGTATGGCTTGGGTTTTCCTTGAATCCATTCGTGTTGATCCCTACGGAGTAATATGATCGGTTTTCATATTTTTAACATATTATTCTCCCGGATAATAGGGGCTCATCGATCGTGTCCTGTTTCAGAAGTTTGGTCGTCCTGTGTCCATATGTTCGGGATAATCGTATATTTTTTTTAGTTTCGAGATTTTTTTGTCGAAACATAGCTTATGGTGAGGTACTACATACAATGATCGTGAGATGGAAAAGTATCTGCTTAGGATTAATGAAGTGACGATACAAAATGAGATTAGTTTAACGAGAATAGCCGAACATCGCGTGCAATAATAAAGCTGCCACACACTATCTCTAAATAATTGCCCAATATTTCAAAAAATCTTCAACTTTTCAATCCTTCATTATATATTGGCTTTTTGACTTCCATCTGCCACTATTTATAATATTTACATTTCGAGGCCTCACTCTAAAACCATACACACTTTCGACCATTTTCGTTAAAAATTCGTTTCGTTCCGACATTTGTATTTGATTTCGAAATGTTTATCCATTCCGGACTAATAGCAATAGTGTGAAATGACATGATCGTGATAGATCCTTTCCCTCGGTGTTGATTTATTTCGAGAAAAAGTGTTTACACATTGAACTAAGATGTTTAATCATCTCTCTGAACTTTTGTGCGATATGATCAAGCTATCAGATATTCTAATATTGCTGCCGAATAATACAAAATTTGATTCCATCTGTTTGATGGAACATTATAGTTCGTAGTATAGGATGCCATTCACGAAACGATCATCAATCAAAATTGATATGAAAAGGACAAAATAAAATTCCTTTAAAAAAAAAATCAATCGTTTTTCTTGTTATTCAAAAAATTGGGTAGGTACGTATGATCAGTTCGAATATTTATGAAACGTCACACTTTGGCGCGATCGCGATCGTTTCGAATTCTTGTAAACAAACCCGAGTTTTTCGTTTACTAAAATAACAATAAGGCGCCACACAACCGAAAGTGGCTGCCACCTCCTGCTACACGGAGTGAAATTTTTTGTTATGATCATTTCAGATCACCCGAAATTATTATTATTAAATTTTTTGTTTTTTAGGTCATTGGCTACTTTTCTTGTATACAACTGGTGCGCTCTGCTCTGAAGCTGGGAGAGACAGAATAAACGTAACGCACTGTACAAACAAACTTCAAATATATAAATTGGTGCGATCGATCTCGATCGATCTACCAACATTTTGGTTTTTCCGTTTTTCAAATTGATCGTTTCGGGCCTTATTCATAACATAAATATTCAAAACACTACTCCGTGCGTGTATACAAACGGTGTGTTGAGGGAATTTCATGTTTATGTTATTTTAAGAGAATATGTGATACAGACACAAGGAGAGATATGATGGCGACTAATTTGTCTCCGAAATACACGCCTCTGTAATTTTTCCATCGCAGGCGGTATGCACTATGTAGTATGTAGTATAATGTTAAGATGACTTGAAATAGAATAGGTATGTAGGGACATTTATCGCGCGTCTTGAGTATATGCGGCATAAGAGAAATGCACACGTGCAGACAGTTTGAAGCGGAAAATATCTGTCGTTAGTACGATATGATAATTCTGTCAACAAAACTACTATATCCTCGTCTAGAACAAGCATGGGAGCTATACGAACCTTGTGGTATGCCATATTGTAATTTTGTTGCTGCTGTTCGGTTTTTTTTTGTTGTCAGTTCTTGAACTGAATTTCGTCTGATCTTGTTATGAATGCAAAATCATATAATAATCCACAACATCCTTCTGGTACAACTGTCCCCTCCAGGAAGGAAAAGTGTGCAGGTACAGCGTCAATCGAATTCCTCATAATTTCCCTTGGCTAGGCAACTGCAGCGGTCGGTTTGGTACCTCGAAGCGATCCGTATTCTTCGTGAACAATGACCGAAAGGAGAGATTTTTTCATATGATCCTTTGTACCAAAAACAAGGACACTCTTTTCATCTTCTATTTCTGCAAAGGTTGGGTAAAATAAAAATAAAAATGAAATGAATAGAAGGACCTTTTGGAAATTGAATTTTGTTTTCCTATGAATGCTCTTTTGAGTAGATCTTTTCATAAATGCAAGGAGTCTCCTTATACAGTTCGTTTTTTTCTTCTACGGTTGATTTGTTTGAATCCTTAGTACTTGCTGGAAGACCCTTTTCGGGGTATGCCATATTCTTTTACTACAAACACTTCTGTCGAATGTTCTCTGTGTTCTGGAATGACTGAGAAATGAACATTTTTTTTTAAATTTTTCAAACAGGAGGGATGTGTGGAATGAAATGCTGAAAAGTGCACAACACAAAGCGCAGCAGGAATTCTTTAAAGAAAAGTGCTATATGGCGGGCGCATTGTTACAGTATTCTACGGAGTAGAGACGTATGGTGAAGAGAATACCGTGCACAAAAGGACATTTGTACAGCCGGTTGTAATACAATTGCATTTAATTAAATTTTTATGTAAGCTGATTAGCAGGATTTTGAGATCGCAAAGAATCAGGAATATTTTAAAGAATTTTCTGAAGACATTTTGCTTATGGAAACCGAGACAACGACATATTATTTAGTAAATGAAAATGTTTGCACAAAACGAATCTCTCTCTAGTATTTATTTCATGTTGGAAATAAAAATGAAAAAAAGGGGAAAAGAACATCGGAATGTTGTCTGGGCTCATTCATTTCTTTCAATAACTGAAGTTTTGGTCGCCTTCTGCCTCGACATCTTTGCTTGGCTTTCTACAGATGTGTATTTTCTTATAAATAAAAAATAAAATGACCATAGAGTAGTTGCTTTCAGTATCTCCTTGTGTCACTTCTTATTTTTTCTTCGCCACCGTATATTTGTGTCGACATTTCGTCGTTTTTCGATTTCGCTACAAGTCCGTTACGAATCATGTATGCCCACACGAACTCACGGATAAGAAGACCATACAAAATTCACTATAAGACCTATAAAATTTCAAAAGGAGACACATTTGTTGCTGGAATAAGATGGCAACAAGACCATATATAATACTAATGAAATGACATTTATAAATGTTATATATCGCACTCAGACAAGAGTGTTAGGTGGTTGTAACGTTCGAAACAAACGTGAAGGCTCGACGGACCAAATGAAGCAACCGATGCGAAACCGTGCCGGGAAATTTTTTCTTTGTCATGATCATGCCAGTGATCTTGTCATGAGTCCGATTCAAAGCGATGATCACCCTTCACCCAAATAAAAGCCAACGCATTCAAATTGCTGCATAAAAAATGTTTATGGCGATCTTTTCGCTGATCATGTCACTGTGATGGGGATGGGTTGGGATGGTAGTCGCCACGACACACCACATATCATTTTGGTAAAAGTCTCAGATTTCGTTTAATTTGTCCATGCATCACAGCAATTCTCCATCATCATCTACACCACATCAATCGCAACCATCCATCCATGCTCCGACCAAAACCCCGTTGAAGATGTGCACCCTTCGAACATCACACTTCTTATTACGAAACCCAATTTTCCTTGTTTTGATCTTGTTTTCTGCTGGGGTCCTAAATCATTTTTAATATAAAATTCACAATTCAAAACTTGGCTGATGCTCTCTGTGTCTGGTGGATTGTGCATGTCACTTATGCGGGGGTGCAGGGTCCTCATGTTCATGCACCATATGAGGATCAACATCAGGCTTGATGGTAAAAATTACGAATGATGGTGGACGCATGGTTTATATGCGCTACAAGAGATCTATCTGATCAGCAGCAGCAAGCAACAAGAAGAACAGCGCTAAGAAGACAAAGTGTTGTCATGATTGCCGTCTTGATTAATGAAGTGCAACAACAACTCTGTGTCGCACCAGATCCATATTTCGTGATATAAGTTGTGCATGCATTTCTTGAGTTGTGCGCCCATTTTTACATACGTTTCTCATTCATATTACGATTTCGTTCCCGTTTTCATCTGTAGGTCACGGAATGTTAAAATTTTTACCCATTGCACCACCATCATCAAGCCTCATCATACTGGCCTGACTTTACCGCATGGCCAGCATACGAGTATCTCATACAACATCTAACTCACATGTCGTATCTCTAATGAGATATGTGATTTGATGCATTTCATGCTGTTTTGTGGTTGCTTGTGGCGCATTTTGTGCAAAAATCTTTTTTTATTTGTTTCAATAGAAGCATTCAACTGAATGGGGCTTTGTAGTGCAGTAGTTGTAGCGAACGACAGAATGAATGAGTTTGAATTTTTGCATTGCACTGGTTGGTTGAATTCGAATGAATCGTCTTTATCGTGGCTCATTAATTTTGTCACATCATCATCATCAACAATATCATCAGAACGCCGCTATCACATCGCCGAACGCCGACACAATCGCCATCAATCCCGAAGTTTGCATCATGTTTCGCACTACCGTGTTGTCTTCAAGACATTGGTCCCAACGAAAATGTCATTCAGATTTTCGGTTAATAAATTTTCAAATTTATTTGTATGGTAGCTTGCTAGTTGCTTCGGATGCGACTATCGTGCCCAGTGGTTAACTTTTGGCAGGTCTTCCTTGTTTAAAATTGATAGTTATTACACAGACACGAGATTTTCGACATTTTATTACATTTTAAATGGGTGATTTTGATTATTTGGACAGGAGATTGCTTCAATGGGGTCAGCGTTAAGTTGGTGTGTGGTACACATGGGATGAAGTTATTTTTCAAGTATAATTTGGTGATATGTTGTAGAATGTTTTAAAGAGACTGGTTATAAACGGACAAGATATAAACAAACCAATGGGTTGGTTGGTTCACTGCTACTTTGAACTCTCTAGGGAATTAATGAAGTGCTAATACTTCGTCTGTTTCTCCTTGTAACTCAAAGTGTTTCTTCATTTGGAATGGGGGTCTTGGAGTGGAGATTGAACATGCTTTCATACTTTCACTATTCCATATCTTGAGGTAGAGAGAAAACCTCATCCAAATAAGGATTGGAATCAGCAAGGAAGACGTGTGGTGTTCTTTCAGAAAACATGTGGAGATGAACAATCAATTTTTTCAGTGACGCCATCTGATATTTTCGACAGATAGAAAGTCTAAAGAGTCCGTAGCTAGTTTCCGTTCTAATTGGACAGGGATTAAAAAGCTTACTACGTATTTTGAAATTTAAATATCTGTTTTGTTATAAAAAATTTTTTGCATAGATTACACAAGATTTTCGAAATATACATATGTATTTATTTTTATGACCATTTTTAAGTATCAATTCCGTGTATGGTTTTGCTAGATGTAATTTTTCACTAAAATTTATTTGCGATTAACTTATTAGTTTTGAGGTGCTGTTTGATTTACCACTAGTTCGAAATTATTCTGTTAGAAGAACTATACTTTAACTTTATTTCAAAATTAATTTTAAAAAAGTTACGTACATCTGACATTATTTTCCTTCGAAGTCGCCTTTATTTACATCACTTTGAAGACTTCCGTATAAAATCAATTCCAAAAGCAACACGAACCACTTCAAATTCACATTCCCCTCGGTACCAGTCAGTAAAAAAATAACGTCGTTAAACACGATAATTTTTACGCAATTCTTCGTCAGACAAAATCGAAGGAAAGGTTAATACAAAAACAATCTTAGGGCGGCCGTAATTTAAACATAAAAAACCCCGAAATGTCCCGAAAAGACAATAACCGTCTTCTTCGCTTCCATAAGACATTGCAGGGACCTACTAAATATTTATTTTTTTTATGCGAAATTGAAACGTAAAACCGCCATTACGGGGTTGGGCATAATATAATTTCCTATTTTGTTTATCCACCGTTCAAACCCAATAAACCTACCCCGAAAGGAAGAAATACTACAATCCCCAAACAGTTTTTCCTGCAGTTTCCTTTTTATAGTCCTTGGAGCTATTAACGGTTTCGGTTCTTGACATTTCCAACTATATAAAGGTAAACTTCTCGGTTCCAGCCTGTTCCCACCCAACAGAGAAAAAATTAAAAAGAAAGTACCAAGGAAATCCATTAAAATAAAACAGCAAATAATGCACAATGAAAGGGTTGTAAATGGTTCCAAGAGCTCGTCTATGTTTATCTGGAACAGGATGGAACTCTATCTAAGCTCGGTTGTACTATGGTCATAAAACTAACCTACCACCTTCAATTTTCCGTTGATTGTATTTTGGTATTTACAACCAAGTCAATTTTCCTGTTGACCTCACTCTGTACACTGTTTAGTAAAGTTTTATAGCACCACGAAAAAGTCATCCATCCAAGGACTGGCTTTCAGCCACCCGCACAATGATTCTGAAGGGTGTCATTTGGTCGTATACGTTAATCATTTTATTACTTTGAAGGTTTACAATTTTTGCTACTCTGTAGTAAAGTTATTTATAAACATTTCGACTACCTGGCGCTTCGTGGAATAGTTTACTGGAGTTCAAGTCGAATGTCGAAAGTCAATAATTGCTACCTGATTTCAAGGGTAGTTGAGATTTAGGGAATCACAACTCGAATGATGTGTGGAATTTCTACCTGTTGTTTAGCCGAAAGAACTATGCCTTGGCCGATTGTTTGACTGCACAAGGCTATACTCAAAATATACAGTCGTTCTGAGAAGGTACTACGGCCGTTTGTAACCACCTTATTCTAGATTTGTAATGTTTAAATGAAAATTTTTTGAAATACATACTTGCTAGACATTTGTGTAGTTATTAAACACTTGCACGACCAACTGCTTCTTGAAACAATTTCTAACAAATTTAAAATGTCAAAAATTGGGTTGTCCGATAATATTCAGTTTTTGTTTTAATTGCACAAACATCAAGTCGATTTATTCCCAATAGAACCTTATTGAAAGGCTTGAATTTGCATTATTACAGTTCCTGCTGGGTTTGCTCGTTGCAAGCTAGGTAGAAACCTTTGACATCTTTCCATCAAAATTTCAAACTTTCACTCGGACAAATTCTCTGATAATCTTCCCGTGAATTTACACAATATCTGAACTTGTTAAGATTATAATCTTATGTCGTCAGAACAATTAAAGTTCACAGTATCATCACTAAGCGTTGTCGAAAGTAAACAATGTCTCTATGCGACCAAAAAAATTGTAGATTCATATCAAAAATCCAGAGGAGCCTATTCATTAAACAGAAGTCAACCTGTGTGCTGATGATAAAAATTTGTAACGACAACGTAAAAGTGTCATAAAAGTAAACCAAGCAGAGAAACGAATAAAACACGTAAAACATAATACGCTTGATAAAATTATACTTTGTGTACAGCCTAACACCGTGTTATCAGCTGATATATCTTAATCGAGTTTTTTTTTAATTAGAGCAATGCTACACCTCACACAGTTCATTTTGATCGCTTTCTACGATCGTTCATTGACTTTTTTCTGCTGGTTAAAGCGTCTCTAATCTAACCCTTTAACAAAATTGATATTAACCATCAGGAAATGTGTACGCCATCAAAAATATCTCAATAAAAAGTTTTCTTTGTATACATATACATTTGTCTCGTGAGTATTAAAAATGCACCTATGCACATACCAAGCCGTTAAATTTAGCTCTTTTTTCACCCCGGTCCAATAAAAAGGAAGGGTACCTTTGGATAAACCTTGGAAAATTTTATATTATAATTCCAATATTTATTCTTGGATTGCTTACGTTCGTAGCTACCTACTCGTATCTACTGTTTTCGTTTGAGTCAACAAAAATTACTATTTTTAATATTTGTTGTAGGTACTCGTAGGAAAAAAACACTTTCGCCGTTCGGAATATGATTCTATACTTAGCTAGAAATTATAAATCTAAACTAGTTGAGAGTGAAAGCATATCAAGTTGCAACCTCGAGTTGTGCTGTTCTCATGTCCATGCTCCAAAACACTGTCCAAATATTGTACAAAACACTTCTTATCGCTCGCCCAAAAAAACTGAAAGACTAAAGGCTAATGTTTCCTATGTTGCTTCTGGCTCGATTCATTTTCAACTTGGTAATGCATTTATAAAGCCCGGTACCTAGCTATACTTTCTTTTATATTTTCCTCAAGCAAATATTAACTCATCATCACCGTCGTCTTGTTTTTAAGACCTTCGAGCAATACATCGCTCAGATAGCGAACATTATTTTCCATGGCGTTTTGAACGAGAACTGAAGAAAAATTATATAAATTGTCCGCGTGGTTTTGTATCAATGAACGGCCTTTTAAGTTATCGTTAAAGTGAGCGCTGACACCCGGGCTATTTGTCATATTTTGGTTGAAGCGAAGAATAGATTTGATTCGATTCGCAGTGTTAGTTGGGCTAGGTCCAGTGGTTTTATGATAGATGGTTTTTTTGGCAGGTTACAATATGACATATTTTATATATTTTTTGAAACGAATTCCATTTTTTTACCCTAGATTCTATACATATGTCGTTTGGAATTGGATTCGTAGAGTTTTGATGTTTTATGACAATTGTGAACAACCGTGTTGCCGCTGTTTGTTCTAAATCATGAATTATTTCAACATTATCAAAACTATGGAAATTTTCAATAAACATTTTGCAGTAGGTACGAAATAAAGAACCATTCTGATTTCCAATACTAAAAGGTAAAAAACACAATTCCGCAACTTATACATATGCACATCCCAAAAAGAAGAAACATAATTTCACTTCCATGAAAGAGGATTTATACTTAAAAGCAAAATGAAAATCGCTTAATCATCTCAAATCAGAATTTTTTATCAAAAATCTATTTAAGTTTAATATGATACCATTACTCATCACCTTCTAAGTGAGTTTAATTATAGTGATCATGCAAAACAGTATTTTGTGACTGTAGAACCAAAAACAAAAAAAAACACAATAAGAATACACAAGGTCCATATATTTCGCGTGCATTCTCGCCATTACCTTAGGAAACACACATCAAAATTAGCTATGTCATCAGAACAACATCACAACGTTTTCGTTAACTTTGACGAATTTTTAAATTTCTGTTCGCCGGCAAATATCGTGAGCGGTGTTTTTATTTTCAACTTGAATTGTTGTTGGCCGCTTTTTTGGTAACTTTCTTGTCAACATGTTGAAAAGTCAGATTCTATATTTACATTATAACGCTCAAGACTTATGTTGACACCCACAATCTCGTTTATTTCTCTAGCTTTTGTAGCAACACTAAACTGTAGTAAAAAAAATGTTTGTTTTTTTCAAGAAAGGCATTTTTCCCGTCTTATCCCAAAAATACCTTCAATAGTTGAGAGGAAAGTGTTTCCTGAATTTAAGGTACATCGGGTCTTTTTCAGAAGAAAAAAACAAACCGGGCAAATGTGTTTTCGGGACCGAGTTCCCTCTTCTTACGTAAAAGGCAAAAATTTATTTTCAAATAAAAAAACAAAAATTATTTTTATACCTTTTTCTAGCTTAGCTGAAAATGAAAAATTGATATTTTTATCGCCGCCGATCTTATCTTCGGAATAAGAAGAAATAGAGGTTGTTTTGGCCCTCTTCTAGTCAATTTGTTTTTTTTTTTTAATTTTTACTTTAGGGAGTATGGGAATTTCTGTCATCAGATGAAAATGTTGAGGTCATTCAATACATCCGGCTCAGATAGAGCCAAGAAAAGATGAAAATATGTTTGACTTGACTCACCAACAAATTTTGTGGTACTGCAGAAATCTTTTTAGCAGAGCTTTAAACTCGCGTAATTTTTTATTGTTTTGTTGTTGCGAAGCATTGTTTGATTGATCATCTTCACTTGAACTGCCTGGTATAGGTTCAATGTTCCCATTATCGTTTTTAAGAGATACATTTTAATCCAACTGAAATGCAGCTGTTCAAGTCAGCTTTCGGATAAGAGCAGTGAATGGACTTACTGTGAATCTGAAAATTTACATTGTCGTCAAAAATTGTCAAGTTTTGAATTCTGTGCTTTGAGACTGAAAGTCGAGTGTAAAAATAAACATAAATGAATCACTGTATAGACAGAATGTGGCTCGAGCAAATGTTTAATATATTTATAACTAAAAATGAAAAAGAAAGCAAAACAATTATTACTGACTATACCTCAGAATAAATAACTCAACAAAGTATTTCGAATTTAAAATAAATTATAAATCTCACTCTCTCCATAAAATTGTATTTTCTTCGTCAAAATTTTTGACGTCAAAACAAATTTTTTTTTAACAATTCCTACATGCCTATCTGTAGTATTTCGCACATTGACATCGACCACCTCGGTCAAAATAGACGCTAAAAAAAAGAGTAAGTGTGTAAAGAAATTAATGTTTCGAGACACAGGGAGACATGACTGTGCGCACATGTCGTAGAGAATGTCATTAACATTATGTGTAGTTGTTGTATATTTTACGTAGGACTTTCTGAACAGATTTTGATAGGCTTGTGTGGATTAAGAGATTATATGTATGTGTTCGTATTGCGATGGAATCGGTGGAATCGAGAATTTTCGATTTCTCATTCAATTGAATATAGGTACCTACAATGTGTTGAAAAGATCTTATGGTTTCCGAAGATTTTTTTAGTTAAGCAGATAAATGTAATTTGGTTCCAAATATCTTTCAGGATTAGGTCATTTCCTTCATTTTAGAATTTGGCAATTTTGGTTCTTAGTTGAAGCAAAAGGTGCTCGTTTGGTGATCTATTCATTTACAAGAATTTTCAGAATTTTCGACGATTTTGACATTTTTTGACAAAATTTACGTTATGTTAATTTATATGATATACCACTTGACATCTATTTCTATTTAATGTGTTATGAAGTACGTATCGTAGGTACATATAAGAAACCGCTCTTTCAAATTTCACCTTAATTTAACTTCAGCCGTCAAGCTATCTATAATAGTCATTAATCTGCATTAAACTAAAAAATGTACAGCACACATGTGTCCATTAGGTAATAAACTCTGAAATATATTCAAATGAAGTCAACCACAGAAACAAAATAGACGTCGAAGTTGTTTTACACAGAACTTTTTCACTCCGAATAAAGAGTCGCCTCACCTCAAAGTAATCTACGCTCGGTGCAGTCCGCCTACAATCATACGGAGGTCGTTGCAATACAACGACCATGTTTTAGTACTTTTCTCTATAAAATAAGGTAGGTACAATCTAGCGAAAGCACGATATCAACAGAAATTCCATATTTATTACCATATATCCTGCTGTGTCGGCTTTAAGACCCTCCAACGTCGAAAAGTCCGCCTAAGACTTTTCCGACTCCCCGAATTTGGAATCCAACTCCGAAATGATTTATTCAAATTTAAACATTTATTTACATTTTATGCGTAAAATTACAGAGAAAAAAATAAATCAAAGTAATTATTCGCTCCTCGTCGTACAATAATTATTAATATCGAGTTTTTGGGAAGTTTTTATACGGAGTTCCCAAACAAAAGCAGAGACAGGTTTATTTTTTTATGTACGATTATCTGTACAGACGGCGCTTGACAGTTTATATAACTGCAGCCTAAGGCTATAAATTAAAAATTTTGTTGCAAAAAGATATAAATACAGAGTGGGACAAAAATGCGTAACATTTAATCTGCAAAGTGCAATTTTCGGACACATTCACACACCTTTTTTCGATCATAAATCATTCGACAGCGTGGTTGAACCTTTTGAATTTCGATCTGGTCGATGCATGTAGATATTTTCTGGTCGACTTCATTTTGAAAAATTCCGTAAAAATACGCAGCAACGAACTCCGAAAAAATAATAAAAAAAATTAAAAAGCGAGAAGAACAGAGGACATGCTGTAAACCAATCAGCAGAGCATTCAAATGCATGGCAGATAAATTTTATTTACCCCGATTCGGATTTACGGATGGATAATCCTCGCTCACCATAGAAAATGAATTCGGGATTTAAAAGCCTTTTGATAACTGAAAGAGTCGACTCTGAAACAAAGTACAACGCATGGGTTTCGGATATCGTGCCAAAGATTAAGAACTGACCAACAAACTAAAAAGGTAATGGACTTAATTTGGTGTTATCGGGCAGTTGATTTGATCGTTTACGGTAAACACTATGAGCCCATTAGATGGGCACCGAACTAATCGCATTTTCATTTAGAAACATATTTTTCAGTTTGCGATCGTCCAGTATCGTGAGGTACAGGTATCCAATCCATAGGTATACCCATTTGGGATACCACTCCGAAAATATTCTTCTCAGCGTGATGGAGTTGCCATTGTGGCCGATGGATAGATGGATGGATGGATGACTGGGGTCCGAAAAATGGCCGATCTTTCTATCCTAAACCGAAACGCTATGATGCATAGTTTGGAGTCTGGTGTGCCTTCCACATTATCATTACCTTGTGGTTTTGACATGATGATTGATGCTGCCAATACGAAGCGCGTGCTTTTGGCTAATGTGCCTTAAAAATGAACAAGAAGAAAAAAATAAAATACCAAACTACATGCTGGTCATGCGCGTACTACTTGAAATTGATTAGTTTCAAGTGGATTCCCGCACTATGGAGAAGTTGATTATGACCAGCGTCCTCCAAATTAATCTCTACTGTGTGTGAAGTCGGTTTTGGAAAGGGTTTAGTCGAGCTAGACGACGTGTAATTATTATTATTATTATTATTACTATTTTTTTTTAGAAAATTTGGAGTAAAAATCCGGCGAGAATTCTTTCGATAATGTGCGGTTTTCGAGCAGTCCGTGGTTTATTAGTAATGAGAAGCGCCGCGAAAATACGATGGGAAATTATTTTTTGAAGATTCCATTGAACAGTTAATCGCTAATGTGTTTTGGAGATTTCAATTACTAATATTTTGTTTTAGTGTTATTTAAGACGAATTCCGACACTGTAAAATGAATTTGTGCACTGAAAGTGTAATTTTAGATTTTCAAGCATCGTCAGCATCGAATTTCGACTTGGAGTTGGGGATTCGGATTGCATTCCCTTTTTACATTTTAGACTAGATTTTAAATTTTACTTAACTTTATTATATTTCAATCAATGGAAGAAGGAAGAAATTTCGGTAATTTTATTCAAAGTCGAATTTCAACATATGAGTCGAAATTTAACACATTTAAAATCTAAGTTCAGCGTCGAAACTTTAATCTTAGCACTGCTAAATTCCGGCACTATGGCGATTTTCAATATCGTAAAAAAATTTGTTTTTTGGAATATTTCTTACGGTCAATATTTTAGCTACGAGATATGAATATTATTGAATTATGGTGTTCAAAGTATAACTTCGGCGTTTAAAGTCAAATTTTGGAACTTTGACTCGAATTTTGAAAATTAAATTTTAATTTCATACCTGTTTTTATTCTACTCGTGATTTATAAGGTCCGAGTCTCCGAATAGCGAAGTATGCCGTTAAAAGTTTAATTGCGGCAATTTTGGCACAGGTCAAATTTTTACATCAGTGAGGTGAATTTGAACACTACATACAGCAATTCGAATTTCAAAAATTGAATGTCGGTACCGAAAGCATTATGTTTAAAGTCGAATTTTGTTTGTAAGTCATTCAGTATTCTATTTCAATGAATAGTTATAAAAAAGAGTGTCAAAGCCGTTGTTATATTTCGATATTACTTAAGAAATTCTTGATTGTTGTATTCGACAATTTTGATTTGGTATTAATTCCATGTAAATCACTTTAATTAATCGTCAGTCACTTGAACTATATTTACTTTGAATGACAGTATTATCTTGCATTCCGTCGGGATTTAACCGACAAAATTTGAAGAAACAAGGTTCTTCTGTATTGCTTTTCGCTGAAGGCATGGTCGAAGGGTGGAGCATTTTCAGTATTAAATCTAATGGCCGGAATGAAGGCCAAGCTATGTTTTGCATAAATACATACCAATATGGGGCCACATTATTGAAGTTTCCGTTGATCAGGCCTATTCTGAAAGATCTTCAAGACCGGAAAACGGAAAAAATTTAGACAATGTTATGATGTGTTTTTTCGACCACATGGACACATATGCGCAAGAACTGATCGATCTATTCTTCATACCGCATGCTGTTTTCGCTAGCCAGGAGACCGATCTTCTTTTAAAGGCTATGGATCTGTTTTTAAATGCCACACAATTTATATTCTTCACCGGGATGAGCTCAGGTCGAGTTGGTCGGCGCTTGTTCCTTTTTCCTAGCTTTCAACTTTAATACGAGTATATTACGATTATAAGTTGCTAATGATTGCTTCGATTGAGCGAAAACGGAGTCTTTCTATAGTCGCAATTATTATGTTTCTTTGTATATTCCTTATACGTGTACTTATTCTATTATTCATATTTACTTCGTTTCAGATTCGATCACAAAAACCCTATTATACGGCGGATCCCGAAGTAGACTCACTTGTAAGTATTGTATTTTTTATATTGTTATTGTTTTCTAAAAATATGATGTTATTATTATGTACTATACTTATTATACTAATAGCAAAAAGAATATAAATGTACAGTGAAAGAGCCTGGTTAAATGGACCACTTAAGGCCGGCAAAAATTAGTTCAATAATTTTGTTATGGCATCGGACCAGTTATAAAGTAATATAATAGGACTGGTCCGAATACGAAGATGAAAAATTACACAGTTTCATTTTAAAAATAGGCAAAAGTAAAACAGCACTTAATTCAAGATTGTACAGTACGTTTCTTTTGCCTTTTCCTAATTGAAGTCAGACCTATTTTCAAGGTCTGTTTTATAAGACAATTATATGGGTAGGTATGGTCGGACCGTGAATGTGATTCAAATATTGGAAGCCAAATGTGAAAAAAACTCGAAATAAAACACAACGTACGGACCAATTGGCGGTCCGATTATAGAGTGACCCGATTATCAGGTTTTACTGTACAATAAATATAAACACTTTTGGCTCTTAAATTAATAATAATTGTTAAGTGAAACGTTAAGCGCGTCAGGAAATGCATGAGTATTCTAAACAAATTTAGCAATTTATCGAAATATTGACTAAAATAAGTTTTCGAAAAAGTCTGCAAAAATTTGTAATAAATAGGCCTGATATTGTCACACTATTCAAATTTAATTAACCCTAACCTCACTTGATCAATGTTTTAACAACTACAAGTTTTTGTAATCGCTAAAAAGCAATTCACTGATGTTCCTTGACTAAAAAACATATCAAATCAACAGTTTCAATCGGTGATGATCTTAGCTCTCGATCAATCTCTTTGAAATTCCTACGTCTTTATGCGCAAAATTGCTCAATCTCAGTCTCAGCGTTTTGAGGCATATTCATGAAACAATCTTGAAGGTCTTTACCTCGAAATAATTTCCTATAGTTCGTGAACAATCACAAACCTCCGTTTCTATGCAAAAAGTTGTCATTGTTCCATTTTATTCTCATAATTTGTTCTCTAAAGTTTATCCTTCAAATCGGCAAAAAATAAAACAAAATCAACAATATCAGACTTGATTGTGACTGCCATATTGTCGCAAAGTCAGCTTCCATTTGCGCACATGCCTTTCCAATTTTCCGATCTTTTAAACGCTCGGCATGGAAATTACCAGCCAACCGTCGATCTCCAGTGATCATGTCGTGAATAATTAAAGCACTTGTCAAGAAAACTTTGCGCTTGCCCATGACTCGCGAAAACAATCCTTTGATGAATGAGCTAATTTAATAAAATCGATCTCAAACAGTACCCTGTGTGTTATGCTTAAAACCGCCGATTGTGTGCTTATTATGGCAATTATAATTGAAACCAGTCCGCCAGAAGGAAAAAAAGAAACAACATAGTAGCTGTATAGAACCTTGGACACCGCCGCACAGTACAACTTCCTAGTCCTAATCATGTCAACATTATCAAGTACAAAATTCCGCGATCTAAGCTGCTTTCAAAGTTTTTATCTTTCTAAATTCTTGTCGCTAATTTTAAATCGTTCGCCACTTCGAATTTAATTTTATTGTAGACGTAGTGTCAATGGCGCCAAGCATTTTTGAGGTCACAATTAATTTCGATGATTTGAAATTTTCGTCGAAAAGTTGCCAAGTTTTTTCTCTGCTCTCTGGTATGGCGCGAAATTGTCCTTCAGGAGAATGACTACTATAATCAGAAAGTACGTTTTGATACTGTCGCTTTCATAGGTAAACTGTTGTCAAAACTGTCTAAATTTTGGTAAATTTTTAACTTCATTCCAAAGAAGCTCCATTCAGTTGGTGTTAAAATCAGTTTCATACACATAGCACTGAATGTTGGTGTGACCGCTTATGACCTGCCAAAATTCTCGATTTTGCCACTTTGGTTTTGGAATTGTGCCAAAAAATTTTGAGCATGTGTCTGAAATAGCAAATTGTTGAAAGTTTGCAAGTTTGGTGGTACTCGCATAGTTTTAATTCAGCGCCCAGGTTTTCGTTAGTTGGGGAACTAATTTGAGATAATTAGGGCTGTCTTAAAGTTGAAGATTTGCTAAATTTTTTTATGTCGTGTGTTTCAATTTTCTAATTGAAAATCGACGTCCCTATATTAACATATCGTAAATAATTTATTTTCCCGGTACTCGGAACACAATTTTGAAACCCAACACTTCCAGTAGCGTTTGCGTTGTGTTGTTCAAGCGTTTGTTAGTGCGAAAAGTAATACACTTCATTTCCTTAAAATCACAAGAAGCGTAACATGTTGGACCCATAAAAATCACAATAATAAATGTTCCAGAACACTTTATGCATTGAACAATACACTGTGTGCCACCAAAGTGGACACTTAAATTTGTCATATATTTATGCATATATCGGCACCTATTCCTTGCAAATATGCAAACAATATTGTACGCTTCACATGCTTTAAACTTGCTCCTAATTAGCCTTCTGTGCGGTTTGTCGTGTGTTACTCACATAATTGTGACATGGTCGGCGCGTTGCCATCATAAATGCATCATATTGTAAACTTACATGTTATTTTCTCATCATCGTGAATTTTTCGGAAATAGCAAAGGAAAAATGTTAAATTTGGATGGCGTACTTGCTATTAGACTGAAATAGATAGAAATAGATGGGTATTTCTTCCAAGTAGGGTTGCACATTAAACCAAAATTGTGAAGTCGGAACGGATGATAAATTCACAATTGTCAAACAAATCTAAAGATCAGTCTACAATGGAGATACAATTATGAAAACGATAACGATGATGGCACAAACGAACATATGGATGCCAGAAGATAACTTACTCCAGCCGGTGCGTTGTTTAGTCCTCTTTGCATCAAGCAAAACTTTGTGGGAGCGTGCATACATTCATGCTTTTTAATATTTCTTATTTCTATGTTTCTAATGTGACTGTTATTGTTGTTGTGTTTCGGATCTGAAATAATGGCAATAAATCATAATGTGTGAACTCATGAGACATTTAAATGCTGGTCGTGTTGTTTAGCATTTATTTTATGTTTTTTTTGGTTCTTCTACTATACGACGATATTAACTTTTATGGGTTGTTGCGTTTATTTCTGCTTTTTTTCTTCTTAATGTAGTAATACATGGAATGCCCGCAAGCAGCAAGCGATTTGAATGGAGTAATGATTACGAAGCTCATATTACTTATATGGGGAAGTTTTGGAGATTGTTTTGTTAATTGAGTTAAAAATGATATGCAAAGATGGATACTGGTGTATTCTAAATGAGTTTTGATGTTATAAGTCAATCATCATCATTAAATCTAAATTTTTGGCAATGTATCCATCAATCTGACAAGTGTGTCTTCTTTTCAGATTGAATGCGTTCGAATGAGTTATGAGAAGCTCAGGATTTCTCGCTAAATAAATTAATTTGGACGTGTTTTTGAATTATAGGACTGAAAGGTCCTCCCTGTTAATGGTGAATATATGTAAAATATACACATAACAACATAATAAAAGATTAGGTGCAACCTGTGCTATTGAAAATCATTTGTATTAAATTCTCATAGTATTCGATAAAGGTATGTGCATGTGCCCAATTTATTAGTTATACAAGATTTAGTTCCAATATCGCAATTCGCTTATTATAGACCATGAGAACAGTTAGAGTTTACTCTAATAAATAAATAAACAATTATCTAAAGATTATAATAACAATTCACACATATTGGACTGATTCTTTCTGTTCGAGTTAAAACGTTGGCTTGACACTAGATGGATATAATCCGGATCAAAAAAGAGATGATCATCCTACGTACATTTCGACTAAGATGGGACTCTACTCAGTTGTTGTAGACGCAGTGAAATTAAGGCACTGAAGTTATAACAGATGAATAACTTTCACTGAAAAGGCCGGATTATAAAGTAATAGCTTTATATTCGAAATTGTCACATCTTTTTCCGTATTTTGCTTTAAATTATTAATAACGTCAATCTGCAAGGTTTTCTTTCTTATCGCCCTATTAATATTGTCATCTCTTTTTGCGCCATATTTAAAAAAATATCTCACAGCTGCACAGAATCAATAATAAGAAATGCCCCGTACGAGAATGGATCATGTTTCTTTAAAGAAGCTGTTTACTCTTCAGAAAACTAGTGGCCTTAAAATAAAATAACGTACTTAAATCGATTACGTTATCACCAAAGAACTCATTAGTCTGGAATTGGTATATAACCCCGCCGAAAAACCGATCACATAATTTATCAAAAGCAGAAAAAATTAAATCCGTTGATTTCATTTTCGTTTTGGTGAGGATCGATGAGATCAACATCATTAAAGCTAAGGGGGTACCAGCACCATGTCCGATCGAATGAAGAAAAAAAATGAGAGAAAATTAAAATGGAATTTATTTTTTCTGTTGGGTTCTAACTGATCCCCCATTCTAATCGGATATTTAAGTAGAAATATCCAACAAGAAAAACACAAACTCCCTTCTCGAGAGATTCCTTTTTCTTTTAATCTCGTCAACGCAACAAAATACGACAGCTATTGAACGAGGAGGTGCGTTTTTTTAAACTAGTTTATAAATTGGGAGTTTGTAATCCTCCAAAGTTCAATGCCTTAAAAGCCAATCGGAGAAAAAATGCTGAAAAAAATTCATAGGGGAGTTCACATGACATGAACCCGGGATCTTGGAACCAAACCCAGACATACTAACCCCGAAAAGTCGGTCAAGATCCGCGGTTCACCAGAGATGGAATATACTTAAAATATATTTGGGACAAATACCGAAAAATAAGAAGACTTCCAACTTGTTTGACTTGCTTTAGAATTATTAGACACAGTCGATCCCAAAAAACTCAGAATTTATTTGTATTTCGAAATCAATAGATTTCTGATTTGAAATTTTCAAATCAAGTTTTCGGCCAAGTTGTGTTCTTTTTTTTTCCCCCAGTAAATACTTCGAAGCGACTTAACCAACCTACTGAAAGTCAAATGCAAGGACGATGCGGCAAAACATAAAGGACGGTATTTTTGCCAGTTCGTGGTTCGTCATAATCCGTTTCGGCCTGGGCAAAAATATCAAGAAAGTCTGCTTATAATCTACTTAGCGTACCCGCAGCCAACATTTTGTTACCGAAAAGAACAATAATCTGACTCGTATGTGCGCCGGATATATCGGTACCGGAGTTCGTGCAAAAAATCAACCAAACTCCATCATTAATCATAATAATTTTTTACCTGAAAAAAAAACAGTCTAGCAAGTACTTTTCTGGCTTGTCATATATACTTATATTTTTTTTCATCAAAAGCTTTTGTGCAATTTAACCAGATTTCAGTTTTTTTTATCGAAACATTTCTTCTTTTTTTACAGATGGTGCAAGCAATACAAGTACTTCGGTTTCACCTGTTAGAATTAGAAAAAGTGAGTACTACAAAAAGCTGTTTTTTATCCAACTTATTTTTAAGATATCTCCGAGATCTTATCAGTGATCTACTTGAAGCTGTTTTTGACTCTTGATGGGATTTTATGACACACTACATCAAAACGACACCTGAAGGATGACAGAGAAAAAAATGAGCCGAGTGACCGGCATCTTTTTCAGTGGGTTTAACTGTCGTCGTTGTAGGAGAGATCAAAAGAGGGCCATAGATGAGTGCCTTGTGGTGCACCACTATAAAATTTTCTGGGCGTTAGAGTTTAAAAGGTTATGATGTGTCCGAAGTAATTTTTTTTTTCAAGGGATAGCTAGGAATAATGGTCATGAAATACACGATTTACAAATTAGCCGAATTAATATTTCTCGAAATTCGAGGCTTTGAGCGAGAAGGAGATTAGACCGGTCGATTTGATAGCATCTTAGCAGAGTGTCTTTATAGGTATGTCGGTTGAAAATGCGTCGATTTTCTAAAACCAGGGTTCACTGTTAACCCATTCTAATGGTTTCGGATTCTTTTTTTTTTCTTTAAGAAATGTTATAAGAGGTAGTCTGTTATTTTTTTCCCGAGTTTAAGTCTTGTAGGTGTTTCAGTTCTCCTTTTTTTCTTCTTATGGTCGCGTAGACTTTAATCCGTAGATAATGGCAAGAGGTAAAGAATTTTTTCCGTCTATATCTCGGCTTGAATGGATTTAAATATGAAAAGAAAAAGGTTGTTTTTTTCTCTTTGACCACAAAACCAAACTGACCAAACTGAAACTCAGATGAATTTTTTTATTAGTGGACATTCAGACGTCTGATGTTAGTATTTTTTCGATTTATCGTGGTGGGTCTGCCAGTCCGCCACCTACACAATAGCATTAAGTTACACGAATTTCAATTTATTGTGGTCGATTGGTCGTTTACAAAAAAAAATGGATATCAAGTTATGGTTTGATAGTTCCTTAATTTTTTTCTTGTATAAATTATATAAAGTTTTTGAGATTTGTCATGAAGATGGTCGGGTTTTTTCTCAAGAATTTTGTGGATTTTGGAAGTGATAAGATATGAGATGGAAGAACGAGTTTATCAATTGCATTGTGAAATATGGTTTAGTAATTTAGTCGAAAGCAGCACTTTAGTAGCATCGTAATTTTGGGTCTAAAGATTTCGAATGTGAACGGTAATTTTTTGGATATTTTTGGTTGTCTGGCGTAATTTTTTGCTAAATCGGATTTTTTGTTTTTCTTTTAGATTGAAATACGAGAATTATATGCCTTTATGTGTTTATTTTCTGTTTTTTTTAACCAAAGGAAGTAAATTATAAATATTAGTAAGCTTGTCCTTGCTGGACGCTATAAAAAAAATAAAATTATACTAAGCCCTTGGCTACTTGAATTTTTTTTCAATCAGTGAAGTGAAAATTATAGACGTAGTTTTGAATTTGGTGTGTAGGACTTAGCTTAAGTATATAGGTGCTGTTTCCAAAATCAATATTTTTGTATTTCATGTGATAGATTATTAATCTGATTGAAATTCCTCTATTGATATATCAGAACTTGTTTTGTTTTTATTTTTAAACAGATAAAATGATCCTGAACCTCCATATTTAGTAAAAAAACAAGTTATCTGATACCACCTACTTTTTTCTGATTGTTCTCAAAAACTAACTATTCGAGTTATTGTTATTCCTTGACTACTTAATTACCTGGAATACTACCAGTAAATATACCAGATAGTTGTGACTACTAAATTAACCTCGCTGTACATCTATTAGAACATTTTATGAGCATGTAGACCTCACGGTCATCACGGTTAACATATTGAAGCTTTAAGCCTCAGTTACAATGGATCCGATCCGATCTGGAAAACGGACAGTGATAAGTTTCTCCATCCGACACACACAGCGTTGCCATATTTGGTCCGTTTGGTCTAATATTGGTACTTTTTTTCCCAATTGGTCCGATGGTACTTTTTTTTCGAAAAAGACCATTTTTTAAAATACGTCTTTTGTCAAAATTTTAGTTCGTATGGTGTTCTATTAAACAAGCCAGCAGCCAGACCTGGGTTATATACGGCTTTTAACAGAACTACTTTTGACGTATAGTATACACAACTTTGCCTGCTGGGAAGTACGGCTAGCTTATGGTTCTATTTTCTGACTCTATACATTTTTTTTATTTTTTAAATACACATGTATAAAGGTACCGCAGGTGGAGTGCAATATGAAAATGAAATAAAAGATATATTAAGTATAATATTTCGAATTTTATTTTAATGGAGATGTTGTCGCGTCGATGTTCAAAAATAGAAGAGTATGGCGTCATACCAAATCTACATTCATGAACTAACCAGAAGTATCACATCGCTTCGAACATATCAACATTGATTTAATAGGACCTCTACCTCTATCGGAGGGATTTCAATATTGCTTGACTATTATCGATAGATTTACGAATTGGCCAGAAGCGTTACCGATATCGAATATTAAGGCAGAAACCGTGGCTCGAACACTATATACAAATTGGATTGCTCGATTTGGAGTCCCTCAAAAAATCTAGACGGACCAAGGTCGACAATTTGAATGAGAGCTATTTCGAAAAACAAGTTTTTAATATTCAATATTTAGAGATATGTAGGTACTTAGGTTTACACGAATATTTGGTTTAATAAGAAATGAATTTGAACAAAATTTATAATACTGATTATGATGTGTTGGTAATTATGTTATCCACACATGTATTTTTTGAATAAATTCAATGGTCCTTTATTTTCCATATTAGACCATTTTCGTGAAAATGTGGTCCTTTTAATTAATGACGTGCGGCAACGCTGGACACACATCTACGAAATTTTGGAACGACTAGTCACAATCGCTCCGTTGATTTAGCGAGACACAAGTCGGAGAGATAGAGTTGACAAACTTTCAACTTCTATCCGTTCCGACGCTAAGAGGTGAATTATTGAATTACACCACCTCTTTCGCCTAGCTGAAAATCAAAATTACACCTCGATGGTGTCACTTTGACGGATGTCGGAACGGAATCATTGTGAAAATTTTCTCCTCCGAGGTTGCCGAGTCGGATCGGAGCCATTGTAACTGAGGCTTTAAAGGCACCAATTTGAATGTTACAGTCGTTGGTCCTTTAAGATATGCTTAAACATTAGCACTAGTATATATTAAAAGAGTTACATCCGCTAAAGAAAACGCTAATATCAAAAAAATGTTGATATCCACAGTATTGAATTTTTTGTATGACCAGTTTTGGGAAAGGCGTTCTTCTTGCAGGAAGTTGGGATGAAAATATAATATTCCTTACAATCAATCTTGCTTGTTGCACTGAAACCAGTCCTTAACGTATAACGACGTTGGATGAAGAGTTTATAAGGGAACTCGTAGTAGGCAAAAGGTTGGACAATTAAGGCGAAGGGGATAAACTATTCGTTTGCGGTTTTTGGCTAATAGGTAGATCACATACATATATGCACAAGTTAATTATATCTTTTATTTCTTTTATACTACAAATAATAGTTCAGTAGTCTCTGGACTTATTCTCCCCCATTACGCTGTAAATCTTCTATTTTTGACCCGGACAAATTACACCTGAGTCTCCTTTCCGCCAAGCAATTCCCATTAAAACCTAAAAATCTCTTAAATAAATTTACATAGACCGAACAATCAAGGCAAAAGATATCGCGACACTACCAAAATAACCGCGCCCATTAAACAATGCCTTATTTCGTTCCGCGCGGCGAATTAAAATTTTTCTCCCGTGTAGTCAAATTTTCTTTTGTTCTGAAATTTTCTTGCTTGCTCTATTCTCTTATACGTTTCCTTATCTTGCTATTTTGGTGTTTCCGAGATGACTTTTCCTGATAATTTTTTCCGCTACGAATAGTTTGCCGAAAAAATGGCGGCTATGGGCAATTATCTATCGAAACTCCTCTCCTCGAAACATTCGAGCATTGTCTTAAAAATTCGATGGGAGATGGGCTAAAAGAAACACGAGAAAATAAATAAGGTGAATCGAAAGACTATAAAGTTAGTTTTTTTCTCCGGGGAATAAATAAGTTAGGGGCTTTTATAGAATTTGAGACACCTTGACGCGTTCACCAGTGATTTTTTGATTGGAGACCCCGAATGCGTCCAACCATGATCATGACTTCTTTTGTGACGATGCCCACGCTCGAAAATTCGTATCTTGCGGACTATAAGGTTGGCTCAGAGATCGAGTGCTATGCACGAAAATACGATAATTATGCAATGTAGAAATTTTTATTGTAAACCGACACAGACAATGTACCGGGCCCGAGATAAAAACAAGTAGTTTAGATGTACGTACCGGGATCTTACATAGTTTACTAAGTTTTGAATGGAAACGGAGGCTTACAATTTCGAGATTACACTGGCGCTATGTGAACTTTTCTGTAGCTGGAACTACCTCTACCTCAAAATGGGTGACTGAATAACGAGATTTTTAAATGAGATTTAGCAAAGTTTCGACGAGACGCATATCTGATGCAATTTAATTTTTCGATTTTATTTTGTACGTTGTGGGAGCTGATTTTGATTCAATTTGAAAGAAGTTCACACGATTTTTTTCATTTCATTGTAGGTACGTACAAAAAGAAAAAGAAAAGAAACGGAATTGATTTGGTCTGACGGAAGTTATAAGTTTTATTTGCAAATTGCATCAGTTTGTGGTGGACTTGTTGGAAATTTGACGTGAAAATTATTCAAAATGTTCAGTTTAGTATTTACAATATCAACTTCGGACAATTTTGAGAGTATTAGCGATCGCATTGAATAAGAGTAAAAATGAGTGTTGTTTAAGCTGTAGGTACTTATGTTTTCATCATTTACGATGTTTGTAGCACAGACTGATTATCGGACATTCTACCTCTTGATGGCAAGTAATATTTTAACTACATTCACCACTTTCAAATATTTGCTACAATTTTTAAATATTAGAAACTCTTTGAAAAAAAAACTCGGAATCATGAACTCATCTTGAAGAAGCTTTGTGTGAAAGGTTAAGTTGCTGCACGAAAGTAGCTTTGAACTCTTGACATCCTTTCAAATTTTAGTCAAAAATTCTAAAATTATTAAAAATTCACGACCCAGGTCAAAAAACTCAAAAAGTTGATGGTTTTGGCACAAATTCAATGTTCCACCTTTCTGAAGATGGTTTTAAAAACTAGTCTAACTACACTCATCTTCACCGATCTTATTCAAAATCGGTAGTTAGCTTTCGACATACCTATTTGAGTGGTCTGGCTAATTTATATTTGGCTCCTTATTTACATTGTTTTCAACAATGCTCATCAAATCTCTTTGTTCACACTACATAAAAATTTGTAGGTACTTGAGAAACACGAAAAATGTAAATTTTACTAGAAACTTTAGAATATTGTTACAAACTATAAAACTCAATCGTCCATAGGTAAAATAGACAGAAGTTTTATGTGCTGCTAGGTTCCCTACTCAAATTTATTCCGCGCATACAAATTTCTCGTTTATTGCATTTTAGCAAGACAATAACCTTCTAAACGCTTATGCGAGACCGGCCATTCAAAAGCGAACAAGCAAACAAGCAATCATACAATTTTCGACCCGAATTCACTAATTACCATTATTAAACACTTAAAAAATACTTAAAAGTGCACGAAAAACAAACGATGTTTCGGAAACGAGAACAATGTTAATGAAAGAAATAAAATATTAATAAATTCTGAAAAAATTTTAGCCACTCAAACTCGATAATTATGTATGCGCGCGCATTTTGAATCCGATTCCGAATCATCTTTTGATATTAAATCGTCAAAATCGACAGTTATGTCAGGTGAATGTGTGAAATGAAATTCGAATTATGGATATGACCACTTTACATAAATTAGGCTAAGCATCTCGTGATTTCAGATAATATGGAGATTATATGTCTCGATGATGGGAATTGAATGGAATTTCGATGTAGTCTGGGCGACCAAAAACGATATTGTTCCTTTTTTAGAAACATTTGTATATTCGATTTTTTGAACATCACTTTACCCACAACGAATTCGCTCCAGGATTTTGAAATAAATAAAAAATCAACAAAGTGTCCGCACGTCAATCATTTTATTAACGAATAAAAACCGCTGCTTAGTAATTATTTCATTAAATTGTAATATAAACAGTCAACTGCAGACAGCCTATTAATAATTTACGGTCGTTCCTTCGGAGAAAAAATTAACTGCAGCCTAATGGAGCGTGCAAGAAAATCATATCACGATTTGCGACATACTTGTATGTATGAGGCTAATAAGCTGTGCGGTAGTTACACCAGAAGATCGGGTTTGACCTTTTTTTAATATAAAAAATAATCAATTCATTTCATTTACCTGAACCTGAACCTGTGTACCAGTCCAGGTATGTCGAAATTGAATTTCCACCCAAAAAAGAAATTATCACAATTTAATCATCGTCCAGCTGCAGAATCTTGTATTGAAGTAGAGTTCGAAGTATGCAGAGCTTGGATCATTTTACTGCACGCGATATATCTATATACGGGGATCATGTCAGGGTTTTTGTCCCCGATAATTACCTGCGATCGAGATCAGCTTAAAGAAAACGGTACGATCGTTATGCATGCATTCATCTCATTAAAATGTCCTTTATTTCTTTCATATCTCCGTTTCGGGCACCAGAAAAAAAACCACACAAAAATTTCAACCACTTTCGTACTGGCGAATTTCGTTACCTATCACACCAAAATCCGATCTTTCCGCAAAATGTGACGAAGTCAAACACCAAAAGTGATATTTTCATGTTTTTCGTTACCCTTGAAACTACTTGAAAGTAAATATATATTCTTTGTGTTTTTTTTATAAGAAAAGAAAAAAAAGAAGCTAAAATACGACCAAAATTTCAAACCAGATCACCACGATCACCAACTCTATTCTCGGCTTCTTGAACTGCGCGATGATCGCGCGGTTCAATTCAGTTAAGAAAAATGAAAATAAAAACAAATCGAACGACTTTTCTTCGATCGTTTTATTTCTTCAGGTTATTTTTTCGGTGGACTGTCCTCAAGAGCATTATTTTGGCCAATTTCGTCATCAGACATGATCACTCGAATGACAAACCGGTTCGAGTGACTGCGATATCTCTTCTAGACTATTTTATTCTTGTTCTTTGTTTACTACTAGAAAAAAATCTCACGAAGGGATAAGATTAGCAGAAATTTTTATTAGAAGCATTTTTTTATTGAATCAAATTTTTATTCATCTGCACAATATTTTGTAAAAATCGGACAAACTGAAAATATAATTTGTTTGAGACAAGAGAACGGAGAATAATGCTAATAGAGTTTTCATTTTCTTTTGTCTATATAATTTTTATTTTTAAAATTAGAAAAAAACTCGGTAGGTTTTTTTTTTAAATTTCCTATTATAATACACAAAATATTGCACAGTATTTTTTTTTATTTCGAAGCCTGGGAGCGAAAGTGAAGAATAGAAAATGAATATGAAACAAACAAGTTTGTAATGAATTAGACGATTAAAAAACTGATCTACATATTTTAGTCATATAGACAGTCAAGATTAGACAGAAAATTTTGAAATGTTTCTAAGAATATTTTAATTTAAAGATTTCAGTTCCAATTGTGGATTTTAAAAAAAAAAATGTTGATAAAAAATGAAAAGAAGAAACTAAATATAGGAATGAAATATGTATTTATTTAAAAGTTGTGTGATCGTCACGATCTTTATCCTGTATATGATTTGAATTTAATTTGAAATAATAATGGGCTAGCCAAGGAATTTTTTTCTTATTTAAATTTTTATGAATTAAGAGATCACTGATCTGCTGATCGATAGGCACTGATTGGAAATTTTTGAATGATCGTTAAGATGGTGTAGAGTCTGATGAGATCTTATCAACATCGGGACGATTTGTTGAATTGAATTTTTTAAACTGTTTATTATTCCGATGAATAAAGTTTAGGCATAGTGTGTTTTATGCAAATGTTCTATTTTATTCGTATATGGAGAATAAATGCCGATCAATTTTGACACAGCACGGTATCAGGTAGTGTTTATATTTTTGAGATTGTTGTTTATTCGTTGGTTTGTCGTCGTGCTGATATATTTGAAAAATCACAAAGTATTTTAGATTTGATTAAATTATTTTTGACGTACGGTAGGAACCGATATTTCAAAGAACACTTTATTATGACAAAAATGTTTGGCAACATTTGAAATGGATTTTGATCATCTAATTTAAAAGCTAAACTTTTGATCGAATTGTTTTAAATCGGAAAAGTTTTGGCAAATAAGTTCTTTTCGCAAATTCCATCAAAGTTATACCGTTAAGATTGTTAAGCGAATGCGAAATACCAAGTTGAAGAAAGAACTAAACTGAAAACCATCCAACATTTCAAAAGTGATCATCGTTCCATGGCATCAGATCCACTGTGCGCATTAAAGATTTGCATAAATTTGCATCCATCTTTGCGCTGTTGTGTTCTGTTGCTTGCTTTTCTTACTTGACTTTAACTTGTTCGTTGTTTTTTTCTTCTGTTCATGTTTGAATCTTAATACAAAATGCGAATTCAAGTTTTGCATCAAACTGCAGTTAAGTTAAGCCACTCTATAGTCAAGCTCATCAACGAATGAGACATGTCAGTTGAAACTAATTTAAAAGTAAAGGTAACCACACACCGATAAGCGTAAGATAGTGACGTTAGCTGGGCATTATTCTGGAGACAGGATTTAAGAAAAATGAAGACTATCATTGAGGGTATTACAGATAAGTATTGGGAATTGGATTCGTTTAGAAAGGACAGAACTTGAATACGGATAGCAGCGGGGGGTGCACCCAAAAGTTTTGGTTCTTTCGGTCCGATTTGCATGTCGGCTACTTTTAATGCGATTCGGTGCGATGCGTTCATTTCAGACTCGGAACACGATTTTTTGAGTGTTGTTTTTCTTGATTTCTTCCATGTTAGTCGCATATAGGAGGAGGGAGGATGCCTCTCGGTATCCAGTTTGATGTTTTCTTTAGGCACACACCATTTCCATCCCGAAACGGATGGAATTTCGCTTGGGCAGATTCTTATCAGTTGAAACTCAGGTATGCCAGGCTTCAATCTTTGTTTTGGTTCTGTTTTTTTTCGTATTCCTCTCCGTTCAGCTTCAATTTCAAGTTGTTGTTTTTCTTCTACTGATCTCAAGTTGGACGATGATCGTTCATGACGATCAACTCGTTGATCTTGGCAAGAGAAAATTAACCAGTCAAGTGTGTGACACACATCTCTATACAGGCATTCTCCATACAATACACCTTCTACGTACGAGTACGTACTGCTTGCATTCATTCAAACTGCATTAGTCTGATCAGTTTGTCATTCATTTGTCTTTCCTCCCTCGTGTACGGACGAGGATTAGTTGCGATCGCCTATCGGCCATTTTGAATTTTGTAATTTTTTCGCGCGCCACACTTATACTTTGTTTGCAAAGTGTTTGTTGATAAGTGCAGAGTCAAGTGTTGTGTGAAGTCCGAAGACGCACTACAATCTCATTCACATCCCAGTTGGATGGAATTTTTGGCTGATCCCAGAGAGGCTATCGACTATTACGAACGACGGTTTAAGTGGATACCAGAACCAAAGGAGTCCAGACTTGATATTATGTAGAGTACGACTACCTCCATCAGATACTCTAGTTCTAGTAGTCATTTTTTTCCTCCACTTAATGCGGGGCAAACAAACTTCTCCTGCTTAATTTATGCGAAATTGTTTGCACATTAACAACATTATCAGTGAGTAAACAAGTAATTGCGGTATTATTGGAGCCCGGCACTCGATACTCGATGTGTGTTCCTCGAGTATATTATTTGCCCTCTTCACTTCACAACTATACACTTCAGCTTTTTAAGATTTTCGAAGACTTGAGATTTAACTCTATAGCTTACAATTTATTCTGATTGGCTTAGATCTTATGTGTTATTGGTTCGTGTGTGTTTAATAGAAGTGCAGCAACAGCTCGCACTGTGCCTAGTTAAGATTTTCTGCTAAGTAATGCAAGAAATATCGGTTTGCTGGGAGTGAGACGGCCGGTCCTGCAGCGGGAATGTTAAGTATGTGCGTAATTGATAGCAAAATTTATAAGAGTTTTATCCATGTAAGTTGGGATGATCATTAGTTAGGTCGGTTCCGTAGAGAAAATGAAAGATACTATAAAACAAACACTGAAATAACTCAAAGTAGAGAAAAACAAGAGTCGTAATCAAAATGGCAAAGGAAATGGGTGAAGTTGTGGAACGTCGCGGAGAGCGAGATGAGACGAACAAGCCAGTGTTAATTAAGATTGTAGAATGATTGGTAAATGCCATTCGGTTTAGTGTTTTCGTTAATTAGCATTTGTAAATTGTCGCAGGAGATAATTAGCTGACGATGAAGAATAGAGATGTTGATGTTCAGTTCATTATGGCAGGGCCCGCAAAGAAAATACAAAAGAGTAGCTATAAAGAAAACTCACACGTTTCGAAGTCAAGTCATTAGAAAGCTAAATTAAAACTATTTCTAAATACATGATGATTTTGTGCAGGAAAGACATCTTTGCGCTCAACGTTTTTCACTCCATCTTCTTATAATCAAAACTTGAAGGCCCAGAATATCTTAATTGTTCTGAAGCAACTGAGCTGCAAATAAATTGCTAGTAAGTTTTCACTAATTTCGTGTTTCCGCAAGTTTTGCATGATGCTTGATATATTGGCAGTCCGACTCTGTTACAGTAAGGCACTTTTTTCGTACATATAAATTCTATTCCATCCACCTTTTCTATGTTTTGTATTGAAGAGTGGCTCGTCTAGTGGCTCTGAAGGAATATTTTATCGTTTCCATAGCGAATCGAATATGGAAAATCTGTTCTAAAACGACGCCTAGCTTGGGGTCAAATATAAACATTAACCGCCTGTCCAGCGGTACAATTAATAATCAGGGTCAGAAATTACTAGTTCTGTTTCTAATAAATTTTCAGTTATATCATGTTTAGATTTTTTCTCAGTGCTTCAAATATTGCTAGAGTAATAAACCTTCTCAGGGATATTTGCCTGGGTTTAGTATAGAAGAATGGAGTTTTTAATACATGTTTTAAAATGGCGCCCATTTGGGGTCACATTTTTTTATTAACCTGAAGTTCTTATATGCAGTTCAAAATTAACTGAACAAATATTTCGTCCTCTCTATATCCAATCGACTATAGAATCGGTGTTTTTAATTGGCGCCCATGGTCTAATTTAGTTGTTAAAGGCTCATGATTTGTGAATACTACGCTGCTTATTTCTTATGAATTAAAAGTTATTTTGCATTTCTGAAAGTTTTCCACTTTGCTTGAAATAAAGTCAGCTCAATTCCGCGAGAGAACTGGATTTTTTTCGTGGTGTTACTGTATTCCATATATACAATATATCAGAAGGCCAGGGCCCGATTTGGTCTGTCGCGCTATTGATGATGACTATATTTATATAAATTTTATTTTGTTGCTCCTTCCCTTGGTTTCGTATAGAAAAATGAAAACCAATTGGTCTAAATTGAATTTTCTATCGGATAATATGGCGCACAGCGTGGGGTAAAATTTATTTATTAAACTAATGAATGTTAATTTCCTAAACTTTATCTTTTATCCTTTCCACAACGAATTGACTATCAGGCGCATACCGAGGCTCTTCGTAGGGTAAACGCAACCTTATAATTGTCAAATTTCACGGAATTATTTATCAGTCGAAATTTTATTTTTCAATAAAAACAATATACCTACAATTGTGGTGTTACGCGAGCCACACACACAGGCATGCTACGCGCCTTTTCACTATGAATTGTTGATTCTAAAATAGCGCCCAATGTGGGTTCAGATTTAAATAATTAACTCTTACAGTCAAAAACGTGGTCAGGCCTTTTTATTTTTTCTTAAAATATGGAACGAACCATCGAATATTTTTCAGTCATATTTGCCACATCAATTCGATCCTACTGGTTCTTTCCTGGTTGTGCATCGGGAAGTAGCTCCAAAATGGTTCACTGTAATGTTTTTCCTAATTTGAAGAGCACACCCAAGTACGGAATGTGCACTTCATGGTTCGTCTTATCGAATTAGATATTAGAGGTATTTCAGTATATAGAACTATCAAACTTTCAATAGATGCGCAGAGATTCCGATACATCCCTAATGCAACAATCACTAAAATCACTTCGATTTTATGATACGGTCCAGACAGCATCTTCATGTTATTGAACCTCCGAGAGTTTTACAGCACTACCATCGCGATATACGGAGACGTGTACAATGCCTGAAAGGTGAAATCAAATCGTAAAAAATAAAAGAAATAAGATGGTACTGGTTTCGTTTTCTTAATGTGTTTTTTTTTCGAAATCACCAGAACCAGAAATGAAGGTGGTTACGGTGATTGCGTGGGCTGTTAAAACGTGTACAACAGAGCGTTGACGATATAAACCAAGCCCATAAGAAGTGTCATCATCGCGCGCGAATCCTTCAATTTTTGCATTACCCGCACGACCTCTTCTTCTCACCTAAAAATCTGTCATCGTTTCACGTAATTTGTACATCAACCAGAAACGAGACAACTACTTCACCTCACCAAGGTAAAAGGTACCCCCGGTATGTTGTGTTTCAGAAACGGCCTTCACAAGTGCTTTGTATGTGTCTGGCATAAACTTATTGTAAGTACTTCCCCGGCTTCATGTTTCGTCTCCTGGCTCAATCTTGGAGCGTTTAAAAATGCTTTTATATGATAATAATAATAAAATCGACAATCAAAGATATCCGCATATTTTTCGGACCTCCTTCCCTCCGCATCGGCTGGCAGTTTTCACCCACCGGTCCACGATCATCAAGCCATCGATCGTAGCATTCCAGGGCCTCAAGACTATCAAGTAGTCGCTCAAGCATGTTGAGCAAAACATGGAATTATGCTTTATGCAGTCATACAGCATATTTTTATTATGTCTTATGTGTTTCCAGTTTAAAACGAGAGAGTGATTGAATTTTATCAGTTGGATATGATCAGAATAGAATCTGAAGCAGAAATGTGTATAAGTGATCATGTCGAGCTTCAAGCATTATATCAAGAAGGTAGAAATCTTTAAGTTGTTGGTCGTCTTCTCACGGGGCATGTATACAAAAGGTACGTGTGTGCCTTGGCTGGACAACAAAACTTATGGAAAAATGAAGCTGGACATGTGGACGGCATTCAACCAAAAGGAAAATTGCTGAATATTTTTGCATTGTGAATTCGAAATAGAATGGATGGGACACAGCGAAACGATGTGGCGAATCCGAAAAACTTGCTATGCACGGCATAAAATAGCGAAAAATTTGTCGAGTATTGTCGCGTGTAAATTTTTGCAAGTCTTATTCCATTTTTTTCCACCCGAACGGAGGAAAAAAAAGAGAAAAGTATTTTAAAGGACTTGTAACGAAAATTTTTGTACTCGACTTTTATTTGCCATATTGCCACTAAGGCAAAAAATACTAAGACACAACAGATATGCGATGATGTCGCGAAGACGTTTGCTACTGTCGGTCATTTTGTGACAGCTTAACATGAACAATTCAATCCAAATGTGACGATAATGTCTTATTACACTCTCGCTTCTAAAGCGTTATACTCACATAATATGCCCCGAAGTAGAGTACTCAAAGTGGGAAAATTTATGGGTCTGGTTTTGTGGTACGCATTTTATGGCGAAAAGCACAAAACAGAACATAGCGACCTACTCTCCTCGTCGGTGTGAAATGATTTTACTTGTAATTAGGTTTGTTATACTCCTTTTTTCGATCTTCTTCTTTTGGAATAAAATCTCTTAATTATTCATGCGGGACTATAATTGGATGGGATTGAGCAAAGATTGTGTGGTTTTTTTGATAGACAGTGCTATTAGTCAAATGGATTTAAAACATGACATTGCATTCCGACAATAGTTTCAAGCATGCACAGACACATTTCGATTGTTTGATATGAGAATGGAGTGCGAAGATGGATATAAATCTTAAGGAGTTATGCCTTGTTTATTAAGTACTCATGTCACTTTTAGTGATTCTATAATGGAAATGTTGTCTTAAGTTGGATATGCTGCAACAGTTGTACTGTGCAATTTAAAGTACTGTGCAGAATATGTGTGAACGATTAACCCAAAAACCCTACGGGTAGCGTGAGTTGTGTAGGACATATGCAATTGGCCTTTGGAAAACTCTTTAACAGTTAACACAAATCATACATTTGATCGAAATTTGGCAACTAATAAAAAAAACGATAGTATTACGACCGAGGAAGAAAAGATTGACCCTGTCCATTATTAGGAGTGATTATTAAATGAATGGGACAGAAATCAAAGATTGGTGAACAATTATTGTTATTATAACAAAAAATTTAAAGAATAATGACGAGGGAAAGGATCAGAAATTACCATAAAAAATAGTAAAGATATATGAGAAATTGCAATTGGGTTCAATTTTAGTCTATTTTCAAGATTCAGGTGTCACAATTGCCAGTGGTGTTTGATATTATCCAATCAAGATTATACAAAAACTTATCCAAAATAATAAAAATAAATTATATTTCAAAATATCCTCAACTGGAATTTTTTTCTGTTTTCTCCATTTTCAGGTTCACGAATTATGCGATAATTTCTGTCATCGATATATATCATGTTTAAAGGGTAAAATGCCAATAGATTTAGTGATTGACGAACGGGACACCACCAAACCACCAGAATTAAATAGTTCAGCAAATGGTGAGGGCCGAAGTAATGCTGATTCGACATCACACACCGATGGAGCTAGTACACCAGACGTTGTGAGTACCCCCTTCGCGGGAGCACATGGTCCTATATTGGCGAGCTACAATGCGGTGGTGCACCCATGTTCGTAGTACGATTACGACCTTCTTGCAAAAACGAAGCGGGTGCTCACAATGCCCTGGGATTAAATTAAATTTAAACAAAAACGAACAAGAAACAAAAACGAAAAAAAAATAAATAAATAAACAGTAAAAATATAAATTTAAAAATGAAAAAAGAAAAACGAATAAAATATGGCCACATAATATCACATGTGTTAAACTATTGTTACACGTAACGAAATCGAATTTGCAAATAATGGTAATATAAAGATGGTAACACTGGTGGAATAATATAATCAAATATGTTGTCCCAAAGTCATAAACAAGTGTGAACAAATAATTATATCTATCAAAACAATCCGATCTGTCGTGATAAAAAAAAACAAACCGTACGTGTTGCAATGGTTATTTTGTTCTCTTTTTTCTATAAATTTTTTCTAACTTTGTTTTTTTTTAAGTAAAATTAAGACAATTTTTCCTTCTCAGAAAATTTGTTTTATAATTTTTTTCTGAAATTTAAATTTTTTTTGTTTGTAAAGTAAATTTTCACATAAATTCGTTTTTTTATAACATCAAATAATAAAACAATTGTAATTAAATTTAAGATTTAATTATAAAAAAATACAAAAGCAGAAAAACCAAAAGCTTACAAAATTAAAAACAAATCACAACTTTCGTGGTATAAAATCTTAAAAAAATCAAAATAACAAAATTTAAATTTAATTTAAAACCACGAGTAATTCAAAAAGAAAAGAAATGCTATACAATGAAAAAAATTTCAAAAAGAGAAAAACTTCGTTTTTGCAAGAGGCCCATATAGCTCGCCAAGCTAAAATAATAAATATACAACAATTTGACAATAAAATAAATAAATATTACGTTTCAGATGAAAAAGAAATGAAAACTTAAAAAAAATTCTTTATATTTTTTCCTGTCAAATTGGTGGATATTTTGAATTTTTTGCATGTATAAATGTATTTAAAAAAACAAAATTTAACTAAAGTAACTATAAAAAATATAAAATAAAATTCTATCCCCCCTTTCCCTTTAATATGTAATATATATAAATATATATATTGAAAACAATTCAGCCTAATGATGAAATAATATTTTGATCGTAAAGGAAACAATTTGATTTGTTACGGTGTTGTCTTCTATATACATACATAAAATCTACTTCTAGTTCCGAACCGACCCTTCTTGAGCAGCCTGAACCTTAAATCCTAAATGCAAAACATTCTTCTCAACTTAATTCTACTACGTGCATCTCCAAACTTGCTTTATTCAATTTCTTATTGTCTAGTATTCTAATATCGGAAAAGTCTAGTACAAGGCAAAATATTTTATACGGATAGTGTGGACAAATATAAATGGAAATTATCCCTAATTGCTACACAAGATAAACTGCTACAAATACTTTCTCTAAAAAAAATTAACTCTTACTCTGCCTGCTGCTGTGTTAATATAAATACTTCTTGTATGAGTGATTAATATATTAAATATATATTTTATTTTTGTCGCTGTGTCTGGGTATATGATTAGAAATTATTATATAATATAACTGTATTGCTAAATCGCTATGCAAAAAAAAAACTCCTACCCTTAAAAAACAAACGATATACGTAAATTTTTAATGACTGATGATAATTATAAAATTATACAAAGTAAAAAACAAAGTGAAAAGAAAATATAAAATTATTATTATTATTATATATATACACAAAACCCCTAAAATATATATGAAGTCTTATATATTTCATAGGAAATTTTAAGTTATATTATTGTTTTTTTTTCATTAATTTAATTTAAACTAATATTATTATCTTGTTTACAACAATATTATTATTATTATTAATATATGAGATTAACTATTTAATAATTAAAAATGGTATACGATAATAAATTAAAAACAAAATCATACGAAAAACGAGTAATAAATAACAACAAATTTCATTACAATTACTTGGACATATTCCATTTTATATATATTATTTTTTTCTGTTTATTTTATTTTAAGTTTATTGTTGAACGCACGATATACGTTTTCTGGCTCCCCCTTTAAGAATACTTCGAAAGTCTTGCCAAAACTATAACTTAAAATTAAAAAAAAACAAAAGAACCTAAAAAGCAAATAAAGTATAAAAAATAAAAGTATTTTTTATAGTCATTCTAATTAAATAAAAAAAAACAAGAAGAAAAATAAATTCGTTTTTATCTCATAATGTAAATAATAATATTTAAATGAACAGATTTCAACTAAGATACGTAATTAACAAAAACAAAAATAACTGCACACGGTATACACACGGTTTAATTTATTCCGTAAAAATTTAAACAATAATAAATTAAAAATTTAATCTCAAAAGAACGAAACATAATATTAATACATAATATTAAAACAAACTATATACAATGATGACGATGATAACATAATCCAAACTTAAGTTCAAATGGAGCGTATACGAACAAAACCTAATTATTAAAAACAAAAACAAACAAAAATCAACAAAAACTATAAGTGGTATACTTGTAATATTAAAAAAGTTAAAAAAATAAAATCTTAAATCAAATACGTAATTCAGTTAAATTATTGCAATTTTTTCTCTTGTTTTATAATTTTAGATGTATAAATGTTTTTTTATTCCTTTTTATTATTTTTTTATTTACAAATTTTACAATTTTTTTGAAACAGTAAAATAAGTAAAAAAATATTTTACAAAACATTCTGCTTTAATTGTAAAGCTATATGGGCATTTTTTTAAGAAAAAAAGAACAGAAAATTATAATTATATTGAGAAAGAGCAAATAAACTTTTCAATATAATAATACACAAATTATATATAAATATTCGATAATATTTCGCTATTATTTGCAAAATATATTGAAAGGGTTTTTAATTTTTGTGTACCTATTTAACAAAAAAAAACATGAAAAAATGTGATTTGCTTAGATATCTTGCAAGTTATATTATATATATTTTATTTTATTATTGTATTATGTATTTTATTTTAGTTTTTTTAAATTTTTTTTTTGTTTTATTTTCTTTTTTATTTAGTAGTAAAATTTGTTGCTTCGTTATTGTATAAAGATTTTTAACTTTAGATTTATAAATAATACATAAAATGAAACTTGATATACGTAATTATTTTTTTTGTTTCGTTTGTGAAAACAAGAAAAACAAAAGAAAACCTGAAAGATGAGAAAATTTATGGAAATATAATATGTAGTTCTATATTATGAAAAAAATCTTGTGTTTTAGTTAAATTTTCATTTCGGTTATTATTCCTGCTTTGGTGAATTATTGGCCGTTACGTTGCCGTTTTGAAGATATTCAGGTTGAACTAGAACTTGGCCGGTTTAAAGTAATAATGCGACACCGCAGGGGCCTTGGTTTAGCAATTCGAAGAGGACAACATTGCAAACTACGGCATATACCAACGAACTAGCAGGCATTATTTATAAGAGTAAAATGTATAAGTTTATTGTAATAAATCTTTCGAGTGTTAAAAAATCCGTCAAATACATTAACATAATTTACATATTACTTTTAACAATAAGTAGCATAATTCTGCGATTCTTTTTAAAATGAACTGGTAACTAATATTATACATTTAAATTAATTGGCTGTGGTGTATTTTGAAAAAATGCCACTCACCAGCATACATGTAGGACAATCTTTATATCAATTTATTTAACGCTCAGTACCCAGTTTTCATTCGCATGTAATCCATTCAGGAGAACAAAAATTCAAAATTCATAAGTTTTCTATAGTTAGTTGCGCTGTTTTTGAAAGAATTGTAAGTGTGGATGATTTATTAATTACTAATCGTAGTAATAACAATTTTCAAAGGTTATACAGATTTGATCTTCTCGTTCAGAACTAAAAGTAACTTCACTTATTACTCTTCACTTATTACTTTTCACTTATTATTCTTCATTAACGGGATAATGACAATTATCAATACGTCCTGTTCATATGGACATAAAATAATAAGACCTCCATGTCGAAATACTGCAATAGCAACCTGTGGTGAAGTATGAACAACCTTCAAGACATACAGATTTAGACCCACTCCTAACTTACCTTCTCCTTTCTTTTGGCAGATGGAAATATAGTCTGATACGATTCCATACAATAAATATACAATATCCTTTTATTACAATTGAATTTCCGTTGTAAAAATTCCGCAAATCATTTAAAAAATTTACAAAAATTAAAAATAATCAAGTGCAATGAAATACAAACATAGTGTGATCCAAACATTTTGAGAAATGTATGGAAAAAATATACGTAAGTTGTACCTTACTAAAAATAGAAGCAAGAGGCACATACATACATCCATATATTTTTTGAATTATTAAAAAAAAAAAATAATAATCATTTTCGAAATTTAAATAGAATATACCTACGCATAATAAAGCAAAGAAAATACGTAAACAATAGCAGTAAATATTAAATTAATGCTATATATACATGAATTGAAATTTTAATACTGCATTGCATTCGTCAAAATGGATGCGTGAACGAAGTACATTTGAGGTTAAATAAATGTTTTGTCGTTATAAAATATGAAACATGTGATAAACTGGTTTTAGAATCAATTAATTTTTTTTTTATAAGAAGTATAACATTATGGGCTATGATATGTGAAAGATGGTCTTCGAGATCACTGTGCGCAAAATTTGACCTTAATTTCCAAGAATTTCAGTTAAAAATATGAATTAAAATTTTCTGACTCTGAATTCTACTCCTTTGTCCAGGAAAACTATACAAAGTAAAATGCAGTCCTCTTAAACGATTCACAGGAACCTCACTTTAATAGTCTAATGACCAAAGCCCAACCGGCCTGCATAAAGTGCGATACAATTTTAAGGCGATTTAATCGGTAAAGCGTTTGCGACATTTAGTGAAATCCCTTTGAGTAATTCCATCCGATATCCGTTTGTCCACAATACGCTTTGAAGTTTCGCTTTAGTTTGTCGTTTTTTTTTAATTTTATGCGGCTTCACCGGATGGATTAGAAAAAGTGCTGCTTTACGGAATTAATCTAAATCCGTGTGCTCTTCGGGAGGATAATCTACACAGCTATGTTGAATAGCGTCGAATGCGGGTGTTAAGTGTTAACCCCTGCGTATTTCAGTGCGGCAAATTTCCCTTTGTGGGGATTTATACGGAGCTCAAATCGCAAAATACTTAAACCCAATTAAACAAATGAACGTCTTGTTCAATTAGAATCGTCCGCTGGAAAATTAATCGTTAATTCTTTTCGATAAGACACCGATCGAGTTCGGAGCAGAGCTGAAATTTCGCACACATTGGCGATCCTCGATCCATTGATGAGATGAAATTCCACTAACGAGATCCAATATTTTTTTTCGTTTTAATTTTTATTTCGTCTTTCGACTGGCTTAGTTTTAATCTGATGGGCGCGAATCTTGGAATCACATGTGACATGACACACGAGGTCTCTAAATTATGTTTCGATTTAGAAGGTAGTTTGGCTGTTCTTGAGCCTTTTAGAAGACCCGACATGCATTCCTTTTATGTTATGCGTCGGTTTTTCGGATGAAGAGTTACGCGAATGGGTCCGAAATTCGGTTAACGCGCTCGAACTGATGGCCATTTGTTTGAAGCGATGGCCGAGCGCGTTAATTCCATTTGAAATTCTTAAAAACACCAGCGGCCTTAAATCTGACTCCATTGCTGAAATTTTGAAACCGCCTTGTTGGGATATGATGCGGATGACGCCTTTTTTCACCTTGTTGGCTATGTAAGCCGTTTTCGGTTATTTCGAAAATTCTTATTTTATTTAAGGCTTTAGTTGGTTATAAGGATAGCGATGGTATCTTCGCCTTGTATTCATAAATAGGATGGAAATTATTCATATTCAATAAATCTGAGAATTGATTGATAGATTACAAGCTGATATTCCAGGTTTTATCAAGTTCTCTTTAAAAATATCCAATATAAATTTCTTGCAGTCACGGAGAGAGAGCGAGAGTCTAAGATTCCAAACCGTGCTATAGTGCCATCTCTGTCTTTACAAATTATTTGCAATATACCAAAATTAGCGCAAAAACAATCAATAAAGTGAAATTTTGTGCCCAACAAACTAGACCCATTATTTAAGACAATATGGAGGTAAACTAGATGACGTTATATGAGATCTGAGAAAAGATATCAAGAACTCGTCAGGACAATATTTTCTGCTGATTTTCTGGAGATGCAGCAGCGACTTTTCAATTTTGATAAATCGATCTTAATAACAAATATGTTTCAAGAATATGCTTACGAGTATAACGTGACAGCAAACAGAAAGGTTGCACAGAAACTCTTTCTTATATTAACGCAGTATCACTTAATATTTTTCCAGAAAAACCGGTTTGTGAATATTTTCGCCATCTTAGGGCACATAGCGTACATAAGGTACTCTTATATAAATTCAGCGAACACATTGCTTTAAAAAAAAAATTTAATAACACCCCTAAAAAGAAGAAGACCATCCATCCTCGTCACACAACCACCTCCCTCATATTCCATTTTAATTAAAATTTTCTGAACTTTTTCTACTGTCTACCCGTTCCTTTTAATTTTTCCTCCCTTCTGCGGATGGTGGTGTTGTAAATCCCATTAACGTAAACGTTAATTACACTTTTTAAAACATATAGACATAACTCTGAAATTACCATACAAAAAGAAACATTACCCCGAAAAGAAGAATGAATGAAGTAGGTCGTTCCCGCTCGATCCCGATAAGATGTGAGAGCTCGCAAAAAAGGGGTTCATTTCATACCACCGCGTGGCGGTTTATTGTTGCAATAGGTGTAAGGTTTACCAAGTTCTTTTTTTCACCAAGGTTTAAAATCAACAACAGAACCACTTGATGGAAAAAAGATCGAAAGATTCACGAGTTGGTTGATGAAGTATTAAAAACTTGAAAGAAGAAAAAAAATGAAATCTAAGGTTTGCGGGTGAAAACCCCTTCAGTTAATTTTCATCAACCCTCTTTTGCTTAAGTCAGACCGAAACAGAGTTGGGGACGTACTAAAGAGATGGTGGTTGTGGTGGTTGGAAGTCAAAAACACTTTGTGCTACGTAATATGTTTGTTTTTGTCGTGTTTCTGTACTACTTGGAGGGATTGGTGCTTATAACAATGGTTTGTGTACGCACTAGACGAGTAATGTCGATTCCATGTATCCCACCCTCGTTCTTTTCGTACAGCTAATAAATGAAATATGATGCGAAAACATTCCCTTAATCATCTCTCTACGGCATTAGAGCGCATACTTTTCGTTCTTTCGGCCGTATTGAGGGGTGTGGGCGAACCAAAGATGTGTGTAGATCGCTCCGGTTCGAATGGATTTCCTTCATGTTATTACTACTAAGATAGCTCTGGTCTTAAGCTCATACTCTCTTGCCGGATTTTTTTTCGACACAAATCCGACTCACTTACCCTTATTGGAACCGGAATAACATACACACCCTCACACACCAAATCCAACATTTGTTCCATGTTAGTTCATGTGAAATGGGGGCGAGGATGAGTGCGGCGCGAAAACCAAATTGACGCCAATTACCAGCCATCCACCCTCTAATCCTAAATCTCGCGGGAATACGAATACGAAGGAAGGTCCCTGCAGGAACGTCATAATGCCACTATGGAATGCGATGTATTATTTTTCTTGTGAGGGATTACACGCAGTCTCGAAAAAATCTTCGGATCAAAATTAATATCGTCGATATGGTTTTTGAATCGTACGGTACATATACACATCCCGATAAGTGCCTTAAGATGCTATTTTTTCAAGATGTTGCCCAATACCGACGGAAATAAAGACTCTATCAAAAGAATGGTGGAAAAATCTAGGCGATTATTGAAACGTATATCGTATCCTCGAATGGATTGGTTCTTCCTATGGGGCATCCCATTACTCCGTATATTCGGATTGGTCCTATGGCACGGAGAGAAATTGCGGGCTGAGTTTGAGGGTTCATACGGAAGCGAACGTTCGGGATGATTTATTACAGGAATTTCTATATAAAGTCCTTTTTTTGCTTCCTTAGTCTTTTTCCTTATTCGACGACGACGGTTTATTGTTTTGATTTCGATGAGATTTATTGCCCTCCTCGGTAGGAAGAAAACGACGATAATAGGGGCTCTGAAACATCCGCTGTTTCGTTTATTTGCAGATGTTGAAAATGAGCTTTTCTATCGAATTTAATCTTATTTTTATCCAAGATGAAGATTTGTTTACGTCTTTCTTTCTGTTTTTTTTCAATTTTAATATAAAATGAGAAATAAATTGGGAAATTGTGTAGCACTTCTCGTAAATATGATCGAGGGCGAATTGCTGGGTACGTTAGAGCTATGGTATACAATTCACATGTAGCCATAGTATCGTTTGGTGTAGGGAGTACAAACTTAAATCTGTTTTAGTTCACAGGGGCCTCCGCTTATCGGCTCCTCGAGAAAATTTGATGGACTAATCTTTAATCTAATGCTACGACAACTTTTTAACGTGATCTTCTCACTCGGTCAACTCATCCGTCCAGTTCTATGCATTTTGTGTACGTTATTTCATAAGAGATGTGAACTCAACATTTTTATAGTCTTCAAATCTTGAGATTTGCAGCTCGAAATCCATTGAAATCGGCCTGTCAACTCACAATATTCGCTATCAATTATTTTAAATACAATTTTTAAACAACTTGCCCGGAATGCAATCTTTGGAATTTAACAATTTGTTTAAATGATTCCTGCTGATGCTGGTCAATTTTCCATTGCAAAATGAAAAAAGTGTAAAATCGATCAAAATAGTTTAGAAATTTTGACACAACAGTCAACTGCTTTATTTTTGAATGTCAAACAAATCTCTTCCAGGCGATGTAAACTCTTCTTGATATTTCGAAATCTACTTTCCGGAATCTGGCAAAAAATCACCTAAAAGTAATTTTTTGAGTTGTTGCTAGGGTTGGCTGTTCTAAGCTTTGACCGCTTGTATAAAGTAGGGTCACTATATACACAACACTCTCTACCTAGGGTTTGGCAGATACGTCTAATTCGGTCGTTTCTGTACTAGAAATTGTAATTTAACCTCACAAAAATCGCCTGTTTATGTACTAGTTCGCCTGTTTTTGTACTACTGGGAATTGCTATGAAATTGCGTTTTTGAAGTGTGTTAGTGCGAATATGTGAAGAGTCGGAAAAACAGCTGTCGGTTCCCTTCCACAATTCTAGTACGTGTTTTTCTTTGATATGGAAGTGTGTGTGCGCGAAATTGTGGTTTTCAATGGTAAATTTCCCTATTTCTTTCATTTCTTCTATGGAAATTTACAATTTTGCAGCGAAAAGTCAATCATTTCGAATGTTTATAAAGTGAAATCCCATAAACATGGAAAAAATTTAAATTTACTGGTTTTTCACCTTGGTACGCATCTGCCAAACCCCTCTTAGAGGCTGTTTTGGTGTGAGTGTGTATACAGTAACCCTAGTATAAAGAAACGGGAATACCCAACACCATCAGAGCCTTTGAAAATGGGAACTTTTTGGAATTAGGCTCGACCTCGGATATAAAAAAATTAGTTAATCACAATTTTTTTCAGAAATATACGGTAAGTATTATATCCTAGGGGCGCTCAAAAATTAAATAATAGTGCAGTCTTGTATTTGTCCTACTGTTCGAGAGGGAATGGGGAGCTGAGAGTTTTCAATCAATCTTAGTTTTTTATAAATATAACCAAAATTCGAGAATAACAAAATTCCAATTAATCAAATCTTCCAATATGGCTAATTACACTGATTTTTCAAGCTGGTACGTTAACAAGCTCGATTTTTATAGAAAATCACAAGTCACGGAATGGGCATTTTTAACCGAAAAAATCCACCAAATAATTAAGTAAAACAACAACTCGACAAACAAAAGAAATGCGTAGCAAACGAGTGAAAAATGTAGAAAATTGAGAACCCAAAATCTCCGAAAAATCGCTTCACAGCAGGGGACCTCTGAAATATACGCGATATACCCCATAGGGCTCTCAACAGTTCCACAACTTAACTCCAATTTTATTTTTTATTTTTCTTATTTAATTCGATTTTTTCGAAGCCCCAAGATAAAATTTCTCGTCGTTAAGACGTTTTTCGAGTTTCGGTTGTCGTTTCACGATCTTATATTTTATTTTTCATTAAAAATCTTTTTCCTCATATCGAAGGCACTATAACAGTTTGTTGTTGTTGCCGGTGGATATTTTGTATCTGTCCGGTGCTTAATTCCGTATACATAATACAATTTTTTTCATGCGGGGTTTTTATTTTGAAAATTTTTTGAAACACGACCAGTAGTCGGGGGCTTAGAACTGTCCAATGTTATGGAATAAAATAACCGAAATTATGAATAATAATTTTGTGATACGAACAGAGACAAGCGTTTTTGATTTTGATGATGATTTCGTAAAAAAGAAGTCCAGGGCGGACTGCGGAGACCGCAAAAACCTCAAAAAAAAAACAATGTAAAAAATTATAATAAAATAAAACAAGGCACACACGGGTTAATTTTGTTGTTCTTGTTGGTTAAAGTCCAAACGGATAACCATGAAGAGACAGATCTTTAATTTCTGGTTATGGTCCGGGAGGTTAAGGTAGACGACATCTTCCTCATAAGTATAATATCCAATCCGACTACCAATTATTAGGACAAGTCTCGAAAAGTTTCACAAAAGAAAATTAACAACAAAAACATTCGAATAAAGAAACAGATTGGATTGAGATTTTACTTTTTAAGACCTCCTCGAAATGGAAAATTGATGGGTCTGTTGCGGTCAAAGTCGAGGTCAGAACTCGAAATATGTAGGCTTCAATACGCCCGAACTACAACTAAAGTTTTAAGTAAGATGGAGCAAAGAAATATAGAATAAAAATAAAAATAAAAAGTTGTATTGTTGCGTGTTGCATGATTACCTTCAATTTGAATAGTGCCGGTCCTACACTTTTGTATTATGCGTTGAGTTTACGGTGTGAATGGATTTCGGTCAGAAAGGTATGCCGATTTTTAGACATGCAAACCGCCGAAAACAGATGTTTGACCTTTTAAAATTTAAGTAGCGCTTCTTGGAAGATTCGTTACTGGCAACACTGATTTTAACCAGGTAACGAGGGGTTTCTGTTACAATGACCTGTGTTGTTGTATTTAGGTTGGGTATCACGACAGGTGATTTTAAATCAGATCAGAATCGCATTTAGAGACATGTGGGCTTGACAGAATTCTCGGAAATTTGAGACGAAATTGCGTTATTGAGACTTTTTACGGTGATCATGGATGGCATATTATTGGTATTATCGTTAATTGAAACATTGTAAAGGGTTGCTTGGTCTTTCTTTAAATAACACGGTAGTTGAGATTAGTTCTGAGAACATGCAGAATTTCCCTCTTACATGTTTTTGAAGCTTCATCGTGAAACCGGAGTTTTCTATTATAACTCCTATATTTTTTGATTACAGGTTGTTAAACATTTATTAGACGGTTTGCATTCTTGTCAAATTTTTGAAATCAAGTATTGCGCAATATGGTATACAGTCTACTATATACTAGGTTTAGCCGATCGCGTAAACTCCAACACACTTCTAAGAGCTCATCACAATCTGTCGTAACCCCAGGAGATTTAAAATGATTTCAATTATATGGGGAATTAAAAATTTGGATAAAGTTTTGTCGAAACCTCAAAAGTTTTCCAAATCTAGTTGGCGATCTCAGCTTTTAGGAACTGGTTTTGTTGAAAACTGTGAAATAAATTGTGAAATGTGCAGGATCATACCGCATCAGTTCTTTGTGGTTAGATCGTAGATACACATGGTTTCTGTAAAGGTATTGCGCAAATTCTTAAAGGTACGGCAATTCGAGTTCTTCAAATAGCGCCGTAGATACATACATTCCTGTATCACATAAATTTCAGTCAAAAATTTGACATTTGAGATCTTTGCTCTGCTAATTTTGAAAATCTCTCATTTAAATAGAGACATCGTTACCAGATACCGTGACAATTATAACCTGTCACCTTTCTTTCTTCCAACACGACAGTTTAAAATTATTTCGTCAAAGCAACAAAATCTCAAAGTCACACACTTCCTACTTTTCCGCGAAAAATATTTCAAAAATTCGCAAAATTCTACGAGACTTAAATTCGCCATTTAACATTTTCAATTCACCTAAAATACCAAAACTACAGTCGCAGTGTGGTGCGCGTTGACGCCAAGAAATCATTCGCGAAACGTTCTCTCTCGTAGTATCGGTGCCAACAAGATAAAACTCTAAAAATTGAAGATGCTGACAAAAATCGCCAAAGGAAAAGCATTAAAACCGAAAAGGAAAGTCTTCACAAAATCCGACATCATTTAAATAGACTGAGTGAGCGAGAACCGCAAAGCTAGAGAAGAAAATGCGTCGCGGGGACTGAGAAAAAGAAAATCTGTAGCAAATCTAAACAGCCTTCGGGTATTTACGACAAGAAAATTTTCTTTCACCATTTTCACAAAATCTCTAGTCTTAATCTTAGATGAGCGCGTGACTATTTTTGGTTCAGAACGCCGTGGCGTATTTTAGAGATTCAGAAAAACGTTGCCCGAACCGAACGTTTGCGCCCAATTCTTTTCTTCTCGCCAAGAGATATGATGTGTGAAGTAGTCGTTTCCCCAGAAGTGGAAAGCACGTCAGAACGGGAATAAGAACGACCGCACTATTTAGAGAGTTGGCGTCAAGCATCATTAGAGCGCACCACAGCATAATTTTGGCTGGCCCGCTTATCATATCGGATGAGATTCCATGCCGTACAGAAACGAAAAGGCCAGCCAGGAACTGCCAGGATCCAAACGTTTTAAGTAACCGAAGATATTGCCCTATCACCTTCCTTCTCGCCTTGCCCCGAAACCCATTAGCTCTCGAGGTTACGATAAATAATGCAGTCGAAGACGTTAATGTCCGTGCTGTGTCATAGGGTTAAATTGCAACATTCGCAGATACAAACGAGAGCACCGAATGACGCTGACGCTAATCATGCGACATCGACGTCGCGCCGGCCGCCATCAGCGCCGTTCATTGTGTTCGAGGCACAAGGATGTTGCCGAGTTCGAGTGACATACGTAGGCTACTGTGGTCGTGCTTTGGCGCGCAATTTTGAAATGAAAGTCATCATCGCACAGCCACTATGGGAATCATTCTCACAAAATGCTCTTTTTCTTGGCAGCATGACAATTATTTTATCACACACAATTGCACGTTGTGTAAACTATATGTAAAGTCTAAAGTGAACATTGTGGTGTAGCGTAAAGTGCATTGCGAAAAGATGCGGTTATTGCGATAGCTGGTGCACTATATGATCGCATGTAATCAAGCGCAACAAAGCAACCAAGAAGACGCCTTTTAGTTGAGTTGAAGAGGTGAAGTTGGTGGCGACGTCTTTCGCAAGACGTGCTGCACTAGTGAAAAGTTAAAGCCCGACGTCAAATTGCTAATTGCAGCCAAATTATTCAGGATAATTGCCTCGAGCGAAATTCGCCCTACCTATGTGAATTTAGCAACGAAATGATGCAGCCACTACCGCTATACTCGTACATATGCAAGCGTATGTGGGATTGTTGTTTGGTGACTTTCATTGATATGAGCTGCAGGGAAAAAATGCACTTTTGCTGCGCGTTGAAGATGTCGATGTGTGCGCAAGCGAGTTTATGTCAAGCTGTTCTACATGTGCGCTACTTTCGGCAGCTGAAGGACCGCGCGGTCCTAATGCCTCTGACTACACTTCATCAAAAATAGAATGATAGCATTGCATACGGGGAATATTTTTAGATAAATATGACGACACTCTCGTGTGTAGAGTGCGATCGTGCGCGTCCGCAACGGAATGTTTGCGTCCAAGATCGAAATCTTAAAGAAGATTGGATATGATTTAGGCTGGAGAGACAGACGGATGGTGTGGTATGGGGAGAGTGTAGAAACACTTGAGGCGATAAAAGAAAAATATAATTTTCGGGCTTATTTTTTTTTTCTTTTTTAAGAGTGTCTTTCTTTAGATTAGTACGATATGCCAAAATTGAGATGTTGCCAGATTGGAAATAAAAAAAAATTAGGATGAAAGCCTTGAGATCTAGTTTAGGCTTCTTCGTACTTACGGTCGTTTTGAGCAAAACTACGAACAAAATCATATGATGTCTCATCAATAAAAACGATTTCATTTCATTTATGAACTATTGTGAATATCTATTTCAGCAAAAGATAGTCGGCTGAATTCAGCTCATTTTTGAGATTGTCACTTTCAGTTCTCGGAAACGTAAACATGAAATATTAGTTCTTGTTACCTACATACGGTATTCAGTTTTCAAATAAAAAAATAACTTGAACTGTTCTAATAATTTTCACTACTAACCCTTTAATAAATACAGACTCACTTGTGTCTGTCAAATGAATTCTACATAATAAACGGTGTGAAGCTAGTATTACACTGTATGACCACGCTGTCAAATTACAGTATTAAGCAATGCGGAAAAGCGAATTCGAATTAATCTCACAGTATCCGCTCGGTCAAATTCGCTATTTCGCATTGCTTATTACTGCAATTTGACAGTGTAGTCATACAGTGTAATACTAGCTTGAACAATTCAAATAGATTTGAAATCACTAATGAATGCAAATGCACTAAAGTTACAGAACGGTTCGAGGGTTACGCTGTGGAACTTCTAGATATTAATATTTATCAGATGACTAATTTCGTAGAAAGGAAGGTTCCTTGTATATGATGACAGAGCAAACGGATAGGATTGCTTCAGTTAACATGAATTGAAGTCATTGATTAAAAGGCAGAGTAAGCATGTTCCGTTGGAAGAAATTATGGTACTGATGAAAATTGATGACAAACCACTAGCCTATTTAGTCTGCCAAAATTTATTTTTCTTATTGTAAATTTAAAATAAGACCAGAAGCGAAACTTCAGAAATCACTATAATTTATTATATTGCATGATATCTTTCCTTTTATATCTTTTGACTGGTTTTACCTCAATTGCTGATTTCGAGGCAGTAGTTTAAAAAAAATAAAAAAAAAATCATTTTCACTTTCATGGCCCTGCCTTCATTTTACGTTAAAAACAGGGCACATGTCGTCCCACAAAGGAATTTTAGTTTTCACCTAATTTTAAAAACATCAAGCATATTATCAAAAACAAAGTGTACAAAGTAGTATAGTAATGTATGAAGTAGTTCCCATACAAAAGAGGGAAAATAATACACTCCTACGAACAGCTACCATATAGAAAGTCATTAAAAAATAAATTCTTGTATTCACGAAAACATACCACAACTTTAAAATGCATTTGAATTTTGAAATTTTGAAGTTAATATTAGGGAAATAGATATGGCTGTGTGTGAGTGTGATTAAGAACCAAGTACAAAAGAAAAAAAAGCATTCATTCTAGCTGTTGTACGAGAAACATTAAGGATTCTTCAGGTACAAACCAAACAAGTAATAATAATTGCTAATAAATTTGGTGCAATTTCTACTAAATTAATTCTTTTTATATTTTGGTCGACTTATAATTAAAAAAAAATTACTGTGCTCGAATTGTGTATTTCCAAGTTAAGAATCTTAAAAAAAACCTTCGTTATATTTCCTACGTCTAAAACTATGACCTAAAATATGCAAAAAGTGTTTTGCGGATGCCAGTGTAAGCATTTCTCTTCTTTCCCGATTTTAACCGCATATTGGGTATTGGCGCCAATAAAAATAATAAGGCTGTGTCAAATTAAAATCACACCACTGAATAAGAACATGTTTTGGAGATTGGAGGCATTGAATTAAGTTCTGACTATTCTTTTTACTTGGTATTAAAATCCACCTGGAGTAGTTTATTTTCTACGGTAAGTAGTTCCTATGTATGAAGGAAGAATTTTGAACTCTAGATTCTAGCTTGCTTTATTGTTGACAATATTATTTTATTATTATTATCAATTTACAATTTTTCTTATGAAGCTATTTACACCGCGAGGTAATCTCTGTACCACCCTAAATAGGTGTAAGACTCTTAGAAATATTTTGAGATTTATTTCGATTCTTCTCGCTTACACTCGTAGCTACAAATTTACACCATTAACGTTCTATCGGTCATAAGCAGGGGTTGAATTTCAAGGATAATTTATCACAACCATTCATTTTCCGATGTTTCGAATTACCTTCCACCTTAGACTGAATGGATATGCCGATATGGTCATCCTGTTACACACCGGGATATGATGTCGTCCGTCCAAAGTATAGTGGAAATTCTCAAGTTACCCTGGGCATCAGGCACACTAGGCTCACAGATCAATTGATTACGTCTGATAACGACGATGAGAGGGCAATTGGAGGAGGATCGATAATACGATGTGCATTAAATTGCATGCCGCCATCCCCCGCTTATGGAGTAAGCTGCACTCGTTTCGGTAATTCGATCTTGATCCTGCGGCAAAGACATTTGTCCTCTGATTCTTTGTACACAAAAAAAGTTGTGAAACCCTAAATTACCGAAAGAAGAGTGTGTAATTTTAGTGGTCGCACTTAACGCTACATGGCACGCGTTATTCGCACTTTTTTGGAAATTCGAGGTGAAAACACTGGGAGTGATACCTTGTAGGTCTTATTGCGTTTCTATTTCTTTTTCTCTGAATCTAACAAAACTGTAATAAAAGAGTAATGCTATGGCGAAAATAATAAAGCCAACATTAAATTTGCGTGACCATTTGAGGCGTGGTTGCTCCTTTAATCGCCATTTCATTAGAGGGACGTGTTTGGTGCTTTTTCCTTTCCCGGATTCGTTCACCGAGCTAGAAATATTACACCCGGTGCCAAACCATTACCAGGTCTCATATAATACCGGTGAGTAATTTATGAAATATTTTCTTAGGATAATTATTTTACTGACCAGTGGGTGGTATGTAGGGTTAGGTCAGCCGCCTTAGCCTTAGCTCGAAGGCTGTATGTAGCACTAAGCACACGTTAGGGAGGTTTATCTGACGGAATCGTTGGTATATGAAATGCAAATCGTGTCTCGGTGAATTCAACAATACCGAAGTTATGGCATGACAAGAAACACAAATGTTTGCCATTTTTATTTTTATTTCGAGATTATCGGTGGAAATATTATTATTGTACGGCTTACCGCGTCGTGGCAGGAAAACTAGTGCTTAATTGTTTTTTTCAATTCCGCAAGTTGATGATGTTATTATGCTTGAATATTTTTTGCAAATCTGACTTTGGTTGGACGCCCTGGGGCTCATTCTTTGCCTTAAGAATTTCAATTGTATCTGGAGGTGAAGATGAGGTCTTTTCAAAATTCATAATGTAATAAGTTGGAATTACATGGTCTATAAATGGATGTAACTTCCAGATGTATTTTTATATTTCGTGAGGTATGAAGCAACTCTAAAATTTGTGATAAGTTGCTTTTAGAACATATCGGTGATATGAAAACTAGTTCAACAATCGCCGATTCTGAAATTTCGGCTATTGATTGTGCTGTATGACTTCCAAGATATTTTCTTTTTTAGAATTATCCTTCTTCGAAATTGGCAACCAAGAAAGGGGGAGTCATCATAAGAGTCGAAGCTAGCCAAAAATCGCCTAACATTCCCAACAGAAACTTGAAAAAGAGCTAACTTTTACATTGATTATTTCAACGTTTAAATATGAACTGCTTACTGGGTAATGCTACAGGTAACGAACCGTTCATGAAGTAGTAATTACCACCGTGAAATATTGCGGTCTAGGGGTCAAGATCAGTAAGTAAGTAGTCACTAGCCTAGGATGGGATAGTCATTACGGAGTCGATTCTGTAGTCATTACAGTTCCTATAACCTGCATGACCACAAACGTTAATTCGGTGCAATCGGCTGATATCTTTTCGAAATTCCCAGTTTGGTGGTATAAAAGCTGGTCGATTCCAGCTTTTATGCTAACTGTCTTCTAGAATAACTTCAAGACCATTTCCCGTTCTTTCTCTTAATCCCACATCTTAATATGGACCTCACCGGCTCACTACAGAGGCTTGGAAGAAAAACGACGCGTTCACATTCATGTCGTCCGACATTCCAGTCGACCATACTACCGACCTCTTATAAAAAAGTCTTTTATGACAGATCACATGCCGAGACAAATGCTCTTTCTCCGCACACGGATAATTAAAACATTATGATGTGATTTTCTGTTTATATGCCCGTCATATAGGCCGTTGTATAAGTCGCAGTTTTATTATGATTTCTTATAGCGCGCCGAGTTTCGCTTGTTCGGTGTTCAGTCGTTTCCATTGTATAAAATCGACTACAAGTTTTCCGCTGTGGAGTTTGTGTTTTACCACTCCTTCCAGGTAACACACGATTTCTGCTGGTGTACCTTGGGCCTTCTGGTTTTCTTTAATTTTTTTCTTATTTAATATCAAAGACAATCGAGCAAAATATCGAAAGCATCAAGCGAGGCTTAGGGAGTTTCGCCTCAACACTCCTCCAAAAATCGTGTGCAGTAGTCATCAAAACTTGTCGCCGGAATGATGACTGACCGCTGGCCGGCCTCATGCTTTCACAGTGTGTGCTCAATGTTTTATCGATTGTATCGCAATTATTGTCGAAACGATTTAATTAGAGGCCCCAAAGTGACTATACAAAGGTTCCTTTTATGCGCGCACCGTGGGCACAGGGTGGGCAGCACCAATCAATAAAGAAATCAACGAAATATGCTCAAATGAGTCTCATTAGAGTTGTTATGAACGGAATTACTAAGTAGATAAGAACACTTTGTTTTTTCATCGACACCCCTCGAACGCAACGGGTTGGATTCGGAATGGTGCGGCATAGGGTTAAAGAGTGTCCCCGCAGAAAGAAAGACAGGAAAAACTGAAATGACCCCAAATGCATAGTTGAAGACCCGGTATTTGTGTTTATGATGCTCTTGGGAGTAATTCACTATCACTATTTACTGTATCTAAGTAGTCCTAGTTTTTTTCTTTTATCTGTTGTGTTGTTGCCTGTTCACGAAATGACCACACGTCAATATTGAACCAAAAAAGTATTCTCCCTAGATCCTTGGGGTGTTGGTCAGTGGTCAGTCGCTATGTCTTGCTCGTGGGTGGTTGTTCTCTTACTTTGTAATTTTCTCTCTGAACTCAGATATAGCCATCGACGGCATTTCTTTTCTTAATTTTTTCGACATACTGGTGTGCTTCCAAGAAAACCTGCCAGCTAGCCATCGTATCCGCGTCTTTGTATGGTTTTCTGACTTTCGACTGTTTTCTTTCTCTCGATTCGGAAAGAAATTTCTTTCTGTCGAAAATTTATGTCCTGCTGAGACAGACATATTTTCTACACCGGCTTTACGATGACAAAAACGAAAAAACAAAAAACGGCAAACGAGATGAAAATAAAATAAAAATAGCAGAAGAATATATTGGGTTTTTTTTCTTTAAGTGACTGGGAAGAGTAGAGGAGCTAAATCGGTTCTTTGTGGGCAGCCAGACTTTTTGGTCTGCTATCCGGCAGGCTGACTCAGAGGTGGGTGAATTGAGATATTATTGGATTAATCGAATTGCTTTCACTTTTACAACCCCCAAGCTAGATGTAAAATGAAATCATACTTTCTTGTATCTCGGTTAAAAATATTAAGTTCGTTGCACAGTAACATAAATTATTCGCTTTAATGTGACTTAGCATTAATATGCATAAGAAACGTAAAACCACTCAATGCCCTGGCGACTTAATTCCGAAATGTATAATGCATTTCGGTCTCAGTTCCAGCGAAGAGAATCTTTTCCGATAGAATTCCACTCGACTCGTAATTAGATTGCATAAATTTAAATAAATACATTGGAAATATGTTGCAGCAAATGTTTCCTATTCAATTTGCACCTTATCCTATACCCGGATAAAATCGCAATTTTTTTTTTAATATTTTCATAAATAGCTTAGAAACCATAGAGGAACATAGAACGCACACTTTTTCGTAGAGTACTACTCGTAGCTGCGAAAGTGGCCCGAACGCGGGTTTAATAATTTAATAACACCGAGAGTTTGAAAGCCACACCGATTTCAATTGCAACCCGATTTAATTGAGTTGCACAAAATGCGCAAATCCTTGAAATCGTTTCCAGCTGTGTGATCCAGCTTGGCTTGAGTTAATCGGATCAGGACGCACACTGCATGAAGCCCGTAATATGAAGCATTTAACTCCTCTGGACCTGGGAAATGAGGAAAAAGGATCTAAACCTTACCCTGCTTTTCGACTGTGATATGAGCAATCCTTGATACTTTTCTGTATGCAAACAATAGAGTTGTTTTGTGATGTCTTGCTGGTTTTTTTCTGTTAATTTTTTTCCACAGTGTTTTTTTTTATAAAGTAGTGTATGTCCCAGGACTAATTGTAAGCGGGATTCAGGATTTAGTTTACGTTCAACAAGCCTTAAGGCGTTCTTATTATTTTTTTCTCGAAATAAAACCACAGAATAATTGAAAGTAGACAAGTTGAGGAGAAAAAAGTTGGTGAGTTGAGGGCTTTGTTCGCCTAGGGACGATGTACACTGATGTACAACTCTTTTGGTTGGATTAAGTCCTTGTATGGAGATGATGGAGAAAAAAATGATATGTGGCTTAAGACTTAGGCTTGTGAAGGTTTTTCTTTTCATTTTCCTTTTTTTTGTTGTGAATTTGGAAAGGGAGGAAACCCATTTCTAGGAATATTTCTTGTTAAGGGCACATTTGTATTATTGTAGACGGTAATAGGAAGCAGGTGCAATGATGCTGTTAAATATTTAACCTTTTTCGGTTGAACGTATGTCTGCACTACCTACAAATAGAGCAGACTGTAAAAAATTAAATAAATTTAATAAATTAATATACCATTCAGAGAGAGAATTTGCTGCTCACTTGTAAGATTCCACAAATTATTTTCGCAATTTCATAAGCACCAGCTCGTTCTGAACCAATTTCGCTTTACAGTACGGAATCAGATTGTAAATGGTGATACCAATTTCTTGAAAAATCAAAAATCTGAATCTTGGAATTCATGATGATTTGGAGTTCACGACAATGTTATGCTATCGATATATTATAATCTACATATATAAAAGAGGATGTATGTGCCGCGTATGTTTCCTATGAACTCCTAAACCGCTCAACCGATTTTGATCAAATTTTCAGGGAACATGTAGTATAGTCCCGCGATGGTTCCTGTGGAGTTTGGTACCGATAAAATCAAAAACAATTGTTTTTTTTAATATTTTTCCAAATTTTTTCGCGATTTTAGCTCTAATTGTTTGTTTGTCCCGTATGCCTTCCTAAACCATGCATCCGATTTCGATGATATGTTGAGCGCACGCCCGCGAAGGTTTCTGCGTAAATAATTTTACAATTGGTGGTACGCGAGTTATTTCAACATTTGAGTGTATTTCATATAGTTTAGCGGCAGTTCGTTCGTTTTCGGTGTATTAGTTATGCGTTCCTATTACTAAATGGTAAAGTTGGACGATGGATGTTGAATAGGGGATAGAGGATAGTGGATGGAGGATGGAGGATGGTGGATGGTCGATGATGGATGATGGATAGAAGATGGAGGATGGAGGATGGTGGATAGAGGATGGAGAATATAGGATGGAGAAACGGGAGCAACGGAGCAACGGAAGCAACGGAGTAACAGAAGTAACGAGAGAAATGGAAGCAACGGGAGTAACGGGAGCAACGGAGGCAACGGGAGAAATGGGAGCAACGGGATCAACGGACCAATGGAAGCAACGGGAGAAATGGAAGCAATGGGAGAAATGGAAGCAACGGGAGAAATAGAAGCAACGGAAGCAACGGAGCAACGGAAGTAGCGGGAGAAATGGAAGCAATGGGAGAAATGGAAGCAACGGGAGAAATGGGAGCAATGGGATCAACGGGAGCAACAGAGCAACGGAAGCAATGGAAGAAATGGGAGCAACGGGAGTAATGATAGTATAGCACCAAACAAACGTGAGCGCAGCGAGCGTAGCCGCGGTACGCGGCTAGTATTTAATAGAAACAAAAAAATATTTTTACAAAAAAATGCAGTGGAACTTTGGAAGCCATTTTTCTTGTCTCGTTCTCTTCATAATTTCTTGACAAATGTTGAAACCACATGTACACTATTCTCTAATAGAGATTAGACGAATATTTTAGTATTCGCTATTATATTATATTACTATTATATATATTGTACTTTTCCATACCCTTGCCTTCTTTCTCTAGAATGTCTCTATAGTAGCTCTATATAGTCGTCAATTTTTAGTTTTTTATCCTTTGCGGTTTTCAAGAAATAAGAAACAGAATTTTTTCATTTCCACCCCCTGCACACAAACCTTCAAATTTTTTTTCCCTACTAGAGATCTACTGAGCCCAGCTCCTGTAAATTTTTTCAGACGAAAAAATTTTGTTTCTGGATCTCTGGAACCGCTTATGCTAGGAGGCTGAAACTTGCTTAATATATTTTTGTTATACACATAAGAAAATATTTATGGAATTGGATAAGTGTGTCGAGTTTTGATCCAAAGTTTTTTTTTACTCGAAGGGAGTGTAATAGCGAAATAGACTTGCAATCGTCCAATTAGAGACAGTATCAGTCAATATAACTAAGAAGAGTGATTTTTAAATAAATACCTCAAAGTCCTATTAACTCAAGAACTATCAAATCCATACCAATAATTAAAAAAAATCCCTAAATTGTTTCTCACAATTTAAGTTCCCAGAAAAATCACAAAATCAACCCCCAAAACGTGAAAGGTCCGCTCCCGTACCAATTCAACCCCGACCATTGCTCACTTAACTCATTAGAATTCTGCTTTGATTCGATTTGCGTAAGTACTGAAACTGGTCGACTTGCTGGATACAGCATACATATAGAGGTAACCCCCGAGTTCATTTCAGGCGGTACCTATACATAATGCAAGGTCTGACGCCCAACGTTCAAGATCTAATTGCGGAATAATCAAATAAAACCAGAAAGTGCCATCCCTTGAGCCAAGAACCACCTCTCATCCTGCAATTTCGTAACCGAAGGGAATGAGAAACAGAAACAGGGATGGTTTTTATCATCGGGAATCCAGAAGTCGACATTGAGGGTGTTCCCCGACTTTGGCTGATGGCTGGCCGCCCTGACTGACTACGGGGTCGACGGTGGATGTTAATCAAATCTTCTGATGTACATGGCATAAAGCTAAAAGCCCGGAAACACAAAAGATCCCCGAGGGTTGTGGAGAATGGGAATGATTCGTTTTTCGGGTAGATACCGAGTTTGGGTGTAGAATGCGGCAATAGAACCGCACCGCACTACCCAGCACTCTCCACGCTTGTTGGCTTTGGCTTTGGCTTTGGCTTAAAACCATCGAGCGATTACTATCAGCGCCAAGTGAGTTTTGTTGTGCGTGGCATAGCAATGCTATTGCTATGTTTCGCGATAAAATCGCATGACAGGCCAAAGTCATCAGTCAAATTACTATCTCATGCCTCATTCGTGTTATCCAGCATTTTGTTGTTGCTGCTCGAGGATTTTGTATTAGGCATGTACAATACATGGGATCTCCAAGTCGTTCGAGTGTGTTCTGTATTTGGGTGTAGGTACCTACATTAGCTCTAGCTTGCGAAATCAAAAGGAAGTATTTCTTTCTTTGCAATCTTGATGGCGTAGAATTTACACAAAACAGCGTTGGGTACGAGCTTCGCAGAAGGCCTACCATCATGGACAGTACGGCGTGAAGAAATCACTTAAGAAAATAACAGGGGATATCTGGATAGCTAAAGGAAAAACCAATTTCCAAGTCAACATTAATCGTATAATTAATTTGATGCATGTATGCAAAGTATTTCGTGTTACATGTCATACAGAACTTATCAGATCGGTCCGTAGCGTCGCGTTCGTCGCCATAACAAAATTCGCCTTACGCGAACCCAAGACCTTCGAGACCTCAACTTCAAGATCTGTCTGAGGCGTTCGAAATCTCGTGTCCTGATGATCGGTGATATCACCTCTTAGGAAACGACTTCTTATGGATGTAATCACGCCGATGGTATCTTTTGCCTGTTTTAGCATCAGCACTACCATCTTCGATGACTGGAGTTGCACATGTGTTCTTCGATGGAAGATTGGTGAACCCTGTTGTGTTGTGTTACCTAGAACAGGACGAGCTCGATCAATCTTCAATTCTAGAAATAACTTCTTGGAGTGAGCCAAGGTAACCATTACAATGTCGAGAAAAGTAAGCTTCGGTGTTTACACTACATCGATCCCCGATCCCCGATTGCCGCGGTCCCGGCTTAGCTATAACAGCATCCAAATGCGGGGCTAGAACAGACTCATGTTGACCAGTTGTTGCCGTCAATCAGCTACACCCATCGCAGGACAATTTCGAACTATTAATTTCCGTGTCACTCAAGATTTTAGTCGGTATGGGCGCTTCCTCTTCGAATCGATGCAGCATATTTCCCTAGCCCGAAAATTCGGTCGCCGGAAAAACAAGGGAAATGCACTCACTATTGCGTCTGGAGTGTGTTTTTCCCCTTGAAATTCTTCGAGTTTAGTATTTTTTTTTTGTTCTGGCTCTTTCCTGTTTTTCTCATTATATTTCGAGATTTTCCATTCTATTTTTAGTCTAGTGAAAAATAGGAAAAATGGAACAATTTAAGTTGCTTCGTACGTTATGGCCTGTGTGTGAGATTGAGGCGTGTGTGGGGTGTTTTCGTCGAATGTTTACTGCAGCCGGAAACACAATTATGATCCTAATGATGTGTCATGGCTTTTCCGTATGTGTAGAATTTGATCCACTATTTTTCACATTTTCACTATGCTTAAGAGCACTTAACTTACAGCAATAAAGTAATGAAAGCAAGGTGCTATGCTATTCACAAGGTGAGTCGAGGGATGTTCCGTCGAATCATAAAACTTATCAAATTTCAATCCGTGTTACACGTGATTCGCATCTTATGGTGCTCATACCGAATACCGAAAGTATGCCAGCTCAGAAGCAACCAAATTTGGCCATTTCATACTTATGCCATTCAAATACACAGAGCGAAATATATTCGGGGAAAAATAATTACAAAAATAGTTTCCGTCAAAGTAAGTCAACCGTATTACAACAGTGTCGAATATATGATAACTTGAGTGACTTGTAGTATTTACTAAAAATACAGGAGCAGCTTAAATTAAACAATATGTAGCCGTCGACGTTAGCGTTATCAAATATTCGGGTTCCTAGCGATAGTAGAAGTTTTGCTTGCAAGTATTTTGTTCGGAAAAGATATGCCAACAAACCGAAAACATAATCACCAACGATAACACATATCGTAGCAAGGTGATCAATAAAAAGTGGAAATAAAATAAATTCGAGGTTGAGCTTCTGGTTAAACGAACTTTCCAAATGTTTAACAATTTCGATAACGATATTGAACTTGTAGTCCTTTCAAACGAAGATAGGCATCTCACTTTCAGCACGTAGGTATCGAAAGAGGTTTTAGAAAATCTAGGGTGTTATAATCTACGAGAAAGTAGCTGTATGTCAATTAATATTATTTCTTTAACGTCTCTCAAATTCTTGTCGTTGTGCGACTGCTTCAAACCTACAAGTTCATTGTTTAACTAATCTCTTCAAAAAGTTGAGGTTTGAGCTGTTTTTCGGTGTCAGAGGAGTCTGTCAAGACCACTGTACCAACTTGCCGGCTGGGATCGATCGAAATAGCCAGATCAATCTCAGTCGTATTTCGTTGAGTTTCAAAAAATTGCGAAATTAATTTTTAATTTTAATTAATTACATAATAAGCCCCTGAGATTAAAACCAATTTCATTAAATGTGAGAAATATGACGAATTTTGTGAACACGTATACAACCGTATAACATCCCTTGGAGGTTGAATATCGACAAATCACGAAATCAGTTGGGCGAATAAAAGATAAAATCAATCTTGTCATATCCTATTGTAGATACATATACTGCAAAATTTGTGTAAATGGATGAAACTCCTTAACCCCTTTGAGTATTAAATTTCGTGAATTCAGTTTTAAGCCGTTACATAAAAAGCTCGTAGAACAAAAAAATCGATATCTCATCAGATCTAATAAGTAAGTATGGCGGAATTCGTAAAAACGTATATATTGGGGGTTGAATATCAGAAAAGCCTGAAATCACGATATTCGAAGCATAATTATCGGGATACTATTCTTTGTTCTCTCCATTCACCTCTGAATAATTTTTTTCTTTATTTCAAAAATACTTGCTAGAATAATGCAGTTATGCAGTAATTTTAAACTCTCTCGTGTATGTAGTTTCTCAACATTGAAAAAAAAAACAGTCCGACCTAAAACGTAAAAAGAATTTTTGTTCCGTGGGCACATTTTTCACGTAAAACCCATGTAATTTTCTGCAACCGGAAGCTTATATTATAAACAAATATATAAGAAAAAATACAATTAAAGCAATGGTCCAAGCTTAGCTGAGAAAATTCCATCCATACTTAAATAAATCAAGCCAGGTGGTTAGAACACGTGGCGTTTTACGGTAGGCTGCAACGGATTTCCTTTCTCTTTTTCCCCAAATAAGTTCCGTCAACCCCAATGTACCAGCCAGAAACCCGAAAACGTGATATCAGTTTAAAATTGTTGTTGTCCATTCGAACTACATTTTCATTGCATTTATGGGATTAAATAAACATTAGAGGAAACCTTACACATCGTTGGGGAAAACTCTTAAAATGGGTAAAAGCTGGTGGCGCATAGATAACACTCACTTTCTACGTGTCTACTTACTGTTCTATTTATTCAAACACGATACGTCCTTAGCACGGAAAAACAGATTTCCGTAACAATTACCTCTCGGAAAACACAATTTATGCCCATAATCCAATCAATCGGAAAAAAATTCATAATTTTGGATATCTACGAGTGTATCTACTTATTTTTATTTGGTTGTTTTTGTTCCGAAGTCCCCCAGTTACCTTTAAAGAAAAAAAAGTGTATGTGTTCATATATGTACATATTTGAAGAATGTTATCGGAGTGCGGGCGATAAGACACTGCAACCGAACAAAAATATACTGGCTTGCCCAAATACACGGACTTAATTCTGCTATCATATCTTATAGCTACTAGTTTGGAAATGTACACAGAATTTTTTTTATAAAATTACTTTGCTTGTTTTTTCTGTAGGTTTTTTTTTTAAGTTGGATCCAACATTTTAGTTTGATTTCTTATCTAGTTTACAGTAGATACAAATTTTGATTGATTTTTTTTGCGTGGATCTTTTCAAACGCACGAAGTGTATCCAAAATTTCCACAAAGATACCCACCTAGCTATTTAGTTATCAACAAGTGATTTGAGTTTAAGCTTGGTACGAGCGTAAGCGGTTCTGAATGTAAGGCAAAAGGTTGCAAGGTTTGTAAGTGGTAGCGAAATCCTGTCAATTCGCAGTTGTAAAAATGTCGAATTTGAAATTTATTTCCCGAAACGAATTGACTTGAAGCGTTCGGATGGGGAAGAGGAGTCACCTGAAAATCCGCTCGTTGAGCGGAAAGATGCCTTTAAATTAGTCATGCGGTACCTACCTGGTGGTAGGTGAGATGAAGCAGTGTAATACGTTCTGCATAAAATTGTTCGGCAGTCCGGCAGTGCTTTATTATTTTCCTCGGAGATATGACTGCTGAGGTAAAAACACTTCTCGCAAAGACCACATATAGGTAGCTACTTATTTTTTGCGATTTTGTTTTTTCCTGTTAATTTTTTGCAATTTTCTTGGATGCTTAGAGACGTCAAATGTTCTCGAAGATGAATGATTTGGTTTTCGGTTGCAGATTTACCTGCCGGCTGCCAACCTTGCTTCACTCGTAATAAATGTATCTACAGTTGTCTTTTTTTCTTTTTGATTTTCTCGTTTTGTTCACGTTCTGTTAATTTGATTTTCGTTTAATGCATATTCGAGCGCATGAGAACCTCAACTTCAATTTAGGTGGAAGTTAAAAGGTGTTTAAACCATAAAGTCGTAAAAGTTCATCATCATCATCATCATAGTAACCACCAGCAGTCTCTGCCACCATTTAAAGTCTTCCACTCAATTGTTTTTACTTTTGCACACATGAATACACAAATCCGGATTATGGCCATTGCCCGGTAATTTCATATTACACATTACATCCCTTCGCTACAATTAACGTAGAGCGATATTGTACCCCGGTCATACAATACGAGTGTATGCGAGTATCGATATGTTCCTAACTTTTCCGAGCCCTACAAAGTTGTATTAAATTTTTGGCACCCTCTTAAAGAACGATTTGTGTCATTCAGGCTCAGCCGAGATGATTAGGCCGCGTCAAACTTGCTCTCGAGGGGGTGACCTCTAATCACTATAATCAGAAGGATAACAATCAACCATAGAAAAATTGTATATCATCACGGAAATATGGACTAAGGTGCGTCTGGCGACCATGTCACATGGGACTGTGACAGGCACGCGTCTAGCACCTATGCTTTTTCTTCGTGTAAGAGTTTTGAACGGCGTGCCGGGATGTGTATCTGACGCCTACCACTTTACACGCCGTCTACAATTTCAAAACTCGCTTGTGTATAGAATAACAATCTAATTGTAGAGCTTATGCATTATCCCATGAGAACCTGAAGAGTGAGCAATTTTCCATCGTGTTTGGTACATTGTCAGCCGGGGGTTGAATCCGCCAGCCCCCCAAACATTCTAGCTTCAAGCAACATTTCCGGCTACATGGAAATATGAAACGCCGAAATTTCCTGAAATATAGAGGAAGAAAGACTTTCCCGTAGCTGGGGACCACATTCAGACGGAAAGTTGCATTGTTATCGCTCACCCAGCGGTGGATGCCAATTAGAATTGTATTGTAGACTTAGGGCCTTAGTATATATTTCGAAAGGGAGACAATTTTCTGTGACGATTACGACCATCATGATGATAATGATGATGTGGTACAATAATGTAAAGAACTTGCCTGTGGAAAATTTCTGAATGTAATGGGAAGTGAATTGTTTGGGGATGAATTGAATAGATTTCAGGATGGAATTTAAAAAAAAATTGATCTTGACGATTTGAATACGATGCCTTGGTTCTGTGGTTTTGAGGAACTGAAGCTTTAAAATTAATTGTGTTTCCAAAAATTGTTCATAGTACGGTATATGGTTTATCATAATCCTCTGCCTCGATTTGATCGGCTACAGGTGTTAAGCATATTATTAGCTGGGAAATCGGATTAAGGATGAAAGGCTCAGAACTAAATTTGTTTCTAGTATTCTATAGATCACGGTGATAAGGTGTTGGGATTTAACGGCCTTTGGGGAGTTGCAATTGACCGAGCGATGTTTTCTATAAACTTCTGTACTATAATCTAAGCCTTGGGGCCCCTTCAAAAATGTTTATCAAAATTGAAAAGCAATGATTTCAACCCATTTAGTTTCCGCCAACACTTATATTACAGTTGCCAAGCACTCGAATTTGATCAAACCTCCCCTCAAGATCTCCCAAAGAAAACAATATAAAATGTAAACTAGATTATCATAAAATACCATCAAGACGCTAATTTTTATATTATACCGAACTACCGAAATTATGACTGCTAGTAGAAACGATTATATTTGCGTCATAAAAACAGTAAATTTGCTGAACTCCTTGACCATATCAGATAATTACCTGATGATGAGATTTGCTTTATCGCATTTTATTACTTCGTTTACATTGCACACAGTCTCGATATGAATGCCATAAAGTATAGACGGGTAGAAATTTTGAAGTTTTTAAAATCGATGTCAAATCGATAATTGGTAGCAAAATTATCTAATTTTCTTTTTTTATTCCACTTTTTTTAATTCGGTTCGAATTCGAAATCGAAATAAAATGTGTGTGGCGTTGTAAAGATAAGGACCTACGTTGTTTCTAATATCAAAGTGCAGAAAAATAAGATACAGATTTTTGTAGGGTCAAAAGTTATGATGTGGATAGTTATTTTAAGATATTGCTGTATTTCATTACTTTCACATTAAAATGAATTTATGTTTCCAATCGAGGAGTTAATCATTGCTTCGCCAATACTTTGCTTTAGAAACAATCGTGACATTTTGGACTTGTAAAAGTTGACTTGCCACAATCTCTTAAGAATACAGATTTAATTAAACCGATAGAAAAATAATAGAGTAAAAATAATTCCATATTTTCTATTTATAAAACTGATAAAGTTTTTAATTAGTGTAAATTAAATAGCTCAGAGTTCAATGCCTCAGAAACAAACACCTTTTCATATTTTTCATAAAATTTATCGACCGCAGGTCGGGTGGTAATGCGTTTTCGAACTCGAGAAAACAATACACGCTAGGCTCTTCATTTATGAGTAATGCTACCTTATTGCTGCAACATGAAAAAAATAACGAATGGTCTTAAAACCCCTTTTAGTCAAACAGTTTATTTTAGAAATTTCGGTGTCAGTTTAATTTATATAAACTATGAAATTAGCAACTCCAAATTTCTAACATAAATTTGGTCACACTGATTAAACGACGCGTTATATTCGATCTGACTGTCGAGCTATCGCCTAACGTCTAAAGAAATTAGCGTGTGTTTACTGTCAAAACAGCAAATAGCCCTTTCAATCGTATTAGCCAACAGCATTAATATCTCACAGGCACGGTTGTTTTTTGATTAGATTTGATCACGTGATCAAATCCACACGACTCTGAATTAGTAGACTAAGAAACTAGCAAACATGCGTATTAACGAATGGTAGGTTGTTGTTGTTGTTGTTGTTGTTTGTAGTGGGGGAAGATACGCAACAAAGCCGCGCATCTTGAGCACTCAGACAATTATTGCCCATTGCACTCGAGTCCCCCAGTCTCTACCCGAACTTCTTCGTCCTCCTCACGAATTTCAAGAGCTCAGGTAGGGATCGAGAACGGAGTTCTTCCATCCTCATAACATCGACGCCGTATACGTGCACTCTCGCAAAAGAGTAAGCTGGACACTCAAGAAGGAAATGTTCCGTTGTGTCGTCGCTCTCGTCGCAAGCAGTGCACATGGGGTCGTCAATGATTCTCAATCTGACCATGTGTAGGCCACACGAGTTATGCCCTGTGAGGACACCAACCATACTACTACATTCTTTCCTGCTCAATTTGAGAAGGAAAGATGCGGTTCGTCCACTTGGTCCGTCAACAAGGTTTCTGGTCTGCCGCATACCCGGGAAAAGCCGCCATCTCTCAATGTGTGATTTACTCACCCACTCAGCAGTGGCAGCCCTAACAGAGGCTACAGGCACACCGAAAACTGGTTCTGGTCCGACCATGGCTGACTCCGATCCTGCCTTTGCTAATGCATCAGCTATTTCATTGCCAGTTATACCCTGGTGACCTGGAACCCATATGAGCTTTAAGTCATTGAATCTGCCAACTGAATTCAACCGTTCTTTACACTCACGTACCATCTTCGAAAAGACGATTGGATTATCTAGGGATTGTAGAGCGGCCTGACTGTCGCTGCAAATGCAGATCATCCTGCCTCTCCATCTTCCCTCTATAATCCATTCTACTGCCTTAAGGATCGCATAAACTTCAGCTTGAAATACCGAAGAATGTTTTCCTAGGGCGAAAGAGTACCTGAGATCTTCAGTCTGCAGATACATTCCAGCTCCCGACCCGTCTTCAGTCATTGAGCCGTCCGTGTAGAATATATCAGTGAATCCGCTAAGCAATGCGGACTGGTTTTCCCACTCCGCCCTACTCGGGATCTCCACCTGATATCTTCTATTGAGCATACAGATCGGAGTCATAGCATCCGAAGGCATATCGAAGATAGGGTTCTCAGACAACCTTCGAGCCATTTCTCCATGACCCGTGCAATGCTCTTTCCTCCACAAGCCTAATCTCATTAGCCTGTGCGTAGCTCTCATTGCTTCCGCCTGAACAACAATGTCAAGCGGTGGCAGATTGAGCAGTGCATCGAGTGCCGCACCCGGTGTGGTGCGCAAGGCACCTGTTACACCGATGCAGACTGTCCTCTGTAGTTTAGCGAGACTAGCTCTAATGTATGCACATTCGGACTTAGTCCACCAAACCACTGATGCATAGATTAGGATGGGTCTTATAATGGCCGTATATAGCCAATATACCATTGAAGGCCTAAGACCCCATGTTCTTCCAAAAGCTCTCCGGCACTGCCAGAATGTTACTAGCGCACGGTTTGCCTTTGTATCTACATGTTCCTTCCAGAGAAGCTTGCTATCCAGGATAATCCCCAGATACTTAACTTTCTCCGAGAGCTGAATAGTTTCACCCTTCAGCATAGGCAACACTAAACCTTCTGTTTTTCTTTTCCTAGTAAACAAAACTAGTGCGGTTTTGCTAGGACTCACAGAAAGTCCGTGCCTTTCACACCAGCTATCTATAACCCATAGGACTCTCTGCATTTTGTCGCAGACATCCCTGAGCGATAGCCCAACAGCTAGTGCAGCCACGTCATCAGCATAAGCTTGTACGTGAATATTCAGATCCTGCAGTTCGAGAAGCAGAGAGTCTATGAGCATACTCCACAACAATGGCGAAAGGACCCCGCCTTGAGCACAGCCCTTACTGACCCCCGTTGTAGCATATTGCCCATCCCCCGCCTCCGTGAATAGCATTCTCTGTGTGAGCATGGAGTGAATCCACTTGACTAAAATGTCATCTACCCCATGTCTTTTGGCAGCATCACACAGTGATTCGAAGGGCGCACTATCAAAAGCACCCTCAATGTCCACAAAAAGGCCCAGCGCGTACTTTTTCCGGTCCAGCGCCCCTTCTATTCTGGATACCAGAGAGTGAAGCGCTGAATCACAAGACTTTCCGCTCTGATACGCATGTTGTTCCGAACAAAGAGGATGCGCTCTGAGAGCCACTTCCTTAATGTGCTTCTCTACCAGTCGTTCCAGACTTTTCAGAACAAACGATGTTATGCTGATTGGCCTAAAACTTTTGGGCAAAGTATAGTCGTCTCTCCCTGGCTTCGGGATGAACGCTACTCTGACCGGTTGCCATGAAGATGGTACGTATCCATGCGCCAAGCATGCAGAAAATATCTTTCTGAGGATCGGCACTAGAACAACTGCTCCCTCTTTTAGCATTATCGGATAGACACCGTCCACTCCTGGTGACTTGTAGCTGTCAAACGATGAAATTGCAAATTTCACCCTCTCAGCAGTCACTACAGCGGACGCCGTATACCAACTGCGCCTGGGCGCTCTGTCCTTGGTCGGACAGAGTGTCTGAACCACGCATTGATCGCTTTCGATCACCTGATTTCCTGGAAAATGGGTCTCAAAGAGGGTTCTTAGTGACTCCGTTTTCGAAGTGGTATATGTACCATCAGGTTTCAACAGGGAGTCGAGCCTGGCCGTGTTGTCTTTCTGAAAGACTTTGTGCAACCTAGCTGTTTCCCTGGTTCCTTCCAGACTCTCGCAGTAGTTCCTAAAAGAGGCTAGTTTTGATGTCTTAACCAGCTTCTTATATTCCCTCTGCGCTGTCCGGTAGTAATCCCAGTCGGTCTCTGAACCACTCTTAAGTGCACGATTTAGAAGCCTTCTGGTGGTTTTTCTGAGCTTCTGCAGGTTCCTAGTCCACCAGGGGACTGTGGTTCCGCATCGACTCTTGCTGACAGGACACGATTCCGCAAAACATTGACTTAAGGTTAGACTTAGACAAGAAGTCACTTCCTCAATCATATCAGGCGTCCTCATCTTTCGTGGTATTTGAGACCTCTCCTGTAAGAGAGATCTAAACAAAGTCCAGTCTGCATTCCTGGGATGGTAGGTACTTGAAGATTTGTTGATCAGTAATATATCGAGTTGAATCATCTGGACGACTGAAACTGTGAACCTCGCTTGGATACAAATGCCGTATTTTAATACAAATCCTATCAATATCTACCTAATATAAAAAATATTGATACGAGCTACAAATCTTTTAACAGCAAAATTCCTTAATTTTTCGGTTTTCCAAATTATCTGAACTATTAAAAATTGACTTGAGGGTCGAAGAGATAATATAAAAACAGTAATATTAATGATTGATTATTCAAAAAAGAAATTACTAGTTTCTAATTCTTCACTGTAACAAAATTTCGGTACAGAAAAAATTTTAAATCATTTCGTGATTGATAACAGAATTTAGTCAGTACATAGGTACTCAAAATCTTTCACTGGAGCTCAGGATCTTACAGTACTGGAAAAAGGAAAAGAGTTTCGCTCGAATTCCGCTGGAGTCCCGATGTATTAAGAAGGGCAATGTAAGTTTTCAGCTATAAATAATTTTTCAAATTAATTTCAATTGGTCTTCCAAAGAACTTCCTAAGGGAACAAGCCATTACTTGTAAAACGATAGTTTTGTTCGACATTCCGCATTATTTTTTATCCTACGCAAATTGAGGTTTGTGAATCCTACGCAAAACTCAACTATCCGTGAAATATTAATGCCGAAAATAAAAACAAAAATACCGAATAAAATTGCGGTCACCGCAAACTCGGCGTGCTGAATGCAAAAATTATCTCTGACAGCAGTATTGAATTGGGTGCGGTTTTGACGCCCCACCGTCATGATTGAGGCATAACTACTGCGCTATTCAACAAAAGCCATAATTTTTCTCACAAAGCTTAATGAAAACCGCAAAAATTTCCACCGCACACAATTTATTCGCCCTCTTAATACTACTGTTAGGTATTACAGAACCGAGTGTACGTACAAACTCGCACAGAACTATTCGGAAAACCTCAATCAAAATGAAAACATTTTACCAGCCGACATTTATTTGTTTGTCCTTAGTTTTGCACCCCTAAATTGCCTATCCCAGTTCCAAATACACACTCGCACACAGAGAATTAAATAACGTACAAACGGGCCAAATCAAACAATCAAAGTACTGAACAATTTTCAGTATACTCGTAGCATACGTTTGTTGTTATATCGAACTGTGGTAGTTATTTTTTGTTTTCTACGAGTTACCTTACTACCCCTAGCAGGCGAGGAAGTGAAGAATTTTTCGCGTCCTTAGTCTGTACCGTGTGATGTGGTGACCTGACAGTACAATATAAGCAGACCATAATCGGCCGTGTTAAGTACAAACATCAACAAGAAAAACCAGTGATCGATTGGAAATAAGAAATAACGACTTATACGCGTAGTATCCCTTAAATATTTGCCATCGTGCTTAATTCACCCAACCGATGGTCCTCATTGTTGTTCGAATCGAATCCGTGGTTCTTGTCGTATGGCTGTTCAAATATTCATTGGCTCTACGGAGCTGGGGAGCGTTTATTGTCTATAATAGGCTCGGAAAGTCCTTTATATCCTTGCGTATGATTTGAACTCATCAACAACAGCCCTCTGCCCGAAGGGGATGATTTACAAATTGAAAATTCAAAAATAAAGTAGCCTTCATTGCGTATGCATATGCTGACAGTTTAGGGATACAGTGTGCTTTGCTTGCCTGCCTTCCTGCCGCTTCCAATTGGCTCAAAAACGACTTTAAATTACTTTTCGACAATTAACTTTCTCGACATTAAATTATATGTTTTGTAGCATGTGTGTGTTTCGTTGCAAACGGGTTGGGGAAACGGGGGAGCACCGAGCAATTTAATACTAATAGCAGCCACTCCGCCCCGTCGTCGTATGTTTAGGAGAGAGAGCCAACTGAAAAAGGGTTGAATTTTCACAACCCTCGTTCATTTTGAATTTCATTAAAAATCCAAAACTTCAATATTTTGCTGGCGAAGGGTATAAAATTGTGATGGATTTCCCTAGTAATAGTCGACATGCTATTAAAATGGTGGAGTAGGGGGAGTTAATTTGATAATTACACACTGCCGAGAGTATGAAATGTTGGGGGTTGGTTGCAATTATAATGGAGGGTTTTTCTTTGTTCCTACTCTCTTTTTAACGGGATTATTTAGGTAAAGTGTCTGATTTTGGCAGGTTTTTTATTTTTCTATTTTTTGAAGGTTTGAAGTGGTCGTATAAGAGGTGAAAATTATAGGAAACACGATAAAAAAGATATAAAAGAGAGACTTCCGGCTTGTTGAAAATAATTTCTGGTGACATTAAAATCTGTACTGTTATGTATCTGCTTTGATTTTGCGCTATCAGTTTGAGGCTGCTTGGTATGATGTTGTATAACTTTTACGGTACAATAGAAGTTTGCTATTTTAAAAATCTCTATTAATGACAGAAATAAATTCGATACACTTTCTGTAAGGCCATAATTATTTTCTTCTGGTTCTAGTCCACAGCTTGTTTGGAAATCGATTTTCCTTCGATAGAACAATGTCCCAATTGTCAAAATTCTATCAACATTCGATTTGCAAATCGTAACGTAATTTGACAAAATTTTTAGATTTTGGCGAATCTCTATCAAAATCTAGTTTCCTCGCTTTACTAGATTTTTTCCACGCAAAAAATATCAAAAATTTTTTATTTGAGTTTTATTTTCTTGGTTCAAAATGTTGATACCATAAGCAGCTATATACTAACTTTTTAAATGACTTTCGAGATTCCAAAGTCTATTTGCCGAAACATGGCGATGTAAATCATCTGCTATGTACGTAAATTATAATTTTGCAAACATATACATCACTTGGCTTATGTTTGGCCTGTATAACTTAAGGCAATTGCATAGCTTTGTGCAATTAAGCAATCCCTAATTGCTTACAGGATATTTTTTGGTACGGTAAAAATACAGAATTAAAAGAATCATAATTAAACATTCTACTTTTATTTAGCTACTTCAATATTAAGTGCTTTTAAATATTATCTGTTCTGATACCAGCTGTTTTAAAGGTAGCAGCTCTGATCCATACCAAAATTGATATATTTGCTTTTTAAACTCATCCTATTCAGCTGTTATGAGACAGTCTCGAACCAATCTGCATACGTACATATTACCAGGACCTGCAACCGGTTATGTCAAAATTTTGTCAAAAATCATCAAAAACAGTTAAAACTTAAGCAAACACTCTCGTAAATTCACTGTAACTTTTCATCCATGACCTTTGCATGACTCCCGTGTACACGATGATTTTCAGTTTTGGAGTCACCGAATTCACAATTTTTTCTAACCACCCCACAGAAACACGATTTGAACTAAAAATGACTTGCAACAATTTTTTTTTTTCCTGAATTTATTCATATGGTAAGGGTTTTTTTAACTGACTGCCCTAAATATCAACTCTAGTTGTTCGGTTCGTATCTCATTCTGGCTGGGAAATTGAATTCAGGTCGGTGAAAAAAGAAAACGTCAAGAGGGACAGGCGGTCCAAAACACCACTTAACGGGGGTGAATAACACTTTCCTTTAGAATTTCGAGCTAAACCAGTACAACAAGAAAAAAAAACGAACATGGAACCAAAAATGTATACTTGCTCATATATCGGAGCAGATTGTAGATTCATCTATTCAGATAGAAGCTATCCAACTACATAGTTGTTGTAATTGTAATAATAACGAAAAATTCCCAAAATAGCAAGTCACCATCTTTTCAAAGTTGGGAATTTTGTGGACGTCCTCGTCTTCTTCTTCTTCGTTTTAAGTCTTGATGCATTCTAACGATAACAAACTTACTTTGGGGCCAAACCTCAGAGCGGTTAGCGGCCAACAACAACAACATTATTGAGGAAAAAATGAACCACGACGTTCTGTCCAAGGTTTTCGGTTAGGTTTTTTTCGGCATGTTCTCGGGGTTATACTTTGGTCTAGGAGTATAAAAAAGAATGGCCTTTTCAAGACCATGAGTTTCAAATTTTTTCGACCCGTATTCTCTCCCCAAACAGACGTACAAATTCACAGTTTGATGTTACTCCCGACACTAGGAAAAATTAATGCCTGCCTGGGTTTTAAAAGAAGGTTCTCGTTTGCTTGGGTTGACACACACTCTCTCGGCGTACGATTCAGATCGAATTCAATAGAGAAACGAACCCGTAATTAAAATCAGCAATTAAATGAACTGAGTTGCTATATTGCGATAATTGCTATCTGGCAATGATGGACAGCACGTGCACCGTGCTTAATTGGAAAAAGAGAGGAAGAGAGAGAAATAAACGATCAGGCATCAGGTTTGAGAGGTTTTTTTTGTAGGAAGTCTTAATCTTATTATTGGTTTTGCGAGAATTGATTTGAATATGAGGTTCTGTGTTCTTAATGTTAATTCATTAATCACTGCATCCGGCACACCGCAAAAGCTGGTGTCTCCGACAATAGTCTAGTCAATCTATCCAGTGGTCTGTTACGATCACCTCTAGTGTCTTGTAAGTACCTAGATAATAGCTACAATACCTCGGATGCGATCCTGCTGTATCAGTCAATAGGAGCCGCCTTATTGATCCCTCGCTGCCTTGACAGCTGAAGAAGTCAACGAGAGAGCAGACTGAAACTTTTTTAGATAAATGAAAAAGACAAAATTAAAATATTTCTACTGTAAATATATGTGATTTTCATGCATGAAATTGGCCAAAACATAACGAAGATTTGCATTATTTTATGTCTACTTTGACGTTTGAATCATGAAGTAAGAAGCGGATTATTTGAAAAGTTTAGCTAATTTTTTGTCTAGACGTGATGTTAACATAAACGTAGACTAAATTGACTTTTGGAACAGGTCCTAAGTGATTCTAAAATTCAGATTATTGAAAAAATGATGGTTGCTCATATTAGTAAAAATGTAGCATCACAATCACATGCCCAGAAAATATGCCTCTTTCAAATTACCTCAATTTCAAAATTCGCATTTCAGTTGCCATTAAATCATCTCTTTCAAGACGCCTTCAATAAAAGTGTTGACATCGGACTAAACACACTTCCTTTCCACCCTTTTGGGAAAAAAATCTCCATCAATTTTTCATACTACATAGTCCGAAAATACTTTATCCAACCTAATCTTATCGAATAACATCCTCTTTGGTAATTAAATTTGTCCTGGTGATTTATGGCATTCGGCAACAGCAACTAACGTGTTTTGTTCCATTTTATTTTATGTGTTGTTGTTTTTTCTTGTTTTTGAACCATTTTCAACTACCCCGTGAAATAGTTCATGCGCACTACTGGCAACACCGAGACCTGCGATTCAGACCGAAATTTCCAAAAGTGTGTTTAATGACTCCGGGAGGTGAAAACGACGACAGCTTAAAATGCCAAGGGTTGTGTATTTGAATTGAAATTCCGGAAATTCTCAAATAATTCTTCCCGAGAATCCTTAATGCCATCCGTCCGACATAATAGAGGCAACGCCTGCAAAAAATTATGTCCTTTTCTGTCTAATTAGTGCGTTGGAATTTTCCATCCCCGAAAATATAATAATAAGGATATTATAAATAATTCCCAAGCCCCACTCCCGACAATCTCCGAAGTTTCGCAAGGAAACGTTCCGGGCTGTCGAAAAATATTCCCTGATGGGTATCCTCAAGTGATCAAGAAACAATTTCTTTTCTCAATTATTTATGCGATAAACGGGAAACGAGGCAGCCTCCCGCCAACTACTGCTCCTTCTAGCGACTAGCAGCCCCATTCGTCGGAATTGAAATCCCTTAAGGATATCCTAAATTCTGTTTGGGAATTCCTATAATATTTATCCTTCGAGTTTTTTCTTTTGCAGATGGGATACTCTAACTTTGGAGTCCCGCTCTACTATGGCAGTACGTGGGTTTAATACCAGGGGTTCGAAAAATTCTGGGTGGAGTAGGACGGGTGCGGTGGATGATTGTTTTGTGCGTTTAACAACATTAAATATTCACAATGTTTTCTCCTCGGATGTGGAGCCAGGGTAGGGAGAGCATTTTATATATCGTTTTGTGGTACCATATCCATTTAACCTTTTAGATCGACGGTCATATATGGATGGATGTAGACACGCAAACACTTTACTTAGCCTAAGTTGTGTATTTTGTAGTTGTATATGAAAGTGTAATCTATAAATTATGATAACATGGTCCCAGTATATCTAAGTCTATGTGAACGGAGTTGTTTTTTCTGGCAGACAGATGCCGTTGTAGTCTGTACATTGACGGTGCGATGGCGCTTTCGTCTTTTTCGTGTCATGTGTATGTTTAGAGTCAATTTCGATTTTCAATGATATAAAAACATACATGAAACATGATGCACGCGTCGCAAAAGTGTTTTCGTCGAAATTTCTATGAATAATGTAATCGCTATGAGAGAAGAGAAAAATATTTTTCTTTGCTTTATATTTTGTGTTCTTTTGATTTTTTTTTTGTAACCTTTTTGGAGAATTTTTTAAAATGATAGCGTGTTTTTCTACACTAGAATTTGTATTATTTATGACTATTTGAATGAAAAGCACAAAAAATATGATAATTTAACATTAGAAGAAGAGATTAGTTACAGCAGGATATTTGTAAGAATCGTAACAAAAGTTGTACTAATCTAACGCAGTTAGACCGTAGCGTACAGCAAATGTATTTTCAAGAAAACGCTTTTTGCGTTAAATATAAAAATAAATAAAATTAAACTGTGTTTAAGGACTCTAGCGCAGGCTGCTGTAACGAATGAGAAAATTTCAATGCATCAAAAACACACAGGAACTTATGACTGAGTGTAGCATCATTGCAATTGCTGCTTCCTTGTTTTCTTCATTTTCCTCTTGTTTTTATGAATATAACAATGTGAATTGTACGCTTCAGATCCATTTTCCAACTTCCTGTTATATTTCAAGATCGAAATCCAATGTGAAAATGTCATGCGTTTTTATTATTCACAGCAATTTTTTGTTGTGAAAAGTTTAGGGTGGTAAAATACATCTTGCATCTGCCAATAAAACTAAGCTTGGTATACGAACGAATTACATATCCGTAATTGATTGTCTATCGATCCGTCCACTTGATATCTTATCTCAATTAGCTTCGTAACTATAACAGAACTACTCTACATCCACCTTACTCGTCCACTTGATAGAATTCTTTAGTGCCACCTATGTACATCTCGAAATTTTCACGTCCATTTTCCGTCAAGCAACATTTCTGATAGAAACCTTACCACTGGTACGAGTATATGAAAATTGTGAGCTCGTAAATTTAATTATCTTTTATTTTACGGGCATTTAACACTTGATTCTTGTCTAGTGCTAATAAAAATACCGAGGCTCGATTACTCCAAACAGTCGTGGCTGCCTCCTTCCTATCCATCTTCGTGTCAGAGGGTATGATCGACAACACATCTAAGAAATCTTAAATGATTTGAGGCCGGCTTGGCCCAAGGTGGTGCTTCTGTTGCGGTTCTTTTGGGGCTGCCGACGAATGACGTCTACGTCTGCCTTCTCATTGTAATTGTAACATGACGCTTCTATTGTACAACATCCGATTTACAGGGTAGATTTATGCAGGGACCTATGAAATCCCTGAAAAAACACGCACCAAACAAATTCCACGTATATCTGCCGGCTTCTAACCAAGAGACCCGCAATGGTCATAAAAGTAGCCGATTTCAAACCAACAAGAAAGGTAGGTACCTACCTCACCTTCTTGCATACCTTACGCCAAGTTACGGAGTGCTGCCGCGCGCCATCATCCTACCACCGTAATAATGACCAGAACTTAGTAAAACGCAAACTACATAAATGACTGAACGACTATAAAATGATTAAGAGCACACTTAAGTGTAATAAAAACAAAGAACAAAAACTTGGGCCACAGCGACAAAAAACATCGAACGAATCGAAACGAACTGTTTGGAAACGGGAGAGTGTATAGTTAAGATAGAGTCCATATCTTTTATAGACTAGTTTCTAGATGGTGTCTTCGGAACTATACAGAAAAGTGTAGCACGTACTTCACATAATTCTTCTTCAATTCAAACTGGGCAGCCAGAAAAAAACCTAAGTGTCATCTAAGTAAGTACAGTGCCATGTATCCAGGAGAAGTTAGACCTTCTTATTTTTATAGCTTTTTTTTAAAGGTGGCTGTATTTAGGATTCATCCTCTCACCGATCTCAAAATAAATCTAAAACGACTTTAACTTGAATAGTTTTTTCTTTATTTTATTTTTTCATCGTGAGGAATTTTCACGCGACTCAAGCTAATTAGATGACAGTTTTATACACCTCTTCTAGATAATAATTTTTTTCTATTCCGACATTTCGACATTGGAGTCATTAATCATCGATGAAAATAAAAAGAAAAGCCGAGAGAAGACTAAAGAATTCGATGTCATTTTAAATCAACATGAAATGGGTGGTTGGGTATACGTTTACTCTGTGCGACAGATAGATTTTGATTTGATTTGAATAATCGGCGATTCAGATTGTATTGTTATTGAAAAATTAGTCAAACGTACCTACATCAGTAAGATATTCTAGATACGGTCTCAGTGCCATCCGTGGTCGCGGAAGCGATAAGAGTATCTTGCAGAAATCTAAAGTTGCCGTGCTCTCAGATCGCAATGTTCGTCAAAAACGTGTATCCTAGCCGTGTATCCATTCATCTGCCCATTGTGCACACGATAACTGGAAAACGCATTAAACTAAGGCATTCAACTATTGAATTTATTAATATTATAGAGAGCTTAAAGTAAAAAGTGCTAACTCACTTAATAAAAACAAATTAATTGAACTTAATTCAATGATTACACTTGACAACGCTGTTATTATTTAATTTACTATTTTACATTCGTTGAATTGTTCTATCGCTTAACTATCGAAGATATCGCATCGCACTTACTTAAATTATCTTGTGTGGAAATTCAATTCATTGAGAGTTTCTCAATTTCTTTGAGAAGTTAGTAGTACCAACTGGAAATTATTAACAACATTTTGCTCCACAATTTATAAGCGATTCCGGTTGCTAGGATGGGCATGTAACAATAAACTTTTAAACGCCAGAGTAAAAGTGTGCAACGCGTTCACGTCTTGATCGTAACTGAAATTTTACCAAAAAATATAAAACTGCATCTCTACTATGCACAGCTCAATATACAAAGTTTTTAATTTTCTACCATTTGGTGTAGTTATGAGATTTGGAAATCTTAGTTTTTTTTCTAACGTTTGTAACTGCATACGAGCACATATCTGAAATTTAGATGGAAATTCAAATATCCTATAATTAAACGTAATTCTAATCAATCAACGATCAAATGAAAATTGCACTCAATTCCATCCAATAAGTGCTAAATTGGCGGATCAGTCTGAACCCATCATCACCACCAACAAACAACACTTTGCTCGATCATAAATCACTTGATCACCACTTACTTGTTATTCCTTAGTGCGATCAACCTTCGACAAAAAGAAACCTTTAAATGATTTCTTTTTGCCTTCTTCATATCCATCAAAACCTCCTCGGCGACGACGACTCGTAATACCTTAAATGGTATCATTTACGCCTTCAAAACTTGCCATTTCCAAAGATAGCGCTGCTAAAACACATCGCCAATATATTAACATCCCCGAGACAAAATCATATTCACAATGCAATGTTCGTACCGTAGACTTTATGTCTGCAGCCAGTCGCCATTTGGTAATGTGTCACGACGACTAAAGTGACAACTTAAATTGTGTCTTTTCCGCCGAACGACTTTAACGCAACACTAATGCACATCGCACAAAAATGCACAATATAATAATGTTGAAAATGTGCATAATGCGAAAAAGTGACAGGAATTGAATTCTTCGAGCTGTCGCATATGAAAATAATAAAAATTAAAAAAATAAAACAAGGAGTTAAAAATAAAAAAATGTCATTCAATAAAATATCGAAATGTCGCTACAAATTCATTAAAAAATAATAAAATTCATGACACGCAAAATAAAAGAGTCAGTCGTCTCGGATCTCGTCTGCGTGTGCAGATCGAATGCACCAATTGAATTTTATTTGTCAGATTCAGGAAGAGTGTGGTAAAATATTTCATTCAGATTTATGCTGACTTGGCTTCTGTCGGTATTGAGAAAGGATATTGCCAAAATTTTGAGCAAGTGGAAGAAAAATTTATTTTTAAAAAATCTGAGTTTGGACAAAATGCAGATCTATTGTAGCCACGGTCATATGCCGATTGCATCACTACTAAACGGAAGACTAAACGAAAGGTTTTTAAAATTTTGACACTTTTTACTTCAAGTAGACACACATTTTACTAAATATGAGAAATAATGTTATTATTTATAAATTTATAGAACAATCAGATCTTTAAACACCATCTCGCAATTCAACCATACAATCAATGGGGTTACAACCCCATACAAAATACCCAACTTTGGTATACTCAAACAATTAGTGTCGTCTCAAAATTCATCCGATACATTTTTCAAAATTTTCCCACAAATTTCAACTGAATGTGCGACGTGCATGATTTAAAATGAACAATTAGATGGGACATTTACTTTCGTCCGAAACTCATTGATATTCAAAGTATGCACTGCAGCATGCATAAAAGGAAAAAAATACAAAACAAAAATATTAAATTCTAAAAATAAAGCCTCAAGCTTCAAATGAAGGGAATTATTATAATCCATACATTTTATACTTAGATACGAAAATGAAAATATATGTAAAAAAACAACAGAACGAATTGCAATCGAACGTTGTCTGCATAATCACAATGTGAAATTGTTGTGTTGTTGTGTATTTGCAATACAAATTAAAATTATAATAATTGTTTTAAGTGATTTTATACTGCTCTTTGTTTTTGTGCAGTTTCTCATTAGAGACATATTTATGTTCTTTTTTCTGCATAATTTTTCTGTTAATTTTCTTTTTTTTGTAATTTTTGTAAATTCATGACGTGCCTCCGAATATTGCGCATTTTGTAGAATTTTCCGACAGGCGGTTGGGCGCCGCGCCGGTTGCCCTTAAAATTAGCTGCATTACAAATTTACGTTCGATGTATAGACGCGAATTACGAACTTCTAATTAAAATTCGGTTTTATTTTTAGGCTAATATAAATTGGTTTTTAATTGGTGTAAGATAGATTAGTAGTTCGGCTATTCGGTTAGTTGTGCGGGAATGTACTCTTAATAATAATTAAGTGAATACGAAGAATTTTATCTAATTGGATTTTGTTTTCTCTTTCTACTTTTAGCGGCCTCCTAGCTCGTCGTTATCATATGGTGGCGCTATGAATGATGACGCGAGATCGCCCGGCGCTGGTAGTACACCTGGACCCTTATCACAACAGGCACCTGTATTAGACACATCAGATCCAGGTAAGTTGTATATTTTCAATAAACTAAGAAATATCAGAAACTTACCTAAAGGAAGAAATTGAGAGATTGACTTTTCAAGAACCCCAAAAAAAAATATTGGAAAGCTTTTGATTAAATGGACAACTTTTAGTACATTTTTCTTCTACAGAATTGGTAGAAAAGTTCTAACATGTTTAGCTTATTTAGTTTCAATACCCCTGTTCTAATGTAAACATACAAAAAAAGACAACCAAATATTTTAATATTTGGTATTGTATAATGTTATTTGACGGCAACGAGGAGCAATTCAGCGCGTTCACTATAATTGGTGTCGCGATATGGAGTGTGCGATGCGATTGGGTCATTGCGCGCATCGCTCTCACTGTAATTCTACCTTTAAGGTGAATTTGAATTTGTTTTTTTTTTATTATAAAAATCTCAATATTTAATGACTTGAGTCACTAGTTGAACTTATTCTGGTTTCATCTATGTTTTTTCCCCGAAATTACCCAACAACCATTTCCAGCTTGAGCAATAAAATTATAGTCATTTTGCACTTGATTGATTGCAATTCGTTTGTACGAAACCTTACGATCTCCTAACACCTCAGCGCCATTTTTCAACCTATCATCCATATGGAACAATAGAAAAGATTCAGATCGAAAAAAAAATTGAAGAACGAAGAACTCTCTTTTCCACTTCTTCCTTCTGCAAGAAAATCAACGGAGAAAACTTAAGTGAACATTCCTGTTGTGTTTGATAACCCGTAGAAAAATCAGTCTGACATTCCCTTATTGCAATTTTCATTTTCCTTCCATTCCGCTTGAAGTGATTTCCATCTTCTTGGGGTGAGCCTCGCTACTGCGGTATGTCTTGATGGAATCTATACAGTAGATGCTCACTCCTATAGGAATTTTATACTGCAATACGAATAGGTACCTATAAATATGTAAGACAAAATTCTTGCAAAAAGCAAGAAAAAGATCTACGAGCTGTGCCCGACTATTGGATGGGGTGGGATTGCACGGAAGGGAGAGATCAGGCGGATGATTTCTGACTATATTTGAGTCCATTCGGGAATTGTATACTTTCTGCTATAGGAAATATCGGAAGCTTCTTCAATTGGAAAAATGATTTAATGCAAGAAGACGCTGATGAACTTTAAGTTTCCGTTTCATTTCATGAAGACGGAGAAAGGTTGGCGGGGTGGTATGATTATAAAAGAATTTAAGTTCTTAAGTTTAGCGATTGCTGCATAAATCGCAAACAATATAAGATAGGTAGGCATACCTATGATGTAAGTATAACTCATATTACTTACTATGTACTTTTTAAATGTATGGTAATCTCTAAGCCCAGCACATCGAATTCTTTATAGTTTTGTTTCACAGCTTAATAATTGTTTTTCGGTTTGTTGATGTTTAGAACGCTTACCATCATAATCTGTCGTTTGCTGGTTGTTTTTCCGTTCTCAGTGAGGAAAAGGTAAACAGCAATATCCTTGAGATATTCGGGAGTTCTTATTTGTTCTCTCATATTATCATTTATTTAAGTGACAACTGCCATGACCAGGATTTGTAGACTGGCACACTTTTAGTTACAATAAATCTCGATATTTGCTAGAAAAAAGGTGTAACACATTTTCTATTGTTCCTAGAAAATTTCTACACCGTAACAGTCCACGCTAGTAAGCGCAATCAAAGTAGCCAGACCAATTGAAAAGCGTCAGACTTGGGGTCTCTGAAGGAATAATTGGGAATGGAGATTGTCGAAAAGCAAAAAAAAATTTGCTATGAGGAAAAGTGAAGGACCATTTCATGATTAAGGTTCTTTGTATAATTTGGTCCTCATTTTCTTATATTTTAGCCTAGACTTTAGTACTAGTGTGCTTTAATGTCAGTAAAATGTATACTACGCGAATTATTTTTAAAATTTTTTCAATGAACGATAATGCGAGAGAGGCCCTCAATTGAGCTTCTGTTCATTTTGGCATTTATCACAGCTTTAACACAGCCACTACATTATTTCTGAGTCTTTCATGTTGTTCAAATAGATCGTTAGATCTAGTGCATTTGCTTTTAAGTGAATGTTTATTGAAAGTTTTTTATTTCTCTTATCTTTAGAAAAGATAACATCACATTCACAGATGAATCCAAAAGGTACTGATTTAGCTTCCCCCTCCCTATAAATTTTGTTATGTGCACCCTTGTACAGAGATCGCAAGACGTGGGTTTTCACCAGTGTATTCTAAGAAGATTAAATATACAGTGAAACAAACCTCTTTCAAGCGGACAGTTACAGGAAATCGGTACTACGAGTGTTCACTTAACTTTTACTTGAAACAGAATTCTGCCTAACACAGGCCCTTCTTGCTACCCAATCTCTTGCAAGGAGACAAAATTAACTAAAAAAGAGTTAACTAAATTCATATTCTTTACTTTTCACTCATCAATTTAAGAACACATACGACTGTTACGCGAATTTATTTTAAAACATTTCGATACAGACTTAAATTTTCATAAGTGTAAACGGCACATTCGCGTTAGTTTGCAACTCAAGTCGAGAATCGCTTACATTTGCGTCGATGGCGGTGTTTGGACGCACATCAAAGGGATGTGCGTAGAGCACGATATAGCGTTTCCACTATCGCCTATGCGAAGGCACTACCCCAGCGGGAAAAAGAGTTCTGAAGAATGCATTTCGTAAACATTCCTATTCAATGGATGGAAGAATTACCATACTTTTCATACTAAATTTTTTCTGGAATGTTGAAGGAATGATTCTCTATACATTTTTCAGAATGCGAAAAAAACATAATAATAATAATTATAATCTTGCATAAACTATATTATTACATACATTTCTCGTATTCCCGCTGGGACTGAATTGAACACTTGCTAGCCCCCACCAGTGCCAAAAACATTCGCATTGGACATTCGCTTCGATGGCGGTTTTTGACGCACATCAAAGGGATGTGCGTAGAGTACGTATGTTCTGTTTCCACTATCGCCTAGACATTCGCGCTCATCGCATATGTCCAATGCACATGAAGGCGATAGTGGAAACGCGGCATAAGATTTTGCCCTGAAATGTTTTTGATATGAAGACAGGATTTTACAGTAAAGGTTAAGCTTTCAAAATATCCATTAAGGTCCAAATCTTCGACTCGTATGGCCTAATTCTTTTCACCGATCATTAAAAATTTTCAGTACCTACATTGTAAATTGATAATCTTCTTCATGAAATTAAAAATTAACAAAAGAATCCACCCGACTTTTGAAAAATCCTCGATCACTATAATAAAACCGAAAAGCATTTAAAATCGTGCCATGGAACGTGTCGTCAATATTCTGCTTATCACTCGATATAATTGCTTATGAAAAGCCATCATCATAAGTGTTCGGCATCAGCGGTTGATGCCCAACACGATTACAGCAACAGCAACTTATAATTCAAGGAAAAACGACGTAGGAAAAAATCAAATCGACTTTAATATACTACATGTAACGTAGGTACAATATAGCATCTAATGTTGCCCACGACAAAAGCATCTAGAAGATCTTCTAAGGCCTGGCCAAGGCAGGCCAGGGCAGGCCAGGCAGGCGCAAGTGAATTCAGTCAATCGCATATACTCGTATGAAACGAAGTCAAAGGCAGTAGTTTGTCTATAAGGAACGGAATTCCATCCAGTTAAAAAGTTTTTCTATATAAAAGCGTTTGCCGCCAACATGTCGTTTTTTTCCTTCAACTTTTAAGCACTCTGAACAAGTTCAAGTCACGACGAATGAAAAGAAAAACTGCTCTTAGAAAAGACATTCAGAGACCGCGAGGTTTTAAAAGAAGTCGTACAAAATAAAAGGCAACTAGCACTTGACTGTGGAATAAAGTCAGCGATTGTAGTCTCTATCGTTCTAAACGGTACATCTTCAAGCGTTCTGATCGAAACGATCGCAGCAACAAACCTCAAATTGAGCAAACCTAACGAAAATGCTAGACGTCATTTAATCAAGGAAGAAGGAAGATCTTTTATAAGACACCGCCGATCGATCGAACCTCTTAGATACAAGATTTCCTCTGAAAAAAACCCCAGTGCTATATTCCATCGCACCTTTGGATTATGTCCATAATTACAGAGATCAATTCGATCGGAAACACTGTAATTTTGTGGTTCGGGGCTGAACTGAACGTAAACAGCACACAAATAGATTGACCCATTCCACAAATGAATAACGTCAATAAAAAAAAGGACGGGGGCGCATGGTATCGAGATTTCAAATCGACGTTAAGAACTACGAAGCAGTCCTTTTTCCATTTCCCTATTTCGGGGTGGTGTTTTGGGTGCCCAGTTCGACCATTTCCAGAGAGCGACAGCCTCAAGCTGTTTTTGTTTTGATTTCGCCGAGATGCAAATATATACACAAGGATTTCGAATTCATGCGTTTGTCAGGACGAAAAAGATTTCCCTAAATACTCCCGGCGGGATATGTACATGCAAACAATGCTTGTATGGAGAGGGTAGGTCGGTCCTTTCGATGGTCCTAAAAATAAATGAATTGGGTGCAACTGGGCATGTAAGACAGAAAGCCAATCGGAAAGGGAGACTTTAAAGCGCAACCGAAACGGGACGAAGGGATTTGCCTTCCGACTTTAAATTCAGAACAGATTGCATGGATTTGATGCGATTATGGAACTTGAATTGCTTGTTTAGTGGCATTTTCTGTTTATTTTCGTTTGAGGCATCTGGTGACAGTTACGACCTTGTTACCAAAAAAGACTCATACATACGCGCTCCTTAGCTTCGCTAGAAATGACAGATGCTTCGATGCGATTAAATTGTTGTTTTTGCTTTTAACTTGTGTTTATGTAGTAGTCATCAACGCATGGGGTTTTTTCCGGACCCTTGAGGTTAAAATTTCGGTAGCCCGAGGAGGTTGTTTTTTACGACATGTTATAATGAAATAAATGTCCATTATTGGATAATCATAGGGTATTAAGAGTATAGTTTTATGTTCTAGTTATCTTTGGAATGAACTCATTGAAAGGGACTGTCGGTAATGGTGTTTTAATCTAATATGATTCATTTAGTTTCATTGTAGGTGGATAGATGGATACAGTTGTTACTGCTAAATACTGTACTTTGTTATTATTGTTGAATAATGTATGCGAAAATTTAGGACTATTCGTAGATTTCACTTTCCAAGCTTTTACTGAAAAGATTTTCTGAACTGAAAAATAGTACGGGCCCTATTTTACAGCCTTCGCGAACACCATGAAACAGGCGAAGAACCATTAGAGAGAAAATTATAAATAAGTTTTTTTTATTTAATGTGATACAGTGATACAACAGTGAAGCAAATGATGTTTTATTCTCATTGGTCAAGAGGGATTTAACTTGGTGAAAATTGTGGCAGCGAAGAACGGTGAATTCTAACCGGTAAGAATTGTCTGCGAAAATTATTTGCTACACAGCAATCAGTGAGGAAACTGCAACCGAAATAAAGTGTGTATTGCAGAAATAGGGTATAAAGTTGATACTTTATGACTGAACTGCAATTCTAAAAAACTTTTGGCTTAGACTACAAAAAATTACTGTAACAATCATGCCCGCACTGCGTTCAATCCTGAACTTATACCAACAGTTCCTGTGCAACTATCACTCTGAAGTTCTAAGACGCTCCTCCAAATACGTTCTTTTTGTAAGGCATATGATCAGAGTAGATATTGTCCACAGTTTTTTAAGTGTAGCCGCTTTACTTAAATTAGCCAACTAACAAGTAAAGTACTAGTATTTCGTCTATTGACTGCACCAGTAAAAAGAGACTCAAGTTTCAAAAACGATTTTTATCTTCTGTCTTTAATCATGTAGGTGTTGCGAACTGCCCTGAATAATTGTTCTTCCTGTCATACGCTCTCTTGGATCTTAGCTCCCAACTCCATAATTACACAACTTCCCTTTTCCGTAGCTATTTTCGTTCAGTAAATCGCATTACAACGTCTTTAATATGCATGACCGAGCTATCAGATAAATTCATTCAACTCTTCCAAACTTTATCTAAACTTCGAGAATTTATTTAATCGTTTCGCTCGCATTTTCGGTATTATGTAATATTCGAAATTTTTCCAAAATACTTTCCGCTCGTAGAAATTATCTCGGGTTCAAAATCGTCCCAATAATTATGTAAAACTTTCCATTACACAGAATGATAAATCTTTTTCTGATTTCACCCTTCCTTTTTCCTCAAAACACAAGGGAAGTTCGTATGCTCTTTCGGGTGGGCGAAAATTTTCCGGCCACTAATAACAGCAGAACCGAAACTTTTGGCTTCAACCCCTGACGATTTAACATCGCAAGAAAATACGATGAAAACTTCTTCGTTTCGATAAAGGAGTGGAAAATGCGATAAAGTCAGCCACCGAAAAGTGTTAAACCATGACGTACTTCATCTCCTTACATCACATAGAGACGGCAAACAATCTTCTAATCATCTAACCCATACCCTTGGGAAACTTCTGGGGATGGGTGGGTAGGTACCTTAAGAATGCCTAAGATGAATTTCGTGCCACTCCCTGCGTGTCAGGAAGTTGGAAGGCGCAACTTTTAGTCTTACGGAGCAACCGAAGAGGAAAAGCTTCAGTAAACAGTTTTAATAGGCAACCCCCATAATTTAACCCATAGTAGACGGTCGTTTTTTTGGAACCGCGTGATTCGCAACCTATCATCCAAGACGGAGCGAAAATGAAAATTCTTTGAATAAAGTTTTGCTTCGTTCGGAAAATTTAATAGACGTATTATAGCGTGGAGGAGATAGGAAATCTTCCGAGGTTGAAGGATCACATCTTGGCAGTGTAGTGCCCGGAGCACTGGAAGCGATGACATCGGATTAGACAATCGGAAGCCCCTATCCTTACGCTTGTAGTCTAAAGCCTCCGGTGGGGTAGCAAACTCGCTGAGAATTATCAGAGAAAATTTAACTCTTTTGATCGGGTGTTTTAAGGACGACTGCTGGATGGAGTGGCAGTTTTTCGAGGGCACTACTATTATTGCACTATTACTTCTAATTTTCATTACTGGTATATATCTCTCGGACTATTACCCTGTACTATGACCCATTTAAGTCAAGTAGTTTAGCCAAGCATGTAATGCATTAAAAAAAGAACAAGGACTGTCCATAAGTTGGATATGCAAGGCGTATCGAAATAAAATTTGTTAGTTGAAAGCTCACGAGTTCTCCATCCCCATCCCCATCCGTTGGACGACCGACCTGCACATGGTCACTTTTATCTTTAATCTTTGACACTAATGTGGACAAATTGTGGCTCTCTCTACGTTAGAAATTAATAGCCAAGCAAGTCCTAATGATCTCAAAGTCTCATTACATATACCGTCATGTGTGGACTTGTCATGGGGATGAGGTCAAACAGCAACACCCCCGACGAACTTATTCGGTTTTAGGTGGTTTAGCTGTTAATTTAGTAAGTGCGTTACCGACTTTCAATATCAGATCTTTTATCAATGCTAATGGATTGGAGGGAAGCACAAGGATGAAAAGGCAGTTTTTTTTCGATGATGAAATGGAGGTTTGCTTTTGGGGGTTGTAGTGGTTCGAGAGTGACGAATAATGACTTGTCATATTGATAATATTTTTAGGTGTGCTATGCTGTTCTTTAGAGAACGAATTGCATGTGAATATTGATCGTGAGATTTTAATAGCACTGGAGCCTGTAGGAGAAAATGTATTATTGTTTTCGTTTGTTTTTTGGAATACATTGTGTTTATTTTTCCGTCCAACACCGTTTCTTTTCAAAGTGCAGTGCAGCTATCAGATCTATAAGCCTGAATCATCCCTGCAAATCTGCTGGTATAGTTGAGATTACGAAAAGAGTAATAAAACTCCGTGGACATATTTATTTAACTATTAAACGAAGATCAATTCATAGTAATGATAAAAGCTGCAATTTTAATTCATAGCTTTAATGCAAAAATTCATTCATAACGAACGATTAATGTCTTAATGCTTGAACGTATCCATTGCAATAATGAACTAATTTCTGATATCGATGAACGCTTTTCTTATAAGTGTAATGGACGTCTGCTATATTGAAAGAGATTTTTCTAATATGACTGAATTCATTATATCCCGGCAAACAATTTCATTCGAAAATGCTTTGAAAGTATATCACAAAGTGAATTAACTTTTCGAAAGCTAATTCACCTGCGATTCTAAACTGGCTATCTAGCTACACGTAATGATCATCCAATTGCAAATCATGATCAAAAATTAATTCTCCTAATCTTCAGAAAAGTACATCCATATAACTTGTCACTGTGATGAACGTTATGCAAATCACAAAATCTTTCGAGTTAATTCGAAAGTTAATGAAAAACATGCTAAAGTTTTGTAAATACTCGTAAATGTACATTACGTATAGCTGAAGAGGTCAATTCGATTTAGAGGAATTAGAAGAATCTATTTCTATTTTTCTTCATTTTTAATGAATCTGCACTAAAGTGCTTTCAGAGGCTTTTTATCACTACATTATATTTTTTCCACCTTATGTTTCATCAGATTGTTTATGATATTGGTGGATTCAATCATATAATGAAGAAGATCTGTAAGTACGATTTTTTTTATAAATATGTACAACTCTTCCATTCATATTGAAAATCAAAAACAAGATAAAAACAAGCATAAGAAGAAGTATTAACATAAGAGAAGTAAGGTAAAGCATGACCGATCACTAGAAAACGAAATTATTAGTTCTCTTTTATGAAAAATATATCAAAACAATTGTGTAAGTGCAATTCATATTGTGTACTATAACTCACACTTCATTTTTATAGTAGCTACAATATTCCTAAATTTTTTTCCGAAAATGCCTAGTAGGATTTACTTGAAATCCACGAAAAATTAACGATTAACGAAATTATCAATACGATCTACGACTTTTCTAAATGTGTTCATTATTATTATTACCTTAGGCATCATTCTTAGTACCCAATGAAATTGTCATTAAATTGATGCGTGCCATTTATACTAGACGATATCCCACAATGTTTAATGAAATCAGAGTCATAGCGTTGATATTCTGTACATTATTTGTTTGAAACCATTGATGAATTTATTCATGGTGATAATTACGATAATATGTTTAATGAATTCCGTTTGATGAATCGAAATTCTTGAAAACAATAACGAATTTTTTTATAATTTGTTGTTTTTTTATTTTATATTAAAGAAAATGGTTTAAGCTTTCGGGTACATAGACTCTCTACAAAAAACTCAGATGCCAATCCATAACAATTTTTACGATAAACACAAAAGTTCAGCAACAACTATCCATCGTCGAGATCAGTACTATAAAAATCTTATGCTACATAGCACGCCCGCTGTCCTGGCTGGAGTTGTTAATAATAAAATGACCGAGAAATTGTAAACCTATTAAAGCGCAATAAAATCAGAGCCAGTCGGCATTAGAAAATACGACTGTTGCGGTGTGGATTTTACACCAGTAGCACTCATTCTATGGTCGTTTTATTATACTTTTACTCATTTTGATAGTGCTGTCCGATAATGGCTTCTAGTACACATCTGTTTTCGGCGACCACACACTAGATACATGAACACCGTACACATTTCAGTAACTCGGCGTCTGATCTTGATTTAAATTATAAGAAGAAAAAAAAGGATCTTAAACTTGGTGTGCTATAAAAATTCCACACTATCTGTAAACAAAGTTTTCACAACTGATTGATCTTCTTAAATTCGGAAACTTTATTGTTCTACCTCGAACCGCAGTCGTAATCTTTGAAGTTATGGAAACAGTATCTTTACGTCTAATTACACTATAAAAAGCCCATGACCACCCTACTGATTTGGTTTGTTTCGAGAGTAAACACCTCTAATTACAAGGCTATAATATTTTTTTTAGGGGATTCGATTCCTTGATGATTGTTTGACAGGTTTTGATGACCAGTGGTTCAGTCGCACCCTGACAAATTTCCTAGCAGGCAATCGCAACAACAACCGGAAAGTATTTTCGTAACCACAAGGTAACTATTTCAATAACCTCGAAAGAAAAACCACCGGAATGACGACAGACGGCCAAATTATGTTACATCAACACCTGAAAGTTTTTTCGAACGTGTCATCATATATACAAGGAATAGTCTACAATTTTTTGGGGGTAGGCTACGAAATAATGGACAGAGGAAAATTAGTTTCAGGCCTTTACAGAGACAACGCGATACGACGATTGTTATTTCTTGTGCAATGTCTCTAATTTTTTGGTCACGTGATAGAGTAATTACACTGTGTATTATCCCTAAAAATATCGACCTACAAGTCCAAAAGGTAGTGGTTTTTGTTCGGATGAAACGAAATAGGTGTCAATTAATAATAGGGGGTAGTGTGTTTGAGGACATGAGGGATGATAAATTCGGAAACACAAGAATCGTGGCAGTTAAAGTTAAGAGACCAATAATGAAAATCTATTGCACCCAGGTAGGCATTTTCTTTTATTTACAGTTCTAACAAATAATTGCAAAAAAAATTCATTAGATCATTGACTTATTTCATTACCCAAACAGCTCTAAAAATAATTATTAACACCTACTAGTATGCCATACCCGGCCTGATTTCTGACCTACCATCCCTAAGCTGACTGGACTGTACACTACAGTGTATTAAAGGCTAACCTTCTAAGTCCAGTTCGGTATCTTTAAAAAAAAAAAGACAAGTCTGTATACATTGCGATAGAAGCTCCTTATATTTCAGAAGAGCAGCACCGCCTCTAAATATTTTGACGCTTGTTCAAATGATAAAAAACGTTGGTACCAAATTTGTTTTTCAAGAAACGTATTACAATTTGCTTCTCTCGAATTTTATCCTTCATTGTCATAAAAATAAAATATTTAAAAAAAAAATAAGTTTTGATCTTCAATTGATCTGCCCCATCTTTTCAACACAACCTTCCTTAAAACCCTGCTTCACATCAACTTGTAAACCTCAAAAACTAAAAAATTTACGTTTTAACCGGCAGAGCACTTGTCCTTTTTATGAGATCTCGTTTAGTAATTTTGTTTCTTGTCAATTTGATTGCTTATCTTCAAAAAGGGAATCATTTTGCGTTCTTTTGCCATACCCTTAAAAAACGTTATACGGATAGGGTACACTACACAGCTCCGTACTCTAAATTGTCCACTCAAATGGAAAATATCGCATTAAAAATTACTGGTGAATGCACCCGATGACGACGACACACCATTGTTGTGATTTTGTTTGTGTGAACTTGGGCATAAAGAATCAGATTTTGATTTTATAGTGAAATTAAATAATGGATGTTCCCTGAATGGTGTTGCTTGTTGTTCCTTTCCGTTTCGATAGTGGAAAACAGCGCAGAGTCCTGACAGGGGGAAATGTTCTAGACCATTTCTACTCTCTATAGTCAACTAGTTGAGTCGTAAAAAGGACGATTTTGATCTGAGATTTGATAGTTGTAACAAGCATTTCAAGTGGTTCTTCCGTGTGTACAGTCTCCGATGGGAGATCGGTTCGAAACTTTTTCAATTCTCAAAACTGCCCCTTCCGTTAATTCGAGAGAACGTAACGTACCAAAATATTCAAAAGAAGACCGCATCTGAGCACCCTTCAAAACCATCAAAGGCCTGTTGGTTTGCTAGGTTACCTTTTGATACGATTCCGCATATTTCACACTCTCATTGTGACAATATGCGAATTACGTTTAGCGGTATAAAGGAGGAACGCACCGCACACCCCATTCCGATCGGGAAGGTTAACTCTCACGGCATCACTTTTCGTAGTAAAACTCGGGAATGTTATAAGGTAGTGTGTAGTACCAAACTCGAATAAGGGTTCAGAAAAATGGTTTATTTTCACTCGAAAAGGGAGCTAGATCAACACGACCCCGTGTATTGAGTTACAAAGATGATAGGCAGCTGAGAGCTCAGGGATTTTCTGGCATAACACCGAAGAAAGGACGAACAAGAGAAGAAAAAAAAAGAACGTTAGTGTAAATTTTTTTTTTACCCGAAAGGATATGTTCACATATACGAGTATGCATATTACAGGCAGCGGCCCTCTGGGAAGGGCGAAATAAAAATTTAAAATGAAATTATTTCTGTAGCTTATTCGAGTTTAGAGCGTGTTATATCGAAATTTTTGGGGATCAGGTTTTTCTCGGGGTGTGCTACATTGGATCTAACTAATATAGTGGAAACATTTTATTATAAAAATATGGCGGTTATGTTGAAATGCTTCAGTTGGGTTATTGGCAATTTTGCAATTTTCTGTAATAAGGAAGTAATGCGAGAGATGTTTAGGGGTGATATGTTAATTTGAATAGAAGTCGGGTTATTTCGGATGGTGTATGTAATGATTTTAGTGAAAGAGCATGTAATGGTATCGGTAGGCTGTAGAATAAGATGGAGTGATTTTAGTTAAGTTTGATACTGAGAAGTTAGTTCGAAAGCAATCTTTGTTTCAGTACCTAAAAATTTATAGTCTTATGTGACAGAAAAAGCTGAAAATATGAGTAACAAAAACAATTATTTTTCTAAGAAGAAATGCATAGGTATCGCAAAATTTATTCTTTACAGTATTCAATTTCAGTAGAGGTGAAGTACTGACATTCGATACTAAGTTAATTCTAAAAACTGTTGCGCTAGAGCTATGAATATTTCGGTAAAGAATTCAGTTCGAATTCTGCTACAGTCAACTGCACTGTTAGACGGGTATAGCCCAAGCTAGGCCGATATCTTTTTGATGATTTTCTTTCAATCGTTTGCATAAACGAAACATCATAAATTATCAAAAACAATTTACTTTCAGTTCAGTTATAACTAACTCAATTTTGAACCCTCCTCTAGAATGGGAAAGATTCGGTAAGGATGGGAGAGTCCGTCCACATACACGTGCGACAAATAAGTTCCGAGACTCGAACCATATCTGAGTAACTAGTAGGACCATCTATGTGTACAGACCCGCGTTTAAAGCTGTGACACTCCTCTTCCCGGTAATACCAATTTTGTTTGGTAGATAGATAGCAAGTTATGACAGTTCTCCCAAAACAACTTTTTTGTCAATGTTGAAATATTAAAATGTTGCTTAAACAATGCTCATTACATTCTTCGATAGCAAAGGAATTGTCCACAGTGAATTCGTTCCAACTGGCCAAACAATTACTGGCGCATTTTATCTTGAAGTTTTGAAGCGTGTGATGGCCAGAATCCGTCGTATTCGACCCGAACATCGTGATCCAGATAACTGGATAATGCACCGAGTCACACCTCACTCATTGTTCGTCAATTTTTGGCTCAGAATCAAGTCTGTGTGTTAAATCATCCACCGTATTCATCTGATTTGGCCACATACGATTTCTCTCTATTCCCGAAATTGAAATTGAAGTTGAAAGGATGTTTTTTTAATGATATTTCGACCATCAAAACAGCTTCAACACGAGCACTAGAGGCAATTCCACAAAATGAGCTAGAACACGCATTTGAATCACTGTTGAATCGCTGTAGCAAGTGTATTGAAACTGGAGGAGAATATTTTGAATAAAAAAAATGAAAAATATCTAGATTTTTTCTTTTAATGATGTTTTCTATGGCCTCTCTCGAAACTTATTTGTCGCACTGTGTATGTATATACGGACGGCTCCAAAACTGAAGGCGAGGTGGGTGGAGGTGTTTTCTCTGACATGCTTAACATTAGCAGCTCCTTTCGCCTTCCGGACCACTGTAGTGTCTATCAGGCGGAACTTATGGCGATCAAGGAGGCCTTGTTCTGGCTGAGGTTTAATGTAATATCTACTAGGGATATTAGCATTTTCATAGACAGCCAAGCGGCAATAAAATCCTTGGAATCGGCCTCGACAACATCAAAGGTCGCCGTATAATGTCCATCATCTCTAAAGAAGATGGCTGAACAGTTCAATATTCTTCTGTGCTGGGTGCCAGGACACAGGGATATTCCAGGGAACTGCATGGCTGACGAACTCGCTCGGCGTGGTACCACCCTTCAGATTATGCCGGAACTTCAGAATCTGAGTGTGCCTCTCTCTACATGTAAACTGCTGCTGGGATTGGACTCAATTGAGAAAACCAACTCAAGAATGGCAGACGGTATTACATGCCATACTGCGAGACAGATCTGGCCGAAGCTGGATCTAAAACGCTCTAAAAGGCTGACGAGGGCGAGTATCAACATCATAGTCGGTGTCCTGACCGGACACTGTCTTGTAGGTCGACATGCTAAAAGACTCGGCCTCTTCTCAAACGACTTCTGTAGAAGCAGCCTGGATGAGGAAGAGGAGACAGTCCTTCACCTTCTCTGTACCTGTCCAGCTCTATCCGCTAGAAGGAAAGCTCATCTTGGAGCTTACTTCTTCAACTGCTTTAGTGACCTTGCCGCAATGGAGGTCGCGAGAATGCAACGCGTCATTGCACGCTCTAAATGGTTTGACGAGTAGGACCGGATTCGATGATCCTGTGGTAACACAACGACCTTTTTGTCAGGTCTAAGTGTGTCCGTGTTCTCACGGGCAGCCACGCGTACCGACCTACCTACCTTGTTTAGTCTCAACGGCTTCAATCGCCTTTAAAAACTGTTACTTATTTTTTTTTGTAATTTAATAATTTCACTTTTAAGAATAATTTACATAATTTATTCAATATCTATAATTTTTTTTCTTTCATTTCAGGTAAGTCGACAACAACAATAACTTAATATCGTAAGTACGTGAAAAGACATAACAATTTACTTTATTATGTTTTAATAATAAAGTATTGTTGCGAGCTAGGGGTTCGCCGGGATTTCAAGTAAAACACAATTCGGTTAAAATAAAAATAAGTGATTATTTATTAATCGCACTTTAATTCACAGAATTATATTCGCACAATAATTCGCACTGTATGGCAATACCGCCCGCTTATACCATATATCGCTTGACTCGTTCACTTTCATTCTCTCTCAACACGGTCGCGTATACACACTGGCTGTCGCAGTCGACGTAATCAAAATTACTGTGTCTTCGCTGAACGCTTCACCTGCTTATATACTAGCCGGTTGCAGTCTAGGTTGTACTTGAATGATCGTTCAGCTGTGGAATCTTCTCGAAAGCTTCAGAGCCTTCGATTTCGATCTTCGTTCAGTGGTGTGTGCAGAGGATTCTAGTATATTGGAGAGCATTTGATAAGAAGAGAGATACAACCGTGCTGTTTCGCCTTATTTCTAATTGGGTTATTTTGCAACTAGGTATTCGGTTGTTGTTGTTTTCATTATGTGTAACGATCGAGCTGTACGGTTGCGCGGTTGCCAGGCTTACACGTAACAGTATTTTATTTGTTATAGATTAACGTATATGAAAGTAATAGTATCAATTGTCCGAATTTCCGAAAAAGTGGAAAAATACTCAGATGGAGTATTTGGAGTTATAAGATGGACCATTCAAAAATAATTATACTCCAAAAACGATACATACACATTCCATACAGGCTTTACAGATCGGTTGGTATTATGTTAATAAAATTTGGCGACTGATCACGTCCAAGTCCATATATTTCCTAGAATATTGTCTTACGCAGAAGATATGTTGGAATAGCTTAGTTCGCCCTAGCAAACGCTGGATTTTGAATTCTTTGTCTTCACATTTTTTTCATACATTATTTTCTAGGAAAAGTTTAAATTATTAGTTACGCTATTTAGTGTCTACATAAATAAACAAGATACCAATATTAGAAATATGAAATGTTGTAGGTTACTAAAAGTGACCGACTTTCGAAAAATCCTAAGATGCATCGAGTATAAATGCACTCAATGCATATTGTTATCAAAATGTCAAAAATAAATTTACAAATCCCACTCATACATACGCCACAAAACCCTCATAACCCGGAATAATTTACGTAATAAAACGAATAAACTTTATCGAGACTCTTCCTACATAAAATACCACCATAAATAATTTTTAACACTCCTTAAAACTCAAAGAAGTCATAAAAACCGAATCCAAAAATCAAGTCATCGAGCCACACACTAAGCTCACTTTTGATTTTACCTTCAACATTCTCATCGCTTTGGCTGTTGTCGTTGAAAAGTCCGATTAGTTGCAAATAGTCAATAAATAAGCTAAAGAGTTTTATTGTCTCGATTATTTCGACAATCAAACTAACGCTTTAGACACTCTTCAATAAAATACTTCAATCTTAGAATCAACTATCTTTCACGCGTTCCGAAAAACTCTAAATAGACAATCAAATCTAATATTAACCCATTACGATCACCTCGATCGGAAAAAAATATGTAATAAAAATTAAATAAAAATGTTATTATTAAAAAAGCCCAATAAAAGATGTCATTAGATAGGCTCAGACATTTTATTTTTTATTATCGAGATCGATTTAACGATCGCATATCTGTCATATCTTAGGTACCCATAGTGTGCCGGCGTTCATCTCATGTGGAAATTTTGTGTATTTGTGTATAATTTAAACCAAAAAACAACAACAAGGAAATAAAAAATCAATACGTTCATATTTGATTTTTATTATTATTATGATCGTGTCTAGAATTACAATTATCCTGTCGATTCGAACGTGTATACACTATAATAAAATTGAGCCACATGATTAGAATGCGGAGATCTTCCGCCATAAGCGCGCATTCTTCGCGATCACCTTTCTGGCGATAATTTATAATAATGATCGTTATTAAAAAGTGATCGTGCCCGTCTTGTATATTATGTTGACCGTTCAAAGTGATAACAATATAATCTCAAATCAATAATAATAATTTAGTTCGCATTGTTTTTTTTTGCAAAGTCCAGTCACACAGAATCAAATATTAAATGTAAATACGAAGAATGAAATGATCGTGGACATAACACGATCGGCGCAAATTATCTCTCAATTAAAGTCTAATAACAATTAATCTTGTATAATTTATATGCGAAAAATATTCGCTTGACCGCATAGTGATATTATTTTTTATTCTTCTTTAATTTTTTTGTAGAAGACAATATTGCTGTAATCAGCTGTGGACACTCTGGCGTTTTGACCCCGTACGCGATCCCCGAGAAATATATTATTTCTGATTATTTTGGACTTTCATAAGCGACTTTATTGCTCGTTTTAATTTTTCTCATTCCGATCTTAATTATAAATAAGTTGTAAATTTACTGGAATAGTTGTTGATCTTTGATGTCCTCTCGATGCGTCTGCTACATATGTGGTTTTATGATCGGGTTTACGCTACAAATCTCGGGTATGATTATAGTGTGAATAATTTTCTATCATAAATCAAAGTTTCGAATTCATTTGTCGGCGAATTAATAATTACTGTCCGGTTAATGTCCAGTGGATGACCATTAAGAGGACGCCCGATAGAATTAAGAGCAAATAAGATGGAAAAAATAAATGTTGTTATGTATAAATAAGAAATGTATTACAACAAGTTAGTTTGCTTTAGTGTTTTTGAATGGTGTGCTATTTATGTTTTTTTTTTGCACTTTGAGAGACTGAGATTATAAAGCGTGCGCCGGATTCAAACATATCGACATATGGGTAAATAATCGTTGGAATGAATCGCTCTTGCGTACAGATAGAGGTCACTGACTGACTTTTACTCGTATATTCGTAATAGTTTTTGGTTTTTGTTTACTAAATTATTCGAATCATTTTGAACGGAAGAGATTAGTTGGGTGATTCGAGGAAGAGTTATGGTCTAGTTTTTAGGTATCAAAGACGCCCTTCGAGCTGAACTATGAAATTGAAAAATCACTGCATTTCCGTTTGATGGGATAAGAAAGAGTTGCATCGATCTTGAAGTCGACAAAAATTATTGCGATTTAATTTAATAAAACTAAGTGTTCTTCCTTTTCTTGTGTTGATTGTTTTTTGTAGATAAGGAAGTATACGAGCACAAAGAATAATGGAACACATTTTTTTGAATTGAATCTTTTTTTATTGAAACTTCATTCCAAGTATAACACCAGATAACTTAAGAGTCATAGTAACCATTACGAAGGCGACCTACAGTCGTGCAATCAATCAAATACAACTTTGTGGTCGTGTGTGGTGTTTTTTGTAATTTTTTTGAAAATAAAAGAAGGAATTAGAAGGAACTTTTTAAGATAAATAACGATGGACAGTCCTCTTAAAATCTTTCGGGTTATAAGTTAATTAATTCCAGACTATCTTTATACTTGATGGAAATGAATGACATGCACCAACCAGCTACCATAAGATCCAAGATGATTGAAAAATTTCTTAGTAGTGTAAGAGAAAATCATTGCTTCAACATTATTGAAAAAAGATACTTTAAGAAAAACTTGATAACCGTGAAAATACAGAACAATCTTTATCCAGTAAATCAACACTTGGTCCTGTATTTTTCGCACTAATTCCTAATTGATATTCAACTGCAGTTCAATTTATGGGTCGCAATCAAGTCGCAAAATAATTATCCCATTCTGGAAACTTTCAAACGATGTCTTATCAACTTTGCACTTACATTGACGCTGTCTCTACACGCCAAATAAAAATAATTAATAGAAATAAAACTCAACTGCTTCTCCACACTTATTTACAATTCAATTAGTAACAAGTATCTTTGAGTATATTCCTTGTGCAATGATTATGTTACTGTTAGTTGAGAGGAAGAAGAATAGGAAGGCCGTTCTGGGGACTAAAAATCGCACTACGCGTACCAGTAGCTTCGGCTCGACAATTTCAGCTCAGCATATGTCTTGTATAAATAACTCACTTTGCATACCACTTAAAACAATTTAAATTATCTGAACCTCGGACGTTTTGTAATGCATTTGTGTACATTTTTTTTATATAAAATTGTAGATACTTTGGAATGGTCGTTCAGTAGTAGCAATAGCAACAATCCATCTAGCAATTCATCCTCCCGCTTATTTTGTCCAGAAAGTCTTAAGTCTTCCTCCTTGTTAGCTGTGGAGAAAAAGTATCTCAGTTCTATGTTATGGCAGAGCAAAAAACCCTCGTAGTCTACTCTGGAGTGTTATGTTGGAGCTGGTTTCAATTAAAGAAACAGAAATTACTCTTGGAACGGAAAAAAAATTAAATTGGTTGTTTTATTTTTAATGAAAATGGTTTTTGTCATTAGCAAACCGAAGAAGTGACTGTGGAATGGAATGTTTCTAATATGTACACAAGCAGCATCTTACACCACTCGAATATCTTGAAGATTCCTAAGGTCTTTTTGAGCCGGGCACTAAACCAGTAACATGCAAAAACATTTGTTACAGATTTGAGGAGAAAATGATCACAGTATGGGCATTATTAAGCTTATTAATTCGTATTTGTGGTATGTGGGTTTTTGGAATTGACCGAGCTATCTGCCTTCAAGCGCCGAGCTGAGAATCACAAGCATGGAATGTAATTTCAATGTTGGGAAATCAACCAAGAAAAATACGAAAGAAAAATGTTTGCTTTCAATTGGCATTAAGTTGAGGGGGGACGTCTTCGTCTTATTCTCGAGTCTAGACATTCCATTAACTATGGCTGAAAACACTTTGTGTACTTAGTGGTCTTAAGATATCGCACTATTTTCAGTTTGGTTTTTATTTAGAATAATCGTCGATATTGAAAATGGCCACCGAGAAATTACACAGACGCGAACAAAAAAATTTAATCTGATGAAAGAATAAAGACGTTTTATCGAATTTTCAAATATTACTTTCGAGTAACATCTGTATAAGAAATTTTCAATTTGTACTAATTGCGAGCATCCTTTCGATAGGATTACTTTAAGTTCAGATCGAACCTACTTCAAAGAAAGTGCACAACTTTAAACTTGATCTATAAAAGAAAGTGGACTGCTTCGCTATTAGTCCCAATTGCGTTTTCATCTTTAGTTCTAGACTGCTAAAACATTTTAATTGATTGTTCTTGAATGGAACACTTAAAACAAATTGAGAAAAAACCGAATTCTGCAGATGCGCAGATTTGTAATTGTGAAAGTACATATATTACGTACAAACTACAGAATAATAAGCCAGTGGATCGATCCAATAAGGTGGACTCTGCATGTAAAATATCTGACACAACCATCTGGTATTAGGACTGTTATTTCAATCAGTCTGAATTAGCACTGTGTAAATTCAACCCAACTTGGCAAACTCTCCAAATCTTACAAATTGGTAGAATCTCCATAAAATACGTATATTTTACTAATGAATTATATGAAATGTACCGATTTGCGTTCGCAAATGTGCCATGATGCTTGTTGCATTCTATATTTTCTATTTTTCACTGAAAACTTAAAAAATAAATTTAATAATTTAATTTTTAGTTAATCAAAGTTCTTTTATTATCACAAAAAAAAATTCAATACCTTTGAAATGTCGGTTAATATTAATGATAGAAAATAATTACTAACGTCCATTGTACATATAAACATCAAAAACTTTTATAATAACAATGGTTATGTATTTTGTAAAAAAAACTCAACATACTTATAGTACTCACTCTACATATAAGAGTAAAGTACTGTCGTCACATTCGAGGAGTCACATTAAGGGTTAAGGGATAAATAGTACTCGTTGGAAGTATTATTGGGAGATTATAAAAAGATTTGCTCAGTAAAATAGATTGTTTTGCCATAAAGGGCAGCTTAGTTGGCATACTTCTCATTATTTTTCTGAGTCCCAATGCGCTTCCCAAACCTCAATCGATAAAATCACTTCAGAAACCACATAAAATCGTCATAATGAAAAAGAACAAAAATGACGTCAAAGCAAAAAGCATCCAAAAAAACTATGGCGTAATGTAAAAATTCAAGAAGCCGATCGATCAGACGGCACAAAATCAAAACAATGGCCAGCATGTGTTGACGAATTATAAAACCAGAAATTCTACAAGTTTTTCTGTCAACAACAAGTTGTGCGTAGTGTGTTTCTGTCTCGATTGAAGTCATGCCCGCAAGTTTCACATCTCTTTAACTCGACAATCAAACGAAGAAGAAAACATAAAAAAGGTATACAGCATAGGTACTAAAAAACACCCCACCGTTTAAGACCCAACGATCTTACCAACTGTTATATTCGTCTTTCCTTTCGGGATTCATATGTATACCCACACGCAGTGAATTAATAAAATCCCAAAAAAATTCACAGACACACGCATTATACCTACGTTTTTAGCTCCATCTATATATGAAAATGTACATTTTGGAATCATCGATCAATTCAATATTTTTGCGGATCGATCGCGTACAACGCACAGTTAGGAGCGAGTTTTCTTGATCAGTTTTTTTTCGGTTGCGGTGTATTTGCACGTACCGAAGTAATCGAAGATTGTTTCGATTGTGACCAAAAATGGTCAACTTTGTCGACACAAGATCATTTTTTCGACAGTATTTTGAACGGTTTCGCGCGCACGAAGAAATTAATGCTTCGATTCGATCGAAACCCCCGTACTGAAGATAAGTTTGGGTTGCCATAAGTCGCTATCGTTGATCAGTTGGAATCAGTTTTTTTTGCATTTTCTTTAAAAACGCAGATTGTTTTGAAGAGTTAATTATTGTGTCAAATTAGTAACGAATATCTTTCGATCAGTAAAATGCAGAATATTTGTGGAAAGTTTTGATTGCCTCACATTGGGCCCTAAACTCGAGTGAAATGTATCTTTAAAAAATATTCTTAAAGCTGTAAAATCACCGGCAATAGTACTAACTACTACACCACGATTGCCCCATACCCAATGGAAATAAACGAACTTGGCTTCGAACATGTGTTCGGGTAGTAATAAATTATCTGCATTTAGTCAGTGCCATAATGCAATTTGTTTTCAATTTTCTGGCGACATGCAATGAAATCTAAAGTTATAATTTCCTGTAGGTACCTCCGCACTCGCGTACACAGTTTAGCACCACCGCTAAGAATTAATCGAATTATAGGTATAGTCTGCAGCGTCGACTTCTTATCGGGAATCCCTTTAAGGAAATGTTTAACAGCAACAATTTTCTTTCTTCCTTTTCCGTCTTAAGCAAGAAAAAATCGACCAAAGTGGTAACGTAACGAGGTTTCGGCATACCAAGGTGACAGGTAAAGTCAATTTCCTTATAACTGCGGGATGACGAAACTGAAATTACCGTCTCATTAACTTCACAGTTCCATAATATCATTTCACAATATACTCGCATGCCGCCCATTTATATCTGATCACTGATCACACAGTGCGTACTACTGCTCCTCGATAAGATGACTGCAGATTGTAGTCTCAGTGGGGTATAGGTTGTATCGAGGGTGCATTCGACATAACCAGAAGTCAGTCATCGCTATAAAGTTGCCCTGTTTTTGTGCATTCATTTCTGCTATCTACCCCGGACTATTACTTGAGGTATCATCGTACCTTAGGTCTACTGAAGCCGAGAAAACAGTGAGATGCGGTTTGGTTTACTACAACACCTTTTGTAGCAACAAATCTCCGACTACTCAGTAACAAATCGTTAAAATTTATCACCTCCATGTCAACTTTGAGAAGACTGGTGTGCAATAAGAAGCAGTAGAAGAAGCATCAGCATCCAATGATCAGTATTGGATTATCATCCGTTATTAACGTTCGTAATCTATTTAAGTGTCTGGCTATATGAGATGTAGTGGCAAGAGAAGTCGATGGTCGACAAAGTCGAAGCTGTTTTCGATATGTCAACCAGATAGCTGTCATTCAGAAGGCTACAAGTGTCTGAATGATGAGCCACCACATTGTGGCATTATTGCAGCAGCTCCTCAGCTCCTATCCGAGGGGCTAGACAAAAACCAAAATGATGAAAAACCATAATCAGATACTTTTGCTTTTTATGAGGCGTTTTATTGGTGTGGCTGTTTAGTCAAAAATGCTGTCGAACGTGTATATCACAATGATGGGCCTGTCGCCGTTGTATTCTACTTACATGTGTTCCGATATTATAAAATGGGCAAAATTAATGCTCTTCTCAAGGGTAATAACTGCAGCTGTAATATATACCTCTGCTTATAGTATCAGCGTATAGATGGCAATGGTTGCAATGAGTGTCATGTCAATAGATTTCATTCCGTAAGATCGATCTGAAAACTTCTTATGATGATATCCACAAGTTGTTGCTGTTACGTCGCATCGTGATGTATTTATGGTCCATTTGATCTGAGATTATGTCACAGGGTGGGGATTTCTTGGCGTCTTTTTCATAGCGAGTGACGCCAATCTGCCATCGGTCCAGCATGGATCTGATGAGGAATTTTAGACATGTCCGGAACCAAGTTGTATCGCGCTTTTAGTCTGAAGCGGTAATGACCTTTTAGTAGTCCTAAAGGTGTACCTACACTGATTTTATGTAAATGTGTAATCATATCAAATTTTACGATCCCCAACACTGTGCCCAACTTGATATCTTCTCCCAGATTTCGTAATTTTTACGATCCTTCTGCCTTATGTATCGTTTTCTTTTTTCCCGTCTCGTTTCCTTACGGCTTGCCCATATCGTTATTGTTATTACGGCCGCTACTATTTCGAATAGTACTTTTACGAAAATTTTATGGCTGGCATGAGATGATGTTGACGATGTTTTGACGGCGCGATGCCACCACACTTGAGTCAAACCATTTTTTTTTCTTCATACTACTCGTATATTTCTATCAAAGGAAGCAAGTGATTGTTGCGCTTTTTTACCGCCCTGTATACGTGTCCTGAAGATGTTCTGTTCCGGCGTTCGGCTATATGCTGGGGTGTATCTCTAGAGATTCACCCCTGGCTGAATTTTGACGTCGACATCTTGTCGGGGGATGCTGTAAAAGATTTCGTAATGGCCACTTTACAAAAGTATTATGTTCGCTGGTAACTGTGTTTGTCTTTTGTGCGGTCGAAACTATACGATGAGCGAGATATTTTTGGGGAAATTTCATAATTGAAACTTGAATGGAATTTTAAGGTGCAATAATCATTTAAAAGTTTATTCGGGGTTGCTGAGGTTCACGGGTTTAAGAAATGTCGAATTTAATTAGGCTTTCTATAGTCTCCAAGAACTTGTGGCTACAGAAAAAAGTTTAGAATGGAATAGTGTAATTTCTAACGTTATAAAAAGCTGCACCGATTTTGTTTTTTTCCATTTTAACCTAAGTCTTGAAGACTTCATGACTTTACATTTCTGCAATTTTTTTTTCTTGTTCGCTAGCTGATATAAAGGTACTCAAACAATTTTAGTGTGAAATCTCCAAACGCAAGTTGTATTTGATCCTGTAAGGGTTCATGCGAAATGATACGTACTTTGATATGCCCAATTTTTGAGCTCCCCTGAAATCTTTACTCTTTAAAAAACACTTTTAAAATTTTTATGGTGGTGGTGGTGATGGGATATCGTAATCCAAATTTTGAACCTTAACCTTGTGCGCAACTGCATCCGCTGCTATTATTTTTATTTAAATAGCTCTACTGTCAATTTATCATATATCTATATATATAAATTGTAAGTTTCAACTTCTTTGCATAAGAGGTTGATGGTATTTGATGGTGTTTAAAATTCCACACTGTCTACCATACCATAAAATGTACTCTTTAAAACCAATTTGAAAATATATGGGTATCTTTCAAAAACACTTATTAGTAAAGGTAGTAAATAATAACTCCTGCGAAGCGCGGTAATATTAGTCTTAGGTTGAAAGTGAAGATGAGCTTGAAATATATAATTAATTATATTAGGTGCGTTTTTTTGCGCACTTATCCAGATCAGAGCAGGTTAGAAAATTTATATACAAAACAACAACAACATTGCTGTTTTTATGACTTTTTTTATAACTTTTTCTGTAGATAGCTGTCCCTGTGAGTAAATATATGCACAGAAGTAATTTCCACATTTCATAACGGCTACGCAGTAACAATTAAGATATTTCAGACAATATGAATAAGCATATCAAATGTGAATAAGTGGAAATCACGCGTTAAATTACATGTGTGTAATTTAAAATTTTTTGTAATTATATCAATATTACTGCTTATGAGTTCCTACATAACACAATCATAATATGTATAATAACAAATTGTTTCAATTTTAATTTTGTTAGGTTAGAAAATATTCTAAGAATATTGCGCCTGTTCTGAAGGGACTCAATAAAATGAGCTGTAGGCGATCATTGTTTGCAAGAAGGCGCAAAGAATCTAACCAGCGAAGATATCGAATACCAAATCTTAGAAACCGTCGCTATACAGCTATTCGCGTTAAGTTCTCTAATCTAGCCTACTATCTATGGAAAAAAGTTATAAAAACGTCATAAAAACAGCAATGTTGTTGTTGTTTTGTATATCAATTTTCTAACGTGCTCTGATTTGGATAAGTGCACAAAAAAACACACCTATTATATAGTGCAAAGATTCAACATTTTTAAAATACCTGAACCGATTTTAGTCTAGTTCTATTCAAAGCCAGATTTGGAAAACGGTTGAGTGTAGGGAAGGGCTGGTTGAATTTAGTTGAGAATTCTGAATCTACTTTACGTAAATTTACAAGAAATAATATGATCCATTACATATTAAATTGTCTGTTGATGTTATTATATTATTCAGGTTAGCTATTTGTACAGACGTTTGGGGAAATGATATTTTAAAAATTGGGGAAACATACATTGAAAAATTGATTTTGGATAATTGGAGTTCATTCTAGACTCGTTTTTCAATACCTAACAGCTTTAGAGGTAATATAAAAAATCTTATCATTTCTAAATCTCGCACTGCTACCACCGTACATTAAATTTGAACATCTACTATCTACATCAGCACCACCGTCCTTAAATTCAAATCCTTTCGGGCAGTTGACCGCATTAATTTCACGATAAATCCAAATCGGGTCTAAAGTAAATTTACATGTTTTCCGCTGAAAGACAACAATATTTCGTCTGTCTTTTGGTCTGCCTTGTCTTTAATTTCTCTGACCACCATCGTCTGCCTTTAATTTCAATTTTTGTCTCAGAAACTCCTTTAAAAAAATTCGTCGAGTGACAAAAAAAAAACCAGTTGATTGAAAAGTATGTACATGCCAAGAGGATTTTCTTCGATCGGTCACAAAGTGACGAAACCACGACGACACCAAAGTGACCATACCAACACGATTGGCCCAGAATCAGGCTAATTTACTTGTTAATAAATAAGTGTATTGAGCGATATGAAGGGCATTCGGACAGTGCAGATGGAGCGGCTTAAACTGAGCTTAAGACAAGACTTAAGAACAAACTCATGTAGGAGGGATTTACCGACAACAAATCGCTAAAAGATAGTCGAACTGGACTGGTGAGTGGTCCGCCGAATGGGTCCATAACTGCGGGGTTAAGTTCATTTCCATTCAATTAGCATCACATCGCGACGGGCGAAAGAGTTTTGTACTGGACTTCATAATATGCTAAATTTATCCAACATTTTGTTGCTATTTTCAGCAAAGGTTTCTCCGCAAGCTTTTATCCCCCGTAGTTAATTATACAACATTATACACATGTGTGCAGAGGTCTTGGCCACTTTACCTCATTATCGCCATTTTTACCGCGTGCAAAGTAAATTATGCTTAGCCCATGAGCAATATTTAAAATTCGATGATGATGACAACAACGAATGGAGTGGCGGAATGGAAGTAGTAAGACGCGATCCAAGAAGTCCGGTTTATCTTTGGTCAGATCCGTTCCGAAAGGAAGATTTGTGTTGGGATTTATTTATTTTCAGTAGAATGCCGTCCAGCTTCTAATCATCCAATTAGATCTTTTGAATTTTTAATAAAGTCGGTCTATTAGCCTTTAATGCTATCTGCTATTCGGTTCTTTGCACTTTGTATAAATTTATATAGTCGATAAAGGCCAGTTAACACTGTTCTCTCTTATCACGGTGGAAAATATATGAGGTGAAAAACGCAAACTAGAACAATTTTAAATTCATTACAGCTGCATTAAGTTGTTCATGTCGAAAGTGATTTGCATTGCGGCTGAGCACGACAACTGCTCTATTCTATTTCTATCAAAAGGTACGAGATTTCATCTAAATCTATGCGATAGTTTCAGAAAGGTATAATTCCATTAAAACAACAAATGCGATGAAACCAAAATACCCACCTGTCTGGTTGTACAAAAAAAAAACAACTCACACTTTTCAAACAAAACCAAAACAAAAAAAAATAATAAAATGGAATAATGTCATCCATCGTATGGCAGATAGTAAACTTTTACCACTAGCGACGAGCAGAGTATAAAATATGAAGAGTTTCGTGCGATTGTATAACTACTCTACTGTCGGTTTTAATTAAGATAAAATAAATAACTGAAAAGTAATTAAAACGCAAATAATTTTTATTAAAGAGAAATGAGAGGCAAATGACCAATTCAATGAGTGGGATAGAATAGGAAAAGAAGGGACTTAAAATCAAATAGCTTGGAAATGTTGTGATTCTTTAGTTAAGAACACTGAAAAGATGGAGTACCTACTTTAAGATTAGGAGAAAATCTAAATTATTTATTCACTGAAATAAAAATAATACTTAACTATTGGAATTCACGTAGCATCTGCTGATTCGATGGCTGAAAAGATTTATAATTTTTAAGATCGTGAATAGCGATAGCACAAGAATAACTTTTGCAAATCAGATCAATTCCCCTCATCATACTATTACTTATAAAATGAGTGAGCGAATGTATTTCACAAGTATTGAAGTAATTTTTCGTTTTCTATTAAGTTTTACAATTTAAGGATTTTTAAGTACCTATACTTTTTTTGCTTTTGTTTACGCAAATATTAATTCGCACGCGTCAAAACTGAGTTTACCTACTTCAAATTATGAAAAAGTATGATAATTGTATCGGTTATATCTCACATATTTATCGAAGAAAAGGATTCATTATGTTCTTAAGGCCTGTATTGAATTGTATGCCAATGGCAAATATTATATTTTCGCTGGCAAATGCATTTGTTTTATTTGCCTTACATGAGGTCTTTGCCTGAAAAACTTTATATAATTTTTTTTAATGCAGTGTAATGATTCAATGCTCACTCATATTTAAATGAATTCAATGGTTTAATTTTTTTTAGGTTTAGAATTGCAACATCCACAACCACGATTCAACCAGAATAATTTTCCGTGACCAGGATAATTTTCCAATTAAAATAATACTGTTCACTATTTAATGATTTTAATAAAACGGATAATATCCATTAGCACCTTTAATGAAAACTTGTAATCTTCGTGTCCATCCAAAGTGATAGACATGGAAGTCGTACTAAGCTTTGTTTTCTACTTGTGCACTTTTAGTGTACCTTTGTATAGTATCAGCAGTTATCACGTGAATTGTGGCGCTTGCATTTCTTCCAGCCTGTCTGATAATTATTAAGTTCTTGATTGTTGTTTGTAGCACTTGCCTCGCAATTATTCTATTATTTCCATAAAACTAATTAATAAGAACAAACACATTCTTCTTAGTTAGTATTACGAATGCAGTTTGACCACTGAAAATGATATTCCATTTGAATTATAATTGAAAAATAGTTCCCTGTCCATTTTTTGCGATTTCAATTTAGTTTTGGTCATATTATAATACATTTCCCTTGAATGCTTACATTCTACATTCCAAACAGATATGCCTTGCAAGTGTTTTCTAAAATATCTCACAGTCTGCATAACACAATTATTATCATAAATGTGCATAATATTAGATTTAACTACTTATGCAGATTATCTACGATAATTTTAACATATGAAACCCAGAGATATAATGGGGATTATATAACATATGAAAACGACTCAACTATTTCTAGTCGGCACGGTGGATAAGATGGAAAAATGGTGAAGAGGTCAGTAATAGACGTGTGGTGGGTTCTGTAATTAGTCGGTATATAAGTTGAATTTATAATAACCTATTCATACTCGTACTCGTACCTATCTACGTACTATATGTGCTGAAATGTCCGTCGTCTACTAGTACCCGTACCCGTACACAATTTTCCACGATCGTTTTTTAGTTTTTAATGCCTTGACGGACATTATCGTTGGCTTTTAATTGAACATTAAATTGTATGGAATTGCGGTTATGCTATTAGCAAAGTTCGTTTTAAAGTTTTTCGAACTAAAAAAAATAGCGGCAACTCAATTAAAATTACATACACAGATTTTAAACGAAAAACTTGAATGAGTGGGACGCATATTATTTGTATTCGAAAATTACAAAGTATTGCGCTTTGGCTTCGGTTGAAAGAACTTCCCAAGTATCCAAGATCTCGATTTAATAGGAAACAAATTTTGTAGCTGAGAAACATCGAAAAATTGACAGAATTCCGGAAAAACAGGCTTCATATGGCTCATACTCCGATGTTGATTTTGTTGCGATAATTAGGACCGTACGTAATTCGTGAGAAATGATCGGACAAATTATATTTCTGCAATAACATCTTATCACGAAGTGGACTCGAATTTTTCGTTTGAAACATTGTGAAATCAGGTAAAATATGCGTGTAGACTGGTTACAGTGAAATAAATATTGAACAGATTATTAGTTTTCTTTAGTTCATATTGTCGAAAATTTTTAAATTTTCTTGAAAAATCACTTAAACAAATGCTTTCCATATGTCTTATAGCTATTTATACAGCTGTTTAAGATAACCTTAAACATGTAAAATGCATGGTTAGCTACATGTTTCAAGAACAATACAGGGATATCTGTAATAGCAAATGCCGCCCAACGTGGGGCACGAACCGCACACTTTACAATTACGTTCAAACAAAAATCATATCGGGTAAATTAAAAGAAGATGTATTGAGTTGTAGGGATCACGGGGATAGGGGATCTCACGATTAAATAGAAAAATAAAGGCGTAATAATGTGTGTTATCAATAGCGTGTTCGGCTGTTATTTTTAATTTGGAAGGCGAAATAGCCACAATCCGAAATCTCAGTTAATGGCTCATCGTATTGTACTTCCTTGACTATTTTTTTTTTAATTTAAATATTCAACATAACATCTGCATTTTAAACTCCGGTTAAAAGCAGTATGAATTTGGTTATTTTAAAATCTACTCATGTTAGCTTACATATTGACGATTATTTAATATATTTATAATTTTCTAATTTTGTTCACTTCACCGAGTGTTGGTGCTCACGCATAAATATATTTAATATGAAGGAACCTACTCACGTTATACCACCGTAGGTTCACGCTACCGAAACGAGATACCTGTATTGAAAAAAGGCTGTCTGACAATTTTATTTTTCAGGATCGATATACGTACCATGTATTTTAATCCTTTCGATTCTTTAATCTTTGTTTCCCTGTGATTTTGCTTGAGAATATCCCGGCATTGACGAGTAAATTTAGTTTAAAATACACAATTACTTGTAAATATATCAAGATAATAAATACAATGACGAATAGTAAAATATTCCTGAAATGAAATTATTGAGAATATTGGTGCTATTAAAAAACAGAAACTATAAAAATAATTGCAAGTACAAATTACACGTACTGTAATGACTGTCAATAGTAAGACACTCGTCTTTGAACCACTGCGCTAATTGCTAGGCCCGAAACCCTATCAACAAATAGAACACAAACCTAACATTTTCCGACTTCTAATTGAACTAATTAGGAAATCAATTTCTAATTACATACCGTCATCCCGAAATCCACTCTACAATCCTAGAAAAGGAGCTAACCTGTCTTTAATAATAGCCGCAGCCCGCGGTTCTGGTCAATTCGTAATGAAAATTCTCCGGGTTCGAAACTGACCGTTCAAAGTGGTCAACATTCTAGGAACTACGGTCGATTACGTTAGGCCTGCATTGGACTATTGAAAACCCGCCTTAAAAGCGTGGATCAATTTTCCGAGAAAATGTGTGAAGACGATGACCATATGGGACCATGATTGCGTCTAGAGTCCAGCTGAATGTTCCATACTCCTATAAAGTTGATTACATGTTGACATTGTCATTGGAGAATGAAGGTTTTTCCAATGTTGTTTATAGATGGGGGTGTAGGGAAGAGCTATGCGGGGAAGAAAATAGGAAAACAAACTCATGGTTGGATTTTTTTCCATAGTTTGAATATGTATGAAGGGAATAAATTAATAAATAGCTGTCGCTTTTAATTTGATGAATATCCTTTGTGTCCCAACAGCGATTTTCGACTCGTTCTCATTCGGTGGAGCCTTAAAAAGTTCCATTCTATAATCCACCGGCGGAGTTCCGGTTATTTTTTTTTTGCTTCGAAGCATTCTCACCCTCTCCTGTAAACCTAAGTAGAAGTAAATGAAGACATTTTTTACAATAAAATAGGCTCTAAACTTCCCATTTCTGCTAAGGTACCATATTTTTTCACGTTTTAGGCTTTTCACAAATATATACGAAATCATGGTGGAGGGCAGAGCAGTATCCTGGGCCGTAACTTTTCTGAGTTGGGTATTTACTAGGCGTATGAGTACACCATTTATTCCACTGGAATCTACCATCGAATAATATGACCCAGGATACATCGGGAGGACTACTTCAGAAATAATAAAAATAAATGTCAGTCGTTTGTTTTTATCAAGGACCACGACCCACCACCTCCATCTTTCTGATAATATACGAGAAAAGTGGCAGAATTGTGGCAAAAACAAGCCACCGCAAATAAGAAGGATATACCGTAGGACGGGGGTAAAAACTCTGACATAATCCCTTGAGAAGTATTCTTCAGCCGTGGTACACATTTGTGACCCTCGCGCCCCTCCGTTCCACCGGCACATACCAAAAAGTTACAATGGTCAGAGAATTTCGTACTAATATGAAACTTCTCTACGGCGAAAAACCAGCCCCGACAAGGAAAAATGATAATTCTTCGGAAGATTCGTCCTGTTGCTCGAGAGGATGTGCGGTAGAAAGTTTCCGTTTGCGGGCAATAAGGAAACTCTTCGGGGAATGAAAGTACAGCCAACCTTACCTACTTCCAAGTGGGTGGTTTTTTTCTGTTGCTTCGACCTCATTATTTGGTTAAAAAGTAATTTTTGGAAGTATTTTGTAGGGGGTTAAGTGTTAATTATTTATGTAATTAGAGTTTTTCTTCTGGGTTATGTTTGCTACGGAAAAGCAGATCTATGTAATATATACATATATAGATATATTTACGTCTAAAGGTGCCAGACGAGAGTGTTCTGTAATTTTTATGTTACACCTTTTTCGGATTTGATTCCCCCTTCTTTTGTATATTGGCATAATTTTTATTTACTACACGGCAATAATTTAATTACTTTTATAATAGGATAATTGACGTTTAAGATTAGACGTCTGGCAATTATTAAAGTATTACGCGAAGGTGTAAGGAGCAAAGGTATAAAAATTGTTAATTTAGGGCCATTGCTACGACCTTGAGTTAAACTCTAACTGGAACTTTAACTAGTAGTTTTTTATAAAACCTTACAGATTTAAGTGCAAAGTGGTTAGCTGGTTTCAATCGCCACAGGTACATTTTTTAATAATGTTACCATTTTGTAATCATAAAAATTTCTTTTATATTCAAAGTGTAATCAAAAGGATTTCTCTATGGTTCTTGCGCAAGATGGGAGTCCTGTGAAATCAAGTAGTCAAAACATTTTAAATATACATTTTCGAAAGCTCATATCATTAAAAGGACATCCTTTTGAAATGATAATTTAAATTTTAAATCTAATATCACGATCAAAATGATATCTTTTCGATATTATAATTCAAACTTTAAAACTAAAATCAATATAGTAATAGATTTCTTTTTGTAATAATCAAGCCCGAAAAGTTTGTAATGTATAGAAACTCTTGGAAGCCTCGGACAAAAAATAGTTACATATTATTTTATGTTCAGTTGTGTCCACTATATCTGGTTGCTGTCTGTCCTTCCATTCGGTTGTTTTTCGGTGTGAGAAGAGCCTGTGTTGAGGTAGTTGCGGCCTTATTATCTAGCTCCACCTTCAGACAAGTCTTCTTGTTCGTACAAATCCTGCTTCCACCTCATTTATTTTTTAAAAAAACACTGTACCTTATTATTGTACACGTATACACTATTATATTCGATTTGTTATTAATCCTTTCTTGTCAACCCATTGCCCCGCTAAATCAACACTCAATTTACATGTTAATCTCAGTGGCGTGCAGCAACTAAATAAATGCAATGTTAGCGGTGGCCAGTTTCATTCATTCACTCATACAGCCAAATAATTCGACTTTAATCAACATTAGCCACCCTGTAAAATTTTCCTTAATTTTAATTTATTTTTAAAATAGAATTAAAAATAAGACGGCAAGAACGCGAAGTGAAAACTAATCGTTGAATTTTCCGAGAATAGTCACAAAAAACTGGGGAGTAATGTTGGCCACACACGGAATCCGAATCAAGAAGGATTTGGGCTGTGGGTATTGAAATGAAGTCGCTACTTACTGGAAATTCAAAATGCAGATTGGTTGGCTGGCTGCACCGCATTTCCACGGAAAATTCACAAGTAATTCCGATACTCGAAATAAGTTCATTTAAGGAAATTGCTTGGCGATTACTCAGTGTCTATCTCGGACGAAACGTTCTGTTCCGTGCCGATTAGTAGGTGAGTACATACTTTATTCTTTATCGTACTTGCCAATCATTTACCAATTAGCATTTCAATGAGATTGGAGTCGATCTCAAAATGCAATTTTCAGTGTGAAACAACTGCAAAGAAGACAAAAGTCGCAAAAAGGTGGGAATCTTGTGAGAAATAAAACAACTCGTCGGAATTCGCAAATAATTAACAATAAATTTTGGGGCAGAAGATAGAGAGAAGCAAGGACAAACTAACAAAATGCAACAGTTTTTTAAGTTCTTGAGGTGTAAATTAGCGTTGACTTGATGTGTGCAGTCGCGTCAGTCCCGTCACAAATCCGAAACGTGTGTACAACGTACCTCCAATAAAATTTCAGTGTGACACACACAACAACTGCGATTTATTGCAATTTTTGACCACAGTGAAATTTTGATCGAGAGCCCCCTCCAAATCCTCGCGCCAATGGTAATTAGTTGCACAAAAACAACACCGACAACGACAACGACGACGACAACAACAGCAACGACGACGACGGCAGCTTTTAATTGTTTCATTACAAATGCTGAAGTGAACTGCATTTTTGAGTGCGACTGTTGCATTCTTTCGCGCCGCGACCATTAATTAATCAGGAATTGGCAGTTCATTAAAATTAGATGAGGTGCAATGAATTAATTGCATTCTGAGGTGAAGTTCTTCGGTGGACGACAGTGAAAATATAAAAATGGAGAGCAATTTTGGGGCTGGTATCACGGCTTCATAAATTGCATTGCATTAACCTGAAATGGATAGGGGTTGCAGTTATGAGGACGAAACAGTAGATGGCATTGCATGATTCGTATAGTCGTCTCTAGATGGCGATTCCGATCGTAAATATTCACAAATTTTAGATTTCGCACAGATCTCGTGGTCGAAAATGTTTATTTGAATTATTCGCGTCTACTAGGAAAGCCTCGATTCCATTTAAACGCTCGCGATTGTATTGCATTGCGGCGAAAATTGCTGGTTTAACAAAATGTTCGGTTGTATCGAATGGCACGAAAAAGATGCAAACTGAGAAAAAAACTACTTAAACTTAAATCGGTACGTACCTAACCTATACACATAATACCTACAACTTGTTTATAATGAAAATACTTCCAATAAAATTACCAGGTAATAAAGGTGAGTAGTGCAACGAGCATGTAGTACTTATAGGCTGTACTCGATAATACATCATTGGGCGTATTAAGTTTAATACGGTTATACTTTGTTTTCGCGGGGCTGTGAGCATGCGATTATGTCTAGACATTAAGCTGAGTATACAGTAAGATGCTAGATTCGTTTTTCTTTCTGTTTCTTAGTGTGCTATGTGGGTGGTAATTTGCTTTTCGGTTTTTTCGTATTACTTTGGATTTTATACAGAATTATGAAGACTGGCAATAGCACTTTGGATTTTATCGTTAATGGAAACTCTGTGTGGAGGGATTTGGTGAGGCAATTGGAAACTTCTCTCTCGAAATTACTTACAACCCGCAACTGTTAAAACCTTTTACTGAAATTGGCAGTCTTCCATTTGTTGGAGGAAATGTTAACGTTTGCCGTTTTAAAAATAACACCCACCAATTCTCTCTACACTTTACAACCATAAGCCCTGTAAATCGTGATTCTCTTGTAACTACATTATTAATTGGCACTAGAATCACACTTTGATGGTGTACCACAAAAATGTTGCAAATGCAATATTGGGTGAAATTAAGAATAGAATAGGAAAAAGTTGGATTCTAGGCTTATAATATATTTGCTCGCATTTGGAAACAGCTAATAACAATGAAAACTTGAAAACTCTACTATATTTTCACCTATCCTATTTTTTGTGATATTGAAAACTCTAAATTTCAAACAGGTCTTACGCAAAATTTCAATTCTTGCACTTAAAACATTAGGGAACAACCATATCGACTTGTGTAACACGCTACGCATGTATCTGTAATAATATAGCTAATAAATGATATCGAATATCCCGGTAATAACTCGTCTTAGTTCAAATGCGTTTTGTAAGCTGAAATTTATCCACTTCGCGGTATCGCGTAGAGGTGCGATCAAAAGATGGATGCACTATTTCGAGTGTAACAGCAAAAGTCGATTAAGTAATTGGCTTTCGTTAATCAAATTACAAGCGATAAGGAAGTAGTCTGCGAAACAACCTAGCTTAGAAGTGTACCAGATTAGATTAAGGAGCTTGGGGAAATCAACATGAGAACCAATAAATCTGCATCAAGATTAGAAATTATGTAATAGAAATCCACTACTCCTTTGACAACTGAGACTACTTGATTATCCCATTCGTAACATTTTTCATAAAATCGATAATAAAAACCCCGCCAATAAAATCATAACAAACATATTTCTTTAGTTAAAAAAAAATTACGATACAAAAGAATTTTCCCATTCACGTAATAAGAATTGTCGTATGTACATACGTTTTAGATTTTACATACACATAAAGCGAAATTTTATAAAAGTTGATAAATTAATAAATGCTACTTTAACTTTAGTCATTGTCTTAATATCTATAACCACAAATAATACCTAGAGGTTGGTACTACGGAAACAGCAACGTTGTTCCATTACAAGACCGATATTACTACCATAATGCACCACAAGAAGGCTGACATATAAACTAAAATGTGGTTGTTATTACAAAAGTAATTGTAGCCTATATATGTATTAATTAGTAAAATACATAGTAATCCATTATTAAAGTCAACTAAGAATTTCACTAGAACTTAAAGAACTTCCAACAGTTCTTAACAAAAAAATGATCACGACGGAATGTTTTTGCAAACCTCAAAAGTAACTAAAATGAAAATGACAAATAACAAAAACAGACAAACACTGAACATTTCAAAGATTTCTTTTCCATTCTCAAATATACCAAAAATATCAAATTTCATTTTCCTCGGAATATTTCTTTCCCATTTAAATTTTTTTTCATGTCACTTTGATCGCACACAAGAAAGTCAAATTGATGTCGTCCTAAAATTAAAACAAAACCAAAAGCAGCAATCGAATAAGAAAAATATGTTTATCAGATTCATTATATATTTAAAGAGTGAATCTGGTTTTTGGATTGATCGTGTTTTTTATTTTAATAATAAAAACCTCCAACTGCGAAAGTTCCGATGCCATGATCAGTATACGATTCGTTCGGGTTTGATTTTAACTTGATTTGCGAAAAGCAATATCAGCTCCTCTGATGAATATCAGTGCCTTGGAGGCATTCCGCACTTGATGATGATCGCGCCAACTATTTATATTCACTTGCAATCGACATGTAGACTAACTAAATAAAAATATCAAAAACATTGATCAGTGACAGCCTAAAGGAATTCCTTTTAACCATATAGGCATGAAAATTATATTGTTTAATGCAAAAATCTCCGCCATGTCGTATTTTGTTGATGCACAATTTCTGAATGACGTGATCAGTAATTTGTCAGCAGAATTATACTGTGAAGTGAAGATCGAAGTTAAAGATCGCGCTTCGAAACGAACCTTAACGTATTGAAATATTCGATCTTGTCGCCTTAATACCTTCGATATATGACAAGGGAGCGTATATATACACAATGTACGCGAGTGAGATAAGAATATATCGAAAAACCCGTTTTATTTAAAATATAAATAACAGACGAAAAAAAATACCGAGCTGGATTTCAATTCAATTTTTGTCATGATCATTGCAAAAATGATCACCTCGCAGTCAGAAACAAGTTTTCACATTGATTTGTGGAAAAGTTTAGTTTCTCAGGTTGAGAATGAGATCTAACAATGAATCTGTTTTGGGTTGCCAATTTAATTTTTTTTAGTATCTTTTGTTAATATATGCACATATTCACAATATTTTCATTATGTTTATTGCATTTTATATCTAATTGAATTCTTTTCTCTGTGTCTTTTCAGATGGTAAGTTTCAACAACAACTTTATTATTTTCAAAAGCATAATGTTAGTTGTAACTGGTAAGTCGAAATGAAGAAGTAGATAAAAAAATCTGACATAAATAATATGAAAGGTTAATCTTAATGGTCTAAGCGGAGGGAATGGTCGTTTGTTGGAATTAAAAATTGTTGTAAGTTGAGGGGAACGCTAGTGAGTATTAGAGCGTTGCCAATTTTTACGCTATGTGCAATTTTTAATAAATTTATGGTCCCAAATCTTATTATGGTAACTTGTAAAATTTAAAAAAAAAATAAAATTATAATTTTATTATACTTGATATGAAGTCCAAAATGGCATAAATTTATGGTAATTTACTAGATTTTAATTTGATTTAACTTGAGTAAGGATAGCACCGAACAAGAAAACTGTTTTGTTTTTATCCATTTGCTTAAAAATTCCAAAGCCTAAAGTGTAATTTGGCCTTGTAATTTCGGTAAATCTCATTAAAGAAGAACTGAAAATAAATAAAATCACAATTCTTTGTCATCTACCTAGTAGGTCGTTGCAAAATCTGTTTCAAGTCACTGAAAGTAAAATAATGAAATATCATATAAATTTCTCACCGTCTCGTGCCATATATTGCGCAGAATTAAATTCGGATTTTTTTAAACTTATGCCCAAACAAATTCTAGTCAAAATGTTGACATAGGACAAGACTAGCCTCCTGCATCATTATGAAAAGTGACATCATGCAGGCGGATCCCAGCTCTTTTTAGGAAAAAAAGACATGTGTCTAGGGCTCTGTTCATGATTTCTGCTATAGCTGCTATTAGCTTCTTTTGTATGCTTTTGTGTGTTCAAAGCAACCAAAAAGCTGCTTTCTCGTGCTTGCTATTTGACACTAGATCTGTCCAAGATTTTTAAAAAGCTTCTTCCACAGCTGCTTTTTGTTGCTGGGTAATTCCATCAAGAATCGCCAAAGTTGTGACCTTACCATCGTCGATTCTTTTGAAAATTTTTGTACTTGAAGAACTAGTGAAAAAAAATACCATTTAATTTTTTTGTTTCTATCTCATTTTTTTTGTTAGTTATATTATTTTAAAGTTTTCGCAAAAATTGTGTCCGAGTCCTCTTTGAAAATTCGTATCTCTGGTAATTTTTATTCTAGAATAATTGAATAGGGCTTATTTTAAAGGGGGAGGTTGTCGCAATATAAAAAAATACGAATAAAAATTATCCTTGAAATTTTTTTTCAAGGATAACGATTTTGTCCTTTATCCTTGAATATCTCAAAATACGTTTTTTTTTTATATTTTATAGGTTATACTGTTTTACAAAACATACCAAAAAAATAACTTGGGATCTGAATGGATCGGGGTCAAAAAAATCGAAGAACCGTGCTTCTCAATTATGTTATTATTGTAATTTTTCTATAACATAATTGGGAAACACTGATGTTCTTCGATTTTGTTTGACCCCGATCCCATTAACATCCATATTCTATTATTCTAGGATAAAAATTACCAGAGATATGAATTTTCAAAGAGGACTCGAACACCATTTTTGCGAAAACTTTAACATACTATAACTAACAAAAAAAATGAGATAGAAACAAAAAATTGAAATTATATCTTTTTTTCACTAATTCTTCGAGTACCTTCCATAAGGCCTTACCGAAGCTATTTACCTGCCTCGTAGTCTCGGTAAGGCCTTATAAAAGGTAGTTTGTTCGTAGGGAAGGTCACAAATTTCGTAATTGTTGGCGATTCTTGATGGAATGACCCTGCTCATACTCCGGACTGTAGCAAGAGAGCAGCTATTGCAATATTCATATGTGTGTTAGCTGTTAGTTTCGTCTCAACGTGATTTTAAATGTTTAAAATGGAAATAAACGAAAAGTTTGAGGACACTACTACTAGTCACTTTATTTTATTATAATATATGTCATGTTACGCCAACTTGCGTATATGTCTCGAACAGCTGTTGTAAGCTATACAAGCTACTTTGGGCTGTCCAAAACGCGAAGAAGCTATTTCTTGCTAAGGCTGACTTTGATAGTTGCTACAATCTTGCTATGCTGTGCTTTCGAAGCAGCTATAGCTGGCATCTTGAACACACCCTCGTTTGGAGGTGTGCTAATGTGTGCGACCACTTATTAATCACGTTGTAATTCGATTTTATTAGAGTGCGCGATAACTGACTGGTATGACGTGATATTTTTTCTATTTCGATGTTACTCCGTGCTGCTATTTCATCTTGATTCTACCGTGGTAGTGATTATGTTTTTTGATAATTCTTAGTATAATGTTTTTGAAAATGAAGCTATGAAAAAAAAAAAATAATGCAAATTTGACTATGAGTTTAGGGTACATTTCTTTTGTCAAAATATTGTTGCCACTAGGTCATAAATTTAAATATTTTCGAATTTAGAACAATTTTATTTTCTTGCGTCTTCCATGACAAAAGCTTAGGGAATATATATTTTCTGAACAAATTTGCAAAAATCAACACGTGACCCGAGATAATTTCCAAGCTCCGCATATCCCTTGCTATCTTCATTCCGAAATCAGACAGTTTCCCGTAATAATACTCTATCGGAACGTAACCATTCACCCGATTATTATTAATTCCAGCCATACAATAGCACCGCAATTTCATTTATATCCGAGCGTAATGTTCGTTCGAATTTCCTCTAAATCGCACTTAACCCGCAAATAACATATCGAAAATTATATCAGTCGACTCTTTATGGAGTTCGAAATGGTAACCTGGTACTCCAGTTGGGCTAAGATATGACGGTATCGATATGAATATTGACTATACCGTTCCGGAAACAGAAAAGGGTAGCTTTAGCCGTATCTCTTCACGGCAGGAGCTATGTAAAAAAAACACCAAACGATATAATTCGGTTTCGTTCATCCCCTCCGAACATTTCTCGAACAGGGAGCGAAAAAAAGGACGAAACGCAGTGAGATTTCCGAACAACCTCCCCCCATTTTTGGAACAGTTCGTCCTCATCCTTGCCTCTTTTCTAAGGTTGCACGAAAAGGTAATTCGTCGTAACTCGATAATCGAAGTAAATTGATAAAACCATCCCCTGAACGAAGAGATTGATTTTTCCCTCTTGCTTGTCCCGGTAAAAAAATATACCGGCTGAGGTGATTTCCTTCCTTTCTCGAAGCACCAGTCTCATTTGTTCAAAATTGTTCGGGTATATCCTTCCTTGTCTTAACAACCCTCTTCAAGAAAAAAAATAGGGAACTTGGGGTATTCGGTACAACGAATTCCGAGGCAAATTGTTTTTCCGTGTTTTAGTTACATGAATTATTTATAAATTTATTATATTAATGGAGGAGTAACGTAAGGACGCACGGTGAGGAAAAGGACCTGAATATTTTTTCCATGTGCCCTTTCCCCAGAGTCCTTGGCTGGCTGAATTCGGGTCGAGAATCCATCAGAAGAGACTGAAAGCTTCTTGTGCTAACCCTATGTGCGGGTATCCTTCGTTAATGATTGCCTCTATGGTCTAGTTCTAGATCCTTTTTTTCTAGTTTTCCGTCGTAGCGTTATTTCGAAGTGAATCAATTTTTTATAGAGTGCAATCATCGTTAATGGTTTCGAGGATTTGTTGAAAAATACGAGTTACACGAAGACACATTAGTTGAGCGGATGATATGGGAAGGTGGTAGAGCACGATATAGCCCTCATAATTTCGAAAAGGTGTTTATCATTCAGTTCACAGCTTTTTTCGCCGAACCCTCATTTTTCGTCGATTTGGGATCTGTACGGGTCTGGGGAATTCTGGACTGAATCCTAGCAATTATAGATATGAAGCGATAAATACTAAGCCATTGCATCATGGAAATAGATTACGTGGTTTGGAGCGCGGATTAGTCCATTTAATTTTCTTCTTTTATAAATTAATTGAAACTAATATTAACATGTTGAAGGTGTAAGAACTGTTTTAAGTCGAAAATTGCATCGTTTACACCGCAATGTTGAAACTTTAAACATATATAGGTTTGTTGGAGAGAAAGGGGACTGAAACTTTGACTTGTTATATTTTTTTGAAACGTTTAGGGTAGAAAATTAAAAAAAAAATGAACAGGCTTACCGCTTACAGGCTTATACTACAAAAATACAACTTTGGAAGGGACATAATCCACAAAAGTTTACGATTTTTATCTCAATATATATTTCCTCTGGTATTTTACTGTAGTAACAATGGATGAAGCTCTCTTGAGAAGCGTGACTTTGAAATTTTTTTTAATTCTTATACCATCGGTAAAATCTACACAGTTAACATTTTTATTTTACCATATTCACTAATAAGCATTCCGCCGGTGAAGCGTTTTAACCCAAGCCCATCTGATGTACTTTATTAGAAGTTTGATTTACTTCAGTTGCAAATAGATTCCATGTGGGAAAAAAAATTGAATCGTTCTCGTTATAATTTTATAAAATATTCTACTGTATTCAAAACTATGCTAAAACATCGAAATAACCAATTTCGTAACAACTTAAAAGCCGACCATATGACTAATGAAAAGGTTCACATTCTGTACACGCTCGAAAGGTTTTAATTAGAGACCTGCATTCTATAAAAAGGTAGGTATAAATAATTACTAACTTCATCCACTTATTTTTGTTCATTTTTTGGCCTTCCTCGATCATCGGATCCCTCCCAAGTTATTTTTGTAATTTTTTGATTTAATACCGAAAATCTTTTTTAATTTGTGCCGGCAGAATGAAGTAGACTTTTTGATGGATTTCTGATCGACGCGATCGATAAGGGTCCTGTGCCACTGCTTTTGCAGGCTTTGGCCACCTTTTTTAAGATTTTTATTCGTTGTCAGTGTAAACAAAATCATTTCTATTAAAATCTCATTTTGATTTATTATTAACAAAAAAAGAAAAAACATAAATAAATTGATCCGATCATCTGGCAAAATATTTTTTTACGGATTTGCTTTTATCGTAAAATTAATAAGGCATGTGGGAGACTATGTAGCGCTTAAAAACCCAAATCGATCGGTGTGTTGAAATCACGTCCAATCGATAGCGAAAAGGTCGTCATCGAAATTATACGGTTGGTCATCCCTGTCGAAGGACGAGTTAGTTCGATTTTTTTTTAAATTAATTATGCGACGGGTGCACACAAGTATTCCATCAATTTTCATCATCATGATCATCACCAAAAATTATACTTTAGTGTGTCCCATCGACAGCTGTCGAAGGAGTCGAGGCGCGCAATATCAGTGGATCGATAGTTGATTGACTTAAAACGGACTGATCGGTAGGAGTTTGATGACCCATCATTTTCGGGATTTTCTTGGGTAGCTCTTTTGGCTACCGACCAGTACGTGACTGTATCCGCCTTATTTTCGAAAGTTACACTGCTCAGATTTCTTGAGGTACAGGAATGATCGGCATTTAGTGATCACTTTGATCTGCATCATTAATTTGAAGGTGAGATTAAGAAGTCGAATAACGGAAATGGAACGTGTGTCCAGTAGAAGACCATGCTTAAGATTTTACTTTTAACATTAGTATACTTACCTAATTAAAATTTTAGATTTATAAACTAAACTTACTTTCGGAGTTCCGATTCTTCAGGCGAAAACAGTTTCTTAGGTGAGTGTTGTTCGGGTGGATTAAGTTGTCGAAAATCAAAGTTTCAAAAGAAAGTCAAAAGGTCAAAATATCAGAAAATGTATAGCAGAAAATGTATAAATTTTGAAATATTATTTCTATACTTAACCGAAATGAGCTGTAAAACTTCAGTTCTCTACATATGTACATTAGTTCAGGACTGAAAATGTCCGACATCCAACAACATCATCCCATGCGAATCCTCAAGATAGGTTAACTTCAATTTATTTCATTCAAATTTCGATTTCGATATTTTTTGAAGATAGTTCATAAGAAAATACAAAATAAATTATGAATTTTCTTTTCAAACTCAAACTTCTTTGCATTATAACAATGATGACGTAGAAAGATATAGGTACCTTTAAACAATATATAAAATTTTGTTTTAAATAAATGCAAATTGCTAAGTATTGTAGCTGTGAGTTTGATTATCGCTAGATAGTGATAATCAAATTCAAGATTATAATACAAGTGCATTAGCACAAATTGATTGGCAGTATATAGGTTCATATGAAACTAAAATCGGAAATATACGATAAATTTTATTTACTAGATAACGGGAAGAAATTCTCAGAAAAAATTGGATTCGATAAGAACTTGAAATCTTGATCTTATCGATATCCGAAAAAAATGTAAAAACATTGTGATGTAATTATTATGACCGCACTTTGAGTTCAAGTTTAAATGACGCCTTATTATTATTTCTGCTGTAAGCAGATGGTAAGCTCGTAGTAGGGAAGGTTCTAATCGAACTAACGCCACTTAGGCAATGACCTCTAGCCTCCAGCTAGCTCACCACAAACTAGGCTGAAAATTCCAATATTTCGGTATGTTCAAAAAGTGCAACGTCATCGTTGGTCATCTCGTAGAACGAAACTTCAATTATTCGGTTCGAAATGAGAATCGAACGGTTGCAATTTACTTCCAAGAGCGACGGAATCCAAATGGGGTCCAGTCTCAGAGGTACCATACAATAATTTGTTCTACCGTGCAACTGAAAAACTGTGTAACGAATCGCGTTAACGACTGAAATCTACTCGCTAAGTCGGTAGACGTGGTCTGAAGCATCGAAACGCTCGAATACAGTAGCCCATCCCAAGATGGTACCGTGCCTGATAGAGGACAAGGCTTTTAAGACAATAAAAGAAAAATCAAACTACTGGCCAAAGTAATTAGCATATAGATGGTTTATGCGGCAGTGAGAACAACTACAGTACGAACAGAAACAGATTGGTTCCTTCGGGGTCCGCAGCTTCTCCTCATATATGACCATCCCGAAAATAGCATCGGTACCAGGCGAGTACCTTGCAGTACACCACCATCTAACCGACCGCTCCGATCAGATATTAGCTCAGCACATTCAGACATGGTGGATGGACACAATTGGTTCTGGATGATCTCTTGTCTTGAAATCGAAAAAAATACCTGATCTTAGCCCCTTCATGCCCTCTACACGATCCCAGCTTTCGCTTAAAGTAAAATATATTATTTGATTTTAATTGAAATTTAAAAACGAAGGGGTGGGGAAAGCATTTATTTAGCACATCAGTAGTCCTGTTTCGAATCAGTTTTATTGCAATTCCGGACAGTTTAATTTGTTGTTTTGATCTTGCGAGTCGTGTGTATGGATGGATCAGTATTTCGTGTGGTATATTCACGTGCTTTTTGCTCATGAAAATTGCATTAAAATCTCATTTAAAACCGCATTCAATACGCGAAGAAGAGACGTGATTTGTAAGTGATTTAATTGTTTCTATAGGTACTTAAAGCGTTGTCTTTTTCCCAAGTTCGTTCGTATTGCATCTGTCTGTAATTCCACCGTTTGAAATTTACCGATAATTAACAATTCAGAACGCATTATGATGGATGCTGTTCTAAATTGCCGATTTTGAAGTATTTGTAAAGCAATTAGTTTGTCTCCTTGTCGCTATACATGTGCACCGAAAAAATATAAAAATTATATTTATATTTTTTTTTCGCTTTGGTTCGTGTTTTTTATTGACAAAATAATTTCTGCTCCTTTTGTGACGAGACAGCCCAAATCGATTTTTTTATTGAATTTGGGTGGGGTAATCTAGGGGCGCTGCCATTTTTCGTAGATTTTAGATGTTTTTCCTGCTTGGAAAAAATGTTATGACTGTACGAGACTGAATTTTCTTCAAATTGAAATTAAATTTCCTTCGAACAGTAATGACAGGATTTGTAGCAAAATTAAAATTTATGCTATTGAGACAGATTGTTCAGATTTTATATTAAGGGGTAACACGACTGTAAAACTTTCAAAAAATCGATTTTTTTTTTGCTTAAAAAATTTTTTGAACCTTGGAGAATATGGGGAAAAAAGTTTAAAACATGAAAACCAATTTTTTCCTTGAATTTCGAGGTCTATACCGAGCGCGTCAGGCTGCTTCGAAACGGCTACCTGCGTCGGATCAGGTATCCATCTGAAAAAGATACTGCCTAATGATTTACCTGTTGGTTTCTAACTTCTCGAATACACTAATAGATATCGCTAGAAAGTTTTTGTGTTCCATTGGATGCATTTTCGCACAGAATTACGTTAGTGTAGCGCCAGTTCATGTACAAAAAGGTCAACATTTTATTCAAGTGGCAAGAAAATCCTAAATATAGCAACGGATATCGCTGTATGTAATTTTAATGGTGGACTGACTAACATACTACGGATTATGAAGGTTCTGGATGTGGATATTGCCATCCAATGCTACAATTTTGGTGTAGAATCTGATGCTAAGCGAACCCAGTACGCTGAGCGTTCATTGACAGATGCGGCAAAAGAGGCGCGCTCCACCATTAAATCGTCCAGGAAAGAGATTGCACAGGAATATTCCAACTTAGAAGGACAGCTTTATGGTACTGGAGTTGCAGATTAATGGTAAAAAATTTTAAAAGCAGAATTATTTATTTGTTCATGTCTGTAACACATTTCAAAACTTTGAACGCGTTTTTCTCGAAACACGATTTTCGAATTCAGCACGCAGCATAACTTGAACAATTTTCATTCTTTTCATTCGAACTTTTCACCATATCTTCAAAATAATATAATTACACGTACGGGATTTTCGATACGTTGATTTAAAAAAAAGTTATTAGCAAATAATTGTCCTGTTTTTGGTCGAAAATTGAATAAAATTATTCAAACACTCGCCAATCACACAAAACTCAATATTTGTAAATTCTCCTACGTGTTTAGCTATACTCATGAAGATTCAGTAATTTTTTTTTCTTTGTGCTAGGTTCAAATTTACGTAAGCTAAACTGCGTGCCGCAGAGCGTCTAAAATTTAACATGCCTCGGGAGAATGGCTTTAGTGCCGCCATTTTGTAAATTTTTTTTTTATTGTATACTTAAATACATGGTTATTAACTTCCCTAAATATTATTAGTCTATTTCCTTTCTTTCCATTAAAAAAAAATTGTCGGAAAAGAGCCTTTTTTTAGGCCGTTACAGTGGTGTTACCCCTTAAGGAAACTGTTAACCAGTTAATTACTAGCTATCCAAATTTGCAATCATTTTGACCTCTGCATATACGTTTCTTTTTCAATTTCTATTAGAATCCCGATAAGTACGAGAAGCCATAGGAAGGGAGACATCTTCCCATTGTTCTTCTTGCTGCTTTTCTTTTAACCTTTCACCTCTCCCGGTTTCTCAATTGAGCTTTATATCGAAGGATTCTTGAGATCGGAATCCTGGTTCTCGATATTGCTTCACTCCCGTTGAGAACTCCACAAGTAGGTAGAACTGACTTTATTCAATGTATTTCAGCGGACCACCCATTACCAAACTTCCCGTTATTTCCCAATCTAGCATTTTTATTTATAAAGATATGCTAAATTGTTAGCTTTGAAAGCCGAACAGTTTCAGACAAGAGAAGAACTCAACGAAAATGCATCAAGCAAGAACAAAGCCTCCAACATTTCCATTTTGCTTGAATTAAACGATTGTTAAATTTTGTCATGAATTTATAATTATATATTAGAATTCTGTTCTGTAGTTCGAACGAAACCGTGATAAATCTGCCATAAATAAATGTAAGTCACTCATTTAAATTAGAGGTGAAATCAATGTCCCATAAAATTTTAGCTTGCAACTTTAACTGTCCGTCTTCCTAAACTACAACCTCTCCAACTGACCTTAATGGACCCAAATTCCCACATTATTTCGATGTGAAACAAACCAATTTGATTGTCATATGAAGCCCCAAAGACCTGTCAAAGTCAGTAAAGAAAAAAAGAAAAAGAATTGGGTCACTGACCACTTCTACTAGCACCACACTCTCCACAAATAAATAAAAGCCGGCCCAGTCCGGTGTGGCAGAAGCACCCAAAACTCGAAAAAATTAATTTATCACTAAGCTTTACGGTCCGCTCCATTCATCGTTCATTCATACAATTTGGGCCTTATCAAAGTCCCCTTTCGCCTGAGAGGAAGGAGGTGCAACTATATTCCCGCCACTAGCGTGCGCACAGTCCCACCCATTGATCCCAAATAAGTGCCTTAAATAATAGTCTGTCAAAACTGTCAAACAACCGGCCGGCCTATTAGAAATATTGTCACTCTCTCTGACAACCGGGTTGAAAGTTATGCGCGATTTTTTGTCATCATCATCAAACAGTTCAAGGTTATGTATGCCTTGTCGCATCAATAATTTGGTGTTTTTTCGCCCGCAAGCGTTGAAAAAGTATTTCCGTAAAATAAAGAGCCCCAACTGGATCCATATGTTGCGCTCGGCTAAATGTGTGTATTTTTAGCCGGCGAGATCAATCATATTCTTCCAATTTGAATTATTACAACAAATGGCCATTTGCATTCGATAACGAGTAATAGTAATAATATCGGAAAGACGGAGCTGAACTGATGAAAAAACTCCAGTCTTAATTGGCTGTTGACAAACAAATTCTGGAAGTCGGAGGAATCCATCATCGAGCCGCCATTAAATCTGACAGATATGTTCGAAAATATATTTTAACCCTCTTATTCTTGATTTCAATGTTTACTGAGCCCATTTGTTTTGTGCGGGCGAATAAGTCACCCATTTAAAATTCGGAAAAGAAAGCAACCTGATTGATAATAGACCGGTGCGAAAAGGGATCGTTGAACCCTGATAGATACCGAGCATCAAACATAACTCGTATTATATAGCTACCCTATGACGTCAGCAGGTTCATGTACATTTCACGTTCACTTATGAAATCAGCTGATTGTCAACGAGAATGATTGATGGCCCACTGCTGGATGACAGTTTGTTTGGTTGCGTCGCAATCGTCCCTCCGTTTTTTTTCTTTTTATTGTGATGATGAAAAGAATAAAAATAAATTTAGTACGCATCGAGGTTCATCTTTTTCCCTCAGAATTTTTATCGATTTTACCCATATAGAAATGGTTGCGGTATTAGACACGAGAGGGACGCCCATGCATGGCAACACACATGCACCGGGACAAAGAGGAGCAGCAGCTTCCCAGGACAGGGACAGGAGTAGGACGAGTAGGTGGATATGGCATACGGTGCTGTGGTGTTAAGTGCTCCGCACAGCGCATCGCTAGATTCCCGGCTGCCTGCCCGGTTAATTGATTATCCAAACTGCATTGTGGATGTGCCATCTCCCATATCTGGTGGCAGAGCCCTCTTTTTTGAGCCATTCCCGTCTAAATTTAGAACCAACATATGCATATCTCTCCGTGCATATGATGAAGATGACTACGACGACGACGAGGAGGATGACGGACCCATGTCTCCATATTCTGGATATAATTGTGGTGGGTGCACGATATACTCTTACTTTGGGTTTATTTCCAGGGTGTCTACCGCTTGTTAGCCAGCTCATTGGGAGGCCTGAAGCATTACGGCGAGCCTTGTATGTGGCATCCTGGCTTCCTCATCTCGCAATGGCATTACCCGCTTGCCCTGCATCCGTGCCCATATTCCACACTCTAAACGATCAAAAATTGTCTGTGATTTCAATCAATTCGAAATTGAATGGCGCGTTTTTTCCGCTTATTTTCCGAAGGCGCGTTCGTTGTTTCACATGTCCGCATTTCGAATCGGGGTATTGTTTAGGCGACTGTAATTGCCGCCAAGTGAATTCAAATCGCACATTCGAAAAATTTGCGATCTCAAATTGAATGGAAATGCATAAATTGGTCGTGTGCGCTACGCGAACTGTACGTGAATCATTCGATTGGGAGCGATTTCAGTTGCGGAATTTGAGGCGATGATATTGTTATAGTTTTTGCGGCCAGTGCACTCAAGTGAATCATTTGGGTCGGTGAGGGTCAAAAGATAAACTGATCTGTAGCTGGTATCGTGCTGGAATTCTCGGAAAAGCGGAAAAACTTTTCCTATTTCAGATTGATAGTAAAACGTCGAGTTTTACTTGAGGAAGGTGGTAGGTAGTGATGCAACTCTAAGGATGAGAACTTCATGTTGAACTTCAAAAAGGTGCTCTAAATTTTTTCATAGTAGCAATCCGGACTTATAATGCTGCAAGTGGTCAGAGATTGTATAGAAATCAATTTGATGAATATAAAGTCAATGCAATAATATGTTGCCTCGGTAGCCTAGTAGCTAGATTGTTAGTATACTAACATTGGAATCAATGTTAGTGGTCTAAAAAATTCATAGGAACTAAAAAAAAATAAAGTCAATAAACTCATCGGAAGCAAAAAAAAATATTTCGTGTGTTTCACTTTATTCGAAAAGGGCAGGCAACAACCAGGGGCCGTGCCGACAGAACAGCGTTACCTGCTCAGTGTGAAATATTGTAATCTAATCGGGTGTTAGCTGGATTTGGTGGAGGTTATGACCACGTTGTGAGATACCATCCATCCTATAGAATTCAATGTGATGTATACCTGTTTATATAAGTGGTAATGTGTCAAGCTTCAACCTTTTTTTTATATATTGAGAAGCTTCTCCAAAAGTTATCCTTAATACGAGTCCATCAAGTGTTCCAATTTTAAAAATTGGAACACTCTTCCTAAATTAGCAAAGTAGTATATTTTAATTTATTGTTTATAATTTTTAATTAGCGTACTCTAATCAATGACATTCAAACTGCCTTACAGAATAATTCTATTGAAACGCAATATACCTACTACCAACTGATTTATTTCTGACAATATCCAAATGTTTGAATGTATTTTTGACATTGTTCCTATCCTTCCGAACGTAACGTCGAGCTGTCATCGCAGCTTTATTATCCAATAAATCATGACATAACTTTTTTACTTCCACGACAAAATTCAATCAAATATTTGCCGATATAATTTTTATTTTATTAAAAAAAAAGTATTTTTCAAAATATCAAAATTCTCGTTTCTTTTTCTTCAAAATTATTTTGCACAATGAGTGATCGATCACGATTCGATCGTTGGATTGTAATCGTTCAAAAATGCGATCAAATCAATTTTGAAGGAAATTATCATAGAATACAATAAGCTGATATTGTTTACGTATAATCAGTTTAGGTTTTATCGAATAAAAGACATTTTCAATTTAGGTCGGCATGTCATTCAAATCTAAAGAATTCCATTCCATACATTATTAGATTACATTTTCCGTGATTTTCAATAGAAAACAGAACCGAATACCACACGTGCCCTTGCACCATCCCAAACCCAGCCTCATCTTCATAATTGAAGAACTGGGATTCCAGAGCTTTTTTCTATTCTATCGGTTTTTCCTCAGTTTTTTTTCCGTCCTGTGTGCACTTCACTTTGAGATTCTCAGTATAAATGGAAAATTCTAGATATGTAAGGCAGCTAGCTACAGCGAACAAAATAACAATCCCGACCAACCCAAACCGCCTGGCAAAAATGTTTTCCACTAGAGAGCAAGAAGGAAGAAGAAAATTCCAATTTAGAGCGGTCTTTTTTTTGCCAACATTGAAAAAGGTTTGGTACATTGCATATGGCTTTTCCACCAGACGTAGCCTAGTCTAGTTATATACACAGTTGAGAATGAGGCAGGGAAAGGACCTGGGATCGAAAATGTATAGCAATAACATAATGGAAGAAACTAAAGACGAAGATGAGGGAAATCCACGAAAATAGGAACGATATGAAATAAGAGGTGGTAGTGCTTGTTGGGCGAGATTGAAAAAGCTTTCACAAAATGAACGGAATATCCTGTTTTCAGAACGCACTCGTCGTTGTCCTTGTTTTCGTGCACAATTATACTAACAGCTCTCCATCCCCGACCTGAAAATTTCAACGTCCTACATTATTTCCAGTTTTTTCCCGTAGCTACTCTCTACCCATCATCATCATCAGCGCCATCCTCATCTTTGTCCTTAGTGCAATTTTCCAGACCAGAAAGCTTATTCCGAGACGCGCATATCCTTGCTCTACTTCCCTATACAAAAATACACAGTTCACTCTATGGTCTAGGAATAGAAAAATAGCTTGGTTTGCTCCCAGCTTTCCGAATAGCGTAGCATGCTTCGAGACATGAGACGATATAGACACAAAAGTTACCATACATAAGTCGGGAAAACATAGAAGTGTCTGCCCGGTAACGCGATGGGTTCGGAGGACGTGGGGTGGACTATTGGAGACGACGTTTAATGGGGTGCTTTGATGCGATTGGTTTCTGTATAGCGCAGACTCTCGAAATCATCGAATCCCAAGAAGTAATATGAATTAAGTTGTTTGTTTGTGTATAATACATTTTTATGGTGGTGGACATCACATCAGAGAACTCACTTCTCACACCCTTGTTTGGATCCAAAAAAAGGAAAGAAGTGAAGCAGCAGGACCGCCACTGAAGGAATTTCCGCACATTCTATGGAAATATCGTTGCTTATATGCTACGTATCCCGTCTGGTATGACCCAAGCGACCGGATCCACTTCTTTTCTGTCAGAGGACTCTGGGACACATATTTCTTCTATTCGGGGTAAAGGAAGTGGACTATAAAGGACATACCAGGACCGTGATGGAGAAGTGTGTGGGTGGCGTTTTCGGGTGAAATGTATGAATGGATCAAACATTCGTAGTGTCTGCTATTGGAAGGTGTGTACACCATGGTTTAAGTTCTTAAAAGATACCAAGCTAAAGGTACTCACTGCGAGGAGTGTAAGAGGCTACAGGGAATCCTTTTTTCTTGCGCTGTAATTTCTGTATTGGGCGAGAATATGTCGCTTTTGGTCGTTTTTGCAGCAGGTTTATAGCTGTCACTTTCAGACACTATTTTGTCATTTATAGAATTTTAGATTTTTTGTGAAACAGTGTTTTGAAAGTGAGAAATAATTTTTTTCTCAAGTTTAAAGTTCTCAAATGTTTTAGTGTTGCTCTTCTTTATAAGACCATTACACCCAGTCTTCGTTCGTTCCCTTTCGCCCTTTTCGGTTATAACTTTTCGCTCTATCTTTTCAAAATGTTTAATTTTTAAACACTAATTGTAGCTGAGTTGTGCGTTTGGCGTATCGAATAGGTATCCACATTTCCAGTGTACACGAGAAAAGTGAAACTCGGTATATCTTTGGGTAATAAGAAAAAAAAAATTAAAAATAAAATTCAGAAATTAAATAAATACTTGACGGAGGCAATGGAACCATTAGATGCCACTTAAAAAAATAGCATAATTCTTAAACCATGCCTCATATCTCAATATTTCTTCATATATTTAATTCTTCGAGTTCAACATAACTTGTATGTAACTATTAAATTTGTATAGGAAGTAAGTCAAACGCTTTCTCGCTAATTTTTATACAGTAAAAAAACACACACACAATGAAGAAGAGCGCAGTTTTAGGTTTTCCCTTAATTTCATTAATATGAAGAGCTTCACCGCCTCTGGTGGATCTAAAATTTACTCAAGAATCGATTTTAATTTAAAGTATCAAATTAAAAGATATGTAGATAACATGCCAATTCACAAGTGTACGATCTGCTCAGATATAAGAGCCGGCCCTGTTGTTCTCTAGTATATCTACGTGCATACGCTGACCGGTTCTAACTGTCTGGTGTAAAGTAGCGACTGAGGCGCATAATGTTAGCGAACCTGAACTTCACCTGTTTATTGGAGTTTCAAATTTAACTGAATTAATTTACAGAATCTTTGTTCTTATTATATTTGACATCATTCTTATGAAATATTTTCTATTTTCTATCAAAGTCAAATTGTTCAATGTTCATGTCTATGAGCACGTCACTTGCTCAGAAAGGTGCGAGCAGCATCTAGAAGATATTGATTGCACTATACGAACTCTCGAGATACACCAATTTGATCCCACTCGCCAAAATTGAGCTACAGAACGGCGGCCTCAAAAGCAACCACAAATGCAAACATAACAACACGGAAAGAAAATCCTTGGTAAAATCAAACAAAAACGTTGTTTAAATTTGCCTCAAACAACGAAATAGGTAATATTAAACAAGTGTAAATAGTATAATGACTACGATAAAATAGTTTTAGAGACTCGAAAAAATTGTCTGTTAACATTTTTGATAATTATTTGTTAATACAGTTTGATTAAATAGTAATTAGTTTACTATTCATAATGTTACCCCAACAATTTCAGTAGTTTTCCTAATAATACTACCGTACCTATTTGAAGTACTCTTCCAATCTGTAAAATAAATAATACTATACTTTTGAATCTTCCTCTCTTCGTATGTAGACAAATAGATGTACACTGCTCTTCATACCTAGATACCCTTGAATAAAATCTTCTAACTATATTAAAACATAAATATCAATTGGTACTATAGGAAAAATATTTATTTAATATAATTTTAATACAATTATTGTAACAACTGCTAATCTAAAATATAAACAGTATTGTATTTATTTAAACACTTTAATAATATTAAAAATAATTGTATGTGTACATAGGTACGTGTCAATACATAAATAGTAATATACAAAAAACTTAAACAAATTTGCTTCTATGGTAGCTTCTCACCATGAAAAATTCCATTCTTATAGTAATATGCAGATCTATAAAAGTTTTCAATCTTTTAAATAAAACACCATTGTTTACTATGAGTAACTTATGTAATAATATTGATGAAAAGTAATTAACAACAAATTCTTTACTAAAACACTTTCAATCTACATACATTTTATATATAGTTTTGATTAATTTCAACGTACCACATTGCAGCTACTAAATAATAAGAATTATTTTGCTAGCAAAAGCGTTTTATATCTAGTATTTCTTCGGAAAGTAAACAATGTAGCGAGCTGAAAATATTTGGGTTGAACTATAGCAATCACAGACAGAAAATCTTTTATGAATGAATTTCCTAATGCCAGAAGTTAGCAATCAAGAGTTTATATATCTTTAAACAAGAAAACAACATTTTTCAGCAACTTCAAAAATTGAAATATTGAAATACATGACTCCAATTTACTTGTAACACTACGCGCAGATATGATTATACACTTTACTGCACGTGGTATTTCACTGCAAAATGACAACGGCTTAACAATCACTCTCGTACCTGCTGATTCTTTGACTACGATCCTTATTCAAATTGAATACTAGAAAACAGTATCAGTGTTTGAATCACTTCTAATCATTGTTAAATTTGACAATGTTATTCGTAGTTTTTACTATTTACAATGTGAGATAACAATTTCGTAGTTACCGAACAACACAATTTATTAAATCAAACAATATCGTCAACTATTCTTCTGTTTAATTGTGGTACTGTTTTTAATTATTTAATTTAACTATTTCTCAATTGTTTACTGCAAATATTAAACTATTTGAACATACTATTTCAATTGAAATTGAAAGAATAGCATTTTGACTATGCAAAATAGTTAATCTAACCAATGATACTTTTTTCCGTGAATGTTTTATAGAGTCTTAAAAAATACTAAACACAAATCCACAAAAATAATATAAAATATAACGTTTGTCTGATGTCCAATGTGTTTTGGTGTTGCTTAAACAAATCAATTTTGTAATTTAATTAAAGCGAAGCCCTTCCCTTTCTGAAGTAAACAATACACTCATTAAATCACCTAATAACATACCGCAAAATGCTAATTGTACCAACAACTACTGACTATCAATTGATTTGTTGTTGCTATTGTTTTCGTAACTGACTTTTCTTAGCATAGAAATCAATTTTTAACCATGACAATAAAACGAAAATTTTTATTTGAGGCTTTACGTTAATTGTTTTAATAATATCAATTCGACTGTTGGTACGATACCGGGGACAAATATTGCATCAGCGACACTGTTAATTTCGTTCTAAGGGCATAAGCGAAGCGCTGATACCACCCGGACGTGGATAATAGCATTAAAGCGTTACGATAACCGCCCATTCATAGTTCATTGCATTTTTAACAATAATAACCGACTTTTTAACAGCCTATTTTTATTATTTCTGGGAGATACTCGCAGCAGTTTGGTGCGTTAATGGCGGCGGTATATGTTTTGTTTTTACCTCGATGAGCGAACTGTAGGGGTATTTTTTTACTGCGAAAATACAATAATTGAGATAATTGAAATGCAATTGGGCATGTGAATGCATCGTTAATATTGGGTTTGGGGTTGCCAACTTTAACACGGCCGCACATGACCAGAAGAGGATTTTGAGGTTGCAGGAAAAAATGACGAAACTAAAAACAACGAGCTGACCATTTTTGTTCTTTTTTTTTGTTTAAAATGCTGAAAACCGGCTTTTTGTGGGTTTCGATGCGTCGTTTCATACCCCCGTCACCTGAGCATTCGCAAGGAGTTAATTCTGTTAATTGTGCATTATCGTCAGGTGAAAATGGTCACGAGAATGGACAGAATTGGAATTGAAGGTAACCTGTATAAGCACGCAACTTTGTGTACAGTTGAGCGCATTGATCGGGCGTCTTTGAAAGGTAGCATTAACGTGGATATACACAACCGGGGCATAACGTTAATCGGCGAGAACGAGTCAGCAAAATGTCATGTGCGATCCCCTAGGGGCTGCGTGGCATGGTCTCGATGTAAGGGTAAAAAAGTGCGGCCAAAGCGGATTATTCAAATAACGATTTGAAGCCTTATTTAACATGTCACATGAAATTTAAGGATTACTAAGGCAAAGTACCGCATAATGAGCTGATTTAAGTCAATGAGGTTTTTCTTAATTTAACTAAAGATGTAGTACAGTTTTCAACAATGCGGTGTATAGTGAGATATTGTTGCGGTCACATAGCAACGAGGTCTTAGTATGTAATTCACTATAATAACTAAAGGCAGTACACTATTTTTTTTCTAAAACAAAAACAAAATCCGGACATACAAAATACCTATCAAATATGCCGATTTTTACTTTATTATTTTAATAATAAAATATTGTTATCGATTTTAAAAAAAAAAAAATTTGCTACCCTGAAAATTTTTTTTTATACGTTTTATGACTAATAAGCACCAAAAAAGCAAAAAAAATGTTCAGTCTGTCTGTGCGCCGTCCGCCGTACGCAAAACGTTTGAGGGCTTATAACTCCTAAACCCTATGAGCTATTAAATTGAAATTTTGTTTATTAATAGACTGGGTAGGTCCCTTGAAGTTACCACTTTTTGGGGGGTGGGAGTATGAGGGGGAGGTGGGGGAAGCGTTTTTTTGGTTTCTAGATCGCAGCAACCGCTTATGTTAGGAAGCTGAAACTTGGAATTTGTATAGAGCTTCAATAGTGGACCCATTTGTTGATATGGGTGAAGGGGTGTGGCAGTGGGGGGAAAAATAATGCGTCCAAAAGGTTCGAAAGTCGAGATCGAGACATTCTAAAATCAATATCTCCTAACCGGTTAATGTCACGAAATTAAAACTAAATACTCATCTGTAGGTATACTAGGAGAATAGATTGGAAACATATTTTTGAGAGGGGGCAGTGAAGTACGGGGGTGGGGGTTGAAAAACTTTAGATTACGTTATCTCACGAACCAATTGCACTAGAGAAATAAAATTTGATTTCTGTATAAAGGTTGACAAATAAAGTTTGCTGAAAGTAAAATTTTTTAAGGGGGCGGTGGAACATGGAAGTGGAAGGGGTAAGAATTTTTTTAAAAAATCGTGTCTCATATCTCAAGAACAGTGTAAGATAGATGCTTAAAATTTTTGCCAGAAGTAGGCCTAATAGACTCCCAGCAGAAAAAAAAATTTCAGGGATGAGGGTGTAGAGGGTGAGGGTGAAAAGTAAAAAGTTCTGATTTTTATATCTCGAGAGCCTATAATGATATCAAGCTGAAACTTAGTATTTAGATAGAGCTATAGTAGTAGCAAGGTGGAAAAATATAATTTTTTATAGGTGTAGTATGGTATGGGGGTGGGGGATGTTTTTCCTAACTATAGAACGGCTTATGCTAGAAAGTTGAAATTCGGAACGTATATGTAACTCAACTAGAAAAGTAATTTTGTTTTAAAAAAATATCAAATATCCATTGGCGTTCGGAAGGGGGGCGAAAAAAATTATGTGAAAATGGAATGCATATATTTTCATAATTTTCGTCATATCTATTAGGTCTTTCCAAATATTAAATTCATTTTGATTCTACGGCTTCTTCATATAAATACCTAGAAAGTGTTTTCAGGATTTTTTGAAATTCGACCCGCAAGGTGGTGTAAAGAGGATGTATACATTTTCACGAATTCAGCCGTATCCCTCAAGTCTGACTAGATATCGAATAACTTTTCACTTCCACGGGCTTATTTAATAATCACCTAAAACTCGTTTTCAAGTTTTTGCCTTTTTCAACCCCTAAGAGGGTATAAATGGGTTGAACACGTTTTCACAAATTTCGTCATATCTCTTAAGAGTTATAATACATGGGATTGGTTTTCACTTCCTCTGGCTTTCTTTACATATATCTAAAAAATAATTTCAGGATTTTTGGATATTCAACCCCAAAGTGAGTGCAAGGGGGTTGCATATGTTTTCACAAATTCTTACATATTTCTTAGTTCTAATGAGATATCGATTTCATTTTTACTTCCTAAGGCTTCTTACATAATCGTCAAAACGTTGATTTCAGGATGTTTGTTATTCAACTCCAATAGGACGTAAGGCTTTCGACATATTTCTCAGGATTGATGAGATATTAGATTGGTTTGCACTTCCACAGACTTTTTATATAATCGTCTACAAACGCATTTCCGATTTCATGTAATGGCCCAAAACCAAATCACGAAAAACCTTCTAATGGCGTAACAACTGATATTATACTAGGACTAGACCTCGTCCCGGAGTATGACCCAATTAAGTAATTCATATGATATATGTGGCAGCGGCGTAAGTATTCTAGCGCGACCCCATTCTAACTGCTTCCCGAACTTTTTTTTAGGTTTTCAGTTACATAGTAACATACACCGCATCTCAGAATTAAACTCGTTCCGAACTTCTACCCAAAAAATAATAAAGCTGCACCCAGACTGTTGGCAGATTTTTATTGTTAAAACTACTATGTCCTTTTGCATAGAACCTTTATGCTGAGACCTGCGTTAACGCGAGAAAAAATTTCGCGTCAGACTCTTCAGTTTAGTAGCTACACTCTAAAAACAGTTTGTAAAAATATTCTGTCTTTAAAGCAAAAATAAGTGGAAAAATACAAAATCTATGTAATTGGACGTTCTATTGAAGTATAATCGTTTTTTAGCGCAAAAATAGGTAAAATATTAAAATATTATAGGTTTTATGAAAAGAGTAAATTTAGGCGTCATGATTATATTACTCCATTAATAAGGTAAATTCAGGCTTGGTGTAATTTTATTTTAAATACTGTGTAATATTACGCCAGAATAAACAAGTTCTCGAAAATTCATTTTATCATTTCATTCTACTTCACATCGTCAGGTTTGTTAAATCAACCAAATGTTTTTGTGCAATATTTGTAAATTATTTTCCGAATCAGTAGCCGTAATATCATTGTCAAATTGTGAAATTGCGTTTTTAATTTATGATTTTACCGTATAATTATAAATCTGAATTAAATGGAGGATATTCCCCTATAATAAAATGGTACTTTTACACAAAAAGTGTGTAATAATTGCATTCTCTGTGTAATAATTACACCACTTTTGTCTATTGATCACGCCACTATTGTCAAATGATTACATCACTGATGTGTATTGATTACGCATATGTTGTGTAATTATTACAACTTATTTGTGTAATTTTCCCTCTAATTACACATGCATATACTTTTACCATTACTATCGATGGAAAACAGTTGCCAACTATAATAATGGTAAATTTACTCCAATATTTCTTAGAGTGTGCACTTCGAGTAATGGCTAACTTATTTCCGTAGCGCGTTAGAAATAAAGACAAGTATTGCACAGCTGCTGAAACATGATATTGAATAGGAATTAATAAACACAAGACCTTTACCATTTCAACAATTTATTGTAGAAATGTCGATATCCGTTTCATTCATTTGAGCTGTCAAATTTCCAACTCGAAATTTCTAATATGAATTTGGCCAAACTAACGCTGCAAACACCGCTTTATATCGCCTCACGTCTCATGCCGTTAATGGCACTGTGTTGAAAGTAGCGCGCTTAGTTGTGACTGTACCTGCGTGTAACGTCATATCGCATCACGTTAGACGCAGGTATGGCCCCAGCATTGGGGAACAAAAACCTAAAAGAGAAAGAGTGTTTGTGTGTTCTTAAAATTAAAAAGTGTTGAAAGATTGCAATATAGCACTGTGGAGGGTTTTTCATTGTAATTATGAAAAGAATTTTATAATACATAATACATAAAAAAAATTAAAAATGAAATAAAGCATAAAACCGTAGGTATATCGTCGTTCACAAGGGGTCAATATATGTTTTATATCTTAAGCCTCAGATCCAATACTTTTAGGAAAAGATGTTATATATATTACAGTGTAGGAGCATTTCTAAAGTGAGGTTCGTACCTTTGGGATAATAGACTGACTCGCTCACACTAAAATTTTATTGAACAGGGATAATAATCGTAAGTTCAAAGTTCACGAGTACATGAAAATTGCAAATGAAAGTTACCTTGTTACCCAATTTTGTATTTTCGCGAACCTTTAACACCTAAAAAATAGTGTTTGTTTATCATGCACCTGTCATCGTTTAAACATGTTTTGGATGCCTTATAAATTTCGAATTTGTAAATATATCTCAGGAACAGCTCATGCTAGAAAGTTAGAACTTTAAATATATATAGTCACTTCTTATATGAAGTTATATAGTTATTCTTATAATGAAATGATAAGAACCTGTAAGAAAATACGTAAAATAATGTATTTCAAGCACAATAAGGCAGGAAGCCAGGGCCCGATTTGGGCTGTAGCGCCTTTGATGATGAATTGTCTGAAAGTTCTATTCAGTTTATTAAAATTAACTTAAGGGCTCTCATACCCCTGACATTTTTAAAAAATTGATTTTTTTTTCTTACAGATTTTTATTTGTTATACTTTTAAGAATAAAAAAACAAAATTTAGAATTCAGAAAAAAAAAATTTTAAGAATATTCCTCTACGTTACAAAGTTATAGCAATAAATGTGATCTGGCTAACTGCCGTGCCCCTCTCGACAGCTGCGTTTCGTATTTCTTTTGTTCGCAAAACCTGGGTTGCTTAGAAAACAAGGTCTTTTAAAGGACCAAGTTTATAGGAAGAGACAAGGGGAAGAAGGTGTACAGTACGAGGATTTAATAATTCCACCTTGATAGCTCCATCCTAGAATTTAGAATTTTACTGTTTGCAGTAGACGCTCCAATGCATAGAAATAATTTAAGTAAAATATTTGTCATTTAATTTATCCCATAATTGGAGTAATACAGAATTTAATGAAGTGGACTATGACCTGGCCAGTGTGTTGACTTAGAATAAGACCACACTTTGAAAATTGCTTTCTGACGAAAGTCCACTTGAAAAAATCGACGGCAAGACCAATGAAAAGTGGAGTCAAGGAAAAATTAGAGTTAGATTCAATGCCAACGAACATGGAATAGCCACTGAAAAGGACATTAGTGTAAACGATGTACTGTCTGTATTGACTATATTATTTAAAGGAGGAGACTATCAGTGGCCCAGTATTTGCCTCATGTATTTCTGCAAAACACTTTAAGAGAATTTTCGTCAAAAGTTTCATTGATTTCTTTAAAGACTTACGAAAATTTTCCCAAAAATATAGGCAATCCGCCTTCGTTCCAAATTATCTCGGTTCACCGGTTCAAATTTACGATTCATTGAGCCTTCAGGTTTGGAAAATTACTCCAAAAAAAATTCTACCTTATTCGATATCCAACAACAATAACATCATCTAATTAATTTATTCCGAGCCAGGACTCTACCTTACATACGCTGGGCGTATAGATTAAAAACAGATCCAATATACCTAAATATTCGGCATATCTACATTTATAATGGTATTACATTGTAAAGCCGTAGCATGGCCATTAGAGCCTGAATAAAAAGGGCTTTAAGGAAAAGCGAGCCAAAAAAGAACGAGTCTTCAGCTAAGGCAAACCAGGGGAGTAATTCATCCACGTGTCTGCGCACTCCAAGAAAGTTTTTAAAAAAAAATTCTGCACTGTGTGTTTGTATTAGTGTTTCACCGAGTACAGGACTAACGTCCTTTTTTTCTCCTTATTTCGAGAAAAAAACGCGAAGTATACTTGCCATCCAATACTTTGCCACGCGGACTGTCGAAACGAGATAGAGATGGGGCTTTTCTTTCGCGAAAAACCAACTCGAAAAATGCTTTACGTGCGGCTGTATGTGTGCGGATTTTTGAACGAAAAAGGTATAATTTATGGGCGGATATAATGTGCTTTCTCCATTTTTATTTGTTTTTCTTGGCATGGTGTTTTCCTCCTGATTTCCATCAGTTTTTCTCTGTTCTTCTTCTTATTTTTCGATAGCGTGGGTCTTGTTCTTCGTTTCTAGTTGTGGTCGCTGTCACTCTTTTTGGCGTTTCAAAAGCTTCGATGGTGTCGCACTTCTTATGTGTGTACGGGATCGTTTATATGAGAAATTTTCGTGTCCTTTCTCATGGTATGACGGAATGATGGTGAACGTAATGGTAATATGCTTTGCTGTATGATGATATGGTTTTGGCCCTGTATATGGTAGCTTTAGTTTTCGCCAATCACTTCATTTGTAGGACACAACTGTGCCAGAAGGATTTTCGTCCTTTTTTTGTGTTTGCTTCTTCTCTGGGCAGGAATGGAAAAGTTGATTGGTATACTATAATACGGCGGGCATACATGGTCCAAAAAGGAACGAGTTAAATTGGTTGGTTAAAGCAGCTACACGGATATTGCATTGAGAAAATAATGAGTGCTTTTTTTGGTAAGAAAATGTTTCAGACAGAGACTTTAGTGGAAAGTTGTTGTATGTTGAAGGTATGGACGAATATTTCAGCGGTTGGAGAAAACGTAGAACTTAATGGGTTCGAGGGAATTTGAAACTAATGTTGCGCGTTAACGGGCTAGACATGAAGCGAGGTACAGATATAGAAGCCGTTATAACTGTAATGATTTTCATTTATTTTTTTAAGGGGTGATTTGTGGAAATGTAATAGTTTTACTGTAAGGCAAAGCTAATAAGCTCTTCAGCTTCATATTCGTTTTTATTTTATTTTAGTAGTAAAAATTATTTTTCTCTTCAAGTCTGTCCTGGAATCCCGATCATATTTCTGCACTAAAATCAACAAACGTTCCAGTGCTTGTGTTTTCAGTCACTAGTACCAATTTTTCTCAGATCACCGCATGTATCAATCCTGACTCTATATTGTTAAATATGTATGTATTGAAAGTGGTTTCTACAACAAACCGCGATTATATAGAAAGTCCATTAAGTAAAAAAAAAATATTTCGTCAGACCTAAGATATATATCGGAATTTGTAAAGACGTACACAATCCGTTTACACACCCTTAGGGGTTGAATATCAAAATCCTGCATGTAATTTCTAGTCGAAATTTCTGGAAACTTACACATCCATCATACCATTCCTTGAAGTTGAATATCGAAAAATGATTATGTTACCTTTAAAAGGGTTATTTAAGGCGTTTATAAGTAAAAGTGAATTCGATATCTATGAAATACATCTGAAGTCGTAAAGATCTACAAAACTATCCAACGGCCTAATATGAATATCGAAAAACACAGACAAATTTTTCTAGACGTTCATATGAAGAGCTCGCCTAAGCAAAATTAATTCAATATCTCCCGGGACCTAAGAAATAAGTGGGAATTCGTGAAAACGTATGTTACTACCTTACACCCGCTTAGGAATCGATTATCGAAAAATACGGTTAACAATTTCTAAGCGCTTATATAATAGCTTCTCAAAGTAAAAATATTTCGATATCTCGACATACCTGAAAGATATAAAAAATTATTGAAACTGTATATAACGTCTTTTCACGAATAGTTTTTTTGCCTCATCTCCGTACGTCGATACAACCATCATCAATGGCGCGACAGCCCAAGTCGGGCCCTGGCCTCCTGAAGCCGTCGCCTCCAATCGTCTCGATCCAAAGACTGCGTCCTCCAGCTTCTAATTTTTAAGATGGTTTTGCTGTCTTCATCAACCGTGTCTTTCCATCGCTTGCGTGGTTTGCCTATTGGCCTATTACCACGTCGATACAAACCTTTTTTTATTTTTGTTTAAATTAAGAAATAAAAAAATTTAATTTAAAAAAAAACTGCATGCTCCGGTAGCTAACTCTTTACTATTTTTTTTTTTTAAAGTGCCACTATAGTGGCTCTATACAGACGGTAACTACTCGCTTTTAATCCTAGTGGTACTAGACAATTCAAAATAAAAATGTTTTGCTTGTCACCTTCTTCAACCAAATATCTGGCGTGATTGGTTTGTTAGACATCGTAGTCTAAAACAAATTTTTTTTTTTAAGTTTCATCATCCTCACTACTATCAAAGTTCTGTATAAATTCCAAGTTTCAACTTTCTGCCATAAGCGGTTCCTGGAAAATAGTATCCAAATTGTTTTATCTAAGACGTTCTCCCACCGCCCCTCTTAGATCCTCAAAAAATGTGGTAGGTACTTAAAAAAATGCTATCTGCTCACTAAAAAATTTGAATTTAATAGTTTTGGGAGCTACGAGCCTTCATTACGTGCTGCGCACGGCGTATATGTGGCGGACCTTATTTTGATTTTTTGAGACGTGAAAATACAAAATATGAGAGTGGAATTTTTTTTAAATTTCAGATCGATCACAATAATTTATTATTAATTAAAAATAAAGTTAAAAATAATTTCGTCCTTGAAGAAAAGTTTGACTCTTATATTCAACACGAGTAGTTTTCTATTTTACTCCACTCACAATATTTAGATTTTGCGCTTTCCATTTGATTTCCATAAATTTTCCAAATTAACTTCATCTTCATTTTAATATAATGTAAGTACAGTTTTCTCATCTTTCTACTATTTTTAAAAACCTAGCCACAGAAAATTCTTCCCTTGTTACTAAAGTTGTTGACCAAAAGCGGCACATCGTTCATTTTTGTGTCCTTTTTCCCTTTTTTTTAATTACCATTAGTCCTTGGGGATAATGAAAACTCCTTCAACTATAAAATTTAATTAATTTTCTTCCATTATCTTTCCACCGTCATCCATTCTCGGAATTTTTCACGAGCTTTTAACTCATTTTCTAGCCTAGGAATGAGCAATTTTATTTTATTTGATTTTTTTCTTGTTTTTCGCTGCATATTTTTTGTTGTTGGTTTCACAGCCAGCAACACTTTTACATAGAATTGGAAAATTTGTGGAATTTTAATTACAATTTAATGGTATGTGCGGATATTGTATTGTGGGTTAAATGATGGGCATTTAATTTTTTGAAGTATAATTGGAAATGATATTATTTTGTTAAATAAATAAATATAAAATTCTAAGTATGTAGTTTGTTAGAATTTACATCCAGAAAGAAATCCAAAGTAACTGGCTTCGAATCTAGACCTAGAATTGGCTCTGCCTTCCGAGACGTATGAAAACCATGTCCCACACACAAACAAATTAAGCGTACCAATTACATGCATCCGGAAAATAATCGATCCATCTTTTCGGTTTTCTCTGACAGGAGAATAAAGTACAAAACAGAACACGGACCTCGACTGCGACTGCGACTCCGATTTGCCTATCTTTCGGCGTGAGGTTCGACTGCGCAGTTGGTGTTGAACAGAACACCGACTACGACTTCGATTCTATGCAAGCAAGAAGAAGAACGAGTGTCAAGTGTCACTTCTGTTTTGTTTCAATATTTTTGGAAATGAACGAGTTTCTGGTAGTGCGAATAATTTATATAGTGTTTTTAATCACTTTGGAGTGTTTGCGTTTATTAATAGCGAGGAAGTGAATAGGATTCGGAACGAATTTGAAAAATAGAAACCCAGCAGGCAGGGCGTACTCCCGCAAAATGTCATCAAAATTCTACATGTCTATATTTAAGATAGAGACAACATGTACTCAGCTATCGCGGTCTCTTCTTTAATGTAAACATATTATAATTCAATTCATTTTGAAGGGGTCATGTAAATATTCCATATATAGTGATCGTACAAACTATAGTAGTAAATATATACCGGCGACATCGTTTCCAAAAAGTCTAACCGCTTATACGACTTGCATACGGTTTCGTTTCGACGTATAATATACGAAACTTTTCCTGTTTGGAAATAATTGAAATCCGAGACTACAACCGCAGTCTTAGAATTGGAGTGTAGCACGACTGAGCAGTCGCAAGCGAAGTTAGTATTGTGGGCATCGCCATACAGTCCTGTGTATTCTAAAGACAGGGACTGCGCAGTCGCAGTCGAGGTCCGTGTTTTGTTTTGGCCTTAACTGCATCATGCTGTTCGGGTCCAAAAAATGGAGTATCACAACACAAAATTGGAGGGAGCGTTGTTGTTAGCATCGAGGAAGAGAAGTTGCCGGTTACATCTGCGTTTGCTTCCCAACATCATGCGCAATATGGTGATCTTGTATGGTCATAGATGCAATTCCAATTTTTTAAGTACCGTGAAGCTAAAAACAACTCTGCCTAGGTACGCTATCTGGTCTGGGATCTATAGAGAAAATGGAATTAAAATTAAAATTCAACTTAGCGTTATGAGCACAACGGCCTGGTAAAAACACTCGTCACAAAGTCCCCAGCGATGAATTGTTACTAATTTTTTTTAAAAGATTATAGCGTCTACGACATTCCTTCTGATCCTGATAGTCGTCAATATATTCTACATTTATTGTGTATCCTTCTGCACGAGTTTTCATAACCTTTCTATTCATTATTCGTTCTTCAATTCTATTGTTTCAGTTCTCCGAAGTCATCTAATAATTTTGGTAGAATCAAAAATAAAACACATGATGCACATTTCGCGACATATTAGCATTCAGTTCTCTTCGTCCTCGAATTCATCGCCCATAACTTTTCATCAATTTCGAATATTTTTACAAGTAAATCCATCCATGTAATCGCTTCCGCAATAAATTTTTCCGGTCGCTCATTGTCCTGGCTCCTCTCTCTCGCTTTCCCGTTTCGAAGGGTAATAATATCTTACTCAGTAGCGCCCATGCAGACATTGCATCTCGCTTTTAGTACGGGATGAAAAAAAAACATAAAGCTATGCTCACATTGTAGGCTTTTTTCTAGCATACGCAGCACACATACACTACTACATGGACGCATGGAAAATCAGTTGTCCTTATTTTAGCGCAAAATGAAAATGAATGAAAATTTTCAAGTTTTCCACACCACAGTGGGTGCGATGGTATTAGAGTGGCAGTCGCTTTCATAGCTGGCAAGAGCAACAGGCTTATGAAGCAAAACCAGCAAAAAGGACCACTAAATTTCTACAAATGTCAGCCATGTTTTTGTTGTTGATGGTGTTCGGCAGGACTCTCGAGCTCGCAGTGTTGGTGGAAAAGCTTTGCTATGAACACCGTGATCCTGGAATGTTGCACATGTGTTAGCGGTCCTTCGGAGAGCCCCCTAGAGAGACAAATCTAAATGTCCTGGAATAATAATAACGGTTATTAGTAAAAAAGGATTGTACTATGGCACAGTAAACAAAAACCACCCGCTATATAGACAGTGTCAAGGTTAACGACCAATGAATTTATTTTGGGTGGATGGATTTTATGTTTGGCGGTTAAGTGCTGTTTTGACGCTGTTGGAGGATTGTCGTTATTTTTTTTTGTCCTGTTTTCCTTTTTAGTACAGTCATAGCTAGGATAACGATGAAAGAGAATTTTTATGATAACGCTATCAAACATTCCGAATTGATGCAGACAAGATTGACAGGTGGGTGGAAAATGGAATACGAGTGATTTAATGGATTTAGAGTTGAAAACTCCGAATGTTATTAAGACTTATTTAGGGGCTGTGTGTACTTTGATTTGGAACATGTCTGTAATGACTTACTGTGCCACATTTCTTACTGTTAGATGACTGCAGACTGAGTATTATTTAGGGTTATGCCTAGTTTTTTCTGTAATTGGTAATTTTGACAACTTTCTGTCATAAATTCAATTTTTTACCACATTATCTAATATTTAAATTTTCTCTTTCTTACAGGTAAGTACCGTCATCAAATTTACAAATTTCGTCATAACATGCAATGGGGCGTAAGTAAAAGCGTATTACACCATGAATTTTGACACATCTTATGTTCCTGATAGAGAATTTAAGCTAAGTGAAACTAAATGTTGTATTGCATCCTTATACTGGGGATTGTCACAAATTCTTTATATTTTGTATGATCTGTTTCGTGAGTTATGTTATTCATGAAGTATAAATACTTAGGATCGTTACTTGATATTTTCTTCAGCTCTTGCCGGTTATAGCTGTTTTATCGCTCGGTTTAAATGATAGAGTTGCGCCCTTCTTAAATGTTTGTTGTCTAGACTAACTTTTATAAAAATATCATACAAACCAAAAATCGACGTATCACAGTTTTAAAACTCTTGGTAAAAATTGATTAATTATTCTACTGCATCTCGCAGCTCTCATTGCACAGAGTGGGATAGTTAAAATTAAAAGATATGAAAACCTCTCCAAGTTTGTTTGCATTATCCCAAAAATGGTAGGTAGCTTAAATACGTTTAGCCAATCATCCGAGTGTACTCATATACCGTGCAAATATTGATTGGAAGTTTTCACATGAGTATTCAAATTGCGCGATCAATCTTTCGCCTTTTTATGTTATAAACCTCTGCTTCAAAAAAGTAGTGCTTTAGTAGGGAGTCCTTAAGTAGGGATATATTGATATTATTTACTTGGCCAAGAGCAAGTAGTAAGATCATCTCAGACAGAATTTTTTATGGCAATACCGCTTCATCGACCTTCAGTCCATCACTTTATTTGTAATCCTGCCAATACAAATTATGTCAGCTATTGGATTAAGTTTGAAATCAACCAACACCTGTCATCAATTCGTTTCCAATAATTTCGATATCAATCAGCCGTAATTTATCCAATTTTATCCGTAAAATGTTCAGAGAAAAATAAGTTGGTCATTGATCCTCAAAACCTGTCTTGGAGATAAACGGAACTGCAAAAGAACGGGTCAGTTACAAAACACATTTAGCGTCTAGTTACATGGATGGATCGAATCAGTTCCAAAAGAACTCCTCGCCGCTATCGTTATTGTCGTCCCTCAAAAGGCCGACCATCTTCCCGAACCTCCCCCCACGGTCACCCACATTCTGGGGGATTGTGGGATTTCGGATAAGCGCGTAATTCCATTATTAATCTTTGTCTCTTTGAATGTCGACCGCATTCGCATCTTCGCTTTTTACCTGGCTCTTATAGCGAGCCGGACACTAGAGCCGATCCATGGAAACGCTAAAGGTTTCTCGTCTGATCAACGACGAACACAATTTTCCATTTTGTGTAATCGGCCATTATCGCTTCCTCATTTATAATTTCAGGCTGGTCTGGTCCATGGTCCATCTCTGGGTTGGCTGCTCTTGGATCGGGCATGGATGCAGCTTGGATCTCTCGGGTGCACAAAGTAGAAAAGAAGGAAACCATCGTCGTTGTGGCAGTTCTTTTGTTGGACGCGGTGCAGATGAGGTGGGCTGAGATGATCTCAACGTTTCAATACGGACACGGAGTGACCTCTATGTTTCAGATGGTGTAGTGATGTGTAGTGCGTCGTTGCTGTATGTGTCCGACATTCTTCGATTACGCGAAAGAGATTGCAGTTGCACTTTGCACAATTTGAAGCCGAAGAAATCGAGGAGTGGTAATGGCGAGCTAATCAATAGAAACCAGACGACATGCTTCTGGACCAGCCAGTCACCCCTCCATCTTTTATTTCTTCGTATTAATGGCGCATTGGTGCACGCTGTGATGGTCACCACATCGACAACTTAGCTCCGCAGTACAGGGTGACGTGAGTGGAATCCCTTTTCCGTGTACAGTCCTTCCTGTTGTTGTTATTACTACGCTGCTTTGGTTCGAAGACGTACATCCACGTATCGCGTCACACACACATCATTTCACGTAACATTAATCCCGTGATTTATGAGGGTCACGTGACCGTCAAATGCACGAATTCCCAATGCATACAGTTTTTTTTCCATGTGCCAAAATCAATGGACCTTCCTTGCTTTTGTGCATCCCGCGACCAACACACCCTCAACAGTCACCACACTTGGAATAACCTATTATGGCGCAAGGCTTTTTAATCACGTTGTGTGCAATCTAATCCTAGGGTTTTATGGTGGTCTGATAAACAGTGGAGGTGATTGAACTGGGGGCCCTGGTTCTCAATGGGTCTGTTGTGAACATTCCGGCCGTAAGGTGATACTGCCGCCGCTGTTGCTTCTGACCGGACCGGAAAGTGATGCTATAGATTTGGTTCGTTGATCATCGATCGACGAACATGGCGTAGCGTTAGCATAAGACAACGGAAATACAATGGGTCATGCGTTTTATGTGATGCATAAAAACCGCGCTTTTGTGCATTATGCTATTCAGTTTGACGCGATACTTGAATGAGGTTACGTTGAATGGGACCCTATACACACGTGTTGCGGAAAGTGTCATCGACAACGACGCGTCGGAGCGTCCATTGTAGTCAGGAGTCGATATTTTTGTGTGTGCAAAGGGTGCTGACGATGACGTTTTGAACGGTGTGAAGTTTGATGCAATTTTCGTTCAAATATTGAGACATCGACAGCAATTACAGAGTACAGCTTAACAAATGCAATATCTACTTCTAACAACAGCTATTTTTTTAAATCCAGCAGAACAGAGAAATTCGAATGCAATAATATCACATATTAACCCCAATGATCTGTCCGCTGCTCATGTTTCTTATTGACATTTCAGTCAGACTATCATCTGCATTCTGTTTAAATAGACTTGCACAAACTTATTCATGCTACACCTTCGCCCCGGTGCCATTAGGTGGCTTTGTATTGCAGATGTCTAAATTCGGTTTGGCTCATCGATCATCTTCATTTTTATCAAATTGTCATTTTTATCATAGTTGGTTGTCTGTTTCAATATGGAAGCCATAACTTTGATGACTCTACGTACAACTAATTTGATTTCCTCTTTTTTGAGGGGAAAGCGGTCGCTTCGGGAATATTTGGGACTCTGTTAGATAGGCAATACCTCGTCTTTGGTATAGATTTGTAGGTTGAACTGTAGGCTACACAATATGGCCGATTTGAGGTTAAGTGATTGCACTTGAGATTAAATGAAGTGTTGCGTTTGACAAATTAGGCCATTCTGAGACGTGTGGCTAAATTTTGTTGCTATCAGTTTATGATTTCATACCTTAATATGGCAGAATGATCATCGCTGAAATATATGCAGTGTAGATCAATGTTTTCAATTTATATGTAGGAAAGATAACTCTTTCTGGTGTATAAGGTAAAAAATTCACTTCTAATCTTTAGCTTCAGTTTCAGTTCAGGCGCGAACGCAAGGATATTGAATTCCATGCTCCTATTTGGTTTGTATCTCAGATAATCTATGTGACGAATATGGTTGGATCCTTTTTCTTTTTTAATGCTTCGTTCGGTCGTGATCTATGAGAGATCGATGTAGCTTTGGAGATTTCAGATATTTAAACGGATAGTGGGTTATTACCTTTATTTAATAGAACAGAAATTTTATTAGTGTTTTAACTGTTTAAGAGTTGAGTCAGGTCGAAATCCGTGTTCAATTGAACATCCATTAGGCTTTAAAATGTATCATATGGGTCCTCCTGCCTGTTCCCAAAAATCTGATTGTCTAATTTCCAAGCTAAGTCAAGCCAAGCCAAGCCTTTTGAGTTAGTCCAAACTTGTATCTCTACCACTATAAAACTTTCTCTAGATCGAAGATCTTGTAATAGAACAAGCAATCAAGATCAAGGTCCCAACACACACATAAATAAACTTTAGTTCTTCCCTACTATTCCCCTTCTATTTAATCTCGCCACATTCTGCATCATCAGATTTATAATTTATGAATCTTTAATGCCACAATTTGTTAAGTGAAATTATTTCTTTCTTATAATATTATGGTATTACGTTAAGTACATGAAGCCGCCAATAATGCCGCCGCCGCCTCTTGATGAATTGATTAAATCGTAGGCCTTCATCTAATAGAAAAGTACAGAGAGAAGGAGGAATGGGACTAGCGATAGAGCCAAAATGAAGAAAAAAACTACAATAAATCATGTTTCAAATATCGTGTCTCGTGACCTTTTACTTCTCTGCAATGTATGAACATTGAACTTTTATAATCTAGTTCGGCATGGACTTAATTTCATTTTTTGTTTCTTCTGCTTCATCTGGAAGACTCTTTCTTTTCAAGATCAGTGGAAAAAATGTGACCAGAGAGATAAGGGCGCATTGACAGGATTAAAAATGCAACTATGTTGATTGACGTTTTCAGTCTTATACAAAGTTTTTTTAGTAGTATTTTCGATTAGGTTTATGACCTATCGCTTTCGAAGTTTAATATCTCTTCCCATAATTAATTAACAACCTTTTCTTTCAATAGCGGTTCAGGGCCTTACTAGTTTTGTTAGGCATATTTCTCTTATTACCGCTGACTCTAAAATCATAAAATGTTTTAAGTTTTTAATAACGAGCGTTAAGCTCTCTTGCTTTTAAAAGTGATAATTCATATCCGCTTTTTCCTTTAAAATTCATTGGTTTGCAAGCTTCCATATAGGTACGGGATCTACTGCTCTTTGTTAATTTGTTCAGCTTTAAGGCTTTAATACTTGCTCCACTTGGATGGTGCTTTCCAAATCGATTTTCTTTTTGAAATTGGTTGAAAATTAGGTTTTTGCATAATATACCAGTTTGTTGTTTTTCAACCCAGGCCCGTGCGTAGGATATCGTCAAGGAGGGCGGGGAATGATCGAATATGTAGAAATAACTGCTGACGTTCACAGTTTAATCTTCATCATTGCTCAAACACTATCTATGAGATTTGAATCCGATGAATGTAACGGTCAATCCAATACTATCCTACATCCTACACGCGCCATCCAGCTTCGGAAAAGTTAAGTTGGTGTTCTGCGTCATAAGATTTTTCCTGTAGATATGCAGCGTGGTTAATTTAGTAGTATTTCAGATAATTTAGTAGTGAACTATTGGATATCGTTAACGAGGAGTGAACAAGACGACAATATTGATAGAAACAGGTAGAAAATCACACGCATGTACGATACGAAGTGGATTTTTGAAAGATTAACCGTTATTGATACTGCGGAGCAACAACGGAGTTAACTGGTCCAATTCTTACTTGTTTCCACGCAGTACAAAGATAACCTCCATGGTTTGAATCGATATCCTCTTGTAGTATCCAAATATAATTCGTCCTTAGGCAGATAGTTATAAAGCCTTTTGAAGTGTTTGGACCATTCTGGAAGCGTTCAAATTGTCTCTAAAAATGTACGAAGTGTCAAATGCTGAGGAACAGCCCAAATGTGGGGAGGGGTTGAACCGCCACAATATCATGCAGCTTTTTCGAACGATAGCAAACATTTAAGGGATTTCGGAAACGTTAATAAAATTTATCTGGAAGTTCATAAAGCATAAAAACTCCAGTGTTCCCATCTGGACAGGAGACATTGGAGTAGTAGCGTATGACATAATATTTATATTCATTCCCGGATAAAGCCCTTTACCGTCAAAGCAATGGAGCAGTTCCAAGCCCGTATTTAGGTGGTACTGAAATATCCCTGTCAGAACCATTTCATAAGTTTTGAGTGTAGTTATAAGATCGTTGGAGTCTTTCATTTTTCAACACGTTGTAAATTTTGGCCGTGAAATCTTTATTCATCTCCCAAATCTTCCAAATAACCAAAGCGATAGGAAAGGATAACAAACAGGAATGTGAATCAATTCATTCTTCGTAAGAATTGGTTTCACTTTGGCTTCTTCAAGGTTTTCGATCCATTCCTATTGTCCTCAACGAATCTCAGTGGCTATCTTAGAATGTCGTGTCCGGTCGTCCTCGTAAGATCGTTGTTGATGATAACATCTGTTCCAAGTCCATATGTACAGGACCAAACCGAAACATCCGTTCAAATTCAAAGCAACATTCCTGATTGCCCTCATCTAAATCTGGATCAATTTCGACCAATCTCAGTCTCATTACATTTCAAAGATTTTTAAGTATCCTTCCTTGACTATATTTTAAGGAAATTTAGTTTGAAATCTATTGAAATGAGAATCCTTGAAAAATTCTTCTGTTTAATGTCCAATTTAATTGTTCAGGTTTACATGAGGTCAATAATGGTATCTACCAGTACTCATAACAATCGTTTTCTACTTCATGGATAAGCCGAAAACAGGTACTTTTAAGGACTTGTTCCAACAGTCAGCTTTGTTTACGTCTACGTGTAGTTATAGCAGTTTATGATATTAAACACATGCAATTTCGGTTCCAATTCAAAATCAAATTTTGATTGGTATCTCACCTTAGCTTCACTAGTACTACCACAGCTGACGAAGCCGACGAGAAAGTAGACTTAAATACTTTCTATTATTGTTAAAAAAAAGAGAAGACGAAATTTAAATTTTCTCCGCTGTAAATATGAGAAATACTTTTTACTTTTTACTTTTTTAAACAAGAATTACATGAAATAGCCGAATTATAATGAATAATTGATGTTATTACCAACTTGACTGCAAATTTCCGATTTTTATGATATAATTCGTTCAAGGGGGGGGCGGGGGTGATGAATTGAAAACTAATAATATACCGTATTGCGTAGCCCCGTATTGATAAATTCTGAACTCGATTGAAGACTGAATATGAAATCTCAACTGAGCTGTTATTCAGTACTGATTTGTTCCAGTTTTCAGTAACGCATTTCAGTATCTACCGGATTCAGATTTTTGGGAACAGAACGCGATAGCTCGGCCTTTTCTGAACTTATTGCATTGCTACGTGACTTTAACATAGACGAAGCTAACTTTTGAAACAAAAGAAAAGTCGTTTAATGCATGTACCTGAAACGATAAATTAAGGTAATAAGCGTCCCACATATCATGTTTCGAATTCGGTAACTTTTCGCCTTAAATCAGGAAACATTCCAGTTGAATGTGTCTCTTAAAGCTGTACGTTTTCCAACATCGGTATTTTTTTGCAATAATTTCTGTGCCATGTTGGCTGAGTGCTTTATGCACATAAAGTTGACCCGTCGGTCCAGGGTCCCGTCTCCATACTCCACTCTCTGCTCCACGAGACCGAGCCAAGCACAGTCAGCGCTCCGCTCATAACAATAATTTTTCGCTGATGCTAATTTATCCGATGGTCGCAGCGGCCATAAACCTGAGGCAGATTAATTCCCTAATTAGTAATCGGAACAGAATGTTACAGGGGTGAGTCGCAGCAGCGGCTACGTGGAGACGCTTGGGCGAGAGAGTGAGCCCCCATGCTGGTCCGATGGTTGTTTGTGTTTTGGATGCGGTTTCGAAACGTAAAAAAATCGATGTTCCGCTGGACACCCTATTCTATCAGTATTAGGGTGCAAACACCGGATCTGCAACAATGCACGGTTCTGTTTTGTAACCTCAAATTCGGCAAATGTCAGCGTTAGAGTTACGGTAATCTCAAAAGAATGTAAAAAATAAACTCGTTACAGAAAAGTGCACCAGCTGCAAGTGCCTTCCGTCAGCGCAGCGCCCATCACAACAGAAAATACGCAATAATAGTCGACAAGTGCACAACAGTTCAATCAAATAAAATGAAATGGAACTGCTTGCGAACGCCGAAACCGACCAACCACATGTGTTTCGTTTTTGAGTTGCAGCCGTTGGGCCGTCGGCGTATCGTCACAGCAGGTTGGGTCTTAAATCAAACCCTCCTCCTGCTTGATGACGATTTTCTTTTGTGTGCTCCACACAAACTCAGCGAACCTGGAGCCACACGGAAAACTTTCAAATGGTGCCTCCTCACAGCGCCACACACGCTCGCAATCAAAGATGCGGCTAAATAAAAATCGTGTCTCCAAAGCGCTTTCAACGCCACCACCACTACTCTCGTAAGCGGAGCGCATGGGAAAAAAAAGCTTCGTACTGCAGCCAGAGCCAACGACTTGTGAGGGGTCCATTGTGCGCCAACTCAATCTTCGGGTGATACACCGGCGAGTGACGTCATCTTGTTTTGAAACGGACCGTAATGATAGGGGAAATGAGTAGTTTGGGTAACGGACGCTGGTAGAATTTGCGGCAGCACTGCTTTCACAGAGAATTTCTTGGTTTTCTGTTATTTTGATGTGCTATTTTGTTTCGGTTTTCTAAGAGCGTTGATTGCTATATATTTTTGTTATTGCTGGATATTGAAGGGTATTGACTGCTTCTGGGATACAAAAAAAAACTGCTGCTCAAAGCTGGGAAGGAGTAATGAATTCGATTCAGTTTTATAAATACAATGTGAGCTCCTTTTTCGGACAATTATTATCTACCTTGAAATAAGCAAACAGAAATTGAAAAAATTATTGATATTTTAAAAGATAAATATTTGTTAGGTGGTAATTAAAACAGTAGGTCGTTCCGCCTGCTTGTTCAAAACTCACAGATTTGTTGGAAATATCCTGGAATATCTGATAATCGCAAGGTTTTCGTGAATTTTATATTGCGATTAACTTTAACCATTGCAAGTCATACTCGCAAGTGCCATCGCCTTGCAACAAGCGCAAGAATACCTCAATGCGATTGTCGATAGTGCATTTTATATGATGCGCGCACGGATACATACTTTAGTTCGAAATGCGATATGCCTAACTATGCTTCAATTGGTAATCGGTAGTATATTGACATTCTAGGACATCAAAGCATGAAGTTAGACATGTGAAGAGGAGCGGGTTAGAGCAGACATAATATTGAATTGGGGATTCCCAGAATCGCATATGCACGGAGAGAGTGGACGTGATAAATTTTAATTTATTAGTGTACATTTTAGATTTAGATACTTAGCTCTCATCCACAAGTCGCTTGGTTTTGTCAAATTAAATATAAGTTTGTATGGAAATAGCTAAAAAAAAGTTACTCAACATATTTACAACAGAATAATTTAAATTAAGCTTGTTTTATCCAATAAAAAATATTTTAGTCTACTCTCTCGTTGACTTCATCGGCTGTCGTAAGACTAGTTAGGTTAAGCCGATACACGATCCAAATTCTATTCGGATAAGAATATTATTAGCATGACGTCATAAACTTTTATAACAACATGTGGGCATGGACGAATCTGACTATTGGAGCAGGTTCTAAATAATCCCATGTAGTAAGTCTCAACTTAATAGCCTGAACCGTTTACGTGTCTCTCGATTTAAATTGCTGGAAACTGTGATGAAGGTAATCGCTCAATTTGTATTAATTTCAGAATAGCTAGTGAATACTGTTATACCCTTAGGACATGTAGAAATATGCAGCTATGTATTTTGAAAATTTGTTGGCACATTTGCACAACTAGCGCGGCTTGAATAAAGAACGGTTTGAATCTACAATAAAGCTTTTACGCTTTGAATGAAGAATAGTATCGGAATTTTGAAAAAATCCGATTTGTAGATAAAGGAAAACATCATTTGCGATTCGTACTTGCATGAGCTTAGCCACCGCGCACACTATGCACCAAAACACGGCCTCCGTTTTAGAGAAACGACACTTTCGATGTGACACACATTTCCCTATGGCCGTTCGTCTGCTAGGTGTTATTATTGACTGTGGTATAATTAAGCGACTAAAATATTTTATATAATTGGTAGAATCCAATACTCAACAAAAATATTCCTACACACAAATGTAGTGAAATTCGAGTGAAATTAAGAATATAAAGTAAGTAAAAGTGTAATTTCAAAGTAACAATCTTATTTTCTCTTTTTTACGGTCCAATGCCAAAATGCATTTGAGAAAGGTATATGACCATACAGCGATGGCTCCTACTAAGTACAGTGCCGTGGCAGCTCCATTTATTCGTTTTGTTTCAGTTCCTTTTGCACTCTTGCAAGAAATGTCGTTACTCACGTCAATTACACCCGGAGCACACGTCTCTAAGTTTGTTAAATGTCAAACAAACTAATTTCCTCTCACAAATATCTGCCCCAGACCAGACTCTTATGATGTAGACTGTTGAATGTTTAGCATATGTCCCCGTACATTCGACGTCAACCTACTCACTGGGCTTCCTTAATAAGAATTGATGTTAATTTATTTGGCGGAAGTCAAAGTTAAGTACTGGCAGCGCAGCATATCAATCCGAACGTTTCATGTCAAAACATTTGCCCAGTTCATTCGAACTTCGTTCAGGCAAATCTTATTAATTTCACGAATTCCATTCGGAAAGCCCAAACAATTTTCATTCGCCATTAAAACTTTGACCAAACAGCAAAGGAATATACGCCATTTTTTCTCAATAATTTCTGCAATTGCCAAGATTTTAAATAAGAATTTATTATCCCCGTCTATCGGCTGGACGAACCGAACCAACTTTGAATAGCGAAACCCATTGCAGTATTCATAGCTAAAAATGATGCGGACGACAACGACCAACTTATAATTGCCTTTTTAGAGCTTGGAGCAAAGTGATTTATGTTTTTATGCTTATCTTTGTCCAAACCCTGCCTCTATTCCGAAACGAACCCGAATAAACAGAAGCAAGTCTTCCAAACTTTTTAAAACAAACTCCAGAGAAAACTTGAAGGTAATTTTTTTTCTTAAATTTAAATTCAAAATCCAATCTCAGGATAAAAATGTATTTGTCCTTTTTTGTAATAGAAAACAATGTAATGACGATAATGTGGAATGCTGAGGGATCGTGAGATCCAACTCTTACCAAACTCCTCCTAAAATTTTTCACAATTCGCACGCGAAAGGACTTATAGTGATGTCCGGGGCTAGAAATAATAAAATAGGAAAAAATAAATGAAATGAAATGTTTTACATTATGAGAAAATAATCCGCAGAAGGAAGAAAAGTGAAGGCATCCCCACCCCATTGAAATAACCTTTTATTTTGGTTGAAAAAGATTTTCCTGAACGCAGTTAGGGTGCTCTTTTGGCCGGACTAGATCCACATAATAAGACGGTGGAGATGAAGCGGCCCAGAAGAAGGATATCCGGGAAAGGTAGAAAAACGATAAATTCTGATATCTGGGTTGGAATTACAATCTTACTTATTCGATTTCCTATCCCTCTCTCTCCCTTAGTTTCCTTATGCCATTTGAATTGTTATTGCCTGGGATACAGCAGGAAGGACGATTCCAGCTCAATTTCGAATGTCTTTGTTTGGATAACCAAACTCCCGTCTCCACCTACAGCTCCAGCGACAACAAATAAACAAACTAGCAAACACACAAACGGAAAAAGCTTAAGGTAAAGTTCATCTTTTTCCCCGTTTCGATTTTGAACCCCGTTTGTGTTTAGCCCTTTGTCATACCACCTGAACGAAGCAAAAAAACATTGTTGATTGGAGAAACGATTCACATCAGAAAGGTAAGACAACAACAAACGCCCAGTGTGATAACAACAATGGAGGCGGAATATAACGGCGAAAAATTCATGAAGACACGGTAGAGTAATAATAATCATAAGAAACGATAGTCTAAGGATATAAAGGACGAGACAGGAACGTAGTCGACGACAGGGCATGTAAGGCATGGGTTCCCCGCTAAAATGGGAACACGTTTTTTTCATGGTCCGTGTTTTTTTCTGGTTTGTTCGGGGGTAATTTTGCCATAGGGCTTATACTTTTAGGGTAGAAAGTCTTTCTCTTGTCTTATGCATATACTCGTAGATACGCGCGGCAATGACATGAAATTGCATTTTTTATGAATTCTTATTACCTTTATGGTGCATTAAATATTAACTTGTGTCCCATGAAACACAGCCAATTGATGGCGGTGGATAACTGCAAACGAAGAGAATGACTCGATTTTCAGACAAAAAGAGAAAAGGTATACGGGTGTTGGAAGGGAGGCTTATGCTAAGGGTAGGTATGATGTAAATGTGAAAAGTTTTAACGAACTTTAACGATTTTAAAGCAATTCTAAGGATCATTTCTCAGATTAAATTGGAAATAATATTATGGTTGTTGACTTTTCGAGTCAATTTAAGTTGGAAAATTTTTTCGGGTGGGTTCAAGATATTGTATTATCTAGTGGAGGTAATATGTTACCCAGTGTGTAATTCAAGTTTATGTTTAAATCCGTTTGCATTTTATGTGAAAATAGGAGTAGAACTACATTACAAAAATTGTCGCGATACCATATCGATTACATATCAAAGCCATTTAATACAATCTAAAAAGTCGATTTGATAAAGAATTTATGTTTTACTTCGTATTTGTTGCTCAATAGCTTGAAAACGTGTCGAAGGATTTTGATTAAATGTGGTACATGTGTTTCCAACTTTAAAACGATGCTAGTTTATATTGGGTTTCGAAGGTTCACCGACGGTGAAAATAAGACGAATGCTGTGAAAAAACAGTGAAAGAATTTTGGTGACAAGGAAAAAATAAATTGATATTTTTTGATTAATCTAAAAAATATGCGCGTGCGAAGGAATTAGAAAGAATCAATAAGCAGACACCATTTCACTTTGTTGAAAGAGTTTAGAATAATAATTTTCTTTGAAATTTATCATTTAGATGTAAGACTAAGTATACTTTAATGAGTAAATACTGCTTTGTTTAAATAATGGCATAGCTTTTTCCTATTGCTGCTCCAGACAAGACTCACAATCAGACTTTTGATGCACTGTAACAAGGATTCGTAATAGGTATAAAGGGAAATATGTCTTTCACTTAGAGTATCCCACGATTCTTCGAATTTATCTCAGACTAAAAATCCATTCACTAGCTATATGTAATACAGTTTCGTTCCAGAATCCTTCGCATGACTCAGAAATGATTCGTTCAACTTTCGCTAAAGTGAGTGTGTAACGCCTTATATTGAAGATTAGATAAATTGGTTTTTAATCGTAATGGAGATTGATAATAGATATTCATTACGGTGGATAAATTTCTTCTTCGAAGATTTCATTGGCTCCAAACATTGGAATCATTTACGAAAAAATATTTCTTTGGACACATGATTGAAACTTTTTTGAAGTTGAAATCATGTGTCCTAAATCCTAAATCCTTCCTCATCTCTCCGCATACGGCTTCCTCACTGGAAATGATTCAGTTGGAAACGTTGGACATAGAGAAATCATACTTTTCGCTTTAAACCCCTACCGTTCTTAAAAACCTTTTTTATGCTATAAAACTTTCAGTTCAACATTTTAAGTGCCGTATATTTTTATTGAAGCAATCCCGTGATAGATAGCTGCGATAATGAAAGTAAGATAAAAAAAGAGAGTATCTATATGATTATCTACTTTCACTCAATTGCAGCCCTAAAAATCAATAATAATTTTTTTAGGGTATAGAAATCTTATGAAGTACACTATTTAAATTCTGAATTTTGTCAAAAAGAGAAAATATCAAAATGTTTCATTAAGTTGCTTCCCAAAATTTGTTGATACGCGTCTCAGATTCGCATTGAATAAATCAATTATTAATTACGGATTTATTATTTATTTCTTCTGTATTTTCAACATTCTCGATGTTATCTGTATATCTTTTCTTGAAATAAGGTCAGGTTAAATGTAGAAGTTGTTGTCCTTCATTTCTTCCTTTACAACATTCTATTGGTTTTAGTGGATGGTTTCCAAACACCAAAGTTACTGAGCTTCATAATTTTTCTCTTCATAAGTCTTAAATTTTGTAAAAAATACTCGTCCATGATAAATTTTTTTATGAAATCACTAAACTAATAAATCACAATGGAATAATGGCCCAAGCAGTATATACAATTCGCCATCCAATCGAATGCGATCCGTTATGGTTAAATAAGTCCTTTGTCAGCTAAAAAGATCGAAAAAGATTTACTTTAGGAGAATAATGAACCTCCCTCGCTATATTTAGATCATCTTAAAAGTATATCTGCATCGCCTAACTTGCTCTCACATCTCGATAACTTGTAATTGCGTGTATTTTAGCCCATCGTTGCTGTTTGTGATGTGTTGGCTATGCTGCTGTATTTTTCTATCTAATCTCGTTTCTCGAGTGCGAAATAAACATTCATCGGTAAATTTAATTGCTGATGTATAAATGAATCGCTTAGACGATTTATTGGCAAATACAGATAATGCTCTATTGGCTTCATTCCATTCGATCAATTATTTGTACATCAATGATTGCGTTTAACGGTGAATATACATTTAGTCCTTTGAATATTTGATGAATTGGCAGCAAAGAAAACGTTCACATGCAAGTATTACTATCGAACTCTTTTCCCAATTTGTACTGTCGCACTATTAAAGAAGAAGAAACTGTAAACAATGGAATACATAACGTCATATTGGTAATGCCCACTGTGAAAACTTGCAACCGATTCTAGAACTGAACAAATTGCTATATACCCAATCAAGAACAATTACTAATTTGTCGTTTGTTTTCCTTTAATTTTTTTCTTTTCTGATTAACACAAATTCGCATGCATTTCACTAAGGTGTAGACATTTTCATAAATGTTTATCTAATATTCAGCTGCAATAATGGAAAGAAGAAAAAACTTCATAAAAAACTCGCCGGCGGCGAACATTCCCAATGCGGCATGCTTAGAGGGTTTAATATGATTTTTTAATCAAGATCTTATATTTTTTAAATAATAAAATTATCGGAAAAATTTCCATATATTATACGTTATTGCGTGAAGACTACGGACTCTAAATTTTTTTTACCATACATAGATCAAGGCAGTCAAAAATAAAGTATTATACATTTCAGCTCAACTCAGGATATGAATTTGTTTACTGTGTAATACAAATCACGTAGAGCGATCGTAGGGAAAAAAATCTTCAATAAAAATTGGCCATTAATATTTTAAAATTAGATTATTCGATAAACGTTGAATGTAGACTTAATGGCATATTGTTCGCACCAATGGAGACGTATAAACCGCTTCGTAGCCTTCTCGTGCGAGTGGTAAATTATAGTAAGTTGGGTACCCACCCAATAAGAATAGAAACAATAAGCGCTATTAATGTAACGGGGCTACATAAATTGGAAGGACCATTCAAGTTTTCAGAGTGCTTCGCAGCTAGTCCAGAATGTTGGCTCAAACCTAACTGATTTGTTAGTTGTTCAAAGTGTGAAAAAATGGGACCTGTTTAAGAAGTTTAAATATTTATAAACAAATCCCGTTTCACCTCGGATCTCGTAATAGGTACAAACTCCTCGGACCGATTACAAGCTACACAAGCGAAGACATTTGATATCATAGCATCGATGAAATAAATCAAATTTGTCGGACATAACTAAATCTCGACATTCCTGCCTCGAAGCCGTACCAATTTTCACTATCAACCTATAGCTGAAAAGTATCTACGGGTCGTGTAGTATCTATTATTTTCCTCTTCGGTTGCTTTTTTTCTTTCTACCTTGTAATATACGCGATCATATTTCCAATTTACTTCGTTAGATGGACATTTCTGATAGGGAAACTACTCTGGAGTTTGATGGTGCGTGCGGATACCATCAGAGTATGGACGCGCCCGAAACGGGCGGGAAATTCAAATCGCACTTACCTGTGCCTAAGTAATTAGAATTTTATGGTCAGATTTGGAGTCACATGTTGCAGTCGTGCTAACAAGCCAGCTAGTTGGACTGGGCATAATTGAATTTTTAAGACACTGCCATCGATCATAGCCTTTTGAAATTTGTACAAAAACAAATCAAAAAATTTGATTTTTTTCTAAAAAAAAAAAAATTTGTTCACTTTTTTCAGGTCGATGGTGTCGAAGAGAATGGTCATCGCCTGCAGACGCTAGAAACGCAGATGCATCGAGGCGATTATATTCCTCAGTCTTCCTAGGTAGTCCTGGTAAGTTGAATGCTTTTTACTTGATTTTTGACGATAGTTGCCAACAAACTGCTTGCAGATTTTGAGGCGGTCATTTTTTAAGCCTCGCTTAGGTGGACTAGACTAAGGCGATCTTCGGATTTAAATTGAGGCACTGAAATACAAAAAAAACGAATCTGATCGCGGTTCGATATGCAAATTATTTTTAATCCGGGGGATATATGGCGGGTTTGTGCGGATTCGCTTGATTTTTGGTTTTTGTTGATTTGGACGAAACTTTTGAATGTCGAAATGCCGACGGTTGGCTGTGGAATGTTTAGTTAGATGCTTTTGATATTTTTTAACTTCAAGTCCAGGTTGTTGATGATTTTTACTAAGTCTTAGCCGGCGGAGAAGCTCTGCGCGCAGCTCGCACAGTCGGTGCGATATGTTAGAGAACCAGAGGAGTGCTAACCGTAGCGATTTATCTTGTCCACTTGGTTGACGGGGTAATTAATTGATTTGCTCGAAAGATACTTTTCGGAATTAATTTTGGCCTTTATCAGTGACTTTGATCAATTTGAAATGATTTTTTTCCTCGATTCGGGTTTCTTTTTGGGATTGGTGGTGGTGTGTGTATGTTTTTTGTGTTCACCTGAGTTTGCTGGGTTAAGGCTAAGTTAAAAGATTGCGCCAAAGGCATATGTACGTATCAACGGATGCGGTAGTTTTTAGTAGTTTTAGTTCATTATACCCTTGGACTGTTGGCTAGATTATGAGACGTAATTTACAGATTTCAACCAGAGATGGACCCGTGTGGAGAATGATTAGGACATGATTTTTTCCCGTAGTTTTTTTTCTAAGTTTTATTTAAAATTATTTGTATTTTTCTTCGGCGAATGTTTAAATTGATTGCTGTGAAGTTTTGATTTGACAACCTAAAAGTACAGAGAGATTGGAGCATAGCGAATAGAAGCTAGTATACGACCTTGTAACCCGTAAAATTTACCAGTTCAGTTACGGTGGTAGTCGTAGCTTACTTATTGCCAAGATGTTACTGAAGAAAAATTTAAAATTTTCAGAGTTAGAGAGTTTGTTGATTAGACCACATGCCAATAATGAAATGAATAATTTGGAGAGAATAAATTTACGGAAAAGATTAATACAAACGGCGGTAATGACACAATGACGAAGGCTTTAGAACTATCCAAGTGATCAATTAGCTTGCGCACCGTTTTGATTGATTGGGATGTGGATAGTCTCATCATTGTCGATGTTTTGCATTGAGGAAGAGAATATTTTCCGATTATTTCGGATTAATTGATAGCTATAGAAGAGGTTTGTTTTGACTATTTTTGGAACTGGCGCCAGAAAAGTACATCCGCCATTTGAATATTAAGAAATACAAAGCTTGAATTGAACTTTTTATATTTTGAAGAAAGTATACTGAGTGTGATCGATCAGAAATTTAATAAAAATTATTAGATATCTTAAAATTTTGTATACAAAAGTATTCACCAGGTTATAAACGAAAGAAAAATGAAATTGTCGGTACGTCATACTCTGCTGGGTATCTAAGTCTTCAATTTTCACAGTAGGTGAATTTGGTTATCCTCTTAAAGCAAATCAATTTTTTGAGTGGGTGGCTTGGGGAAAAGTTAAGATCTTGAAATCTTAGAACGGACTCACTGTAGGTTGTTAAAAATTTATTTTGTTGAATGTGTGACGTTTTTGTGCGGATATGGATTAGCAATCGTTTATGGTGAAAAATTTAATTTTTAAAGGTTAGAAAGTCGAAAAAATGATTTGAATTTAGGAAATTCGCAATATATTTTTGCTCATAAAAACCGACTTCATTGGGGCGGCTACCTAGCAGCTTGAGTTCAGGGAAAGCTTTTTGGTTTTCTTTCTGGCGTTAATTTTCTGTAGCTAGTTTTATGAAATAAGCGATTAACCGAAATGAACTTATTTCGAAGAATCATGCTTTTTTTGGCATGTGCCCAAAACAAAATAGGTACCAGTATATTAAAGCCACTTACTCGTTAATCTTCGCTATTACCAAAAACCAACTGCACATAACATAAAGCATTCTAATGAATACTAGAGAAAAGGGACTATAAAAAACACACCATTCAACTACCATATCAGTGCGCATTCCTTGTCATAAATTTCCTCGCAAACTCCATTCTATAAAGAACTTTATTCAAAGGCATCAAATCCTGGAGTGAGAGTAAACATACATACATCACATATTTTACTCTCAAACATGCATAGGAACATACACGACTATAGCCCCAAGTGCAAATGAGAATGCATCATACTTGTACGTTGGCGTCTATGTGAAGATACGAGTATCTTGAAATGGCGTAGCTTCTAAAAACTGCATCCTACCTATATAACGGATACATCGTATATGATGATGATACCTTCCTCTATCGTAGCCCCGAACATGCACACAAGCCGTCCATGGTGGAGCGTAGAAGTCATTGCGAATGATGATGTTGATGACTACGAAAGGCAAAGAAAATGGATTCAGCCCAGCAACTCTTTGGTGAATGGGAGATTCACCATGCAGTTCCTTCATATACGCAAGAATCTACAAATGCCGCTATAGAACGATATGTTAGGCCAATGCAACTATACTGTAGAAACTCCTATAGTACATCTTTCGTATGAACGGGAAAAGAGGAGCATAAAATGCATCACGATCAACGTACATCAAAAGGAGATGAAGAGCAGAAAGGCAAGAACCCAGAGGATGGATTGGTCGGATAGATAGAGACGGTTTTGGAATGATTTAGTTGGCTGCAGGCGAAAATCATATCTCCATATACAAGTTTCTGCTATGCAGCTATAACGCACCATCTTCACATGAGTGGCGATAGTGTGCACCTATAGATAGTATACAAAAACGAAACGATAAAGAAAAATCATCATCACATTCGTCCGGATGGTGGAATAGATGGATGGATAGTTTATGTATGATGCATACATTTGAAATGCTTTTTCTGGGCGAAAGAAAAAATCAGGTCATATGCTCTCCACACGAATCGCTTATAGTGCACTAAAATGCGAAAAAAAACCCAGAGTTTCATTATAACTCGATAATAATATACTGATGAGTTTTCCTTGTACACAAAACAAACACTTGGAAATTTCACCAGAATTTCATCGCATGTTCATCAATCTTGTGTATCAAGTGTATGCGTATAATACAGGATACCTGTAGCCTGCTCAACTACACTATAGATGCAACGTTGAAAATTATCAAATTACGATCGATCAAACCAATCGAAATTCGCAATATCATCATCACCATAATGATCATCATGACGATCATTATCCACCAAGATCGTCTTTCTTTTCTGTAGTGCAGCTCTAGATTGCATTACCGTGCGGATTCATTCCACTGATCGATCGAACGCTCGGCATAATTCCTTTGATTGTGCACGATCAAGCGATTGCTGATCACCGATTGCACATGCAAAAATCATCTCTATATCGCGTATAGGGGGTACGGCATGAGAAATGTTTTCCAATATAAATTCCGAATGCAATTCGCGATCTGAAGAGATCAGAGGTATCTTTGGAGTTTTGTTGGCATGATCACTTAGAAAAATGATCTATACTTAGCAGAAGGCAATGCATAGGGGTTCGTATTTCGTATCGTTGTTGATCCGAAATTCGATCATCTATTAAATTTTTGTGAACGAAGATGTCCGGCACATCTAAACGAACTTGCTCATGTTCATCCAAATCAATTTCCACTAATTTATAATTCAATTATTTATTACTTCTCGAAGCCGACCTACTCAGCAACTAAATAGAACTCATTCTTCTATTAATAATTTAATATGCTCCAAGTACTTTTCATATCGAATGAATGTTAAAAGTCTACTTAGGCTCAGTGAACACTGCACACGCTCAGGTATTACTGGTCGTCTATATTCTCGGCTCTAGGGGAACGGACGAGTGACAGCTAATGATGGCAATTACCTATCCAACTATCATGTAGACCTCCATCCCGTAGACACAAGACGGATATTACTGCTAGCCGTTTTCTAAGTTCTGCAAAGATTTCAAGGAGTGCAAAACACTAATAAAATATTTAAAACCGCACATACAAAGTTCAAAGCTATTTCCTTTTTTCCCACAGAGCCGTCGCACCGACATCTACAATTAGGCAATTTTCTCTCGGTAATTTTCTAACTTATATGCCCCGAGTTGATTCTTGTGTTTTATTGGGTTCGTGACTGTCCATATCTCTGCTGTTGTTTTGTAGGAACGTTTCAGCCCACCTCACTAAAGAGACATAACATAAATTTTTTTCCGACCAATTAATATCACAACATATCGTTTGTATCTAGCGATGTTAGATTGGTGGTCGCTGATAAAGCAGTGACCTCGGCGAAATTACTCGTATCTATAAATGAGATGAGATGTGAGGACTGAGGACTGCCTGCCAATGGAACAAACATATCAAGTCCAGAATTAAATCTCGACAAGTTAGAAGAGTTGTTTGGTCTGGATTGCGGTGCGGCTAGAACACTCTGTCGAATCGACCAAATCAAATGAGTTTGAGATATTTTCGTTGTGATAAGAAACTGATGAAAACTGATTCGGATGAAAACATAACGTAGATAGTCGTGATGAAGAAATCGATACGAAATCTGGAAGGCTATTCAGGCCGGCAAACAGAAACGGCAAAGAAATTCATTAAACAGGAACCCTAGGTAGGATATGTTGGGACTGACTTAACTCTAACATGACGACAAAAATGTCTCATTTTATCCAACTATCAATCACCTGAGAAATACAGGGAAAAAAATTGTGTTGTTTTATTTTTCAGCCGCCTTATTTCGAAGAACTTTTCCTTCTTACTTGATAAAAAGGATAGATACGGGCGATACCTGCAGGCCATTCTATAGATATAATGTCGCCTAAGATGTCGAAGAGCATCCGAGATCTTACGGTTCAGATAGACCGCAAATCGGACATCAGCACACTTTGGTGAATGTCTCGCTTTTGTGCTTGGGAACAAGTTGACTCCTTCGTATTTATTTCGTTTGAGATTTGAAGGTGATTGTACCCAAAATGGTGTGGTGCGTTCTTTTTTCGGTTTAGTTTTGGATTTGTTTCTGGATTTCTTACGTTCTTGCGCTTCGGATATTCTTGGCCGTTTTGGCGATATTATTCATGGGAAAAAAGTTGATTCAAACTGATCTTTTTTTGTTAACTTTTGGCCAGGTGTTTGAGATATTGTGGCTACGTTTTGCGATCAACTTCTTCAGGTATGTGATTTTCGTAACTGAGTTGAAACGATTACAACCTTCTGAATTTGTTACGGAAAAGCGAGTATGGAATTTAACTGCGATATCTTTCAAGTGAAGTCTTAACAACACCGTTTATTTAACATCATGGTATTACACCACATCATACCCCACATTTACGTAATGTTCGAGTTCGTCGAAATATTGAGTAAAAGCAATTCACTTATCATTATTATTGCTTATTTGTAATTACACCATAATACTGTTGCAACTGTGTGGTTCTATATTATGCAGAGTTCGGTATCGCTTTCATTGAAATAACAACTGAACTTACAATATACACTTAATAACTATTTATTAATCACTTGTCTGTGATTTCCGCGAATCTGTGGTGCGTTTTTATCGCTAGCTCCACATTATGGAACTTTGCAATCTCTTCTCGATTTAATGGTGCCTGTGAAACTATTCAGAACGGTTGAGATCTTCATGGATATTTAGAGAAGGTCCAATTGATTATATGATCGCTTTAGCAATTTGTATTGCAAGGATATGTCGAATTACTTATTCTCATCCGACAAGATGAAATTGATACATTTCTCATATTTAAAATATAAACCCATTTTTCTAGAAGAACAAGGTACTTAAATAATAATATTTTGTGCTAAATTAAAGCCCAAAGACAAAATCATTCCTAAAATTATCGCAACTTTCAAGAAAAGTAGATATCGCAGGCGCTTACACTATATTCACGCGTATTCCAAATAACTGAGAATTTGGAGAGACGTGATATTGATATTCAGTAAAGATCCTTTAAAACAAATGGATCTCATTAATAATCAAATAAAATTAAAATAAAATAAGCGTTGATTTGATGCCTGGATTACATGCGCACTGTAGCGCAGCCACAATCTTGCTTTGGGTGCGATTCATATGTTGTTTTACAGCTGCGCTGCTTGCTTAATTTACTTAACTTGTTAATGTATACTCAAGCGATTTAAGTTATTTTGCTGCGCTGCATGACTTTGCACTTGAAACTCCAGCATTATTCTTTAGTTATTATTTTGATTCTTATTTATATCCTGTAACACACTTTTGGTTCTAATAAAACTTTTAGAACTTTAATCCAAAACGTCGAAATTATTTGAATTTAGAGTAGTGAATCCAAAAGCTTTTATAGACATTGTATTGAATAGGAAGGTTTAAAATAATTACGGAGTTCATAGTTATTTAGGTATTGAAATGATTTCGTTTCGGACAGATCGCAAAGTGATCCCAAAATCTGCAGAAGGTTGATGACACTCACTCAGCTCGTCTTACTCGTACATTGTAATGCAAGTAGTAATCACTCACCCGGTACAAATCTTAGCGCGCATACCCCGCGAACCAAATGCACAGAATTTCAACTAAAATCATACCAAAAAGGTTTTAATTTTTTGCAAAAAATCGATTTCTATCCAAAAATTCTTTCGTTTCTTGAATTCTTGTCACGGTTTCGACACTTTCGAAAATTGTTTTTATTGTCGCGCCAACCAGAACTGTAAACTTCTTGTTCTTTTTTTTTGTTTATTTTTCTTAATGCTCCAAAAACAGAATAAATGCGAAGGACAATGCGCTCGTGTTCGTGTTCTTCTCGAAAGGGGTTAGGGAAGAGGAATCTTACGGAGTAGAAAAAGGAGCCAAAATGATTTTGTCACCTGATTTTGTTGAAGCTGGTGTGCTGACCGACATATTAACCAATTCGCCTACTCTCCCTTTCTCTTTTCACACAAACCTGATGCATTTGATTCTGGCTGTTGTATACTCTATTTAGATTTTTCTTTCTCCGTCTCTTTTTCGTGTTCTGTATGTGTTGCAAGATCACACGAATTGCATTCCGGATTTGTGCAAATTTTCTTAAAGCGACGTGCTATGAATTTCTAATTAGCGACTTGTCTTAAAGTGGTTTTGTCTTTTATTTTGTATGGTTTTCCCTGCCCCCAACAAATCTTGGTCGTTTTTTCCATTCAGCTCGACTTCACGTTTATTGCGACTATCTCTTTTGCACTTTTGAATGTCGCTTTAGTGATTCTGTTCTGTGCCCTTTGTCACTTGATTGTGATTTTGCGATTATGTCGGTAATTTGCCGTTCATTGAATGTTTACAGAATCGTTAATTGGATGTTTAGTAGGTAGATGGTGCAACTTCAGAGCGGACAGGGGCAAACAAATTGTTATAAAAGAAAGAATGAAAGGGAAAAGTGGTCCGAGGTTGGTCGCTGTGCCTGGGCTTCGAACGCGATTAGAACCCGGCTTTGTTATAACAATTATCTTGTTCTATTACCACAGCATGTTGCATTCTACTGAAACGAAATTCCAGCATAAATTCTGGCCAGCCTCGCTTCACCTTTGTTTCTCTTCCTCTTCTGGTATTTTGAATTCAAAACTCATTTTGAAGGCTGGGACTACTAATTAAACGTTTTCAGTTATGAAATTAAGTAAAACATCATGTCACGGCCAGAAAAGGTGCATCTGTGTCCAGCGATTTCGAAATCAAAACCCATTCAAATTGAGAACCCTCAATCAGACGATTGAAACCCTTCTTGCTGTTGAGCAATCGTACGTATTTCCGAATCAGAAAAAACTTAACATCCGTGGTCAAAGCAGGGTATCTTCTCCCGAAAAAAATACTGACAACCCATAATTAAATCGTGTGGATATAAATTTCACAGTCAAACCGTATTATCATTCGGTCGTCTTTCAATTTTAAGACAGGCTTTCTGGATATGTTCGTTCTTGTTGTTGGATTCCAATCCGAATATATGTACCAGCTCAACAAGAAGATCCAGTCGAACCGATAATTGAAATGAATTTCAAGAATTTCTTCAATATACCTACAATGTGTTCACAAAATAAACGGTCAACTCATCATTTTGAATTTTTCTTCAACACTATCAGAAACGTTCCTCGAGAGAGAAAGAAGCAATAAGAATAAAGAAAACCTAAAGAGATCATTTTGGATAGATCTCTAAAAGCTACACATGTTCGAAATGTTCGGGTCAATTTGAGCTTCTTTTTTGGTTTGATTATTTCTTAAGACGCAAAGTGAAAAAAATGAAACAGCTCCACCTTAATAAAAGAAGATCTTAAACTGATCGAAGCAATCTATCACACATTGAGTATGTAGAAGAGTAAGATGATCAAAAAAAGATAGACTCACTATTATAATATACATCTCGGGCGTATCATGTATTTAAGTCAAAGTATTTCACTTTTTTTTTTAAGTTGAGGCATCAGGCTAAAGGTTTTGTACCTTCCATGATGCTGATCTTGAATTTCTACGATGAGAACTTTTTGGTGAAGATCACAAAGCGGTTTGTTAGCCTAATGAGCATGCGCTTTAGGCTAGCAACTCATTATGATCAATTCGAACATAGGGTACCTATACAAAATTCGAGCCTAGCTCATATCGCCATATTGCCAATGGATGGATCGGTTTGGGTCTAGATCTTGTGTGTGGATAATTTTCTTCATCTAGACATGGTTTTTTTTTCCACCTAGATCTCTCACTAAACGCTGTGGAATGCCACATACTTGAGATGTTTTTGAAATGATCGTTTTGTTGTTGATGTTGTTTTTTTTGCGTTATGTGAAGTAGATATGGTTTAACATTGAATTATTCTATGGATAAGATAACTTTATTCTACGGTACAGTGACTACATTTCAAAATGGAGTGAACGAAAGAACGAGGCGGAGGATAGGTCGCGAATAGTTCGTGACTTATGATTCGGGGGTATTACCTTGATAATCATGTTTCAGAACAATCATTGAAACGACATCATGAAAACGGTTTTGACTTGAGGGCAAACCCGATAATTATGATGTTCCGTGGGAATCTTTTTCAAGACGTTTGCTCGACTGACTTGGTGTCGGCATTTTGGTTCTGATCGACCGAGAAGTCAAGTGTTTTGTAACTGTAAAAAAAATGAAGTTTTGATCATATTCACATATGGGAACTATAGACAAGATGAGTGTTTTGAAATCTATTCAATGCGCTTTTTTTCTCAGAGCAAATTAATAAGTTTTATATTTCATTCCCAGAATTCAAAAATGTATTCATTCGGAGGAACTTTAGCTTGTCAATGGGTTAAGTCTCGGGTATAGGCTCCGGTTATATGTCGAATTGTTTATTTGTTTATCAGTTGCTCTATTGTGTCGACATCCTTAATAAGGTACCTACATTCGTTGTTAGAGTTCACACTTTAGGAGACAATACTGTTTATAAATAAGATTTTATTATATCTTATAAAATCCGTGACATTCCTTAATTCGAAAATATTTCTCCGACCGAGGATGGAATTGACATTACGATCGTCTCTTCATTTCATCCGATCTGAGTTTTTATTGCAGCGAAGCTATTTTTTCTTGCATCCTAAATCCGGCAGATCTCCAGCAGACCATACCACGTACTGACTATAGATTCTTTTAAACTTGATTCATTCAGTGCTTATTTGCACTTATTTATAAAAAATTTGTAAAAATGAATAAAAATTAATAAGAATTTGTATTAAATTTGGTACATATGTATGTAGACATCTCCTATTCGATGGTACCATAGTCCCAATGGAGGCTTTTGATGATATTTCTTCGTTTGGTTTTTTTGCGAAGCTTCTCAGGTTCGCTTTTTATTCCGGAGAGAGTTTTAAGGGCTGAGCATTCAACCTCGATGGAAGGTGAGAGGAGGATGGGCATGTGAAGTCAATTGGGAATGGATTTTTTTGAGAATGGATATTGTTTCTTAACCTTGACATAAGTGCGATTCGAATCCACAATCACTCTCACATAGGCTACCGAGGTCCCCAATATTTATAAAACATATATAAATCATGATTTTTCCATCGATTATCGATTATATTAGAATCATGCATCAATCTCTGCTGCGCTTGTTCACCACCAACAGGGTAGCATTTGTTATGTTATTGATGAATTTCTTCTTCGAGGTCTGAGGTGCTGCTTATTACAACCGGAACAACACAATATCAAGCAAAGTGTTCTATCTATTTCACTTTTTCTAACTTCCTCCATACCGATATACAAAATTATATAGGTATTCTCTTTACACTGGGCTAACAAATACGTTTAGCGTAAAGTTTTAAGATAGAAAATATGTTTTCAGAAGAAATTATTTGAAAAATTAGGATAGATAAGAGACATACATACGTCATAAAATTCTAAATTTAGTTCAGAATGATGCAGCTTACAAGTTATCAGTAACCGAAAAGAATGACGATTGAATCATATTGTATAAATTACTTAAAAACTGCTACACTTAAATGCATTGAGCCACAAAGTCAAATTATTTTTACATTACTGTCCGTCATAACATTTTCCGTGTTTGAAGCCAAATAATAACATTCAAAAATCCCACACACGTTTCATAAATATTTTACTCACAATGACTACAGTTGATCGATTTTCCCCTTCAAAAAAGCGCAATTGAGCGGTTTTTCTGCTAAACTGATACAAAGTACCTGGCTATCCTAAATATTTAGAAAAAACTACAAAACAGTTATCCAATTGAAGAAAACCTCGAAGCTGTTTTCAAAACTGATCATTAAATCGATTGATAAAAAGGACAAACTACTACAGTCAAAAATAAATAAATACGTACGAAATACGATACGATAGATAAACATCAATTTAATTCCATTACAATGCCGTAATCTATAAGTAAGTCGCTTAAATTATGTAACTTAAGTGTATTATCCAAAGCTACTTAATCATGGCAAAACCCTTAAATACACACTTCAACTGATTAAATAGTCCAAACCCATCAGACCCAAAATGACCGATCGGTTTTAATTTTAATTTTTTTTTTCCATCAAACGATCCATCGCTGTATAGGCAATCCTTCGATACGGTTGGTCAAAGTTTCATTTTGTTGAACAAAAAACGATCAGTTCCGTGCTCCGTAGTGGTAGTCTAGTAAAAAGCCCGAAGATCTTTCATAATTTTTCCAACAACATCAACTTGGAGATCAAAATGAAGATCGGAACTCCAAAAAGAAAACAAAATGTGCACAGGAGATCTTCAACTGCAGCGTCCCAAGAAGAAACATCTGAAAAAGATCGTGGAGCCCCCAAAGTAACGTACCAATATTCCGTCAGACACAAAATGATGGATCACCAATCAAAGAACACATCGGAAATCTTCCTTTACACTCAGTTCTTTAAGACACGAGCAAGAGAGATCAGCCATAAGCCATAGAAAAAAAGAGGCAAAACTGTTGTTCAATCTTCGCGGGATTTGAGCATAAAAGAAGATTTGGTCGGGGCCGCTTTAACCTTTCGGGTCAAGGCAACGTTTCGAACAGTATCAAAATATTGAAGACTCTAGGAAAGGAAGATGCCGTGGTGGAAGGTTTCGTGAATGCATGTACCATAGTATGGGCAACACACACGAAACATTTAAGAAACGTGAAAAACGTTTTCACATAGTACTCGACGTTTATCTACGTACCAGCTCCATCATCATCATCATCAGCAATAGTCTCATCATCAACATCGACATCATCCGCATGGCTTACCTTTTGAAGACGAAGACGCAAGGAAGATCGGCGAAAACATGTCTTCAAATAATCGTATGGAACCTATCTTAAGGTTGTGGACCAACGAAAGACTCCATCGGAATGGCCAAGATACCTTTGCTGCTATAATATGACCCACCTTGGGACAGATGTTGTGTGCAAGTTTGCAATAAGAAATGTACCCTGGATACACTTGCCTGTCAATTGTAGCTACATTATAACTGCATAGTATATTATACTGCTCATCGACGAAAAAAAGAAAATGGTTGGAAATTGAAGTGAACCTTTTCGTTAGTATCCAGAATTTTTCCGATGTAATGTGGGTAAAATTGATCGAGACAGGGATACGGCTGCGCGATTTTTTATCTGGAGAATAAAAAATGAAAACAAATCAAGTGAAATGTACATAATATTTATTGGCTATTTAATCTTAAATTGGTAGAAGAAGTAAACATTTACTAGCGTCTGATCGTCATATCCTTGGATGCTTGCTATAAATATATCGTATTCAAATATTTAAACAAATAAAATATTGAAAACTATCGAAACCACAATCTGTGTATTATTCTGTGGCTATTCGGGTTGTTGAAATCCTATTTTTGAAACGTACTTGTTGGTACTGTAACATTTTAAATGTGTTATTAAAACCAGGAAGAAATATTAAATATTATTATAATTTGTGCAACTTACTTTACTTTCCTTGTTTTTGAAGAGGTTTATCGCCCAGGAGATTAAAGTCACTTTTACTAGAGCAACATATGTATATGTAATAAATGCAAATAAGAAAACTGCATCCCAAACAAAAAAGAGCACCGACGATAGTAATAGAAAATGGGACTTTAGTTAGGAAAGTAACTCACTAAGGCATTTTTATTGACTCTGATGGAAGCAATCCATACAAATGAATGAAGTAATTAGGGAAATATGTCGAGTATATGTCATACGTAAAAAAATCGGTAAATCGGTATTCATTTAAAAGGTAAAACTGAAATAATCAACTGAGTTCTCCAGTTCTTTAGTGAATTAATCTCTGGTATCTACAAAATTTGATTTACAGCATGTACATTTTATTAGTCTGAGAAGATTAAGATTCATTGACAAAAGGAAAATACACAACCTCAAAATCTCATTACATACACATCGTAAAAACGGTCATTATCATTTTAAAACAATCCACCGATTAGCTACTCGTCGCCAACATTACACCCGGAAATGTTCTATTCAACATTACCGAAAATTGACGTTAAGCATCTCCACTAAGCATTATAGTCAATTACTAACCTTATAATATGAAATTTAATTAAATTTACACTACATAATCAACCCTTAGAGGTGTTTATTCGTCCGCTTAGAATAATTCCCGTCAATATAAAGCACTGTCCTTTCCGTCCTTAATTAGTCCTCGGCATATCACCTTTATCCCTCGAAGTGTTCACTGCTGTATTCTCTCGCCTCCATTCACATAGCAGGAATACAACTACGCATAGTGTAATGACACCTTTTGCACCTCTATTTACCCGGCACTGAACTGGAGCTTTAAATTTCAAGTGTTAGATGTAGTGTTGTACGCTGGTACCTTAACGATTCCATTGAACCACCCAAAAAGGTTTCTTGAAGGTTTCAAGTGCCCCACATAAAACAATTTGTGTATGGCACAGTTAATGGGTTTCAGGCAAACATTTGCTCAAATACTCGACAGCGAGCGGCAGGAGGACCGCATAGCCACCAGCACACGGCAAGGTACGCCACCAATGGGACTGGAATTGGGATATTTCTAGTTTCGATAGAGTGTACAATAAGACGCTGTAGAGTGCCACCAATATGGGGAGGGAATATAATACTTACATAGATGGTTCTTGAACACGACATAACCAGAACTGATAGTGAATAGCCGACATCCATATAACAACTGCAGAAGAGGAAGAAGAACAACAACAAGGATGAGAAGAGGGTGAGGAAGGAGAAAGAGGCGGAAGAGTCGAATAGCCAACCAACTAAATTCGAATCGAAAAACTCCTCAAGTACCACGGATCCTAAAGCCTAGTACACACTCTCTTGAAACTGGATGGGCACTTAACCACCATAGACTTGGATGTTGCTGTGTACATTGCGGAGCCCCCGATAAAATACGCGCGCGCATATACTTCACATTTTAATTATAATTACAGCGCGAGAGAATGAGATTAGCGATAAAATACATTTTTATGGAATATTACACGAATAGTCGGATCCGTCGAGACCTTTCCAGAAAGCGTACGGTGTACGGACCAAAGCAAAGTATGTAGAATCCAAAGCCTGGACCCTGGACCTGGACCATGGAGTACCAGCCACTTGACATGATCCGCCATACGAGCTGAAAATTATGAGCGAACGAGGAAAATATTGTAAATTGTAAAATCACTCTTGAGGTGTACTTGAAACCTATCTGAACTCTATATCAGATGCACGGTATAGCGTTTAGCGTTTATGTAGTGCTACGTATAATAACGTATCGCCGTGCTTTGCGCCGGGTCCGGTCTGGCGTCTTATGCTTTCAATAGCGAACCCGTCAAGTGGTTAATTGAGTTTTAATCGTGATTTAAATTCGTTGCAGATATAGTGTGCTCGGCATTCGTACATAAGTGAAGTACCTAGTACCCACTACCCAGTGTACAGTACTCTGAATTTAACCCAAGGTGGGTATCTAAATCTATCCGTATAGCACCTACATATGCGATACTACTGGAATCCCATAGTACGAGTATGGTACTCGTTCGAGTGTTACACACATCGCATACACATGGAAGAGATTATTTTAATTTGATGTGCACCTTTCGAATATGTCAAGTTCTATAATGTGATGTCCTTTTTTGGTTTGGTGATCGTGCACGACGGAATGGGCTCGTTTCGTACATTGTACGATAATGTCAATGTTTGCACAATGCCGACAATGAAGACCAATACAGCAATAATCTCGGTGCTCGGCATGCAATCGTGTGGAAACTAATTGCAAATGCTAGTCACCCGATTTGAATGTCACTAGAAGATAGAAAGTTCCATAGATGGCATTTCTGAGTGTAACATGCAAAAAAAAAGTGATTAGGAGTCGCTAATGGATGCAAGCAGTGCTGCTTACTGTAATCTCGAAGAATTTACAGAAATTATGGAACTATTAGTATAAGGTACAAGGCCAACTTGCTGGTCGTTTCTAGACATTTTTTTGATGGCTTCAAAACAGATTAACTTCGCTATTACTTTGAAAGCCTGCTTCATAAATTGAAATTTCAATTCGTTAAATGGGATTTGTGAGGCTAAGTTCGTTAACGGGGAAAATCGTCCCACTCCATACTTTTGTATGGTAGCTATCCTTACAAAAAACAGAACTCACTATAACTCAAGGAATCGTTTAGCCACGATGTCAAATTTTATACAAATTGGTTTTGAGTTCAACGAAGTTTGAGTTTATTAGTCAACGAAATTCCCCTATTCATTCGAGCATTTACCATACGAAAGTCTTTAAAACGGATATTCACCAATATTGAAAGGAGGACATTTTGATACTGTAATTTACCAGAAGGTCCAGATACGGAGCAAAAACGGGATATATTGTTTTTTCCTTCGAATGGCAATCAAACGATAGTCCTTAAAAACAACAACAATATTAGTTGGAGTTCAGTATTTCATCTTAGAGTATTAGAGTGGCTGCAGTATGTTTTACTTAATTATTTTAACGGTTTTTAATATTGTGATCGATTTATATATTGCTTTTTTTCACGATTCAAAAACTGATCCGTCTGTCCGCCGTACTTTTTGAGGGCCTATTTTTACATTTTTGTAGGCGAGCTGAAGTAATTTCTTTAGCAATTGTAGCATTTTTTACAGTATGAGTATATTAATAAGTTTTAGCCAGTTCTAAACGATTGCCTCCCTTTTCTAAAATTTTTTTTTGCAGTCATCAGTTCCATTTTCTATTTACTTACTGTAATTTGGGGATAAATATCAGGTCGAATTCTTGTTGATTTTCATATTTCCTTCTATTAGACTGGGCAAAAATTTTAGTATTTTCGCTGGCAAATACAGTTTTTGTTTGTCAATTCTAAATGTTATGTATACTCTCATATGTACACTCTACTACAAGCTTAACCAAGCTCCAAATGTTTGCTCGGAATAGCCAAACATACAAATCTTTACAGGTGTAATGATGACTTAAATTTCCAATCGATAGTGAATCACCCAATGTAATGGTCGTTACATTTACCTTAAAAAATTTTTCTAAATAATCGCAAGCCTACACGCTTTTCCATTCATAGGGATTAATCGACATTAAGTCCTACATAGACTCGGATTAGCATCAACCTTACTATGGCCATTCCAAAGTCTAAAAACTGTATTCAACCATAAGTACGATGTACACGTAAACTTGGGCGTATCATCGGAAAGTATTACGGATTGCAGTAGAAAGTGCAAGCCCACATAAAGGTGGTTAGTTAGTGAGCAATGTGACTCTACTGCAATATTCGTCGATGGGCAAGGAAGACCGGAGAATCTAAATCTAAATTTTATTGCCGATCATAAATAATTCCGTTCACACTCAATTAGGCTCCATTACAGCGAGGCCTTGCGAGAAATCATGTGAATTGCAACATTTCCATTTTTTAGTTCAAGAGCCTCACAGTCAGAGCGCGAGTGTGACGTTTGTTTAAGATGGAGCTCACATGCTATGTGAGTGTCATATGCTGGAGCAATTTTTCGAATATATTTATATTATTTTTTTTTGTTTTTCTTGTCGTATCTTCCATTCGAGATTTTTGATTTTGAGCTGAATTCTTATCCACGAAACGATCCCGACGATTTGCATATACAGATCGCGCGGACATCGTCTTGTCTCCGAGCTACAACTCTTTCATGTTGTCTTACCCAATCATTCCTTGGGCTGAATCGAAAAGTAAAAAGAAGAAGAAGAAGACGAGATGTAAATTTCAGGCGCTATCTGGTGGATTTTTTTCGAGAATTCTCTTTATTTTACCCAAGCGTACGGCTTCGAGATGTGATTGCGCCCATAAACAAAATATACCTGTTGGCCTGTTGTGTATGACGATGCCCACGCAATTTAATTCATGTGTGATGCGTGCTCACATCGGAGGCTCCGAGAGTGTCTCGAAGACGCCGCGTACATTATTATTATTTTATTATTATTCTAATATAAACGTTTACGTTTGAGTTCTTTATTTCGTGGCAGTGCAGCAGGGAGAGACCTCTACATGTCTTTCCGTGTACCATCCTCCCACCTGAAGGCAAGTAAACACAACATCTTATGGCTTGTACCTGTACCTACCTATAGTACAGTGCCGTCAATTTTTGTTCCTGTTTATTGTTTTTCAGTTTCACAGGAAGATGGCGAAGCATTCGTGATTCGTGTCTAGCGATTAACTTTCGAGGTTGTGATGTGATTGTTGTTTTTTTTAGCTGACTTAAGTGTAAGATACGATTTTCTTGTAATTTTATTGGCGCAACGGCAGCATTTGCGGTGGCTTACGGATCGGAGCGGAGTATCACAATGATAATTATTATTAATAATAATCGGAAACGTAATATAAATTTATGCTTATGAGTTACAGGTAGCGTTAATATGTCTGTTCGATTCTTGTGAATTTGTGAGGGATATTTATTGGAGTTGTTTCATCGGGAATTGAACATGGCAAGGAATGAGAAAAGAGTGTTGGGGCGGCTATCCATTACCGGTGAAGTCCATATACTCGTATGTACGCCCGACTTGAGAGCATTGCACATATTAACAACATATACACCGATATGCCTAGTGTGATTGATGCTTTACTTAGTGTCTAGAATTGGATGTAAGGTTGTGTTTCTGCGATTTAGTCGTGGGTTTCGCGACATACACAAGAGTTGTGTTTTAGTGTTTCCTATGATTTACTTAGTGCTGGCGAAAATATACGATGTTAAAAGGAATATAAGTTTTGTTGATATCGCGCAAGACTTGTTTCGAACGGGATTGTGGAGCTAATTGACTGACATTTTAAAACACTTCAGAAAGAAATGGGCTGTTATGAACTAATTCGAAGTGTCTCACAACAAGTACAAAACGCAAGAAGTTATTCATAAAAAGAGTTAAAGACCTGATCAATGCATAAGAAAAGAATACAAGAAACATCCTTGATCCTTAATACACTCTGAAGTATCAAAATATATTTCAAAAAGAAACATGTCATACTGGTGAAACATTGAAGATATCTTGTGTAATCATTGAATTAACTGAGTAAATTTCTCGAAATGAACAAACTATAATTTAATAAATATGTATATATATATATCGAATTGCCGCTCGAATTCTTTTAGGATTTCTCATAATAAAACCAAAAATATGTGTTTTGGTGTATTTATAATTCATTAATTAGGCGAGACCTTTAATCCGGAGGTTACCAAATTTTCCAAAATATACCGATTTTTCAATCAAAATTTTTAATTCGAAACAATTCTACGGTTTTCATTTTGTTTCGGTTGATGTTATTAACAATTCTAAATTAAATTCATCGCTCCAAGTGGGTTTAGTAACTGAATCATCAATACAAGCACATTGTAGATACTCCTTATTTTCCCCCGAACCTAATCAAATTTAATATATCTACTCGTACGTATGTCGAAAATTTAATTTGATCTGTTTTTTTTGCTTACCTATTTGCTTCAAGCTAGTTTCTAAAAACGCACAAACTGCAATGAATAATTGGAATAATTTTCAAATAATTCTTCTACTAATATAGAGACTAGGCTGAAGTGAATTTCAGGAAGATTTGAGGCTAGTGAGACATGCAATATTTAAAACAAAAACTAATAACAGTAAAAAAAGGATTTATTATGAATACGCTATAAAATTGTATATTTTTTTTATTTATTTTCATTACGTTTCGATGTTATTGGTTCAATTACCATATTGTAAATTCATAGATACTTTAATTTAATTGAGATTTTCAATTCTCAATAGCTTTCACTTTTCCAAGGAAAAAAAATCTGCCAATAGTCTGGGTGCAACTTTATTATTTTATGGGTAGAAGGCCGAAACGTGTTTAATGATGAGATGCGGTGTTGGGTACTATGCGACTGACAACTTAAAAAATACCATTCCAAATAGCCTCCTGGTTATTTCTTAGGTTGTCAGTCGCCAACCCAACACCGTATCTCATCATTAAACACGTGTCGGACTTCTACCTATAAAATAATAAAGTTGCGCCCAGAATGTTGGCAGATTTTTTTTATTTACTTACGTATTTTTTTTATCAATAGAATAATTCATAGTAGTAAAAGCGAATTCGATCACATTAAACATAGGAGATTTTCGGTTTAATAGAGAAAAATACTTAAATCGGGTTTTCCCCGACTACGTTTAAAGGTTATAGAAGTAAAAGTGACTTCCAAATCTCAATATACCTTAGGAATATATCAGAATTCGTGAATATGTACACAACCACTTTACCCCCCCTTAGGGGTTGGATATCGAAAAATTTTGAAGATCGTTACTAGGCGCTTATATAAATAGCCCGCAGAAGTAAAATTGATTTGATAGCTCGCCATGTCTAAAAGTTTTAACGAAATTCGTGAAAATGTGGATTCACGGAAATTTTTTTTACTCAACCCCTGAACGCCAATAAAAATCTGAACTTTTTTTTTGCTTTAGTTACTCTAATAGCACATCTACATATACGTACTAAGTTTCAACTTTCTGAGTTTCTGAGATATAAAAAACCACCCCTCACCTCCGTACCTTGCTACCCTATGAACAATTTTCTAAGATGTCTCTATAGTGGCTCTATATAATCCTAAATTTTTAGCTTTCCATTCATTACAGTTTTCGAGAAATAAAAATCCGAATTTTATTCCTTTCTACCCCTACATCCCCACCACTACATTTTTTTTCCTACTAGAGGCCTACCGATCCCAACTCCTGTAAAATTTTCAAGATCATATCTGATACGGTTTCTGAGAAATAAAAATAAAATTTTTTTGAGAAATTGCTATCCCCCACTTTCGTGTCCCACCTCCCCCCTCAAAAATTTACTTTCAGTAGACTCCTCTTATGATCCCATATACAGAAACTAAATTTTATCTTCCTGGTGTAATTGGTTCGGAAGATATTGTAATCCACAGTTTTTCACCCTCCAACCCCACATCTCGCCACCCCCCTTAAAAATGTTAGCCCTTGCCTAATCTTCAAGTATCCCTAAGGGCAACCACAAAGTTTCAATCTTCTGACATCAATCGTTCAGGAGATATGGATTTTAGAATGTTTCAATCCCGGCTTACAAACGTTTTGGTCTCATTGTTTTCCCCCCCACTTCTACACACCTCAACCCTTATCGATAATTTTTTTGCAAATGAGTCCACTATCATAGTACTACATAAGTTCCAAGTTTCAGCTTCCTAGCATAAGTCGTCTAAAACGCTCCCCCCTCATCCCCCCTTACACCCCACTCCCTCAAAAGATACCAGTCGTAGGAGTTTACCCAATCTACCCACCATAAAAATTTCAACTTAATACCTCAACGGGTTTGGGAGCTACGCGCCTTCAAACGATTTTGCGTACGGCGTATACGGCGGACAGACGGACATTTTTTTTTTTTTGCTTTTTTGGTGTTTACTAGTCCTAAAACGTGTAAATACAAAATTTCAGGGTAGCAAATTTTTTGGAAATTTCAGGTCGATCCCAATACTTTATTATTAAAAAATAATAAAGTAAAATCCATATAAATATGTTCGCTACTTCCTAAAACTACAGTGGAAAATACTGTTATACTGGAACCAACCGTCCATTTTCTTGTCGAATGTTCGTCTCTATGTATTTCTTACTCCATCCATCAAACACTCCACTATTCGTGGATCGTTTTTGATTTTATTAAAATGAGTTAAAAGGAATTTATAAAATAAAAATTAAAGTGCGTGAATATTCTTTCTATCTGAAATGTGGGGAGCATGAAACTCTTATACTAATTCGTGCGAGTCAAATGGAATAAATTAATAAATTAAAATAAGTTAAGGTAATCCATCAAGCCAGAGTCAGTCAGACTGTGCGTATTTTTTGTGAAGGGAGTTCTTATTTTTCATTTGTCTTTTACTTCTACTAATACGAACAACATATTTGAAAATTTATTCTGCTTTAAATTCTGTTTGAATGTATGATTCGTTATATGTGTATGAATACTATAGGCCTAAAGCTCGACAAATGGCTGGATAATTTTCATTTTAATCCACTAATGGGGCGGTAAAATGAATTCTTTTCGACCTTCTTTTCTCGAATGATATATGGGCCGAGTTTGCTCTGCAAAGAGATAGGGTTGGCAATTCACACTATCTGTTTGTTTGACTTTCAAACCGAATGGTGTTAAAAGAAGGGGGTGGTATACTCCAAGGTATGTACGTTTTTCTTGTTTACAGAATTCATGAATAAATTAGAGGTTATCTTCTTTACGTATACAGTATAGGTCTTCCAAGTGACTGGATCCATAGTAGATTTTTCCACCTTCTATGTCAATTTTACTCTATGTATATATAGCAGGAAATTTACAGAGAAATTCGCAGACACTATCGTGAAATGGTTTTCTCTTACCTTGGCAAATGACTTGAATCAAATTCCACCTGAAATCCATCACTGCGGAAGATGTATGTTGTGTGTTTATGTATATACCACGCACCAAAGGACAAGTAGGCTTATGTAAATAATTAGAAGTACTTAAACAAGCAATTTTCTGTTGATATTAAAATCTTTGTAAATGGTGGAAGGTAGGTAACTCTATTCATACCAAACTATAGTCTAGTCAAGTACGATATGAACGGCAGAAAGTGTGTCTTGACAAATATTGACTCTGTTACGCTTTAAGACTTGTGGTAGAGAGTCCTTCAGATATAATGTGCCTAGCTAATTAAGTGAATGGGTATAGTTGTACCTACGGTAGCGAACATCGAATGATGCATCTGTAAAGTTTACACTTACGCACAATTGATCCTTTCACGTCGTGTTATTTAACCAGTGATAATATTTTTCTGACAGAGTCTTCCTGTTGCCAGATTGTCTGATGTTGATAATATGATCAAAAGTTTATAAGAAAAAAATAAATAAATGCTGCGATGGTGCAGCTATGTAGGCGTGAGATATTTACGGAGTGTTGAGGAGTTTACTGGCAATGTTCAATTTGAAAATATTTTATGTATTTTTTTTATAATTTCATAATTACCTGTAGTCTCCAATTCTAATAAAAAAATGTCCACTCGAAACAATAATAGTAAAAATGCTAAAATAATTTATAGTGATAACACCGGACAGACAATTTAGTGAATTGTTTAAAAAAAAAAACTTAAACGAATTGCTAACTCAAAAACCTTTATGGGTGCATTCATTAGATATAATTCTGTTTACTTCATGTCAATTGTAGTTATTGTTTTTATTCATTTTTATTATTAAGAAAGATGAATTTTAGCTTAATTTTTTTTATTTTATTTTCGTTACCTTTTCTAGAGAGCATTATTTTATTTTGTTCTTAATATCGGCGTTACTCACGATGAAATTTAAGTCCCTGAACAAATAGATTGGGAAAGAGTAAATAAAAGACCGTTGATGTATAAAATGAACAAGTGCTTGCAGTAGATACTCGTAAGGATGCGTAACATTTTGAGTATTGGGACTGATTTGGAACTGTGGAGCAGATAAAATGAGAATATCGTGAGAATAATAGTCTTTGAAATATCTATAGTTCTTAAGTAGGTAACACTCGAACCTACCACAACTTGTATCGAAACATAGGGATCACTGGAAATGAATCATATTTCTTGAAATTGACCTTTATGTACGCCTAATCTTTTAGTCATTTCTACTTTAGGAATTGCTCATTATTAAAAACGAGGCTTAATCACCCACGAAGTTAATCTAAGACTCCATTAAATACTTAAAACAGATTTTAGTTGATTTTTTTTTATTTGAACCAACAAGTAATCACGCTGAATGTTCCCATCTTAAAGTTTCTTATATCTTGTTAGAGTTGTCCAACTCTATGGTATTTATTAATTCAGCTCATAATTTAAACGATTACAGAGGCTATAAAAAAAATTGAAAAGAAATAAGTAAGAAGAGAAAAATTGAACAGAATTGCACAAATGTTGAATTTGTCTTATTGCAATTTACGTACAATAACATAACACGAGTTGTATATATTCTGATGCCTCTTTAGAAGTTGACTTAGTCCGTCCGGTCGGAGGCGACGTCTTTAAGTCCGACTTTGTCCAGAACTCATGTCAGTTTTTTTTTCTGTACCTTTTTAACTTTATTTTACTGAACTTTAGATATATAAATAAAATATTCCAATTGCAGTCTTTGTGGTATAAATTTTACAATTTTATTGAAATCTCGTAGTTTATATGCAGACAAAGTGCATAGCGAATAAATTTACTGGGCAAAAATTTAGCACCATGAAGAAAATTCTTACATTATCCAAGTTCGAGTTGAAATTGAACTTATCCGTCTGAATTAAGGCAAGATGTGTTCGTGTATAACGAAAACTAGTTGAATTTTTCATAGTACAGACTGTTTTGCATTATACGAGATCCCTGATGGATTCAGTATTGTTCGTGGGATTTTTCAATGGTCTTTTCACTTCGCCGAAAATTCAATTGCACTTAATTTTCGCGACCCCAAAATACTATCTATTGAATTTATACTATCAAATTGAATTTCAGTTAGGTCCACGAAAAAATGGCTTAATAAGGGTATCACGTTCGGTAGTTTTGTTAGGGACAGTATGAAAGTAAACTGTACGATTCGTGCAAACGTTTTGTTTTTCCCGTAATTTTTCTTAAGCGAAAAGTTTGTCTCAGACAACTATTCTGTGACCAGAATTACAATTATTTAAATTGTGGATAGAGTGATATGATGTGATTGTTAATAATGTCACTTTCAGTGGATGCAATGTTCATGCAGCTAGTTGAGCAAGAGTATGATTCTTCGTTAGGTCTTTGTTAATAATTGAGTAAAATGAAAACTATATCCGTTTGGGTCTAGGTAAGGCTTAGATCGCCACTGAAGCCTAAGCTATACTTAATAGGTACTTGTCCGAAAATGATTCTTTTTGGTGCATAGTTCCACCACCAGTTCTTTTCCAATCTAACAATTACGTCCTGGTAAATGACTTATGGTAGAGTTTAGACGACATGCAAAATGAACAGAGCAAGTTAAAAAATTCTGCCAATGGTCTGGGCGAAACTTTATTATTTTCGGGTCAAAGTTCGGGAGCGGTCAAAGTCGGAGTATATCATCAGCTGTTTCGAAATTATGAGGTTTCTTGGAAAGTTAGTTTTGTTCTTAAAAAAAATATATTTAAAATAGAGATTTTTAGCCGATTAAACATTGAAACATACCGTGTCGACTATTCGAATTTCGGTATATTATGTACACTAAAAGCCCATAGAAGTAAAAACGAATTTGTTGCCCTATCGTACTTAAGAGATATGACGAATTGTTAAAACATATACAAACCCATTGCTTCCACTTGGGGTTTGAATTTCGAAAAAAAATGGGAAACCGGCTTTTAGACGATTTCATAAGAAGCAGCTCATGAAATACGAGGGATTTTGAAAAATTTGTGAAAACATAAGCAAACCCTTTACACCCTCTTGGTTCTTGAAATTCGAAAAATCGTGACATTAGTTTTTAGTTCATTACATCAAATGCCGTTATAACCGATTTTATATCATCAGAACTAAGGGATGGAAAAATTGGGAAAACATATTAAATGGGAGAAATGGGTTTGTAGGCGATTATAATAAAAAGTCTGTGGAAGTGAAAAGCGATCTAATATCTCATTAAACCTAAGAAATATGTCGAAGCTTTGAAAAGCATACAACCCCCTTACACATAGTAAATTTTTTTTAACTGGATTTCACTAAAACTTAACTAGAGTAGAACTCCTAACCTTTCTAGTTAAGAATCTAGTTAAATTTGTTCAACTGAAAATCCAGTACATTCTTTTCACTGAATTTTCAGTTGATTATACTGATTTCTCGTACTCGTAACTAGATCACTCTAGTTTTAATTTATATTGAATTTCTAGTTAATTTAACTGTATTATTCACTGAAAATTCAGTATATTTACTGGAATTTTATTGAATACCAAACATTATTAATCTGAAAATGATTAAAGGTTGAAGTTGTCGTGATCCAATAAAAATGAATATTATCAAAAAAATTAAATTTATTCTCTCTCAAATGAAAAGTTTACAAAAAGTATTATAATAAAAAAACATCATTCTTTCATTAAAAAATCATTGAAAAAATTTCTTAACTTCCTACAATATTTTTTTTATTGAATAAAGTAACCACTCCAAGTGGATTCACGTTCTTAATTTGGTAAATATAGCAGTCAAAAAAATTATAAAATTTTGCCAACGTTTTGTTGTATTTGATATTGAACACATCATGTGCCTTATATAGCCCATCAAAAGCTTCAAGCACATTATCGCCGATATCAAGGAACTGGCCATCTATTGCCAGGAAATAGTGCCCATCGCTTAGTACTTCCTCTGCCCTACATAGAAGGTAAGGTAATGTTGAAAATGGCGTTCTCGATATCATCTTCAAGCTAGCAAATAAAAAATAATTTTAATGAAATGTGATTGATAATATTTTCGATTAGCTATTACATCGATCCATCGCAGCAGAGGAGCTAATAAATTTTTCTGGTTTGTTTTCTCCCAATTTTGTACATCTAAAGATATTTGGCCATAGCTTTGCTTTAATTGCCTGTTGGGCAATTGGCTTACGATATACGAAAAAATCCTTATCGTATCTGAAAATAAATAATAAATCGAAACTATAAAACGAAAAATAGGTATAGTTAAATTATATATATATAAAAAATATTTTGCTCAAGAAAAGTTCAAACTTTAAAAAATTTATAATTGTACGAAGCACTTACCATTTGTAATACAGGTTTTCAAATTTTCATTTAGAGCAAGAATTTTTTGGGAATGCCTATTTAATTGGTTAATGTCACCTCCGTTGACTTGCTGTCTTTCGTAATCAGCTTTAATCTGATAAAAAGTAAGTTTTGAGAAATTTCCGTGAATTGTTAATTGAAAAATAATATACCATTATATGCGGATATAATTCAGCCACTTCTTTGACCACTTTTCGATAACCATTCCTCTTCTGCTGCTAAAACTTTCTTCCATGAGCTTATTTATCGATAAAAAGTTTTCTTTGATTGGCAGCATTCGTTTCATTTCTTCTATCTGTAATCAAATACGATTAAGACGGGCATAAAAATTATAAAAGTAAACCGTACAACATCAATTTTATTCGGCGGATATGCAATTTCAGTACAATTTTTTTTTGGATGGTGTCAATTTCAACCTTGCATTTTCCAGGCGATATTCTATTTTCCCTGCAGCCTTCTCACCTGTTCTCAACCCTTTTGAATGAAACCACAAAGCCTAAAAGTGGGACTATTAACATTAAATGTGACTACATGTGACTAAAAGTGGGACTATTAACATTAAATGTGACTACATATATTTGGAAAATATTTGTCACATGAGGTGGAATATTGCTATTTTCGTATTGGCCGAGTTGCTTGAAGTTTTGAACTATGGCCTTAGCCAAGTTTTCTTTATCTATTGTCCTTGGGTAACTGCAAAATTGTGTCAAAGTAAAATTTTAATTTAAAAAAATAACTATCAACTCTTACTATCCACATATCTCAATCAAATCTTCGATATGCGATTGAATGAATTTATTTCTTTCCCATCCAAATCATCGTTATTCAAATGTTTGCGAACTAGTTCTGGACCTTCTTTTCTTGAGTTCAATACGTCAATTAAATTTCGATTCTGTAAATTGCAATAAGGCATTTGTACTTATTAATGAGTTAAATGAAAAATAATAAGACATGGAAATACCTGGTTATAATGTAATTGAGAATTTGATGTAAACTCCAAAAAACTAGAAGTTCCTTGTGATGATACTGACGACATTCTAGATGCAGTGGAATCCAATTCGGTAATAAATTCGTCGAGAACCGTGTATTTTGATGAGTTCTTATTTCTTTTTAAAGGTTCAATAAGGCGCAAAATTGTTTCAAGTACCTTCAAAAACATTATCGAGTCTTGAACCGAATGGGATTTCTTGAGGATGAACATATGACATTTCACTCTCTAAAAATGAAATTTGTTTTTGAAACGTTTTAGAATTTTGAAAAAAAATTGACACATCAAATTTATTTAATCATGATAATAGCAATTTTTTATCATTCAAATTCAAAAATGTTTCAACAAGTCCCTTCAAGTACTTCGAAATTTCTTGCGCAATTTCAAGGCATTTGTCCCAAACGAGCTTTATAGTTGATTCAGGAATACTCGTTAAAGATCGAAGTTCAATGAAGGCACTATTTACTGTGGACTGAATGTTTTTTAATCAACACCTCTTCTCGGAATTGGTTCATAATTGTCAAAACTAAATTCACTCGAAATTCGCGAGGAATTAGTATTTTGCGGGCTATGCTTCTGATAAGTGTGCTTAGAAAAAGATTTGAATGATGAAAAAATACAGTTGCAACTATTTTCACAGCACACCATATTAATTTTCGCGTCACTTTTATTGAATGGAACATTATGATTTTTAATTAAATGTTCTTTTAAGTTCCTCAGAAATCCATCAACGGATACACCGCAAATAAAACAAATCATTTTAAAACGCAATTTCACAATAAGTAAAAAACAAAAAAATTATAAACACTTTCACCTTTTAACAGCACAGCTACCTCCGCATCGATACCATTCGATTTTAAGTAATTATAAAAACAATCCACATCCATTGCGGCCGTCTGTACGAAAATCTTACGTCGACTGACTTTAAACAAGCAAAGAACAAATGAACGATAACTTCTTTTCGGTAATTTCTAATGAAAAATAGTTGAAATCGACTGAAATTCAAGCGAAATTTAAATGTAAAGCAGATGGCTTCCAATAGATATTCCATGAAATTCACTGCAAATCTAGTTATTGGTTTCATATGATGTCAATCGATTACTTTTCTAGTTAATGAAAACAGAAGCTCAATAAAATTGAAATTTGAAAGAATTTCCAGTTAAAAAAATTGCTTTCTAGTTAATTTTTAATTTTACTAGACAATACTAGTTAAAATTCATAGAATATTAGTTTTTTTAGAGAAAAGAATTGGAATTTTAGTATTTATTCCTAACTAGATACCATTCTAGGATTGGATATCTAAAAATGCAGAAATTGACTTTTTGGCGCTTATATAGGAAACCTTAGGAAGTAAAAATGAATTCGATATATGCAACCTCCTTACATCAACTTGGGGTTGAATATCTAAAAATCCTGAAAGGAGTTAATAAATAAATATGAAGACAGCACGAGAAAGTAAAAACCAATTCAATTTCTTATCACTTCTAAAAGATATGAAGATATGATATGAAACTTAAGAACAACTTAAGATATTCGATATCTGTTTAGACCTGGGGGGATAAGGCAGAATTCGTGAAAAAGAATACAAACCCTTTTCCACCCCCTTAGGGGTCGAATTTCAAAAATCCTGAAAACACTTTCTAGGTATTTATATGAAGAATCCGTGGAATAAAAATTAATTTAAGATTTGAAAAGACCTAATAGATATGAGGAAAACCGTGAAAATATATGCATTCCATTTTCACTGATTATTTCTAAGGAATTAGAAATATGTGGAACTTCAAAAGAAATGAAACGGATTTCCAGGAACTAGCTTTATTAGAAGAATATCATGAATCTGACTAGAATCAGAACGAAGTAAACATGAGTTCCGCCAAGAAGCACAATCTAAATTCTAAACTTTCCTAGTGGGAGTTGACGTATCAATTATATTTTTGATTTGTGCTGGCGATAAATTTTTATCCTTCTACAGAATAAATTAAATTCGACAGCGATAAAGAAAGAAGTCGAATTTAAGACATTGCCGAAAGGGCTCTAGGGTCTAAATATTCAAGGAAATCACTGTCTTGCTCGAGAGAACACACATAATGCCAAAAATATAGTGAATTGCATACGGGAACTAGCAAGCTATATTAGTTTCAATCAAATTCAATGTCAGCACTACAAAATGCGATCACGACTCGCGTCCACTCTTCATGCATCCTACATCTAATTTAACATTATACTTGATATCTATCACATAAACCATTTTAAATAGATCGAAAATAAGACTAGTCTGAATACAGTTTCTGTTTATATCCGCGCACGCAGTCCTCCTAAGAGACGCAATAATTCATTCTTGGCGTTTTTAATGTGTTTTCCTTGTTCGTTTTTTCGGTTGGTTCATTTTGAAATTGACATTCGATGTAAACTACGCGCATGCGTTAACGCATTAGGCACGATGCCGCCTCTACATTACATATGCCATCAAACATTAGCAACAACAACTTGATGATGTGTATCCCATTCAATCAGAAACAAGAAATGGATTTGTTTCGAATGCATTTCATTTCGGCAGGGTAGTAAATTTATATCTTCATTAACATTATTTATTAGCAGAGGAATTGATTAGTCAAGTGGTCGTACTCATATGTGAGATTTCTGTATAGTTGGACTTACGACTTTAGGTGACGAGAGGACTAAAATCAGATCCAGTGAATAGTACAGATCATTGTACCCTAATTAATAAGGACCCAGTTCTAAAGAGATGGACGGCTCAACGATTTCTAGAGAACGCTGGATAACTTGAAACCAGGCTTAAAGACAATATGAATTGCATTCTTTACAGGACATATCATAATTTTTTTCCGACTAAATATATGCGAAACAGAAGTATCATTAAACTGGTGATGCCAAAATTATTTCTCTTTATTTTAGCTTTTTGCCGTTTTGTATTTTGAACATTGATACTTTAAAAATTTTTATTTTCGATATTTAGGACCGAACGCTTGAGATTGCAAAAAAATTTCTCCCTAGTCGTACTAGTGCCAGTAATTCCTTAGAAAATGTTGTTAACTTTACAGGTGTCTCTGTAATATAATAATAGTTATAATATAATATTGCTTCCCTTTAGAGATTGAAAACTTGTTCCATTCTTGAGAAGGTTCAAATAAAATATTGGGATAATCTTGACATATCAGAGGAAATCATGATCACGCACCGAAAGAAATTCATTGGTAAAATCAAATACAAACCTTATTTGATTTTGCGTCAAATAAGCAACGTTGTTAATTCAAATATGGTTTAATAGTTAATTATGTTTTCAAAACATTACAACTATCATTATTTGATTCAACAATTTCGTTGTCAATTTTGTGTTTAAATGATCATGTTCATATTTGAGTACAAATATCAATCTTTAAAATAAATAAAATATTTCTGTGCTTCGATTATCATGATCAATGCTAGCGAAGCACGTTAATGATTCCTGAAATATTTTGCAAGTGGTATTTTAAGCACAAACATTTTTTGTTAAACAGTTCCATTGTACCTCTTTTAAACATGAACATGATACTCAAACCATTTGTGTTGTTACTTACAATAATATCGATTCCATTGAATTTTAAGGAATAATTATTCATTATATCATTTTGTTAAGTCACCTGATATCGTTATCCAATAGTGCTAAAGACTACAGTTTCCAGAAAAATTTAATAAAGTACAAACCTTCAATTAGATTTTTTATTAGCAAATTATATAATTTCAAATGACACATAATAAGTACAATTAAATTAAAATAAAATTTTAATTTATTTTACATATATACAATAAATGTAATCTTTTCGAGGGGCTTAAAAAAAACTTTACATTAGTTTCCATTAGTAGATAAGAAAAAAATAAGAATTTCAAAGTAGAAAATACAGTTTAGGGAAGAAATACAAAAATGTAGAAGATAGTGAGAAATAATGAAGAAAGAAATATTAACCTACAAAGTGTCCAACGTTGATAGGTGATGAATGATTTGATTAGTGTTGGTGATGAAGATCAACTATTAAAAAAAAATTCTGAAAACGCACTGACAACGTGGATGGCTCCAATTGAACATTCACTCCCTAAAAACAATTTAATAAGGACCTTGAAAAACACGGTTTTATTGTTTTACATAATTGATTTACTTACATTGTCCATTTGCCATTGAAAGGGTTTATGCTTAAATTCGACTCTGCAAACTATTTATTAGAAAAAATATCTCCTAGGTCTTCGGTATCAATTAACTTGAGTAAATTAACCCTTTTTACAATAATTATACTATATTATTTTTAATCAAAGATTTACTTCTTTACACTCTAATTGTAGACAATTGAATGAAAATGTTGAATGATTTATGCTTCAAAACTAACAGTTTTGGCGTTTGGCATACAATGATCATTGCTTAGTCAATCACGGAAAACTGCAACCTGCAAATTTTTTCATTAAATTCTTAAAAACAATTGTGCTCAGGTGAAAAATTTTGTGTTAGATCAAGATGAAATGTAGTAAGCAGGAGTAATATTCAACTGAACATGTTTCTTGTTACTTAGCAATTATTCTGACAATGAAATGTTTAATGTAAAACAAAATCATATTTGAATGAATCACATAAATGTTTAAATTAAACAGCTTCCGTGATATTTTAAAATTTTGCTGTTAACAATGCTTTCTTAGTTGATTTAAATACGTAACCTTATTTACTTTAACAATGTTTGTATTTGATATGAACATTTTAGGCTAATTGTTAGTTAACAATGTATCATACTTAATTCAAATAATGATTTTTCTTTCGGTGCGGATTGGCTTGCCAAGGCTTGGGTGATAAAATTGGTCAAGGTTTTTACGAGCTAAAACTCGAAGAAGCTTTTTACTATTATAATGCTGGAAACTTGTTGAACACTTTTCACTTTCGATATTCAACACGGTGCGACAGGTGCTTTCTGATATACCATTTTTTTCTGATTTACTTTATTCAGTTTCTTATCCTAACCAATTCGTTGACGTCGCCTTCGTTTTCCCGAAAAGCATATTCCTACCTTGTGATCCTTGATGCATTACAAACTAAGACCGCTGTTTTCGGGATGTATCAAAATAAATGGCCTTTGTAGAGATCGCGGTACAGCCGTTCAAATTCTATTTAGACAATTGCGTAATAATTTTATATAGACGTGACTTTTTGCAATTATTTTAGCCGTACACTATGAGAAAACACAACAATTACGCACTGTAAATGCACTACAAAATGTTGATGCAATGCAACTATTGCTGGTGCTTCTGATGATTCTCATTTTACTAATGAGATAGTGTGCCCGTACTGCAGCATACAAAATAAATAAAGAGCATAATTTTATTCGGACGATAAATGTTTAACAAGTCATTTAATATATAGTTTCGTGATTTATAGACCACACCATTAAAATCGTGTTATTTTAATCGGAGTTTAATATATGGGCATGCATGCGATGTACAGACTTAACAGTCGCAATGTGCGTGGAGAGGCAGAAAATTATTGGATGGATTTGAAGTTTGGTGTATTCCTCGGCCGACTATCAAGACTTTTTCTTTTAATTTATTGCTATGGCTACTATTTGTCTTCGAGAATTTGCCGAATGTTTTACTACGATACTCGTTTTATGGTATTCCTATTTTTTAAAAAAAACACATCTAATTAGTAATATGGAATCCGAAAACTACCTGCTACTGCTCAAGAGATCTTTAAAAAAAATTCTACGCAGAAGCAGCGTCGGTACTTCGAGAGAGTACTAAATTGTAGTCAATATTTAGTTGAACAAAACATGACCTCTAACTTCTAGAAACTTTAAAATAATAATATCGTTTATATCTACTAGTAACATTTAAATCTGACAGAATTTCGTAAAAGGTTCATAAACGATATTTTCTTGGGCGAAGGCCAGAGTCAAGTGACACGGATTGACATATCTACTATCTACTACTAATTTTATTTAAATTTACTAATTTTCTTCGCGGTTTTCCGTTTCCGATTCCAACGAAATCTGAAAAAATTTAGAAAATTGAAATATTAAACTGTATGCTTATTTGTCTTATACTTGACTACCTTCACTAGTTAGTGATAAATTTTGTTTGAATTGCGTTTTTGACATATACAGAACCTATTTTAATAATTTGATGGCATTTATTGTACGGAGGGATTAATTTGTAAAGAGAAGAGCAAAACATCGGGTGCATCTCGCAATGATAATTTTATTCTAAACTGTAAAATTTTTTTGCTTGGTGTTGCTTCTTTCACAGCGTCGGCGGTGAAAACAAAAAATGTACAGGAATTGATTGAATTATGAATAAAACCGGTACATTTTTCAAAAGTGCTTTTGGACATAAGTTTTAAAATTTGGAAATAATTAAATTTTCTGGTTAATTATTTCTTCTATATTGCGCCCCGCATATTTGGCACAAATGATGGAAACTAGCACCAACAGACTTCATTAGGCAAAATATTTCTTATCACTGATCCAGTTACACTTACAGATTCATGATTTACTTTCAAATTGGTGTGATTAATTATTTTATACCATGGCCATACTCTCTAATGCATTCTTTTATATCTTCAATTCTCATTTACCATAAATACACACTTTTTGTTCTATTTCCTGACAAGTTTAAATATCCATTATTCTTTTTCGAAATTTACAATTTAAGTATAAAAAGCTAACTGTTTTCAAATCTTTGAATATTTTGAAACCATCACGACTAAACTATGAGTTTACTCAATTTTAATTAATTTGTATTTCTTTTCAGGTGACGCAAGTAATGCTAGTATAGGTAGTGGAGAGGGTACGGGTGAAGAAGATGACGACGCCAATGGCAAAAAGAACCAAAAGAAACGTGGCATTTTCCCAAAAGTAGCAACAAATATTTTAAGAGCGTGGCTGTTTCAACACTTGACGGTATGTTTATCATATATGTTTTTTCTCTATTTAAATTCGAATTGATTCTGACAAAATCAGAAAATATACAGCTTGGTGAAAATGTCAAATTGTAATTTGGCAAACCAGTACCTAGCTCCCTAACGCTGTTTACCACTTTGTCAAATATTTGATTATTTTCACTTGCAAATGGAGTCTAGAGTTAGAGGATGGGGATTTGTCTTATTTTATTATGTCTATTATGTATTTTAAATGTGGTGTTCAAGTTAACACTCAAATATTTTCCATTTATACAAAATTCAACCGAGATCTGTTGCTTCGTTATTGAGTTATGACGGAACAAACAGACGAACATGAATTTATTGAATGATATTCATTCGCTACTCTTCCACCAAAAACCAAGAAAAATAGTTATCGCATACATGAAGCAACGAAATAAGATTCATTATCAAAATCCGAAATCAAATCCAATAAAGTAATCTTCTAGATTGTTATTTTCTTCTCCAACCGCAATCCACTGTTTTCGATTTTTCTATTCCGTTACCCGAAAATACCACCCCCACCGCCACCTCTTTTCGTTCTGCTGTTCTAAGGCTGGGTGGCAGAGTGATCCAACCGCATAGTAAATACATTCAGTAAATTGTAAAAGCCAGAAAATGCTCCATGCACAACATCTCTTAAGCCGCAATTCATCACTGTCAGAACAGTACAATGGAAAAGATTTTCGAACCGATTGCCGAAACTATACACACATCTTCAGCAATGTGGTATTGAATAGTTTGCGGGCCAGGCTTTAAGGAGTCTTCTACATATTCGCCATTCATCTATAGAGGGGGTGGTTTCGGTTTCGGAATATCTACACTATGTCTCCCACTTTCACCCTCAGCATACTTCACGATTTCAACTGGCTCCCAATTTTGGCAAACGTTTTACCATGAAATGATAACGTACATACGTTCCGAATACTCAACACCCTAAATGCCGGGGAGGAGGGAGGTCTGGGCAAATTCACTTTTTCTAATTTATTTCGTTCCTATAAACTCGATTTAGATTCTTTTCGGAGATTGGCAGACCTATCTAGTGGATCCAATGAAATTGTACAATCTGACTGGGATATCTGCAGTCGATTTTTTTTATTTTTTTGGTCTCTCCACTGGGATAAAGTTTATCGGGCAGTTTTGGTCAAATGCAGCATTTTTTAGGTAAATTTTATCTAAAAGAAATCCACTCCGCAATTTATTACTTTGAATCGAATTTCCAAAAGTTCGAATGATTTCGGAATTTTTTAACTGCCCCATAATAGAGTTATTCTACATCCCTTGATCGAAAAGAAGGCTACGGGTCCCCAAATTCAGTTGACCATTAGAAATGTCGTTAAGATTATTATCGCACCCATTTAAAAGGTATCTTCTGGCCGGGGTCGACGGAAATTATCCCACCCGTTTCGAAAAAAACATCCGGAAATATTCAAGTGTTCGGAGGTGTATTTAGAGCCGATGAAGTTGTCCGAATCCTGGCCCGGGTTTCTACATTTCGCCGGAAATTCTCGAAAGGGTGGACATTACAAAATTGACCAATACCCAGTTAAAATGGCCGTTAACCCTCGGCTAAAGGATATTACGAATGGATAGTTGTAGCTTAGGATGGTGACGATACACACCTAAAACCTAATAATATCTAAATCCGGTTGACGATAAATTTCTATGGGCGCACTGGACAGGGTCCGATTTAGTCCATCCGGACCGTTTTCGAGTGAGTGTATTTAAATTTCCTGAATGGACTGCTGAAAACCGAAAACTGAATGCTATCGAGGGTCGTTAGTTCGGGTCAGTTGAAATGGTCACTCAAATCTGCTGTTAAAGCTTTAGTTTTGCCTAATGGTCAATTTCGGATTTGCTCAGTCGAACTGAAGGCTGAAAGGTTCTGATGCAATGTATGGTGCGATAATATTTGGATTTTTTTGCTTGTCTTGTGAGGCTTATCCCGTAGCTAGACCCGAAAAGTTTCTTGACATATTCGGCTCGGGGGCGGTAATACTCGATTTTCGGGATTTAATAATAAAACACGCGCGGAGAGGATTATCATCTCCTATTCGGAATTCTGTGTAATGTTGGGTTTTTCTGTGGATGTGTAGAACAAGAATCAAACCGAAATCGGATTAAGTTCTTGCCATGTCGTTCCATCTTACATAGCCTGGCAGCGCTGCTGATGATGGTGGTGGTGATGATGGTGGATGGCTTAAAATACTACCACTATCCGACGAGCGAGACTACTTATTATCCTAAGATATATCCTATCCGAAACCATACATTGCATGTGATATGACGATTATAGCGCTTTCTCGACTTGTTCGAATTTTTTACGTGTTTGATTTTCTGTGTTTTGTCTGCACATTAAATCGTGGCATTAAGCGTACGTGAATGTCACCGTAAGAGCAGCTTAAATCTATTTTATTGGGCAAAGTTGGATGAGGAGCGGACGTGTGGATCGAATAGTATGATCTTTGCTCATTTTGATTATTTTAATACGTTGGAATGCTTTTAATTGTTGGTTTTATTCCAAGATTGATGCATATAATTTAAAAGTATGTAAGAAAGTGGGTTCAATTAAACTTTTGGTCATTTTTCTGTGTAATGTTTGTTCCGATTTTTTCGACACCAAAAAACAAAATCTTGTCATACATGGGGCCCTTTAAGGGCACCAGCTCTTACATATGCGCCGATCGTGCACTTAAACTCGACCCTAGAAATTTGAGGAACAGAAATAATTTGATATCGAATCTACATATACCTTCTTATTTGAAATGTAATGAAAATCAAATACATACGTTTCAATTAATGGCAAAACAATTGGTAACCCCTGGAACCTAGTACTCTTCATTAATACATAAATTCAAACCATTACCGAATTTTAAAAAGCAAGCAAAGTTTTAAGATCTAACAGTGACGTTAAAGCTTGAAATTTTTGGAGAAGAGTCCGTAATTTTTGTGTCACGCTGCTTAATGGATTATAATGTTAATGTAAAATTCTAATAGAACACTAAAATACCGAAGGCCGGGGTTGAGAAGGGACTACTTCCTTTTCCCAATTGTTAATCACAAGTATAGTATAGTAGTTTCACATCTTATGGAAATATAAGTACATTTTTGAAAACGATTAGACCAAAATAGCATTTGAACCATCAAATTTCTCTGTCAAAAAGTATGTAGCGACATAGTATAAAAAAATCTGCCATCAGTCCGGGCGCAACTTTATTATTTTATGGGTAGAAGTCCGAAACGTGTTTAATGCTGAGATGCGGTGTAGGTTACTATGCGATTGACAACCTAAAAAATAAAGTTCCAAATAGCCTCCCGGTTATTCCTTAGGTTGTCAGTCTCTTCGATTAAGAGATTTTCGGAATCAGTGAAAACTTGAACAATACCCCCAGGGATTTTAATAGGGAAAAATAGTTAAATCGGTTTTTTCCCCGACTTTGTTTAAAGCTTATCGAAGTAAAAGTGAATTCTAAATCCCAATATACCTAAGAAATATATCAGAATTCGTGAATAAGTACACAAATTCTGTACACCTCCTTAGGGGTTGGATATCGAAAAATTTTAGAGAACGCTTCTAGGAGCTTATATAAACAGCCCGCAGAAGTAAAATTGCTTTGATAGCTCGACATGTCTAAAAGTTTTATCGAAATTCGTGAAAATGTGGATTCACAGACATTTTTTTTACTCAACCTCTGAACGCCAACACAAATCTGAACTTTTTTTTGCTTTAGTTACTTTAATAGCACATCTACATATACGTACCAAGTTTCAACTTTCTAGCATAAGCCGTTTTTGATATATAAAAAAAACCCTCACTTCAGGACCTTGCTACCCCTATGAAAAATTTTATTTTTCTAGGATGTCACTATAGTGGCTCTATATAATCCTAAATGTTTAGCTTTCCATTCATTACGGTTTTCGAGAAATCAAAATCAGCATTTTTTTCCTTTCGACCCCCTTTCACCATCACCCCTACACCCCCATCACTAAATTTTGTTTCCTACTAGAGGTTTACCGTAAAATTTTCAAGATCATATCTGATACGGTTTCTGAGATATAAAAACGTCATTTTTTGAGAAATTGCTATCCCCCCACTTTCGTGCTCCACCTCCTCCCTCAAAAAGTTTACGTTCAGTAGACTCCTCTTGTGATCCCATATACAGAAGCCAAATTTTATCATCCTGGTGTAATTGGTTCGGAAGATATTGTAATCCAAAGTTTTTCAATTTCGGAATAGCAAATTTTTTTGAAATTTCAGGTCGATCACAATACTTTATTATTAAAAAATAATAAAGTAAAAATAGTTTCCAAAAAATGGGTAGTAATTCAAAGTATCTTGAGCGGTGAATCTCATATTCTACCAAGTTCAAACTTAGTGTGTGTAGTGATTAGATTGATTCGGTTGGTGTACACGTGATATGACAAAAAATAATTAGAAGAAACACTAAACCGATTAAAAGTGCAATGGCCGACATTCGCATGGGTATCTGCAAAAGCTGCCCTGCTTCAAAATGGACCTGCGACAAAAGTCAATTACAGTCGTGCACAACTTTCTACTTAACTCTTAGTTCTCGTACGTGTATAACAACAACATTTATCAGCAAACAGCGCAAATTTTCTATCATAAACGCTAAAAATGGCGTCCATTTAACTGGTATCTTATCGTAGAGTATACAAACAGTTCGATAAAATTGTAAATGGAAAAAACAACGACGGAAGAAATGCTTACGGAATCATCGCAACCAGTAAGCATTCACCTGAGCAGATGAAATACCTGCAACAGCTGTCCGATTGGTCGATATTCTGGGTCGCAACTGAACTGAATCCTCCGCGTGTATACTATGGCTCATATCTCGCCATTCGAATCACCGAGCTAAGAACACATTACACCCGATCTGGTATATCGCCGAACGTTGAAACTCAGTACACCTTTCCCTACCTTTCCATTAGAGTCCCATTCCGTGTACGGTATAATCTTTCTCGAGCTCCTCCATTACCGGAAGAAAGTGGTGTGCAAATGACACGATGGCAGAGCCTTCTATAGCTTCCACACCGGCTGATATGGTGGAAACCTAAACGCGGAAGGAATGGTAGTGCACTGTTGCCCTCTGCAAATTTCCCACCGACTTGTCCGAATTTAATCGCCAACTATCCAACTACCAACCACCGACGAGCCAACCATCATCATCAGTCCAAAGCCTGGTTTGCATATTTCCAAAGCCGCGTGTTTTTCATACACCTGAGAGGTATGAGCGGTAGCGGTGTCTTGAGACTTTATTCCATTTTTGCAGTTCTTATTGCCGCCGAAGACCATTTTAACCAGCAGCCTAGCCCCACCAGCTTGCGTCGCGCCACGCTATTCCATGACAAACATTTGCGATGATTGTTTTAAATTCGCAGATAACGAGTATAAAAAGGCGTGACAGTAATTAATTACGTGCACGGCAAGGTAGCGAGTCGGCTAATATGGGGAACAATTAAGAGCGGGCAGGTAAACCGGGCGACGAATCAACGTAAGAAAAGAGTCGTGGCCATCGCCGGTTTCCGTCGACTGCTACTCGACTTACTTCTGATGATTGGCTGCCGTAGATATCAGCTACTTGAGCCCGGATCCCCACCTGCACCTATCCACTGATAAGAATTTCGGGGAGATCTGATAACGCCTCGCTGGGAAATAAAATCCATAGCTATTTTAGTCGCGAATTTGAAGCTGCCGATGTCATTTCAGACCACATCTTCTGAGAAAATTGAACTATCCCCAAAGGGCTAACTTCCGACTTGGTCCATCTCTTTTTCTGTCCATTCGTGCAACCACCCCAAAGTCAAGAACTAAAAAATGATGTTGAATCAGCAGAAATAAGCAGAAGGAGCTTCTCGACCGGATCAACTGAAATCCTTTTCGAAGGCTGCTCTTCTTCGGGTTTTTTTTTTGCAAAGTGTGGGGTATGTTTGTGATAAATTCTGGATATGTAATTTTTATCCTTTCCGGGAACAGGATGTGCATATCAAAGATTTGTTCGAATGGCGACGGTATTTCCTGGATTTGTGCCAGTGGATTAGGGCTAAGATGATGTGGGATTTGGTTTGGTGGTGGAGAGTTTGTCGTTGATTGAAAGGAAATGGAATTTGTTGGTTTGGTCTGGGCTGCGACGTCGGGGTCGGATTGGTTTGATGAGTTCTGGACGAAATCGATTGGAAGAACGGTGAGGTGATAATTGAGATTTGAAAATGTAATTAATTTGAACTTGGTAAGAGTTGATGTTTGGTTTAAATCGATTTGTGTAACAAAGCTTGAGAGTTAGAAATGGATAACAAAAGATGTGTTACTTCAATGCATAAATTTGTTAATTACTATCTCTGTATTTCACTGTGACTGTCAACAGTTCTTACAAATTAAAAATGCTATATGCTCTTCGTTATTTTGTACATCTTTAAACTAAGTTTATTTAGAGGTGCCTTTGCTCATTCTTTCATTAAAGTAAGGCCATGATTATAGGTTATCTAGAACCAACGAAGTTTTAATTTTGTAGTTGAACTCCGCACATTATTTTGTAAGGACATAGTTATCTTTCCCACTCCCAAAACAAATAAGTTAAGCACGTACAGTTATTTCGCGCTGAACCTAAGTAATTCTGGAATGACCGCAACTATTCGGGTTATGATTCAATGCAGCCTAAATCGTTACAAAATAGCCGCGATTATTCAGACGATTATTTCAATCAGCTGTATGATCGCTGTATGATCGCAGCTATTCAGGTGGTTCGTAGCTTTGCTTTGAATAAATTAATAGCCGCCGGGCCTTGAATGGTTCTGAACCAGATCTTCTAAAATTTTAATTGTACATATTTTTATCAATTTTAATATAATTTTATGGAAACGACAATAACTTAATACTAACCTGATTTAAATACGCAATAATCATATACGGAGGGTATGTATTTGTACACCTATATCACAATAATAAATTTAACAAAATGCATTTAGTAGAACCTACCCTACTACTTGTTTTTCTGGTATCGTATTACTTACGCGATCAATCTGAAAGTAATGAATTGCCGTCGGTATTGTGCGTCTTATTCACTAGGCCCAATTCATACTCATTCATATTTAACATTCTCTCTCAATTTTTCAAACCGAAAATAAATTTGAGGATTTCCGGGAACTTCGAAAGAGAACAAAAAGCATAAAAAATTCAATCCAGAGTCAAAATATTAATATGAATCAAAAATCGATAGATATAAATCCAAAGAGGATACGTTTATCGCCACAAAAAATAAATTGATTTAATTTACATGCTACTTGAAACCAAAACATTGGAGACGACTATATTTACAGTGCGATAAAAAACAAAAGAAACTAGGTATTTGGTTGAAAATAGAATTTTTCATGGTGAGAAGCTACCATATAGTAGAAGCAAATTTTTAATTTTTAAGAAGTTTTTGTTGTTTTCCGGCATCAGTGGAGTTTCTGGTGTGAAACCCCAACACGAAATCCCCGACTGGTGATTAACTATTAAAATATTTGGTTTTTAAAATAAGATTCCTTTATTACACACATTTAATCTTTCACTTTCGTATACTATCCTGAATTATAAAATATTTCATCAAACCAACATACTATTCCAATTTGAAAAAAATTCAAGATTTTTTTACTTAGATGTTGGGAAATTTTCTCAATCCATGATTAGCAGAAGTTGCATGATTGTGATGTATGATATATTTATTTGTTCTTTTTTGATCTCTGAAATTTTCATATTCACGCTAAAACATCTTGTGTACAGACTAGTGAAAATATTTCCGTTGATATTGGTGCACCTGCGCGAAGATATCCTTTTTGATTTTGATCGCACTTTATGGGCATAGACAGTCATCGATTGATTTTAATAAATTTTCAAGTATTGGTTCTTAGCAATTACTGACCAAGAAAAGAAGCTGAAAGAGTCGTGGCGCATTAAACATATCTCTTAGATGTGATAAGATGTCGAATTGATATTCAATTCCGTAAACTTTTTATATAATCGTGTAAAAACTGATTCCAGAATTTTGTATTTTCAACCCTAAGGAGGATGCATATTTTTTTTCGATTTCTGACATTTCTCTTAGGTCTGAATTATATATCGAATTGGTTTTTATTTTCAGTGGTTTTTTATATAATTGCCTAAGAACCGATTTCAGGATTTTTGGATATCCAACTCCTAGGAGGGTGTATATTTTGATTAATTTCACAATATTTCTAAGTCTGGTTGTATATCGAACTGGTTTTTACTTCCACGGGGTTGTTTTATAACATCCTACCAATTTCATGATTTTTCGATATTCATCCCATAAAGGGGTGTAAAGGGATTTTGTACGTTTTCATAAATTTTATTCATAAGTTTTTTCTCTGATTGGATATTGAATGGGTTTTTACTTCGACGGGCTTTTCATTTATATAATTTTTTGTTTCAAGAATGTTGAAGGTTATATCATGCAAGGAACTCCACTAACAAAATTAATTATCCAAATAACCTAGTTCTCTCAAAACAACCAGTACTATATTTCGACTCCTACAGCGTCCGGGAATATAACTAACTCAAAATAAAAGTCGGTGTTTTAAGGGTATCAGTAGCGTCGGTACTTCTGATGAACTTTGACTTTAAGCTCCCAGGCTGCTGGCATATTTTTTAAAATATTCCCAAAATTCAATATTTTCAAAATATTCTTTACAGAAAATTGTCTTTTTCACATCGGATTTAAGGACATTAATTTTAAAATTATGGATTTTTAAAAACTAAATTTTAATCAAAAGAATTATATGGGCTCTCCGAAAGTTATATACTCCGCGTAACTATTACGTTTTGTTTCGAAAAAGGAGAAAAAAACTAACAAATATTGAAATTCTTCAAAATTAAAAGTCTTACGAATTTATAAAACACCGACCACATTATTAATATAATATTTTGGCGCTCTATTCAACCGATGAAGAAGCATTTTCATTCTCACCCATTGCCCAGTAAACAAGACTGGAACCCGTCAAGAGCTAGTATGTCTCATATCTACCATGAGCAAGCTTTCGCCTCGTACGACATTTTCATTCACATCAAAAGCTTCATGGCTTCTATTAAATATGAAATTTGTTAAAAAAAAGCACATAACTGAAAATTGAACGGAATAGCATGTCTTTGTATGTCAATACAGCAAGTTTTAAGGGAAAGAAAAAGTTGATCGATTCAAGGAATGAAGACACAAGTTGATGGAGTGCTAGTTCTCTTTTAATCGGTTCGACAACAGATTTGAGTTTATGCGAGTATTTCGCACCCAGAGACATTTATGTTTTATATTTATGTAGGTAGTACAACGCAATTGCGTTGTATTTTGTACAAATTGTGTAGGTAAGGGATTTTTGTCGCCTGATAATTTCATTTATTATTCAATATATCAGCATTTAATATTTTTACTTTTAATTTTTTAATAATTAAGCTGTAGGTTTTCAGATTAACCTCAAATGTTTTATTACGTTCAACATTTGTTGATAGGTAATGGTTTCAGGGATATATTCTTGCAATTGGTTTAAAAATATTTGTAAAAATACCAGAAAAATTACACCTTTTCGCTTAGGTGGGTTTCACGATAACAATTTATTTATTAATTATACATAAATAATACAATTCATTAAAAAACATTACATGACCATTGATTTTGTCATTACAATAATGTGACTATCAGATCTGGCCTAGATAAAGTTATTCAAAGCGAAATTAAATTCATAAATACGGTCTTAGTTCTATTAATTCTTAAAAATGCTTTTATTGCCACTTTAATTCCAATTACACCCTTCAATTTCGACCAAATCTATAGAAGCTTGTAGAAATACATTTTCTTACCAACACGGCGCTTTAAAATACTTTTCCGCAAATATTTCTCAACCTTTTCCCTCATTATTATCACTCCTCTCCCCCGCTATTGAATTTGATCAGCGAGGCTTTATCGTGCTATTGTTCAATTTGTGGTTCGAACAGCTCACCAAAATTACGTTATGTGTGCATACGGTTCCTATTCCTAGTGGTATTTACTCTGACGTTAACCCTTTATTACTATCCACTCTTTACATTTTAATTTTATTTTTTTTGCTTAGACGGAAAACAAATTCATCATCAATCCCGACTTGATATGAACTCACCTAGGTATTTATCTCTAATCTAAACTAAGTACCTACTGAATAAATCTACCTTCCCTTCGAAACTACTGTCCCCTTTCCCATCCCCTTCGAAACACATCAACGTTATCAGTTCAACATTATCTCTAATTAAAGTTGTTAAGTAAACACGGCTACTGTATATGTCAACTTAGCGCGATTAAGCGTTTAAGAACATGAACTAATGCTTGTAGACTTGAAGAATTCGCTTGAGGAAAAAACGGAAAAATCTCGGGCTCGGGAAAGAAAATATCTACGGTGTTATACTTCGTTGATATAAAAAATAAAGTAAAATCCAAACATGTCTTCAAATCGTAATTCGTGGCTGTACATATTTGTCTATTTTATGGAATGGTTAACCATATAACACACTATCAGGAAGTATAGGTGGCTGGTGTTGTTGAATTTGTTGTTGTTTCAAGCCTTATGGCGGCTTAAATTCGACCGAGCTATCACTTAATATCTATGCGTTAACACGAACCGTTTTCGTTGGATCCAATTCGTCTGTTTTACTACTGATAAAACGCATAGACACCATCCAGCCCAGTCAGAACAACCATGCAGCCATGTTGGCTATGCTGTACTTTAGCTTTGGCGTGCTATAAGTTTCGTTATAGTATAGTCCTGACGAATTCGCTCCACTTGTTTATAAGTTTGCCGTGGTGCGGAAGCACAAAACCGTTTTGAATATATTGATGGCGAATATCCTAGATTGTTTACCCAGTTCATTATTTTCCACAGTTTTTTTTTAATCAAAATATCCTTGTACTACGCCCTGCTCCATTTGGCCGCCGAGTGCTATATGAGAAAAAAAACTGGTATATCTGCCTATTTGCTGGCATAAACCCACATGCCTTGCAAGGACGTTAGTAACAACTACTAAGAAAATCAAAACCCAATAGAATTCTCCAGTCTAATCGAAATCGAGCCATAAATCATGGGTGGAAGATTATCCATGGGGTTGTGTTGTTCGTACGAATTTTCGGAAACCGATAAATTTTCACTCTGACTAAGAAACCTGAGAAGGACTGGAACATGTCCTTGTAGTGTTCTCTAGGTATGTGTCAAAGGTGTTCAAGTGAACAGTTCGTAAAGTGACCTCAGTAAGGGTGGGCTGAAACAACGGAACCAACATAATGCGCGTGGAGGTTGGAAACGAGTTGGGCTGAATATTGTTGATGTTACATTTGCCGGAAAACATGTCCTCAATGCGTTTAAACATGGAACAAGGCCTATAGGGCCATGCGTACATGTAAGGGTTTACAGTTGGGATAAATATCGACTAGACATTGTATAACGAACATGGTGCCATGTACCAAGACTGTACATGATGAAAACTATTTCTTATGCTTGGTTCTCCAGTGGTTATGGTTTCAGGATGCAATGACATGGGACTGTGCCCGTTTGTTGTGTTCCTATATCAAGGTGGGCAAACATGTTGAGATACTGTACGGGAGCCGTGTAAAATTTTACCCGACCCTGTATGCGGTTAATTAAGAACTGTATTGTTTTCGGGGTGGAGTACTTACAGCCAAATACTGCCAGTGCGCCCACTATTATCGCAAGCGACATCTGTTTCTCACGTTACAATGGATCAACCCTTTTTTGGCGGCATCAAAACCCTTTTTGTATACCGTATTCACTTGAAAAGTCAAATCTTTTTTCTTGTTTTGTGCCCGGATTTCACAGAGTATATCCGTGCGCGCACTTTCAGTTTCCCTCGAATAAAATCGTGTGTTTGGGCACGCGTAAAAAGATACTTCCGCCAGATGTGGGAGTGGTTGGTTATTTTTTTCGCAATTTAAAATTTAACTAAAAAAAATCTCGTTTCTGAACAAACAAACAATTGCCGACAAAAGATTTTTATCCGTCCTATACGTCACAATTCACTTCAATCAACAGTTTACATTGGTGGGTTTTGCCTATATCTGCACAATTGAATGTGAACAGAGGATTGGAGAAACAAAAGAGGAGTTTGAATAAAAGCCATGGAAGAAACGAGCGCCACAAACTCTAAAATGAACAATTAATTTGAAATGCAGATGTCGCTGTATGCGCTATTGTTGTTTCGACTTGATGCTCGGTAATACAACTTATTTTTTTAATAAATTATGTTTATTTTCGTTTTTAGCATCCGTACCCTTCAGAGGACCAGAAAAAACAATTAGCGCAAGACACAGGTTTAACGATATTGCAAGTAAATAACTGGTAAGTGTTTGTTTTTCTTAATTTAATAATAACATTTAATAAATCACAGTTTTAAGCAACATTATTATCATAAATCGAGTGACTTGAAGAATTGCTTCTTTCTGAGTAAAGGACGTGTAAGAGCGGACATTTTGTCATTAAATTGAGTGGATATGTTCATTTAGTTTTTACTTTATTTTAGAATAATTTATTGTGACCGATTTTTGCTTTCAAAAAATTTGATTAACTAAAATTACTTTATACGGAATTGTAGAACTCAAAAATATAAGTGTTGTAGGATGTCCGCTGTTTCCACAACCCTTTGAAAATTCGTAGCTCATAGTTAAAATGTTACATTTTTACACGGGTTTGGCATGTTTCCATATGTCTCTGTGTTTAGTGCTCTCGAATGGTGTTCCGAAAATCTATTGTGAACTATGAACACTAAATACAATGCGCTGCTTTGCTGCGTGTCTTCCCCCACACCAAACAACAACAACAATTACAATATGCTCTTTTGAGCGTCAGGGATCGACAATAGTTCAACAATTCAAATGCGTTATTAGTTCTTTTAAACAGCTACAAACATCATATATCCCTATCTTCATCGCGAAAATTCATATGAAGTGAATTTCTTTTTCCATCTGTATTTTAGTTTATAAATATTTTTTCGGCGGCTGTGTTTGTTTTTAAGTAGAACATACCGTTCCTTTCATATTCTGTAGTTCAGGAAAATATTTTCCTTTGTTCATAAAACCTATAAAATACAGAATAAAAGGCTAATGTTGTGTGACGCGATTTAAGAAGTGGGAGTGATGGAAGACACATAGCAGACATTTATTGGACGGCTTATTTCACACTGGTCTTTACGTCTTTGCTAGGTTGACATAAATAATTTAAATTAAAAACAAAAAAAGTAAATTGATGGACATTTTTCTCAACACTTTGTAATGAGTAAGGAGGTGCAATATGAGAGTTGGCTTATTAGTTTTGGGGGTTGTTGATGAAAAACATATGTCTGATGTTTTCGTTTATGCATACTTCCGGATCGGATCGGCTTTTCGACACAACGTGATGTCTTCACTATTTGGTGATGTCTCAATTTGTTTTCTTGTTTTATAGTATGTTGTTGAATATTTTGAAATTTCGAATTAAAAATAGAACCACAATATTAAAATTTTCCAATAGTTATACATATTACTTACGTACGTATTAATAGATGGGGCGCCAAAATAAGGAAAGATTACGACAGAACACGGCGAGCCTCAGTTATGTATTTGCAGGGTTGAAAATTGTTGGCCTAAAAGCTAAAATAAAGTTTCAGAGGAATATTACACTCGGATATCATTCGCAAAAATGAACTCTACGGCTAGTAAAAATACTTGTATTCCAAAGATATTGAAAACACCGACAACGTTTCAGGACATTCGGTAGTCGCATAATATGCGTTAAAAACCAACAATTATTTGTCGACGAAACAGTTTGATCTCAGACCAAGTTTAGAACATTTTCACATCGGGTTTCCGGTTCAAATTTAAATGACTTAAGTACAAAACAGAACACGGACCTCGACTGCGACTGCGACTCCGATTTGCCTATCTTTCGGCGTGAGGTTCGACTGCGCAGTTGGTGTTGAACAGAACACCGACTACGACTTCGATTCTATGTAAGCAAGAAGAAGAACGAGTGTCAAGTGTCACTTCTGTTTTGTTTAATATTTTTGAAAATGAACGTGTTTCTGGTAGTGCGTATAATTTATATAGTGTTTTTAATCACTTTGGAGTGTTTGCGTTTATTAATAGCGAGGAAGTGAATAGGAATCGGAACGAATTTGGAAAATAGAAACCCAGCAGGCAGGGCGTACTCCCGCAAAATGTCATCAAAATTCTACATGTCTATATGTAAGATAGAGACAGCATGTACTAAGCTATCGCGGTCTCTTCTTAAATGTAAACATTATGTACAACATTCTATATATAGTACTCGTAAAAACTATAATAATAAATATATACACCAATCGGCGACATCGTTCCCAAAAAGTCTAACCGCTTATACGACTTGCATACGGTTTCGTTTCGACGTATACTATTCAAAACTTTTCCTGCTGGGAAATAATTGAAATCCGAGATTACAATTGACAGCCCTGTGCGAGCAACTGCAGTCTCAGAATTAGAGTGTAGCAGGACTGCGCTGTCGCAGGCGAAGTTGTTTGTGTGGGCATCGCCATACAATCCTTTGTATTCTAAAGACAGGGACTGCGCAGTCGCAGTCGAGGTCCGTGTTCTGTTTAGGCCTTTAGGTTCGTTTGAACCTAGTTGAGCAATGTTTTCTTCAATAATTTCTTTCCTTTACTCTCTACAGACTGTTCTGACAACGAAAAATGAAAAAAAACATTTAATTCTTAAATTTATGCAAAGACAACAAAAAAACAACTTCACATCCTTCATGTCATCAGTTTCTGTTGATCCATGCATTTTTTCTGTCAGTCGTTCAAAACGTTCTTGAACTATACTTTTTGATATTTTCATTTGTAGTGGTATAAAATTAAAAAAAGAAAATTGTTTACGACAATTTGTTTTTATGCATATAAACTCATGTGGGTTCGTACTAAGATTAGTTGTGTTGTTGTGTATGCACACGGGAATGCATAGTTCAAGGGGTACATAGATTCCCATGAAACTAGCTTTTCTAAAAAGTCGCAGCTGAAAGTATTAATATGAAAAATATCCCGTAAGCCCTTCATGTAGTTGCCATACAAAAATTCTGTAAAAATGTCCCAACTTAATTTATGGAACTCACTATAACTCAAGAAATCGTTTAACCATCCATCGAGTAGCCACTATACAATAGTTTCTACCTGTAAATAAAAGGTCATGCAATAATTGTATGTGCACTCCTCATTCTTTTGATATAATCCAAACTAAAATATAAATCGGAGTTCAGTATTTCATCTAGAGTATCATACGATTGGCTTTAATATTTAAAAAATGTTGTGCATACCTACTACAACTTTACAACTATTTTCTGGTGTGTGGGTAAATTGAAGATATTATAGGTAGCAAAACTCATATGCTCGCTTCATGAGTTTAGTATAAATAACTGTAGCACTTATGTATTCCACTTTATTTCAGTTTGAAATGAATTAAAAATGGCCGAAAAATAGATGTCATAATTCGTCGTGGCCATGCACACTCCCCTTTACGCTTTACCTACCCAATGCACTAATCTAAATGACATTAACCCCGCACTGGCCTTTTTTCTGCCTTCAATTTCATTCAGAATTTAGTCACCGCACCCGAAATTGTTGAAATGTTTAAAAAGCGACCAACCAAAATGTAGAGTCATCGTGGCAGCCAAAAACGGCAACGAAATAAATTTTTGCATATATTGCAGAAATGGAGGCAGGGATGGTGCTAGAAGTGGGATATTCCCGATGTGAGGACCTTGCAAAAGTCCTGTGGGACAACAATGGCGGCAAATGGAATAGTACGGCGTTCGGTGGTAAGGTTTGAAGCATTTGAGCGTTCTGTGCATTTATTTCACTAGTTGGTTACGAAACGACAAAATGCATTTCGGGTCCTTTTTAAGGTTCGCGTCTGTGTAGACTGAAAATATGAAAGCACGTCTGTTGTTAAAAATTTAATATTCAGAGAATATTTTTAGGGGGATGGGGAGGGGCGGCGGTTGGTTCTGGACTGGATAAATGATCTATCTTCCTTTTCTTCTTCTGCATCTTCAAAACGGTCGAATTTCACACAGTGAATTATTGTTGTTCTGATTGAATAAAGACACACATGAAATAATCCCGCCGTTCATACAATTTTAATAGACCACACGCACGGTGTCATAAAGATACTCGTGTCACTAGTGCATGAAAATGACTTGGACTTAAGTCACATGCAATATGAGAAATTTATAAGCGTTTCCGCGGTGTCGTGATAACATGTCGCATACCACCGATGTAAACTTGCCTCCATCAATAAGATCTGTTAAATCTAAAAGGAGGATGGAGAGGTTCTTTTCCAACCAGAACTTGGAAGACAGAGCTACAGTGCAATACAAAAGACAAATGTTTTGTCGAATGAAAAATTTCCCGGCGATAGTCGGTCTTCGTTTGCGGCAACGATGTGTCGTTTCTTTGGGTTTGGGTATGTTAACTTTTAGTATAGTCGTCAAAAACGAAGCCGTGATGGAGCAAGTGATCGGACAGAGAGGTACATAAACATCAGTTTACATTGCGAATCGTTTCGTGTTTCATTAACATAAATTGCAAATTTAATTGTAAATTCGTTTGGCATTTCAAACACGACTTGGGCAATTTATCGACAATATGTAGTAATGTGAGAGCTATCTTTCATAAGACCGGTCAGGCCACACTTATGAAAGCTAGCGCTAAATGGCGGTCTAAACGAAAATCGGAAGAAACGCTCAGCCCTATCTTCGACTCACTCTCACTCGCCTGGAAATAGGGACAACCCTGGAAAATAAATTAGAAAAAACAAAGAAAAAAAATATGTATTTTTCCTTTCACCCTTATTGTTGTTTCGGTTATTTACGACCTGGCACCTTAATTTTTTTCGACTCTGCCATCACTGCCATGCTCATTTTCACTCCTATAGAAAGACTCCGATTCCGATACTATGCGGAGGTGAACATCAGGAAAAGCGTATCCTTAAGGTCACCGGGTTCTATCCATTAGTGAAAAAGGCATGAAACAAACACCTCTTGAATCCCATTCATCCTCAAAATAGCCGAAAGAGAGAGAGAGAGTGAAAAAAGGGGGACCGCCTTGAAATACCCCAGAATTCTAGCGAAACAACAATAACTTAAAGGCATGTAAAAGAAAAAAAAATCTTTAAGAAAATAAGTAACAAAGTTCCTTAGTTTGTTTCGGAAAATTATTCTTATTGTTGTTTATTTCGTTATTGTTTTGCCTGGCTCGAGAGCTCCCGGAAATCCATTCGTCGTGTACCTACTTTATTTTTCGGTCCGCCCTCTTTCACCCAGCCCGCCTTTGCCCGGAAATCTTTCAGTAACTGTTTATCGGGCTTTTAACATCTGACAAGATAATCGCAATAAATTTTAGTTAGAGCTACAGATAGCTTTTAGTCTACATTTTCGCTATTATTAGAATCGAGTATTGTGTAAGTAGAGTAGCATGATAAAATAAACCTGAGAAAAGAAAAGAAATAGTTACAGCGAAAAGAAAAGTTTGTTTGTTTGTTTCGAAATCTATTTTTAAAGTACATTTCGAATAATTGGTAGCGAATATGGAAAGAAACAGGAGTAATACCTTTTATTCTATTCAAAATTTAACTAAACATAACAAATTTAAAAGAACACTATTGTAATGAAAACTCATAGGCGCGCCGTTGGGGGGGCCGGGAGGGGCCGGGACCCCCCCAGGCCCCGGCTTGGACCCTCCCAGGAAAATAATTCTGGCCCCTTCCAGAAAAGTAATTCCTTCCTATCCGCAAACTTTTTGTTGCCAATCGTTTTTTGTCAAATGTTTTTTAACAATGCAAACAATATAAAAGAATCTTTTAAAATGATCGAAGCAAATCTCAACTGCCTTTTGAAAATAACAAGACTTTTTTGAATTATACAATCATTGTTCTTTCGATCTGACGAGAGCTTTACCAAATTTTTTCAATTTAGCAAAATAAATTGGAAATTGTTTTTGAAAACAACAAGATTTACATGAAAAATTTTTGAGTTTTACGAAATTTAACAATATTTTCTTCAAGTTTACAAACGTTTTTGAATGTAACCAGCTTTTTTTGAGAATATCTTTGAATTTTACGAGAACTTTAGAAGATGTTTTCAATTTAACAAAGTAGAAATTGGTTTTAAACATAACGACATTTGCATCAAATATTTTTTGATGTTATGAGATCCTAGAATAAATAAATTATTTTTAAGTAGAATTGGTTTTTGAATATATCGAGTTTTTTATGAAATACATACCTACGATATTGGATTCGTATATTTGGATTTCGAACCATTTTTTGTAACTGAAGTCTTACCAGTATATTATTCACTTTGAATTATTACTTTGATGGTATTGAAATCAGAAAACTTTTGGTTATACGCTTAAATATATATATAATATTATAAATATAATATTAATCATAAATAATAACGTTAAGTGAAAATTGCGAAAACAGCGAAAACAATAGAAAATAAGCTAGGAATGTAAATATTATATAAATACAATTTTTTTTATCGAAATTGAAGAAAACATCTTACGAATACAAAACAAGCTTCTACATATCCATCAAAATCTTCAAATCTTCGGGAACACTAAAAATCTTAGAATTGAAGAAAAATCTTCAAATCTGGCATCGCTACTACTTCTCGAATATCTCAATCACATTGAATTCAATTTTAAGGACTCTCTTTTGGTTGGTATTCGAAACTAAAAAACAGTGAGTTTCGTAAATTGAGTGAACACATTTTTACAGGATTTTTCTATGGCAGCTACTCTAAGGAGGACTCATAGCAATAGGGCCACCCTAACTACAGGGCTAAATGGGCTATAGCCCTGTTATGTTTTAATTTTTTTTAGAAAATACTGACCACCAGAGCGCAGAAATGGAAGATTGTATTTTAAAACTATTATCTGATTTAGATACCAATTTCGAAGATTGTAGAGGGCAATATTGTGATAATGCTTCTAATATGTCGGGTATATATAGCGGCCTCCAAGCGCGCATTAAATCTATAACAATCTTGCCATTCACGCACAGGGTACGTAGCACATTCTTTAAATTTAAGCGGATAGTCGGCGGCGGAATGATACGACAAGAAACTAAATTAATTTTATTTCTTTAAAATCTATACAATTTCTTTGCCACGTCAACATCAAGATGGGAAATTTTGAAAGATACGCTAGCATTAAAAAAACAAAGTGCCCAAAAAATTAAGCGACACTCGTTGGTCAGCAAGAGCTGAGTCAGTGAAGGCAACTGTTTCCGGTTATGAAAATTTTGAAAATGCGTTGAATAAAATTTTCGAATATAATTTCCAAAAGCCTGCAACAAAATTTGAAGATGAGGGGTTGTTAAATGAGTTCAACTCACTGGAAACTGCTATTATGGTAGCATTTTGGAGCGAAATATTAGAAATCATAGATAAAACTAATATATCACTTCAAAAAGTTGATACTACAATTGAAAGCATTATTTGATTATACGCTTCTTTAAAAACCTAACGAAAAGAAACGAAATACAGAATCATTTAACCTTTAAAAATCCGAAGGTATAAATTGCCTAATTCTGAAACTTTTATATTTTGTATTTGCGGCTTCCACTTAAAATTGCCATTAAAATTGTATTTTCTTATGACGAGAGCGCATTATTTTTAGTAGCCCACGGGCGCCGAATATCTTAGGACGGCACTGCATAGGAACTATTTCAAATTGTTTCCTTCAACTGCAGCTAGTGGAAAATCAATGTATAAAACATTTTAAAGTTACAACCTAAGACTAATTATTCGTTGTTTAAACGAACATCTAATTTGTAAGCACAAAACGGACGAACTTGTATGAAAAGCATGTGTGCCTTTCGGAAGAAGTCGTATGTTCTGAGCCATTCGGCCCCTGGCCCCTGCCAGATTTTAGGCCACGGCACGCCTATGTGAAAGCTCCGTAAGATCTGCTGCATCTACCAGCAAGTAAAGACAAAAGCGATAACGAAATCGATAGATAACACGCCTAGATAAATTACAGATATCTAAGGTACATGGAAAGTACTTCTGAAGTTCATATCAGTGTAGACAACTTCGAATGCCTCTAAAATGGTCCTGAAAGATGTTGAAACTTCTTTATAAATTATTTTTTTCACTGCTCCAGTTTGATATCACGTAAGAAAACGAATCACATCCGGTGATTCTAAAATGTGCCGTGGACCATTAAAACTTTTATTTAAAGGAAGATTTTCTAAACAATTATATATAAACTTCTTCAAAGGGAATGCCCAACTAGCAATTTCGGATTTTGATTTTCCGGAGGCTATAGCTTCGATAAGGTTTCGGTAAGGCTTTTGAGCGCAGGTTGTGGATTTTTAATTTCGATAAAGCTTCCGTAGGACTTTCGAGCGAAGGCTGAACATTTTGAAAGCCATAGCTTCGGTAATAACCTCTTTAAGGCCTTATGGAAGTAAATATTAATGGCTTTATGGAGGCTTGTGGACATAGAGATATATGTACTGGAGATGACGAGTAGCGACTGTTTTGAAGCCGGACGATTCCTCGCAAAGGACCGGCAATTAACACTATACTACTAAGGCCTTATGGAAGTAAATACCAATGGCTTTATGGAGGCTTGTGGATTTTCAATTTCGATAAAGCTCCCGTAAGACTTTCGAGCGGAGGCTAAACATTTCAGAAGCCATAGCTTCGGTAATAATCTCTTTAAGGCATTATGGAAGTAAATACCAACGGCTTTATGGAAGTTTGAAAGCGAGCTTCGCTCGACATGTCTAATAGGAAACATAAAGTGATTCGACTTCAACCCTATTACAAGAATGTTTCAGATTGGCCTAGTGGGTAGCGTAGCGGACTAATGTTTTACGGGACCATGGTTCAAATCCGAGAGTGCAAGTTGTAAGTAAAATCAAATCGCATTTTTCAAACAAATAATAATAACTTACAGGAAAATAAATTCGTAGTTGGAAGAAAACAAAAGGAAAAAAATTTGTCAATATTATTTTTCGTTTTCGCTTTTTTTTCAAGTTTCGGTAATACCTTACCGAAGCCTCCCATTCGAAGTATTGCCCGTGAAAGTCATAACCGTCGTTTGGAAGCAATGTGAACTTCCGTAGTGAAGCAAGAACAGCTTCGGTAAGGCCTAATACCAACTGTTGGCGCTTGGCTGTTGCTGTTGAAACATGGGAAATGTGCGCCAAATAAGTTCGGTAAGACCTTATCGAAGCTAGAACGAGGTAGGAGAAATAGCTTTGATAAGGCATTATGGAAGTTAGTTTGTTAGTTGGGTGGAGACCGAGAAAAGTATTTAACTCAATGCTGTACAGGTTTGCATAAAGTAATTATGCGATATTCACTATTCGTTCCTTGAAACAAGTATGAGTACTTTTCAAAAGTATTCGGTATTACTACTCACTCGAACATTCACTAAACAATTAAAGCCTCAGTTATAATAGTTCCGATCCGATCTGGCAACGTCGGAGGGGAAAAATTTCTAGGCACAATGATTCCGTTCCGACATCCATCAAAGTGACACTGTCGAGGTGTAATTTTGATTTTTAGTGAGGCGAAGGAGGTGATGAAATTCAATAATTCACCTCTTAGCGTCGGAACGGATAGAAGTTGAAAGTTGGTCAACTTTACCCCTCCGTCTTGTGTCTCGGCTAATTACCGGAGCGATTGTGACTAGGCGTTCCGAAATTCCCTTTAGATGTGTGTCGGATGGAGAAACTCAACACTCACCGTTTTCCGGATCGGATCGGAACCATTATAACTGAAGCCTAAAGCTCTCCCTTTCGAGAGATCTAAAAAGCTGTTAAACTGATAACAAATGAAAACGTGTGGTACTAATCAATTGAGTTTCTATGCTTGCTAGATACTAATGAATACTAAAGTTGAAGTAATCATTCGATCATGAAAAGTAATCAAGTTGCACTCCTCTGTAATGGAGCCACTTGTTTACTTCAGACAGCACTTGGTGAGAGTTTTTATTTATCGGATTTACATTTTTTCTGCAGTACTGTCCTAATGTACTCATACATCATTATCAGAGCTTCTTCGCCTCAAATATAAAACGTATTTTGTATTTCTTCTCTAACTGGTTGCTGAGAAATACACATTGGTGACTTTAAGTCAAACTTGAAGCCAATTCTAGTAAAACGTACGTATATTAAAAATTATAAAATGTAAAAAAACCAAACACACAAGTTCTTTGTTCAGAAGATATCCCATTTTTCGTTCTTGCATGAACTCTCGCTTAATTATTGGATATTATACGATCTTTTAAAAACTTTTTAACATTTTAAATCTCAGGAGTATTACACTGGATAAAGATTCTCACACGAAATAATTACTATAAAAATCTTATTCAGGCCGTAACATATCCGCTTGAAATGCAACCATCAACGCCATTTTACCATAATCTCGAACCACATTAAAATCATCCAATAAATGCGCTAGAAATCAAGCCTAAAATATTAGGACACCCACCGTCATTGTGATTTGCTTTCCGTCAGGGGTGGTCTGGAAACTCTACGATTTCCGCAAACGAAAATGACGAACGACTCAGAGCGCAATCAAAGCATCCAGGAAGAGTACAATAAATGCCAAGGCATGCGTAATCCTTGCAATCCTCTCAATCCCATTTCTATGCCAGTCCCTTTGACTGATGTTTATTGCAATCTGAATGGGTGGGCCAGTGAATGAGAATCTCCCTTGCCCCAGAGTTCCTGCAATACTGCAATACATCAAAATTGGAAAGTCGATGAAAATACTCGGTACATACATCCCCCGTGTATAATCAAGCCGCTGAAGCTCGCAGCTCCTTCGGAATGGAGATCCTTAACCAGAAGAAGTGTTTGTCCATGGATTTATCCCCATCGAGTGAAATTACAGCAAGCACAGCTGCGTATTATTTGGTTGGTTGGATAGAAGAAACGAGCGACACGGGATAGATTTCTTCGGATCTCTCTACGGGGTGAGTTCTGAGTTCGCAACATCCACAAAACAACAAGACGAGTCTCATCTGGGTGACGGTGGCTTCTTATCATTAGACCGTCTGGGGGACTAAAATTATTTTCAATTAAATCGCCCGTCGAAATTTTCAACTTAAACAATACTATCCCAGTTGGAAATCTTTTCGGGCTTTGCAGGTCCTAATCGGGAAGAAGACGAGAGCCCTTTAAAACCTGTACGATCCGATTAGACGCGATGACAATAACAAAAAAGAAAAGGAAAACAAGGCGAAGAGACGCGTTCGTAACTTGTACGAGTATAACGATAAGGCTCCGTCTAGCCTGATTCGTTTGTGAATTGTACAGATGAGAAACGAGACACGGAGCATAGGATAGGTCCCCAGATTCGTCTTTCTGGGTAGGTAGAAGTGTATGGAGCCACTCACTATTATGGAAATATCGAGAAAATATATCACCCCAGCTGACAGAACAATTCCCTTATCGGCTCGTTGGGTTTTTTCTTTGGATCTCGTTTCAGCGGATTTTTTTTCGTTCTTGGGCTGATTTCAGTTCGAATTGCGCGATATCTTGGCAATTGGGTAATGAATGTCGAGCGAAAGAAATTGCTAAGGTGGTTTCGAAGCATAATTAGTACGCGTAATTGAAATTTAAAATTGTTTCGCAGAATTGAGACGAAATGCAGTTCTAGAATTTTTATACCAGTACTACTTAATTTCATTTATATTCATTAGTTGGCGTCATGGTTCGGATCCGGAGTTTGTTTTGTAATGTTTCTATCAGATCTTTTTCAAACTCTATTGGATCTATTAAGTGTAACTTGATCAATTGAAATGTAGATTTTTCAGCGAAACCTTAGTTACAGTAATATGTATGGGTCGGCGGATTAAACCACTTAAGTCGAGAAATTGCAATTTTTGATTATTTTTGAATCGGAGCATAATATTGTTGCGAGCTAGGGGTTCGCCGGGATTTCAAGTAAAACACAATTCGGTTAAAATAAAAATAAGTGATTATTTATTAATCGCACTTTAAATTCACAGAATTATAATCGCACAATAATTCGCACTGTATGGCAGTACCGCCCGCTTATACCATATATCGCTTGACTCGTTCACTTTCGTTCTCTCTCAACACGGTCGCGTGTACCCGCTGTCTGTTACAGTCGCCGTAATCAAAATTACTGAGTCTTCGCTGAACGCTTCACCTGCTTATATACTAGGCGGTTGCAGTCTTGAATGTTCACCGGTGTACTTGAACGTTCGTTCAGTTGTGGAATCTTCTCGAAAGCTTCAGAGCCTTCGATTTTGACCTTCGTTCAGTGGTTTATGTACAGGGTTCTAGTACATTGGAGAGCATTCGATAAGAAGAGAGATACAATCGTGTTGTTTCGGCTTATCTTCAGCTAGGTTTCTGATTGGGCTATTTTGCAACTAGGTATTCGGTTGTTGTTGTTTTCATTATGTGAAACGATCGAGTTGCACGGTTGCGCGGTTGCCAGGTTTAGATGTAACAATATGTATAAGTGAAAATAATACAACTCTTCGCTTGATTTTGGAAAATTGTATGCAGACTTGCATGGTAATCCTCAAGAAAATGACATCGTCAGCTGTCGTGAAACTAGTTAATGGTCGCCAAAAATACAAACCTGTCTATTTAGACTAGTCTGGTCCGCACATAAAGACGACTATTGTAAATCGAAGCACCAACCAAAACTTAACTAGAATAGAAATTTGCTATGTTTTAAGTCATAAAGAATTACAACTAGTCGTAGACGAACTTTACTATTGAAACAGGTCCTAAATCTAAAAATCTGCCAATGGTCTGGGCGAAACTTTATTATTTTTCGGGTCAAAGTTCGGGAGCGGTCAAAGTCGGAGTGTATCATGAGTTGCTTCGAGATTATTAGATTTCTTGGAAAATTATTTTTGTTCTTAATATAAAAATATTTAAAATAGAGATTTTTAGCCGATTAAACATTGAAAAAGTCCGCGTATACTATTCGAATTTCAGTATATTATGTACACTAAAAGCCCATAGAAGTAAAAACGAATTTGCTGCCTTATCAGAATTAAGAGATATGACGAATTGTTAAAACGTATACAAACCCATTACTTCCACTTGGGGTTTGAATTTCGAAAAAATTGTGAAACAGGTTTTTAGACGATTTCATAAGAAGTAACTTGATATCTCATGAGACAAGACGGATTTTGAAAAATTTGTGAAAACTTAAGCAAACCCTTCACACCTCCTTGGTTCTGGAAATTCGAAAAATCGTGAATTGGTTGGCCGTAATAATCAATTTTATATCTCATCAGAACTAAGGAATGGCAAAAATTGTGAAACCATGTACAATCCCTTGGGGGTTGAATATAAAAAAATTGAGAAATGGGTTTGTAGGCGATTATATAAAAAGTCTGTGGAAATGAAAAGCGATCTAATATCTCATTGAACCTAAGAAATATGTCGAAACTTTGAAAAGCATACAACCCCCTTACACCCATTAGGATTGAATATCTAAAATACTGAAATTGACTTTTTGGCTTTTTTATATAGGAAACCTTAGGAAGTAAAAATGAATTCGATATATCACCAGATATGCAACCTCCTTACACCCACTTGGGGGTTGAATATCCAAAAATCATGAAAGGAGTTAATAAATAAATATGAAGACAGTACGAGAAAGTAGGAACCAATTCAATTTCTTATTACTTCTAAAAGAAATGACGGAACTTGTGAAAACGTGTTCAAACCGTTTATACCCTCTTAGGGGCTGAAAAAGGAAAAAACTTAAAAATAAGTTTTAGTCGATTATTACGCAAGCACGTGAAAGTAAAAAGATATTCGATATCTGATAAGACGTGGGGATATAGTAGAATTCGTGAAAAAGTTTACAACCCCCTTTGCACCCCCTTAGGAGTCGAATTTTAAAAAATCCTGAAAACACTTTCCAGGTATTTACATAAAGAAGCCGTAGAATAAAAATGAACTCAATATTTGGAAAGACCTAATAGATATGACGAAAACCGTGAAAATATATGCATTTCATTTTCACTGATCATTTTTTTTGCCCCCCCTCCGAACGCCAATGGATATTTAAAATTTTTTTTTCTCTAAATTAGTTTTCTAGTTAATTTACATAAACGTACTAAGTTTCAACTTTGTAGCATAAGCCGTTCTATAGATAGGAAAAACACCCCCCACCCCCGTACCATACTACCCCTATAAAAAATTATATTTTTCCAAAATGCTCCATATCATAATACGTTGTCGAGATATTAAAATCGGAACTTTTTCCTTTTCACCCTCCCCCACCCTCACCCACTACACCCACACTTCCAAAATTTTGTTTTCTGCTAGGGGTCTATTAGGCCTACTTCTGGTAAAAATTTTAAGCTTTTGTCTTACACTGTTCTTGAGATATGAGACGTGATTTTTTAGAAAAATTCTTATCCCCTCCACTTTCATGCTCCACCGCCCCCTTAAAAAATTTTGCTTTCAACAAACTTCATTTGTCAACCTTTATATACAAACCAAATTTTATTTGTCTAGTGCAATTGGTTCGTGAGATATCGTAATCTAAAGTTTTTTACCCCCCACTCCCGTACGCCACTGCCCCCACTCAAATTTTTGTTTTCGATCCATTCTCCTAGTATACCTACAGATATTCATTGAGTTTCAATTTTGTGACATTAACCGTTTAGGAGATATGGATTTTAGAAAGTGTCGATCTCACCTTTTTTGCGTTTCGGATGCATTATTTTTCCCCCCACTCCCAAATCCCTTCACCTATATCGGCAATTTTTTTGCAAATGGGTCCACTACTGAAGATCTATATAAATTCCAAATTTCAGCCTCCTAGCATAAGCGGTTGCTGAGATCTAGAAACCAAAATTTTCCGTCTAAAACACTTCCCCCTCCTCCCCCCTCACACCCCCACCCCTACAAACTTGGCCACTTCAAGGGGCCTACCCAGTCTATTCATAAAAAAAATTTCAATTTTATAGCTTAAAGGGTTTGGGAGCTACGAGCCTTCAAATGATTTTGCGTACAGCGGTCGACGTACGGCGTACGGCGGACAGATGGACTGAAAATTTGTTTTGCTTTTTTCGTGTCTACTAGTCATGAAACGTGAAAAAAAAAATTTTCAGGGTAGCAAATTTTTTTTTTTTAAAAATTGAAAACAATACTGTATTATTAAAATAATAAAGTAAAACACAAGTCATCTTAAAAGCGTATTACAAACTACAGAAGACATCTCGAAGTATTATTAGCTACTTTAGTCTACATGTCGATGCGATCCATACAAGCTCTAACTTCGTGCAATAGTAGCGCAGAGTAAAGTAATGTACATAAATTTCATGATAATAATAAAAATTTCTGACCCAGTAACCTCACAGGAGCACCTAATTGGTAAATACTTAGTGTATTTAGATGTTGGCGGACAAGTCGAAAGATATTCTGCTTTCTGCAGTTGGTATAAGTTACAAATTTCAAACAAATGTCATTATTATTATTTATTTATTTCAGTTTCATCAAGACCTGATTACTTAAAGTTCATTACAGTTTTTAAAACAAATAAAAGCGACCATTAAATATAACAATTACATAGAATCTTTAAAGAAATTATTTAATTATTTTAATTCCATAAATTTGTTGACGAGATTCAATCAAGAAAACATCAACAGGACAATCGAGTTATTGTCGTATTGCAGTGAGAGCGATGCGCAACGCGCGCGATTACCCATAACTGTTCTCGTGATATGATTATCCAAGCGATAGCGATGCGATATGACTGTAACTGTTGACTGTTCTAATCCGCTATCACCGCGTCGCATTACATAATGTGCGCGCGTCGCGCTCCCTATAATTCCACCTTAACAATTTTCAAATATTTTTTTTGCGTTTTATTCTATTCCTACCTGGATATTTATGAAAAGTAGATTTATTCGAAAAGTAGAGTACATCTAGATAAACTCGCAAAAAGTATTTTAATAAATATGTTAGTTGAAAACGTTATTTAGTTTCTATTGTATTTTCACTCCCTGTAAAGTTGGCTATTTTGACCGTCCGTCCGTCCGTCCGTCCGTCCGTCCGTTTTACCTGTATTCAACCACTTTTGTAAGTGTAAGCATTACTGCTTCAGTAATTCGATTTGAATAGCCTGAATAATGCTTGAGTGGCTGTAGTCGTTCAGGCTATCATTTCAAGTACCCTGAATCATCATTGGATACCTCTGTGAAGTTAGCACCCCACTTTCACCAAATTAAATAAAAAGATGGTTTTCGGGTGGGGATTTGTTTGTACTTGATTGTACCGAAAATTATTTCGTTTGTACCTCAAAGGGAACAAAAGAAGAAGAAAAAAAAATATTCCAAACTATTATAAATTGACTCCATTTGATTGTACCTGCAATCATTTTTCATATACTTTAAAATTTCCATCAAATATTAGCAATCTAAATCAGCCAATAATTCACATACATTCGAACGACGATCCTCCGACAGCTCTTTATAAATCCGTAAGTAATGTATAGGCCGACTTTCAAAAATCGAAAAACCAAAGACTCTAAAATATTCTAAAGGGAATGAAATTGATTGTACCTCCAAGAAATTTTAAGAAATCTTAATTTTTTCATCAAAAAATAACAATCTAATTCAGCCAATAATTCACCGACAGAGTAAAAAAATTCGAATGAGATCCTCTGACAGCACTTTGCAAATCCGTGAGCGGAGTATAGGCCGACTTTCAAAAATCGAAAACCCAAAGACGCTAAGATATTCTAAAAGGACTGAAATTGATTGTACCTCCAAGAAATTTTAAGAAATCTGAATTTTTTCATCAAATAATAACAATCTAATTCAGCCAATAATTCACCGACAGAGTAAAAAAATTCGAATGAGATCCTCCGACAGCACTTTGTAAATCCGTGAGCGGAGTATAGGCCGACTTTCAAAAATCGAAAAAGCAAAGACGCTTAGATATTCTAAAAGGTCTGAATTTGATTGTACCTCCAAGAAATTTTAAGAAATCTTAATTTTTTCATCAAATAATAACAATCTAATTCAGCCAATAATTCACCGACAGAGTAAAAAAATTCGAATGAGATCCTCCGACAGCACTTTGTAAATCCGTGAGCAGAGTATAGGCCGACTTTCAAAAATCGAAAAACCAAAGACTCTAAAATATTCTAAAAGGACTGAAATTGATTGTACCTCCAAGAAATTTTAAGAAATCTTAATTTTTTCATCAAAAAATAACAATCTAAATCAGCCAATAATTCACCCTCGGAGTAAAATAATTGGAACGAGATCCTCCGACAGCGCTTTCTAAATCGGTGATTGATATTATAATTTAAAAATTATAATATGCAATTTCACTTCAGTCTTATTTCCATTGACTCATTTCATTTCAAAATATACTCTGCACAATACACCAATAAAAGCAAGTGTAGAATTATCAAAAATGTATCCCACACAGGTATCCTCTAAGATAGATTGCTCTAAATTTACAGGAAAGAGCATAAGTCCAAATAAGATTCTATTCTAAGATCCGCCATTTACCTAACATCTTAGCGAGAGCAGAAATATGGAACCAACCAAATTTTTTGGAAAGACTCTCATATTTAAGAAATGAACACTACCCTGTTTAAAAAAGGGACTAATTAAAATAAAAAGATTCGGGCAGTAGGTACATATTTTCATTCATGAAACTCAGAAATGACTGCTTGAGGAAGTTGAATATAATATTCATTCATAGGTTTAAAAAAGGGAAAAACCAAAAATTTAGGTTCCAGTTTCGGACACTTTAACAGAGTCAGCAATTATAAATAGGATGCATATATATGAGTACATGACCCATGAGTAAATTATAATATCAATCACCGATTTAGAAAGTGCTGTCGGAGGATCTCGTTCCAATTATTTTACTCCGAGGGTGAATTAATTATTGGCTGATTTAGATTTTTATTTTTTGATGAAAAAATTAAGATTTCTTAAAATTTCTTGGAGGTACAATCAATTTCAGTCCTTTTAGAATATCTTAGCGTCTTTGGGTTTTCGATTTTTGAAAGTCGGCCTATACTCCGCTCACGGATTTACAAAATGCTGTCAGAGGATCAAATTAAAATTTCTTAAAATTTCTTGGAGGTACAATCAATTTCAGTCCCTTTAAAATATTTTAGAGTCTTTGGTTTTTCGCTTATTGGAAGTCGGCCTATACTTTACTTACGGATTTACAAAGTGCTGTCGGAGGATCGTCGTTCGAATGTGTGTGAATTATTGGCTGATTTAGATTGCTAATATTTGATGGAAATTTTAAAGTATATGAAAAATGATTGCAGGTACAATCAAATGGAGTCAATTTATAATAGTTTGGCATATTTTTTTTTTTTTTTTGAAATTTTTTTTTTAATTATTTTTTTTTTTTATTGTGATTTAAAAAAAATTCTTTTTGGTACAATCCTCAACAGACGGCGTACTATGTGAAAAACATCATTTCAAGAAATTTGGTGAATGTCGGGTGCTAAGTTCACACGAAGCAATTTTTTCTCCGTTCCCTTTGAGGTACAAACGAAACAATTTTCGGTACAATCAAGTACAAACAAATCCCCACCCGAAAACCATCTTTTTATTTAATTTGGTGAAAGTGGGGTGCTAACTTCACAGAGGATCATTGGATGGTTGCAATTGATCAGGCTTATACCCTAGGTAGACGACTTATTTGAATGTTCATTGGGGGGGAATGATCATTCGCATTCAATGATCATCAGTTTTAGCATTGACACACGTCTATCGGAATTACATTGAAGCTGTCAAAATATTATTGTCGTGAGAATGCTCAATAAAAGTTGCCAGTTTTGCATTGGCACACGGCTACGTTTTATTTGTTGAAATAGAGTGATGAAAAAGTACTAATATGTCAGCAATTGTGAACGAAACGTTAAAAGGATTAATCGCAATTAATGCTCACATGAAATAACTAGAAAAATTTGGACGGTGCAGCACCTGATTTTCCACTTGTTCCACTAGTTACATAGACTTCACGCTAGATGGCGTTGCGAGCGCTCGAATGAATTATCAATTTATCTCCGAATTACCATTTCCCAATTGTAATTGGAATGATGGAATGAATGACCAATTTGACAATTACATTGGGAGAGACGTGATGCGGAATTATCATTCGACTAGGAATGATCATTGGAATGCGTCGTCTGCCTAGGGTATTAATCATTGACTAATATGAAATTATGACGCTGAATTAAAAAGAGCTTACTTTAGTACCGATGTTAGTATAAAAGTACACGTATAGACTAATTTTGTCACTGCCAAATTAATTAATATTATTTAATAATAAAAATAATTTCTTTCAGGTTTATTAATGCGAGACGAAGAATTGTGCAGCCGATGATAGACCAATCGAATCGAGCAGGTAACTAAACGATTCTTAAACATTTTTCCATAAATTAAGCCTGCTCCCCGAAAATACATAAAAGCCTTCAATCCTCTTCAATTTCCCACAGAAGCAACACAGCTATAAAACCCCAGCATTAAACCAGTACCTTCTCGATATTATCGTTTTTTTTGTGGGGGTGTGTGAGTGTTTGTCTTATCCGAATTTAATTCTTCATTCAACGCTTTTCCACAACATTAAGTACACATCTTTAACGTCCAATTATGATGTCGTGAGGACATCCTTAAATGTCCAACCGAAAAGTTGACAGACAGATAGACGAGGACGGGAAGCAGTTTTATAGCCGGAAGATAGACCGAAAACGGTTACTGAGTTCGGTGTAGATGAGGAGAAGGTCCAACTCTGTCTATAATTTGAGCTAAAGTGTAGTGCGTGCTTGACACTTTACGACACTTTCATTCTACGGCGATGATCCCTTTGACTACACTAAAAATGTCGGCCTGGGTATTATCTCGGGAGCGAGACGAAACAAACATACCGTGTGTAATTGTGTGATATCAGAACACTAATAAGAATTTTACGACATCCACTTATCGGGGCTATATAAAGTGGGTATGTCTTTTTCGGCGTCCCGGTAGCCATTCCGGTTGTCCCAGTCCCAGGGACTTTTATTGCTTTCGGTGTGAAGTTATTCGGACGAATATCAACAAGAATATGAGTAGGTATCGTAAATCATCTCGGGAAATTCCTTGATGCGCTGAGTTTTTGCAGGCCCGTCATGCCGACCATTTGAATATTTTCGAGTAATTTTCTAATTAATTTCCAAGAGTTTCGCACAAAATATAGAACGACTTTAAATCGTAAATAACGTCCGCCAACGACGACGGTTGTTATAAATTTGAAAATTTGATATGTTGCACAATGCAGTCGTGGTGCTTCCTAGAGCCTGGCGAGGACGGGATGCTCTGCGAGACAGAGCGTTCTATGAGCGTTTGATAAATGACTTGGCCGGTATTAAATTGGGGATAAGAGATGGGCTTCGGAACACTACGAGAACACGACGATTTGAGCTATTTGTGACGGGAACGAATATACGGACCACGAATTATTGCATTAGCTTGCGGAAGGATGTTGTGTTTTCGAAGGTTTCGTTCCAAGAAATCCAAATTTTAAAATACAATTTGAGTTGTTGCAATCGTATGTATTTTGGCAAATTTTGAACAGTTGATGGAAACACGGTAGTGATCAAATAATAATTCAGAAGATAAAAAGTACCTTCCATCAACATGCCAATATTTTCTAACCCAAATAGAAATATAATAATAATATATAATATAATAAATAATAGAAATAATTCTATATAATGACTCGAGAGTGTAAGGAATTTGCAAATGGAATGTAACAGGAAAATGAAAATATCAAGAATCAGAAAGAAGAAATTTGGTGATTAGAATCTGATAAAAATAGTAGTAACACTATTTAATAACATATTGGAGAAACGACCTCAGCAAGAAGATTCAAGAACAACATTTGAGGAAATATCGTAATCACATGAGAAATTTTATTCAAATGTTGTTTAAGAAAAAATGAAGTTCATAATTTTGCGCACTATGGCCATTAGTCATTTTTCAGATTTTTGGACAAAGCAGAAATCTTTCAAAGAAGAAGCAGTTCATCCTTTCAAGAAGATGACTGATTCATTGAATTCGGCTTACAAAAAACGAACATTCACAACGGATATAACTTCACACGTGTTTTCTTACTGTTAAACTTCAAATTCAGTCAAATTTTTTAATTCCGAAGTAAACAATTTAGCAAACAAAATATTGACTATTATACTATCTACCTGCATTTTCCAGCAAAAATAACCAATTATATGAACAAAGTGGCATACAGTTCATTTTGAGCTTAGGCTTAAATTTTAGATTTAAGAATTATAGAATATTATTGGAAGATTAATATCCCTAAGATTCACCATTTCCGCAGTTTTTTGTTCATATCGATACCCCATAACTTTTTTATTATTTTTATAAAAATTACTTTTAAGCTTTTACAATCCAGTTTTCTTTATTAACATATTTAATATGCGCTCCGGGAAATATTTCAAAATATGAAATATTTTCCAAAGAAAAATTAAAAAAAATACTCACAATCTGATATGTTTTTTAATTTTTCTTAATCAGTGAAATTTCGATGAGCGCGAAAGAACATTAACTAATTTTGCTTAAAATAGTTTATACCCCTCATCCAGGTCCATCCGGTTACGGTCACGAAGCGATGGGTTACATGATGGACAGTCAAGCACATATGATGCATCGTCCGCCTGGTGACCCCGGCTTTCATCAAGGCTACCCGCACTATCCACCTGCAGAGTATTATGGACAACACTTGTAATTAGGGACAAAATTTAATTTAACGTTGTTTTTATTCATTAAAACAAATTGTATAAAAAAGGTAAGTAGTTTATTTTTAATTGTGAAAATAGTCGAAATGTTAATGTAATTAATTAACAAATATTGTTTCTATTAAAAAAAATTAAACTATTTTTTTTTCGTTTCCAGTGTTCACCCAGTGATTATGCTCGAATTTTTTCCATCATCCGTGGCTGATCGTTATATTCTGCCAGCCTAGCTCATTTAATTTTTTTGTGCATATTAGTTAAAATTTAAAATATAAAATAATCATAAAGAAAACATCGTGCAAAATAGTTTTGTTACCACATCGACCTTTAAAAACAACGGGAAAAAATCGAGCGTGAATGTGTATATTTAAAAATAACAGAAAATCATTAGAAGGAAATCTGCTTGTTTTAAGGAACTTTTTATTTAAACATACAAAAACATAAAATCAGTGAAAATACAACGAGTTTTAATATTTAAATGGTATACAATTTTTAAAAATTACTCAAACAAAATTTAAATCAATTGAATGTATAAAATAAATAAATTTAAAAATAAACCGCGATAAAATTTAATTAAATAAAGATATTTTTTAAATTATTAAAATAAAATTTAAAAAAATGTGTGACTGCGCTAAAAAAATTTTTTAAAGGAAGTTCAAAGACATTAAAACAAAGTGACTTGTGATTACCTTCTAAGTAGAGAAATGCAATTTGTATAAATATAAAAAAAAACATTGTGAACTTTTAAAACTGATAAACGGAATACAGGAGACTATACATATATAAAATTAAAAAACAACATCAACAATAACCGCAAATATACGCGATTGAAGGTGACTATCAATTACATTAAAAAGTGCAGCTTTCATTATGATCTTGTGATTATCAATAATTAAATTATTTTGTTCTTCAAAACTACAAAAAAACAACTAAACTCAGCAACAAAGTGGCAATATCGACTGATCAGAATGAGATAATAAAATTAAAAAGTAAAAAAAATATTGTAAGAAAAACCCTACCCTACTTACAATTCACTATTTAATTAAACAACAACAAAAACTACACATAGGTACACACTAAAAAGTTAAAATAAAATCACAACTGGAATGATAGATATGAAAGAGATAAGAACATATAAATAATATTAATTATTAAAAACAAAACAATGAACGTAAATAATATTTGAATAAAATAATTTGCAAAAAAAAACAGCAGAATTAATTTAATAAATAATGTAATTTTGTGTAATTAATAATTTTAGTATAAAGTGCATATTTTATAGAATATAAGCTACCCTTAGAAGAATGAATTACGAAAATACATAAGAAACCCTGTTAAATAAAAAGAGATTTAAATAAAAAAATCAATAAAAAATGAAACAATGGTATACTAAAAAGAACAACTACTTATACATATACATATAAAACAGAAAAACAAACCCTATATATACGAGTAAATAAAATAAAGAAAACTTAACTTTACTATGATTATGATATATATAATTATATATATATATACAAAACACACTGTAAAAAATTATTAATAATAAATTAACTTAATTCGAAGTTGTAAGGAAAAAATGAAAGAACAAAAAACACGCAACCGTAATGAATGATCGACGAAAGAGATGAAACCTAGTTAAAATGAAATAAATTAAAACGAAAAGCAAAAGCATAAAAAACTTATCAAAAATGAAAAGCAAAAAAAGGTTAAATATAGCCAACTAATTCGAAAATACACTTTAAAATTTAAGGAGCATGTATTGCTTTACGAATTTATCACAAATAATGTTTATTTTTTATTTAATTTTCGCAAGATGTTTCAAATGTCAACTTTCATTTTTGTAAGTAATTGTTTTGTTTTGCATTTTCTTTCCTTTCCGCGAAAAGAAAAAAAAAACAGATAGAGGGAGAGAGAAATTGAAAATTTATTATCTATTATCTAAAATTATTATTTTATTTTTGTTTTTGCATTTTAATTTTTAATTATTGAATAAAGAATGAAACAATGAGAATTATATGATTTCGTTTTATTGTTGTTTTTTTTGTTGATTTATTTGTTTAAGCTTTCAGTTGATTCAGAGAGAAATTTTAAAGATTTGGATTTATTTTTATTTAGCTCGCAAAAATGTTGAGGAAATTTTTTTTTATAGCAACAAATCTGTGGGTACCTCATATCAGTTTTCAATTGTCCACCAGTTATCTGTCATATCTATTCCGTTTCTAAAATATTGTCAGCTACATCTTTTTTTAACGTAAAGAAGATTACAAAGAACTTTATATATACATATAATCAGATGTTTACAGGGGCGGTAATGATCTTACTCCACTCGACTTCGATAATCGGAACGTTAAACCTTTGATTTTTTTCGATACTGTTCATGGGAAAAGGAAAATTTTACATGAAAACATGTAAACTATTTTTAGCAATCCTACAACCCAACACTGAGTTCTCGTAGTGCAAGACCTGTTTGATTTCAAGAATATTGTTCCTTAAAGCTTAGGGATGTATATGTGCTATTTAGGATAATGTTGTCCTCACTGACGAAGACCGAGTTGAGCAATTTGGTTCTAGTAGTTTTAGCCTATTGGGGAAGAGTTAACAGGAAGTTTGATAAATATTTCGTGGACAACTGTGTTGAAAATTCAAAAGTATTTTTTGGCGCGAAAGTCGAATCATATCCGTGCCTCCTCGACGGTTCTCCGATTGAATTTGGGGCATACTGGTCGTTCCTTCTTTCGATTTAAATTTTCCCTAAAACCTTCTCAACATAGCTCTTTCTTTCGAGGAAAGGTTGGTAGTCTGTTATACTGTGAAAATATAGTTGTGATTGGTTAAGGAAAACTATACACAGATAAAGCCAAGGATCATACCATGAGATAAATTGGAAATAGGACACCTATTACACTTACTCCTCAAAAGTGAATTGCGATATCATTATTTAGCAGTAACTTTACTTCAGTTCTTGTGTGACCAGAAATTACAAAAATTATAATAAATTATGAGAGAGACTATGCTTGAAGCTAGTCATTTCGATACAGTTTTAGGAATCAAGGTTTGGGTTCAAAGAGTCCCAAATCAACTTACCTGACCTGGCATAAAAAATGATATAAAACTATTATTTGCGAACTTTTTGAAGATAATGATTGATATATGTTTCTATTCTGTTATTTTTGTATATTTTGTACCTATATATGTTTTCATTCTCAATTATTTCCCGTAAAATAAATGGCAATTGTCATTAAAAAAATATGAACAAAACAAAAATCATAATCAGAAGCTTAAAAACACATTCGACGATATACGTAATTTGGAACTCTATTATAAAATATTTTTAAACAAAATAAAAACATGCTATTCAATTTTTAGGCCTATCTAAATAGTTACTAAAAATGTTTTTATATTATAAAAATTTATAAAATCTAAATTTTAAAAAAATACATTCTATGATTTTTTAAGGAAAATATTTCTAAAATCATATTAATAATATTAAAGAAAAACATTGGCAATGTTGGTTATTTACTTTTATCGATTTTTTTACAGGGCTTGAATTTAATTCTAATTTTAATTAGCATTGAACGATAATTTATAACCATATTCCTTTATATTCACACAGAAATTTTTAATATCATTTTTTTTAACTCGCCTTGACAAAAATAAATGCTCATGAAAATGTTCGAAGAATCCGGAAAGCAACAACAAGAAATTTTCGTTCCTAATTCTTAACACAGGGTCTTAATAGTTATACGGATATTAAAAATAAAAAAATAAATCAGAAATTGTATTTTCGATGCGTACAAAGAACTTAAGCGAATAATTTGTTCGTAAAAATTGATTCGACTTTCCCGAAATTACATAAGTAATTGCAGTTGTTCGCATAGAATGCATATAATAAAAAATAACAGCAAACAATCATCAAATTGTATACGAAATTTCTACAAAATAAAAAATAATTTCATTAACCACATAACGGTTTTTCCTCAAGTTATCAAAATAAAATTTTCCAAAAATATTTACCAATTACTGAAAAAATAGTTTCGATATTAATGAATGGATTGAATTTCAAAACTTGGACATAAATTCGCAATTATATTTCGGCTGTTTCGGATTTCATCACAAATTAATATTTACATTGTAACTAATTTTCTTTTTCTATTGACTTTTCATTTCATTTTGGAACAAGAAAATCCATTGCTCGCCTTATTCATGTATACGAAAATCTTTAAAGGAAAAGGAACAATTTAAGAAAAATTAAATTAAATTTAAAAGAATGAAATAGATACGAAAAAGTAAGAGAAAAAAAAATAATTTTTATCATAATAAATTATTGAAAAAAGAAACATGTCAGAACAAGGAAAGTTGTTTAAGGTGAAACTTTATTATATATATATGAAAAACAGTCTGTTTGACAAAAAAATCATTTTTTGAAAATGATTTTAATGTTTTGAAAGTTTTGCTTGTGTGTGAACGAAATGAGAAAAAGAGATCGCGAGAGAAAGTTATATATAGTGGAAGATTATAAGAATATTAGAGACTATGATGAAAGAAAGAAGTTAATACGAAATAATATATATAAAAAATAAAGAAATACAAAAAAAGTAACGTTTAATGCTTGTATGTACATTTTTAATTGTAATAAGATGATGATATGGAAAATTATGAAATGAGTTGTGTTTTTTTGTTCCTAAACTATTTTTCAGAGATGGAAAGTGTCAAATGTTTCAAGATAATGAATACCATATTAAGGTAAGTACATATAATCTCACGTTCCAAGATATAATCGTAGAACGGTTCTCAATCTTTCTGATTTCCTGCAAAAATGCCCTATACGTCTTCAGGCTTAAATCCTACGAATGTGAATTCGACCCGGATAATTGAATCTCGACCATTAGAAGAAATTAAGTTACACTCTTGAAAGGCAACAGGGGAAGTCGTATCACTGCCATGGAACCCGAGACACCGCCACCCGCGACACATTACAAGAACCTAACCTCTTATCAATTATGTTAATGAAAGAATTGTCTCCCACACATTGAAGAGCCTCTTGAATCCACCGAAACCTCTTGTCTATAGTCTGGAGAACAATGACACGGACCGAAAAAAACCTCGAGTAAGTGTTGTCGATTCGACTGAAGCAAAATCTCATTACGGCTAATTCCACTCGATCTACTTGCAAGGGTATCCAACGTGGACGGAATCTGGGTCTGGATGTGGGGGAATATGTCACCCGTCTACCGGATCTTTCAATTGAGACTTAAACTCGTTTTGTAGTCTATTGACAAGGCCGCGATTCTGTGGGCATATCCGAGTAGGTCGCTGCCATCTAGTACCATTAACATATCACCAGCATTGACGATGCATTATCCCGCCCGGACCAACTAGTCGGAGAATTGGAAGCTATCGTCTCGTTACGCTATCCCTCATTGCTGGACCTTTTATTGGAGTAAATTGAATTTGTAAGCCACTCCAGCTCCAGCTTCAGAATCAGATTCAAACCAACTCGATTTCACGTTATTATTTTGCATATTGTACAAGTCGCTTTGTGGTTTTGCATAATCCGACGCGGGGGAGAATTCGACTGAGGAGAGAATTTCTTTTCGTTAGCTTTCGAACGACTGCAAGACTTGGTGGGAGTACTATTACTGATCTACGGAAATGATCAGGAATGAAGTGTTGCCAATGATTTAAAAAAAATCAATTTGCGTACAAATTACGTAAAGAATAGTCACCGATTAGTGAAACTGTGAATCTTGTTAATGAAATTATCATAACAATATTCTCAATTCACAGTCTGAATACTGTGAAAAAATTTGTGGTCATAACTTGAAAGGCTCTATGCACTATTTGTCACAGATTGGGCCTTTTCGCTGTCGTACTTCTGGATGGAAAAAAATACTAAATTTGCAAATAGATTTTTTTAAACTTCAGATCGATTACAATTTAACTCTGTGTAATAGAGTAACATTAGTTATTTTGCGAATGAATTGGTTTCCAAAGTTAATCTTTAGGATTTTATTTGATCACAAAAATAATGTAAAATTCGAACCCCTTTCTCATTTAAAGATAAAAATTTGAAATGAAATTAATTGGAATTAAGACCTGCATTATTTTTGCTTTAATTGCGTTCTAGGAGAGCTACATTTACAGACTAAGTTTCAAATTTCTAGCATAAACTGTTCCCGGTATAGATATACACATATATAGCTTAAACCTACTAGCATAAGTAGTTCCTGAGCTAAATAAACAAACATTTTTCATCTTAAATGCTACCAATCTTCATCCTCAAATACTCACTCCCGAAAAGTTATCACGTAAAGGAATTTATTTAATATACCTACGAAGAAATTCAAACTTGTGAGTCTTGTAACGCGGTTGCGTACGGATTATTTGATGTACAGACAGAGATTATTGAAAATAATAAAGTACAATTAAGACCTACAAAATACTTAAAATTACGACCAAAAAATTAAATTTTCAAATTAAAAATTATAGAGCTTCTTAAAATGAACGGAAAGTTAAATGCTTTTTGCTTTTCTCCAGCCTCCTTACAGGACACAATTATGTACTAAAAAACGGTTGCTCGTAAAACTGTCTAATTGAACTAATTAGATACAGTGTAGGCTACACGGAAAAAAATTATAGCTGGATTTCCCATTTTTTATATACGTATACTCCCGTTGGCATTGCTTAATTTGGTTTTATGATAATTTATCGGAAATTAAACCATTTTCAAATTTGGAAATAACGCTATTAAATTTTGCCAAATTACCGAGTGTCTCATGGGGATATAGTTAAATTTTGTTGGCAATTTAACCATGATAATTTACGAATTTTCATATGATTATAGGGTAATGATCTTATCTTACTTAGGTAAATATCCAATGCTAAAGGGTAAAATATCGGAATATTTCTGGCGCTTTTCTCCAATGGTATGGTAGATTCTCCTATGTTACGTAGGTCTGCACACTATATTAAATTGCATTTTACACAATACTTACATTAAAATTTCCACAATAATCATTGCTAATTTCCAATGTAAATGGAGTTTTTTTTCAATATTACTTGCAAAATATCTTACGAAGATTTATACGTGAAACAGGAAAAAATGCCTATAGAATTGACGAATATCCTTTGTACTATTGGGTATCATTCCACCTTGATTTTTATTTCATTACAATGGTTAAAATAAAACAAGTAGATTAAAAAAATATAAAATCGTATATTCACTCAATTCAATTCAATTACAAATAATATAATACTACTAATTCACATTTTCAAAGCATTAGATATCTATCATAAATTTTATACAACATAGATATTTGACTTAAATTTTTGCAAAGAATAGGTTTTAATAATACTCTTATCTAATTGCACAACATCATATTGATCAGTTTTTTTAATTACATAACAAAAAATATGATAATCAAAATATAAAGTTTGCAAAGGCGTTACTAAAAAGTACACTTTATCGACAGAAGAAATACATACATATTCAATGGTAGAATACTGTGGGAAATCTTCTTCATATCCAGTAATTAAAACAACACCACGCTTAAATTTTATATTGTTGAATCTTATCCAAGAAAAAAACTTCAAGGATTCGACTTCAATATCAGCTAACTCATATTGTATTGTGCTATTAGGTTGATTAACATTTTTACCGAATTCGTATTCATTATTGAACATAGCATATCCACTATGATGCTTCTTACTATCGCTCAGCAGATATCTGTTAAAAATGGTTTTACATATATTTCGTCGAGAAGTAGTTGAATGCGCAATATTTTTTAACACTTTATGTTTGGCTTCAAAACGCATTGACCAAATATGAACAAGTGGACCAATCTCTTTAATAATTGATGGATAATGTGTCATTAAATGATGCTTTGGTTTAAGTGGTAAGCGAAAAATTTCTTGAAACAAAATGTGGTGTTCAGAAATTAATACATTCAAAATGGATATCGAATCAAGATCAATGGTATCAAGCATAATAATTTCTATAATCGCTTTAAGCTTTAAAAAAATATCCCAATATTGGTTATTTTCTGGAACCCAATCTCCGATCATAATTCCAAGATACTTTGTTAACCAAAGTGTTTCTGAGGCAGAGTATTTAAGTTTTTTATTTTTTAAGTGGTCTTCGAATATTTCTTGGGGTTTATTCATGTTTTCTAAGTTAGCAAAATTGAAAATATTTATTCGATTGTTTAACGATTCCAAAGTAAAATACTTTTCAACTTTAATGAAGTTATATAGAATTAGGGCAATTTCATAATTTGCGATACCTTCGTATATATCATGCATGATATCAACTGCAAAATTTTCTGTGACTTCAAATGAAGCAAGTTGATTGAAAATACATTCAGAAATTAAACCTGTTAATGACACATTATTAGTTTGTAGATCAAGCTGGTAGTTAGATTTGTTTCGTATTAAGCTAGTGTTTTCTTTGCATGATTTTTGGCATTCAATTTTTTTCATTTTACAAAATCTACAAAAATGTGTAGCCACAAATGATTCTGTAAATCCAAGCATAGAATTAACACCTTTGTTATCTCCTACGCACAGGCAAAGAATAAAGAATATTTTCTTTCCATTAATTTCCAACCCATTATTTTCGATATCTTGCAGTTGGTCGATAATAGGTTGAAAGACTTTATTACCGATTGTTTTGCGATCCAAACTATTAAAAAGAAAAACTAAAAAAATATTTTCCAACTTTGATCTGTAGCATGGTGGTATAAAAGGGAAAGATAGATAGACCGATCCTAAGTTTTGCAAGCCTGCTCGTGATCCCATCCCATTATTAGTTTCGAAATCGTCATAGCTCAATATTAAGGGTAAAACCATATCATTTATATTTTGATGTTGTGTTTTCTTTTTCCATAGTTTGGCTTGCATAATATTTGAAACAACGTGCTTCTGGTTTTTGAGAAAGAGTATATAATCTAAAATTTCTTTGAAGACTCCATCGGAAGTCAAAAAGCGTTTCAAAACAGATTTGATACAGACCATATTGGCAGTGTTAGAAATTGACTGAAGAATTGTATTGTTATTTTTATGCTTGGGTTCTAATCGTTCACTTAAAACGACAGTAATAGATTCTGAATAAAGGGTTTTGCTCTGCAATAATTGAATTCGACGATATTCTGTAGAAATATTTAACAGCGCTGATTGAATTAAATTAAAAATATTCAAAATTTCATGTTGATACTTTTCTTCCGTTAATTGATTTAATATTAAATTCTTTGCTACTGTAAAGATATCACTTTGTAAATAAATGCTAAAATTTTCAATTATGTTTTGTATCGACTTCCTACATATGTTTTTTTCCTTATATATTTCAGTAATAAGTTTAATATTTTCTGCTCGAATTATTTCTTTTAGATGTTCTGAATTCATTTCAGTGATATTATCCTTAGTTACAGTGTTAATATTAGTAACATCGAAGTTCTTGCTTGCTTCTAAAAGCATTAAAGACTCCTTTTTTGAATTTAAATTTTCTAAATTTGCTTGCTTTACCTTTTCAATCTCGTTAAAATGTATTTTTACATGCTTTTTAAATGCACTGAAATTAATAAACTTTCTGTTTGGAATACACATTTTACATATTTTAACTGTTTCCAAAATATGATATATATTTAAATGGTTAGCGTAAGATTTTAAATTAAAAAATTCCATACTACATTTAAAGCACTCCATTTAAATAATAATGAATTATATAACAATGTATATAAAGAATAGAAAAATACCTTTGTATGTATGTTTCAAATTAATCTTCAAATGATTTTAATTCTGACATAAGAGAATGGACGCTGGTAAATTGTTTATCGTGGCCTTTAAATTTTATATTGTAGACGTATAACTGTAAGAATGTCCATATTTGCATGCTAGGCTCAGGATACTGAGCATCCAATGAAATAATGGCTTTGAAACATTCGTCCAATGCTTGAAGGGGACTTTCAAAAGAATATAGGGTTTCGTTGACCGCTATATATGCAGTTCTGATTTCAGCTGAAATCAAAGTTGGAAGATAAAAGCTTTTGTTTGTAATTAATATTAGATATTAGATACCTATTGTGTCACCAACTAAAATTATTGTAGGTTGCAACGTCTTTTTAAATACAGCTGAATCCTCCCTTTTCTGTTTGACAGCTTCCGTGACAAGATTGCCATCCTTGTAATGAAAAAAAGTAAGAAGTTAATACTGATAATAAATAACTATTATATTAAATAAATCGTAAGTACCGTTACATGGAGAATGAAACTTTCAAATATCTCTTGTTTGGAGTATTTGAAACGCTTTGCATGTCCAGCTACTCCCCGTTTTACTGTACTATAAGCTGTTGGTAATAGATGCGGTAAAAGAAATAAGCCAGTTATATCTGTCGTGCTGCCTAAAATAGCTTCGATTTCTTTATCTTTTTTAAGTGTTTCAGCCAATGTAATCAAATACTTATTTAGCTTCGGCCACAAAAGAAACATTGAGTTTGAAGCATCGGGATATTCCTGATCAAAATCCTGGCTCAGTAATCGCCATCCTTTTGGTGATTTTAAAATCGGGAAGTACTCAAAATATTCGTGAATAGATAACTTTAATAGCGATTTTCGAAAAATGGTAGTGTCTCTCCAGAACTCCTGAATCCTATCGAAAGGCTGAATATTCTTCTTCAAAAAAGATACCTTTGCTTCCGTCGACTCAGAAATATTCGAATTGTCAACTTGGACAGTTTTAGTAACTGGAATTATTGAGCTTTTGATTTTCTTTTTCAAGCTATTATACGATTCCCATAACTTTCCTGTTGCGTTACGTTGAGTTATTTTATTATACGGTACAAAATACGTATTTTCATTTTCCTTGGGAAATATTTCTACTATTTGTTTAGTAAGTGTTTGGAATCGTAAAGTTGTTATTTTGAAATCTTTGATATCGCTACAATTATCAACTTCTGCATGTATTATGATTCTGGATAAAAGATTCTTGTGTGATTTATCCAACGTATTGTGCTTCTTATAAAAACTGCAGATTAGTGCTCCATTCGTTGTTCTATTCAATATATCACGAAGAGATTGCACTTCTTTTGGAAAGATTGTAATATTTGAATCAGCAAATGGAATATCTGATATTGAAATGAACTGTAAACATAAAAATCATAATATAAAAAAAAACATGGTCATAAATATAATAATAACAAACCTCTCTTAATGTCTGAAAAGTATTGCCTGGATTGACAGATACTTCACTCATTTCATTTGAATTAATGTTATCAACTAAACTAAGCGAGTCAGTGGAGGGTTGAGATAGCGTTGTACAGAGAGAGCTCGTCTATATAAAAAAGTATGATAAAAATAAAAATCTGTAAGAATCGAATTTTTCATATGGTGAGAAGCAACCATAGATGCAAATTTTAAGAAGTTTTTGTTGTTTTCCGGCGTCAGTGGAGTTTCTGGTGTGAAACCCCAAAACAAAATCCCCGACTGTTGATTAAACGCTGTCCCTGAGGACATGACAGTTGGAAAGCCTTCATTGGATAGGGCAGTTTTTTAAGACTGTCTTGGACTGGGTCTGAAGAAGCTGTTTTGCCATCGGATGGCATAGACTCGCCAGAGGGTGTATCATGCCAACTATCAGAAACACCCTTACAGCGATATCGAAACCTATTTTATTATCTACGGATTATCCACATACTCGTATACTAGCGAAAGGATGCGATGGCAAGAATTTCGCTAGTAACTATGTAATTCGTAGATAATAAAATAGGTTTCGATATCGCTATATATAATAATCCTCAGTAATACCACCACCTGTGAGGGTGTTTCGGATTTAGGCATGATACACCCTCTGACGAGTCTATGCCATCCGATGACGAAATAGCTCCTTCGGACCCAGTCCAACACAGTCTTATAAAAACTGGCCTATCTAGTGAAGTTTCCAACTGTCATGTCCTCAGGGACAGCGATTAATCAACAGTCGGGGATTTCTTGTTGGGGTTTCGCAACAGAAACTCCACTGACGCCGGAAAACAACAAAAACTTAATAAAAATCTGATACGTTTCACGGCAGAAAACTTTTGTTAAATTCATGAAAAAAGGTTGTTCGTACACGATTTAAACTACTGTTTAGAAGCAAGACACTGTTAATAAAAAAATCTCGAACCTTTCGTAGAAATATCGTAAAAACATTTCGGATAATCATATTCATTATTTTAATATTAGAAACTGTTATTTACATACCTCTTGAACATATACATGTTTAAATTTATGCCAAAATTTTTGACGAGGCCCGGCCTTAGGAATTATAGAACGAAGTGCTTCGTAATCGAGTTTTTCGAATGTTTCCTTATCGAACTCTTCAGCTGATGCACACACAATTCATTAACATTAATCAACATTAAACTAACAACTATTATATGTATCAATATTTTTCACCTATAAATAAGTCAATAAATTGTGGCAGCTCCCATCCAGTTAAGATATTCTTGATATAAATGGGATCTCCCATTTTTCCTTCAATAAATCACTTCACTTGAATTGGTTGAGCTCACTTTTTAATAATTTACCTCGTACCTAATTAAAAATTCACTTAAATGCAAGTATGTCTCCTTCCGTGACTTGTGAACACGTAACTGAACTGGCGAAGAGTTCGATTGAAACAAACATTTTTAAATTTCGCTCTAATGGATTGCGTCTTTTCCCGTTCACATAGGCGATTCTTTTCCGAAAATTGGAAGACATGCTATGTTCATTGGAATTTTTTCCTATGATCATAGGCGTATCGCATGAAGACGATTCCAAGAAGAAGTTCTATGAATTGGCTATGGGACGAGAATTTTTGTTTTTCATAATAATTGTATTAAAAACTATGTACATAGGAAAAACAGCATTTTGCAATTTTCATGGGCAATATTACAAAACATTGTAGTTGTATTTGCCTTTGGAAATCGCTTAATTTGCTATTATTATAGTGATTTTACCCTAAAACACCCTCCGATATTGAATAGGAAAGTAAGCAATGAATATTTTTTTCCGTGTAACCATGCGAAAATTTTTAGATAGACAAAACTAGGAAGTGACTTAGGCTTCTTGAAAAATATTGGTATAAAATACTCGTATGTATGTGCTAGTGCTGCCTGCTTCCTCCAAAAAGTTATCAAAATTCAAAACATAAAAGTTTAATTTTTCTACCATTTTTCCATTATTATTAGTGTTCACACAGATCTGAACTCGGTCCAATTCGCGTATCTCGTTTAAGATTCGATGAAAAGTTTTCTCCGGGGATGTAACTGTCAGAGTCGAGAAGAATAATGGTGCTACCCCTTACAACCGTTTCGCATTACTTGTTAAAGTTGCCGTAACAATCAGAAAGTCTTTTGCTTTTCGTTTCCTTTATAGCACATTTGGCGAATATAAGGAAACCCTCCCGCTGTTATGCAGACATAATAAAATTGGAAAAAGGGCTCTCAAAAGTCACCCCTTTTTCTATTCCGAGGCAGGATGAGGCCGACTCCTTACATACGCTACGAAGAAGGATCTACATATGATAAGGCTTCGGGCTGAAAGAGTTCAAGAATGGTGGGTGGCGACAGTGGGCTATTTTTTCCGTGCACAAAGTCAATATTGGAAACTCCATCTACTCGTACATATAACGGATAAGGAATCCCCTTAACTACTCCCCAAAGTGACATTTCCACCATTTTTCCATTTACGAATCACCACAATATGCCATTAAGGTGTGTTTTTGCAATCCCAGAGTGTTCGCTCCACGAAACCCATTCGAATGGATTTTCTGCATATCCTTTAACCAGTTCGGGCACATACAGGAGCTAGCAGGAACGTATCCGAGTGAAGAGTGGGGCTGAGGCTGGGATCTGAATTTTATTAGAAATTTTCCTTGAAGTAAGGGCGTTTGGGAGATATAAGCGACGGTGGCGTATAAAACAGCCCAAACATGTCTTGTTATTGGTTTATTTGAATAACAGCCTCTTTATTGTTTTACAATCGAATAACAGATTTCTTGTTATTCAGGACACAGGGTTGAAGGCTCGTTTTTGTGCAGTGCTGCTGTGGTGATTTGGTGCGATCTCCCCCAACCCTAATTCCGCTCGGTAGAGCGTCGATTTTCTGATTGAATTTTTTAAAGTTATCGGTGATTTGGGTATTGATATCGTTCCGAAATGAGATACCGTACAAGATTTCATCCAATTTTAATGGTGGCAGAATTCTATCACGGGCGGAACTCGATGGAAATAAGACTTGAGTTATATTTGAACATAAAATTGGTCAGGAGATGAATTCAATTTTCTTTTTGCATTACGACTGGATTTCGAGATAGTAAATTTGAATTTGTTTTATGCAGAACTAAGACGTTCCGGAACTTATTTCCATGTAGAAAATACGATGTCATATACAGATTTTATGACACTATAAAGAATTTCATAACAAAATAGAACATAATTGGAACCAAAATTGAAACAAGTTAGATGAAGTACAAATTTTCATAAAATTCGTTACGGGATTGAAGAAAATTATAAAGATTTCTGCCACTTTATCGAATATTTAAATATTTTCGGTGACAAATTTAGTCAGATAGTTCAATGGGTAAATTATATTTGTCAAATTCGTTAATTTACTCTAAGGCCTACTGTTTACCTGAAGAATTCGACTGATTTGAGAGAGTATGGAGAGATAGAAAAATAAAATGAAATATATCAAGGAGACTTACAGATGATTCAAATTTGTGCAATATTTAGACAGCATTCGCAATTATTGCCAATGCCGAGTACCTAAGAGTAAGAGTAGCTTAAAGTGCTACCGAATCAACAGACCCCTTCTGTGGTTCTATGAATTCTCCACAGATAATCATATTATTTAATGTTTTCATTTGTATAATACAAAAAAGCTTACAATTAAGAGTAAGTAAGTCAGAAACAAATAACGTTTTTTAATTTTAATTTATAATGAAAGAAAATACTTAAAGAACATCAAGAACCAACACAGTATCAAATTTTCATTGAGTATTCGGCCATAAGATGTCCGAATATAAGTCTCACCTAATTTATTGTCTCATCGATTAAATCAATTTCAAATAATTCCAAAATAGATTGTTCGAAATTAGATTGCTTTCCTGCTTTGATAGTGGAATTCATCCGAAAACACATTCATCAAAAATCATTTATAACGAACATATGGCGAAGTTCCCGAGACTTGACACTGGACACATCCGAATTGACCATCTGTAATGAGATTTTCCACATATATATCCTGAAAATTGAGTATGAGGTTTATCATATTAAGGAAGCTCTTGTTTTTCTCGAAGTTGCGTGTGGTCATAATAATCAAAAGGAATAAATGGGAAATAAACTTCTGGGGTGGATTCTTTGTAATTATGTTTTTGTGACCAAATGATTTCTTTTCGTTTTATTCACCCTAATCTTGTTGTAGCTTGGTTTTTTTTTTTCCTTCACCTTTATGGGAATGGGTGATTTTTCGGTAGAACACCGGTAGAATTCGATTTCTATAAGCGATTTGTAATGATTAGAGAAGGTGTTGCCTATTTTATTGCTACTAATATGTATAATGGTTTTTTAATTATTTTATTGGTTTGTGATTTTTTTCTTTTGTAGGCGGAGGTGGCAGTTATGGTTGATTTAATGTATTTTTAATGAATAGATCTTGATCTTGATATGCGGATAACTTCAAATTAAAAACTTAAAATTAAAAATGTTTGTTGCAGCGCAACCACAGAGCAGCAGTTTTCAAAGTTGCGAATGTATTCAAACATTGCATGCAATTTGTAATGTGAAGTGAAAGCTGATGTACGATCATTATTCATGATATTAAGAAAGTATTTCACGGAAAATTGAATTGACAATGAAAATTGCCGGCAATTAAATCACAAAATAGACATAAGCACTAGAAAACTGCACCAACAATAGCAACTTCACCAAAAATTTCAACCAAACCGACTGTTTTTAGTGCGCCTTCAAACCTTGTATTTGCAACTAATGTTTAAGTGTACTTTCTCGTTGACTTCGTCAGTTGTCGTAAAACTAGTGAAAATAAGCTAAGGCGCCAACAAAAATTCAATTGAGATAGAAATTTCGAATGAATGACATCATAAAAATTAATAACTAGATATAAACGAAACTGGCTATTGGAACAGATCCATAGTTTTTTTTTTGAATTTACTATATATAATTAATTTTTTGTGTCATTAGATTTTATGCACATATGTTCATAATTTTTGAATTAACTATTCAAAAATTACGAATTAACTCTATTACCTATATTATAATTCATTATGTTGGATATACCCTGCTTTCTTTACACACACTTTTAATAATTTTTAATTTTAATTTTTTTTAGTTCAACTCTTTTAGTATTTAGTTCTAGTTTAATGTAATTTACCTACCTGTTTGGCATAATTATTCTACTTGGTGTTTCAACTTTTATTTTTACTTTACTTTAATGTGTATTACATTTATATTTCTTTTCTGTTCGATTTATTTCTTATACCCTGTACAGACTATGCGTTTTAAACGCATTTAAGTAGGTAAATTTAACATGTTATAAAAGTAGTGTTCAAACTACGCAACTCGTTTTATTTTGATAGATGATAGCTTGATGTGATTTCTTTTGACAAGTAGATATTCAGCTGTGTTTCATTAGCAAATTTATGCTTTCTAAATTGTTTGAAACAAATAAGTTTGTATAGCAGTAATGAAAAGGGAATTTATTAGCTAATGCAGTCGTTGCACAAGCAACATAGTACATAGTATTAATTTATTATTTATTCCTCATTTGAAATTATTTATTTTCGTGTGAATTTACATCATTCGTGAAAAAGTATTTTACTCCTTAAATAATATCTCTCTTTGGGTGAATTTTTAAAATCCTAACCTAACTAAGTAATTACATAATATATTACCTCAGAATTGCATATTCTTCGCACTTTTAGCGGAGAAATTTCCATAAGAACTGAATGGGAAAAATTATAAAAAGTTTTACTCAGAAATATAATATACGAGTGCATACTATGTATTGTTCTTTATAGTCAATCGTCCAATGATCTAGATGAAAACCTGAATTTAAATAATGAGAAGTTGGGGGTTTGGAATAACGAACCACTGCGGAGAATTTTATGCATAGTGGTGGGTAGTAAAAAAGTGTTAGGCGAAGGGCACTTATTAATTTACAAATCTTTAACAATCATAGAAATGTAAAAAATATATAGTCAATGTTTTAAGGGGCCGTGAGTCCCGTAAAGGAATGTCGAAAACAAAATAATGCTAAGGAAGTTTTTTGACTGGGGATGGCAGCTTCTTTGCATGCATTATAAACCTGTTGGCTTAAATTAAGCTAATAATTAGGGAAACGAGTAAACGACAATTTGATCAGCATTTTTATTTTTTAATTAAAATTACGAAAATTAAGAATAATTTTGAGAACAAAACAAAACTAAAACAAAATACCGAAATGAAAATTACAACTTCATCTTTTATCATCGTTAGCAAAAAAATCAAAGTTAAATAAAGAAAATCTTTTCGATTAAACACAACTTGTACGGTATTTATGCAAATTGTCAGCTCAAGTTGGTTTCATACGCATGGTCACCCCTAAATCTCTAATTTTTTGACTATGTATGAATATGATTAAAATGAATCTCGGTATCAGAATTCTGAATAAAATTTGTGAGGGGTAGGCCCGTTAATATTATTGCATGTGTTGTTATGATTCCGTATTACTGTGAAGCGGAATAGGGAACATATCATACACAGTACACTCACATACTAAAGAAGATTACACCGGACTTGCGTTCAATTTAAATGGCTTTAAAATTGTAATAGTACTGCAGCCCCCGGTGTTTTATGACTTTGTAACAGATTTACTCCTGACTGTCGCTTATAGGATTAAAATGCTTATGCAGATTCCCGATTGGCATGGGGAAAAAGGGTAAACGGTTGGAGTAATATTCTTTCGTCCCTTGCTCATGGATTTTATTTTGTCACCACCAGCAATGAATTGAATTACAGTGTAAACTTAACTTAGAAATTACGAACGGTAATAGATGATTGCCAATATAATGTTTTAAAAGTATCTTCCAAACAAAATCAGGAACGGATCTAGACTATGGTTTTAGTAAAACTGTTTCTATATTGTTGTAGTAGATTTTTTTTATACTATTCGTTTGTACAACTTTTTAACTCGCAGCAAATAAACTATTTTAAATAGACAAAACGTGAATATTCCCAATCAACTACACATAAGTTGTTAAGTTAAAATATTAAGAATAAATGTTTCTTACTAGAAAAAAACCCTTAAATTAGGTAGGAGATGTTCTTATCACACTCTTCATCGAAGGGTTTGTGTGAAAATAATATCTAAACGAAGTCAAACGTCTGGCGGGTCAATCCAGGAACAAACATAAGAACGGGCAATTGAATTTAAAATTCAAGAAGTGATCAAGTCCAAACATCAATAAATATTGGTTTAGTTTTAACAGATTTGATCTCTAACTTTTATAATTCAATAAAAATTGCTAAATAAAGTAAAATAAAGAGTCCTCTTTTATCCATCCCATTCTTTTATATTTCCGCCATAGCACTTAAGATAAAATTTGCTGAATGTGTTAAGTAAAATATTATAGTATTCTCTGCGTTGTGGTATAGTGGAGATACCCCGGCAGGAGGAGCGAACCGTTGGTGTATTCGTATTTTCGGTATTCGCTTCTGTACTCTGTACATACCCTCAATTTGTTTGACAACCATTAATCACTTCATGCGACAACTTCTGCACGGATGACTGCTATCTCTCCGACCTTCTACAGAAACGTTGTATTTTGGGGGTGAAATGTTTTTCCCCGATATCATATACATCGATGGGCTGCTGCATAATGTAAGTTTGTCTTTTGGGTTTGTAATTTAAGTAATGGCATCTGATGCTGAGCAATTGATGTTGGTCTAGTGCTTTAAGTCATGCAAGGTTCTATGCTATGGCCGTGCTATTTCCCATAGAACCGTATTTTCAATTTTACCAAACCCCATCCCGTTGAATAAAATCTAACTTTTCCTTTCAACTATATTTGTTGTTATTCTTTCGATTTGCTCGATGTGCATATCGATCAGTAAATTTGTTATTCTGTTTCAACTTTTTACTCTTTTTTAATATCAAATACCAAATTTTAAGATCCACATAAAGGATATTGTTTTCTTTTTCACTAATAGCTTTATTTGCCTGAAATCGCATGAGCTCCTATAGATAGAAACAGCACCATAACAAATAGCAGCTTCTTAGTTGTATAGTGCTTCCTTCTGGTATCCTGGTAGCGTCAATTCCACTCCATTATTCGCCATTATCAAATCACAGAAGATGTCTTTATGGACCAAACCGTTAGCAATGACACGATTTTGCACTTTAGCGTCGACTGCATTCTGCAATTAGGATGTCACATTATCGCGTAATATGGAACAACACATTTACAGCTGATACATAGGTACATGTGTTCAAAATCAGCATATAACTAAGTGGCATAGAGCTTCTATAGTGGTACATAGTACATACTACATACGGCCAGTATGTGGAGGCGAGTACAAATACTTGTCCAACAATAGATGCACATTTGCCACAGTACAAGTGACAGAAATACCGAACTGCATTTCTCCATTTGGTTTTAAGCCAATAAAATTGCAATGTCACGGGGGAGTACAAGGTCGATGTTCAAACTCTGCTTATGCATATAGCGCATTTGACGTGTGAGGTTCATTAGCTGGAGTAGTATAGTACCTCCAAGTGGCTGTTCTGTATATTATACAACCTATTAGTAGGAAATGGTTCAAATATGTTATTACACTTTGATTAAGATTATAATATATTATAATATATCGTCACCCTTATTCTAAAACTTCGTAACTCCAAATCAACAAATTTTACAGGGGAGACAAAAAACTGTTTTTCTTCTATTTTCACTTAAATTTTTAAGAATTTTTTATAGCAGCATCTTATATCGGTTCTCAATAATTTTCTCAAAATAATTCTCGTACCGCGGCTACGCTCGCTACGCTCACGTTTGTTTGGTGCTATACTATCGTTACTCCCGTTGCTTCCATTTCTTCCGTTGCTTTCGTTGCTTCCATTTCTTCCATTGCTTTCGTTGCTCCGTTGCTTCCGTTACTCCCGTTGCTTCTATTTTTCCCGTTGCTTCCATTTCTCCCGTTGCTCCCGTTGATCCCGTTACTCCATCCTCTATTCTCCATCATCTATCCACCATCCTCCATGTTCTATCCAGCATCAATCATCCGCCATCTACCATCCCCCATCCACTATCCTTCATCTTCCATCCTCCATCCTCCATCCACTATCCTCTATCGCATAACTAATACACCGAAAACGAATGAACTGCCGCTAAACTATATGAAATACACTCAAATGTTGAAATAACTCGCGTATCACCAATTGTAAAATGATTTTGTTGACGCAGAAACCTTCGCGGGCCTGCGCTCAACATATCAACAAAGTTTCATCGCCATCGGATGAATGGTTTAGGAAGACATACGGGACAAACAAACAAACAATTAGGGCTAAAATCGCTAAAAAATTGAAAAAATGTCGAAAAAGCAATTTATTTTTGATTCGATCGGTACCAAACTTCACAGGAACCATCGCGGGACTATTCTACATGTTCCCTGGAAATTTGATCAAAATCGGTTGAACGGTTTAGGAGTTCATAGGGAACATACGCACATACATCCTCTTTTATATATACAGATTTTATTTATATTTTTATTTTTATTTTATTTACAGTGGAGTTACGAGTTTTAAAAAATATTCTTTTTTATTACTTTCGATTTTTTTTTAATTTACAAGGTTTTATCAGCACGTGTGTCATATGTCTAACTTTCAGAATCAACGATAAAAAAAATTTAAAAAATTGAAGTTACGAGTTTTTTGAATTAGGGTGACGATATATATTATAAAATTGAATGCTGAAAGCGACGAATCTGATGCTGTTATGACACTGGCTATTTTTGCGGCTTTAAAGCGGCTAGACAATCCAAATGGAGAGGGATAGAGACTTGAACATACAATTTAGACATTGGTGTGAGAGAGACAGTCCGAACAGCAAAACTATGGGTAACTGTCAAAAAAAGCGGCAACAAAGCGCATTCGAGCAGTGTTTCGCAACATTCTAGCAGTTAATCCAAGAAAAATCTACTGGCGGCTAGATTTTCCAGCCGCTACAGACTTGTTTTTGACAGTTCGTTATGTATAAATTATGGAAAGTGTCATGTTATGTTATGAAACTCGCTAAGATCAGTATTTTTTATAACAAATCAGTTGTTAATTTCGTCTACTAGATGCCGGTAGCATCAGCAAGGGTATTTTTTATCGGTAATCTCTTTCTCTCTATATTGGTCGCCTTGTCGCACGATTGACTTTTATTGCACTTGAAACTAGCCAGTGTCATAACAGCATTAGGAGCAGTAAAGGAAGGCTATGACCGGCGAATTTAGTACAACGATGGGCTGTACAACTTCTATGATAAACTGGAAACATCAGTCGAGCGTACGGATGTCAGAACTCCCACACTCATTTTCAAAGGCGAAGCATAAGACAATATAAAAAAATTAATTTCATGGATTTAAATCAAGTTAACGCGAGAACTCTACCATTCACGAAATTATGGCATTTTGTTATGACAAATAATGAAACCTAGATGTTTCAAGAACCGATGCACATGTGTATCGCATGCAGAGACTTATTATCCGCTTCATGGACATATTCTGCATTCAGGCACAAGTTTGCTGTAGTTTTCAAAATAGATTCAAGACTTCAAAAATCTGTTGAAATTGAGATCAGAGCTGGATTGCTGGCTGCTGAATCTCTCCTCTTTTGAGAATAAATATCTTTTGCCACTCATCGCAACTCTGGTCTTTTAGCAAAATTTTCCAAGGATTCTTATAAAAAAATATGACGGACATTATTACGTTTTATTTAAAATCCACAAAAATTCGGTGCCCGTCGCTGTTAATCTTCCAGTATTTTCCTGAAAAAATTAGCTCAGCTGTAGATCGGCTGTTTCTAAAAGCTTCTTATTTTTCGCCTTATACAGTTTGCTTATTAAATTCGAAGGAATGAGTCAATTTTTATTCATTTATTTATATCATAAATTTAAATTTATAAACAATTATTATAAACAAATCACGTACTAATTGGTATAAGAGTAAATTTTTTTTTAAATTCAGTTCATAGTTCGTAAAATATCTGCTTATGAGATATTTTTGGTTCATTACATTAAAAGAAAATTCGGTTGTATAAAAAGATTTAATTTTCAAATTTTTTTATTGTGTTTGTTATTCAAAAAGGTTTGAAAACTTTTTGATCCTTTTAAATTCTTTTCGGTGCCGAATTGAAATTTTAAACAATTTTCGCGAGTGCGTATTAAAACTTTTTTATCCTCTAAATTCTACCAGAATTCGAAATTAAATTTGCTCTGGATGATTGAAAGTTAATTCCGCCTTTAAATTACCGGCACGTCCAAGAAAGTTTTTTTTCGACTAGAATTCGATTTTTTTTATATCGGCTGCAACCCGCACTCTTTAATGTTAGACATGTAGCGACTTTTGAGTAGGTACTCGTAGGTCGGTGCCTAGTATTTTTAAAAATTGAAAAGATATTTTCGCAAAACAGAAACTTTATAATCACTTTGTAGCGAACTGGACGTAAAATGTAGCACAACTGTTTGAGAAGGAAGGTTCTGGAATTCTGTGAAATAAATGTAATTATCGGTTAAGAGCCCAGCATATTTTTTTCAAAGGCCAACGCAACCAGAATTGGCTACTCGAAAAGAATGAACCTGGTCCATTCGGATCCCCCTTTAAGTACGGAAGAAGCATACTGCGCCCCATAAACATGGAAATAAAACTTAATTACATATCGTGGGGGCTGTAAATGGCCACCGTCATCCTCAGGAGGGAATCTTGCCTGACGTCCAAACAGACGTCCAGAATGGCCGTAAAGATGACCATTAAGTACTCGAGCTCATCATTGCCAAACGTAAGATCGAAGCTAATAAAAATTTCGTCATATTTTTTCACTTGCTACGTCAATGGTCGTCCATTTACGATAAAACTGACCTAGGTCAGGAGACGCGTTAGTTCGACGGGCACGTTTCCTGGAAAACAAATAAAAATTCGCTATCCCAGTGACGGAAGATTACGAAATCGTTTGGTAAGATGGGCGAAAAAGGGGTGTAGAGAGTTTCATTGGAAGGTCCGTGTCCGGTCCGGTCAGGATTGCAACAATTTTTATGCGAAAATGAAATGAATTTTAGCGAGCTGTTGTCGTTACGACCCTTTTAATGGAGACGTGCGAAATTCCAAAATTGAGTTATGACTTTGTTGCAAATTTTATCCGTTTCGAAAAATCCATTTTAAAGTGATTTGGATTTTGAAAAATAGTTTGTTATTTCTTCGAAATCCAGTTCAAATGTTAATTTATATGACGTTCTGGTACAATAGATGCACAATAACTATTCAATTGTTTTTGCAAGTGACAAGGATCTTAAAAGAGAACCTGTACCCACAATACAATTTTAAAGGGAGCTATGGAGAATTAAAAATATGAGTGCGTATTTAGTTCATGCTCTTTTCTGAAGTCTCGTTTGGTTTCTAATCGAATGAGAAGGACTTTAGACAAATCACTGCATAAAAAGTTTACATTTGTAAAGGAGCTTCGTAATGCAAACAACTTCTATCACGTTATAACTGGCAAATAGATCAAATTTATTTCAGCTTTGGTTTATATAAAAATGGTAACGGTTTTAGTTCAATAGTTAAATCGTTAAACATAAAAGGTGTTGTCAGATGAATAAAAATATGATAATAAAATTGTTGAATTAAATTGAATTGAAGATATTTAATTGAATTGAATTTGAGATATTTAGTTAAATTGAATGGGAAATATTTAATTGAATTGAATTTGAGATATTTAGCGTCGCTACACATTTTTAAATAGGTACTATATAACATATTACTAAAATATTAAATATTAAAATATTTTTCGTCCGAGACTCCGTGTTACAAACTTTTGGGCTTTCCATCTTGAATGCGGTCTTGCGCGAAATGCTATAAAATTGCCAATATTTTCCGATGAAAACGCACGACACTAGATAAACTTTAATATGATAAGATAAGTTGTGTAAGCTGAGAAATTTCAATTAACTACTATTATTTCTGCACTGCTATGTCGGAAAATCGAAAAAATTTCACAAAACACAAAATGGGTGCTATAATTCAAAACAGTTTCTTCCACTTCCCTCAAATTATTTTGGTATTTATATACCTGTATATTGTATTGTGAAATAATTTCGCTGGTACTATTCAACTATTTCATAAGTAGTAAAACTTCACTTTAGGATATTATACAAATGTTCCTGAGACTAAGCAGTCCTTGTAATAATTAAATTTTCGAAGAAAAGTTGATGGTTTTTCGTTTCTTAAAGCAACGAAAATGAAGCAAAAAATTGATTGAGTCACATTTGGTTAAAAATTCATTCAGCATCCGAAAACAAATTATGACGGTGCCCAATTTTTCTTATCTTGGGACAAGATTTGCATTTAAGCAATATATACGAGTATGAGCTTCATCAACAATTGCACAGTAGGTCATTTAGTGTCAGCCTTTCCTAATTAAATGTTATGAGGCTTTATTTTATATATTCGTTAAAATCAAGAAAAAATGTTTTAATTTAAATTTATAAGATAAAACTTTTATAAGGAAGTAAAAAATTTGTACTTGTTTTTCAGATCAGTACTTAATGCGATAGCTTTGAATTACTTTCAAAATACATGTATCTACTTATCTTTATTTCATTTAAAATTCTATTATTGTAACTGAAGCTTTTAATAAATAAATAACTAAAGCTTTAAATTTCTGTAATTGTGGAAAATCGTACATTTCGAAAGATTGGATTATGGGCTAGAAACTACGGAACAAGCCTCTACCAATAGGCGTGCCGTGACCTAAAATCTGGCAGGGGCCAGGGGCCGAATGGCTCAGAACATACGAGCTCTTCTGAAAGGCACACATGCTTTTCATACAAGCTCGTCCTTTTTGTGTTTAAAACGCATTTAAGTAGGCAAAATTAACGTGTTAAAAAAGTAGTGTGCAGACTAGGAAACTCGTTTAATTTTGATATATGATAGCTTGACGTGATTTGTTTTGACAAATAAATATTCAGCTGTGTTTCATTACCAAATTTATTCTTTCCAAATCATTTGAAACTAAAATGTTTGTATAGCAGTAATGGATAGTGAATTTATTAGCTAATGCTGTCGTTGCACAAGCACATAATTGAGTTTCTACACAATTAAATAGTTTCTTCCAAAGTTTACTTCGATTTCCAAGAGGGTCGCAGTACAGGTTTTCGGTTAAACGCGTACGGGAAGTGTTTTCAACGCGTTTAACTCGATTTAAACGCGTTAATTTAGTAGTCTGAACATAGTACTAGGTTGCGACTTGAAATGTCTTATACATTGGTTTTCCACTAGTTGCAGTTGAAGGAAAAAATTTGAAATAGTTCCTATGAGTCCTCCTTCGAGTAGCTGCCATAGAAAAATTCTGTCTTCACTCAATTTACGGAACTCACTGTCTTTTAGTTTCAAGTACCAACCAAAAGAGAGTCCTTAAAATTGGATTCAATGTGATTGAGAGATTCGAGAATATATCTTGAGTAGTAGCAGCGATGGCAGATTTGAAGATTATTCGAAGATTTGAAGATTTGGATGGATATGTACCTATCTTTTTTTGTATTTGTAAGATATTTTTTTCAATTTTCATAAAAAAAATTGTATTTATCAATGCCTAGCTTATTTTCTATTGTTTTCGCTATGATTACTATTTATAATATATATTTAAGCATATAACCAAAAGTTTTCTGATTTCAATACCATCAACGTAATAATTCGAAGTAAATAATATACTGATAAGACTTCAGTTACAAAAAATTGTTCAAAACTACATATACACATCTACTAAGAAATCGAAATATACGAATCCAATATCATAGGTATGTATTTCATAAAAAAAATCGATATATTCAAAAAATACTTTATTATTAAAAAATAATAAAGTTAAATTCTACTAAAAAATAATTTATTTATTCTAGGATCTCATAACATCAAAAAATATTTAATGCAAATGTCGTTGTTTACAACCAATTTCTACTTTAATTTGTTAAATTGAAAACATCTTCTAAAGTTCTCGTAAAATTTAAAAAAAAATCCCAAAAAAAGCTGGTTACATTAAAAAACAAATCATCTTTAGTTTGTAAACTTGAAAAAAATCTTGTTACAATTTCGTAAAATTCCAAAATTTTTCAGGAGAATCTTGTTGTTTTCAAAAATAATTTCCAATTTATTATGCTAAAGTTAAAAAATCTTGGAAAGCTCTCGTCAGATCGAAAGAACAATGATTGTAAAATTCAAAAATGCCTTGTTATTTTCAAAAGTCAGTTGAGATTTGCTTCGTTAATTTTAAAAGATTCTTTTATATTGTTTGTATTGTTAAAAAACATTTGACAAAAAACAATTCACAACAACAAGTTTGCGGTAGGATAGGAAGGAATTATTTTTCTGGAAGGGGCCAGACTTATTTTTCCGGGAGGGTCCAGGTCGGGGTCTGGGGGGGTCCCGACCTCTATTGGCCCCCCAACGGCGCGCCTATGCCTCTACCCCATTTAATTGAGCATCAACCCAATTACAAAGAAAACAAATTAGATTCTCATTACCCAAATGATCCTATTTTCAAAGGATTTCCTTCCGCAACCGGCCAACTAGAGGAGCAATCGAAACTCATACATGGCATCAATATGCGCTCAAAACAAAAACAGCCCAAGTGCCGCAAGTGAGCGCAAAGTGCTATAGGGACCGAGCATAAAGGACTCATTCATGGGAAACAAATAATCTTCCGCAGATCTTTGCCGAACAATTTCGTCAGTAGTGTCGCCTGAGAAGTCCTTTGTTTGAACGAAACCGATTAGAAAATATTAACGTTGTATTTCAGGCGCTTTATCGGAAATTAAAGAAGTGGAAAAAGGATTAAGAGAGCAATGTTATGGTGTCGCTTTCAAACACAAGGGGAAGAAGTCATGGAGGCAGCAAAACAAATTAGTCCTAGTGCACATCGTGTTTGGTCAGAAATTCAAATCGAATCATTTGGGCATAGGAGAAGTTGCAAGCGCCCCTGCCCGACGGACGACTAGATAAGCCTCCCCTTGTGTTCAATGATAAATAGCTCAAACAATTTAAGTCGTATGGATATCGATGTGGTCTTGGGAAGGACTCAGGACGCCGGACTCTACTCTGTACTGTAAAGTGTATAATGTCGTTAGAAGTCCTCCCTTTTCAAGAACTCCATATCCACAGTTCGATGATTCCATACACTCGTGTACGGGATGATAGCGGTTCTATTTAGTCCAAAAAGTTTCGTCCTAGTGCCCTTTACCCTCGTCTGCCACGACTTGACTAGCGCATCCATTACTCCTCGACGACCAACCGAATGATTAATGGTCGCAGGACAAATAGAAATTGCTCGGGTGCAACGGAAAGGGTTCGAAACGAAATTACACAAAAGTCTTGCATTTGTCGGTCATTCACTGGATATAGAAAGGATTTCAATGGATTGCTGCGATACGGTCGAATGTCTTTTCGGACCGTCCAGGACGACGTCTTCTTCTCAAATAAATTATTTATGGGATAGAAAATTTTCAATTCAACAAATTCGATGGCAACGAGACGACCGCAACATTTCCTTTTTTTTAATTGGAATCTGTTTGGCAAGAAATGCACTTCTTCGTATTAGGAAAGGATCAATGGGAACTTTTATTATCATTTCTGGGACATAGTAATTTAAATTCTCTGTATCGCAATCGCTATGTACGCTAAATTTCATGCCATACAGAGTAATACAAGGCTTACTAGTAATATGTTAATGCGTTAAACACCAAAATTGAAGGCGAAACTCGTAAAGTGTAGCTTTACTAAAAATTTAGGCTATAATCCAACAAACGTATCCTACCGTGAGTGTGTCTTTCATCTCAGTAGCCTGGTATAAGCGTCATTCGTATGTAAAATAGATTTGATAAATTTTTCAATTTTAAATTTGATAATTTTAAATAGTTGAATTTAATATTCCCTGAACTTGAGGTAGTACTGGACGTAACCTGTTGTATTGCAAATAAATTTATTATTTTTAAGAAATATATATATAAAAGTACCATTGAAATTGGTTTCACTGAATTTACATTTTACACTTCAATGAGAGGACTCTAACGAATGACTTGGTTCTCATAAAAGTAAGCACTAACATGTCTAAACATAAAGATAAACATAAATTTATTTCAATTTTTAACAAAGAATTCGTACAATTAATTAGAATTTCAGTGATCAGATTTTATATCTTTGAATCTGTAGTTACAATTTAGATTTTTACTAAAATTAGTTCTTTCTTTATTATCTTAATTTTAAATCCAAGGAAAAATTTTATAATAAAAAACCTTGCTTGTAAAATCCTACCTAACTTACAAACTAACTAACAATCTAATATAAAACAAAATGAAAATAATTAGGGAATAGATTACTATTACTAACAATAGGTTAAATATACAAGTATGTATTATAGGAAAAATGAAATTAGCGGGTTGTCTACCAATTGGGACCGAAGCAAAAATGAGGAAAGTTTGGATTCCGCCAGTTCCTGTATAGTATAAGCACCAGCATCAGCGCGTAGTATTCTAGTTGAAAAGTAAAAAGGTTTATTCATCGCTATTTGAAGGCACTTATTTTGGCAAAACTGCAGTTTCTTTTTGTGAATGCTAACGCATTGATTCAAGATGGGAGAACCGTAGGAAATGATAGGTTGAATTACAACTTTAAAGATTAAGATTTTATTTTCCACAGAAAGGATGGATTTCCTGTTTATAAGAAGGTACAGCGCATGAGTGCATCCTGAGACTTTAAAGCATATGTTTTCGATGTGGCTAGCAAATGTGAGTTTATTGTCAAGCGTAAGGCCAAGATAAATTAAATTAAAAGACCAGTTGCCCGATAAAATTTATTTCGCGGTCTGGCAAAAGTCGTAATGTACATTGCTTTAGTTTTCCAAGAAGGATTCAAGCACTAAGATTATTGTGTTTGGGTTGTCGCCTCTTTTGTAGAGGTAGGTATCATCCGCCAACACGGCTAGTTCGCAGTTTGAATTTGTAGGCACATCTGCAGTAAAAACATTATATAGAGTGGTGCTTAAACTTGAGCCTTGTGGGACACCCGCAGGAATGTTGTGGAAACTGGACATGCTTGATTTGAGTTTAACCGAAAAACTTCGATTCGACAAGAAAGAATGAATTAGTTTCACAAGATACATTGGGAAAGAAAAATTTGTTAATTTATGAATAAACCAAACAGAATCGAAAGCTTTTTCGATGTCCAGAATTATCAAGCCTACCGATTTCTTTTCGTGAATTCCTTCTTTAATATGTTTGGTAACTCTATATAGTTGGTAATTAGTCGAGTGCTAGCGCCTAAAACCAAATTGAAAGTCCGGGATAACCTTTGAGTCTTCTAGAAAGCTTTGCACACGGCTCAGAACTGCTTTTTCAAAAACTTTACTTATGGTAGGAAGTAAACTTATTGGGCGGTTGCTATTGGGGCAAGTAGAGTCTTTGCCCGGTTTTAGTATAGGTGTAATAACCGCATTTTTCCACACAGAAGGAAAGTAGTTTAATTTCAAGCAGGCAGTAAAGGTTAAATTCAGTAGAATTATTGCTTTTCTAGGCAGCTTTTTGAGAATTTTGTTAGGTACTTTGTCGTTGCCAGGTGCTTTGTTATTTCTTAGTCTTCTTATTATAGTGGTAATTTCTCTAGGTTTGCACAGAGCGTTCGAAGGTAGCTCAGTGCTTTGTGGGATGTTTTGGATTGATTTCCGAACGACGGAAATGGAAAAATGGAAATGGTTAGCAATCAATTCAGCTCAGTTCGTCACTAAATACTAATTTTTTATTGTTGTCAAGAAAGAAAGGAATTTGGAATACCCTACGTTGTTTGAAATGCTTGTTTAGTTTCCAAATCTTTTGTGAACCTTTTTCAAGGGTAGACTACATTGAATTCCATTTAGTATTACGTAGCATAGCTAATCTCTCACGTATAACCTTGGTGAGATAGTTAACTTTGAATTTAGTGGAAGCATCTCTGGTTTTTTGCCAATGTTGTCTAAGCGTGTTCCTTTCTTGAATAATTACCTTCGTCTCATTGTCAATTTCTGGATTCCACAGCCTGTTAGTTACTTTTTTCGGCGTGGTAGATTCTATCACATCCCATATTTTAGAGTTAAGGTTAAGAATAAGATCATCTAACATATATGTTCAATCTGAGTGATGTCAGCTAGGTTCAAAGAGGTTGTTAATATTGATTTATTTAATAGCGATTGGAATTTTGTCCAGTTTGAGTCATTGAAACAAAATGTCTCTGACTGCGATTTTAAAACTTCGGTTACCTCATCGATTGAAAAGGACACTGGAAGGTGGGGAAAAGATATGGCGCATAGGGTAATAGGCTGTGAGATGTTCACCATGCCGTTGCTGATGACAAGGTCTAAAGTTGAGTCTCTACCATTTGTTGGATGGAATGTGGGTCCCGAGGGAGTGTGGATAAAAAGTTGTTTATTGCAAATCAGGTAAAATAGGATTTTGCCAGCTTGATTAGCTTTGGCACAATTCCACAGCCTGTGCCTAGCGTTCAGGTTTCGGCATAAAATGTATTTATGTTGTAAACTGATCAGTGTTTCGAAATCGTTTTTAAAAAGTTTTAGTTTATTGGAATTGAGCTTGGTGCCAAGAAAGTAAGAAACAATGATGGTGGTGTTTATATCAGTAATTTGAATAGCAATCGTCTCCATTTCAAATAAAATACATTAATTTTAATAGCTCAAAAAAGCATTATAAGTAAATTTTACATCGCCCAAAAAATCATCGTAAAACTATCGGTACTTCAAAAGTAGTTCCTAATTAATTTATCGCTTCAATAATAAAATATCAAAATCTTAGTCAATTACTCTATTACGAGATGCATCAGATTATGTGGAAGAAAACTGTGATGTTCGCAATAATACAACTCAGTTTTGTGTTAATACAAGTAAAATTATTCCCTGCACGGTATAAATACGTTGGGTTTAATATTTGAATTCGGAAAATGTGTTCCAACGTCATACGGAATTATAATTAATAAAAAAATAACGACAAATTATACGTAGATATCATCACTTTTAAAACAGGAGAAAGTCCTAGAAATTATTTCTGATAAGTTTCTATTCGCACAGAGTGCTTTACGATAATATCGATTAGTAATTTCGATCAATATCCGAATTCGTGTATTGCAACTTTAATTAATACATAAATCATCGGTATTTAATTTCATTCTTTAACAAATATCAATAAAACATCAAAATGAATAGGGAAACAGTGGTGAGCCTCTAGTTTGTGCTGGAAAATTATTCGGCGTATGATCTGAAAGCAGTTCTGCTTCTGATAAGGTAATTTACACCAAAGTGCAACCATATGCAGGTTTGATTGAACGTACTATTAGCAATAAAATAATATTTGTCATAAACGCGTTACCATATGTTTCCATAGTAAAATTGTTTTGATGCAAAAGTCTCAGAACGGAAATACGTCATAAAACAACGGAAATTAATTAAGTGCTCTCATATTTTAATCTCAGTTCAGTCGAAATTTTATATTTTTTTTTTTGAATTTTTTATGAACTCAATATTGTTGTTGCTGCCTTATGTTCACATCGGAGAAATACGGAAGTAAGACAGAAAATAAGAAAAATACTGAAGAAAGCCAGACAATTTCTTTTAAAAACTCTGTTAAAGATTGTTTAGAATCCTTCTTTATTTCCCTAAAAAGCGTGATAACCATATTTACTTTGAACTATCATTACTTTTTACCAAAACTATTTCATCATAGCTGTAAATGCAACTTTTGCCTAAATCTCTCAAATGTATCACAAAGCTGTAGCTCTTTGAATTAATATTATTGAATAAATGTTATGTTATGAATCCTTCTTTAAGATTGTTATTGTTTCTTTTCCTTATGTTGTATTAATGTATCATTGAACCTAATGTATTCAGTAGTCTGTATGATTATTTAGTAGACGATAAAATAAAAATAAAATAAAAATAAAAAAAATGCCTGCCCTTTTGGATTTGTTATATTGTGAATTTTGTCTTTGTATTTTTCAATTTCTAGATTTTGTATTACTGAAGTTTCCCCATCTAGATTTTATCTCTCTAGAATTAGAACAAAGCCTAGAAACACTAATAAACACACTAACACTAAACTTAACACTAAAATAAACCCGTGAAAACGAAACATGGAATTTTAAGAAATTATGAGAAAGTGGGCAAAAGCGGTCGCTTGCGATCGAAAGTTAAAATTGATATGTGATTAGTGTCATGTCGTATTTAAGCTTAGCGTATGATTCAGAATTTCGGAATGCAGTCAGCTTTTCCATTCGTTTTAAATGATGTCACTTATCTTATTTTCAGCTCGTCAGAACACAAAACGAGCCTAGTAAAAAAGAAGACATAAATCCTTTAAATTAACAGAAATAGCACAAACCAAAGGACAAAATCAACAACTTGCCACCTTGCATCTAAATCGGAGCGATGAAAATCTCAAGCCAAGCGTTGCTCCTTGATGCCATCGTGGATTGGATTAGGGCCTCTATTAATAACCTTACGGAGAAAAGTTCAGGGGTCCATTAATAATTCTGTTTCATCCGCAATTAATTACAAGTCATCCCGAGAGCAAGTGATATATTTCAAGATTTTCACTTCACTCATACGCGAGATGATTTGTTGGTTTTAGTGCGTAGAGTTGAGAGTGCATTTTGCAAATATTCTTACTTTTTTTAAATCTAAATTTGTATCTAAATGGTTGCTTAGACCGTTGCCGCCTTAAATCCGCAATGCGACAATTCTACCAGTGAATATTTGTTGTAATGGTTGTAATGCACTTATGACGATTTTCGCAGTCATCTATTTGCCGTGTGTCACACCGGTAGCACAATTAAGTTTTGATTTATAAATGAAATTAATTATAAATGAATTTAATTAATTTCGCGCCCTGTGCTGTAGGATGTCGTCGAAAAGTGGGTTTTGTTCAGCTTCGATACTATGAAGAGTGCTGACTGGTATCAAAACCGAGGCGATTCTGTTGCGTTCTGGTTCCCAGAAAAATTCGTTGTTGCTTTATCTCGAGTCGGATGATTTCTTTTTCTTAAATTTCAGAATGCCATCGCGTTCAGGGTACATAACGCCGTTGGAATTTGGAAATTAATGATCTCGTCTAGCTGACTATCGTTTACAACAATATGGCGTGGACGGACGTGACAGGAGCTAGTAAATTAAATGGTAATTGCAGACATAATTAGATGTCGGAATATTTGCCATTGTCTGTCTGCTCGAGATGTTAATCTGTTGCATGCAGGAGAAAGAAGCAGTGGTGTGCGGTTATCCTTAAAATTATTCAATCGAATGGCTTAATGTTTCGTTTCTTTTCCTTTCTATTCGTGCATTGTGATTGATTATGAATTTAAGTTTACTAAATCTAATTCCATTAAACGAACTGCTTAAAGGATTTCATCTCTGTTTCTAAGGGGCTAAATACTATAAGAATGCTAGCATAATATCCAAGCATATATCCGAGCACTAGCCTTTAGTTAGAAGAAGGCAGTAGCGTAACCAGGCATTTATTGGTGGGGCTACGACGTAATCACCCTGGCTTAGTAAGAAGAAATCTATAAAAACTATTTAAGTTTCCTGCCACAAAGAATGATATTAAGAACCAACCAATCGCGGAGATGGACATGAAACTTAGATAAAACAATAATATTAATTTCCATTTTCACTTGGAACATTTGGCAAAGGAGGGAGCGCAGGAGTTGATGAATAATAATGTTTACAACAAAACTACTATGGATACTATCGTACTCCAAAGTTGAGCATTGTGAAGTGTGAACGTTATGCCTACATTAGACTGTATGACACTGATGTATACGAGGGCGGATTGATAATGACGTGCAAAAATTGAGAAAACATAATTTTATCCGGAAAAATTTATTTTATTTTTCAACGCAGTCTCCTTTTAGCTCGATACACTTAGTCCAGCGTTTTTCCAATTTTTTGATCCCTTCCAAATAATATGATTTGTCCAACCCTTCAAAATAGGTGTTGTTTTCACTTATGACGTCAGTATTCGTGGTAAATCTCTTTCCAGCAAGCCATTTTTTCAAGTCTGGAAATAATAAAAAGTCGCAGGGTGCCAAATCTGGAGAATACGGTAGGTGAGGGAGCAATTCGTACCGTAATTCAAACAGTTTTGCCGTTGCAACAATGGACGTGTGAAACAACACTTTTTTCTTCGCGAAATGAAGCCGTTTTGCCTTGATTTCAACATCAAATGGAACCAATAACTCAGAATAATATGCTCCCGTCATTGTTTTTCCTTTCTCCAAGTAGTCGGTGAATATCATTCCATTGGAATCCCAAAAAACTGTCGCCATAACTTTTCCAGCCGATAGAACGGTTTTGCCTTCTTCGGTGCGCTTGAACCGACATCCTTCCATTGTTTTGACTGTTGTTTGGTTTCTGGAGTGTAGTGGTGAATCCATGCTTCACCAACAGTTACGAATCAACGAAAAAATTCATTTGTATTACGTTAACAGTTGCAAACCGTGCTGCGAAGTTGTCACACGATTGCGTTTTTAGTCGATTGTGAGCAAACGCGGCAGCCATCTTACGGATAGCTTTCTCATGTCCAAATGGTTTTTCAAAATATTCCAAACACGTTCAAATGAGATGCTTACTACATTAACTATCTCACGCACTTTTACTCGACGATCTTATATCACGATATCATGGATTTTATCGATCATTTCTGGCGTGGTGACCTCATTTGGACGACCTGGACTTGGTGTGGTTTGTGTGCTCGTAGGTCCACACTTGAATTCAGAAAACCATTTGTAAATCATTCGGATCGATGGTGCAGAGTCCCCATAATGCTTATCTAATTTTTCTTTGGTTACTTTAGCTGTTTTCACTTTTAAAAAATTGTGTTTAATCAACACACGAAATTCACTTTTATCCATTTTCAACAATTTTTGTAAGTCGACTTGCTTAGACGGCTGCTTCTCGAAAACTAAACGAGGTATCAGGCTTAAACTTTGCAGGTAATCTATTTAAGGATGGTCCAGGTAAAAAAAAATAACGAATTCCTTACCTGCCCACTCCTTCTTGATTTTTGCACGTCATTATCATTCCGCCCTCCTACGTTTGACTATTTTCGCTATCAAATTAAGTATTAATTGAATATTAGCTATATTTTTGATTGCCAAATTGTTTTATTTGCCCTACGCAATGCCAGTTTTGTATGAAACATTTTTGGCATACAGTCTAATACAAACATTTGTTACGACCATCTTCAAAAGATGTCGTTGGGCGAAGTAAGAAGAGGTAGTCAAAACTATTGGCGTCACACTTCATGTCCACCAACAACTCTTGGAACCAGTAATTCATAATATGGATGTAACGAACCAATCTCAGGTTATACATATGTAATTCTAATTGTTATTATATTTTAATTGGTTTAAAATGTTAAATATGATAATATAGAATGGATTTTAACTTTTTTTACTCTACATTTATTTTTAAAATGTGCCGCTGGATACAGGCGAACCAAATAACTACTATACCCGCCGACGATCTTTATCATTACACTCTAGAAGCACTTAACCGATAGGTATAACAAATCCACCCTCTCAAGGTTTAGCAATAGGCTTCAATCTCCGGAAAAAAAAACTATGTTGCGGAGCTCCGAGAAAAAAGAAAGATCACACCAAGGGGCAAAATTCGATCGGAGTAATATTTTCGAATGGACCAACACATAATTTAGGCATTGTTAACGTCATCAGTATAATAAATTAAAAAAGAACTTGTTGGCCAAAACGCTATTTTAGTTGTATATTATTTGTATTTTCACAATAAATTTTTGAGTGTGGTTAAAATCAACAAATGGATTTCACAATTTTGTTTCACTAATGTAAGTGCTCCCGAATCAATCCTAAAAAAAATGTGAGTGAGAGAACGATTAAATAAATCAAGTAATTTTAAAATATGTAGTATACTTACATCACGTGTTGCACTGGCTTATGAGTACTATTCAGTAGACGATTTTCCATAATTGCTATATTTTCTACAACCCAGTTAGTGAAGTATGCAACATTTGTATAAACAGTTCCGACAAATGGTTGTGCACAAAGAACAAAACCACGTGATACTATGCCGTTAAGTTTTCCATTACAAACAAGTGGTCCGCCACAATCACCCTGTTTTTTTGTCATTGAATTTTAGATTTAATTAATGTTGTTAGAATTAAAAATGCATTATTTTATTACTACGCATGAATCTTTCCCTCCTTCTATGTTGCCAGCACAAATCTCACTAGCATGGTTTCTTTTCACACAAAGCAGTTCGTTATCAACTTTAATAGTAGCCATTCTTAAAAGGCTTGTTGAATACTTAAATTCAGTAATAATTCTTGTATCAGTAATTGCATGTGTTGGTGAAATATATATATATAAACTGGGAGTCTAATTGTATGGACAAATTGCTAGAGTCTGCCCATGAGATTAGACCCCTTTGTACTCTGACAAACTATGTAAATATATCATAATTTTAAAAATCAAAAAATAAATATACTAGAAACCGAAACAATCAAACGAACATCTTACATTTGAGATTCTTCCCCATCCAAATATTAAACAAATCTCATCATTCACTGGAGTTGTAGTAGCCAAGTTTATAGTTGATGTCTGTGCATTTAATGTAAATGGACTCGCCAACTGGGAAAATAATTATTTCATAATTCAAATTTGATAAATCTAATGTAGAATTAATAGTAGGATGTGAGACTCAATGAATATGTCATTATATGTATTTTATTAAACATTGAAAATGTAAACGTTTTGAACTGCACGAGAATACGTCCTTACAAATTTAAATGTTACACTTCCTAACATCATATTTTTCTTACTATCGGGCATTACCTTTCGATGTCCAGATATATGAACATTCTTTAATGTAAAAATAATTCAAAAAGTGATCATCAATTGATAATTAGGAATTATTAAATACACTATGTTTAGAAAGATTAATTTTAAACGTACACTCAAAGAAAAGTGATTGGTTAAAGGAAAAAAGAATAATTGTTAATTAACAATTTCTCAATTTTAGTTGAATCAAACAATGTCTTCTTTAGTTTTAACCATTTCACAAATGTTAATCTAAATAGGTAAAACTTGTTAATAGACATATGAAGCAATTAATATGAACATTGTTGTGTTACCAACGAAACTTGTTGAATTACATTACATATTGTTGACCAACAATACAAAAATGTGATTTGGAACATGAAACCGTATGAAAATACCAAGCATTATAATGGAAACTTGAGATTCAACCCAAAATATGGTTTGTTTTTACTATTAAATGGTATTTTCTAAGAAAACCGTTTCCGATCGCGAAAATGAACTGCGCAGTAGTTTACATTGAAGTAGTGTGACAAGAAAAGTTCAAGTACCGTGGTTGTGATCTGCGAATAGAGTTTGAAAAATTATTATATTACCATCGCACAAAAATGGAAGTTATTGAAAATTTGGTTATAAATGTATTAAGTGAAGCTCTAGACGCTAGTGAAAGTTTAGTGCTGGATGTAAATGTAATAAATACCGAACAGCATTTTGAGCCAGAATCAGAATTAAATTAACTGTTAAAAAATTGGGGTTTTGAACAACTGTTTTCAGACTTTTTAGGTCAGTAATATTTCTTTAAAAAAAACTAAGCATATTTTTATACTGCGGTTTTATTTCAGTGCATAGTATTATGATAGATCAACTTAAAGATATAGCAGAGGCAGACTTGAGTGTATTATTTAAAAATTATACAATTGGAAGCAAAATTGAGTTTTGTAAAAAACTTCTGGCTTGGAGGATTAAACATGCAAGTTTTATGGTAATTAATATTCAATTAATTACATGCATTAAAAAAATACTCTTTAGAATTATAGTGCCCTCAAACGTGTGATACAGATTCCACAAACACAGAATTTCATTTATATTTCAAACTTTGGTTAGAACAGAACAATTCAACTTCTTCTTGCTCCGCAATATCATCGTTGGAAAATCCTGCCAGTCCTGCAAAAGCTAATGATTTTGTACGCGTGTCTTTAAGAATTATTTGAGGAAATTTAAAAATTTTTAAAAACTTATATATGACTTAATTAAAACAGTGGAAAGTTTTCCTGGTGGCCAGTATGTCCTGTCTCGTCAAAGAGAAAATAAGAAGCTCGATGATGCGGCTAGAAAGATTTTGGTAGATGCCATAGTTACATGGTATAGACAAAACGAAACAAAAATCAAACGTGAACTATTTGAAAAAAATTCCCTGGAAATCGAGAAATTGTTCAAAGACAATAAAGTAGGTAAACCACATATTTATTATTTTTTTTCTTATAATATCTACAAAATATAGTACATTTATTATAAACGGAGTGGATCCAAACGGAATCGGTCTGGACGTTTGTATGACAAGTACTATAATAGTACAAAACGATTGTCAGAACTTGGACTTGGCTCCAATCGAAGAATTTCAAACCCCTTTACAACTACTGAGCCACCCACTGTTTGTTCTACAGAAAGTGATCTTGTTAGTGAAGAAGGTAAAATTTATTAGGCTATTGTTTTTAATTAACGCTCACAGTTTTAAATTGAACTTATTTAGATCTTGAAAATATTATTTCTTGGCTGAAAGTTAATAGCTGTCCTTGGGAAGAAGTTCAAATCAAGTGGCGGAAAACCTACATACCACGAAGAAAATTTATATTGAGCGAAAATTGTAATTTCGTTTTGCAACAGTGGCCTCTATTTAAGCATTCTCAAGGATACAATTTGGTAATGACTTCATTTTTAGTAATATTTTTCAAATCTCTATAGAGAAAAGGGATATGGACTTTTTCGGATATGGGAGCATTTTCAATCAAAAATAATACCAATTTTCAATAAAAAAATTAAAGATAAGCAAAATCTCGACCTTTTGCTGAAACTTAATTCCATTGATGCAGAAAACAATGGTATTTCACACTAAATATGGAGTAATTTAATCCAATATTTCAAACTTTTCTTCACCAGCCGCAGGTTACGTAATAGTTGGTCTACTTCTGCATGCTTTGATGCCTCCAAATATTTAACATCAGGTAAGGAAAGACAACGGAAAGAGAGTTATTCTTATATAAGATCGAAAAATTTTTGAGAATAAGTTTTTTTTTAATAATAAGTTTTCTTAGTAATAAGTTGTAATAATAAGTTTTGTTTCCTGAATTCTGAAATTATACTTGATAAAATTTCTTGTTTTATTTGTAGTGTAATAATCTTTGTGAAGAACTATTTTATAATTTAGGTATAATACAAACAACGAATGTCTCAAAATAAAAGAATTTCGAAGCCAACGAAAAATTGTTAGTCAATAGATAAATTGTTATTATGAATTGTTGAGTAACCATTTATTCAGATATAGTACAGTTATATTGTTGATCAACAGTTATTATTGTTAACTGACAATTTACCGTTTAATGTACCATACTTTTTGTTAAAATACAATTACCTTCGTTAATTTAACAATTGACTCTCAACCATTTTCAATTGGTTAAATTTACCATATTTCTTGATAGGCTCATTTTCATAAGGGAATTTTGTTTGATTTTACTAACTTTTTTCTTTGAGTGTATAGACATATAAAAGTACGTAGTAACGCTCATACATTCTGATTTTTTTTATGAAATAATGGGATATGTTGGCTTTCAAAATCGAAAAGTTATGACCTATGTATGAAATGATAAAATCTAATACAGCTTAATTTTCAATATCCGACCTAAAGTTATTATCGAAGAGTACCGATAGGAATCGTTATTGTTTTCACCAGTTTAAATATGTCAATATAATTTAAGCAACTACATTAAAAGTGCTTAGAGTTTCTTGTCGATTAATGGACATGTAAAAATCTAAATTAGGATGAAAATTAAAAATGAAATTCATTTTCACAATGGAAAATATTATTGGGTAAACGGAAAAATAGTGCACAAACAAGTTGGAGTATTTCCATTTTTTCGCCGCATGCAATTTATTAGTAGAATGTTACAGTACTCGTTGGAACATATTAAGCATCCCTGCCTAACAACTTTTAATTTTTAAATCAATAAATATGCACAAAATATTATAATATTTACTATGTAACTTGCCTTCAAAATTGCAATATCAAATGAACTATCAGAATATTTTGAATGAATTTTAACAGAATCCGCCTTTCTTATTTGTCTCATAGAAGTACCACCCTTCAATCGGTTATCAATATCATGAACAACAACCAGTAAATATTTTATGACAAATTCATTTATATAAGTGAAACAATGCGCCGCCGTCAAAACGTGTAATTTTGAAATTATCACGCCGCCACAATAGTGTCCAATATCGTTGAAATTTAGTTGAAGTGATACCTGATATGGCGCTTCACCTGGTATTGCAAACTTTCCTCCAATAATTCGTGAATCTAAAGAATTTATTAAAATTTCAAAACTTAAAATGATGATAAAAACAAATTTTTTCATTTTGGTATTATAAATTTTTAAACAAATTTTTCATTTTGGTATTATGACTTTTTTGAAAGACTAGACTTTTTTTAAATCAAATTTCAAATAAAATGACATTTCATCGGAAAAAGCTACACCTACTTTAAGCCTGGGCAACAAACAGTGTTGATCCCAATATCTGCCCAATGGACTTGGACTAATGTGAGAACCGCTAATTCACCAATCCTTTGTTCCACGTTGTTGGCACTCATCAAGTAAAAATACGTTATTATTAAAAAATTAAGTATTTTTACATATGTTCAAACTATGAAGTCACAGTTCCCCTACCCCCCATCTTCTGAACGGTGCATTAGGTTACAGAATGTGGTCGCCGAAGGTATGGATCTGATGAACATTGTGTGTCCATATCAGCAATTCTTACGATGTTAATTTTCGATAAATTAAATTTCCTTAGCTGCACCTTACTCTTGCATATGGGGCACATATGCAATCTTGAAGCCGTTTGGCATTTCGATAACAACTTAACTGCGTCTGATCAAACTTCAAAGCCACCAAACCAGAAGTTAAATAAAAACTGCAGGAAGAGTTCGCGTGCTTTCGATGGTGCCCGATTTAGTGTGCAATAAGGAATTTTTTGATACGATTCTGATTCAGGTATGGCTGACGGTATCGGTCGGTATTCGGTGGTAACTGCATATAGGTAGGCAATGTGTGTTCCATACTCAACTTCAGAGAACTTCCCGCGATGGTTGCTGATGGTCCTAGGACACGCAATATGAAAATGAGTTGTTCGATTCTAATGCAATGTTGTACCTCCCATGCGGGCGCAAAGTCAAAGTCCTCCTCGGCTGCAATCATATATCCATCGTAGGAAGCACCTAGTGGATTGTAAAATCCCCCTTATGGGTGCACACTATTTATGCACCATTTAGATTTGAGCCACAACATAAAATGAGGTGCTTGCAAATGCTATTGCATGTCCGCTATGAAATGGCTGAAAAAGAATAATACCCTGACACCGAATTATGTACATACCTATAAAAGGAGCAGGTACAAGTACATGCTGCGATAAACATGGGCTTCCACCTTAAACCGTCGACGGTACTTTCGCGATAACTCTCTTTTGTATTAATTTCGCCGTATGATGATCGAATGCGCGCTGTGTAGTCCTACGGCTCACGTACCTGGTCGCTGAGCCCAGGTGAATGCGATGTCGGCTAGTTAGTTACCTTATCGTTACATCCATAAAGTATAATTATCTGAAATCCGACACGCCTTCGTGTGCTAGAACTTCGCGGGGGAATTCGTCGCGTTTCCCAATCGAAAATCCGCAAGTTGAGTTCAACCTCAGGCTGAAGACATGCCCGTCTTCAGTGGAACTCCGCCAATTGGAAAGGTGATGGTGAATTACAGTGCTCAGGTGTTTTTCATTTACCACGATTGTATGCCAATGGTTCATTTACTGTGTTCGTACATCCCTTCTTTGCGAATTGCGAGCGAGATATCACAACCAATCGTTGGTATGTTTTGCACATTTTTTTTCCTAGATCTTGTCCTTTTGATAGTATGCAAATTGGTTTCTTAATTAATGCAAAATTGTTTTTTGTAATAAATTTTCTCACAGAACAATTTTTCTCGGTCTGAAAATATACACAAGGTTCTCTTATAAAATAAATTGAAAAACATGTAGCCGGAACAAATAGAATACGAAGAGAATTAGTTACATAATATCTTATAGACTTAAATGATAATTTGGAATGACCTGGTATTTTTTGAATCTAACTTGGAAATATATTACAATATATCTCTCGGAATTGTACGAAAAGCACAGAGGACTTGCCAAGATCCCGAAGATGTAGTTTCAGAATATGGAACTTTTAACCACTATCGCATTTAAAAAATGTATTTTAGTGATTGTGATCAGCGCTGCCGAACTTGCTACTAGTAGTATTTTACTACTATTTCAAGCCTGTACTACTTATACTGCTAATATTTTAATTATGCTACCCGCATGAACAAAATCATTTATAATTATTTGTATTGGTTTTTTTTTGTAATAAGATACCCAAAATACAATTCGCCAATTGATGCTAGTTTAGTTCTCTAATAATTTTATTCGATTTCTTTGACCCCGATGCCCTTGAGATCCCAAGTTCATTTTTTGATATGTTTTGAAAAACAGTATAATATACAAAATATAAAAAAATAAAAAAAATTAAAGATACGCTTTTGGCGATTCTTGATGGAATGACCGTTTTTCTATAAAATACAGTAGAACCTCTATATAGTGTCCACCCTAGGGACTGTGCAAAACTGGTCACTTTATTCGATTGGTCAGATTATAAAAATAATTTCACAAATAAAATCCGTTTCTGATTTAAGATCAGATAGGAAGGTGGTCACTCTTCAGGTTCTACTGTAATTGAGAACCACTGATGTTCTTCGATTTTTCGACCGCGATCTCCTTGAGATCCCAAGTTAACTTTATGATATGTTTTGGAAAACAGTATAACCTACAAAATATAAAAAAAAAATAAAAAAAATAAAAAAGATACGGATTTTGAGATATTCAAGGAGATATTCGGTATCCTTGAAAAAAAATTCAAGGATAATTTTTATTCGTATTTTTTATATTGCAACAACCTTCCGCTTTAAAATAAGCCTTATTTTATTATTCTAGGATAAAAATTACCAGAGATACGAATTTTTAAAGAGGACTCGGACACCATTTTTGCGAAAAATTTAACATGGTATAACTAAAAAAAATACTTTATTATTAAAACAATAAAGTAAAAATGAGATAGAAACAAAACATTGAATTTCAATTATTTTTTTCACTAGTTCTTCAAGTACAAAAAATTTCAAAAGAATCGGAGATGGTAAGGTCACACCTTTGGCGATTCTTATTGGAATGACCGACACAGTTATAACGAAACTGAGTCTCTTTTTATAATAATTTAATCACAAAAAATAAAAAACAAATAGTACAACTAAAATGTTGTATGTGTTTATGTATTTCAAAAGTTTTGACCGCTGCTACCCTTCGCAACCAAATACTACTCAAAACATGTAAATTTTGCTACCCTAAAAAACTGGAAAACGACAGCACTGATTGTGATTGCATATTCCTATATATCTACAAAGTTTGAGATTCCACCGTCAATCGTCGTGAAGATATAACATTTTAAAATTTTTACCTTAGCCCCTCCCCGTTCCTCCCACGTGAAACCACGACACGCAATAAATATTTAAAGCATATGTATACCGGGAATATATATAAATTTAAAAATTCGATATAGTTAAAAATAATTCATAATAATAATGATAATCTATTCGTACTAAATACAGTTCTTATTAGAAATACAGTTCTTATTAAAATTGGTATTAATAAACATTTATAATAGCATACATATTTCTGAAAAGTGAGTTAAATGTTTTCAATTACACATTTTTGAAAAATGGTATAAATAATTGTATCTCTTTATTTTCTAGAACTGTGTACCGATAAGCAGACCAGGTCATTTGAATTTCTTCCAAATTAGGAAATAAGAATTTCTTTCAGCAACTTTTATTTCTGAAGAACATAAAAACTCAAAAATTTAATTTCTAATTTTCAAAAATGAACAATTTTATTTTGAAGTCACCAAGCACGTACCGGTTGTATTCAAAGAAAAATCACGCAGATAAGGATAAGATCCAAGCAATTCTCCGTAGAAAAAAACCAAAAGAAATCCGGAGGGATCTGCTGTCACCAAAACTTGTTAGAGTAAAATATGCGACCAAGTAAACCTCTGGGACTATGGCAATTTATCATATTTTCTTATATACACCGACGACGAATAGCAAATCGCACATGAAGACAAGAAAACAAAATTCCTATCTGCATAATTTTCATTTCCACATAATTTTCTTCTCTTTTGTTCCCTTTTTTCCTATTCCGGGCAACGTTCTCGAAGAAGGCAAATGCGAGGGAACTTCATATCCTTCGGTATAAGAAAATCCTTTCCAACGGTATGTTTGAGCTCCATTGCAAAAACGTGATGCGACAAAACATTAAATTCATTCGTATTCATCCTAAATAAAATTTCAGAGTGTTTGTACGGTTTTTCTTCATTTTCCGAGTGATAAAAAACAACACGAATCTGAAATCGGCCCGAAATATAAAAAGAAAACTTTCTAAGGAAATCCTACCCAGAACCGTTTTGTTCATAACGAAAATAATTTCTATCGGCGAGAAAAGTGCGTACACATGAAAACCGCACCGCTCTTCCTTTTTCAAGAAAAAAGTAATACGGAAAAATAATATATAGGCATATAAAATGTATGAAAGGATCAGGGAAAATTTGTCAAAAGAATTTGATAAGTGTGCGAACTAGGGAGTGAAACTAAGAGACGTGCGTTTTGAGCCCCGTGGAAAACAGTCGAGTGCTTTTCATCTCTGGGGGAAGAACACGACTCTTCTCTCGACCCGAAAATTGTTTTTTTTTTTTGTACGGGCCCACATACTGAATTTTCATGAAAACTTGAATTATTTATAGACAGACATACGCACACGAAAATTATTCGACCAGAAATTCACCGTATGCTTTCCCTTTTCGAGATTCCAGGAGACAATTTTGCTGGGAAAATTTATTATCGAAAATCCAAAAGGTACACTCGTTTGCCATTTTTCTTGGCCAAATTATTCGTAGAATTTCCTTCGGAGAAACTTTTTCAAACATTTTATCAGTCTAGACCACACTGCGTATGTTCAGATCGCTTAAATGTTAATTACCTGATTGGAAAATGTAAGTACGATCGGATGGAATGATCTTATACTTGAGTTGAAAAACTGGCTCAGAATTAGCCTCGTCTTACGCAAATGTGGCTAAGGTAAGTAGACGTTTATTATATGGGCACATTTATCTTCTCGGTGCGTGTTATTCTCATATTTATCTTAAGCAACGAATTTTTATTTACAAATCAATTGAAAGATCATTAGCATAATTTATACAAAATGCAATGTTTAATGATCGCCTGCATTTTTTCAGCCATTGAAAGAGTACCTGCGGTTTTAGTCGTATCGGTTATATCAGGTATGAGTTCGCGTATCCGTGACACGTAATTAATGGTGAGTATTTTCGAATTTTTCTCGAGAAGACTGATCGTGATCGCGGCGGCGATGATCGTTTGTGTATTCCTGCAGATAGCATGACTTTAGAGCGAGTTTGTATGCACCTCAAGATAAGAAACCAAATTTGAATATGCAAAGACTTTCTGTGCTAACGAGACCTGGAAAATAACTTCATACCTCAAGGTACTCTTTCATACTTCACATTATCTGAATATGGGAGTGTCAAGAAATTCTGGGTTGTATGAAGTTATATTCAGATGTGTTTATTCGTTACTTCGATATAATTTACTTATTAAGTGTAAGGCTTTTTGTGTGTGTTGTTTGGCCGGGCGATCGAAGGACTATTTCGCCAAATTCAGAACCTTCTGCATTTCGAATGTCCGCATCACCACAGAAACTGGGTGGATTACGCACGGAAGCTGCATTTAAAAAACAATAAAAACAAAATCCAATTACGAAGTGTTGCTGTGTTTACAATTTTTGAATATGAGAGTGAGCCTGCTGCTCACCTTGTCGCTTAACACCAGTTCTGCCAAGGCATTGATCTCGTAACTATTCCTCACAGACAGTCACTGTTCGTAAGAATTCCTCCAGATCTTATCAAAAAATCAAGAAATAAGTAGACCCTAGAAGCAAAAGTCACCTCGATATCTTAACGGGCCTAAGAGATATTGAGGATTTCGTGAAAATGTACTGAACTGAAGACCTGAAAATAGTAAATGTCGACAATGACAATAGGAAATATTCTCTTTAAATCAGTATTTGATGTTGCAATCCAACACTATAGACATTTTCTTCAAAAATAAACACAGTTCAAAAAATGTTTCTTTTGTGTAAATTTGAAAGAACATTTTTCTACAATTGTGATGAGATGTATTTTTTCTCTTTTCCCCTTATAAATGTTTACACAGTATGTGGGAATTCCCTCGATCTCTTGTTATTGTAATCTGCGAAGAGGTCAATGCAATGGATCAAACTGCAGTATATAGTGGATATGAACGACGTATGATCAAAAATGTTTGACCAGTTTGGGGGTGGCAGTCAACTCCACCCTTCCCCTTCAGTGACCCACCAATGACATAGTGCAGGCCGGAATACAATTATCCGGAGTAAATTTTCGGTAACTGCGACGACAAAACACCAAACCTCCGATAGGAGAAACCAAAAACTAATAAATCACAAACTAATGTATTCCTGGGCATATCCCATGCACAAATTGTCTCACAGTTAGTGATCAATACTCGATAAAGCATCATTAGAAGTGTTTGACTAAAAGCCCCCAGCCCGACTAGGACTCCTACATCGAACCTGAACTCCCACAGAGAAGGCCATCGAAAGCCACCGGATACTGTAAAAATAATAAACCCTAACCGACAAAATACGATTTCACCCTTTCGGAAATGTATCGTCGTGTATTTTGGTCGATTTCATATACATCTAAGATCCCATTGTGGATATGTTAAAACGAAAATGTCCTTTAAGACGGAAGCAATCCGGGAGTAACAGCTACAGTCCATAAATTTTGAATATGGGCATAGTAGTCGAATGGAGGCTGGCACTCTCAAACTGGTAATGTTCCTGAAGCATGTTTCGAGTGATTTTATCGGTTTTTTATGAAAATTACGCATATCCCGAATATCCTTGATATACTTTTCCGTATAATATTAAATCATGAATCACTTCGCGTCCGACTTGAAGTCAAACTCTAATACTCAAACCCCTCTTTTGCCCCCAGTTGCAGTAAGCTCGAGCGGATATAACGGGAAGAAAGGATTTTATGATCTTTTACAACATCTGAAAAGTGGATAGTCCATCTCCTCTCAAAGAGTCAGGAATGGGTAATGCATATAATACACGGACCGAAAAAAGATCCACGACAGCCCAAAATACGGATGATCCACTTTCAGAATCACAACTTGAAGGTTTCAAGGAATCGTCTTCGGTGAGCAGAATCTTCATCTCGCCATATCGAGTCCTTTTTGCGGGTTGTTATATGTAGTGGCACACAAACTTCTTGTGATGTTATTACACCTATTCCGTGTAATCTTATTGCGTCTGATTTGAATAAGGATCTCTTTATTGTTTCTTTATGCTCACATTACAGGGATTTTAGGACTTTGATTGCCCACAATTCCGATGGTTATCGATTCTATCAAAACGCCTTCAGGGTAGTCGTAGTATTACAATGAGCATTGTTGTTTCGCAGGAAGTTTAGGGAATTGGACGGATTACTAGGAACGAGGAACATACGTACCTATTAAAAGCTATATACGTACGTGCTCTATTTTGAAAGAATGTGCTTCTACACTAAAAATTAATTTAGTAGTGTTTTCGTATTTACCATTCATGCATGATCTTTAAAATATTTTGGCTTATGGTTTTTAATCACATCTTGAAGCAGTCTACTTTGTTTTGTAGACTGTAATAAATCCACAACTGTACTTATGAAATAATTTTATTTACTTTTCAAAATTACCTCGATGTCTTAGTAACGAACTAACTAACTATCTGTACAAAAGATTAATTACGATTTTTCTATAGCTAGTGATAAAAACTCAGTAAGGGATGCCATTCAATTTCCACAGTTCTAGAAATATTAATTCTATAGACGAAAATGATACTGAGGGATAATTTGCGCCATCACTTTATTCTTTTAGAGTAATGGCACATTTTAAGAAATAGGGTTAGTAGAATACGACAAATTCTTTGTTAATATCAAGAAACCAAATTAAAGGTGGACGTTCAGGTACTGGCATGCTATTGCAACAAAAAACATTTTAATTATTAAAAATATTAAAAGTTATGGAAATATCATAATTCAGCGGATTGGAAATGGCAAAATTCGTAAAAACCCATTCAACCTATTATTACAGCCTTGAAAACTAAAAAGCAAAAAATGCTGAAATCGCTTTTAGGTGTTTGAATAGAGAGCACGTCGAAGTTATTCAAAATATCCTTAGACCTACGATATATTCAGGCAATCGTGCAAACTTATTTCACCCGCCTTGGAGGTTGAGCAACGAACAATCGAAATTCATTTCTTTTAATTATTCAAATATAGGTAGCCTTCAGAAGTAAAAACAATGCGATATTACATTAGGTCAAATATTCAAAAATATTTAATTACTTTTCACACCAGCAATCGAATTGCAAAAAACCGTCTCTACGCTTATATATTTTAAAAAATTAACCAAACCACTCGTTGTCAATGTTCCTTAGTTCCAAACTACTCGTTTTTATGACAATGAAAGAAATTATTAAATCGCTGCAAAAATCCTGTTCAAATTACTTTACGTGACGGTGTCTTGAAGTTTCCAACTACTTGAACTATTTCAAAATACAGACTGCTAGTAAATACGGTCTGCTCTGATGAATCCTGATCCTAATCCTGCCAAGTTTTTCGATTTTCCTACACCATCCGTTTTTCGTGTTTCACCTCATATTGAAGCATATTGTGACTAATTGCACTCGAAGTGCGATTATTTTCGATTGTTAATGCAAAGGTACTTCACCCGTTCACTTGGTCGATGGGGTTAAGAAGAATACACCCATTCGGCTGTAAAGGAACAAGCGCTCCGTACAATTGTCTCGGCGCTAATAATCCCGAGCGAAAGGGTTAAGTGATTTATAGGGGCTGGCGTCAGCTGATCCTAGCACATGAACACCATCTCATTGAAACCATATGCTCCGTAATTTGTTACTATTCGCCGTTCTGCAAATATGCGATATGGAGTTTTGCACAAAGTTTTATTAACCAGGTTATTGGGCGGATGGTGCTTTGTGGAGTGAGCTCGGCACGATGTGCAATTATGGCTATTGAATGGAAACTTGAAAATGTGATGATACAGGATTTGATAGAGTTTCGCTTAGTAATGGAAGTGGTTTTTTCTCACTACGATCGGGGAGTAGCTACCCCATGTGTCTTGAAGCCAATCCAATGTTTGTACTAAACTTGACCACGTTCTGGCCATTACACGAATGCAATATGCAAACGACATGCAATTATTTAGCGGCCTTAAAGGGCGCTATGCTACTGACTATGGTCCTGGGTAAGGTGAAATGTTCTTGCTAACCAAAACCATTAGAGAATTGTAGAACCCCCAAGGCGACAAATGTTGTGGGTAGCAGCATGGTCTTGATCGAGTTAAAAACTAGGAATTTGATAGATTGCCTACAGCTGAAATTTTCATAGGGGAATAGATTTCGAGTGTAGGAATCACATGTACACTGGTTTAAGACCTTTGAGATCCCTTGACATCCTTCTGTTGTTGCTATGGTAAAGCTCATTCGAATGTTTCACTCGTGTAGCCGATGTTCCAGATTCGGGTTGTTACGAAAGGACTTCTCCATTTAACATTGAGTACGTACGTGGGTATGTCTGAAGCTTTGGATATCGTTAGACACATATATGAAGCCATAAATAACATTTGTAGGCGTTGGCAGGTGTCACCAGTGCTGTCTGGAATCGCGATAAATCTTCATACGAAATAAATTTTGTAGAAATTTTCGTAGATATGTTTCGCTAGAATGCAGATGTGTGACATTACGTACTCAAAATCGCACTCGAATACACACACTACGTAGCGCACATAGCGGGAACGGGTATACTCTACAATAATCCTGAGTGTTGTTCGTAGCCCCATCCCTACACATTATGTGAATATATGGATCAGGTTGCATATCCCATACTGTCACTTCTAGACCCGGTCGAATAAATAAATTTTCTAATTGGAAATAAATTTCATTCGGAGACAGCTAGAACGGTGGCAGCTTTAGGGGCCAAATAGCAGCCAGGAGCAGTTGCGTTTGTGAATAGCACATTTTCGTATAGATGGTCTCGGATAGATGGACTAGCCCAAGCCCGGGATGTACGCTTAGCTCGTTGGAAAAGAAGTTGTGCAGTGCACTCCTCAACTGATATGTGCTAGCCGTACATGTGAACTGAGCATAGTGCAAATATTGTGACATCGGACTATGGTAAATGGGCCTCGATTTGCAATTAACGCGCCACTTTTGAAAGATTTATGAACAAGTTGGGTGCCTACACACCAGCGTGAATGTCGTTGAGTTAATTTTCACTTTCGCCTTCTTTTTATATAAAATAAGTGCAAGCTGGGGTGTTATGTCTGTCCACAGAAAATGCGATTATTATTGGTGAAAAGCGGCTTTAATGGTTACAAAAAAGTGAAGGTGAGATAGATGGATAGTAACACACACTCTCATATAGAGGAAGAGTTAAGGATCACTAATTAATATGTTGTTAAATTGGATCGGATGTTTTCGGCCTTGTAACTTGATTTATTTAATTGGAAGCGCCAGTATTATGGAGCCCACAGATAAATGCGACAAGTTACTTATCGTTTTGAATCAACATTGTTGCAAATATTTGTTTGTTGTTCATACGGACTTCATATTTTGATTTACTATAAACTATTATAACGAATTCGGTTTTTGGTCCTGTTTTAAAATTATATCCCTATTGAAAAATTTAAAAATGTCAGTGTTTAAAAAATTAGATATATTTAAATTCAAATATTAAGCCAATATGTGCATCTGAGACAGAAATTATCAAGGATGAATGAATAAAAAATTATTATATCTTCTGAATTTTAATTTTTAAAAACTGTGAATCTTGATTAATGCACTCTAATTTATAATTAAACTTAAATTAAATTATTTGTGCTAGAGATATCAAAAATATTGCAATATCAAAATTTGTTTTTACATTTTCTTCATAACGCTATATTCCTATTAAAGTTTTACTTGGACAAATTGTTGAAAGCTGTAAAAAAAATGCAAAGAAATGAAAGTAGACTATTTATTAAATAGAATTTCGGTCATATTTTACTTTTATTGGACTAAACACAAAGTGCAAATAAAAACTAAGAACTCAATAAAAATTAATGAAATGTAGCCAAATGCTCGCTTTTGATGTATGCTGCTGCAACTACAATAAAAATAAATAAAAGCATGTAATATATTTACAAAATAAAAATAATTATAATAGCGACATGGGAATCACAGTAATAGCTCACAATGACTGAAATATTCCTTCCACATATTTGCTTCTATTACGACTGTAATACAAATATTGGAAAAATAAGTGATCAACTTACAAATGAGTAGTTGTACGAAAAGGTGGAAACGGTCCTTTTCCATCCCAATCAATTGCGGCATCTATCCAACTCCTGTAGTAAGCCACATCGCTGTAAGTCGTTCCTGATCGTGGCCTAGCACTAGGTAATATTCCGCGTGAAATGATTCCTTTCAATTCAAAGCCACAATAAAATGGTCCACCAGAGTCAGCCTACCAAATTTTTTCCAATAAACGAAATTAAATGAAATTTAGAGTTAGAAACGTGTACCGTGCAGACATCAGTTCCTCCTCCCAAAACCGCACCACATATCATTTTTTCTTCCTTAAATTTATATTCGGGCGAATATTCACAGTATTCTCCATCAACTACAAATACATTCGCGTAGAGTAGAATTTCGGAGACCGGACCCTTTCCGTTCTAAAATGTAAAGATCGCAGTGTAAATTTTATATAATCAAATAGTTTAAAGTTAAGACTATAGTATGATGTATGCTTGAATCGTTTATTACACAAGTAATTAAAAACAAAAATTATAATGTCATTACTGAACTACTTACTGATGATGTTACACCCCAACCAGCAACTTGACAAACAGTTCCTAATTTCGGTTGAGTTTTCGATAAGTCGCCCGAGTGAACGAATTCATCAAACTCAAATGGTTCACTAATCTAAATTAATCGTATTTAATTAAAGAATTGAAGAAACTTAAAGAAATATGTAAATAATAAAGAAATTCATGAAATATGTATTTTTAAATATTTTCTAGGTACAACTACAACGTCGCAGAATAATGTAGAATTGCTTTACTAAAATCGACGGCCCATTTTTAGACCAAGCTATTAATTTCAAAATATTCTGCTTTCGCTTCGTCGTTGCGTGAACATGAAAAATCTGCTCCGAAAACATAAAAACTATAAATATATTTTAGTTACTCTTATTACTGCTGCGTCATTTTCTAAAGTATATTCGTTGAAATAAGAATGCAATATTATAAGTTCAGGATAACGCTCTTGTCTTGTGAAGCTGCCGGTTCGGCTAAGATATATGTCACCTGCAACAATTACCTGCAACATGAATTGATTATTTCAATGAAGCTACTAATTATTTAGAACAAACGTGATAGTAACTGGATGAATCAAGTGAAAATAAATTTCATAGAATTGCAGTTAGAGAAATGTAACATATACAATTTGTACAAATAAAGTAGCTTACAGTATGTTTCTCGATATCATTTTTGTTATGGGCAACAATACAATGGGCTGCAGTTAATACATGTTTGGAATTTACAATGGTTCCCCCGCAAAAATGTCCTTCACCATTTTCTAACTGAATAGAAACCTTTGAAAAAAAGTTTAAATAAATTAGGAAAGATTTTTGAAAAGATAATTCGATTACCAGTGATGGAAATTGGCCCAAATAAGCATCAGAACCATTTATAATTGTTAAATTACGTCTGCAGCTTGCAAAAAACACATTAATTAAAATCAAAAGAAGGAGTAACATTTTAGAGAAACGTTTGCGTGACATGTATGCTCTTTTTCATAGCCTACTTTCATTTCGAATGTACGAAAGTGGTTACTCAATTATTTCATGAATTAATAGAATATTACTTTCTTTCCTTCCTTTTTTGAAAATCGTGTGTTTCAAATGATAATTTACAATAATTTTGAAAAAATCTTAATTATTAATCGCGATTTGCATATATGAATTAATAGTTTTAATTGATTTTTCTGATTTTCTAATTTAAAAAAAAAACTATTAAAATTCACATAAGCCGTATGTTCGACGAACATGCGAAAGTGGCGCAAACACTGTATGTGTAATTTTTAATAACTAATACTATATGTGGACAAAATCATTCAACTAAAATTAATTCAATTTTGATCAATCTTTAAAAATGCATATTTCAATTTGCTGTAAGTTATTAGGTACCTACTTCTTAAATCAATAGGAGAAATAGTTTTTTGTCATCATAAAATATTTGAAGTTAATAAATATTTTGCAAGTGAGTCCTAGTAGGAAAGAAGAAAGAGCATTTTGCTTCAACTTACTTACATTCCACCAAACTGTTGTATTATAAAATGAGAAAAGGTATAGTTTTATAACCAAATTTAAATATTTTTCACATAAATGGCAAAATTTGAAATTTTACAGCATATCTAAAATTACACTGTAAAATTTCCATATTTTAGCACTGTGCACTGTGTCCCCAAAATTAATAATCCGATTATAGCAACTTAAAGTTTTCATGTTTAGTGTAGCGGAAGCATAAATATTTCTAAGAGACCAAAACTTATTTGACTGATTTAAAAAAAATATAAAAATAAATAAATAAAATATTTTTTCTTCCCTGTGAACCTTGCGTATCAAAAACATACGGTTAATTTTCCTATTAATATACATATTTATAAAAATTATATTCGTTTGCTTTAATCGGTTGCTATGGTTAGATTGAACCTTCGCTCCAGTCGTGTGGCTAAAATTGATTTCCTTAGAAATATATTAAACTGGTAACTTAACACAAAATATATATTTAAAAAAATTATCTTAAAAATTTGTGACTTCTTTACAAATCTGAAAAGTATACATACATACATTATAATCAATATCCGTTTTGTTAATGCCCTTTTCATGTATCTAAACATCAAATTTTCGTTCAACCCTTTATAAATTTACCGAAAATAAAAATATTTTCAGAGGCACATCACATCCAATTGGACGGTTTCTTCGAATTGTAACACCATTTTTTTTACCAATATTCTAATCTGATGATCACGTTCACAACTTCTGGATTAGTAAACTATCGCTCATGTCATCATTCTACCGAAGCGTATAGCAAGATTTCGAAAAGGCTTTAATTACCCTAACTGAGGGATGTCCGTATCTCAAAAGTTCGAATACATAATAATGGGGGGCCGTATCAATGTCATTATTACTTTCGTCATAATTAATGCCTGCAGCCGTGCAACAATGGATATGAATCGGGACATGAAAATGCTGCTGATTGTGTTAAAATAGCAAAATTATCCTGCTGACTGGTATAAACTTTCGCAAAATGGATGTCAGAATAAATTTTTGAATTATTGCAAAATTGTCGTCTGTCCAAAATGTAAGCATGGTACGAGTACAACGCGAACATAAAATGCCTCATCTCGTACTCCTCGGGGTCTACAATTCGATTCTTTTCGCCCGTTTCAGCACTCGCAAACGCTTTCTATATCGACTATACAAATTTGTCAATTATATCAGAATATTAAAATGCAGCAAACCTTTTTGCAGTATTAATGCATAATGCACGACTTCGCTTTTGTATGTGGATCGAGATATTTTGGCTGTAGAATGCCTATGGCTCTAATTATGCCTGGCTGCCTTTTATGCTGCCTATTCATTTTTCCCGATGATTTCAAAATTATCCATTTCTGTCAATTAGTTGGAAAATTTTTGAATTTAACGAATGAATAAATTGACCATTCTTTTAGTGACGTTTATTGCAGCAATTGGTATTAAATAAAATGCATTCGAACTCCAAAATAATCGGGTAAGTGATGGGCTGTGTTATGCAATAATGAAATTTTGTTTTATTGTTTGGGCAAGTTTAGCACTTCATCTCCATGGAACACCACAACTTTTCTGGACTTAAATATTTTTTCATTGAGGGCAAATCGGTGGAGAAGATGCTATCAAAGTCACGGCATGTATTTAAGGACCAAGTCCTTTATGTAAGATGAAGCACATCCTACCCACAGCTCCGATTGTTTGAATTAAAGCTATGACAATATTACGGTAATGCGATTCTGGTCAAACGTTAAGCCCAACAACAATTTGTTGACAATATACATATGTGAATCGTAAATTATAGTATCGACTTCTTCCAAATAAAAGAGAAACAATATAACAAATGAAATATAAACATAAAAAGTTTCTTTAATAATATAGATCTGCCGGGTCCTAAAACTTATGGGTAACAACCCAGTTTGAACTCTGTCAATGCCAAGATACGCCACTGACTTGAGAACTTAAGATTATAACAAGACACTGTGCAGTGGAAATGGATCGGTAATACCATGCTCTCTGCTCGAATATTTGTGAATATCCAGTATCCTATCATTTTAAGTAATTGCGAAGCATTTCCCACACTTGTTCCAAAATTGTACCAAAAAAATGAACTTACTCATACGAACTTGTAGATAGGCTCCTTGGAGTCCTAGTATTGTTTGGAATAGTCAAATACCCTCCAAAATGGACCAAACCACTAGAAAACAACTGCATTATGCGAAATCAAGGCAAAACACGCCATTCTTCGAATCCAAAGTCATTTTGACGACAATCAAAACGTACAAAAGGCGTAGGTGTATGCATACGGCTGTACATGGTCGCATCGCAAGAGCTGTCCTCCCATTGTTCGCCACTAGAGCGTCCTCTTTTGTTCTTTTAGTCTGCACCCCGTCTCGGAATAATTGCCTGAAGGGTTGGTTATGGTAGGTATGGTATCCGACTCTTTCATTTCGAACGAAAAAACCGCTACCAAACAAAAGTATTCAACCCGTTCCAGCAGGATCTGGTGAGAACAATGGGCTCACAATGCGTGTACCTTTGCGAAACTGAACTGCGTCAATGCTAGTGAGGCCCAAACGCATACTATGGTCAAAGGGTAGTAAAATTCTCGTTTCTTTTGTGCTGGCAACAGAAGCATCCCGTCATCTAAGCCGTTGTTGGCCAGGACCAAGGAGGCTCCTTGTATTTCGAGAGCATGTGGCACTGAACTTATGCTTCCTAGGAAATCCTCAGTCTATTGTGCAATCCACCCAGTTGAGTTTAGTCTGCGGTTTGCCTTTCAATCTTCCAAGGACCAAAACACAATCAACCACGGCCACATCTTTGCCCGGCGTATGAAGTTAGTAGCATCGAGGCAGGCTTGAGGGGATTTTTCCCGTTTAATTATTTGTACTTGGCGCTTTGTGCATTCAAAGAGATGAAATTACACACGTGCCGTGGAGGACTTCAGGTTTTGACATTTTTCTTAATTCGTCCTGTCAATTACCACCGTGTGGTACCAGTTGCTATACGATGTTTTGAAGCGAACTGTGAATGGAAGGCAGTTATTTTTCAACACTCTTCCTGATCTGATAATTCTGCAAAGAAGAAAGTGGTGTGAGAAAAATATTGGGATGGAACATTTTTGTTTAACCCTTTCGACTCGAATGGTACATATATGTACCTACCAGTAAAAGTTTAAGTTTGTGGATAGTGTGTCATGCATAGAGTTACTCAAATACTAAAATTAAACGTATTTTATTGATAGCATCACAACAAGAATATAATATTTCTTTATTTATTACGATAATTACAGCTGTACATCTATGTGCCACCAGACATCGTTGCTGGTACATATGTGTACCATTAGTACTATAGCTATTATTTATTTAATAGAATTGTGCACCGTTAGTTTTGTTGCTTGTTTTCGTGAATATGGCTAAATTGCTGACGTCAGACGGTATTCGGGTGATACTAGAAGCCCAAGATCTCGCATATTGATTTCTACAGGAGGGATTGTACACTATTTTATCAGTTAACAGGGCGAGTGGTACAGTGGTATAACACTACCCCACTGGTTCCCCAATACTTGCATCCATATTTTTGTACCTCAGATATGTTCAATATGATACGTATGACATATTCCACTTATTCAGTTTATCTTAGCTTTACCACTCGAAAGCCGGGTCGAAAGGGTTATTAAAGAACCTCCAAATCCGAATCTAAACAAAACAGATGAGAACTCCAGCAACTTGAGAAATGCATTCACTAGCTGAAATCTATCTGCAGATATTGCTAATAATAATCAAGAAACTGGAAAACATAAATTAAAAAAAATAAAAATGGAACATTATTAATTTTTATTAAACAATCAAATTGAACATTATATTTAAGAATATAAAAACACTCGATTAATAATATCAAACAATGGTTAGAGAACCTCGAATTTGTTTTCGTAATTTTAATTTTTTCTGTATTACACTATATGTAAATATAGGCATTTCAAAGTTTAGAGACATATGTAGAAAATATTTATCATTGTTTAATTGTCATTATACAAATATATGAGAGAGATGGAGTAATAAAGTAAAAAAATTTCATTTGTAAAGCGAAAATACTTGCCGGCATTATTGTACTTTTGTGTATATTGAAACAGTTTTCATTGCCTTCGAAAATGGCTAGCTGACTGTTTTTATTAAAAATATCGGCAAAGTCAAAGTAAACGTTGTAATTTTAACGTGGCTTCATACCGGAACGCATCACAAACATTAAAACGAAAGCACAAATTTATTAGAAATTCATACGCACCATTTCCTATCTAACTCTAGCTACTACTAAGCTTTAAACGATGAATCTAAAATCGTAATGCTTCAAGAACATACCATTTAATAGTCGTAATAAATCAAAAAGCCAGAAAAGCAAAGCCAACATCTGTCCATACTTTCGAGTATGATACGATGATAGTTTTATGGGCCATCCATCTATTAAATCAAATTTTAATTGAGCACGATGGATCGGCTATAAGAAAGGATTCCGTCTTATTTTTAATCCTTTTCCAAGTTTCTTTCGCGTATCGAAGAAAAGGAAGTTGTAATAGCTGATTTAATGTGATCATGGTCATCATCAATTAAATCTTTTAGAGATCATTAGCTGAGATTTATTGGTGAATAGCACTCTTAGGTAAGCGGTTTATTCGATAGTCTTCAAGTAATTTCTTTTCGTTGTGAACGGAATGTTCGTTATAAAGATGCCCTAATTGTGACGACCGATGAACTTACATGGATTTGTGCATTTACATTTAATGTCAGTCCGTCAGCAGTTCAGAATAATCGCTAGCGCTATTCTTGAAAATTTGCATTCCCTTGTAAACTAGGCTCAAATGGCATAAATTATTTACTCAAGGACATCTTTCTCCTAGTTTTGATCACATTTCCCAGTACTGAAAACCGAAATTAATCAGCATCTAGATCAATTTTCATCGAGATTGATTTTTTTTATGCTAAAAATTAATTGGTGTGAATATTAGGTAATTCATTTTTGTGTGACTCGACTAAAATGAATAAAAGTTGACAAAATTGTTGTGAGATGAGTGTGTGATTTGTGAAAAAAAATTGTATACAGCATTCAAAAATAATAATATATACAGCAATCAAAATTAAATAACTTGGTTCCGTTTCCATAGGTGAACGTTTTCGACGACCCATAAATTTAGAAGTCTTAGAGGTATGACACAATAAATAAATTATTATAATAGTGCTGGGACAGGATACTATGAAAACCATTGTTTGTAATAAAATTTGTAATAGTTTCACGTTGAAGGTTAGTTAAAGAGGATAGTTTCAAACATATGAGAGAGTTCATTCACTTAACTTATAAAATTTTTATCTCAAGGAGGCTAATACAAAAAAAATAAAAGTAGATCAATTTAAATTAACCAATGCGCGTATTAAAAACTTGTTTAACCTCGTGCACTAAATAAACCAAATCACTAAGATTAATCGCAAATTTAATATAGAGAAATATATTGCGATCGACTTTAAATTTAAATTCAGTACTGAAAGAATACTGGTACTGGTGGTACACTACGAATGTCAAATTTTTGAAGAGGGCGTTTGCCACATGCAGAAGAAATGTATCTAATGTGATGTTAATGAATTAGTGTAGGTACATAACACAAACTAAGCCCATAAAATGTTAAAAACTTCACAAAGCTTAGGCGACCTAACTTTCTTCAAATTATTTACTTACTAATTTCTTACTAGAAAAGGATAAACATTTTCTAAATTGGTGACTGCGAAATAAATTTGATTTGTCAAATTAAAATTTCCAATTTAATTCGTGATCCTTAAATACCAAGAGAGTAAATTTAGAGTTAAAAGTTGATTTTGTAGGTGAGTTTTGTTAAGAATTATGTCAACTTAATCCAGAATCAACCCCAAGGTGATGTGTGGATTTCGAGAATCCATAGCGTAAACTCACTACTCGTAAATCTAATTGCAAACAGTAACGTTTCAACAGAGTACCAAAAGTGCATTCTAAATTTATAGATGACGATTTAGTTACTTCAACTATTGCCTATTTAGATCTTGTGCTTAAAAGAAGACTCTCAAAGCATATTTCGGTACACTGAAATAATCTTCCTCATTCATCGGAAACAATTTTATTATTTTTCCGTTACAGAATATAATTTGAAGCAGACAATTAAACATTTTTCAATGATGTTACATAATGCAATTCCAATTCAATTCGAATAAATATTATTAGAAGCAGAAACTGTCGTTCTTAAAATGTCTTGCTTGAATCATTCATACGAATTTTTAGGGCTTATTAATTAAGTCATCCTTGCAATTCAAATCAAGCAGTGATTATGATGTTTTGCACTTTCAAAATGTAAAATACTTCTTAATTTCTAACAATGAAACTATTAAACCAAAAATTAGATGTGCAAATTTTTATGATTTTTACAATCTTTCTGTTCAAAAATAGTGCGGACGGGAACGCTATCCAGAAAATCATTGGAGGACAGTCAGCAACATTGGGCCAATATCCTGCGCAAGTAAGATCAAAACCAAAATAATGAAACTTGTAGGCATTAGGCATTGTTTACGTGGCTGACACAAGGTTGGGAAAAATTTGGAACGTATGAAGTGACAAGCGTAATTCCAGAACAAAATCTACCAGTTTAAAATCGAAGTGCTGGTTTATGCTATTGCGACATGAAAGACTTGTTCAAACTATTATCGCTAGTTAATAAAGAAAGATCACAGGTAGCGTGATATTAAAATCGAAAAAATGTTGGAAGTTGTCAGAAAATAGCACCTGCCTTTAATATTGCATTTTTGTCTGCAATGTCAGGTAATGCAGGCAGCATTACTCGCTCTGCTTTTTTTCTAAATATGTATATGTTTGTATATATATTTTTAGGCTTCTAAACTTTGAATTTCTTGTGAAAAAAAACAAATTGTATTAAAATAACACTTAACTTTAAGGTTTCAATTCAGTTTGGCATTCTTGGACATTATTGTGGCGGCACTCTTGTTACTCTTTCTGATGTAGTAACAGCGGCACACTGTACAGCTTATGGCCTGACAATATTAAAAACTTATGTTGTAAGTTTGCTATTTCGAATCTAGGAAAATAAACAATTATCCTTCTCCGCTTTGTGTAGAAAGTTATTGCTGGCGATATAAGAAATGAATATCGGAACGGATCGAGCATGCAAGAATTAAGTATTAGAGCTGTGGTTTCGCATCCCCTCTATGATTGCAAAACACTTGAAAATGACATTGCAGTAATTAAGGTATAAACTAAATATTTTTTGCTTCTATATAAAATGCCATTTGAACCCCTCCCTCCTCACCTCATACCACCCCTTCACCTTTTTCCACTCTATTCGATTGAGTGATTTTCATCTTTCTCATAGAGCAGACTTTAAATTTTGATTAAGTTTAAGTGGAAGTTCAGCTGGCCTTAAAATAATGGAGAATGTTTAGTATTAAGGTAATCCAAGCGTTGCCGCAAAGATTTAAGACAGACATAAAAGTTAAACGATGCCGAATCCCACTCAATACAATAATAATTCCCCTCAAATTGGATTAATCTACTCTTATCAATAAGTCAATTCACTTTTTATTGTTACGAGCACCTTACATATATATATGTATATATATATATATACCGTATATATATATATATATGTATATTTATAAGTGGCGGCTGAGACTTTAGTGGCGCTACATAGACTAGTACGCACTAGCTCGACGGTAACGGGTTAACGTGGCGCCATTATACATAGCTTCATCTTCCGTTCCAATAATTTTTTCTTATGTTTATTAAAATTAGCTAGTTGATCAATTCAATGAAACGGAATACTTAGCTCCTATGCATGTTACTGACAAGAAGCCAAGCCGAGGTGAAACTTGCGAAATAGTTGGCTGGGGTTCGGTTGATCCTGTAAGTACATTTATTTAAACATTTATTTAAACAATTCGACATCAGAATCTTTCAGAATCCAATGGGCGATGTACCTGAAATATTGCAAAGAGCGGATGTGGAAATCTTGGAGCCTGACATTTGTGGTTCGCGCTACGACCCTATGCCTTATATCGACGAAAGCATGATATGTGCAGGAGCCTTAATGAAGAGAGGTGTCTGTTCGGTAAGTCCTTTATTACGGCAATATCCATACTAATAGTTTACGATTAGGGTGATTCTGGTGGCCCTCTAATATGCCATAATAAACTGGCTGGAGTGATTTCTGCTGGTCAGCTTCCGTGCATTAGAGGTGGCAATGCCGGTAGATTCACAGACGTGGAATACTTCAGGCGTTTCGTTCAAACAATGGTAGAATGGACGGGTGTTGGAGCACCTCCCCTGAGAAAACTTTTTACGTTGGCTTGAAACTTTCTTAAAATTCTTAACGATATTAATTTTATTGAATTTTAGATTTCAAAATTCATCAGGCGTAACAGTGCTTCGAAGAACACTAGTCATCACTTTATTTATTTTACTTGTTTGCACTTGAAATGTAAAAGAATTTTTTTTATTAATGTAAAATGTCGGACAAAATAAATTGACAAATTTTTATTTATAACTTAATATTTTTTATAAATAGTAGGTGCCATATTCTCTTAATTGCGCCACTGCTTTCGTGTATATGCTTCCATCTTATTCTTCAATTTTATTGACGTGAAACATGGTTGATCAATTCCATCTTTCCATGCAATTAAAATATAAATTTTAAAATTGCTTATTTCTGGAAAAATGTTTAAATCACCATATCATACGATTAATAATAATGTCCATTAAAAATTGTTCGAAATTAAAACAAACATAAGGAACTGGCAAGAATGGCGCAAAAAAAACCAAGAATATTTGTGAGAATTATAATTACAACTGAATTTTAATTTATGTTCCGTTGACCAAAAAAGTTAGATACAAAATGAAGAGCAAACGAATGCCGTGAGGTTGAAAGGTGGTAGCCCTGAGAAGTTAAAATTCATTAGCAAGTAATTAATTAATTTTATTTTTTGTTTACATTGATCGTCCCAACCGTCTTCCAGTCATTACGTCAACCTCTTCTTCATTATCTTGATGTATGTGAATTTCTAGCCAATCTTGGAAACGTCCAATATCTGTGAAAACCCCAGGCTTACCGGTACATGCGTCTTCAAATCCTATAAATACACCATATACTTTGCCATCACATGCTAAAGGACCGCCTATATCTCCCTAAAAGTATTTATATGAAATTAGGAAATTTTTGAAAAAGAAATTATAGTATATTTTTAATGATCCCAACTCTGATGCGGATGCCAGGTCAATAGAAACCGTTAGACATATCCACGCTAATGTAATTCTGTATTCAGATCCAGCACAGAGACTACTGGTAGATATAATCTAACCTCCATATGATCATTGGGTCTTAATGCGAAACCCTTGTCGTTCTACGGTTAGGCCGCTTAAAATAAGCTTTTACCTCCTCAACGATTTTTGGAAAGTATTTTATCTACCAGCTCAATTAATAATAATTTGATTTTATTTCTACACTTTTGCTGAAATGATCGTCTATTAATATCTATATAATGCACTATAATCGGTGCAGCCGGTAGGATTTATACAAACAAGTTTAGCTGAAATTAATCGTCAAAAAGACTGGTGACGATAAATTACAGTAGTTTACAAAAGGGATTACAATCAAAACAACAGTGTACCATCAAAAGGTATTTGTAGAGAATATACTAAAAAGAGATACCTACAAGATATCGCATCATCCGGTACGTCGATATACTGATCAAATATTGAAATAATGGTGCTAAAAAGCTAAATGTAAAACCTATTACATAAATTAGGTTATCATATTTACCTTACAACCGCCTCTTCCATGTTTTCCCTGGCAACAAATTGTATTTTTCACTTGTTTTGCACATCGGTCCATTGTAGTTGGGAAGATGTTAATAGAGTGTAATCTGTTAGAAAATGCTGGGCTCTAGAAATAAAATTATAGGAAAGATTTATGTTTTAAACAATTTTCACATTTTAATAATATAGTAAGTAATAAATGATAAAATTTGTACGTTGAAAACTTTACATAAAAAAGGCTTTTCGTACTTTTGCAAAAAAAAATCTCAAAAAATTGGCACGAACTCGATATATCACAAATTCTACATACTGTTTGATTACCACCCCATCCAGGTAAATAGCAGCGCCCTTTAGGTTGACTAAATCCCATGAGAACTGGATGCAGGTTAATTGAGCGACCAAAAGGTTCCTGTAGCTGTTCGTTATATAGATATTTAGCATAATTATTAATTGAAATCCAAACACTTATTTTTATCAACCTTTAGCAACGCAATATCATTTTCTAAGGTTTCGGAATTAAACTCAGGATGTACCACAAATTGCCGTACATCCCTTATTTGCCAAGTTGGTAAATCAGACTTAATAATGTTGCCATCGCCACCTCGTACGCGCTATCAAGGAAATTTTATGAAATTCAAAAGAACTGTATGTAACATTTACCAAATTTGTATGATTTGCTCCTTGAGAGAAAAGTGCAACGCATTGAGCAGCTAGTACAACATTTTCATCGTTTATAAGACAACCACCGCAAACATGATTGCCGTTTAAATCTACTAATTGCACCTGTTTATCAAAAGCAAGAAATTCAAATAGTCGAATATTACATTGAACGTTTTTAGACGTTACCATGCAAGGGAAGTTGGTAAGTTCACTAGACGTTCCATTATTAACTTTCCCGGTTTTTGAAGCGCACAAACATATAACGAAATTTAGAGTAAACGTAATAAGAAAATAAAAATTTCGTGCCATAATTCAATCTTTTTCGAATTGCTTTCACTGACTTTTAATTCTTGCCTACCTTGTCGGATTATGACATTGAACAAGTAACTAACAATAAACGTTCACAAGTTCAGTTCGTTTTCCTTAAATCTTTTTCACGTTTCTGCTGCCAAATGAAAATGTATCTTATTAACTTTATCAAGAAGTTATCATTTGGTGACTTGAGTACTTTTTGCAGACTAATCTCATCAAATCTGTGAAACGAATTTGGTATTTGATTCAATCGATGCATTCGATGGATTACATTTTTTTTATTTATGAAATTTTTAATTTGAAATCTTTGATAAACTAATATTATCTATTGCATTTCATAAAAAATGTTTTTTACCAATATTTATTTTATTTATTTTCCCTTCTTCGTTTTAAATATTTATTTTTATTTATGTATTTTATGAAAGAAATTTTGTGATAATGAACTTAAAAGATAAGTGGACATGTTCGAAATTAATATACAACAAGCCAAAATTCATTTATATTTTTTTTATAACATTTATGCATACTTCCATATTGTTAAGTTGGAGAAAGCATAAAATTGAAAAAAATAACCCGACGCCGACCAATTCAACTCTCGAAAAATTAAAAAAGATCTCAAATTCAGCTAGTTAAATTTTTAAAATTAACTTAATTGGATTCTAAAATGTTTTCTTTTTTTTGAGATGAGATTTTTTTGTTTGTTGCTACGGCAACCGTCGGTGACAATAGAGTGGAATGTTTTCTACGAGTTGGAAACAATGTTGAATTTGGCACTGTAGCCTTAAAATTGATATTAACAAAATTTTTGATTTAATAACTATTTATTAAAGAAATTTATTTTGAAGAAGTCTCGCATTTAATCTATATTAAAGTTACTTAACAAAAAAAAAGCAAATCACAAAAAATACAATAAAAAATCAAAAGAATAATTTAGAAAGATTGTATTCAGACATTAGAAGACGCGCAGTGCAACGCAATTGACTTTTTATTCCAAATAATTTTTGTTTGGATTGTTTTTTTACGATTCCTGGGAAAAGGAATTTTTTTTTATATTTATGGAATTTTCCACCTACGATATTTGAAGGATATACAGGATTTTGTACTAGAGTGAATTGCTCTTACGGGATTTCATGTCTTAAATTTACGAAGTCTTATGCAGATATTTTTAGGATACCCGAGGATCATCGGTAACTGACATTTTTTATTTGCACATTATTATAATTGGATCTATAGGTCAACAAGTGCACAAGCGCCCATAAATATATGGGATTCAAATCATGGACCAAAATTTTTTGATTTAAATAAAATTAAGTTCGTAACTACTGCCGGAAATGTTACGTTAATCAGGACATACTTGAATTAAATTTCGATTTAACTGACATCGAACGTCAGGCAGTACTTTTACAAATTTTTCAATGTCAATTCTAAAACAACAATGTTTCTAAATTGTTTGGTTTTATTTATAATAGTAATAAATTTAAAATTATATTCCTTTGAAGTCAGTGGAGCTAAGAGTCTACTCGGTTATTTTCCTTCTCAGGTAAAGTTTTAATAGAAGCCAGCCAAACACTTTTAAATCTGAATTTTATGCAGCTTGATCTGAAGGATGCTTCAACCGGAAAACATAAATGTTCCGGAACTTTAGTGGAAGATAAACATGTTGTGACGGCAGCACACTGCATTGCAAGATCGATTGCTTCGGAACTGGTTCGATAAATTTTATTGCGCTTAATTACAATTAATTTGTTTTATTTCTAGGCAGTGATGGGTGGCGATGTAACACTTCTACCGAACGTAGTATCAACGCGTGAAACGCGACACGTACTTGTGATTGTTAAGCATCCCGATTATAAAGAAGGTGGGGACCGTGGATTTGCTTTTAATATTGCAATCCTTAAGGTATTACTCTACTGAGTTGTAATTAAATGAGTGAATGCAAGTTGAAATTTAATTGCAGCTCGATATGCCATTCACCCGTAGCAATTTTTTGCATCCTGCTGTTATTCCACAAAGAATGACAAAATACGGAACGAAGTGCTACCTGGTCGGATGGAATATGATGAATCCAATTGTAAGTATAACGCACTAAAAAAATTTAATCATAGTATTACCATAAAGTGTCCCTTAGCCACTAAAGCACTGCCACTTTACCTATTTATGGTCACAGATTGAATTCGAAGAATATTTATTAGCACCTAATAGATTATATTGAAAAGTATTATAGGTTTTTTATATGCACCTATCTATCTGTGGTTGCTATGAGAGAGTAACAGGGACACGGGTTTTCTGTGCATTTATCTCATTTTAAAAATTCACTATTTACCTCCTCGGAGCTGTGGGGTATAGTTGTATCTTCGCCTATCATGTTGGAGAGCTGTATTCCACTTCCGTAGCCGGGATGCTACTATCTTGAAATGTAATTGATTTCTTAGATTAGAAAATAAAAATTGTAATGACTGGATTATAGTCAATAGTTTTTTATTTATTGATTTTAGGGCATCACGCAGTACGATCTTCTATTTTCGATAGTAACTACAATGGAAATGGAACAATGCTATAAATGTGTGGGAAATTCGATATGCGCCGGGAGCAATGGAAAAGGACCTTGTATAGTAAGAACTTGTGAAGTAATGTTAACTTACAACAATTTAATTATCGTATGTGACCATATTTCAGAACGATGAAGGTGGGTCGCTAATGTGCAATGGGGCTCTTTATGGATTTTATATTGGTAGTGCGAATAGCTGTCAAGTTATAACTGGTATTTATACGGATGTTGTATTGTATAAGCAATGGATCGAAAAGATTATATCATGGAACGGGCAAAATACCGTTCCGCTACCACTACCGAATGCAAGGGAGAGGTAAAATAGATTCACTTAATTTATTGTAATTGAAATTTTATTATATTTCAATTACAGGACTTTTGACGAACCGAAAGCTAGAAAATTTACTGCAACTGCAAATGCTATCACAGTCAGCTTGAGGGTTTTAGCCATATGCACATTTTGCCTTTCCAAAAAGCTTCCGACGATATTTTTCTTTGACGCAAAGTAGATGAAAGTTCGTAAAGATTATTCTTACTAATGATAATATAATTTATATGGTAAAATTCTGCAATCTCATGAAATTAATAACAAACTATTACATTTTTTATAACTGTCTGTTGTCAGTTGTCATTATGTACATGATCCCTTATTAAAAAATCCTGAATTCCGATTTCTCGCATTATTCAGTAGTAAGTATTTGAAAACAATTCCTATTCTACCATATATTCAATCAACAATTATCTTAAAAAAACTATCGAAAGGAACAAAATATCTTCGAGTGGTCTGTGGGCAAGAGTCTGAGTGAGTTTAAAGTTAAGATACGAACAAGACTGTAACGTTAGCCCCAAGATAGATGAAGTTGTCCACACTCTCCAAATTATACTCCGCAATTGTTATATTCTGTCTTGTCTTGTTCAAAATCTACGAAGATTTAGTACACATCTGTATTATATTCCCAGCATTTCTCAAGCACCTGTTTCACCGTGAATATCTGGTCTATTGTAGATCGCCCGGTTCTGAATCCACCTTGGTATTCGTCAATTGTTTCGTTAGTATAGGGTTTAAGACGACGTTCAATAATTTTTTTCAGTATTTTCTAAGACGAACAAAACAATGATATTCCTCTGTAATTCTCACAGCAGAGTTTGTCTCCTTTCTTGTAAATTGGACACATGATGCTTTTTCGCCAATCGTCGGGTATATTTTCCTCTGTCCAAATTTTACATAATCATCTTGTGTGGTATTTCCGCGATAGAGTTTCCACCGTTTTTCAGAAGTTCAATTTGTAGTAGATATATTTATTAAATAAAGCAATTCAAGTTATATAATATAATAAATAATATAGTAGTAGTCCGATCACCGGCTGACGATGAAAAGAGGACGATGTCACTTTGTGTTTTTCGATCATGCATATTTTCGAACTTAACATCGCAAATGATTTGCTGCGATGTTCTACTACTACAAATTGGTATTTTGTCAATTCCCGGCGCTTTGTTTAGTTACCAAAGATACTGATATCCGAATTCAACTATACAACTAAAAATACTTTGGAATATTCTTTTGGTAAATATTGCCGAGAATGTATCAGGTGCAATATTGTAGACCTATATTTGTCGTCTCAAATCATATTTCCTCCACCTTTTATATTCCTCCGCCTTATTTCGAAAACTAAATCTCTATGTAATCATGGATCTGTGGTATAGTGGTTGGAGACCGGAACTCGATTTGATAACTTGGTTCGTCCTCGATCATCTGAATTGGTAAAAAGAGCGATTGAACGGCGGAAAAAGTTCTTTAGGGAGGTACCTTATTCGTTTAAAAAGTGCGCGACCAGGAAGAGATTTTAAACCATGTCTTTTATTCTTTATTAGGAATGCGTAAAATACTTTTTATTCAAACATGAAATAATAAGCAAGATAATACTGAAATAAAAGATTTCACAATTATTTACACCTTTCTAAGCTGCCTCCGGGACGTCATGCCTATATCTGACACTTGTAAAAATCTTAACAAAATTTAAATAACATAAAATTTAATAAGTAAAATTACTAACATTTTGCGGTCAAAATTGGAACAAATTAAATGTCATTTTAATTCAGGAAATAAGCAACCTGAATCTATGGAAATTGATGTTCCCGCCCGTTGAAAGGAGTCCAACGCTACAAATTTCTCCTTGCTTGAGTTCAAATGAACACTAATTCAGAATATACGTTTCATTTTGATATTCCTGAATCAAAATACACAATAATTACCAACCAATCCGATCGTCCACTTTTGAGAAAAAAACAGCCTATGAGCTTCAGCCATGGCGTTTTCCGTTTTCAATTTAAAATGCAATTCTGTCTTAAAATTGCTTTAAGATCGCCGGGGCGTGGCAAGAACTCATCGTTCGGCTGACTGACTCTGATGGTACGCTTTCAGGCCCATTTCAGTCAACCCGAACATTTATCGCACTTCGTACTCCTTACCACCATACGAGTTTATTTCCATACAAACCAACAAACATGAGCTGAAAATAATTCCTATAATATGGCTAAAGCTAGATGATACCTAGTCATATGAAGCTCAAAAGATGATGTTTGTTTTCTTCGTTGATGTTTGCTATGGCTGTTGCACTTTTGCCTTGAGCAACAATAAAATGGTATGGAAAAAACGAAGGAAATTGCACTGAAAAGAGATCGATCTTGAAATGAAGGAAATTGTGAAAAATGATTGTAAAATAAAGAGGAAAAGTATTACAAGACAATTCGAAATGATCGCATCCTCCTATCTAAACCTTAAACTGGGGCGGGAAGATCATTAAAAATAATTCCACCTCCTTTGAGTACGGCATATTCAGTGCGCGCACGGTGCCATTACACACCTTCCCCGAGTTACGTTTGTTCGAAACAAGATGGTAATGGTGGAAAATGTTACATGTACTCTCTTTAACTGAATATCGACAAGATCGGTTAGCACGATTTCAATCCTTTGCGAATGCGGGATGATCGCTATGTGATCCGGTTTGGCCTTTCGATCCTACTACACTAAAAGCCGCAGTTGTTCTCGAGGACAGGTTCTGATCCTCTGCAGTCGTCTACTGCCAAGTGAATCACCAAGATCAGTCCGAGGTGTGGTATTACTTTCGATCTTGTTATGTAGCTAGCGGTGGTGTTCGATTATATGTTCTGATCGAGTCGAATCTCGAATCTTATGTGTGATACTCACAATTTTCTTTGACTTTTCCTTTTCTATACTCGTATTTTGAACTTGTGGCCTCTTCTTTCAGCTCTTCAATACTGTACACTGTACAGTACAGTTTAGAGCTGCTGGTTTACTTGTCGACAATACGCTATCTGGCGTTATTCTTTTTGTAACAACTTTTAAAAGCCAAAGGGATTACTTACATCGTGACGATACTCTCCTCGGGCATGATCTTCAAGATTGAACTTCGTGTGCAAGGAAATTAGTTTGAACAGAACTAATCAAGTTCAGGAAAAAAGGAGTACAGAGTTCTCTTAGGCAATTCGTGAAGTAATTATTGTAATTACGTGGAAGATATTCTATGCCATCGTACAGCGGTGTAAGGAGGCATTGCATATCTAAAGAGGAATATCCGATGGAATGAATTTGTTTCGAGTAAAGTGGATTTAGCAATAAAAAATAAACTCTGGTCAGATCGTGCACAATAATCGGCAATTTGTCTATGTTAAGATTGATAAGGTCAAGTGGAACGAGCTGACAAGCTAACGGATACTGAACTTGTTATAATATGTCTTCCATTAGGTAATTTTCTTATCTATATATAGGACGCCATTTGTGAGGCAGGCGGTGGATTATTTGCCCCATTCGTTTAATTTGAATATTGCAGGACAACGTGATTTTTCTAGAAAATATGTCAAATTTCTAAATAATGTGCCATGCGTTTAGAGTATCAATGTGTTGTGTTAAGTTTCCCTCATCTATTTTTTCCTTCAGGAATTTTTGTTGATCCATATCCATGTTTCGTGGCAATTTTCTATGGCCTCGCAATATTTGTTCAATTATGTTTTCAAATGTTAGCATTCAGTAGCTAGTAAATACGAATATTTTTAGTCGCTGTGATTTTAGTTAAGTAACTTTGTTCTCCTCAGTTCCTACCGAAACCACTGTTGAAAGGTAAAAAAATACTCCAATCAAAGTAGTTGTCAGCAGACGTGCGATTCACGGTATTCAAACCCACGACCTCTGAACAGGTAGGCTAGTGTACCACAATTGGCTTCAGTGTCCCCAAAGGCCAACTATTTTATACGTTCCAGCGCAATTGATAACCCGATTGCAAATACAGCCATCAGGAAACTAATTTCTTAATAAAAATTCAGCCTTCATTAATCTTCTGGTGATATTACTTTAAGTATAATGTTAAACCCCGTCAGGTTCTTGGATTCCGCCACCGTGGACATGGTCAAAGACGTGGTTCGCATCGCATCGAGCGATTTCTTAATGAATACCTTTACGTATTATAATGCAGTAAGATTATGCAGTAGTTACAAAGGAAGATTTTGAACGTCAGTCCCTATCATTGTGCGCCATTATGCTCATGGATTCCTTTGCATTTTATTCGAACTGAAAGTGTTCCTCGGCATTTATTTTCTTTTAGTTTACCGAATTAACTACAAGTTATAGCGCTTCTTATTGCTCTTGTTATTTATTATAGATAGGAACTACAGACCAAAGTGGAAGAAGTAGCTAGCCCAAGACATTTGGGGTGGATATAAAAACACAATCCAAAGAATGAAAAATGGACGCTGACCGCCAACGTTCAGTGTAATTTTAGGTTAGACTGCGATAATATTTATGTTTTGAATTTATAAATGCTTCTTGGACTGGTAAGTTTTTTAGTCTGGTTTTAATTACATAATTCGAATCCGAAGACGGTATGATGGTTAGCATTTATGTGAGATTGTTTGCCAGTGTGTTGTGAATTAGTTACCGGATTTTATCTCAATTTTCCCGGCTTCCAGATGCTTGAAACGATCTATAATTTTCTTAAATGATTTTCAACTATAACTACAAATTTATATAATTGTTTGATTAGGCTTGATTACATGGGGTAATCTTCATTTTAGCTGGATATAATTGGAATGGTGGAGCGGAAGCAAGAAACCACGACACTTTGAACTTAAAAGAATAACAAATCACATGCACAATTGCACATGCACGACACTCTAAGAAAAATGGAATTATTTGGGCTCCGAAACCTATTTTAACAGCATCCATCACTTTTCGGAGTAAAATTACACTTTTCCGGATAGTTGGAAGTAAACTTAATTTCGGTGTGCGGATTTAACTCAACTTTTGTGTTAAATCACTGCAAGCAAAAGTGAAAATTTTTGTTTTACATATTTGGAGTGTTACAGTACTCTTTCTGATACACTATTTCTATAATACTTCAAATATTATTTTTTAATTACTTACTTAATAAAACCAAACCCGCGATCAAAGTTTCTGGGTTGGCGCGCGTAGCCACTGCGCCGCCGAAGGCCTTTCATTTTCATTTACCAATGTAGCACTTAATTTAGTGCAGATAATGCAAGAAAATAATAATGATAAGTTAATAATGAAGTGCTCATTGAACTCGGTCCAAGAGTTCATAAATTTTAACGCCAAGGGATGTAGTTTCTTTTTGCAATCGAAGGTGTTAAATGTGCGCTATGTTTTAAGGACGGTGTTAAAGAACATTGCTTTTTTGGAGAGTGTACATGTATCGAAAATTCTAATATATTTAAGTTTTAAAAATATAGGCTGTTACGGACGTTACTGATGTTGCCAGGTGTTCCCCTTTGGGACCTTATACTGTAAGGTGGCATAATCAGATATATTTAATTTCCTGGAATATATTGGCATAATAAGAAAAAACATATTACATTTATTTTTTTTCCCCACAGATAACAGTACTACTAGGGATGGGAATCGATTGCTCAACAATCGATTGTTGTAAGATCGATTATTTTAAAACGTTCGATTAAGATCAATCGATTAATTGATGCCTTCTAATGAATTAATCGATTAGTCGCGTAATTCGTAAGTCCCAGGGTGTCGTATACGTATTGTAGACTTTATAGGTAGATTTGACTTGAAATATCTAGGTTCATTATACGTTTAACATTGGGATTGTCGTACATATATTGTCGTTCTTATAGCGGTAAATGTACATTGAAAGATATTAAATTGTGCATATGAAGAATTTTTCTATCTTCTCCTCACTGTCTTACATGTGGAGCTAAATGTAATTTCAAAATAAGTTCAGTATAATAAGATAAGTGCATTAAGTTTGACTGGAAAAGGGTTTTAGAATTTTGTTATTAAGTAAGTATAGGGTGTTTTTTTAGAGGTATAGTTTTTTCAGTTGAGATACATATCAAACTACCTGTCAAACTTGACTGGTGTAATAGGGATGGGAATCGATTGCTCAACAATCGATTGTTGTAAGATCGATTATTTTAAAACGTTCGATTAAGATCAATCGATTAATTGATGCCTTCTAATCAATTAATCGATTAATCGCGTAATTCGTAAGTCCCAGGGTGTCGTATACGTATTGTAGACTTTATAGGTAGATTTGACTTGAAATATCTAGGTTCATTATACGTTTAACATTGGGATTGTCGTACATATATTGTCGTACATATAGCGGTAAATGTACATTGAAAGATATTAAATTGTGCATATGAAGAATTTTTCTATCTTCTTCTCACTATCTTACATGTGGAGCTAAATGTAATTTCAAAATAAGTTCAGTATAATAAGTGCATTAAGTTTGACTGAAAAAGGGTTTTAGAATTTTGTTATTAAGTAAGTATAGGGTGTTTTTTTAGAGGTATAGTTTTTTCAGTTGAGATACATATCAAACTACCTGTCAAACTTGACTGATGTCTTTTACATTTTTGTTCAGTACGTTTTGGCAAATTATCATGGAAAGACTTACACCAGTATAACGTTTACAAATTGTGGAAATTTATTTTTGAAATTTGCGTTCTATACGGCAAACTCACAGATTGCTTCGTCAATTATATGGTCAACATTACGGTCAATGGTGCTCGCTACAGGGAAATAATTCGCAATTTTTTGGCTCCATACATCAATGCCAACAATCTAAGGATGAAGTGGTTCCAACAAGACGGCGCAACATGCCACACATCTCGTGTAACCATGACTTTATTTTAAGAGGCATTTAGTAAAAAAATCATCTCAAAAACTGGACCTGTCAATTTGCCGCCTAGATCGTGTGGTTTGACACCATTTCATTACTTTTAAAGGGGATACATCAAATCACTGGTCTATGCTGATAAGCCAGCAACGATTCAACATTTAGAGGTCAGCATTCGACGGGTTATTGATGAGATAAGGCCAGAAATGCTCGAAAAAGTGACCAAAAATTGGATTAATCGGATGGTGTTCATTAGACGCAGTCGCGGTGGTCATATACCCAAAATTGTTTTTAAAAATTAAATTCCATAAAATAAACTTTTCAATAAAAAAAATTTTGCCATTTGGTACATTACGTATGTCTTTTTTTCAAAAAAGAAATACTATACCTCTAAAAAACACCCTAGAGGTGTACAGTAAATAGGTAAGGAGATAAGCATAAAAGTAAGTAGATGTACTTACTTTTAGCTAGAGTTTTGCCGATTCAGTTCCGAATTTGAGACCGGAAGAAACAGCAGTAGTAAAATAATTCCTATAAATTGACATAGCAAGCAATTTTCTCAACGAAGTTTTGCTTGCTGGGTTGTTATTACCAAACGTGTTTTGCTGGATCTCTTCATGAATGCACAATTTTTTTCTGTTGCAGCTAATTTCATAGTAAAATATTGCCAAATCTGTCGAACATCGAATCTTTTTACTGTTGAAATTTGTTCGATTAATTTTCGTTAACTAATCGATTATGTCGATTAATCAACATCACTCATATCAATTGATAAAATTGATTTTTTTTAGAAAAAATAATCGATTAATCGAATCGAAATCGAACAACCCTAAGTACTACACTATTTTAGCACTTGGTATTGAGCAGAAACTCTAAAAATACATTTCCAGCCATTAACTCAACATTCGCAAATTTTTCGCTTCAATTTTATTAATTAACTTTGTTAGTTACCACTATAAAAAAAATTCATCCAGTTAGTAGAGTTACTTCAAATCATTTTAGGAGATAGATTAATTCTTAAAATTAAAATTTAAAAAAATTATCGTACGTAATTACATTCTCAATTTTTTTAAAACGGTGTGCCTGAGTCTAATCAATAATCTTCCTATTGCAGGAAATTTAAGTCGATTCTACCTTAAGCTTCTCTCGAAGCCGCGTAGAATGCTGATCTGTGGAAGCAGCAAGAAATTAATATTAGCATCACTCTGGATTACTATCCGATCAATTGCTACTGAGCTAAAACTGTATTAGCTCTAGCTTATTGCCGTCGATAATATTGAAAAAGGCCTCTTTATCGTTCCTCTTCTGATCAAGATTTGTCTTTCCAGAATTTATTTATAAATCCTTTCCGATGGGTATTGTAGTAGGTATCTTTTATCTTCGAACAGAAGCGGCATATTAAAAAGATCATTTTTTGTATGTCTGGTTTTGCGTTTGCTTTTGGTTTCAACTGTAGCAGTCCCACTATACCTATGAGACTGATCAATAGCGTTTAAATCGATCGACGATCGTCACAATTTTCCGAAACTTTAAAATAACTTACAAGGTGATCTGCTAGATCTGATCTAGTTAGACCTGTTTAACGATCCCATTTCGCTTACATTAGGATAAAGAGTCGTTCGACAAAAAAATACTTTCGTAATATACATTCTATGACTACTTATAGCTTGGAATACCGATCGATCCTCATTTACAATAAAATGTACAGAAAATATTAGTTCGTGTGGAAGACAATTTGTTACGGCCACTGAAGGACAAATCATACTCGTACATTATATTTCACAAAACAGTGAAGATGTGTTTTTGACAAGGTTCTCATTCCGTACATTCCATTATGACTTATATTGTCTTATTCATGTCATATACATATGAAGATCGCACATTGGTATCTCGTGTCATTTTGATTGTGCGTCAATATGTGGAGATCGTGATGTAGAGTGTGATCGACAAAAAGTGACAAGAAAATGATGGACAGATGTGATATTGATTGTCGGTCTTTTCATGGACCACTCTATGCTATTATGTGATCAATAATTTTCCTAAATGTAATTTCACTTGAATGATCGGAATTTAAGTTATCAAAAAAAAATATGTATATAGAAGTTCAGAGTTTTTTGGCAGATATTTTAATTAATTACTTACAAATTTATTATTTAACAGTTTCAGATTTGTTTTTCTTCAAAATTATTTTCATAGTTTTACTATTCTTCTAATTCTAAATACTTTACATTGTGGTTTCGTTATGTAGTTCAAGTAATTTAGATAACTTTAATGCCATGTTAAGATCTCGCGATTTCGCAAATCTACACGCAAATCTACTAGATTATCCATACGAGATTGCGATTTCCAAATCGCTATATTACGAAAAAATCAAGTTGCAAATCTACTGAAACCGCCCTGCACAGCCCTGAAATTTATGTTTCACCACGTTCACATTTCACCACAATTCTTCACCACTGTCGCATATTCAAATAAATTTTTCAAATTATACTATACTTGCTCGAAATGTAAGGTTTGAAATTAAATAATTTAATTGTTTGATGACAAATTTTACAAATTAAAAGTGCGAAATTTCATATGCTGATTCAATTTTACTTCCCAGCCAGTAAATTCTTGACGTTAATGTAAAAATACAAACTATTAACAATTACTTGCAATTTGGTAAATTTAATGAAAATTTGTTAATTTACTACATAAATTCGTAATCCTTTGGACAATTTTTTTCACAAAAATTTTTACTGTGTAGAACAGCAGTCTAAGTGCAGAATTTCTTAGGTAATTAAATTGAACTTTATAGTAATTTTAATGAAATTTCGGATTTTTGAATAATAAGAATCCACTTAATTTATGAAACTTAACGCTTTACTTTTCGTAGCGTGACTAGATTTATACCTCGTATATTTATTTAGTTTCTTATGTCAAAAGTAAAACTCAAGTCTGCCGACGGGACAATTGTCCAAGAATTCGATTGAATCTTCAAATTCCGTACATTTCGGAGTTACTAATTTGACTCGGTGAACCGCAGTCGGTCCGAAACCAGTAGGGTCATAATCCTATCGCTAATTTTTGAAAACCACAGATCCGAATGTGGTTTCTTACAATATTCCTTTCCCAGTGGCGCACTCTTCCCTAATACAATTTTTTTTCATTCAGGATTAATAGATGGGCAAAATTATATGGATACCTATCTGCATGGAAATTGGTTTTGTAAAATTGTTTGCCCGGTCCAGGTTCAGTAAAATGTAGAAAATCGATCGAGACAAGATAATTGCCCGAGTGAAATCGAAATGAAACTCGGAACGCGAATGGAAAATGCGTAATGTCGGAAACATGCAAGGAGCAATCTTCAATGGCGGCAGGCTAATTTGATAATTTGACAAAATGCGGTTTCCTTGTCTCGGTCATCTACTGTACCTTGTGTGTCATGTCGCTTCAATTCGAACTCACTTCAGAATAATGGGCACGGAAATAATAATAATAATTACGTTTGAATGAAATTATCGCAATTTGCATAATTATTTGTCCATGTGAATGGATTATAATATCGGAAACATACCTCTCTTCTTGTAATGTTTAATTGTCCGTTGAGTATTTTGTTCAGAATTTATCTGCATGCGACTTAAACTTGATGGGATTGCTGACAGGTTATTTGTCATACATTTCATGCGTGAAATGAGTACGAGATTGTTAACATTGAAATTTGTTATCCTAACTTAGCTACATAATGGTGAAGATTGTGGATTAGGATGCGGGACTGTTGCAGGGAGTTAAAAATACCCTGGTCCATGCCCACAAGAATACCGACTTTTTAAGTGTCGAAAAATTAAACCACTTGTTTTAATCTGCTGCACTCTGACTTTTAGCACATTATCAAAAAAATTGGCAAATTGTTCCACTCTATTGTATTTCGTCCATATAACCAGAATATTATTTTTTCTTGATGGATTTTTACCTGTGAACCGACGATGTGATATTAAGATTTTATTGATTTCATATCACCGTTTTTGACATGTAAATAAAAGATAAATTGTGATATCCAATAGCATAACTCGATCTCTGTGATTTATATTACACTCGAATACATTTTGTATCTAACTACTCGCTTGCCTTCAAGAATAAACAAATAAATCAATAAATTAAATGTTTCACTGACCTAAGTTATAAATAAAATAGTCCAGTTTCGTGTTTAGCCTTACGTCTTTCGTCACATTGTTGAGTTAATTATCTCATTTAGTCCAAACAGAATTATTTACCTAATAAGCGCCAGTAACATTAACCGAATCATAAATTCACCAACTGTCATGTTTTCGTATATTAATAAATTATATAGGAAATTAATTCTGCAGCATACAAACAAACACATAGACAATTTTCACTTAAGCCAATTAAAGTTTAAGCTCCTCTCCGGTTGCAACGCGTCTCGAGCTCCTAACTTGTCCGCCATGACCAGTTTATTAAATTAAAAATTTATTAACTTGTAGCTGTGATGTACGACTAGCTAGCAGTTAGTGAAGGTGGTGCGAAATTTCTGAGTTTAATGGAAATTGCCTTCTTCACCTCGTATCGCAACGAATGCTTGAGGGACAATTTTACGCTAAAAGTTTTACCATATCCGAGAAATTATCATTGCAAAAGACGAAGGAGAAAAAACCCGTGGTCGAAGAGTAATAAAGGGGTCGACTTAGGGTTGAACTGTGACTGCCATCAAATATGCAAAAGCTGTGCTTCTTATTCTTTGAAATTGATTAGTGCGCGCTCTAGGACTCATCCGACAACGATTTAATTCAATTTATTGTTTTCGTGAGAGTTAAATATTCATAGGCTTAATCCTTTTGTGGTATTGGACTTGAATACTTAAAAAGGTTAAATAAATTAGAGAGAAATAAATTTTTACTTAAACGAAAGCTAAGCAAGCTCAATTTCCCTATAATAAATAACATATTGCATTCACTTGTGTTCGTGAATTTACTATACAAAATAACAAACAATTCAGTCTCCGTGGCCTAATGTTATTTACAAAATCGATTAGATTAAAATCAACCCTTTAATGAAGTGGATGTGGCATAAGGAAAAAAATCGATTGTGATGAGGACGTAAATTGAAAAATATGTATTGTTAAATCTTCAAAGCATAGATGGCCTAGCACTCATCAATCGTAGAATAGAATCGAGATTGTCAGAGAGATTTGCATAATTGCATTTCATATATTCCAGTACACATGGAATAAATAAGATTTGCGACGAACCACATGTAGCATAAAAACGCAGCGTAAATTCGCATGCATGGATCAATTCACAAGAAAGAAAAACAATCGAGTACAGCTAACAATGTGATGTTTCAAACTCTACTGAGTCCTTCATAAAAGAAAACAAAAATAAAATAAACAGTATTGTACCAGGAAAACTAGTCTTTTCAGAATTAAATACATATGTTCGCAATGCTATACAATCAAACGAGATACTCAGATCTTCAATAAAATTAATATAATAGATATGAAGCCTTTAAATTGTAATACAATTTAATAATGTAATTACTTTTACAAAAGATAATGAAGTAGCGCTTTGACACATTTAGTTGAGAGAAGTTACAATACAACAAGTTAGTTTCTCAAAATTATCGTAGATAATAGGTGTGTTTTTTTGCGCACTTATCTAGAAGAGAGTAGGTTAGAAAATTTATATACAAAATAACAACAACATTGCTGTTTTTATGATTTTTCCACATATAGTAGCCTAGATTAGAGAATTTATCGCGAATAGCAGCCCCAGTGAGCTCACAGGGTCACCTATTCCTATTAAAACCTATAATCTAGCCTACTATCTACAGGAAAAAGCAATAAAATATAACGAAAATAGCAATTTTTTTGGCGTTTTCAATACAAATTTTAGTCACTACTCTGATCTGGATAAAAGCACAAAAAACACGCCTAATAACAGCGTTGCCATGTGTAATAGTTTTTATATATTTTTCATATTTTTATAATAAGCGATAGAAATAAAGTGACAATTGCTTTCTAAAGTGCTATTGAATTGATTTAATTGAGACCCCGGTGAAGCCTTATCTCGCCACAATAAACTTTTTAATGCAGGCTTCTGCCCGCTCCTAGAAAATCTGTATATAGACCAAACCATGCCATTGTTGTGTTACAGTAAGATTTTTTAGAACAAAGGTCATAAGGGCCTTGGATCAGTAGACTAGACTAGAATACTGCTACTATGTACATTACTACATATTATTGTACAATAAATGTGTTGAAGATTATTAATTTTTTCAGTATATTTCAAAGAATTTTGCGTAACTCACAATTTTATTGAAACCTGGTGGTTTTCGTTTGAGTTTCCTTTATAAACCTGAACTTTTTTCTCAACAGGAACAACGTTTCCTTTCCTTTTCGTTATTGTATTTTTAATTTAAATCCCAGGCAAGAATAATTAATGACACATTTCTTATCTCCCCTCCTGTCTCCGTTCACAAAAACATGGAGAAATAAAAACAATATAAATCCCGAATAGAGCAGAAGAAATCTTTAGAGCCGGGATCAGATCTATGTCGTCCACATTATATTGTCGTATACATCGCAGAAATCTAAAATAGGTACTCTAGCTAAAAGGGATTTTAATCTAATACTACCTTCTACTACTAATACATCGACTACTACTGTTTTCATTGTGCAAAGTGTGACGACGCTCGGGGAAGAAAACAAGAAGGGAGGCAACAAAAGACGACATGGGAACGCTTTAAATTAAAACGAGAGCGAGTCTCTTTGCACTTTAATTTCACATTCCCTTCAGGCAAAGTCATTTATCATTTTGACTCCGGTTATCTAAAATAAGATCACATTGAGGGAGTTTTATTCCTCTGTTCTTTTTTTCTTCTTGCTCTACTACTGCCCCGGCTGCTATCTTTTCTGTGTTGATGCTCATTCAAAATCTTTCGAACCTATCTCCACCCACCTTTGTGTATTTTCTTAAGAACCCATTTTAGATACGACAACTGAGAATCTCTACTCCTTTTGTCTTACAAAGTTGCTCCTTTTTTTCCTTCAAGGCGTTATCGGAAGGAGTCCTCAAGGAACTCAAGGAGTCTTAGGCAACGAAATTAAAGAATACTGAACCGGAAGGATAACTAAAATTGAATATCCGTGTCCGAGATAGTTTACAAAGTTCTTTGCTTGTACTTGAGGAATCTGCTCAAAGTCATATTACGGACGAATCCTGTAAAGAAAAGTTTTATATAATATTAGAATACTGATGGTAATTACAAGAATTCTTTCCGAGAGAAAGGGAGGGTTGGGTCGAGTTTCGGTATACTGTTTAGAATGTTTTTGCTCGAAAAGCAATTAAATGTGTCTTAAGGAAACTGAAATTTGCAATCCACTGGATAATGTCTTCCGTCGCCATTAGCTTAATTGATTTTCGAGTGAATTATAAAGGGCTAAGATTCAGAGCTCGAGTTTTCTGTGGTACGAACTGTTTACGATAATTTCAAAAATTCTAAAGAAATTCCATTTGAAAGTTGCCATTGTCGAAATTTATAAACATTTATTTTATTTTCTATTCCACATTTAATCTGCATAACTCACTACAAATATTTAAAATTGTTATTTTAATGTAAGATCACCAGCGAAATTGAATTGGACATAATTGGGTGAAGCGAAAGAATTGATAGAAAGATATAAGTTGTTGTTTTTTCACCGGATCTAAAAATAGAAAATAGTAACTCAGATAAAATAACGAGATCTTCTGTGTTAGTCTGTTCTTTATTCATTTTAACATCTAGATGGCGCTGTTACAGCAAATTTAGTTTCAACTACAATTCACCGGCATACAAATTAACTTCTATTTATGTCAAATCCCGTCAAACTAATTTGAAAACGTAAATCCATGTTCTGTGAAGCCCAATCACAAGATTTTGAGATTATCTCAATAGTTTTAAAATAAGAAAAAGCAATATTAGGTGAAAAAACTCACGTATTGGACTTATCATTTATATATGTCATACCACTACAAATCTCTCATACTTTTAGTATAATTACATACTTAGAAAATGTTTAACTATTCAGACGAAATATTAAAATTTGTTTCACTTTTCATAACTTTCGAGTAATTTACCCATAAAAATTATAAAAAATTAAACTTTTCTCTATTGGTATTATATTTATTTATTGACTATGAAAAATTATTTAAACATTACAAATAATTGTTATTTTGCCCCCATTTTATAGGCTTATGAGTCATATGTGATCGAAACTAATGTATAATTTATCATATTTCAAACCAAAATACATAACTTGGCAAGTATAATATGTACATACATATATAAAAAAAAATTTAATTATGTTTGAAAATGTTTTTTTCGTTATTGTTTCTACAGTTCATTATTCGAATGTAAAAATGAGGTGTACAGTAATAAGGAACTCGATATCTTTCAAATACATTGATTTTTGTGAAATATTTAAGTATTTAAATGTACAATTCCCACAGTAAAGTAAAATAATTCCGGATCTGTTCTGCGCAGGTATCACAATCCTTTTCAATATTTAATGCATATCTCATATGTGCCAATTATTGTGAACATAAATATAATACGTAATTGTAATTTAGTCGATTCGAAAAAGTAAAACGGTCAAATTTTCACAACGTTAATTATGAATTCAGCACGTTACATTACAATCATAATAATTAATTAATAATGCATTGATGATTCCAATTAATTTCGATATTTTCAGATTTGATATGAAATCAATGTTATACGAAATTTATGTGCATCTTCATCGGAGGATTCGAGACCCAGCGATGGCAATTCGGCACTAAAAAAGGCTCCGAAAGGTCGATGAAACGTTTTCAGAGGCATTATACAGCCTCGACGACGTCTTTCTGCTTATTAATAATGTTATGATGCTGAAAGTGGATAACTTTGTAAGGCGGACGATCATTTTTTTAAGATGAGACAACATACGTAACCATATACAGAATACGAATAAAAATTAATGAATACACGTGATGTCGACTCGATCACGATCGAAATATGTCCAGACTGCGACCAAATACCTGGATCTTGGTAATGAAGATCAGGTGGATGAAATGATTTTGTTGATTGCTGGGAGATAACGGCTCACTGCGCTAGGCTTCGTGTAGGTGTCAAATTTAGTGAAATTCAGGTATACATTTCTGCCTTTTTCTTATTATTCATTCACCTATTGCAAGGTTGTAGTGAAAGATCCAGACACCACGCAGCGATCATTTCTTGAATTATCTGCTCATGTTCGGCAAAGATTCAGCTATTACGACGTTGTACTCATGATCGTTACAGCGGAACTCAAACTATCACCTGAAGAAAGTCTACCGCTGAAGATTGAAACTCAAAAAAGAAACCCCATCACGACACGATCGCGCGCCTTCCGACAATACCGCTGCCGCCCGAATGCCATTGCTAAGAGCGCGCTCATTTCTGATCACGAATTGGCGAACTGAGGAAGAAACACCTTTTGGCACGATCATATCTCCGTCACAGGTAAATAAATTTAATTTTGTCGGGAAGTTTTTGGCATGCACCTGAGCGATGCCTTGTATTTAAAAGATTGTGCCGATGCTATCGAAGATGTTGCCAGCATTGCCCAAATTGACATATGCGCTTCACCATCGGGACCACTCACAACCAAAAGATATTCAGTGTTTATGTGGTATGGTGAATGCTTGATCACAGTCGCCAATTTTCATCACGATCGTCTTCGGAAGACCCAAGGAGATAGGACATCTCATTGTTTTTTTATTGTGGTATAGTATCAACAGAAATAAGAAAGAGTGTCTGAGAACTTCTGCAGGCAGGTGTTTAACAGAGTTAATTTATCTTATAAGTATACGCACTTAACTAATTGATTCGAAACTATAAAAGCTTCCTATGCAAGGAACGAACTGCAGCAATTTTAGCAGGACATTTTGCATCTGACTAATGAAGAAATTAATTATTGGCGAGAAGAAGATGGCGGTGGTAAATGCAATGTATTTTAATTCAAATAATTGACGAGAACAGGAATGCAATTTAACAGTCAATTCTGGTTAATTGAATCTGAATCTGTTATCAGTTTTCTTTTCCTTATCGTATTTTGTTATTACTTACATAATGTTGTTGATGCATTGACGAATGTCTGTGGGCGTTATGTGAATAACTTATAAATATTAAAAAAAATATAAATAGATTAGTTTGGTTACCTCTGTCACTGAAGCCTCAATTGAACCTGTTGTGACGCATTATATATATGTATAAACATTCAAACAATGAATTTTCATGCAATCAGTCAGTCAATGGCTTTGCCCATCTTAAAAATTGTTTTGAATTTACGGAAAATATTAATTTCACATACGAAATGCATTATACGATTAGTTAACTTACCAAACGATATAAATTTTTTTTTTTCAAAATATGTAACTGTTCCGAAATATTATTTTTATTAATTTCCGTTCTGACGTAAAGATGCTTTATTTTGGATGTACAAGAATCAGAAAAGTTATGGAATTGCATTGGTTCCCAACTTTTTAATAAATATGGAGAATGTGGGCATCACAATTTATAGTTAGTAATTTCTAATTTCTGAGCAGGAGCGTTCCCTACACATAAAGATATCAGAATATTTTGTACCGTTCGTTTATAGATCATAAAATATATTCGATGAATTTATTCATTGTTTTTTCTCATTAATACAAAAAAAATTCCTTAATAATAAGCATTCACTAATACGAGTATTATGAATATTAAAATTTGAACAAAAAAATCCCTGCCCTACATCCTATTTAATTTGTAATCTATAAGTTGTTTCTTATTGTGACTTGAAGTAAACCAAAACGAGGCGTGTTTATTGATTTCAACTAGATAGACGTTTCGAGACAGGAACAATTTACAAAACTGAAATATTCATTATTTCCAAATAAGCATGAAAATAACTGGCCACATGCTTAATCCCACGTCAATTACACCTCGGACAGTAACTTAACATAAATTCGAAACAATTTCAAATACTCCCACAGACAACCAGCGAGCATTTAGCCAAGTGGCATAATTTTCAAAAGTAGTCAAGTCCTTGTCAGCCCCTCACGGATCAGGAAATTTTGCACGGAAAACCCTATACTCGTACACTGAATTTTCTGACATGTGAAATGCATCACTATGTACCCTTCTTCCCGTGGCTTGCAACAAAACGATTTGTGGTTTCAACAATTTCTGATGAGTGCACTTTTACGATTTCAGCCCTCCTAACCAAACGTAATAGGGGCTGAGGGGATAGTGGGGTAGCTAGAGGGTAAGGCAAATCGTTTAATAAAATCGCTGCGAATTTTCATTTCATATGTGTACACCGTAGAGGCCAAAGCAGGCCAGTTGTAGTTGCCCTCTGACGCCACCACTGCCTTATTTCCACTACTTCGCTCCATTTTCCGCCACCCTGTACTCACCAGGAATTTTGCGTGATGGTTCTGATGGTAGTGCAGTTGAAAACAAAACGATATGGGGCATGGGGGAAATACAAAAAATTGTTGAAACCATGAGATACTATCAGCTGGATAAGGGAGGCATGTCGAGGCCGACCACATGGTAGGAGTTTTGTGTTAAATTGCAGCAATTGGATTCGCGAGAAACATTAAAAAAATAGAATTAACAGCACAACAACAAATCCATAAAGCACGCGACTGTGAAATTACTCGCTAAAATATTGATGTGCGGTTTTTGGAATTTTCCAAATGAAAATAAACGAAAACAAGGTAAAAGTTAAAAAAACAACACCAACACACAATCTACCGAAATTCCAATTTCATGTTTTTTTGGGCAGATCCTACCCGACTAAGGGATGGGATCAGTGCAGTTTACGAATGTAGGGATATGTTTCATTGATGTTTTTGGTTTTTAGCAATGCGTTATGCTGGATGGTATTGTGATTTGCTAAATGGAATCTAATGCGCTAAAACGTAAATTTATGCGACAAATTAAATTTCCGGCTATTGGCAATTAAACCAACGGTTTTCATTTGGGAGGCTACTTTAAATAATTAGCAAAACATAGCAAAAACGAAAATTGAAGCGCCTAAAAACGACTTATTTCACTCAGAACTTTGTGCTTCTCAGTTAGTAGAACTTCCTTGCCATGAATACACTTCTTCGGACCGAAGAACAGGAGCCAGTAAAGTTTCTCAGCTCAACGAACTCGAAAAAAAAAAAATTTAAGGTAGTATTGTCACCATTTTGAGTTTCGCCATTTTCAATTTCGAAATTCTGTATTCTTTCGGGATTCTGTACTTCGGATCTTGGAACATATTTTGCATTTGCTATTTTCAGTTTTGATATTTTGCGTTTCCCGAATTTTAGCTTGGGAGTATTAGTCCGGAATTTTATATTTTGAGATTTTAAACCGAAACCGATTTTAAATTATTGCAAATTATAATATCACGCTAGAAGTAGTGGTTTTGTAATGACCTAATAGCACTCTCCTAAAACACAAAAAAAAACATGAAAAGAATTCGATAGTAATTAGAACAATTTATCGAACAAAACTTCCCTCGAGTCATCTTGCCAAACTACTTCCATGTTCAATTCAAATTAAATCAGAACCACTGCATCCCTAAATGTATACCTACTCCAAACACACTTTGACTTACACGACATTTCAACGCGATAGTACTACAAACCAACCCGAACTTGGCACATACAACGCAACGCAAATTACGAAGGTGCTTGTTGTCTGGGCGTTCTGGACACAACATGAGGTTACACCCACATTGACACGTGACACGAAAAGTCATTTAGCTTTCGGATATACATAGATTCACTTCTCCCATCCACCCCTAAAATAATAGACGAGATCCTCACGAAATTGCCTTCATTTGGTTCCTTGATGTCTAGGCGTTGCATTGACAGATTCACCCTGCTAAGCAGGAATCCAAGATTATAGTTATCCCAAAAATATCATGTCCTATTTGGACTATGTCGTAAATCGCATCATGTCTTAGTCGCTGTAACTTTTTTTGTATGGAAATAAATTGAAAATTTTTCAGCTGTAAGTAAAATTTTTGACATTTTTCTGCTCCCTAAATTTAAGCCTAAAACAATTTTGATCCCATCAAGTAGCCGGAATCTCGCTCGGAGCAAACAGAACCGACCACTTGATCCTTTTTAAAGTAACATTTCCATATTTTTCCATTTTATGTATTATCCCTTTTGTGCGTTTTTAGTCCTTCTCTTCGCTCATTCGGTAGAAAAATATTCACTTTTGTATATGTGTCCTTCCTAAGCGTCAGAACTAAAAGCAGTAGTAGCAGCAGCAAATTTTTCCTCCAGAACTCTATGGGACTTTACTTTTTAATATTCATCCTGGATGCTGCTGGGTTTGCAGATAAGAGAATTGCGCTGTCATCCCGAATGATATATTTGAGAGAGTATTTAAATTGGGCTAGATGGAATATAAGCGGGCTGCTGCTGCCTCTTTCGAATTCGAACAGGACAATCCGAACCGTACCCTATGCTCACACTAAATGTATTCTAAAATACCAGGATTCAAGGAAAATTCTCCGGGACTTTTACACGCGGAGACTTTCACTTCGAATCCAATTTCCTAATCTGATTGCGCTCGCCTTTGGTTATTGGATTTCTATATCGTCCTGTAAATGAAAATAGGAAATGTGAAATAAATCTGCTATCAAAAATTTATACGAGATATTCAGATTTACGAGAATTGTGGTATGATAATTTAATTGGAGTTAAATATATCCGTTTTAGGCTACGTTGTTCACCAGAAATGAAATCAAAAACGTTTATATGTGTCCTTTTTCCATTCGAATCCCCTGTAGAAGTGTACTAGTGTTCGATATTTAAGATGACTCTTCTTAGCGTAGAAACCTAATATATTTTTTAAATTGGGCGATTCAGCGATCCAACAGGGCAAGCAGGTTGATTGAGTTAACTACTTTAAAAGACACCCTTTTCCCTAATCTTTGTATACTACCTCCCAACAATATTTATAAGGAGGCTACATTCCTATCAATCCTATCATGAAAAATATTAGAATTTCTAAACACTTTGGAAATGGGTTCCTCTAAGGACTCTATTATTTATTTATTTTAGTAATGACGTCAGCATAGTTATTTCAGACATTAAGATTCCTCGCTTTTCCAAAGACATTAACCTCTTTCTTGCAAACTCAGGATCCAGCGACAATATTTCTCGAAATTAATATTTCCAGTGCCAAAACGATTTGCATTGGTTCTTTAAATGATGTGCGATGTACCCACCTTCAAATGTAAGCGTCTCGAAGTCTCCAAACTTTTCCAGAAAAGGAACTCCAATCGAATTAGAAAGGGAATCATATTTTACAAAATTAACAAAGTACGTGGTGTATTTAATTTTGACTACCGATGTAGACTTCCTGGTTAGCAAGCCGAACTCCATTTGGAATTTTGTTAAAGATTGTTTAAGGATTTTTTTGTAGTGACCGTATAATCGAGAAAGAGTCGGTGGGTTGTCGGAGAAAATTTGGGTTTTGATATCTGTGGAACCACTTATGCTGCGAAGTTGAATTGCAGCTCACGATACGATGAATATCCAATTTTACTGACATAGTCCAATGTAACTGAGATATTCAAAATCATGTTCATAAATCAGTATCAGTTCTGAAATCGAAATTCAAAACAATTCCTGACGTGTGGCTATCCGTACATATTTGCTATCACATCACTCGGCAGTCGAGTCCTATAACAAACTATAATACCAGGAGCTATTTAGGCTAAAGATTACCACTGAACACATTCTAATTAGTCGCAATAACAGGAAGTTGGAGATACCGTTTTGGTATAGGTACGGATGTATCCAATAACCAAATACGTTACGACCTCATAATCCAATGAAGATACGAGTACCATGCACCAAATCTACCCTTTGTCAAACAACCTTGCACTCATTCTAGCGTTGAATAATTCTGGGCGAGCAGAAGGACGAGCCCGAGGAAGATTCGATCATCTCGCCGCCATGACGTTCTGAATTTATTGAACAATCTATCGAAAATGCATAAACAACGGACGGTAAACGATATGATACTTTAGTAACAGCAAAACCGACATCGCTCGCTTTTGAAGCCGGACATATAAACAACGAGTATTTGTCGTTCGGTAAAGCAATTCAATTAACCCCTCCCCCTCCGCTGGTCAAGAAACGGAGGCTAGCAGCCACAATTCTTATAGGAAGTTACCAAGGCGGCCGTACATTTCGCAAGCGGAAATAAAAAAAAGAATCCAATCCAAGGCAGGATATAGGTTCTATTAAAGTGACGACATCCATCCCAGAAGAGATATCTAGATGATAAAAAAGAGTCCATCACGTTCTGTATCATATTTTTGCGTTCGGTAAGTTGCTATATCGTCTTGTTATTGTTGTTGTTATTGAACAATGTACGAATTCATGCTTAACATGAGCTGGTTGTGTGCCTTCGGAAAACCGTTTCTTTTTTATGGGATTATTATACGGATACATAGATTTTTTGTTGCACCCACCTTACCCATCATTTTCTTTACAAATTCACCGACAAAAGTAACATGACGCTGGGAATTGTAGTTACCCACATCCCATCAGCAGCAGCATCATCATCATCATGGTCATCTTCATATAAGAAGTACACGAAGAAGAACACATGCTCCACATACTTCTTTGGACATTTATTGAAGATAACTTCTTGGAGTTCCATAAATAAAACATATAATCCAGACCCGGGTGCTTGTTACGGTGCCTTCGCTTCGTAATGTATCGTGGTTTTCTTATATTGAAGCGATATCGCCACGGTTAAACCGCCACATAATATCAGTATAATATGGAGACATTTTTCGCTATTGCGGCTTCTATGGTCACAAAAGAAAAAATTAATAAAATTCTAATAAGCAAAAAAATTGCCTTTACTTTAAGATGGAAGTTTTTTCGATCTCGGCGCGTCCTCCGAGAGTTCGCTAAACGGGGTGTAATAAATCGGTGAGTGCAACAACCCTTTCATATTATAGTAGTGTATCACTACACTATGCCATGGTATAGTGTACAGTCTCTCCTCGATAGATGCTTTGTTTTTCATTCAATTAGTGTGGACACTGTATTTTGATGATATCGTTGACCATTTAGGGAATCCTTTTTCCGCCGTGGACTATACTAATGGAATCTCAAGTGTTGATTGAGACTTGACTTTATCTTAATTAAGTAGAAAAACAGATGAGTGGTTATGGGATTGAGAAGAATAAATAGAGAGGGGTATTGTAATCCTTTTATGAGGATATCAACCCTTGCCCAGGATATTATTTTTCTAAAGGATGGGTTCTAGTAATTTTGTACAGTTCAAATAAAACGGTTTAGACAATCAAAGTAGTATTTTTTCAGTAATCGTAATTTGCTCTTGAAACTATTCAGATATAATTCTTTAATATAGATGATACCTGAATTAAATTCAACTTTACAACAGGATCAGCTATTTAAGAAATTGAAAAAAAACTTGTTCGCCTGCTTCCTCGAACCGCCCAGAAAATTTAAGGGTTACAGCGTTCTTGTATCCGCACACCACGCCAAATATACAATTTAATTTACAAAAAATATGCATTATCAGTGTAATTCGAGTTATGTACAACGTTTAAACTTTTAAGCATTAGCCGTTCTTGAGATAAAATACTAAACTCAGGCGGGTAGCGTGAATTTTCATAAGGCTCGCGCAAAAATGAAATGGATATATTTCACGAAATTATTTAATTAATTCCTCAAATGTATAAGTCGGAATTTTATTTCGGAATAAAACATGTTAAATTTTTTTGGTTATTGAATTTGTTGGATTTCATGATCGTTTTGTTGCGCTAGTCTTACGAAACTTTTCGCTAGACTATCAGAAACGCTTCATATTAAGTGTCAGTTTAGGATCTCTATCTGGAGCAAAGTAGAGTAGAGAGTAAGAATTTAATTGCTAAAAACAAAAATTCCTGCCACAGTAAGTACACAAAGACAGATCACTGTTCTGGATAAAATGTTTGTTAATGTAGTAAGATAAATAGTTAGATCATTTTCTGAGCACAAAACAATATCGATATCAAGTAGAAAGTAGGAAACACACCACACAAAAATAATTAACATGTGAATATCAGTAAAGGCCTTATACAGATAATAATCGCAATATTTTTATTTCAGCCCACCCCGACTTCCTCCTCTCATATACTGTAGGTTGTACAAATTTTCAGGTTTAATCCTGAAGAGTTTGTCAGAGATAAGTCGCTATACATTTCTATAAATGGCTCCATTCATGTGTAAAAATTCACTTCCATAATGATCGGTTTCAACTTTCTAGCGGAAGTCGATATTGGCAAATAAAGGGCTCATCAACGATCAATATTTTTGACCAAATTTTGACCGAAAAATTATATTATAAAATTTGAATTAATTATTAAAAGGCTATCCCACAGCACCGGCAAAATTGAAAAGTACTTCATTAATTCCAGAAACAGAACCAGCAGTCTCGGCGTAACTTCACTTCACTTCACCTATTTTCGAAACCAGAGAGGGGTCGATTACTTTTTGGGTCATAGTCTGGTACGCGGTCAAAATCCAGATGTGGTTGTTTTGAGGCACCCTTAAAAATTAATTTGCCAAACAGCTTCGTGTTTAATTTTCTCGGGGTTACTGGATCAAAAAATCAATGTTACAAATCGACTTTGGTCATATTCTCGGCTATGGTACAAAAAAAGGAGAAAAAAGATTAAATTATTCTATGGTAATTATATTTTAAGCAATCGGGTACACTTTCAGGACATCAGTGCAAAATATTTCCATATGAAAAAGAAATATCGAAGTCTTAGCAGAAACTAATTAACGTTGTCAAAAATTTAGCATTTTCAAAGAAGAAACTATATTCCAGTTCTACGTATTCCGAAGGGGACACACCAGATTGATATGAGACAAGACACATTTTTTTAATCACACCGAAACCATTAGTACTACCTACTAAAATGTTCAATAAAAATTGATGCCAGTAGTCTGTCTTCCCCGAAAATACAAACCAAATTTCTCGACCTCAAATCTTACAAATAATAATGACACCTCCATTAGGAAGATTGCTGTGTCAAGTGGCACCTTTGAGATGTCAAAACAACTTAATTTCAGTCTCTGCAGGGTACTGAATCTCCAGCCGAAGTCCGATCTGGATATGGACACGGAACCGGAGAAAAAAGAAGCTCACCAACATGTAGCCTACAACAAGCAACTGTGTGGCAATAAATCTCCTTTTAAGCGAAATGACCATCAATATTCTTCTATAACATAAATGGTAACGGCGCAAAAAAAATGTATAGCAGAAGCAGTAGACGAATCATTTCCATTCCCCGTACGCACTTCAATTAGGTGTGCGATACTTGACGTTTGACTAATACCAGTCCCTACGCAAGAAAAAAACTACAGAAAATTAATTAACTAAAAACATGTATCGGCACACCACTACTACACTATAAAGATGCAAGTTCCACCATCTCCGACCATATTAGAACATAGTGACCACAAGCCAGATAATAAAATTGCCAAAGCCCAAAAGATAAATTAATTTCGTTCCGAGTGCATTATAAGCTGCAGAAGAAGACGAAGATCTTAAAGACGGGGCTTCCTCATAGCAGAGCAAGCTTAGCAGTCCGCAGAGTAGCCAGTTCCTTCCCGGCCTTCTCGAGATAATTAGATTCCATATTGGAGAAGGAATAACTGACATTAATATATTTGTCTGACGTTAATGATCTTCTGGTATTTACCTTGTTTTGGTACCGCTGACAGTCCACAGTCCGCACTTGACCATGTCACTCCATACATAGGGCGGTATCTGATCCGCTGGGTGCATAAATGATGCGGAAATCGCTCTGGCGCGACAATCGAGTTGCTCCTCTATAAAAGTCGCATTCTCCACATCGTTCCCGATTATGATTTTCATCAACGACGCACCTTAAATCAGGAACTCATTCCATATCCACTTTTACCGAAAGAGGTCCCATATGTGCACTAACATAGAAGTAGTTAAGCGCAGAGGAGCCCTCATTCCGGGTATGGGAGTCACGACAAGTAGAAGTAATCCTGAAGCGTTCTCTAGTGTAATTTGAGCAAATGGCGTTTACGTTTCCCATTAACCTCAGTACTTCATCATATCTGCACTTAGTTACGCAGAGGGCCCGAAATAATTTTCCCGTTCACAAATTTTCATACGTCGTCGTTCTCTCGTCGTCCTTAAAGAGTGTGTGGATCATAAAGTACATACACACTCATTTCAAGACGGTTGATTCTTTGTGGAATGGGTGGTGGGAAAAAGGCAATCACTTTTCACCGCAAAACACATCGCTACGCTACGTTCACATGATTTCATCCCTAGGAAAAGTAATTTTCTCAGAGCCTTCATTTCATTCAGATCACACGCACGAAAGAGTTTTCTTCCCAGAAACCATAGCACAGAACTGCCAGTGAAAATGGTGGAAATCCTCTATGCCATTTTTTTCCTTTTCCTTTCTCTGTTGGGATCCATCCAGCTAGAAAAAGAAAATTTCCTTCAAGGAAATCTTCATGTCCTGGAGGGAGACAGTTTTCCGCCCGGTCCGTAGCAAACTCCGTTTGGTAATGGCTCAAATAGATTACGTGGAAAATTTGCGCTGCTTTATAGGTATGTGGCATGTGTGTTGGTATCCTAGCAGAAATGTTATTCTACTACTGCTGTTCTACAACGGCAAGGACGCGAAGAATTTTCTATAGAGAAGTGCAACCCAGCGGCAGCTCCTTTTCGGCATTTCCATCACGTCTATTTTCCATTCTCTCATCTATTTTGCAGCGTGGTGGATTTAGAAAAGATCTCTCGTCCCGAAATGGAAGGAACATGTGTAAGTATGGACTCGGTGCGTGCGGGCATAAATATTTCACTTTTAAGGAATCTTTCTTCCTCTTTTTTTAATGTTTGACACGTACTAGAGGCTGAAAGCCACCACTTTGTTGTTCTGAAGGCGCAATGCGAATTCTTAATAGCTGCTTGGGTGCACAAGTGCAATATCCGCACGTTTCATATGAGATCTAAGCTTGAACTGGATAAAAAGTGAAGCTCAGCTTTTGAATTATTTATAATGAGAATATTTTTATAAAGCAGATAAAGATATCTTCTTTTGACGGCGTCATAACCACTTATCAAAAAAACTTTGCAGTTAAATATTTATATTAAATAGATGTAGGTATTTTCTAAAAATATACTCGACAAGAGTGGTGGTAACAATTCGAGGGATTGTGAAAGATAACGTCTACCGCCCCCATTCAATCATTCCGAATCGCCCACTCCACGTTTTATTCCCTTAATTATTTAAGATTATATTTTTTAGTTTAATAAATTTCTGAAGGAAAATTTTAAATTCTTAACTCTATCTTTATTAATCGTGTTTTAATGACTTTATAAGGGAGCGTGTTTACTAATAAGCTTGAAACTAATTCGTAAAAGTTTAACTTCCTGACTAATCGATTTATTTTACATTGCGCTTTTGCTTACCGTCAAGGATCAAGTTTGGACTTGGAAGAAAGCAATATGTTCTTTTCTTAGTAAAAAATAATGCTTACGTATTATCGACATTTTTTTTATTTTCCATTTGGGAGAGAAAACTTTTATTATTATACAGGGTGTCTGGGACTCCGTGGACAACCTTATAAAGGGTTATTCCTTGATATATTTTGAGACAAAAATTGTTCTACAGGGTGGGTCAATTTTCAATATCCGTGGAGATACAGGGTGGTCAAGAAAAGTGGTTCAGACCTGTACCCTCACTCACTTAAAACGTTATATCTTGAAAACTAATAATCGAATTACCTTTTATTTGATGTAACAGCTCAAATTGTAATTGCACCCGATTTTAAGATATTTACTTCAAAACAAAAATTTTTGCTACTTCAACCCTAAAATTCCGTGATCAATGCAGTTTTTCTCAGAAAACCTTATAATAAAAATGTCAGTTTAATTTAATTTTTTTATATGTCTTATTATTGCCTATAAAAGTTTCATACATATGAAAGAGTTACTTCTTACTTTACTGGAGTTAATAGGCGAAAATACATATCGCTTAAAAATTAAATATGACATAAAGTGGCCCTCGTTCAAAAACCATGTTTAAATTGTTGGTTCTACTTAAGAATTTTTATTGTACATTCATTTCTATTTGAAGTATCGAGAAAATCAATGAAATGTAAATGAGTTGCAATATAATTGAAGCACTTACCTGGATGTGCTAGGTAAAACTGGGTACAGTACTTTGGCTTTTTTAGTGGGGTACCTAACAAAATAAAACGCCTATAAAAGCTAAACTACCTTCATATTTTTATCAGTTTCAGTTACATTGCTAAAAGTAGAAGGTATTAGTAGAATTTAGAAAATAATTTCAAAATGCCTGAGTCTCCAATGAAGAATATGGAGGCATTTTGTTCATCTATGTCGATGGACACCTGACAGGAAAGAATTTCAAGGCGTTTACAGAAGGATTCAGGAAACTGGCAGCATTAGGAGGAGCAGAGTAAATGCAAATCCTGCGCCAATAATCGCTGTTTAGATCGATGAAAGAATAGTGCAGGAAGTTCAAGATGATCCATCAATCAGTATCCGACGCTTGGCATTGCAGTTGAACATCTCTAAGTGGAAAGTTTGGAGTGTTTTAAAAGCAGAATACTTGCATCCCTACCATCACACATCAGTGCAGGAAATGCTACCCATTGATTTGCCCAAAAGGATTGAGTTAGCAATAGGCTCCTTGAACGACAAATAGATGACGAGAATTTTATGAACAACATTCTTTGGACGGATGAGTACCAATTTACCAGAAACGGTATCACAAACTTCCACAACCTACATATGTGGGCTGAGAGCAATCCACACACAAGAAGAGAGGCATCATTTCAGCACAGCTTCAGTATCAATTTATGGGGTAGGTGTGATTGGTAACGAGATTTAACGATTTCCTTGATCCTATTATGCTTCCGGCTACCCTCAAGAGTTCCAATTACTTACATTTCTTAACCAATGATCTACAGGACTTTTTGGATGATATTCCACTGGTACTAATGGCTTCCATGTTTTACCAACACGATGGTGATCCAGCTCATTACGGCCGACAAATCACAGATTGTTCAAATTCCAATTCCAAGGAGTTGAGGAGTATGAATACCATCAGAACACTTGCAAAACTAGCTTTAGCGTGCATTCAAAATGAAGGTAGCCATTTCGAACATTTATTGTAATTAAAAAAATTTGAAATAAAGCATAAAAACTATTATTAAATTCTTTCAGTTCAAGCAAAGAGTGTAGATCAATATGTTCTTCTTTTTTGCATAAAAATGCAATATTTTTGGAATTATAATTTTACTTTATTTATTAACTTAACTTAACTTATGCAATGCAAGTGTATGCATTTTTTGTAGACAATAATATGACAAATAAAAAATAAAATTAAACTGACATTTTTCTTATCGGGTTTTCTGAGAAAAACTGCATTGATCACGGAATTTTAGGGTTGAAGTAGCAAAAATTTGTGTTTTGAAGTAAATATCTCAAAATCGGGTGCAGTTACAATTTGAGTTGTTACATCAAATGAAAGGTAATTTGATTCCCTAAAAACCAGCTATAACACTTTGAATTCTGAATGTTAGTTTTCAAGATATAACGTTTTAAGTGAGTGAGGGCACAGGTCTGAAACACTTTTCTTGACCACCCTGTATCCAGTGGCGGATCCAGACCTTGCTATTGGTAGGGGGCGGAAATTTTTTTTGTTTGATCAAGTTCTGTGTGAATTAAGTTACATAGACTGTACTTACCAAAAAAAAGGGTCATCTGATGACGGGATCATATTGTTTTCATCTTATTATGGCTATGGGTCATTCCACAAAAAATCGCTAAAGTTGTGACCTTACCATCGCCGATTCCTTTGAAAATTTTTGTACTTGAAGAACTAGTGAAAAAAATAATTGAAATTCAAGTTTTTGTTTCTATCTCATTTTTTTACTAACAAAAACAACAACAATCTTTAAAATAAGCCCTACTTTATTATTCAAGGATAAAAATTACCAGAGATATGAATTTTCAAAGAGAACTCGGACATCGTTTTTGGGAAATCTTTAACATACTATAACTAACCAAAAAAATGAGATAGAAACAAAAAATTGAAATTATATTTTTTTTCACTAATTTTTCGAGTACACAAATTTTCAAAAGAATCGGCGATGATAAGGTCACACTTTTGGCGAGTGTTGATTAAAAGACCCTTTTTCTATAAAATAATTGAGAACCACTATAATGTTCTTTGATTTTTTTGACCCCGATCCCATTGAGATCCCATGTTAATTTTTTGGTATGTTTTGAAAAACAGAACCTACAAAATATAAAAAAAAACCTGTTTTGAGATATTCAAGGATCAAGGACAAAATCATTATCCTTGAAAAAAAATTTCAAGGATAATTTTTATTGCGACAACCTTCCCCTTTAAAATTAGCCATATTTTATTATTCTAGGATAAAAATTACCAGAGATATGCATTTTCAAAGAGGACTCGGACACCATTTTTGCAAAAGCTTTAACATACTATAACTAACAAAAAAAATTTGATAGAAACATAAAATTGAATTTCAATTATTTTTTCACTGGTTCTTAAAGTACAAAACTCTATTACCTACGCAATATGTTGTCTTGTAGTATTTTACTTTGTTATTTTAATAATACGTAAAGTATTTATCACTGTTATGTTCTGTGCTTCGCATTGCACCGCAGAACTACAGTAAATGCTAATTACAGTAAATGCTAATTTATGTGTTTAGAAAATTCGGAATTGCTCTTGGGAAGGGGGGGGGGGGGCCGCCCCCTCCGCCACCGCTGTAGCCTGTATCTCCACGGATATTGAAAATTGACCCACCCTGTAGAACACTTTTTGTCTCAAAAAGTGTCAAGGAATAAAATAAACCCTTACAAGGTTGTCCACGGAGTACCGGACACCCTGTAGATTGAAACTATTTTCGAGATTAGACGAGATTTCTGCTTTATACGGATTATTTACTGTGTAAAATTTGAGACAAATATATCGCTGTTTTCGGAAAGAAAACTGACCATCTGTATGAATTCAATTTCTCCGAAAAATACGAACGTAATTCCTTAGCGCTCGTTTCAATGGAAAAGGACCCTTCAGTTCGAGGATACACTTGATATCATCAACCTGCAAGGATTTCAATTGTGCACGCAAGTGTATATACCTCCCTTATCGAACATCGACGAGAATGCGAAGTATAAGGGTGCGTTATTTTCTGATTGGTGACAAGTCAAGAGTTGTCGGGGTATCTTCAAGGGCTCTTAAGCGGTAAATATTTTAGCAGGATAACATCCATCCAGTAATTATCCAGCGTGTAGTGTGCTTTAAGGGAGTATGGAAAAACATGTGTTTTGATTTGAAGATAGTGTAGGACTACTGATAGAAAAATTTAAGAAGAATAAGTGGCTTTCGCACAAATTGATTAGCATGAATGGTGGAATGTAGCAATCGCCTATTGCATTGGTGTTCTACATTTAAATACCATGCTTCCATGAGGACAAAAGCCACATAGTATATATATCTAGCTGTCATCTACCTACAAATAATCTAATCTATGTCTGCCCGATGATCTGATTAAAAACATTAATCCTGGTGAGGCCGAAACTCCTGTTGTATGCAAATTCGAATTGCATTAGTGGTTGCCAATCCCTACTATAGCGCTGCCCTCTTTATTTTCGATCCAAACAATCGCACACAATAGTATGCAGCAATATACGAGTGTGTTGGCAAATTTTACCGCTTTTGTATGTCCAGCGGCACCAGGAAAGCAGGACCCCGTTTTTATTTTTTCTCGCTTTTAATGGGATTACATGATTAACGCATTGACATGTAACGATTTTCATTGAATTATTGCTCGGCTCATTTTGCAATTTTCATTAAACACACTTACCCTACCCCCGCTTGTACACAACGCAGCGTTGTAGTATAGTCTACGTACGTGGAGAGTGCGTTAATTTCGTGAGGTAATATGCACCCTCTGAAGTTTAACCAGGATCACATATTTGACATATACGACAATATGCAGTGTAAGTACCGACCAACTCGTACCGATACAGCAGCCCTTCTTATTCGACAAGTTAAGGTCGTGTGGTGCCGACTGGAGAGTCGTGGCACTGCGCCTTTTGCCAGTTCTTAATCAAAGTTCCATGTACCTGATTAAGTCGTAATTAGATTTGTGTTTCCCCTTTGCGATATGTTCCCGGGGACAACAGATTGCTCTTGCCAGATTCCATTGTTATGAACTCGTAGCCTGTTGGTGAAGGTAATTTTGATAAATGTAGATAGCAACGATATGTCGATATATCCAAAAAAGGATGAGGTTAGTCGACAACACATACATTCAGATATAGTTAGTAGAACAAAAAAAAACAACCCCGCCCCCCCAAGAGCAATTCCAAATTTTCTGAACAGACATACTTCAACCGTTCTCCGATTTCTTTTACTTCACTGCAATGTAGACTGTAATTAGCATTTACTGCAGTTCTGCGGTGCAATGCGAAGCACAGAACAGAACCGTGATAAAAAGACTACAAGACAACATATTGCGTAGGTAATAGGGTTATTCCATCAAGAATCGCCAAGAATGACGAAATTTGTGACCTTAAAATTGTTGTACTTGAAGAACTAGTGAAAAAAATAAATTCAATTTTTTGATTCCATCTAATTTTTTTTTGTTAATTATAGTATGTTAAATTTTCGCAAAAATGGTGTCCGAGTCCTCTTTGAAAATTCATATCTCTGGTAATTATCCTAGAATAATAAAATATGGCTTATTTTAAAGGGGAAGGTTGTCGCAATAAAAATTATCTTTGAAATTTTTTTCAAGGATAATGATTTTGTCCTTTATCCTTGAATATCTCAAAACGGGCATTTTTATTTTTTATATTTTGTAGGTTATACTGTTTTTCAAAACATACCAAAAAAATCTGCCAACAGTCTGGGCGCAACTTTATTATTTTATGGGTAGAAGTCCGAAACGTGTTTAATGCTGAGATGCGGTGTAGGTTACTATGAGACTGACAACCTAAAAAATAAAGTTCCAAATAGCCTCCTGATTATTCTTTAGGTTGTCAGCCTCTTAGTAACCTACACCGCATCTCAGCATTAAACACGTTTCGGACTTCTACCCATAAAATAATAAAGTTGCGCCCAGACTGTTGGTAGCTCTTTTTATTTACTTACGTATTTTTTTTATCAATAGATATTCCATAGAAGTAAAAGCGAATTCGATCACATTAAACCTAAGAGATTTTCGGAATAAGTGAAAACTTGAACAATACCTTACACCTCCAGGTGGTTTAATATTGAAAAATACTTAAATCGGTTTTTTCCCCGACTATGTTTAAAGCTTATAGAAGTGAAAGTGAACTCCAAATTTCAATATACCTAAGAAATATATCAGAATTCGTGAATATGTATACAACCACTTTACACCCATTTAGGGGTTGGATATCAAAAAATTTTGAAGAACGTTTCTGGCGCTTATATAAATAGCCCGCAGAAGTAAAATTGCTTTGATAGCTCGACATGTCTAAAAGTTTTAACGAAATTCGTAAAAATGTGGATTTAATGAAATTTTTTTTACTCAACCTCTGAACGCCAATAAAAATCTGAACTTTTTTTTTGCTTTAATTACTCCAACAGCTCATCTACAAATACGTACTACGTTTCAACTTTCTAGCATAAGCCGTTTCTGAGATATAAAAAACCACCCCTCACCCCCGTACCTTGCTACCCCTATCAACAATTTTATTTTTGTAGGATGTCTCTATATAGTGGCTCTATATAATCCTAAATGTTTAGCTTTCCATTCATTACGGTTTTCGAGAAATAAAAATCAGAATTTTTTTCCTTTCTACCCCTTTTCACCATCACCCCTCTACCGACTCCAACTCCTGTAAAATTTTCAAGATCATATCTGATACGGTTTCTGAGATATAAAAATGACATTTTTTGAGAAATTGCTATCCCCCCACTTTCGTGCTCCACCTCCCCCCTCTCAAAGTTTACGTTCAATAGACTTCTCTTGTGATCCCATATACAGAAACTAAATTTTATCTTCCTGGTGTAATTGGTTCGGAAGATATTGTAATCCAAAGTTTTTCGTCTAAAACACACCCCCTCATCCCCCCTTACACCTCCACCCCGCCAAAAGATGCCAGTCGTAGGAGTTTACCCAATCTACCAACCATAAAAATTTCAACTTAATACCTCAACGGGTTTGGGAGCTACGCGCCTTCAAACGATTTTGCGTACGGCGTCTACGGCGGACAGACGGACGTTGTTTTTTTTTGAAAATTCATATCTCTGGTAATTTTTATCCTTGAATAATAAAGTAGGGCTTGTTTTAAAGATTGTTGTTGTTTTTGTTAGTTAAAAAATGAAATAGAAACAAAAACTTGAATTTCAATTATTTTTTTCACTAGTTCTTCAAGTACAAACATTTTCAAAAGAATCGGCGATGGTAAGGTCACACTTTGGCGATTCTTGATGGATTGACCCATAATAAGATGAAAACAGTATGATCCCGTCATCAGATGACCCTTTTTTGCTAAGTGCAGTCTATGTAGCTAAATTTGCACAGAACTTGATCAAACAAAATAGCCAAATCAAAAAACTTTCCGCCCCCCCCCCCCCCCCAACAGCAAGGTCTGGATCCGCCACTGCTCAACACTACTGATTTTCCGGGAAGAGTTTATAAGCCCATTACCGTCCAACCGCCGAGACAGAATAAAGTGATTTTGAAAGTGGCGAAATCGGGTTTATAGAAAAATTCACGACCACATCATGATTGAGATTGAGTTTGTATATCTGCCTTTGATAAATCTCTGGAAGAAGCTTCTTTCGACGCCAACCCATATGATCTCCACAGAAGAGACTTTCGAATACGTGCATGTTTGGTATTATATACCAGGACGTTCACACTAGGATACCGAGGCCACGAAAGCAAACTCATGGCCAGGTTTCCTTGCGTAAAAAAACGTTATACAAAATGTGCGTTTCGCAATCCGTTCCTATAAAACAAGCAACAATAAATAGTTCAGCACGTATATCTTCGAAGATCGAACCACCTCATTACTTCAATCTCCTTACTGCACATAGACACACATGCACCCGCTCCAAGACGTCATGGGATTCCGAATGTTCCACATCATGTTATTAGTCTTCAACAAATATTTATTCGGAACTCTTACCTCCCCGTATAATAGCTCCTATCCTCCACACAAGTATAGAAAGGATCAACAAAAACGTAATCTTGCCGAAGTAAGCTTAATAGATCTCTCGAGGGACTAATCAAAAACGGTGGTACCATATGCAGTCAGGCATTCAGTGTCCTCGTATTAATGTAATGGACGATGTAATGGAATTGAAGTCACATCGGTATCACATGAGCTCATACAACATCCTCTTTGCTATACGACTAAAGTAGTACGTTGTGCTTACTGGCTTAAAACAGCTATAACAACAACGTTGAAACGTATCAGCCGTACAGAACCAGGAGAAACAGCAGCATGGCTGATAAAGGTTACAGGAAACGAGAAGTATAACAGCAGGATACCCAATCGCTGTATGTAATGACTAAAGAAAATGATTAATTGTCCTGAATTTTGATTCCCTCTTCGACTACAAACAAAAACGAAAACAGGGGAGTCCCGAAAACTAATCCCCCTAATGGCGCTGAATGGGTTAAGGTTATATCGGGGGCAGTTGAAGTTGCAGTAGACCAAACAAGTCCTTGTGCGCTAAAAAGGTGTTAAGCGAAGTAGACAGTACAGGGTTTTGGACACAGTCCATCTACGAAATTGCTTACACCCCGAAAGTCCCTTCCCGCCTATTTTGCATAATTCTTCGATATCTACGCGATGCAGAAACATAGGAACGGCCCCGTAATTAGTTCGTGATTCGGGATTATCTTTTGAAGAGATGTCACCCTCATCCACTTGTAGTTATTATTGCTTCCTTCTCAAGCAAATTTTTCCTTTCCATTCTACATTGTCCGAATCGAGAAACATGGCATTTTACGCACTAAAGATGAACGTATCAGTTCCGTTACAGCTATACGAAGTGATACACAAAAATGTTTATAACATTGTCATCAAAATGTTTATCCCATATATCCACCCTCCAAACCCAGCCTACCTATACGATGATGATGATCCCGAATAGTAGCATCGATATTAATATTCTGTGGGGAAAACACTGTAGGCAACCGTCACAAGAAGGGATGAAATAACTTAAGCTAAGCTAAACATGTTCGTCGAAGGATCTATCCTGGATTTCCTATTCTATTATTGGTATTAGGTCTGCCCTTTGTGTTATGCATTTAAATTGCGTGCTTTTACCAGAAAATATTCTATCCCGAAATATGGTCCGGAAAAAAATGAAATAAATATTTGGTTTAAGTTAAACCATTCCTAAACTACATAGACTTATGCTGGGAAATCTATTTTATGGTCCTTGTACTGTTATAAAATGCGAAATTTTATTGTAACTTAATGCTACTTTGGGACAAAAAGTATAAATTAGTAATTTCTGGTGGTAAGTTGTCTCCCTTTAAATAATCTAGACGCATTCTACATTCAAACAATCTTTTTATATAGAAATATGAATGAAACTTTATAGTCTACTATTTTGCAGGTTTTTAAAAATAAAAGGTTTAAGTTTACTAAGCTGATATTTTGCATATTCACCATAATAACTCGTTTATGTTTTTATAATTTATCATAAATTAAGAAAAGAGCTGAATCTGAATTTCAAGAGAATTCATGCGAATAATCTGGCGCCAACCATCGCCTTCCATTACTATTTAATTTGGAAAGTTTTCGTTACACATCACCCCGTATCAACTCTCTAAATTTTAGTTAGAATTGCTATCGATCATTCAACTCAGTTCTTTCCATCTTAATACAGTGGATGCCGCTTATTGTAATCACTTTGGGACCGGCCATAAGCAATAACAATAGCCGAAGGGGAAAATTTTTCTCATTTATTTTCCTACGCTTGAATATAGATTGCTCGAAGCATCTAATATTATTTTATTTATTCATTAAGTGTTATTTACAACTCTAGCTTCAATGTTTCACAAAGTTACAGAGAATATGAAATACTGTTTCCTCTTCCTCCTCATTCAGGCAGTTTCTACAGAAAGTCGTTTGAAAAGAATCACCGTCTTTTAGCATGCCGGATTATAAGACAGTGTCTGGTCAGGACACTTACTGTGGTACTGATTCTCTCCCTTTTTAGCAAATTCAGCCTTGTACAGCGTTTTAGATCCAGCTTCGGTCATGTCTGTCAGCTCAGCGCGCCACTTCTATTAAGGGGGCAGTCTACTTTGGACGCCCCAAAAAAGGGCTTTTTTTAGAGTTTACAAGAATAACTATCGATGCGATTCTTTTTGGGTTTAATGAATATACTCTAAAACTAGCTAAAAACATTTTTATACTCTAGATAAAATCATACAGAGTATTATAAGTTTAATCCAGGCCAAAAGTTTGTAACGCATAGAACCAAGCCTCGGACGAAAAAAAGTTATATATAATTTTTTGTTTATTTGTGGCCAAAAACCTCAAATCCGCTTGACGTCCGTCCGTCTGTCCGTTAGCACGATAACTCAAGAACGCCTTCACCTAGGATCTTGAAATTTTGAATCTTGAATTTGTAAGGCTAAGTTCGTTAACGGGCAAAATCGTCCTACTCCTTCGGGTAGCTGCCATACAAAATGTCCTTAAAACACGTGTTCAAGAATATTGGTCGATAACTTTAGAAGGGTTTAAGCTACGACATTGAAATTTTGTATGTGTTAATTTTCCAATAGTTGGAGATAAATATATGATTATGAAGAAAATCCTGTTAGTCCTTCGAGTAGCTGCCATACAAATATCCTGTCAAAATGTATTCACTTAATTTACGAAACTCACTATAACTCAAGTAATCTTTTAGCTACGAATTCGAAATTTTGTACAAACTAGTTTTGAGTGAAAAGGAAGTTCGACTTTACTAGTCAGTTTGCCATACAAAATGTCCTTAAAAAACGTGTTTAAGATTATTGGCCGATAACTTCAGAAGGGTTTAAGCTACGTCTTTGAAATTTTGTATGTGTTATTTTTTCAATAGTTGGAGCTAAATATATGATTATGAAGAAAATCCTATTAGTCCTTCGTGTAGCTGCCATACAAATATCCTGTCAAAACGTCTTCACTTAATTTACGGAACTTACTATAACTCAAGTAATCTTTTAGCTATGAATTGGAAATTTTGTACAAATTAGTTTTGAGTAAAAACAAAGTTTGAGTTTACTAATCAGCGAAATCCTTTTACTCCTTCTGGTAGCTGCCATACAAAATGTCCTTAAGACACGTGTTCAACAATATTTTTCGATAACTTTTGAACGCTTGAAGCTACGAATTTAAAATTTTGTATACGTTCATTTTTAAATGGTTATAAGGAAAAGGATAAGTATGTAAAAAATCGAGTGAGTCCTTCCTGCACCTCCCATGTGAAATTCCTTCAAAAAGGACATTTTTTTTCGATGACTTACCCAGTTCAAGACATGAAATTAAACACTAAATATTGTCTTTTAGTTTTGCGTAGCAATCAAATGGGAGTCCTTAATAAAGGACATACAACATGCACACACGTAATTCTACTTTATCCCCAACTACGATATAAATCGGAGTTCAGTATTCATCTAGAGTATTATATGATTGGCTTGCAGCCGATCGTGACTGCAGTATGTTTTTACTTTATTATTTCAATAATACAGTATTGTTATCGATTTTTAAAAAAAAAAAATTTGCTACCCTCAAAATTTTTTTTTTCACGTTTCATGACGAGTAGACACGAAAAAAGCAAAAAAAAATTTCAGTCCGTCTGTCCGCCGTACGCCATACGCCGTACGTCTACCGGTGTACGCAAAATTGTTTGAAGGCTCGTAGCACCCAAACCCTATGAGCTATTTAATTGAATTTTTTTTCGTGAGTACAGTGGGTTGGTTTCCTAAAGAAACCAAATTTGGAGGGATGGGGGTGTAAGGGGGGAGGAGGGGGAAGCGTTTTAGACGGAAAATTTTGATTTCTAGATCTCAGCAACCGCTTATGCTAGGAGACTGAAATTTGGAATTTATATAGAGCTTCGGTAGTGGACCCATTTGCAAACAAATTGCCGATATAGGTGAAGGGGTTCGGGAGTGGGGGGAAAAATAATGCGTCCGAAACGCAAAAAAGGTGAGATCGACACATTCTAAAATCCATATCTCCTAAACGGTCAATATCACAAAATTGAAACTTAATAAATATCTGTAGGTATACTAGGAGAATAGATCGGAACCAAAAATTTGAGTGGGGGAAGTGGCGTACGGGGGTGAGGGGTGAAAAGCTTTAGATTACGATATCTCATGAACCAATTGTACTGGATAAATAAAATTTGGTTTGTGTATAAAGGTTGAGAAATGAAGTTTGCTGAAAGCAAAATTTTTTAAGGGGGCGGTGGATCATGAAAGTGGAGTGGATAAGAATTTTTCAAAAAAATGACTTATCATATCTCAAGACCAGTTTAAGATAGATGCTTAAAATTTTTACCAGAAGTAGGCCTAATAAACCCCTAGCGGAAAACAAAATTTAGGAGGTGTGGGTGTAGAGGGTGAGGGTGGGGAGGGTGAAAAGGAAAAAGTTCCGATTTTAATATCTCGACAACCTATAATGATATAAAGCTGAAACTTGGTATTTGGATGGAGCTATATTAGTAGCATGTTGGAAAAATAAAATTTGTTATAGGGGTAGTGTGATACAGGGGTGGGGGGTGTTTTTCCTATCTATAGAACGGCTTATGCTACAAAGTTGAAACTTGGTACGTTTATGTAAATCAACTAGAAAACTAATTTAAATAAAAAAAAATTTCAAATTTCCAATGGCATTCAGAGGGGGGGGCAAAAAAAATGATCAGTGAAAATGGTATGCATATATTTTCACGGGTTTCGTCATATCTATTAGGTCTTCCCAAATATTGAATTCATTTTTATTCTACGGCTTCTTCATATAAATACCTAGAAAGGATTTTTTAAAATTCGACCCCTAAAAGGGTGCAAAGGGGGTTGTAAAATTTTTCACGAATTCTACTATATCCCCACGTCTTATCAGATATGGAATATCTTTTCACTTTCACGTGCTTGCGTAATAATCGCCTAAAACTTGTTTTTAAGTTTTTTCAAGTGAGTGTAAGGAGGTTGCATATCTGATAATACATCGAATTCATTTTTACTTCCCAAGGTTTCCTATATAAAAAAGCCAAAAAGTCAATTTCAGTATTTTAGATATTCAATCCTAATGGGTGTAAGGGGGTAGTATGCTTTTCAAAGTTTCGACATATTTCTTAGGTTTGATGAGATATTAGATCGCTTTTCATTTCCACAGACTTTTTATATAATCGCCTACAAACCCATTTCTCTATTTTTGGATATTCAGCCCCCAAGGGTTTGCATATGTTTTCACAAATACGTACTCCACGCTCTCCTGGGCTCAAATTTTTGTTTTTTTAAATCTGTTTGCGGATTTGAATTTAATTTTAATTTTAATTTAAGTGGTCACTTGTAAAAATCTCAGCCTATGCGCTCAAACCCATTGGGGGGTACGTGGTGGGTACGATTCGTACCCACCACGTACCCCCCACGCCCCCGAATGAATTTCCGCTCTCCAGGGCTCAAATTTTTGTTTTTTTAAATCTGTTTGCGGATTTGAATTTAATTTTAATTTTAATTTAAGTGGTCACTTGTAAAAATCTCAGCCTATGCGCTCATACCCAGTATAGGGTACGTATGGGGTACGATCGTACCCCATACGTACCCTATACGTACTCCACGCCCCCAAAATGAACTTCCGCTCTCCTGGGCTCAAATTTTTGTTTTTTTAAATCTGTTTGCGGATTTGAATTTAATTTTAATTTTAATTTAAGTGGTCACTTGTAAAAATCTCAGCCTATGCGCTCATACCCATTGGGGGGTACGTGGTAGGTACGATTCGTACCCACCACGTACCCCCACGCCCCCGTACGTATGGGGTACGATCGTACCCCATACGTACCCTATACGTACTTCACGCCCCCAAAATGAACTAACGCTCTCCTGGGCTCAAATTTTTGTTTTTTTAAATCTGTTTGCGGATTTGAATTTAATTTTAATTTTAATTTAAGTGGTCACTTGTAAAAATCTCAGCCTATGCGCTCATACCCAGTATGGGGTACGTATGGGGTACGATCGTACCCCATACGTACCCTATACGTACTCCACGCCCCCCGAATGAATTTCCGCTCTCCTGGGCTCAAATTTTTGTTTTTTTTAATCTGTTTGCGGATTTGAATTTAATTTTAATTTTAATTTAAGTGGTCACTTGTAAAAATTTCATCCTATGCGCTCATACCCAGTATGGGGTACGTATGGGGTACGATCGTACCCCATACGTACCCTATACGTACTCCACGCCCCCAAAATGAACTTCCGCTCTCCTGGGCTCAAATTTTTGTTTTTTTAAATCTGTTTGCGGATTTGAATTTAATTTTAATTTTAATTTAAGTGGTCACTTGTAAAAATCTCAGCCTATGCGCTCATACCCATTGGGTTACGTGGTGGGTACGATTCGTACCCACCACGTACCACCCACGCCCCCCGAATGAATTTCCGCTCTCCTGGGCTCAAATTTTTGTTTTTTTAAATCTGTTTGCGGATTTGAATTTAATTTTAATTTTAATTTAAGTGGTCACTTGTAAAAATCTCAGCCTATGCGCTCATACCCATTGGGGGGTACGTGGTGGGTACGATTCGTACCCACCACGTACCCCCCACGCCCCCGAATGAATTTCCGCTCTCCAGGGCTCAAATTTTTGTTTTTTTAAATCTGTTTGCGGATTTGAATTTAATTTTAATTTTAATTTAAGTGGTCACTTGTAAAAATCTCAGCCTATGCGCTCATACCCAGTATAGGGTACGTATGGGGTATGATCGTACCCCATACGTACCCTATACGTACTCCACGCCCCCAAAATGAACTTCCGCTCTCCTGGGCTCAAATTTTTGTTTTTTTAAATCTGTTTGCGGATTTGAATTTAATTTTAATTTTAATTTAAGTGGTCACTTGTAAAAATCTCAGCCTATGCGCTCATACCCATTGGGGGGTACGTGGTAGGTACGATTCGTACCCACCACGTACCCCCCACGCCCCCGAATGAATTTCCGCTCTCCAGGGCTCAAATTTTTGTTTTTTTAAATCTGTTTGCGGATTTGAATTTAATTTTAATTTAAGTGGTCACTTGTAAAAATCTCAGCCTATGCGCTCATACCCAGTATAGGGTACGTATGGGGTACGATCGTACCCCATACGTACCCTATACGTACTCCACGCCCCCAAAATGAACTTCCGCTCTCCTGGGCTCAAATTTTTGTTTTTTTAAATCTGTTTGCGGATTTGAATTTAATTTTAATTTTAATTTAAGTGGTCACTTGTAAAAATCTCAGCCTATGCGCTCATACCCATTGGGGGGTACGTGGTGGGTACGTTTCGTACCCACCACGTACCCCCCACGCCCCCGAATGAATTTCCGCTCTCCAGGGCTCAAATTTTTGTTTTTTTAAATCTGTTTGCGGATTTGAATTTAATTTTAATTTTAATTTAAGTGGTCACTTGTAAAAATCTCAGCCTATGCGCTCATACCCAGTATAGGGTACGTATGGGGTACGATCGTACCCCATACGTACCCTATACGTACTCCACGCCCCCAAAATGAACTTCCGCTCTCCTGGGCTCAAATTTTTGTTTTTTTAAATCTGTTTGCGGATTTGAATTTAATTTTAATTTTAATTTAAGTGGTCACTTGTAAAAATCTCAGCCTATGCGCTCATACCCATTGGGGGGTACGTGGTGGGTACGATTCGTACCCACCACGTACCCCCCACGCCCCCGAATGAATTTCCGCTCTCCAGGGCTCAAATTTTTGTTTTTTTAAATCTGTTTGCGGATTTGAATTTAATTTTAATTTTAATTTAAGTGGTCACTTGTAAAAATCTCAGCCTATGCGCTCATACCCAGTATAGGGTACGTATGGGGTACGATCGTACCCCATACGTACCCTATACGTACTCCACGCCCCCAAAATGAACTTCCGCTCTCCTGGGCTCAAATTTTTGTTTTTTTAAATCTGTTTGCGGATTTGAATTTAATTTTAATTTTAATTTAAGTGGTCACTTGTAAAAATCTCAGCCTATGCGCTCATATCATTGGGGGGTACGTGGTGGGTACGATTCGTACCCACCACGTACCCCCCACGCCCCCCGAATGAATTTCCGCTCTCCTGGGCTCAAATTTTTGTTTTTTTAAATCTGTTTGCGGATTTGAATTTAATTTTAATTTTAATTTAAGTGGTCACTTGTAAAAATCTCAGCCTATGCGCTCATACCCAGTATGGGGTACGTATGGGGTACGATCGTACCCCATACATACCCTATACGTACTCCACGCCCCCAAAATGAACTTCCGCTCTCCTGGGCTCAAATTTTTGTTTTTTTAAATCTCTTTGCGGATTTGAATTTAATTTTAATTTTAATTTAAGTGGTCACTTGTAAAAATCTCAGCCTATGCGCTCATACCCATTGGGTTACGTGGTGGGTACGATTCGTACCCACCACGTACCACCCACGCCCCCCGAATGAATTTCCGCTCTCCTGGGCTCAAATTTTTGTTTTTTTAAATCTGTTTGCGGATTTGAATTTAATTTTAATTTTAATTTAAGTGGTCACTTGTAAAAATCTCAGCCTATGCGCTCATACCCAGTATGGGGTACGTATGGGGTACGATCGTACCGCATACGTACTCCACGCCCCCAAAATGAACTACCGCTCTCCTGGGCTCAATTTTTTGTTTTTTTAAATCTGTTTGCGGATTTGAATTTAATTTTAATTTTAATTTAAGTGGTCACTTGTAAAAATCTCAGCCTATGCGCTCATACCCAGTATGGGGTACGTATGGGGTACGATCGTACCCCATACGTACTCCACGCCCCCAAAATGAACTACCGCTCTCCTGGGCTCAATTTTTTGTTTTTTTAAATCTGTTTGCGGATTTGAATTTAATTTTAATTTTAATTTAAGTGGTCACTTGTAAAAATCTCAGCCTATGCGCTCATACCCAGTATGGGGTACGTATGGGGTACGATCGTACCCCATACATACCCTATACGTACTCCACGCCCCCAAAATGAACTTCCGCTCTCCTGGGCTCAAATTTTTGTTTTTTTAAATCTCTTTGCGGATTTGAATTTAATTTTAATTTTAATTTAAGTGGTCACTTGTAAAAATCTCAGCCTATGCGCTCATACCCAGTATGGGGTACGTATGGGGTACGATCGTACCCCATACATACCCTATACGTACTCCACGCCCCCAAAATGAACTTCCGCTCTCCTGGGCTCAAATTTTTGTTTTTTTAAATCTCTTTGCGGATTTGAATTTAATTTTAATTTTAATTTAAGTGGTCACTTGTAAAAATCTCAGCCTATGCGCTCATACCCAGTATGGGGTACGTATGGGGTACGATCGTACCCCATACATACCCTATACGTACTCCACGCCCCCAAAATGAACTTCCGCTCTCCTGGGCTCAAATTTTTGTTTTTTTAAATCTCTTTGCGGATTTGAATTTAATTTTAATTTTAATTTAAGTGGTCACTTGTAAAAATCTCAGCCTATGCGCTCATACCCAGTATGGGGTACGTATGGGGTACGATCGTACCCCATACATACCCTATACGTACTCCACGCCCCCAAAATGAACTTCCGCTCTCCTGGGCTCAAATTTTTGTTTTTTTAAATCTCTTTGCGGATTTGAATTTAATTTTAATTTTAATTTAAGTGGTCACTTGTAAAAATCTCAGCCTATGCGCTCATACCCATTGGGTTACGTGGTGGGTACGATTCGTACCCACCACGTACCACCCACGCCCCCCGAATGAATTTCCGCTCTCCTGGGCTCAAATTTTTGTTTTTTTAAATCTGTTTGCGGATTTGAATTTAATTTTAATTTTAATTTAAGTGGTCACTTGTAAAAATCTCAGCCTATGCGCTCATACCCAGTATGGGGTACGTATGGGGTACGATCGTACCGCATACGTACTCCACGCCCCCAAAATGAACTACCGCTCTCCTGGGCTCAATTTTTTGTTTTTTTAAATCTGTTTGCGGATTTGAATTTAATTTTAATTTTAATTTAAGTGGTCACTTGTAAAAATCTCAGCCTATGCGCTCATACCCAGTATGGGGTACGTATGGGGTACGATCGTACCCCATACGTACTCCACGCCCCCAAAATGAACTACCGCTCTCCTGGGCTCAATTTTTTGTTTTTTTAAATCTGTTTGCGGATTTGAATTTAATTTTAATTTTAATTTAAGTGGTCACTTGTAAAAATCTCAGCCTATGCGCTCATACCCAGTATGGGGTACGTATGGGGTACGATCGTACCCCATACATACCCTATACGTACTCCACGCCCCCAAAATGAACTTCCGCTCTCCTGGGCTCAAATTTTTGTTTTTTTAAATCTCTTTGCGGATTTGAATTTAATTTTAATTTTAATTTAAGTGGTCACTTGTAAAAATCTCAGCCTATGCGCTCATACCCATTGGGTTACGTGGTGGGTACGATTCGTACCCACCACGTACCCGCCACGCCCCCGAATGAATTTCCGCTCTCCAGGGCTCAAATTTTTGTTTTTTTAAATCTGTTTGCGGATTTGAATTTAATTTTAATTTTAATTTAAGTGGTCACTTGTAAAAATCTCAGCCTATGCGCTCATACCCAGTATGGGGTACGTATGGGGTACGATCGTACCGCATACGTACTCCACGCCCCCAAAATGAACTACCGCTCTCCTGGGCTCAATTTTTTGTTTTTTTAAATCTGTTTGCGGATTTGAATTTAATTTTAATTTTAATTTAAGTGGTCACTTGTAAAAATCTCAGCCTATGCGCTCATACCCAGTATGGGGTACGTATGGGGTACGATCGTACCCCATACGTACCCTATACGTACTCCACGCCCCCAAAATGAACTTCCGCTCTCCTGGGCTCAAATTTTTGTTTTTTTAAATCTGTTTGCGGATTTGAATTTAATTTTAATTTTAATTTAAGTGGTCACTTGTAAAAATCTCAGCCTATGAGCTCATACTCAGTATGGGGTACGTATGGGGTACGATCGAACCCCATACGTACCCTATACGTACTCCACGCCCCCAAAATGAGCTTCCGCTCTCCTGGGCTCAAATTTTTGTTTTTTTAAATCTGTTTGCGGATTTGAATTTAATTTTAATTTTAATTTAAGTGGTCACTTGTAAAAATCTCAGCCTATGCGCTCATACCCATTGGGGGTTACGTGGTGGGTACGATTCGTACCCACCACGTACCCCCCACGCCCCCAAAATGAACTTCCGCTCTCCTGGGCTCAAATTTTTGTTTTTTTAAATCTGTTTGCGGATTTGAATTTAATTTTAATTTTAATTTAAGTGGTCACTTGTAAAAATCTCAGCCTATGCGCTCATACCCAGTATGGGGTACGTATGGGGTACGATCGTACCCCATACGTACTCCACGCCCCCAAAATGAACTTCCGCTCTCCTGTGCTCTCATTTTTTTTTTTTAAATCTGTTTGCGGATTTGAATTTAATTTTAACTTTAATTTAAGTGGTCACTTGTAAAAATCTCAGCCTATGCGCTCATACCCAGTATGGGGTACGTATGGGGTACGATCGTACCCCATACGTACTCCACGCCCCCAAAATGAACTTCCGCTCTCCTGGGCTCTCATTTTTTTTTTTTTAAATCTGTTTGCGGATTTGAATTTAATTTTAATTTTAATTTAAGTGGTCACTTGTAAAAATCTCAGCCTATGCGCTCATACCCAGTATGGGGTACGTATGGGGTACGATCGTACCCCATACGTACTCCACGCCCCCAAAATGAACTTCCGCTCTCCTGGGCTCTCATTTTTTTTTTTTTAAATCTGTTTGCGGATTTGAATTTAATTTTAATTTTAATTTAAGTGGTCACTTGTAAAAATCTCAGCCTATGCGCTCATACCCAGTATGGGGTACGATTCGTACGTGATTATTAACTCCTTTCAGGATTTTTGGATATTCAACCCCCAAGTGAGTGTAAGGAGGTTGCATATCTGATAATATATCGAATTCATTTTTACTTCCCAAGGTTTCCTATATAAAAAAGCCAAAAAGTCAATTTCAGTATTTTAGATATTCAATCCTAATGGGTGTAAGGGGTAGTATGCTTTTCAAAGTTTCGACATATTTCTTAGGTTTGATGAGATATTAGATCGCTTTTCATTTCCACAGACTTTTTATATAATCGCCTACAAACCCATTTCTCGATTTTTGGATATTCAGCCCCCAAGGGTTTGCATATGTTTTCACAAATTTTGCCATCCCTTAGTTCTGATGAGATATAAAATTGGTTATTACGGCATTTGATGTAATGACCTTAAAACCAATTTCACCATTTTTTGAATTTCAAGAACCAAGGGGGTGTGAAGAGTTTGCTTACGTTTTCACAAATTTTTCAATATCCGTCTTGTCTCATGAGATATCAAGTTGCTTCTTATGAAATCGTCTAAAAACCTGTTTCACAATTTTTTTGAAATTCAAACCCCAAGTGGAAGTAATGGATTTGTATACGTTTTAACAATTCGGCTATCTAATTCTGATAAGGCAACAAATTCGTCATTACTTCTATGGGCTTATAGGGTACATAATATACTGAAATTCGAATAGTCTACACGGACTTTTTCAATGTATAAAATCTTGTTCTAAAAATCTCTATTTTAAATATTTTTATATTAAGAACAAAAATAATTTTCCAAGAAATCTAATAATCTCGAAGCAACTCATGATACACTCCGACTTTGACCGCTCCCGAACTTTGACCCGAAAAATAATAAAGTTTCGCCCAGACCATTGGCAGATTTTTTTATTTACTTTTTACATTTTGTGTTGTTGAAAATACTCGTTAAACGTAACTGCGTGAAAAATACATAGGTGGCTGACGGGATTGATTTTGTTCAGCAGATTCATCACTTCTAGACGTTATACGAATGTGCAAATTTTTTCGTTCGGTAGAAAATATACAAATTTCGAAGCATTTTTTCGGATCTGTAGGTCTTGTAAAGTAGTATATTACGTTATTATTTTAATAATAAAGTATTGTTATCGATTTAAAAAAAAAAAAAAAATTGCTAGGTATGCTGAAATTTTTTTTTATACGTTTCATGACTATAAGCACCCAAAAAGTAAAAAAAAAATTTCAGTCGGTCTGTGCACCGTCCGCCGTACGCAAAACGTTTGAGGGCTTATAGCTCCTAAACCCAATGAGCTATTGAATTGAAATTTTTTTTTAATAGACTGGGTAGGACCCTTGAAGTGACCACTTTTTGGGTGGTGGGAGTGTGAGGGGGGAGGTGGGGGAAGCGTTTTAGACGAAAAATTTTAATTTCTAGATCTCAGCAACCGCTTATGTTAGTTAGGCAGCTGAAACTTGGAATTTATATAGAGCTTCGATAGTGGACCCATTTACAAAAAAAAGTGCCGATATGGGTGGAAGGATGAAGGAGTGGAAGCAAAAATAATACGTCCGAGACGCTCGAAAGCCGAGATTGAGACATTCTAAAATCCATATCTCCTTAACTGTTAATGTCACGAAATTAAAACTTAATGAACATCTGTAGGTATACTAGGAGAATAGATCGGAAACAAATTTTTGAGTGGATGTAATGGCGTGCGGGGGTGAGGGTTGAAAAACTTTAGATTACTATATCTCACGAACCAATTGCACTAGAAAAATAAAAATCGGTTTCTGTATTAAAGTTGACAAATAAGGTTTGATGAAAGTAAAATTTTTTAAGAGGAAAGTGGAGCATGGAAGTGGAGTGGATAAGAATTTTTCTAAAAATCACATCTCATATCTCAAGTAGTGTGTAGGATAGATACTTAGATACATACTTAGATAGATACTTAGGATTTTTACCAGAAGTAGACCTAATAAACCCCTATCAGAAAAAAAAAGTTTGATGGATGGTGTGTAGAGGGTGAGTGTGGGGGAGGGTGAAAAAGAAAAGTTTCGATTTTTATATCTCGAGAACCTGCAATGATATAAATCTGAAACTAGGTATTTGGATAGATATGTAGTAGTACCATGTTGGAAAAATATAATTTTTAATAGGGGTACGAGAGTTGGAGGTATTTTTGCTATCTATAGAACGGCTTATGCTAGAAATTTGAAACTTGGTACGTGTATGTAAGCAAAGACAGTAGAAACTATAAGATGTCCCAAGCATGTCAATATCAATTTCAATTCAATTCAATCATTATTTATTAGTTTTTTCACTTATGTCTACCATCTTATAATTTATAATTCAATATCAATTTGAAAAGCTTTACGATTGGCGACCCAACTCCGGTGGCTATTGAAAAGTTTTAGAATTTATGTTGTAACCCACTGTATGTTGGAGTGAAAGCTCGCCAACTAGCAACAAATAATCAATCAAAGGCAGGTTTTTTTTTATCGGATTGTCAATGGGACATCATTTTTAGCTACATATATACATATGTGAATATGAGGCGTATGGGGGTAATAATCATATGCCGTGTTTCCACTATCGCCTTCATGTGCATTGGATGATGCGAATTAGCGCGTATGCGTAAGTGGAAATGGCCTATTCGCGTTAGTTTGCAACTCAAGTCTGTTTTTCAACATTATGTTTCTCCATAATAATGAATTCACTAAAATGTGCAAAACAATAAAATCAAAATTACTGAGATATATTATATAGACAATAATCACAAATCCTGATCCTATTTTAGTCAAATTTACCGATTTCGGAATCGGTGACGTTGACTTTCCAAAAACAGAGCTTTCAGATTGATGTTTACAGTGGACTACAAATTTTAGCATAAAAAGCTCTAATAGCCACCGGAGGTTGGTCGCCAATCGTAAAGCTTTTATTGATTTATTTTATATTGGTTGGGACATCTTATATAAAGAGATTCTAATATCTTTGATGTAAGTCAACTTGAAAAGTAATTTAGATAAAAAAAAAATTTCAAATATCCATTGGAAGGACTTCTCAAATATTGAATTCATTTTTATTCTACGGCTTCTTCATATAAATACCTATAAAGCGTTTCCAGCAAGGAAATTCGACCCCTAAGAGGGTGTAAAGGGATTGTATACTTTTTCGCGAAATCTGCCTTATCCCCCAGGTCTGATCGGTATCTTCGATTTTTTCACTTTCATGGGCTTGCGTAATAATCGCCTAAAACTTGTTTTTAAGTTTTGTTCTTTTTTCAGCCCCTAAGAGGGTATAGAAGGGTTGAACGTTTTCACGAATTCCGTCATATCTTTTAGAAATGATAAGAAATTTAATTGGTTTTTACTTTCTCGTCTTTACTTTCTTGTCTTCATATTTATTTATTAACTCCTTTCAGGATCTTTGGATATTCAACCCCCAAGTGGGTGTAAGGTGGTTGTATATGTTTTCACAGATTCTTACATATTGCTTATATTTGGTGATATATCGAATTCATTTTTACTTCCTAAGGTTTTCTATATAATTTCAGTATTTTGAGATATTCAATCCTAAGGGGTGTAAGGGGGTTGTATGCTTGTCAAAGCTTATTTATTTCTTAGGTTTGATGTGATATTATATCGCTTTTCACTTCCATAGACTTTTTATATAATCGCCTACAAATCCATTTCTCAATTATTCGATATTGAACCCCCAAGGGTTTGCATATGTTTTCACAATTTTTGCCATCACTTAGTTCTGATGAGATATAAAATTGGTTATTACGGCATTTGATGTAATGACCTAAAAACCAATTTCACGATTTTTCGAATTTCAAGAACCAAGGGGGTGTGTTTGCTTACGTTTTCACAAATTTTTCAAAATCCTTCGTGTCTCATGAGATATCAAGTTGCTTCTTATGAAATCGTTTAAAAACATGTTTCACAATTTTTTCGAAATTCAAACCCCAAGTGGAAGTAATGGGTTTATATACGTTTTAACTATTCGCCATATCTCTTAAGTATGATAAGGCAACAAATTCGTTTTTGGGCTTTTAGTGTACATAACATACCGAAATTCGAATAGTCTACACGGACTTTTTCAATGTTTAATCGGCTAAAAATCTCTATTTTAAATATTTTTATTTTAAGAACAAAATTAATTTTCCAAGAAATCTAATAATCTCGAAACAACTCATTGACCCGAAAAATAATAAGGTTTCGCCCAGACCATAGGCAGATTTTTTAAGTTCATCTTAAATCCCACCTCGATCTCCATGCAGCAATCCTTTTTACAATATTCATACATCACAAAATGACACAGCCAGATGCATCTTAAAATAACACAAAAAAAGCAACATCTATAAAAACACATCACGTTAATTCAACACGCGTAAAGTAGGTTTCATATTTTGATAGGAGAAAATAAGTCCGAAGGGGACTCAACCCCAAAAAGGAAGAGAAATCACTCTAAGCCATATACACCCTTAGTGAATTTCTGCTTGTTGGCAGACAGAATTCATGCAAACATTCACTTGACAGGTCATGATTAATGGGTGTCAAGTAAATTGTTTAAAAAAAACGTTTCAGGAGCTTAGTTCGGAAAGGGAAACATCTATACCATGTTTGCAATTGAAACGTACAGGGATTAGTATTTAATATCACTTTATTCTCGAACGTAAAGAAAATTTGAATTTGAAGAAATATTTTCTGTACTTATGTTAGTTGTTGGATCACGATAACAATTTAAATAAATGTGATGAACTTTAAGGAAAATAATTTAAGAATATAAAATATTGGAAATGTTTACTTTAAGATACAAATTAAATACGTTGTAGAGTATGATTGTTGTAAAGCAAACGTAAATTATGAGAAAATCCAAAAATATTACTATGTGCCCGTTGCACACTAGAGTACCGAAGAATAATACAAATCTGGTAAAAAGAAAAATGTATGAACATTTATAATAAAAGGTGGCGCAGTTGCTTCGAAAGGCAACTAGCCATGGAGTTATTACTCGTGGTCTAACGCGCCCAAAAGAGATCTTGTAAGAAGTGTTTTAAAAAATAAAAAAATATGTAAGTTTTTTAATATCTTTTGAGGTTCTGGACTGACCTGATATATCTCGCCATTGATAAAAAAAATTATTTCTCTGAAAATTGCTTATTTTACTTATCATCTTCATCAAGTCAAGTACCTAACGTCAAATATCCTGGCCGTAAATATTCATAAAGTTCAAAAGTTTCTCAAAAATATTTGATCTCATGACCCACATAATATACGATTCTACCCATCTAGCGCCCACTAAATTCATATAAAACGCCCCACATGAAAACACCTGCTAAAAAGCGTCGTTACCAAATAATAAAGTAACAAGTAATGACATTCACTTTGACAGGCGCAATATGACGCCCTGTATATAGTCGGGTAACTATTATTACAGATCAGGGGTTAAGTCTATTCCGGGAGTTCGGCTTCCCTTCTGCATTTCAACGAAACACAAGGACGAAAAATACGCCCATGTTGCCAGCTGGTGTCAGCGAGGAGTTTTGATCGTAGAAAAGTAATAAAGTAATTTATCTACTATACAAGGACTTGTACCTTCTGTGCACCTTCCCACTGTGTTGGTGAATGTATGGGGTAACACTAAATTCTTAGGGGTGGATGATGGATATATGAACCTATACGATACTGAACACACTTTTATTAACACCAAAAAGAGGTGACTATGAAGAGTAGACACAAACGGGTTGAGCTAAAATATTCGACAATTTAGTTATAATCGCGAAACAGCAGATTGCGGTAACGGCCGTCGTAAAGATTGTAGGAGAGAATTGGGGATGTTATTGATGATAATGCAATTTAGGAAGGATATGATTTAAATATACTGTACCTTAGGTCTCTCTACGGCTTTACAGTAGAAACTGTTTGAATTTATCCCTTTTTTAAAATTTCAATATCGATTGTGTCTAATACGTTCGACTGAATTATAAAACAGACGATTCCATGAATTTGTAACCGATCCAAAATGGAATCGCCGAGTTCGTTCCTCCTGTGTTCATTCGAAATGGACTATAAGAAAATATGCAATACGAACTTCGGCCTGACTTTAGACATCCAAGACAACAGTTTTTGGTCACGGAGGAAGCTTTCGCTTCCACACTAGAAATGGTATTTGTAGAGCTGCAGGAGCTGTTAGGGAAGTTCTTCTAAAATTTTATTTGTACATCGCGACAAAATTGACGTCTTCACAAAGTAAATAATGCACATAGCACATCTTGACATGGCATTTTTTGAAGTCATCCCGACATGTACCGAATTCCACCTGAGAAAAATATAAGACAAGTGAAATAGGTAAGACATATTCATGCAAAAGAAATGAGTACTCCTTTTTATGTTGTTGTGATTTGCATTTCTTGGGATGTTTTGGAATGAGGAAGGTAAAGATGCGAGTATTGTGACGAGTGAGTTCTGTTTTCGATCCAACACCTATAGTTAGTTTAGACGAAAGACTGAACGTTTGTGACATCCGAGTGAAAATTTTAAAACGTAGGTTTGCGAAAGTGTACTCGGCGTCCAGTAAAAAACCTGCTCTGGACTGCCAAAAAAGAAGTCGTGCATTCGGATCCAATTCTTAGCGGAATTTCCTCTATTCAAATATGAATTTTTTAGCTAACCGAACCACTTAATCTGGTCGCCTACATATTCACAGAATTTTCACTTTGTTTCTTGAGGGAAATGAGAGAAAATTTTAGACTAAAAGTTTCAATTTCTATATCCAGAGAGTAGAAAGTATTCTGTATCATGAGCGGCTTACATTATAAAGGTGGTACTTGGTTTAAAAATGTATCTATGTAATTAGACTAGAAAAGTAATTTTGGTAAGAAAAATAGACAAAAATCTAGTGGAATTTCGCAAAATTTCCTTACGAATTTTCACTACTTTTGAATTGGTTATGTTTCCGTATAGGAACGTATCTCTTTCAAAAATTTACTGATTTTTATTTTAAGTGCGCTCTTCTCCTTTTTTGTAAAAAAATGTCAAAATTATTTTCATTTTTACTGTGAAAAGTATTAAACTTGAAATTAAATTAAAATGTGCTAAAAAATTCAACATATTTCGAAATCTTGAGGAATCTGGTAACAGAATTCAATTAATGTGCTCATTTGCACGAAATACACTAAATATGAATTCATGTGAAGCATAAATGACATGCAGGTAAAACATTATACATACACTACGTTCTCCAGCTCTGCAACAACTTTTGAATTGCGGGATTTCTTCGTGATCACAGAAACAATAAAACGAAAATGATCAAAAGAATACACTTAACAGCAGATCATTTAATTTCGACCTATCAAATTTATTTCTTTTAATTACCTATTCATTCAAGAATTCTTAATTATGTTAGTTCCCTTAAAAATTATCCGAAAGAGTGTTTTATCGTTCAGGCCTGGTTAAGTTGCGATCCTATAAAAATTTATTAAAAATATGGCAAAATTTTCTTGTTTTTATTTTGTAAAATTCATTGCATACTATTATTATATACCCTCATACAAATTTGTGTCGTATTTTGAACCAAAAACTGTAAAAGAAAGTCTTGCTCAATAATTTTAACTTTTATGTCACCTTTTAAATTTTTGAAAATTTGCTTTTAACCGCAATTGATGCTTGTCTTTAAAATAAGTTAGCAAAGCTTGAGAGCTTATAATTTATTGATTTTACTAAAAAAAACAACGTACTAGCTATGTAGTATTTATTAGCTATGTAGTATTTTATTATTTATATATTATTATTATTATAAAAAAAGCATAGTGAGAAATTTTTCTTATTCGTAAATGAAGAGAAATTTTCGCAAATTCGCAAAAATTCATTGATTTACATTGACGTATGGGTGGGAGCATTAAAAAGGGGTTCAAATTGTTTTTACGAATTTTGGCATATTTTTTTTGTATTCGTTTTTAGGAATTCGTTTTTAATTTCCTTCTTCAAGAAACGGCTAGTTTCGGGATATTTCGATATTCATAGGGGTTCAATATATTTTCACTAATTGCAACATATCTCTAATGCCCCCACAACATATTGAATTGGTGTTTACTTCTACGAGCTGTTTATTTTTTCTCCTTTTTACTCCGATTGAGTACTTCAAGTAATACCTACATTGTAAGACTGATTTCGTTAATGAGTAAGAATCATCTTGCAAATTTCTTCGAGTATCTTCAACATAAATTTCTTGAAATACTTCGTGCCCATTACCCATTACCCATTACCCATTACCTTGGAAATTTTAATTAATAAATAAATAAAAGAAAACGTCAATGGGGATGGCAAATCTAGGTAAAGGTTAATTTATTGAGCTAGCATAATTACTTTTGGAGCTATCTACAGTCAGTTCATTTTACTTAGTATATTTTTTATGAACCTGGATCCCGGATGTTCCATTTTTCAAAATTCAGGACAAAACCCTACTAATGCTTAATTCAATTGAACGAAAGATCAAGAAAGTATGTAATATTCAAAATAAAAAAGTAATGACTTTTTTATCACCATCAAGAGTAAAGTTGAGTCCAAACGAAGGGTGAAAATCACTTACAAATTCTTTAAACTATAAAACTGTAACCAAAAATTTGCGGAGCATTTTTATAACTCTAGTAGTCATTCAATGGGGGCTGTAAATCCAATGTCAAGATCATCGACTAAATCCCAAACTCCACCTATAAGGCGAGGGTATTTCTCCTCAGGGAGGGATGAACCGACCAAAAAAGGATAATTGTTAAATACTGTAAGAAAACAGAATAGGAAAATGTAAAAAAGGAACAACAACCACCCAACAGTACCGAATAAATAGCGCGTCAAACACTACACTCTCTATTGTTGTATGCCGTTTCGGTAAAACCCTTGATGGGGTCGTTACACATTGAGATAGGAGATCTGGATTGCCAATAAAACCGTCAGTATGCCATTTAGGGATATAAAGACAGACAACATGTCTATATTGTGTTTATACTATGGCATCCTTTTCTCTCTTTCGGGTGTTTGATGTCATTGTATTTATCCTTGCACACAGTTGAACTACCTCGAGCTCGTTTTATGCTAAGCCCATCTGAAGAGAAGCTGTGTCTTGAAGAAGGTGTTTTTTAAGGGAGATTGGGATTTAGAATGAAAAACCTTCCCGCCGTCCTTTTTTCTTTTTCACTGGGCTCGAAGTCATTTCATGAAAAGCACCATAAAAGCTTTAAGGACGGATAACATCATATCAAAAGGAAAATGCGCGTCACATAAAGGAAACTCTTTTCGGTGTGGGTGTATGCGAGGGGAGTAAGAAGCGGAGCGGGCGTAATAAACGTCTGCTTATGTTATTGTTGTTCACTTCCTGTAAATATTTCGCAAACAATTTCATTTTATTTTTATTTTAATTTAATTTTATGTTATTATGCCTCCGTTTTTCGGGCATGGAGAGCGGAAAAGCCAAAAATTACGCAACAATGGCCTCTTTGAGGAGTAATAACAATCGACATCGCTTGATATCTGATAGTATCAGCTTTAGGGGTAGATATTCAAGTGGTAAAATGTTCTTGTCGATAAAGGTGAAACATTTCGGGGTTATTGATATAAATACGATAATTTAGGGTAAAGACCCCAGTTCCGAGCCCCCTTAAGACAAATGTTGACTTTGAGTCCTCGTTAAAAATCAGAATATACAGTTACCAATCTGATATTTTACTGTTCTTATTTAATATTTTATTCTTATTTGTTATAATACTTATTCAACAAAAAATTGTTATAATAGTTTAAAGAAAATCAATAAAAAGTTTAAAATGGCCTTTGTTCCAGTTCCGAGCCGCTCTGATCCCTTTTCCGAACCATCATGTGCCAGTTCCGAGCCTCACATGCTCTCATAGCAAATAGTACCTAACATTATTTAAAGAAGCCAAGATTTTAAATAAAAATAAATATATTTTTCATTTTAACAGAAAAACTCTTCAGGATAAATATAAAAAAATATGTATGTTTAAATGATTGAAATTAATATTAAAAAATTAATTTTTTTTTTTGATAAGTTATTTTTCGTTTATCTATTTTAGGTTTTTTCTTAATTTGGTTTTCTTTTCTCTCTGCTTTTCTTTTTAGCATTGCAGCTTTTTTTTCTTGAATAATGTTCTTTTTCTCTATCTTCTTCAGTCTTCTTTCTTCTTTTAAAGCCTCAGCTTCTACTTTTTTGTTGATTTTTATTTTTTCAGCCTGACGAAAAGGTGTTGATGAAATAGTAAAACTTTGTTTTTCGGTTTGTCGTATCGCTAACCGCGGAGGAGTATCAGGCTTCGTAAGAAACGACGTAATGTCTGATACATTTAAATCACCCATAAAATTAATTGGCATTTCAGATATATTGAAGTTTTCGACGTTCTATAATTATGAAAAATGTTAAGATCACATTTATATAGCAATTAAATATACTATATACAACTTTGGAGCTGGCATCAGTAATTGCTTCAGGTGTCCTAACTGACAAAGAAGGGTGTCGCTGGAGGAATGTCTTGTACCATTTATTCCCAGGGGTGTTATTTTTAAATGGATTTCCTCTAGGCAGGGCATCCAAAAATTCTTTTACAGCAAATAGAATATCATATTTTCTTCTAGAGGAGCCTTTGAGATGACACTGTAATATCCAGTCGACAATTTTCTCTTCTTCTTCATCGGTTAAAATAGGTGAAGGGACACTGATTGGTTTATGCGTTCTATTATGCAAACGGTTTTGTATTGTACCGCGCGGAATCCCATATTTCTGAGCTACGGAACGAATTGTTGACCCTCTCCTTATTTCCTCTAAAGGAACCTGTAATTGCTCCTGTGTACATTTCGGTTTTGGCATATTCAATTACCTTATATCTAAAACAAGTGAATATTTTTTAACTTTATCATAGTAAACACACTTCGTAACCAAAAATATCTATAATAATTCATTATAACAATATTATATTAAAATATTTTCGGTATAATTATATGTTTAATTAAAATTGTATTTTTAAGGAAATTGTCTTAAAATTTGAAGGAGGCTCAGAACTTGGGGCTCGCAACAGGGTCGATGAAAAAGATACATAAATGCCAGTTGCGAGCCACCCGGCTCGAAAATGGAAATTATCAGAAATACAGTACCACTCCCGACCCTCCTTATTATTCTAATTAAATATAAAATTTTCAATGTTTAATAAATTACATAATAATATTTGTAACATACACTTTCTATATTGTCACAATACTTACACCAATTATATAAAACTAATGTTAAGCACTATAGTGTCACTGAAGTTTCTTAACGGAAACTATAAGGAACTTGCCGTTTTGTGGAACACGTGTGTTCTTTACGAATTCTGTCAACAATTGAAAATATTTCACACCAAGCCTATAGCTGAATTACTAAAAATAGTTGAAAGTGATTGCTAAAAATGGTACTGAAGGAAAAACTGTCATGAATTCTTAGCTATTTGTGGAATTAAAAATGGTGGCTCGGCACTGGCGTAGGGCTCGCAACTGGGTTCTCTACCCTACTAGTTTTTAAATGAAAGCTCGGGTGCTTTGCCTTCTTCTATAACAGCATCGTCTTTCGATCAATCCTTACGGTGGAATAGTCGATCCCCATAGAGTCCCTTATCAGCAAAATCCAAAAAAATGTTTAGAATTTTCAAAAAAAAAAATATATTTTTTATTAGGCGAATAAAGTAATATTCACAAAATTTAAGATATATATTTTATTTATTTGTATAATAATAATTATTAATAAATTCACCCAAACAGTCAAACAGAAAGGAAAAAAAATATTTATTGAATTATAATAAATAATAATGCTTTATCTACACATGATTTAGTTAAAACTCCTAAGGTACACGCAATAATATGAAATAAGGAATAATTCGAAAATAAGTACACCACACGAAAATTAAAATAAAATAAAATAAATAATTCAAATAAATAATATAAACATAAATATAAAAGAATAATTTATTAAATTATATTTATTTAAATAAAAATAAAATAAATAATAAAATAATAAAAATATAAAAATATGATATTGCCAGTTTATTGTAATATAAAGAAAAAAAATTTTCGCAGGGCTTTGAATCAATAAATGGTTCAAATGGTTCGTGGATTCTTAATTTTAATTGGAGGAGTATTCCATAACTTAGTTCCGTGCACGAAAATGGACAATGGGCTTAGCTTACAAACGTATCGTTCTTTTTCACACGCTCTGCTCTATTTTGCAATGAAGATGAAGCTCAAAGGAATGGTCCTAATTCAAAAAAATTATATAATACGAGTATAAAGTAGAACTGATATTATACCGTTCCGTTATACCTTTTTACTTAGATATTTATTAAAGAAGTAATAATTACGCAGGTACTAGTATTTTCCGGAAGCGGAAAGTATCTAGAAAAAAACAATACAAATCAAAATCAATGCAAATTTTTCAACCTGAACTGCTAAATCGTTTACCAATCTACTATTATGAGTGGAACTGAAAAACGTCTACCAACTTTTCGATTAGTTCAAAATATTAATAATTAATATAATATTAGTTACCCATTATTTGTAATTTGGAATACATTGTCGGTGGAACCAAGGTACATACGTAATCTATTATTCCAACACATTTGTGAACACTCCTTGCTAAACTTTCAGTTACTGTTGTGAAACATTTCAGTTAATATTTTCATCTGGACTTGGTTATAATAAAAGTTTTCGCTCGGAATAGTTTCGATTTCACTATGGAAGTTTGGTTTCCGCTTCAGCCAACTCAAAAATTCTCCATTAAGCGTTCAATAGTTGCGTCTGGTTCGGTTGTAATTTTCAGCTCTACCATTTTGTTCGTTTTTTTCGAAACTGTAGAAAAGATTGAAAATAGTAGAAAATGAAATTTAATTAAAACGAATAAATTTTTTTGGGAGGAGAACGTTTTGCTTTATGGTGTTCGACGAAATGTTTGAGTTGTAAAATAGGCAGATGTAAAATAGCCGAAAAGTTTTTGGTACAATTGGAAATTTCAAAGAATAAACTTTCGTCAATAGGAAAAGAGAAGTCATGAAATGGAAGAATTTATACACCGAGTTCTTTAAACATATAGATATAAAAATAGAGTGGTGGGAATTTGATAATTACCCACATGTGTACATATGTATATCAATACTAATAAAAACTTTACCGGTTAATGAATTAATAGATTTTTGCGACTGAAAAAGGATTTCGCTCGAGCCGGTATTGTTGTTTTTTTTCAATTCATTTGCTCTACAATGCCCTACTGTGATCTGAATAAAGTCAGGAAAACATGCCCAATAGTACTCAATGTTTTTGTCCATCACTCAATCCCTCCTTGGCATCCAGTTCAGATCAAGTCAAATATTGGACCACGACTTTTTGTAAATCGTAAATCAGTGTTATCATCTTAAGGTGTTGAAATATTTAAGAATAAGCCTGGTTTGATGGATTATTGGTTGGACCATCGATCCTTAACAGATGTTAAGCTATAGCTTATTGCTTCCGCAACTGAGTAACGTTTACGTGATCAAACATTATGGAAAGTAACCAATGAGGGTACCTCTCTTTTAAGTTCTAGTACCAAACCACTAGTTTTCAGCTTGAAATTATTACTTTGCTTGCTACAGCTACATCCCTTACTAAATCAATATGATATTAAATGATGTAATCAGTCCGGAAATAGACAATTCAATTCAATTAGCCCACCATAACTTGATCATATAATTCCGCTATCATCATAAAACCACTCATCGTCTTCACCAAAGTTACAATTCAACTATACTTTAACACCGAAACGAACACTAACCTACCCTCGAAAAACACCACATATTTCCATTTTTATCCGTCGTTGTATCTGGTGTGTCAATTTTTTACGGCACATCAAATATGCCACACGGATAAAATGTCGTCAATAAAATGATTGTCACCGGATAAGCAATTAAATTTTGAGGTTGGAATAGAATATAAAAGGCGGACATAAAATGATCGTAAAAACTCCTTCCGTTACGGCTATATGCTCCTGGTTTGAGTGCTAAGCGAGCGATGATTGTAGATCTGACAGACAGACGTCTCGACAGGCGGGTATTAGGCATTATGACCTAAAAACTCGAAGCTGTTGGGCCAGTTGTCTATCATCAACCCCCGGAATAACATTACTTGCTTTACTACCGTTTATACGAGTATTATTTTTGGCTTATGGATAGACGGAACGATTCGAGATGAGCAAAATACACCCCTTTCCATATGCTGCGGTACTGAGTGCGGAGTCTGAGATTCACATCTTGGTGGCGCTACGAACTGTTGCATATTCGTACGTACTCCATCCTTCCGCCAAATGAGACATAAATGGGGGCGCAAGTTTTTGAACCAAAGATTTAACAGCTCCGTAAAATTGTCGTAAAAAATGAATAAAAGAAAAAACATTATAACAGAATTGAAGCCCGCACAAGTTCATTTTCTGTGTTGCGATTTTTATGCGTCTGTGATGGAGTAGAAAATAATTTGTCGTGATAATTTTTTACTTTACGACATCTGTTCGGTAACTGTAGTTTACGTATTATGTCTGCCGAATGGATTAAATTTGGTTGGAATAGTCACTTTTCTGTTTAAGGTAGAAAAGTCCGGAGAATATCAATTTGGTTCTATCGCAAAAACAAACGATTTAATAATAAAACCAATCAGTAAATTTCCCATCGGATTCCGGGTTCCGACACACTAACATTTGATTCAATTATCGGACATTAATAAGATTTCCTCATACTTTTGGGAATCCCCTCATGCCAATAATTTATTCCCAGCAATCCATCCTTGGAGCTCAAGCCGAGGACGTACGGAGGAATCGCACCTCTTTCTGCAAGGCACCGCATAAATTCTTATCTCGAGTTTCGTTCAGCTAATTTTTCCATTATCATAATGCTATGGCAGGCAAGGAAATGCCCAAGCAAAATCCAAGGTTCTCCCTATTCCTGAAGCGTCGTCCTGTAGCATCCCTTCACCCTCTATGTGCCCTTTAATTCAACTAATAAATGAAATTCCATGCCAGAAAAGTATTCCCTTACAGAAATTACTTCGTTATGCTATTAATAATATTTTTTGCTGTTGTTGTTCTTATTATTATTGTTGTATTGCTGGCTGGTCTCGGGTAGGTAATAGGTGGCGCTGGTCCGGAAAGTGAAGGGTGTACGGTGCGGCATTTTCTGCTGATGCTGGTGCGTAGAGCCCCCCATTATTTGTGCGTGGCTGAATAAAATTGACGCCAATTATCAGATAGCCTCAGCCAGAATCCTTAATCTCAGGAGGGTTGATAACAGCACTTTGCGATATGGGCTTTTGGTACGTATCCTTTTCGCGTCCTTCCACTTAGAAGGGATGTTTTTCGTCTTTCGCTTAGCGGTAGTAGTACGTCTTCAGAAACGCGAATATTCCTCGATAGATATGACTAAGAAGGTATATACGTAAGTTATATGGTGAAATTTTATCGGGACCGATATGGAGTGAGAAGAGTCCGTGAGAAATGCGGTGGAACGTAGTGTTTTTTGGTAGAAGGTAAGATGCCAACAATTTTCTTGGTTAGCACTTTAAAGGATTAATTTAGTCTCAAGGGACTGCGATAAATATGGGTTCTTGTTACTCAAAAGGAGTATTGTTTCAGTAGCGAAGAAATGAATAAGGAAGCTCAGTTGGATTCAAGGCACACAAAAATTTGCTAAATAAAAAAAAATGTATCGTGGATTTATGCTAGAGATTTTATTACTTCAGATCTCAGAAGTAAGATTCAAATTAATGTTTAATTTCAATGTAAAATTGCAAAAAAAACATTATTGCCGTATTGCATATTTTTGCGGTAATAAAACTTGTGTTATTGTACGTGCCATGCTTCTTTCCTCAATGAAGTCTTGCAGAAAATTCGTCCCGAATTTTACATTAACTTCACCAACACGTGCCCACTTTAAATGGGAAACTGAGCAACACATTTAGATATATCATCAGAGTTAGAGCTGATATACTGATCATATCTATTACGCTGGATTTCACAAAATTCTTTATTGGTGGTGTTGGCCTATGAGTGATGGCTTTTCAAGTTTATGTTGTATCTAGGAGCTAACAGAAATGGCACATCAATTTTTATATGACTTACCTTTAAGTCCAACCCCTCTGAAATAGTAAACTCGTGCGATTTCCACTGGCACTACTAGGCCGCTAATAATAATGAAATTATGTCTAATATTTTTTATATGTATGTACATACATACATTTATAATTCCGTCCTATTATAATTAATAATAATTACTCTTTGCCAGCTTATCCTATAGCAATTAAAATATACCCAACACACCGGTTTGACTTTCTCATAAAACAATTAACTAAACGCGTCCATTTGCAATTCCGCTCACAATTTCTCGAAAATTCACGATCCACCTGCCCTTCTTATCCTGCCAACCAAGAAATTATCCGCACTCAAGTGGCGCAAATTTGCCAATTGCGATAAGAAGCATAAACGTTCTTACCTTAATATATAGAGACCTGGTACAGGGACATTTGAGGAAATATTTCACCTCAAAATTCTAATTAGAGAATATCTAAAACAATTTCCGTGCAATTTGTTGGAGTCTACTATATACACCATTGGATTCTTCTTCCTTTTTCCAACATCTTGCAAAGTTCCTTTTGGAACACAAACCAGGAATGCTTAAGAAATTTTACAACTATTCCTTGTTCCAAGATGCCTTGACTCCCACATTTAAGAATTACAGTATATGGGGCGATGCAAAAGGGTTATGTAGTGTCTGAAGGTATTTTATCCCGTACTCTCCTCCCGGTGGTCGCTATCATTGATTCCTGGAATAAGTTCTACCCAAAACCGTCGTAGTCATCGTCGTCGTACTTTTTCCTATCCTTGTAGACTGGATACTGTAAAACGTGCACCCTCATCTCTTACGGACTGCTTACTGGCATAAAATATTCACGACGGTAATGCCGAATTGATCTAACCAGAAGTTCCCTTTGAAACACTTTACGAAATTAAAATTGTTTGTGGACTTGTGTGCTACACGAATACCCGGTTAGATACCCGGTTGGGTTGCAAGGAGTGTCTACCTCAAACCAGAAATGGAACTGGTACTTTCTTGACATTTGATGAGCTCACGCTTCAGTTTAGGTTATTTTTTTATATTTTTATCGACGTGATCTCTTGTCAGTTAACTTTATCTTTTCATTCACTATAACTAGCCGAAATGGGTAATTAAAAGTTCAATGCGCTATTGAGGGAGATACAATAGGTTGGGATTTTCGCAACGCCACGGGAAACACTGTAACGTTTTTCTCTTTCTACCATGCTAAAGCACAAAACTTCCTTCCACTTCATTAAAATTTTAATGTACTCCACTAATATGTTTGCGTTTAAGAACAAAGCATTTACGAGATATGAAAATCAAAATTTAGACATTTTGTACCTATTCCATATAAAAAAAATGTTTTTAAATATCTACTTCCACAGCATAGATGCATATAGACTGTAGGTTTCAAGTTCCTAACGTGGTCCGTCCCTAACATTTGAATTTATGAAATCTGATCGGCCTACAGAAAATCGTAATTATGTTTTGGCGAGTACTTGAGACATGAAACGCCAAACATATTTCCGTACAGCGGACGACTCACGATGGACAGACTCGTATTTTCCTACCTGTGGAACGTAACAAACCATAATTTCAGGGTAACAACTTTTTAGAACTATCAGATCTTCAGGTATACCCTTCTCTGAAACCTTTAAGTACAACTGCTATAAATGTATTAAACAAATGTTGACTAAATTATTCTCCAAAACCAAGTTTTTCTTCCTTTTATTAATTATTTCAGAAGAAGGAGGCAACCCACAAACTTTTCTGGCAAAGCCAAAAACTGCGTTAAACCGCAGCAAGGGGCAACCGAGCTACAGCAGCACGGCATAACCAATTATTGCGAACTCGTCAAGAATCCGCTATAGCGAAAAATCCTATCGGAACAAAACTTTCTCATTTTCTAGCTTAAAGTGAAATAATAAAATGGCGTCATAAAAGTTTATGATTTGTGAACAAAATTTTCGGGCTCAGTGATTTCCTTTCCTAACATTTTCATCTGCTCCGAGGGGAGGTCGACATTCCAGGCAAAACATTGCCAGGTCAGAACAGATGCTATAGCCTATTCTAAGCTATGCTGTAGATATTTATGTTGGCCTTGCGTCCCTCCTTTGACATAAGTTTATGTCAAAATTATAAAATTTGTCCGGTCGTCTACTGTACTTTTATGTACATATAATACTTCAGACTGGTCAGTGACTTGACTACATCTAGACCCATTACAGGAATCGGCAAAATAAAAGCACTTAAACGTTCATAAAGTGGACATGCCAGTTGTCTTTGTGAAGCTCATCAAAACGGAACAGACCAAAGGGCGTAATATATTTAAAAAAAACACACAAACATAAACATCCTAGAATAAAACACCCTAAAAATTTCGAATCCTTCGCCCCATAACGAACCAGACGTCGAGGGGATAAGCAATTGCACATCCGCACAGAGTACTAGCGTGGGTCCCGGTCCTTAGCGATATGATGGAGATATGGTAAATCCTGGCACCGTATACTATAGCAAACCACTCCGCCTCTTCAGAGGGTTTGTGAGCTCGGATAGATAGATGCTGGGATACATTCGATGGAGAAATGGTGAAACCCATCAACCAAAAAGTGATGTCATAAAATTATGCTTAATGTCTTTGAAATTGCTGTTTTTAGGAGATAACTCCATAAAGTAAATTACATTGCAATTGAATGTGCGGGCGGTTGATACTATTTTGATATAACCGGGGAATCACTTTTTTTGAATGAACTTTATTACAAAGTGCTGGAGCATCTTCCCTTTTTATTATCGTTGTAGGAAGCGGATCGTCTCAAAGGATTTCAGTTACGGGATAGTTTTGTATGCAAACCACAAAACGGCGATGAATATAGGCTTATCGTTCGAGGGTCACAGTATACAAGGATTTGATATGGTAAATTCTATAACTTAGAATCATGTTCGGCCTGGTGTATTACTGCACCTCGTCTAGACTTAAATTTGAGAATATTAAAATTAAAGCTTTACTGGAATTTTTCTTATTTTACTCCACTTCCAAATTCCCTTCAGCAGTCATCAGATGTCTTACATATAGAAAAGGGTGAGGAGACTTTGGATATTTCTCTTATTTCCCTAATTTCTGGCTTTATCTTGTTCAAAAAAAGAATATCTTTCTTTACTAATGTGACGAGATCCCTTAGCTATAAATGTTTCACATATACCTTAATGATAGTCTTTATTGTAACACATGTGCCAAGTTCCTACTCGGTGTGGCCTTAAAACTTGGGTGGTATCACTCATGATGCTACCACAAGCAATAAATAAATAATAAATAAATAATGATAGTCTTTACTAATGTTGATGGGTTGACAAATTAATATTAGGAAATATAGAAATTGGAACAACGCATCGCGATACTTTGGTCAAAGAAAGTCAGATAGTATGCAAAATTAAAGAAAATTTAATTTTATTCAATTTAACTTCGTGCGTTATGGTGTAAAGGAGTACAATTCAGGAGAAATTTGCCATAACTTCACATTACAGAATCCGCTATTCGAAGTTGTAAGCTGGGCAAAAGTGGGAAAGAAATCGGCGTCAGAGTTAAGAGGTAGTCTGCGAGTTTTGTCTCCATATTATTATTAAGAACATTGTTTCTTACTTCACCTTCTGCTTTTCCTCTGCGAGAATCGTCCTGCCCAATTTTGAAATGAAAAACATGCTCCTGGTGTCCAAAGTCTTCCTACGCTCTTTTATAGCGCTGAACTTAGAGGTTACGAAGAAAAAGTATTAAAATTAAAAATAGTAATTAAAAGTTCCAAGCAAAAGTAGTAGGAATTGTAAAAGAGTAATTCCCATCATGGAAAATGAATTCCTATACCTAAAAAACAGTGTTTAACTTTTACAGTGATTCATTTTACTTCGATCATTAAATGGGGATAAATTGTTCTTATTGTTTACTGCCACTATGTACCTAACCTAACCAGGCCAACAATTGTTCTTCATTGATGGCCAAATACATTATTATTCTACTTTATCCGAGACACTTTTGCAACTTCCTTAACTTTTTCCAGATCACGAGTAAGGCGCAAGAAGAAGTTGTTCGAGGTGTAGAGTCATTGTTCAGGTTAATTTTTTAAATAGTATGGAATAATAATAAATAGAGCAATGACTCACGCGAGATAAACCCTATTAATTTTAAACCACGAGTTCTATTTCGTTTACAAGACAAATGAAATAGAACACGTGGTATCAATTACCCGGCTTTATGCAGTACAGTGTTTTTTTTAAATTATAACCTATTTTCCTACTACTACTACTATAAAAAAAACTTCAAGGTCGATATCACACCAGTCAAACCAACCGGTCCAATTATTTACAAGGCGTAGGTAGATTAGCCTAATAATCCATCAATACCCAGAAAAAGTACAACCCCACACCTAATAATGCAACTTGTCAACGAATTGACAAGGACGACCCTTACCATTCCACCACTCACTGGCTGACAGCACCCAAATTGCTCTTTGAAGTCATCAAAAACGTCACGACCTAGGCCAATGCTAGTTGCTTCCGTCAGAGTATCGTCCTTACGTATAGACGCACGAAAGTGTGCCGTTGACATAAATTTCATTTTTATTAACAAAACTGTCTAATAACAATAAAATGTCCTGAAATTCAAGGACATCGATTTTCCGTAAGCACCGCTTCGCTTCAGCCAAAACCATCCTGTGTTTGTGTGTGATTTTGAACGGAAAAGCCAACAACCCCTAGAACGTCGAAATGTTGCGAGAACATCTCTTGCTGTTACAGAGTAGAAAGACAGACACGATGCTGATGAGTTGGCGGGTGATGGAAGGGATATCCGGAAGGTTGGCAAGGATCCGTGCCGTGGTAGGCAGGAGTCCAATCGGAATCCAGAAAAGCTGACGGGTTATACCACATAAGAAAGTGGGCTGGATGAATAGTCCCCCACTAAATCAAGATTGCTACAATCGGCTTGGAGGATAATGTGACGTCATCGACTAGGTCACACACCGACCACAGCTTACTGCTCGGGCAGCACAGTCGCTTGGGGGCTGCTTTTGCGCACAGTCGACCCATTCAGCACTTTTGATTCCTTCATTGAGGAACACCGTTTTCGGAGCGGGTACGGGACTGTAATTTCCGCCAAGTCATTAGGCAAAACTAAATTTCTTTTCGTCTGAGTGCTGTAATTTCACGTCACTTCCTGTCTGAAAAGTTTCTTCCGAGTTGGGGGGTGCGATTGCCAGACGTGGAAAGTATCGACAGCTATTGATTTCCAATTCAAATTTTGACTGACACGTCACTCGTTGCTATCGAAATTCGTTTGCCAATAGGAGCATTATGCGCGCTCGTTTGGCGGCTTGATTTCAATGTCAATGTCGTCATAAATGTCGGATTTTATCTCCACGTAATTTATTGCCCTGTAGTCGTGGTGCTTGCACACAGCACACACGCTGATAGACAGATGCAGACGTATAGAGAGCGGACTTTTATGTCGAACTCGTGACGGAAATAAAAACAGCGACAAAATTGGTAGATAAGTTGCGAGGATATTTTTTCACTAGAACGAAGTAACTTGATTGGTGTTGCCATCGAGAGCGGAATCAATAACGGAAGCGCCGGTATTGCTAAAATCCACGTCAGCAACAGTCCACTCTTGTAGTTGATTGATGAGGACTCCGGTTTTTTGTAGGTAAATAGGTGAAATTTTTGTGGAGCGTTGCGTTTAAAGATAGGGAATGAAATTTAATGTCTTTAAAGGAAAGATCAGGATATACAATAATTTTCTTGAAATAGATTATGTAGTGGCCTATCTATACTTACAATATTTATTCAGTCTGTATGGTCTATAGGTTATACCCATATATATATTTTGTCTATGAATGGCAAATGTAAGGTTATTGTCTAAACAGACATAATACCTAGTTCAGAATTGGAATTTCCGATTTATGCATATAGATCGGATCGAACACACTAATAACCAGAATTGAGTAAAATGTAGGAGATCAATGCTCGAACCCTGTTACCAATCCAAATCGCTTTACACATTCTTTCACGTAGAACTGACTGTCTTCTCGCTTCACCGTAGCACCTGAGCAATCTTTCAGACGGGGTTATATCTATACTGCATGTTTCGTAGGTTGTTGTTTTTCTCACTGGAAACTGATCGAGTTGTGCAGGTTGTTAGGATACCATGTAACAATATCGATTAATCCTAAAAAAACAAATATTTAAATGTCTCTGCAATTGTTTTTGTTCGTACGGGCCAGCTGTTTTGGCTAAGCGATCGAACAATTTCTCTCTTTACCTCGATCTCTTGCTCATAGCACCAAACTTTTAGGAAACACTTGGAACTGAGGACACACTCAACTTCTGCATATTCCTATACCTAAAACTATTGAAAAATTAATGTGCACCAAATTTCAGATTCTTCGTTTGAGTTAAAGTGTTCTGAAGTAATCACCCAATATTCGTAAACATGTATTCTCCGTACTTACTTTTGTGTGACAACTTTAATGAATAGATACAGAATTTAATGAATAGATACAGAATTTAATGAATAGATACTTTCAAGTTCTTTTACTTTCGAACAGACGGATGGACATACTCCCCATTCCTATAGTTGGAAATTGCGACTATCATAACTCCATTGGGCAATGGTTTGAAATTTTCAATAGACTCCACAAATCCAATTGGTGTTAAATTAAATTTAAAAAAAAAACGATCCGCAATACCGCCCGATATAGATCGGCGGCGTGCGTCACACTGCAACCATATTACAAATGATGCTCTTAGGTTGCACAGTGCTTTATCTCCAACCCACACGTTTTATCGATTCTTTTAAAATTTACCTGCTCTTCAAAATAAATTCCAGCAATTTGTTATGGAGTCAATAACTCAGACAATTCACAATATCCTTGCACGAGGTACGTATAAAAAAGTATCTTGCTTTCGCAAGTACCATATATAGCTTATTGATTTCTCCATGCCATAAGGACTGCACTTCGCATCACAAGAGAGGATGCTACAGAAAGGCCCAGATACGGAACCGAAAAGGAACTGAAAAGGAAGGAGTCCCGACCAGCGGGTGGCTTAGGCGGAAATGGGTATAGGCTATATAGGAAAACAACCACGTAGCAGGATAAACGACCTCCTTTATCGGAGATTCTTCATTTCAATCACATCAACAGCAGACATTTTTGGTTGTGACATGAAGCTTAGGGTGGCCTCTAAAATTACCTTCGACTTCGCGCCCTGCTTCTCCCGGACGAAATCGCTTTTCACTAAACATTATCCGACCAAAATGGGGACTTTATTTTGTATATGTTTTACATAAATAGTGAACAGAAAATGGCCTAGGGACTAACTTCCGCGACGTCACAGTGTTACGCAGGTCAATTTGGTAAACGTTTCCTAAGGATTAAATTCAAGTTTTTTATGGATTACTTTGGAAAGTGATATCCTTGATTTTTAGTTAAAACAAAAATTATGGTAAACCTTTCCACAAAATAAAACGTGCGTCGAAGAGCGTTTAAAAATATGAAGTTAATATTTTGTTGTACTAGGTGTATAAATAGATAACACGAAATGTATTTTGAGTAGTGAAGCATGGATGTGTTGCGTATAACTATTTTAGAGCCCAACTTTTGTATCTCGAGAATCAGTTAGCATATTATTTTGCTATTTACACAGAAGATACACTCAACGAATCGTTACTTTGTTCGTAAGATTTCAAGCTTAGTGAAATGAACTATTTATTACTGATAAACTCTCGAAACTTGGGTCATATTCTAATCCACATATAAAGTTTAAATTCTAATTATAACTCGTTTCACTTTTTTTAGATATAAATTTAATTCAATTTTAAGTTTCATTTAATTTAAAGTTTATTAAAATTCTAGTATAAATTTTTTAAGGGTCTTTTCCTTGTATGGCTAGACAAATCGAAGAATGGCCTCCTCGAAAATAGTTAATTTACCATACCAATTTATTTGGCAGTTCGTTAACATTTAATATTTTTGTCATTTGAATTTTAATTTTACTTAATTATTTTCTGATAATACAGCATTGTGATCGATTTTTTTAAAAAAAAAATGCTACGCCGTACGCAAAATCGTTTTAAAGCTCCCTAACGCTTGTGTTTTTTTAGGTGCATGAGAACTTAAAATTATAATACAAGACAGAAATATTGTTGGAATGAAAATTTTTTATTATTTTCTGGTAGATAATTTTATGGCATTTATTTTTTAAATATGATTTCCGTCATATGTCCGCCGCGACTACGAGTTACATGGTCCATTCGATCAGTCCAATTTTTGACTAGTTTTTCCAATAAATCTGGACGTATGGCGTCAATAGTGGCTTGAATATTGGCTTCCAATGCTTCAAGAGTTGCTGGTTTGTCGGTATAAACGCATGACTTAATATAGCCCCATAAAAAGTAATCCAGAGGCGTTAAATCGCACGAAAGAGGGGGCCAGTTAACAGAGCCACTTCTGGAAATCAAGTTGTCACCAAATTGATTTTGTAATAAATCGATTGTTAAGCGCGCTGTATGGCAAGCTGCGCCGTCTTGTTGGAACCAAATGTCGGCGATGTTTAGCTGATTAATTTTTGGAAACAAAAATTCAGTCGGCATGGTTCGATAGCGCTGGCCATTCACCGTAACGGCAGCCCCTTCCTCATTTCGAAAGAAATAAGGACCGATGATGCCGCCAGCGTGTAAACCGCACCAAACAGTCAATTTTAATGGATGTAATGGTGATTCGTTAATGGTTCTGAATCGAGAAGAGTAAAATTAGTGCGAAAACGATCAATAACTGCACGAATTGCTTGCTCACTGGGCCAATTATGTTGAACGTAAAATGGACGAAGTGCTCTATGAACTTCGCGAACAGATTTATTTTGTTCAAAGTAAATTTCCACAATTTGGAAGCGTTGTTCTGGCGTTAAATTCATGATGACTTGCCAAACCTTGCTGAACAGAAATGTCAACACAGTTTGACATTCTCAGCTGTCAAACCACAGTTATCGATATCGATAGTTCTCATGAACCTAAAAAAACAACCCTTATTACATTGAAATTTTTTTTATGAATAAACTGGGTAGGCCCCTTGAAGTGACCAAATTCTGTGGGGTGGAGGTGTGAGGGGGAGGAGGGGGTGCGTTTTAGGAGGAAAATTTTGGATTCTTGATCTCAGCAACCGCTTATGCTAGGAGGCTGAAACTTGGAATTCATATAGAGATTTGATAGTGCACCCATTTGCATAAAAATTGTCAATATGGGTGAAGGGGTGTGGAAGTGGGGTTAAAAATAATGCATCCGATACGCAAAAAAGCCGAGGTCGACACATTCTAAGATCCATAGCTCCTAAACGGTTAATATCACAAAATTGAAACTTAATTAATATCTGTAGGTATACTAGGAGAATAGATCGGAAAGAAATTTTTGATAAGGGGTAGTGGCGTACGGGGGTGGGAAGTGAATAACTTTAAATTACGATATCTCACGAACCAATTGCACTAGACAAATAAAATTTGGTTTGTGTATAAAGGTTCACAAATGAAGTTTGCTGAGAGTAAAATTTTTTAAGGGGGCGGCGGAGCATGAAAGTAGTGGGGATAAGGATTTTTCTAAAAAATCACTTCTCATATCTCAAGAATAGTGTAAGATAGATGCTTAAAATTTTTACCGAAAGTAAGTCTAATAGACCCCTAGCAGAAAATTTGGGTGTGAGGGTGTAGAGGGTGAGGGTGGAGGAGGGTGAAAAGGAAAAAGTTCCGATTTTTATATCTCGAGAACCTATATTGATATAAAGCTTAATATTTATATAAAGCTATAGTAGCAGCATGTTGGAAAAATATAATTTTTTATAGTGGTAGTATGGTACGGGGTGGGGGGTGGTTTTCCTAACTATAGAACGGCTTATGCTAGAAAGTTGAAACTCGTTATGTATATGTAAGTCAACTAGAAAAGTGATTTTGATTAAAAAAAAATTCAAATATCCATTGGTGTACAGAAGGGTGGCAAAAAAAAATTATCAGTGAAAATGGAATGCATATATTTTCACGGTTTTCCTCATATCTATTAGGTCTTCCCAAATATTGAATTCATTTTTATTCTGCGGCTTCTTCATATAAATACCTAGAAAGAGTTTGCAGGTTTTTTTGAAATTCAACCCCTAAGGGGGTGGAAAGGGGATTGTATACTTTTTCACAAATTCTGCCATATCTCCCAGGTCTGATCAGATATAGAATATCTTTTTACTTTCAAGGACTTGCGCAATTATCGCCTAGAACTTGTTTTTAAGTTTTTACCTTTTTCTGCCCCTATAGATTGAACACGTTTTAGAAGTGATAAAAAATTTAATTGGTTTTTACTTTCTAGTGTTGTTTTTGGATATTCAACCCCCAAGTGGGTGCAAGGAGGTTGCATATCTGATGATATATCGAATTCATTTTTACTTCCCAAGGTTTCCTATATAAGCGCCAAAAAGTCAATTTCAGTATTTTTAGATATTCAATCCGAAGGGGTGTAAGGGGGTTGTATGCTTTTCAAAGCTTCGACATATTTTTTAGGTTTGATGAGATATTAGATCGCTTTTCACTTCCACAGACTTTTTATATAATCGCCTACAAACCCATTTCTCAGTTTTTCGATATTCAACCCCCAAGGGTTTGCATATGTTTTTACAAGTTTTGCCATCCCTTAGTTCTTATGAGATATAAAATTGGTTATTTCGGCATTTGATGTAATGACCAAAAAACCATTTTAAAGATTTTTGGAATTTAAAAAACCAAGGGGATGTCAAGGGTTTGCTTACGTTTTCACAAATTTTTCAAAATCCCTCGTGTCTCATGAGATATCAAGTTGTTTCTTATGAAATCGTCTAAAAACCTATTTCATAATTTTTTCGAAATTCAAACCCCAATTCGTCATATCTCTTAATTCTGATAAGGCAACAAATTCGTTTTTACTTCTATAGGCTTTTAGTGTAAATAATATACCGAAATCCGAATACTACACGGACTTTTCCAAGGCTTAATCGGATAAAAATCTCTATTTTAAATATTTTTTTTTTAGAACAAAACTAACTTTCCAAGAAACCTCATAATTTTGAAACAACTGATGATATACTCCGACTTTGAACGAACTTTGACCCGAAAAATAATAAAGTTTCACCTAGACCATTGGCAGATTTTTTATGTATTCTTGAGTTTTATTCAGATTATAGTTTAATTTTAATTTTTTTTAAATTTAAGGTTAAGGAAATAATTAATTTAAATTTTTTTAATTTTTTTTTAATTTTCATTTATTAATTTTTATTTTATTTAGTTTTTAAGTTCTTATTTTATTTTTAAATTTTAAGTTTTGTTTGTTTCAGCCTTTTTTTATGAATTCTTTATTTAATTTTATGTTTATTTAGTTTCCAGGTTTTAATTTCAATTAGTTTTTTTTAATTTTAATTTTAAATTTTACTTGATGTTTTATTTAGTAATATAAAAGATCTAGTTACTCTTTAGTTCTCTTTTAATTAGGTCTATGTGAGAAGGATTCAGAAGGAACCGCTGAGGTCTATGTTATTTCTTGTGTTTTTTTCGAATTTTATTTTCCTTTTTTAAAAGTTCATGCATCTATGTATTCATATAAGTATTTTCAAGTAATAACCTATGTATTTAAAAAAATAATAATTTTACTTGGTATTGCAATAAATATACTTTGTTTTATGTGCTTTCTTCACAATAAACCACCTTCTAACTTGTTTCCCTTCATAGTTCAAAACTGCGCCGGCATCACGCAGTTTTGAACATATAAGTGCAATAAAATCAATTGACCCGTAATCTTTGACCTTATCTAAGTACTCTTAGGTAAGTAGCGAAATATTGTAAATCGCGAATCATTTTCATAATCAGTAATGCTAAAATGTAAGTTTGCACTATCACGTTTGATTTTAAGTTTTTAGGTCCTTATTTTAAGCCACTTGAAGTCAGTTTTTTATGTTTCAAGTTTTATTAATTACGCTCGAATATTATTTTCTTATCAGTTCTAACTTTAATTTACTTTTTCATTTTTAAGTTTAAATTTCATTCAATCTTAAGTCTTATTTACATACATAGTGTAATGGTTATAACTTAATTTGTTATTTATACGTTTTATTTCATTTTAGGTTTTTATAATTTTTCCGGCTCTAATTCTTTAAAATTTAGTTCTAAAAATCTAAGTGACATTTGTTTTTGGTTTATTGTAGTTTTATGTAGTTTGTTGGCACTAAATTTAACTGTTTCTAGTTTTATTATTAACTTTTTTCAGTTCTACATTTAATTTACTTTTTATTTGGTTAATGAGTTTTAGTGGTTTCAGTTTGTCTTCAAGAGACCGAATGTATTTTATGACGAAAAATACAAACGCCAAGCTCAGAAAAAAGACTTCTAAAGACGAGTCACAAAAGAACTCGGTTCTAAAATTTTAATTTAAGAATTTCGGTTTGAACTACACGTTGTTCCCTTTTTTATATCTGTTTCTATAACGTACTGAATTTACTTATTCACAGAAAATAAGAATATCCACCGTTGTGCTATCAAACACATTTTAATTGTACTCCTAAAGATTTAAAGGATACGAACTGCGTAGTTTTACAGAATTCATCCACAACACAGTAATAAGCCATCAACACCATCGTGCAACATTTTGTCCCGTTAATGCACAAAAATAAATTTTAAGGAATATCTTCATAATGATATATGAATATATATATGTAGGTCTGTAAATTATCGAGGACGCTTCATTTTACAACAAAAAACAGCTGACTTCGAATTAATGCCGGAAACGTTATACTCGTGTGTATCGAAAATAAAGCTTTTAATTAAGAGAGGAAGAACGATGCAAGGGAGTATAATTGCACACCGATCCCCTAATAATGCATGGAGCATGTGCCAGTATCATGTGCTGCCGGAAGATAAAAGGAACAACACAACTGGCATAGCAGTTTTAAATGGTTTCTATGGTAACAGTATCCAAACCCGATGCTGACATCACAAAAGGACATTCTATAGAGTTAGTGGCGAAAGAGAGCACCACCTCTGCGAATCTAAGGTTTGTGCCCGGACCCGACTCGAGATGGTGTATGGTCACAGATGTGCACTATGGCGAAATGCTACCGCAGCACTACTATCGTCTAGAAGAGGATGTTAGTTCTATGGAAACTAAAGCGGTAAATAAGCTGCTGAACAAAGCACCCGAGCATCCGAGCAGGGAAAATTCGACGAAACCCGGTTGTCTGTCTAGTAGCTACACGTCGCCGCTTACTAAATGGATTTCTGGTTAGCTTCTCTTCTCGCTCTTCCTCCTTATCATGAAAAACTTCCTTGCACCGGAACAATATCCCCAACCGCTGAAGTTCTGTCACATCGTTCCAACAGTTCGGCTCATCTCTCCGATTGAAGTTTAAAATTTTCATTGTTTTCACAGCGAACTTCCTGTTTGTAATCCACATTTCGGTATATCACCTCCCGGCGCCATTATTTCCAACATGGAGGTGAAAGGATGGAAAAGATAGAGCTCGAACGTCCTCGTTACCTCTGACAAGTGTTCATCTGGATCCTGTTCTATAGCTAAGCTCAAACGAAAGGTAACTTTAGTAGCTGCTAGGTCCTTGTTGTTGCTCCTCTTCTTGTTCTTCTTCTTTCTTTCTCCAACATTTTATCTTTCCTCAACCGTGGCAATTTATTTGCACCAAATGAAGCTTATCTGGTTGGCATAGAGACGGAACACCGGGTGTGAGAGCCTTCAAATAGCTACTGCTCTAGGACAATGGTCTGGGGTCTTATTGTTTTCCAGGCTGTTGTTGAAAATTTTCATTTAGCCGAAAAGTTTTATTATCCTGCCAGGATCCTACTCCTCGAGTTCCTCCTGAATGTCCATGGCTCGCCTGGGTATAAGGATGTTTTCAAAATTAGAATTATCGCATTGTTATAGTTAGCTACGCGCTGCTATTGTTCCTGCCTTGTTTCCGAATCCTTAGTAGTGAGCTTGACGACATGGTTTTATCTTCAGTGAACGATTGCTAATTACACTTGTAGCTGAGACCAAGCTACATTATTGTCAAGGTATTGCGTTTTGTTTGTAATTACGAAATTGATAACTTTTGGCTCCGTGTGTCATATATTTCGTTTGAACTCCATTTTGAGGTCATAGTTTTTCGAATGAAACTGAAAACATTTTTTTTTAAATAATCGTATTTCAAAAACGCTCACATACAGATGGCGTTCCTCCAATTGCAACTCAATTTTCGCTAAGTGGCTTCATGTTTTCTATCCTATACGTGTGGTCCTCGGACCGAGTACCTACGTAATTAATCATAGTGAAATACAAGGAACCTTAGAACCAGACGGCCCCAAAATGGCCGAAAAAAGAGGAAATATTGTAATAGAGCGTTGGTACCATCATCTTCCCCTAGCAATTCGTCGCGGCACTTTAATTAGAAGTCATTAACGTTTTAATAACTTTTTACTTGAATCCTGTGCAAGTTTGTTGGCGGTCCTGCTCTCATTTTCGCTCAATTTTCGTTTTTCTTTATTTTCCTCATCTCGTTTCTCTGCCGTAAAAGGCTCCTTATTGTTGTTAGTGTAGAATTTCAAACAGTTTTAAAAATATAAAAAACGGTTAAAAAAGTAACAGGGAGACTTAACCGACAAAGTTGCTTGCTCCAAACTCAACCGACGTATTCCAACATGGGTTTCAGAGTAGAGCGTAGTGTGCACGCTTGTCCCGCGCCACCATTAAATCCAATTCACTCCCGTTATATACCGGTAATTACTGTCACGTGACAGCAGTGAAGAGGGTAACAATGGTGACATAGATCGTACGGTATATTCCTCCACAATCTCCCCATCCCCGCCATTGTTAAGCTATGGAAGCATACTTGGAGACACACAAATCTACACTTAACATTAATGCTACAGCTCGTAGCTGCTGCTACCATGGTAGAGGAGATCTACTATGTGTGTGACTCCTCCCTCCCCTCTAGCCTAGTATTATAACGTTATATAGAAAGCAGGAGATGTACAGCCATGTCGGCTATATATGGGCATACACTTACCATTTTCGTTTTGCAATTTCATTAAATTCCAGCATCCCGCCATAAATCTTCTGATAAAGGTGGTTTGGGTTCCACAGGACGACATTTTGTTTTTCCCCGAAAAGCAAGGAAAATTCCCAAAGAGAGAAGTATGGTGGCACACAAACACGAAGAGTAAAAAAAGCCAGAAATTTGAACGAACGAACGAACCCGTCGAACAAAGTGAGGACTGAGGAGCTGAACTGAAACTGGAGCAGAGCAAAAAAAGAACGTGTTGGTAGTTCTTCGATAGTAGGAGCATTGAAGGACGAAGGCCAACTTCTTCCCGTTTTTGCTCCTTTGGATTCTGTTAAGGACGAAAAGAATTCGATCCGGTCAAAAAGAGGATGAAAGTATTCTCAAAAAAGTTTTAGATGCTGAAGTTGTTTAATAGATCTAACTGCTATAGGATTCACCTGTATATAAAAATATCTAGTTGTTTCTTATCTATTAAATTTTATTCACCGGGCAGCAACAACGCTATTGAGAGGCAATTATTTTCCAGTTTCTGAGATAATAAGACTAATACTTAAGTCGGAGCCAAGTTCACTACTTCTGAATGGAAAAATTCCACACGGAATAAGCATTAAGGATTTTTCATATGGAGGGGTCGCAAAAGGAAGATAAAGGGGTAATTAAATTAAATAATTGTAATAAAGGAAAAATATGTGTGTAAATGCCGAATTTTTGACAGGCTGTTGCAGTCTTACAACTGGAGCGAGAATGTTAAACTTCCAACAAAAAGGACATTTGTACAGGGACTACTCGAAGTGAAGATTTTTAGATTATAAAGCAAAATAAATAGATTTTATCGACGATACAAGAGTATTTGTGTGGGAGTTACTAGAAGGAAATTATTGAAGTTATATCATACACATCGATGAAAACTTTGAGCAAAATACCTTACTGCCTTACCTTCGTGCGTTCGGACTGCTGGCCAAACAATTTTTTAGAACATTCCAACAGGCGCTTAGTCAAAAGATGGCTTTAGGTAGTTCCCAGGAAAAATATTTAAAGCATGTAGTCATTCCAATCGATTGGTTCAAATTGAATCAAGCAATGAATTTGGTATTTTTCATAGGTTGGTTCATTTAATAATTACGCATACGTATAATTCTAAAAATCACCAAAATCAAATACTTTTGGGACCAAAACTTATATAAAATATATGCTTTCAAGCTTATTGCGTTCTCGAGTTACCGTGCATACTATATACGTTACAGGAAATCAGATCGCTAGACGTAAAGGGGAACGGACAAACAGCTTTAAGATTTTTACTAGTCGGTTTGGATGAAATTTATCTATTAGTATTTCGCCGAGAAAATGAAAAAAGTAATACATCATTTTTTGTGCAAAGTTGGAGATGATAGATGATTCTTGCCTCATCAGCGTATATGAATGAGAATCTAAATATGTCCGGTATATAATAATTTCCAGTATAAGTACAGTAAGTAATATATACCAAGTTTCAACTTTGTAGTATAAGCAGTTCGCTCGGGAAAACCTCTATATCTTAAAACCTAGATGAAAAATTATATGTTCTCAGACCCGGTGCCAGGAGTGTTTCAAGCCGTTGATTAACGAGCGATTCCACAAGGTTCATGAGCCATCAAAATTCCAAATTTTAACTATTGTTTTGATCTAGTAATCCTAAAATGGGAAAACACTAACTTTCATATTCATATTCCAAAGCGATCACAATATATAAGTAGATTGTTAAAATGAAAAAGTAAAATTATTTCCGATATGGACCATCTAGGTATGTGCTATCTTATAGATCTATCCAGCCAACGTTAAATCGAGCCGGTTCGGGAAAATTATTGAGCACTTGAAGTTTCTCAAAGAACATAATGAGCCAATTGAAGCCCTTAGGGTTAACTTGTTTACAACAACATGGGAAAACTTGACTTTACTGAGCCCTTATTGCATTTAAAATTATTTTATTTAATTTTTTTATAGTTTTATTAAAATTATTAAGGATATTATTAAGTCGTTAAGCGGTTAACTGCATCAGCTGAATTTCCTCCGAAAGCAATAAGAAAAGTCAAGCCCTCTCATGCTATTATAAAAATTAGTTGACCCCTTGTTGCACCAAGGGCTTCAATTTTACTTAGTTTGGTTTTTCCTTGCCGCAATAACGGCATTCATCTAACTATGGAAGCGTTTTCAAAACAGAAATCATTGCACTATTGCTCATCCAACCATGGAATCTTTGAAAAATATTAATTTAATTTTCTAAGTTATTGTTCACTTCTACAAAAATACAGTCGTAAAACTGAGAGAAATAACCTAACACAAGAACACTAAGAGTTCTGAGATATGACGGTATATAGCTAAAATATAAAAAGAACCGAAACACCCAAAGATAGAAGAGAAAAAGTTGGGAATCCCCAATTAAGTCCATTTGATAAATTACAGACAAATACCTTACTCAGGCATAATTACAGTCGCTTTAAGCCTTTGTTGATACAATTTTAAGCTCATCCACCACATGAGACCTTGTTGCCTTTTATTTGTCGAGCCAGAAGATTTATACATCTTTCGTAATAACACCAAACACACTTGTACCGTATAGCTGTCCCTTTTCCTTCCCATCCAAGTTTTCGTATTTCATTTTCATAAAGTCTCTTTCGCTTGCTGGTTTGTGTCCCATATGCACGGGTAAAAGTATGTCCTTAAGGTGGTCTCGCTATTTCCCGGCTAGGGGATCCTAGAGCCACGGAAGGATTTAGCTGAGCCCTGTTAGTACACCGGATCCCCTTCTACATTTCATTCTTTTATATAGGAAATAAGACAGGAATTTTCTGCACAATATGAGTCCTCTCTTGATGATGGTGCATATGCTAAAAGCGGGAACATTACCATTAGACACAAGGACGAGCAGCAATGATTGAACCCCTTTTCCCACTCAACAAGAAAATACTTTCGAGGTTGCTGGTTTGGTCCTGTCTGCTTACTGCTTCTATGCTGTGCAAAGCGAAAGGCTGGCTTTATAATTAAGTCATTCAAACACCTGGGACATGAACGGAAATGTTCAATTCAACAAAAACACCAAGAGCTTATGTACGGAGTTTTCTATCTTTGTGTCTATGGAGAGGAAAAATAGTAAGATTCAAAAGCTTGAAACGAAGAACAGGTCTTGGAACAATGCGTTGATTAGCGTGTTACAAACTTAACTTAACTTTAATAATAACACTTCATCTCGAAATGGAACCAAGCAATTTTTGGAAAATTTAATTGAATCAATAATATGGTCCTTTGTTCTCTGTGTGTTAGTCTATAATCGTAGGGTTCTGCTCCGAATCGCACTCATGCCGTGATACTGCGCTTTTCCATATACCCAGTTTTTCCTTGTTTCACCATGGGTGATAGGCTAACATAACACATCCTCGCTGGAAAATCAACAGTCTTACGGAGTTTCGATAGAAGAACCAAATTACGACTGTTTTCGATTTTCTGAAAACAACAACAGCAAGAATCGTTAAACAGTATTTAATGTAAATCTATACTTTTTCTCATTTTATAACAATCATAATATAATTCTATGAACTATATTTCCAAATGAAACTTCAGATCAATGGTAATAGTACAGACAATTTTAATAGGTTTCAGGACAATAATCGAACTTACAGAAAGCATTTCAATCTTCAATGAAACAACGGTGGGAAGTAGTAATACAATCCAATGGAAGAGCAAGAAATTATTAAATTAAGTAGTGTAAAATATTTCCTAACATTTAAATATACGTTCATTATCAATTCATTATTTAATTTTAAATAAAACATAAAAACAAAAATGTTGTTTTAATAAAATTTCAAATCGTTTTCTAGAAAAAGTTTTCTAATCCAATTTAACAATTTAGAAGTGACAATGTAGGTATCTACTTCAACATTATTTTTACTCTCATCGATGATGAACACCACGATGATGCAAGGACTAAACCGATTCTTGCATAATGAAAACAATATGCATAATTAACTAAACAAATATATGGAAACTAATATGACAGCGTCTTTCTTTCACCACTGTATGTACCAAGTTTCACCTTACTAGCACAAGACTTATCTCCATTTTTATTTTAAGTCATATCGAAAGCAAAGACAGAAAATGCTTAACTAATCTTTGTAAATATGCTTCGCATCTCTTTTTTATTGCGTCCCAATTTTAATTGCAACAAAATGCTTTCTTTATAATTTTCTCTTCATATTAACTTCCTTGTAAACTCTTCCTAAACACTCCTTCGCTTTTCATGTCACTTAAAATATTCACGTCATTTTCCTAGTTCACAAAACTTTTAACACGACAAGTCGACTCGACATTGACGAGGCCGGAATTGCGACATTACCTCCCTAATTTCTAGCATCGAGTTTCTCCGCCACCAGAGCTATGTATGTTATTTTGTAAAGGATCTCTATACGAAACAGCGACTCCACAGTCCTGTAAAGAAATTCGCTGACATGACATTTAGGGGTCGGGGGATGAGATATCCCCATCATTAAATATAGAAAAGCGAAGTATGTCTACGGCGTCGATTGATTTGTTCGTTTTATTAGTGTACAACAGAGAGTCCTTGTAGCACATTTTCGGTTTATCGGAAGCGAGAAGCATCCCGGTGCCGTCAGATGATTTCCGACGCCTTTTGACAGGCCAAAAGAGACTGAATTGTGAAAAAAAACGCCGGACTGAATAAAGTTTTGTATCATTGGAACTCTATCTGCCAATTTTCTGGTACAGGATACGTCTGTATCAAATTTTCAATCGGATGTTCGTCCTTGCTGGCAACGGTCTGGGATGTAGAGACCAGAACATTTGCTAACCTTGCGAGCTATGAATTTTGCATCGTCATCAGTTGTGATTCAATTTTGAATAGTACGTGCTATTGCAAGTGTCCTAGCCAGCACTTAATAATGAGAAATTTTGCTAATCACGTTAAATAATGGGATCGGATTAGGGTGCAAACCGTGCTGATATTATTTCGTGTTAAAAATTGTGAATAGCTGATTCAGGACTGCTTTTGGTTTCACGAAGTAAGTTGGTAGAATTTTTAGAGAAAATAAAGTAAGGATTCGTTATATCCGAGGCATTGATACATTTTTGCACTGTAAGAAAAATTGAGAATATGTATTAGGATTTTCATGCAATGAAAATTTAATAAAAAGACTGAAAAATAGCAAAAATCTGCGTGTGTCCGTATTAATTATGTTCAAACCATTATTTCTTGAACATCATCACCAAAAATTAATAAACATTATTAGTAATAAATATTGTTGTGAGCTAGTTGTTCGCCGGGATTTCAAGTAAAATTCAATTCAATTTGATCAAATTAATAATTAAAAAATCACAAACGGCTTTGTTCATAACTTAGTATACACAATATACAACGCTTCGCTACATATTTGCTGCATATTCGTGAACCGAGCTTTACACGATACCTCGTCGCTGATCCGTCGTCTTCCAGTAAAACTGATCGTCTCACTTTCGGAGCCAACCCAATTGTTTTGCCTTGCTGAGCTTATATACAGTGTGCACTGTGCACTTGAGAGATTTCGAGCACATTCGATATAGTGTGTAGAACATGCTGGAAGTGTGTATGGTTAGATGAATGGTTGTAGTTTTCTCTGGAAACTCGAATGTCATTAATAAGTGATTTACGTTGCCGGAGTATGCACGTTACAATATTCATAAGTTTTCAGGAGGACAATGTATATGATTTAAAAAATTTAATATATGAAACAAACGAACTCAATTTCATTTTACAGGTCTGCAGAAAATATTTTTGGCTTCTTCAAGTATAAAACAAAATCTGTTATTAAAAATAATTTTTTAAAAAATTAGGTATGTAACTAATTTGGGCATTACACTAATAATATATTGATTTCATCTCGGAACTTAATAATAAAAATCAAATTAGCGATAAAAGTAGGTTCTATAGTCACGTCAAAACAACTTAATTTATTTTCCTCCCTTCCGGCAGAAAGGATCTTAGGGCAGTAATAGCATGGCACTACGAATATATGTTTTTTTTTCACTTGGAATACGGGTGATAACTGATAAGCCCATGACTAGGTCGGATTTGAACCCACGACCTAAGAGTTTCTTAGACAAGCGCGATTAGCCATTAGAACGCCACCGAGGCCCCTTAATTTTAATTGTACAAGTGTGCATAAGGAACACGAGCACAAAAATTACTTTAATATGAAACTTCAAATTTTATATAACATAAGAAGTCATTTCCATCTTCAAGCGCATTATTCTTCTATAAAAATCAACATCTAATTCCATTCGACGTCATTACGTCCACGTAACACAAATTTTCAACTAAATCACTTCAACTTTCAACAGGCTCATATCGGAAAATAATTACCACCCTAGAAAAAGAATATGCAAATTTCATCAAGAATTATCCTCAGTAGTGCCATAAAAACGAATAGAAGCATAAACAGAGCATAAATTTGTGTAAAATAACATCGTTACGACTTTTCCGTTTTGTACTCAGCATACACTCGCATGTCTCCAGGGGTCATACAACATACGGGGACGTGTCCTTCTCTACGATGCCCATCACATCTTATCGCGCCATGTAACAAGTGAAACGCATAGTCAATGCCTGTTCCTGTTTTCTCTCCACCCTCACATTCATATAATATAAAAGTTAAATAACAATCTGACACCGAACAATGTGGCAACACTAAACAGCAACAACAACACCAATAAAATGCCTCTAAATGTTCTATAAAAAGGTCAAATTTAATAGCAACTAGGAGAAGGAACGGCAATCTCCCAATCCTAATTCCAACCTCCATCCCTTCGGCGAGGAAAAAAACCCAAGCAGCAATACCAAACCGGGTGGGAGAAATTTAAAACAATCCTCCAATCATTTTCTCCACATTAAGGGGCCACCATAACACGCCACCAGTGTTCGGCAATTTTATTTCGCATTAAGAGATTAAGATCGAAATTAAAATTTAAATTAAACGTACCGAGCACAGGGTGAGAGATGTGGGGGATGCGGATGAAAATGAATACGAGGCGGGTATTTCGAAAATTCGGTACGCGATACAAGATACGAGCGAGTGGGACGAAAGCGAATGAAAAAACAGAGCCCTCTGTTTGTCAGTTTGAAAAGGATATTCGCACGCGAGTAATTTCAACACCCTCTGCCGACTACCGGAGCATTTTTGTCTATTGTTTGGTTGTGTTAAACTGTTCTTAATATGTTTGTTGTTGTACGGGGATTTGTTTCCTTTTGGACCCATTTGAAATTAGATAGGAGGTAATCAAGTCACAGGTGAATAAAATATAGCGGATGGAAGTGAGAAGTAAAATAATACGACGGGTTTTTTTCGCTGCGTATACTTTTTGAACTTGTAGTTTGTTAAATTCACACACATATATTGGAATATGGAAAAAATATTTCTAGGATTTTGGCAATTAAAAAATGTTGAATTAATTTTTTTTAGAAGCGTAGCTGGTGAAGTTTTAACCTCAGGGTTTGGCTGAATGACACATACTCATTTTTTATGGAGATTTGAAATTACTGTAAAAATTTGGTGTAATTTTTAACATTTTAGTTCTTACAGTGCACCCTGGAAAAAAAACATTATCGATTTAAAATGTGAACCATTAAAGCCCACAGATTTTAACAACTTTAGTATTTTTAATAAATTTTATAAAATTTTAATAATCTTGTTGGAAAAATTTAGAGTACCATCTTAAAAGTCCAAAATTTTTAGTAGAATAAATAAAAATCTGAACAGAACAACTAGGGTAACATCGCGAAGTTTCTTGATGATATGATTTCATAAGTTTTTCATATTCATAGCAATGATTGCGAATAGTGAGGAGATGGTGGGTGAAAGTGGTGCAGTAGTCTCGGCTGATATACGACAAGTACGACAAGATACAATGCAAAAGGGTAGTATACTGTAAGAGGTGGTGGTTTTTGCTGCTCGTAGTCTTCCTATACACATCGCCGTTGATATATTCATGAAATGGGGTGATTAATGGCTTGAAAACATTTACACAGAACCTCCGCCTCCCCCATATCTCGAGTATAGGAAAACCTATCCGAAAATATATCCCGTTCCTGGTTCGTAGAGATACTCGCCTAGAACAGGACATAGTATAGTCAGGACGAGGCTGCCTGAAAGAGTGGTAGCAGTCAACCGTTGCAGAAGGAAGCAGAAACCATTGGACGTAGTTGTAATGGGATTGGTGCTAGGATAATCTGAACAGAAATTGTTCGGGAAAAGAAGTGTTTCAGTTTTGGGTGAGAGCGGTGCAAACAACTACGGCACCACCGTCTCTACCAAACAACTGAAGTAACAACAGCTTGCAAAAGTTTTAAACAAAGTCAGAACAACGTCCAAAAACAACAATAATACGGGTCCATACCCATCCGCCGGTTAGGATTAGGGTTTTTCCACATCGACCCGGGGTTGAGTTTAGATTTAGTGTAACATAAGATGCGAATTGGGTTGAAGGGAGGATGAGGTTTCGGTTTTGGAATTGCTACTTTTCAGATAAACTTGATTTAAACTCGGGCAAAATGTATCAGCCGTGACGAGTTTTGAGGGAAAAAGGGGTTTATTGAATGTTGGGCGATGCAACAAAACATTTACGGATTGAAAATGATGGAAAACTAACAAAAGTTCGGTGGAAAGTTTTCGAGTTACTGTTACTGAGTTACTGATGACGAAGATAATTTTTGGAATATTTAAGAGAAAAAGCAGATGAGATTTATTATTGCCCAAATTAAATTCAAACAAGCTTTCCAATATCTTTACGAGGCAAAATTAATTCCTCGGAATGCAAGCTTTGAAATTTAATAATTTAATTTTTGATTCTTGCAGTTCAATTTTTCATTACCATTAAATTAGAAATTGTGGTAAAACAGTCAGCTGCTAAATTGTTAAATGTAAACGCTTTTTCAGATTAGATTTTAAAATCTAGTGGCCGAAATCTGGCAATGTAAATCAGTTATAAAAATAATTTAAATAGAATTTTCACAGCTTCCAAAAACATTATTTTTAACTAACTTTAATAAAATGCCCACTTTTTTTTATTAACGTAGCATCTACTAGTGCACAGTGGCGGCTCGCCACATGAGGCTAGTGAGGCTGAGCCTCACCATTTTACAGAGGAAAAGTCATCAAGCTTAAGGTTGCCAGATAGTTCGCTCCAGAACCCGCCGATTGAGCTTATGAAATAGCCCAAAACCCGCACGAAGACTTGTAGCCCAAATACTGCGCTCAAATTTGATATGTGCTGTACATAGTTGCGATTTCGACGACAAACTGTGCTCCGAAATTCTTAAGAAATACTAATGTAAATATTTACATTAGTGTTAAATTCGCATTTATCACAATTTTAAAAGTCTTGTCTGAAAAAATATTAGGTGCAATAATCAAATTATTCATGAAAAATAATTTGTAATCTTCATAAATCAATAGGATCAAGATAAACTTAATGTTGCGAGATTTCAAGTAAAACACAGTTCGATTTAATTTACTACTTGATCGCTGTTATCGATGAAAATACACTTTTGCATAGAACTGAGTGTCGTTTCATTCTCGCAGCAGAAAAACATATCTCCGGTCTCTGCAGCGCTTATATACTGCATGTGTTGAGTCGAGAGATTTCCAGCATATTCGGTTGTTTGTGTGGAATGCGCAAGTAGTAATACTACATGCGAGAAATGTCTAGAACATGCGAGAAGTATATGGACCTCTCTACGATATTGCAAGGTGGTTGTTTTTCGCTCAAAACTTTAATACCAATAATAAGTAAGTTGTTCGGATTGCCAGAGTACACATGTAACAATAACTTTGTAACAATAACTTTAATTTTTGCAACACATGTCTGTAACCCACCAATCCAGACAAATAATAATTGATAAATTATGAAAAAATGAAACTCTACGACAGTCATCAATATTGGTAAATCTATTATCTCTTGAATGTTATATTTCGATGGGTGTCCTTAACTTGAAAGAAAGTGGTTCATTTTTAGAAAGTAAACAAATAATGAACCGATTCTAAATGAATTTTAGTTTGCAAACACCAGATGGATATCGTGTGAAGTATTATTTTTCATTAGAGAGAACCGAGAACCGAAAATTTAGTGGCAACAGGATTTCTGATATGACGTAGTTTGCAAGCGTTGTATTTGAGCCGGTAACACTAGCAAGTTTAACCCAAGAAACAACTAAAATTCAGTTTTCTAATTTTTATATTTTTATTTTTTCCTTTTAAATCGCCTCTGTTGTAAAGTAGCAAACTAACACAATTTGCGTTGGCCGAATAGCCCAAAAAGCTATAAGTAGCTTTTTGAAATTTGTACCCGCGAATTGAATATTTAAATAGCCCAAATCGCGGTAAATAGCCCAATCTGAGAACCTTAATCAAGCTACTAGTAATTTTTCGTTTTGAAAATGTTACTTAATGATTTTCCGCAGTAAACCGACGTCCTTACTCATAAAGTTTTAGTCCGACAAAGTCGTGTTTTAATATTCCAATTCAGCCTCACCTGCTAAGAAAGGTACGAGCGGCTCCGTTACTACTAGAGAGTCTTGTTAACATCTCGAATCATAAACCCTTTGTCATAATAACAAAAGTTAAGGTTAATTTATTTTAATACTACCTTTCTATTTTTTAATCCTCTTTAACTTTGACGTCTGAATTTTAAGTATAGAGGACGAAAATTCAAGAAGAGAACTATAATAAAATTCTTATTTTATTTTATAGGAAGAATTTTAATAATAATTTATTATGCCCAACCTGATCGAAAATATTGACAAAAATTGCTGTAAAATGAGAAAAAAAGATTATTCGAAATGACTTGAAGCGAAGTATCCTGCAGGACAAAGATTTCTTTTGGTTGTTGCGGGATCGATATAGATTTCATGAAAGACACCCGCTACAAAATTAAAAATTGGAAAATTTATGTAATTTGCGTGCGGAGAGAAAAACTGGTATACAGAAAATGTGGCAAAAGATCGAAACCCGTTGGTGGTATAACGTTTCAATCTTTAAAGTAAGTCGATAGGCCTCCTTAAGTTGTGCAAGTGTTAACAGGGAATATGAGGCGTGGCGATAGCGGAGGATTGCGTAAATAAATTAGTATGCTGAAGAACTGCTAATGATAGGAAGATGTACATACATTTTTATATGAGGGTACTAACTATTTTTTCTATTTGAGAGATTCGGTTAAAGTAGCAATTCGAAAGTTGATGCATGTATATAAACGTACTAGGAAAACATTTTTGATAAAAACAGATAAATAGAAATAAATTTCAAGCAAGGTTTCATATTATAAAATTTTTCCTTGGATCTAAATACAATAATAAACAAAGAACTAATTTTAGTAAAAATCTAAAATGTAACTACTGATGCAAAGATGAAAAATCTGATCACTGAAATTGTAAATAATTGTAAGAACTCTTCTTACAAATTGAAATAAATTTATGTTATGTTATGAAATAAATTTACAGGGATAGGATGACGTAGGACAAATTGCACTAACTAGAATAGCCAGTGTTCCTTTCCTATAGGTGAGACATATTTGTGGACAATTGCAATTCTGTTGCACTCTGACTTTTGTCTCAAACTTTGTCCGGAAGATAATTAAAGTTTCGCCCAGACCATTGAAAATTCGTTTTTTACTACACTAATCCATAATTGATGTATTTTACTTAAAAGTTTAATGGATTTGTTTAATACCAATTTTTAGTGCCAGCGAAGTCGTGGGCAAAATACGTTTTAGGGCTTAGTCAGGCACGTGATTCCATCGGCTCTTGCACATCTATTTAAAAACATGAAACGTCCTACGATGTATTCCATATGAACCTAATCGAAGTTCATCGCTTTATCCGTTCGGTGAAAATAAATCAAGCAGGCATAACCCTGAAGGACTTATCAGATAAATACGTTATCCCTTCAGCCAACGCACATAGTGGCAAAGAGCGAGCTCTTTAGCTCATAACCGTTCCATTTGTAGCCCGACCAGGAAATAATATCCTCAATATGCAATAAATTCTAATATTTGTCGTTTGCGTCGTTTAAATGTATGAGATGACCAGTCGGGGTTTATCTCCTGTCCGGCCTTACGGTTCACATAGGAGGCATATATAAAGGGACTTAACCAGAAGACCTCTATCCAATTTTTTCATTTTTCTTCGGCTACCTTCCTTCTAGCGCAATATCGTTACATGTAGGGGCAAAAGATATGTCCAACAATATTTTCTTCCATTGCCATAACTCTTGTCCATCGTAGGTATTTCTTGATTGCATCCCCAAAGTACAAGCTGGGAGGGATGTTCAGGATCCTTACAGAGGTGTTATAAAGCGACCCTGGAGCCGGTCGCTTATACGCAGCATCTCAATCTTTCAACCTAGGATTCTTCCAATTAGTCTTCGATGACTGAAATTCTAACAGCTAAGGGCGGTGCTAATTATGACGTAATTGCTACGCTGCATAGATATCGGGAAATTATGGAAATGTTCGGACCCATTTTTCCAGCAAATACGGCGTATCGATGTGCTTTATGGGTGCCGAAGTAATTGCGGCATAAATTAATTTCATGGACCAAATGTTCCGATTGGCATTAATTTCGTTCGGGTGTGGAGCAGGCGGCAAGAGTGGTTCGAGGTTGAGGTGAATTAATGTCTTCGGATTCGCTTTCTGGGCCGAGGTTACTGGAATTAATTGACAACAAAATTGAGATGAATGGTAGAATGCGGTGATAGCCATATGTACTACGAATAGGACTTACCAATGGAATACTGTGCACGTCTCACAATACATGTGCACACAGCTACCCAGGTCCAGGCCACCTAACGTTCTTATTTCCGAGAATCTTTAATAAAATATCCAATTTCTTCTTTTGGTCTATGTTATACCATATTGAAAGTATTTGAATGGATTATTTCTGTAACTTAATTAGAGGTAATTTAATTATGTGAAATCGGCTAATGTGCTTAAAGGATAACTGCAGAATCGAGTTAAAATCTTCTAGCTGTAAGCTGCGCTCTTCAATTTGGCAAGGACGTCCAAAAAGTTGGACAATAACAAAATCAACTACAACCGAAGTCGGAATATTATACGATACCGTATTTTCGCATTATTAATCCATATTTTCACCAAAATCTGATAATTTAGAAATTTGTAGTTGAGTTTTTCGTTCCTAATGAAAAAAATTAAGTAATAAATTAATAAGTACTTATTTTGGTAGCAACAAATATGAAAAATGTTATTTTTGTCAATTAATGAAATAAACGGTTGTTGCAACAGATTTTCCATAATCGACTATCGGTTACATACTCTTAGGTCTAATTAGATATCGAATTGATTTTCCTTCCACGGCCTTTTTTTTATAATCGCCACAAACCCAATTTCTGATTTTTAACTTTAGTCCCTAAGGGGTTGTATACGTTTTAAACGAAATCCGTCATATCTCTTAGGTTTGATATTCACTAGATTTCTACTTCCTAGGGGTTTAATGTAATTCTCTAAAAATCGATTTTATATATTTTTCAAATTTTCAACCCCTAAGCGGAAATAAAGGGATTGTGTACGTTTCATGAACTGTTCCATATCTTTTAGATCTGGTGATATGTCGAATTCGTTTTTACTTCGACAGGAGCTATATAATCGCCTAAAAACTTATTTCACCATTTTTTGATATTCAGAATTCAATGATATTCAGAACTCAATAGGTTGAAAACATTTTCGTTAATTCCGCCATATCTCTGAAGTCTAATATCTATGAAGGCAATTTATTTTACCCATTTTTTATTTGACTGATGAATGCTGAAAGTAGTATCTTTCAAGAGGCTATTCTATTGAAATGAAAATTATCCAAATAACCTCATTATTTGAACCAAACAACGAGTGCTTCATTTCGACTTTGACTGCGTTCCGGACTATGACCCAAATTGGTTTTTATGAATAATAGTAGCGCCGGCACTTCTATCGCAACTCGACTTTAACTACATAACGGACTTTGTTCCGAAAAATACCAAAGTTGAGTCCAGACTATTGGAAAAAAAATTGTTAATTTTTTATTGAATTGTATATGTATTATCTATTATTAGAAGTTTTCAGTCATTGATGATTAAAGAAATAAATAAATTACCCTGAAAATACTATTAGTAAAAAACGTTTCGCCTGCCGTGACACTTAGTTTTTCAAAACATGTCAAGCTTACAGCGTTTTATGCTACATACCCAAAAATTCAGCAATGATGATTTTAATCCATCAGTAGTCTCGAAGCAGTATATGAAAAATATATCGTTTATCTCAAAACTTCGCTTTCAATTCAAGTCCTTAAATGTTGTTATTTTATTTGAAAAGTTCAAATTCAGTATATTTAAAAACTAAAGGATTAGCTTTGAAATAAATATCGTATAGGGAAGAGCGGTACTAGTATATTCAATCTGTAGCGAGTCATAAGTCGAAAAATTTGGAGAAAACAGTGGAAATATGAAATGTATGAACGAAAATTTGACTGCGTCGAACAACGCGTAAATGAGTTAATTATGAAAATACACGTACAGGCATATAATACCGCTCGAGAGATTTCATCTAAAGTATAACAATAACAAATGGATTCAATTATTGTTTCGACAGATTAGATGACCCTTAGACACATAATATCATTCATGATATTGCGAACCCTAAATAAAATACGCCAACAAAACAACGTCCTTCTGGAGCTGTCTCGTAGATTGTCTGCGACCTCAGTAAACATCGAATATCATCGAAAAAGAAGGACCGATCAGGATAACAACGCGACTTTCGAGTCAGCAACAAACAACAAAATAGCCTCGCACAAATGCCATTGTCTCGGGGATGTATGTGATTTTTATCAGACTTTACGAATTACAAGACCAAAGATATGAGACTTTCTTGCTTTTCTATTTCTTGTTCGGAATCTCCGCCTTTCAAATATCCCGCATTCAGCGACCTACGCGCCCCTTCCCACCCACCGCCCCACTTGGCCACCCCATTTCGTTCAGCCATTGTTTGTCGTCTGATTTATTTCTAATGACTTCGTCCTTATTAGCTAGAAACCAATTTCATGGCGAAGAGACAATGCGAGAGTCCTTTTCATCGGATTTTTATCGTGGAAAATCGCAACAACCAAGTCATAAACAAAATGGAGGAAGAGGCAAAAAAGCAAAACGGAGGAAAAGAGGACCGTACAGAAACAAACCAAAAAATTAATGGACTTCTCTCGTGTCCGATTTACGGTAACAGGACAAGGCTCTGAGAGTAATGTATCAGTCTTTAGAGTTTCTGATTTTTTTTTTTGGTTTTTACAGTTTTCCTTTGCAGTCGAATGCAACATTTCTATCGGAAAATCTAAGCTAATTTTAAACCGAATCGCTATGCCAGCTATTGATTTTTGCTCCTTTTTACTTATCACACATGACTATCGCTGACTAATTTATATCCTGAAGAAAGAGATAATGAAAAAATTGTTTCTTTCATTTCGTTTCATTTTACGAAGAGAGAGAAAACGCGAAACACTTCGTTGAAATTTATGGAATGCAACTTAAGTCTTGCAATCAATTAATGTCAACAGAGCCAATCTCCATCTGTAAGGATTAGAGACCAGTAAAAGTTTGATAGCCATATTACGGTTACCGTTGCGTAGACATGATGACTCGCACGTGACGACGACATCAAGACCTCCGCCTCAGTATTTTGGTATTACGCGTGACAGTTCGATGGTGTAGTTATGTTCATTTTTGGTACTAACATAGTCGTAGAAAAGAAACACTTCCATAATGAAACGTAGCAAGTGAAAAAGAGGAACTAAACCTTATCACTGCTAATATATTACTAACTTTCGGCCTGAAAACTTAAACAATTCTGATTGATTCAAATCAATCACTACTAGACACCAGACACTTTTAAATGAAGTTATTTTTTCCGGTTATAAAAACTAAAAATACAAAAGAACATCAGAAAAAATTTTTTTTTTATGATTTTATCGCTAATAAGTTTCATTTTCTATAAAAAAATCTATGAAAACCCTTTTCCCTTTTCGTTATTTATTTCGGTTTGAAATAAATTAAGTTAAACAATTTAATAAATAAAATAATTTAATAAAGGGAATACCGCTTAAGTTGAAGTCATACCAAACAATTAATTTATAATATTTATATTTTATTTTATTTTTATTTTAAAATTTTATTTTTGAATTTTTTTTTTTTATCAAAATTAATTGCTCTCTTGAGTTTCTTTACGATCCTTTCTGTGGTATAGCGCAGAGCACTTCTGAGGTACAGTCACTGCTTGAAATATCATTCGTTTACTTAGATCACGGATGAATAGGACATACATAACATGGCTAGGTGGGATTCGAACTCACGACCTCAGTATTTGAAGATAATCGCGTTTAGCAGCTATTCCACCGAGTCGTGCAAAATTAAATGAACAACTTGGAAATGTTAATTGAAAAAAAACTGACTATAAACGGGACATTTTAAGTAAAATAGGTTTAAATAAAAAATTATCATTTCATATCGCGGGTTACGATACTTAACTTTCTTTTTAAATGGACATAATCTGCGTGCTATGTTAGATATTCATATCGGTTCTGAATCACCCTGTATGCGGAAGCCAATGGAGCGGAAAGGACTTGGACTGTGAGGCTGACGCTAATATAGGCGATTGATTTCGCATAGTCAGTCAAGAAAAACTGATGCACTTCAAGTACCGTTCGTACTGCTAAATCTGGACACGATGACTTTTTTGTAGTGCAAGGATTGGCTTATGCGACCACAAGAAATACGTTATGTTGCATAGCTGTTTTGGAGCTCACATTTCCGACTAAAATACAAAACAAACTTTAAATGCAGAAGACTGTCTGTCCAAAGTGCTCTATTATATTTCTTTAAGAATTTGACAGAAAATAAGAGCATTTAATATTAACTTAAAACTAAAGAAAAAACTTTATTTTAACTCTAAAACCCAATTTAAAATAAAGTTATAAGTAGATTGATCTAGAAAACAAAATGAAAATTAAACTTTAAGTTAAAGTAATACCACAATCAACAAAATATTAAAATTAATCGTGCATTTCAGAGAAATTAGCGATATTTTTGTGTTTGTGTTGAAAAGTAAATGTTTCAGATAATTAAAGTGTAGAAAATCTAGCTCTGTGAAACAAAGTAGTACATGTTTTTGTCGAAAAGTGCATGAAAAAACAATGTTACCCTTTTTTTAAAATCTTAACGCCTCAATGAAAGGAAGCTGAAAGAAGGAGATGATAATCGCATTTATATTTTGAAAATCCAATTTTTTTTAGCTTTTGATAAATTTTTAGTAGGTAAATTTTATTATCATTATTGTTCATTGATCTTTTTTATAATAAGCTGAATAAAAGTAAAATAATCTAATTTTTAAGAATTACAGATTTAGTATTAAGTCAATTTTTTGTTAGTTTAAAAAACTTAACAGTATTCAATAACTTATTTAAATAAATAATATATTTTTCAATTTCACTTCATGTCATCATCAATGTAAAATTTCCACATTCAAAAGTAGTACAGTTTCATAATTTCAATTCGGCTTTAATTAGTTCTCCGGTAACAATTTTTTTTTCGAATTTGGTAAAAGGAAAAATTCAATAAATTCGAGCTCCTCTTCTCCACCTTCGTCGGATTTAAGGTCGGTACCTCAAAATGCAAGAATCGGATAAAAAACCTCAAAAAACACATCATTCAATTCAGCAACCCAACAACCAGCAGAATACTCCCTTATCCACAAACCTTAACCCGAAAAAACCCCGTACAGCTGCGATAGTACCACCGAACAGCGATACTCGCTTTTTCTGTCAAGGCAAAGATAAAACAGTCCTAAATTGGCTGGTTGTATGCTACAACAACACATTCAGCGAGGTCGAACGGGAGAAGGCTCGATTTGAAAAATTTCTTGCCATTACACGTAAGGGCTTATATCTAAATTACATGTACACTGAGTAGAGTCATTTGTCACTTTTGCTCCACCAGCAGTATGCAGCGGCAGTGGCAGAAGCAGCCCTCCGTATCTGACAACTTACAATTTCCTTTCCTTTCGGTTGGGTTTTTTCGGTCGCTTCCCTTGGCGTCCCTAGTATTGTAACTCTCCCGACTGCTTGATAGCTAAATGTACTTCTAACATCATCAAACTGATGGGACCACCTTCAACCCCATTTTCCCAGTTTTTGAAAGCGAATACGTTTCGGGCATCTGGAAAATGAAATGAAATAAGGCAGAATTTTCAGAGCTACGACGGAGACAGGGTAGGTACGTACCAGAAACTGGGCAACTATTCTGTTCCTATCTCCGCTACCCGGGTCGCTTCAAGCGTGCCTCCTGGGAAAGAGAAATTCATAAAGACTACGATAATATGAGACTCCATTCCCTGATGTAATTTCGCTACTTTTTTTATCGGTTCACACCATTAGCGTCGCTATTCCCAAAACTCTCCAAGACACTACACCCAAGTTCATAAGGGTGAGCATTGCTGACGCTGAAAATTATGCACCCTTCCCGGAGTCAAGGATGTTTTATGGCGCTGGTGAAAAATTTGTCAACGACAATAGTGTTGTCAGTATTTAAAGAACGACATACAACGTGTACTGTGGTTCTCCTTGAGATATCATAAAAAGAGTTGGAAGCGATCTCCCCATTTTCAAAAAAGTTTTCAAGTGGACTATCAGCAACTTCATATCAAGACGGCTGGCTGCAAGAAAAAATTTATTTTTCAGTAAAATTATTTTCACTTTAAGCAATCAACAAATCGATGCGGTCATCAGGAACGTGGTGGAGTCTGTTATTCCATTCAATGGTAACGAAATTTACGACGTCGAGACATTCAGTGATTACATCGTCAAGCTCATTACCAGAGATAAGAGGACAACAACTGTCATCGGGTCATTTCGAAAGGACGTCATTATCTACTGATAAGTGAGATAAAAAAATCGGTGAAAGCTATTTTCTGTAATGTCTCATGCTTTCGGGGGCTATTTATTTGACAAGCTACTCTAATCCTGAGTCTTGGGCTGCAGACTATTCTTTTCTATATTTTAGTCATCTACATCTCTTACACCAAATAAAACCCTCCCACTCTTTATTCATACTATTACTAATTCTAAACATAAATGCATTATTAAGCATTTTAATTTTCTACCTTTATTTTAATTTTCTGTATAAGTTTTTATTGTTTGAATTTCATTCTTATTTTAATTTTTATTTTTTATTATTTTTATTTCTCATTTCACTTTTCCTTCTTACCTTTGTTATGCATTATTATTATTATTACTGGTTCTTCTTTTCTACATTAATTTTCACGCTATGTTTGATACTTGAATTCACAAAACATATTATGTACCAAATTGTAATCGACGTGCCATATGCCCTCTGGGGTTGGCCGAAATTTTAATGGGCTCGCATTTGCAATCGGGTTCATCTGAAATAAATAAATAAATCTATATTTTAGATGAATCTGTCTAAGTTCAGCCAGAAATACAAATGATATCTTGTAAATTAGTTTTTGTTCCACCAAAATGTAAAATGTTGTTGTTTAAAAGCTGTACGTTGCTTCTTCCCGCCGAGATACGATCTCAAATCGAACGAAGTAAATTTTTATACCTGAATTACATCTGCATACAGTGCTGCATGTATCTCTGCATATGAAACAGTGCACTTTTTCTTGACACATCTAGTTGAAATTATTCGTCAAAACAAAACTTCATAATTTCCCGTATGGCCGGATTCTCGCATTTACTTAATATTAAATCAATGAAATTAACATTTTTGATTACATCAAAAACATATTTTCTATTCTTTATTTTATTGACATATCTTTTTGACATTTCGAAAATTCAAATTGAGATAAAGTTTTCTCCGCGATGTTCAGGACATTTACTTGCTACGTATCACTGCCACGCAGCTTACGTAGAATGAAGATGGAATTATAGTGAACGCGATGCGAAGGCAAGATGTACGCAGGCTGCAAACAAAATTGTTTGATCGTTGTGAATATTATTTGACAGGGTTACTATAACTAGTATCAGGATATGGTGCACGCGACGCGATTATGATATCGAGCGAGTCGCGATTCGCCATCACTATAATTCAATTCCACCTACAAGCCAATGATCCAGTCAATGCAGCGCTGCATGCATTACATTGGAGGACTGCGAAATTATCTGCCGTGATTCAATCTGTGCTGCCGCAGTATGTCAAGTCAAATTCAAATATTAGTCAATTTTACTTTGATTTCCCATCAACTAAAATTTTTAATTATTGCTGGTCTAATAGTCTTCTTTTTTTTTGTAACGTAATACTTTCAAAATAAAACTTTCAAATCTTTAAACTTGGAAATTCAGCTAATTTTTAACGTTTTATATTTTAATAATGGAGTGAGCAAAATTTGAGTGGGTGTATGAAGCAAAGTTTTTACTGCAATGCATTGATTCAGCCATGGAGCATGCAATTGCTTCATTGATTGGATAATGACCTTTGGCGACATCACTCTTCATGCAGCACTGCGCTGCATACAAAATTTACATGTTACTTTTCCATGTAAATTCATTCGATCTAAAATTATTTTTCATAAATTTTTTCTGTTCTGAATTAATGAAAGCAGCAATTTGAAGCTTTTTATTGCTTTAATAAATTACTCAAAAATTTCTAAAATTGAAAGTATCTACTTATTTCCCGAATAATAAACATTTAGCACTTAGTTATGAGATGTGAATATATCGCCTAATGCACATAATATTTTATTTCGAAAGGATCTTAATAGTGCTACTAGTTAAAGTTTCACGAATTGAAAAAACCCTCGCAACTAGAAAAAGGGTTGAAATTTAATTTCCTCCTTTAACTAAATGACATGAATTCTGGTCTTCAAGGACTTTCGTATAAGAACAAAAAAATATTGCACTCAGGCTTCGAGTTCCATTTCACTGGCGAAAAAAAAGCAAACAACCACCCGCTGTCGACAGGACTATTATAATAAACGCAAAAATTTTTTGTCATTAAACATTTTAATGAAGACCTCCATTTCCTAAGTCCATTCACCACCCCATTTTCCTTCCTTTATTTTACGTGCGTTTCTTGGGTAATTTTCGCTAGATTTTGCCTCTGGATGTCCCTTTTTCGAATAGAAAGCGGTTCTGTTTCGAGTCGTAGTGGATATTATGTCCTTAGATGGTCTTCTGAAATTCACGCCAGTTTTACCTCTACTTCGATATAAAGAGGATTGGTTTTTGCGAAAGACGACCGGCCAAACCTAAGACGATACCCTCATGGCAACAAAACTTGGTCATGATGAAGGAAGAAGTATCTAGGGAAGATATGATTGTCTGTGGAGATAGAAAGAGTGTGGGGCTGTGCCTTTTTTTAATTAATTAGAGACCATTAAAATGTTATTCTAGACGGTAATTAGAGCGTTTGTCATAATTGCAAAGTCGGAAATTCAAAGATGGTTTATGACTAAATGGTGTGAAATTACGAGAAGTGCGGAGAAAATTTAATATACTTTTCGAATAAAAAAACTAATTGGAGGTAATTTTTATGAAGTAAGAGCACCTGACAAATGTGACACAGTTCCTGAGTGGCAGTCCATAGAGTTTTAGAATGTGTCTTGCGCCTAAGTTCATATATTCCTTTACGAGACATAACTCAATTTATCTACTGATTATTATTTTTTTGCACTTATCATAATCATAATCATTTATTTCATCCGTAAAATTCATTTATGTTTAGATACAATAAAATGCTTAAGTGATTAGACATGTTTCTATATCTTTACAGCTTTAGTATAGTTTATGGCATGCAGCAATTTCAAATGTTGTATAATTGGACTAAAAATTATACTTAAGGAAAAATTTCGACAAAAACCTTCTACGATTAATGATTAATTAACCTACTTAAAGCTAACTTAAGGCCAACTTAAGGCTAATAACACTTCCACTCTATTCCTCATAGAGGGGTGCTGATCAGTGCGTTAATGAGAGGATTGGCATTGTTCCTAAATTTGTTTATGAAGGATTTTGAGATTTTACTAGCTAATTCGCTAATTTTAGAAACTTTAGCTTCATTATGCAGTCGGAAGGTCGAGTAATAATATGGTTTGTTAAGAACCACTTTCAAACCATTTTTTTTTGTCTAATTTGTAGTTTGTTTTCATGGCAGGTTGCACATATATTCCATATTGGGGCAGCGTATAAGAATATTGGTTGCATGACCATTTTAAAAATTAAAAGTTTGTTGTGACTCGACAGTTTACTTTTACGATTTATTAAAGGGTAGAGTGCATGAATACTGCGAGCTAACTTTTCGCAAGAATATTCTATGTGAGTTTGGAAAGTTATTTCCTATCTAGAACAAGACCCAAATAGGTGATTGAGTTAGACCAGTCTATGGATACGCCATATTTTTTTTTTGCAATTAGTTGCGATTATTGTATCGAAGACTTATCCTCAGATTCTGAAGATTACTTTCGTTATTTTACTCCCGAACGCCACTTCCTTCTTGAAAATATTTTTTAAATAAAATCGACTTTCAAGTTTAAAGCTTTTGCCATGCGATAGGAAAAAAAAAGAAGTTAATTAATTTCAATTTTATACTCTCATTAAAAAATAAGGAAAACACAAATCTCTTTTCTTCTATCCGCACAGACTGTGAGCCAATAAAATCTTCCAGATTAGTACAAAATACCGTAATGTACATTTTCACCAAAAATTTAATTTTATCTCACATATGCTTAAAATTCTGCAATTCGGCACAAACACATAACGCTGTGATGGAGTGACTTTGTTTCATTAGTTGTCAGTTGCTCGAAAGTCCTATTGTAGCACCATGAAATAAATATCCCTCCCTACACCTGCAACCAAAGTAATTCTTCGTAATTATCTCTCATGTATAGAAAATGTCGCTTCATGATTAAAGAAGTTTTACATCGAAAGTAAGTTACCAACTTACCCATTTTCGTACGTAATAGCCAAATAAGAAATTTATATCGATATCCTGGTATTGCGTTTCATTAGTGGTCATTATCCTCCAAGGAGCAATCATCGGGTTTCCTAATGGTCATTCTGTAGGCAATTCGAACACCTTTTTAATGAAGTACTCAGACATTAGATGTTTATTTTATCGGAATACATTACACATGGACATGAGTACCCATACACTAGCATTACGTAATGGGTATTCTTTTAAGGCTTGGACTTGGAAGTGGGTATACATTTTTGATGAAAATTTCATCTGTATCTGGCATGCATATGCTTTGCAAACAAAATATTTTCGGTTATTTTGTTAATTCACCATCATTCTGAGTAAACAAAAAAAAATAAAACACATTTTGCACGGGTATATACTTAATCTAAGCAATCGTACACGTACGACTGACAGCACATTCCTGTAACCTGCACATATTCCTCTATAGACTTCTCACCACAATACAACCGGAGCATAATGTAACTTAAGGAAACGAATATATTTTACTTTGTTCGGCCTTAAAAGGCTTTATCTTTTACTTATTTATCCACACTGCGATCCCATCGCCCTTAGATGTTGTATCAGTCTGGCGAAGGTCCTGCACATCCATATCCTTGCACTCAACGTGGTGATTCCGTATATAGGATAATGCTATAATGTCTAGGCTATGGGTGTTATATTTGGTGTACCGGTAGCTTTAAGCCAGCTTTTTTTCGGGGATTCGAAAAAGGAGCACCACCTTATCGACTCACACCATCAGCCAATAAAAAATCCTTAGAGGAAAGTAGATATTGTTGTATATACGGATTTCTTCCTGACTGGGATGGTGACTCTTCCCACAGTTTATGTGTAGTATAGTATTTCTGCCATTTCTTCCTGTTGTCACGACATAACGAAACAGCCCAAATTCAGGCTTCTCGTAGTAATGAAATGAAACGTCAGGCTTTGAGAAGGGATTTTCTATATAACGGTGAGTATATGGTGAACTACGCTTAAAAAAAACGGGATCTTTTTTCATATTTTCTTTTATCGTAATAATTTTATATCAAAATGGAAATATTAATGCACGACATTTTTTTAGAGACGAATTTTTAATACGATAAGAGATACGCTAACCATGAAATACTCAAAGTGAAATACTCAGGATGAAATACTGGAAACCCATATTTTATACTGTAGATAAGGTCTGAGTTTTTAATCCAGGCCAAAAGTTGAAAACCCCAAAATTGCTTGCTGTCCGTGCATCTGTCCGTCTGTCCGGACGCACGATAACTCAAGAATGTCTTGACTTAGGAAGCTGAAATTTGGTTTAATAGGATTTGTGTTTGTGAAAGGACATAATCGTCGCACTCGAACGTTTTATAAATTCGATTGATTAAAATGTACCCATTTCAAGGAACATATCACATATCAATGGTATAAAAATTAAAATGGGGTATGGTGGTCACTTAAGCTAGAGACCAATACTCTCCTTAAGTTCCAGAAGGAGTGATAGTTGAAATAAATGAAAACATTGTAACACCTGCATAATAAATTATATTTTCACCATTTCATTTTCAATGATCAATTTGGGAATTCGATTTTAGGACGCAATCGTTCCACCACCCCTCTTCAATTATCGGCTGTCTTATTTTTTCCGTTCGGGTTTCGGTCCAATGGGAGCATATTTTAATCAAAATGCATCACTCACACATCCATACCCTGGAAATTGCTATCACAGCTTTTTGAATAGGCTCCACTAGGCACAATATGCATCAGTGGGAATATTTGGTCTCTGTTCAAGGATACGGCTTGTTGGCTTCGCATAGAAATTCGTTTCGATTTCAAATGTAAATTAAGGGATTATCGGGATATTACAAAGAATTCAATTGACAATTCTTTTAATAGGATTATTATGTGTTGTATCTCGCCTTTACGAGAATTCCAATTCCAGTCTTTGTCATCCAGCCATTTTCGATAAGGGCACGTGAATATCTCGGAATGCTCTGTGTTCCTTAGAGTGTCTTTCGTCTATTTTTACGAACGCTAATGGAAATGGAGTAAATTAGCATTTTTAGAGAGTATTGTGATTCGATTTAGAGATAGAAGCTACTCTAAAAAGCAAAAAGTTCGATAACGAAAAATAAAGAAAAAGTTCGTTAGTCGGTTTCAATTACTAAGTTATAAGAGGTGATGATGTAGACAAGGGTTTTTATGCATTTTATTGGTTTATAATTCAAAATTTTAAATTTATATCGAGGATTTTTTACGGTGTTAATTTTTGCAGCATTTCAGATATGAATCATGCTTATAATAAATAGTTGAAACCTTGTATTTTTATCAGTGGAGTGCTGTTATGCTATAATGACACTGACCAGTTTTGGAGTTTTGGAATGAAAAGAGATAGCCAGTTTAGCATACTCGTACAATTGGGAGATTGATGCGTGAGAAACAGTCCGAATAGTTTAAATATGCTAAACTGTCAAAAAAAAATCAAAAACATAGTTTCGGCACATTGTAGCAAAGCAATCCAAAAGAAAATCATAATTTTAACCGGTACCGACATTTGTTTCGACAGTGCATGGTGTATAAACGTTTTAATTTGTACAAAGTACCATTACCTATATTTTACGGGGAAAAATCAGTTGTTGTCCACAAGATGCCGCTAGCATCAAAAATGAGATTTTTTTTAGCCGTAATCTCTTTCTTAGAATATTGGTCGCCTTGTCACATGGAATGATTTTCGTGCACTTTTTCAGCTAAAATAAGATAGCCAGTGTCATAACGGCATAGGCAATTCCTGTGTGTCCAAGAACCACAAAAGAATTGGTATAGGTAGTGAGAGTTGATTGCGATTAGGACACGTAACATTACGTGTGTGACGTATTCCCTTAGTACAAAATATTATGTATTCCTTAGTATAACCCTTGGATTTGAAAACTTAATCGACTATGTTAACATCTATATCCCTACCACCCTCTTAACTGAAATCCAGAATACGGGCTTGCATCAGTCTACGATATAGCTTAGCTTATGCCAGATAGGCAGAAGAACTATATTCTTCACAAAAATGTACAACATTTTGTTGTGAACGGAGGCCTTGGAGTGAATATTTCGACTTGAAAAAGTCAAAATATTCGAAGGAAAGGAAGGTTTAGGAAAGAGTGGGCCAATTCCTACGTCTGAATTGGTGGCTGAAAATCGAGCGGAAGCGACACGCTTGCTGGCGGCCGGGACTAGCTACGGCAGTTGTGGGGGGGTTCTTGCTCAATTCTCAGACCATTTCCTTCTGGGCGGTTGTGATCAAAATTCAGCTACGATGAATTTTGATCGCCACCGACAACTGCCACTAACTTAGCAGTGCAACGGTTTTCTTTTGGAAAAAGAACCGCTGATCGGTAGATGCCGGAAGCGCGATAGCGGTCGAGAGAGACGAGAAGCGAGAACGACAGCGTTGCGCGAGGTTTTTTTTTTGGTTGCGTGCGCGATTTGATAAAAAAATAAGAAGTTTCGTCGTCTTTTGTATTTCGAAATTTTCGCGGTTTCTGGCTTTAATTTGCGCGCTTTTCCGGCATATTTTCAAAAATTTCGAGTCTCCCGAACGACTAAAATTTCGCATAAACATTTTCGGAGCGCGCACTATAGGCGAAAAGTGTAAAATTGGCGGCCAAAACAGGCACGAGGTCCCCACGACGACTCGGCAACACCCAAAAAGCCTACCACCAACAACGCGAAATCTCGTAATTCGTTTTTTTTGCGACAGAAAAACAAGGAAAAACTGCATCAACGATCGGGAAAATCGCGACGGAGAGTTTCCGGGAGGGTTTTTGTGCGACGGCGGTCGGGAAATTGTGCGATATTCCGGTGGAAAAAGTGAAAAAGAAAAAGGTTCGCGATCGTGTGGTGTCAATTTTTTGTTAACTCGCCGCGCTTGTAGCGCAATCGAATAGATCACAAAAAAAAAGGAAGTTTCCTCGAGTGTGCAGAAAGATTTGTGGGAAAAAGTGGTGCTTTGCGTTTTTTTTGGAAAAACCCCTCCGACAGAAGGAAAAAACCGGGAGTGTCGCGCGGCGTGTCCTGTTAGTGACGAGAAATTGCCCGGGGCCGACCCGAAATATTCCAGACGTGATTTTCACTTTCTGACATTGCAATTTCCTTAAAATGATCGTTCAAAGCGTAGCATTTGCTTGGAAATCGGTGTAAAATTTCTTTTGAGGCTTCGAGTCCAGTTTTGAACAGTGAATGTTTGATTGAGTGGTGTGCTTTTATGAAATTCGAGTCCCATATGAGAAAAGAAATTAAATCGTATGCAACTCCCAAATTTGTCGCAAATCGTTTCGTGTTTAAAAGTTTCCTCCGTTAAAGTCAGTCTCACGCTTTATGACCAATAACGACCAGTATTCGCGGAAATAAAAATCGCGTTGAAAAATTCGCATTTTTCAAAGTCTGAAATTCATTTTTCGAGCAGCCGCCAAGATTATGCGTTCGCTAGGCCGCCAGTCAGATCAGTGTCGATTCAACAACGTCTCGTGGGTGTCGTGCTCGTGAATATTTTGCGAATAAATTATGATTAAATAATAATAAAGGAAAAAGAAAAAATAATGGGGTGAGTCCTTTTTTTATTATTTCTATAATTTTTTTATTCTCTTTTGTTTCAATATTTTTTTTTGTTGTAATTTTTGTTTTTCAGAATTTTTGTTATATATTTTGGGTGGCTATATGGTTGTGATTTTTTATTCTATTGTAAAATGATTGGAGGCTAGAAGGCCACACAAAAAAATGAACCCAATCGTCTGAGCTCTCACCCTGAACCTCAATAAGGGGCCATGATAAAGTTGAATTTTAGGACAGTCATGGCTGAGGTAGGGTGGGCAGGCAGGGCGCTATAACACCTAAGCGCCCTGACAAATCGCGAAGTCGCGCACTCCACCGCTTCTTAGTCTTTCACGACCTATTGGGAAGATAGTCCCATTTTAAATCCCTGGAGTAAGCCGACACGAAATTTTTTGTTGTACAAGCCAAGGGTTTATGGTCTGAGAATTGAGCAAGAACCCCCCCACAACTGCCGTAGCTAGTCCCGGCCGCCAGCAAGCGTGTCGCTTCCGCTCGATTTTCAGCCACCAATTCAGACGTAGGAATTGGCCCACTCTTTCCTAAACCTTCCTTTCCTTCGAATATTTTGACTTTTTCAAGTCGAAATATTCACTCCAAGGCCTCCGTTCACAACAATTTATCACAACATTCATCAGGAATAGTATATAATAGTATTCAAAATAGTATTTTTAGCTATGGTCAATTAAAATTTTACATTTGTGTTATAAGGATGTGGGGTAATAACCGTCTGCCAAAAATTAATTAAAATATAATTTAATTATAATACTAAAAACTCGTTGAAATAGAGTAAATTTGAAGAAGGTTTCGAAGAAAATCTATTTATTCGGAATTTTGTAAAAGGGCGGATAAAGCACAGTTGAAATTTGTTTAGCTATTTAGTTAAATTTTTTAAAAGGGAATAATTTTCAAGAGCGGTCTATAGCATACAGCAGAGATGATCAACTGGTTTTCGATGTAATTCCTCTAGGCCAGAGCGGCTCTCGAGCAATATACTAAAAACCATTATAATATTAATACAGTGGATGCCGCTTATTGTAATCACTTTGGGACCGGCCAAAAACAATAAAATTAACCGGATTATAACAATAAACGAATAAAAAAATAAGCGATGAATTCTGTTTGTGGAAAATGGAACCCAACCTTTTTGATAACAAAATGCGGCTTATAACATTATCCGCGATTACAATAAGCGGCATCCACTGTACTAAAAGAATTGGAAATTATCACAAACAACAAGACTAAATGCGAAAAGGTTAAAGACAAGAGCACTACACATAAATGAAGCTTCTGAAATGGGTCCGCAAGGTGTTATAAAGCAATCACCAGGGTTGGACAGTTGCCTCGATTCTACCATATTACACAAACTCCTAGGTCCCTGGATAAGATGAAGTTACCGTCCTCTACACCAATAACAACTCCATACGCATATCAAGTGGTTAAGCGGTGTACATTACACAACCATCAGACTACGTCTAGAAGGCAGCAATGTAGTGCGGTGGCTCTAATGCAATAATGTTATCCATGATAAATGAATTGGGGCTTCTTAATTACTCCCCAAACTGTCGTATAGGCATTTTGCCCTTATAAGAAATGTAACTCAATTTGGTAATGTTTCGTTCGCCTCTATGCGAGAATCCATTGGAGATGAGCTCCCGAGTATTCCACCTCATTCCTTATTCCGAGAGCTCCACCAACTTTCCATATCTTTAGGGGTAGTTAATGGTAGCCTGACTTAGACTCTACTACACTATGTCGTACCAGAACAATCCGGGAATAGTCTCCTAGGGCTTTTCGATTGGACGAGATGGTCACATGTAAAAGGGACATATGTAACATATAGTTGAGGAACTCTAGGTACTCCCGTAACATAGCGTCAATGGCAGTAATAAATTATTCAAATACTTGGAGAATAAAAATTAACTCGACGCCTTATTTACGAATTTCCGAGCACCGAGCAGGTGTAGTTTCGTCCTTCTCGGCAAGTACATATTCTCTTAATTTCGCTATTTTTATACTTGCTTCCCTGTTAGGCATTTGGATAGGTCCGTTGTCCACTTTATGTCTTGGCGCCGCTTAACAAATTGACGATAAATTTTAATTTGAGACTCTCGTTCGGCCATCCAATAAAAGACGAAAAACAAAGAAAAAAGTCTTAGCATGAAGCTACTGGAAAGAGTGTGGGATATGTATGTCAATGTGACGCGTGATAGTATTCGCCAATTTGGCACAACATTCGAAGGAAGCACAATTTCAAGGACGGCGGCAAAATTGTAGCAGCGCCTCCTTGCTGTAAGTGATAGATGGTCCCCTTGTGGCCAATGGACCGCCATTTCTCAACCTGTCACAGACACCTATCGCTCCATTACACACAGGGAGAAATACCGTTTTATACCATTTCCACATATGATTCGTGCATTGTATGCCTTTACAGGACGATGTGGACAGGATTTGAGATTCGGTATATCCAGAGGTTCCAGCATCTTCTCATTTTCGTGTTAAGTTAAGCCATATATTGGAGGACATATAGGAGTATATTATGTTGCATACATGTCAGGCCCGAGAACTGTAGTGTGGTGATCTGCTGGTCCGCTCCTTCTCCACTGTTGGTCCTGAAGCAAGAGCTAGGAGTCTGAAGTAGGCATGAGCGGCGCACACTAATGTTAGCCACTTGGTAGGCACAAATTGGGTAAGAATAGGCGGAAAACATATATTAGCCAAGATTTATGGCCTTGTAATTTGATTCTTTTGAAAAGAACAGGTGGTTACATATCTATGTACATACAGGTAAATGCATGTATATGGTTAATTTTTTTATTAATTATTCAACTTTCAAAAAATTGATAACTTACAAAAAAAAATTTTTTTTTTATTTGTCTTTACCGAATATGGTCTTATTCTCATTCATAATTTAAATTTGTCAATTTTTAATAATTGGATATCTACAGAATTGTTTATCTTTACCTACGTAAAATAGTAGCGTTAAAGTGCTCCTCAGTCAATTCAACTAAGCTTGTATTGATTTTCGTACCTGTTTAGTTAAATAATTCATCATTTTCTTCTTTATTACACCTTATTCTTCCACGATTCCATGAAAAGAGTACATCAACAGCAGCACTGATTGATGCTTAGCAATACATTCTTGAGGGACTAGATAGGGGTTGATATGTTGCATCAGTGTTCGAATAAGTATTTGATACGGTAGACCAGAAATCTTACTCTTAGGACTATTATAATAATTATCTTCTAGGATGACTAAAAACCTGAACAAGTGTAGTTAGCCAAGAACCGTCAATATAGGAATACCTAAAGGATCAATACTAGGCCCAACGTTATATCTGGTTTATATTCATAATCTGCAGTACATAAGACTAAAGGCAAAATATATCGTACATACTACACTACTTCCATATAAAGGAAATTGTCAGAAGCTGAAAGCCACGATCAACGAAGGCCTTGATAGATTCCAGAAGTGGCTACTGAGTAAGAAGCTTACCTCAAATTAGTCGTCCAGTTGCAAAACCAGCCATACGACTATTTTTTGGATTTTAAGGTTTTGGTATCCCACCGCTAGAGTTGCAAAACCAGTCATATTTGCATTTCGGGTGCAAAACCAGCCATATCTAGATTTAAAACTATAATAGGTATCTTATTCATTTAATAAGCATAATATCAAAGCTTTTGCAGGCCAACAAATAATATTTTTGTGATTTTAAAAAAAAAAAAAAGAATAAGGATATCTTGCCCAGAAGCTGCATAATCAGTTTTTGCCATTTTACCACAAGTTTGTTGAAAAAGATATGGCTGGTTTTGCAACTGGACGACACAAATATACAAAACATCGCCAATAAGCAGTATTAACCCTCAAATTGATGAAATTCAACTTCAAATAGCTCAATACACAAAATATTGATAAAAACTTAAGTTGAACACTGCACATAAAGGATATAAGAAAGAAAACTGCACCGATCATAGAAGTTATAAAAGAAACAGTTACCTACATACACATATGATATGAAAAAAAAGAAAATATTTCAACGCTAATGAAGAAAAGCATTAAGTGGGAGGGGTAAGTTGCAAAATTCCATACAAAACTACCGAACTTTTGGTATATAATTAGCTTTGTTTTGATCGTTTATTTTTAGACAACGCAATTTATATAACGGCTATGACTTTTCAAAGAAAACAAAATTTTTTCCATTACTTTAACATTTTATAACTCGTGAAGTAAAAAACTATCATTAAAATAAAACGATCAAAATGTGCAGGATTTCTTCATGAACAAAACAAACAAAAAATTATTCAATTCCGTTTAGTGGATCCGGAGTAATATGTACCGAACCATGAAAAACATGGTTTTACAGGAAAGCGTATAAATCATATGTGGACATATCATTTTTGACTTGTTGAGGTTTTGATTGGTGTTGTGTTCTTTTTCTCATACAGTGTTGATCTTTTTTTATTTATTTGCAATGCCCCATTTCCTATCCTGTGTTTAAAAAACGTACAAATGTTTATAATCCCATGAGTAGGAGAAAAAAAAGTGTAGTCGAATCAGATGAAGGAACTGAGTACCCTAGGAAGGTACTTTTTTATACATATATTTAAAACACTTCTAGTGGTCAGAAATTGAACAACCATTTTATATTTTGTTCGTATAGATATGTACATTGATTTAAAATAATAAAAAAAAATTTATTTTCAACCCCTACCACTTAAGGCAATATATTATTTACCAAGGCTGACGCCATCTGAGAACTCTACCTAAATTATTAAAAACTGAACATTCAACAATTCACAAAGTTGGAGAAAATAAAAGTAATATGCGACATCTAAAATAACTTCATTAAATCATCGATCAAAATATCATACGGCCAAGAAATGCAAAATTTAAATAAAAGGAATTGAAATTCTATAAGACAACCACATCGACCTAGGAATAAAGAAGAGTCCTATTTATGATAAGCAACACTTGAGTTTAATGCATTACTGAGCGACATTCGATTGCAAAAGATGGCGTATTTCAGAAAAAACCAACGAAGAGACATCTTACATATCCAAAAATAATAAACAAAATATAGTATGGGGATAATTTTTGTCATGCATGTTTATTATTAATATTCTTATTTTTAGTTTTAAGTTATTTATTATCTTAGCGATGATATATTTATTTTTAATTTCACTTGATTAGGTAAGTGTTTATTGCATTAGTGTGCTGATAAGGTTAAAATTCTACCAGTTCACTGAGCTGAGAAACTATTCTGTCTTCAGTTCTTCGGGCTGAGTGAGAAAGTGTACCCTTGACACGGAATTTATTCATAAGAAAACAATAACTCTGTCTGTTAAAATTATAAAAATAAACAAAAACAAAAAGTGTGAAGTCCAAATACCATTCGAATTCCGGACACAAACCTTTCCCGCCGTTCTTTTCTTCTGTGTCGCTTCAGAGCCACCTATACTTAATCCAGTGAACTGTACAATCTATACCAGCAAAAAGGTTAGCGTTGAACTTACTTTAACATAACGATTCCGTACTGGGTTCCCAGCAGGCACAATTTCGTATACTTTATGTCGAAAAATTACCGTATAAGAGTCGAATAAACCATGTAGAATTTTGGGGAATGATGTCAGCGGTTACCATATACACAACAGGCAGATCGTACCTGTAGAAAACTAATCGAAATTCTACACATTTTCTACAGCCATTGAGCTCCATGGGACAGCGAACGAAAACCTTCTCCGTAGAAATGTAAGTAAGCCCCCCCCCCTATACTTCACAGGATCATTTCTGTAGTATGTCTTCATTAACTTTCAAGTCAAATTGAAAGATTTTTGCGCAAATGACCATGTAAGTAAGCACCCCCCCCCCCCCCCCCCCCCCCCCCTAGAGATAGCATATACTCAGCTATTACAAAAGACTTCGTATAAATGTAAGGAAAATTCAATAGATTTTCTACACACATCTATCACAATATGTAAGAAAGGGATATAACCTGCGTAGCCACACACATGCAAGAAGCAAGAAAACTTTTAAGCGTCAAGTCAAATAAAATTTGGATTCCGACGTATTCCGTGTTTAACCATTCGACTCTCCATGGCGATACGAATTTCATCACTAATCGTATTTGTACGGATTTTATCACATGTATTTTTTTTTTAGAAAGTTTCAGGATATCTCAAGGCTTGACGAGCTGCATTCATTTTTTATTTTATTTTCAGCTTCAGAACACGAGTTACAAAGGTTTCGAGTTGGCAACGTAATTTTGAAGTCACATTTCAGGTACATTTTGCATACTCATTTTTATTACTTCTATCTTACATTTAGAATATAAGTATTCGAAATTTGGTAGCTGGTTCAGCGTCAAGACTTTATAAGTCAAATTTCAAAGCCCTTCATTTCTCTATGTAAAAGGCGGATATAAAAAAAATTTGCGAGCAAATACCCGTTGCACCACTCATAGAAATGGAGTGAATTTTGTACGTACAAAGAACATACGTATATTACGTATAAGCACCTGAAATATTATACGTATAATCGCCGTAAATATTCTATGTCTAGTGCTCTTCCAAACTATACGTATAGACAAACACAGCGACAGCGGACATCCTACCCTAGAATTCTACGGTGTTTATCCGGCTTTTCTACGGTCTTTTCTTTCGTATAGTATACGAAATTTTGCTGGGTATTTATACGCAAAAGCACTATACGTGGAATATTTACCATCCTTCTACGTACATTCGGCTCCTTAATATGGAAATGTAGAATAATGCATACCTGACACCTAAAAACTGAGAAAAATTATAATACAGCTTAACAATCTGTTGCTTGTGTCCTGCATCTGCCTCAAAAGTTACCGTTCAGGTGGGTGGAAATTATTTAAATATATTTTTCTTTTCTTTTCTTTATTATTATTTGGAGAGTTGAAAATGTGTAGTTTTGACGATTTTCCGGCGGGCATGTATTGCCTGCTGGGATTTGTAGCGAAAATGGCTCGAATCTCAACTAACTTCTCACCGTTGGCCGTGTCTAGAGCTTTGCGCTCATCTAGTACAATTTACTTTGGGGAATTAGACATTAGATGAAAAATGATACAAAAACAAAAACAGTACAAACACGATGATTGCTGGTTGAATGTTTTTTTTTAAAATTTAGGGGACATTTCCGCCGAATTAAATATAAATTAGAAAGTTCTGCTTCTCCTTCAAGAAAATTATAATGGTACGTAAAATATTTAAATTGGTGCCGTTAAAAGTTAAACTTGCGTTTTCTTACTGTACGCTATCAAACAGGAGAATAGCGACGACGAGGGCATTGACGATTTAATTCAGCGAGCTCAGATTATTATTGAAAAAAATCGAAGACGCAACAAAAAAGCTTCAGACGCGGCGCTACGAAGAGGTAAGACAAACAGTGCAACAAATTAGCTTGCTTACAATAAATTAACTGTCGCACTCTTCCTATTACAGCCTTACTTTACGTACCGCGTTCTGAAGTTCTCGAACCCGAAATATTGCCAGCAACAATTTCATCGACTGAAAATACTCCCCGAGTAACAGAAGCACCTCCAATACTGTCATTATCGCCACCAACAACTGCACTGAATCTAGATTTAACTTTAAGAGGGTCCGAATCGCCTTCCTGCATTCCATTGTCCCCAATTAGACGAGCGTGTACAAGCATTGAATCACCGTCAGTGCAGCAACCACTAACGGCAGCTGGCGACGAAGACGATGTCATATTTGTGGCATACGAGCCAGCAGCAAACGTGCAGATCGACTTAACTACACCAAACATTCCAAACAAACGATATCGACGCACCAGTCAAATGGCCAACGACGTCGTAGTCATTGACTGCCCGCCGTGTGCCAAAACGATCGCAGTCACAACGCCTATAGCGGATTCTCCACAACTGTCCGCAGCTTCAGAATGTCTAAATACTGCTCCTAGCAGGCAGAGATTAACCCTGGAATGTCCCATATGCATGGATTCCTGCCGAAAACCGACTTCAACGTTTTGCGGGCACATCTTTTGTCAACAGTGCATCAAGCAAGCTGTGAAGATTTCTAAGAAATGCCCGATATGCAAAAGAAAACTCACGGCAAGAGCCATGCACCCGCTATATATCTAATGTTTTTTTTTTTGTTTACTTATACCTTAGAATATGATCTTATTTAATTTTCATGAATGAATGAATTTGTACAATTTACGCTTGTGGATTTTTTCTTGTTCCGCCGTAGCTCTTAATCACGCTACGTTAGGTGGGCGCATTTTTATATTTAGCCAAACTCCGGAATAAGACTTTCTTCGGGGACGTGAGGTAGGTATGGAGCATTGGTAATGAAAACATCCTTAAGACGCTGTACACATTGCACACGACCGAACGAATTTTCGTTTTTCGCCTTACTCTGTAATTTTTAGTTATTGAAAAAGTAGTTATAATCGTTAATTATAACATTTTCAAGAATATCATAAAAGAAAATCTTTAGAGATTTTTAGTTTTAATTGATAATAATAAGAAAAATGAATCCGTCGTACGACTAAAAATATTCGTACAACGGATGGATATTTTTCTTATTATTATCAATTAAAACTACACATCTCTAAAGATTTTCTTTTATGATATTCTTGAAAATGTTATAAGTAACGACTATAACTGAAGATTTCGCAATAAGCCGAAAAACGAAGTCGTATCGGAAAATTCGTTCGGTCGTGTGCAATGTGTACAGCGCCGAAGACTGAATGACCAACCACACGACCTCGAAGAACATATGATTTGGGCTGGCAGTTTAAATAGTGTAGAACCATCCTGCCTTGCGGGTCCAGGATTAGCACTATCAAACCACTCGAAATTCTAACGAGTCTAGAAAAAGCCCATCGATTTAGTAAGTAAATTTATTTCTCAAAATAAAAATAATTTACGCTCTAACAAAAACAAACCGATGATTTAAATACTAAGCAAAACAAAAAAACGCAACTACGAAATAAATGCGACGCAGTTGCCTCAGAGGCTGATAGAATTGTCTGAATTGTCGTCTGTTTCCTCGGAGTCAGTCGTGTCCCACCCGTCATCCGACCCGTCCTGCAGCTCTTCCATTTCGTCGGGTCCCTGTAAGAAACAAGCTTTTAGACAACAATTTTCTGCCACAAGACCGTTTAATTTACTACTAGTCCAGTTTGAATATTAATCTCAACCTGCAGTCGTATGTCCATGGCCATCAGAACGGCCGTAACAAAGATCGGGATGGTGACGCGACACTTCCATGCTAAATTTGTTAAAAACAAGAAAACCTCACCGAATTGAGAGTCCATTGACGCTTCTAATTGTCCGTAACGGCTAACAACTATTTGTGCACGTTAACTGAATAAAACTAGGGCAATAACCGGTGATGGGGGGAGTGGGGACGCAGTGCAGACTAACGACTTGCAGGCTCGCTCTCTTCAGAAGAACCTTCGTCCAGAACTCGCTGCTCCTCCAATTGGTCGTGCTTAACGATGTTGACCGTTTCGCCAACACTTAGCGGTTGTATCGGCCGGAGATGGCGGTAGATTTCGTGCACTGCAGAATCGCCCGAAATGACCGGAACGTCTAGTGCCAGATCGCCATCGCGGTCGACGTTCAAACTTTCGTTGAGCAAATTCCGAATGCACTCCTCCCGCTTGGCAGTTAGTTGACGCAGAATGTTCGGGTCGCGTTTAAGCCGTTGCAGTTTTCTTTCTGTAAAAGGACTAATCTTGAAAAGACAGCGGACCGAATAAAAGACAAGCGATAAACTTACCTAGCGCTTCCAAGTATTGTTGCGAGTCGGGCAAAACTTGACGGCCAATCAGGTCGTGCACTTCGGTTTCCGGTGCAAAATCGTCCTCGAACTCGTATTGGTTTTTATTTTCTGATGCAGGATCAGTAGATAATTCAAAATCAGTGGATTTTGTGCTCTCATGAACCGCCCACGGATCCGTCATATTTTCAAATGTTTTGACATTTTTTCGTATCAAACAATTTTTTTCTTTCCATCATTTGACGTTTCGTCGAAGAAATTGTACTAGAGTGTAGAGTAGAAAAATCGGTAGATAACAAACGCAGCCACTAGACTGTGAAACGAAACGATTGAATTGGAAAAAACAGCCCGTACTAATATATACTTTATTTATGTTTTTTTGTCTTCATTAAACCAGAACAGATTCTCACGAGCAAAGAAAAATTTTAATTAATTAGCGTGGTTGTTTTATTAATTATATTGTTAGTTCTACAGTTCATATATCACCTCTTCGCGGCTTCGGATAGTAACCGTGCTCTTCCTCGACAGTATTGCTGATTCGAGGACCCAGGCTCTAATTTATACAACAGGCACAAATTTATTTTATAACAATGGTTTGAACAATATTTTGCACTTTACATGAGAAACGATACAACAGAGCAACAATAATTAATTTTTATATTTTCAACTCAAGCCATTTGGCTGGATTGGTAACAGTAATTTTTTCGACTTGGTCAACAGTAAGTCCTTTGACATGCATCTTTGGCAGAACATTACTGTAAATATGGGAATAACCATGGCCTCCGAAGGATGTCTAGAATACAGTAAAGCAATGAGAACAGACTGAGAAACTCAAACTCAAACCAGACTAGACCTACCAAACGATGTTTAGTATGAATATCATGCGACATCATAATTTTATCTGCAAGACCCTCCGAAATTAACTTCATCAGATTGTTGATCCTTTGACCGTCTGAAGGCATATCGACCTCTGGATGCAGTTGATAGTACGAGCATTCCATTCCGAATAAATCGTATTGGATATACGTGCCCAATTTAGCAAATTCGAATAGTTCGTCCATGTCGAAAATTGTTCCTGATTCGAGCAAAATATTATATGCACAAATTGTTATTGGTACAAGAAAGGTTTTTACTCACTGTCTAAATGGGACATAACACATTTACTGGCCTTTCCACCAGCCTCCAGGTAAAGTCGCACAATTTCGAAAGGAGCCTGAGGATCACGTCCAGGATGGAATGACACACCACACCCTAAAACTTCCTGAATCTCTCCTGTTGCTAGGATAGCATGTTTCTCGAAATCTAAAAAAAATCATTCTTTAAACACCTCACATCACAGTATTGCCGTGAAAGATGTTACCATGTAGCGGCCATCCACTTCCAACCTCCCCAATAAAACCGCACTTGACCATATCCTTCCCGTTATTAATTTCCACACCCGTGATAATCTCCTTGGAATATAAATCGGTCATTTTCTCCACACCCATACTGAGTACCTCGGGTGACTGTAAATTGTAAATGTAATGACCGGTTCCCGCGACGACATGAACTCCGGTCGATTTTGAAATTTCACACATGTACGGTATGTCACGTTTTAGTCCGTGCGATGTATTCTCGACGATTGTACCGCCTCCTAACTTCTTAAACAGTTCAATGTCCTTTTTGATAGCATCTCGCGTTTTCTCATCGTTGAATATAATATTATCGGCGCATGAATACGGGTACTGTCGGACGAATCCGACCGTTTCCAATAAAACTTTCTTCTCCAAAAACGGTTTCAATTCGTCCGGTCCTGCGACTGTGAATCCTTCGAAATTTATCCCGAAATGCTCGTGTGGTAAGGTTCGCCCGAGGAGATTCGGATCGATTGGGCCCAGAACTGGAAAATAAATGATAAGCAACGTCATTACCGAGTTATAGGAATTCCCTTAGTCTCAACAGACATTTTTTCAGTCAAATAAACATTAATGCCTATACAAAATGCTAGGATTTTATCGTCCTAAATACATTTCGTTCTTTCGAATGCACGCTATACTTTTCCCCTTCCTTCAAAATCTTTTATCTTCAAAATCCAAACACGAACTTTAGCACTCACATTATCATCTACTACTATGCTACTATACTACATTATATCTACTACTATGCTAAAATTCGTTAAGTAATTATAGTTTACTATTGTTTAGCACGACTAGAAAAAAAAATAATTTATTAGCTATATCAAACCTGTACTGTAATCCAACGTACATGGTATTTTCTTCAAAGATTGAAATCAATTTGATCGGTTAATCCACTCGAAACCTATCAACAAAATTTTTATGCAATATAAGCATATCAGAGGAAACGTCTAATCAGATGAAAATTTAAATATTTAGGTACACCTATTTTTGGTTATCATCGTTGAAGGAGATCTAAGAAGAATCAGCTCCCACTTCCAGTTCATCAGTACGGAGCGTTGGGTTCGAAACTCGCTATTTAAAATATCTTTCTAAAAATTTCGAAAATGAAATCTCATGTTTTTAAATTCTTGAAATTGATCACTCTCTCCATTGCCTATTTTTGCTTGGGATATTTGTAAGTTTTGGCAACGTAAAACACTTAAAACTTATTAACAGTATCTATATGTCCTGAAAAAATATTTGGTTTACATCGCGTTCTGTGTTGCACGAATAACTTCATTGCAAGGCTGTTCTCAAAAATCTCAACTTACCCTTTTAAACACAAATTTTGTAATTACGCCCTTGAGGTTTTATCGGATGCCCAGTCGGGCAAGAAGATTTTCCCAGATGAAAATAAAACAATTGCCAGAAGCAACCATGATCAACCATGACAATTACAAACCTCTCTCAGTATTACCTAAGGACCCAATATACCAAAAAAATTGTTATATGTATTGAGGCAGCAGGAAACTGGGTTCTACCTCCCTCAATCAATATACAAATTTCCATAGGTTGGCATTTTTTTCCAGGGATAGCAACAACTAAAATTCATGTAAACCAATTACGGCCAGCATTGGTTTGATGGGAGCAGTTACTTTTATTAAAAAAAAAAAATTGGTATAACATAAATTCTTTTTGAGCTCATACAAATTCGGAAGGTACCACAAGGGTGTTTTTGGTAAATAAAATTAAGTTTGCTATATAATATTCCTCTTAGTGGGTATAGGGCAGAAACAGTGTTCTTTCCGAACCGTTCCGTTTCCTTTTAATATACTTTTTCCTCTCAGAAAAGGAACGGGAACCCTTTAACTTTATAGTTCCGTGCTGGCATATAGGCTACTTAATTCTCCGGAGTGTTTAAGTAACTTTAAAGCACCTCTAGTTAGTTAGTTGGCAACGACGCTGTTCTGTAGGGATCCCCAAAAACAGTCCTTTTCGCCTAAGTATTGATGCGAAAGTATACTACATACGGTTCTTAGAGAATGCCTAAAAACTAGCAATTCTAAATATATTTCGAATTTTGTTTTCCATCCAATTGAATGTAAATATTATTTACCAACCGTATTGTTTACTAAATTATTATCTTACCAGTTTGCACAATGGTTGACATATTGACTATTATCAAAAGAAGCTGTTTATTATAAACTTTACACTCTTATTTTTAACCCAATCACTAAGGCTTTCTTGTCGCAACTGACCGAAACTTAAGCTGAATTCGATTGACTCCAGTCAAGCAATATCTTCAAGATCAGCTGATTTTAAGCACTCGGCCCCACTGAAAATAAATTATTAAATAAAATTGTTTATATCTTATCAACAAAAATATTTTTGATACGTCATGTCAACTTATAATAAGTGTTAACGTAAATACGCACCCGACAAATTATGAAGAAGAAATTTTTGTTGTGCTTACTTTTGATGTTATCAGAATTCGTATTTGTATATCGCGCTGTTAGAAGGCTTGACAAAACCGATTATCGTTTACTGGGTGGGAGGGTGGTGAAAGAACCTTTCTTGGCTTAGATATGGAATATATTCAACACTTTTATGGCTCCCTCAAATTTTTTGGATAAACATATGTAGGTATTTTGCAGAGAAACGAAAATATGCTTGGGGTTAGATTGCAATTCGGGAAACGAAATTCAATGAACGGACTTGAAGAAATTTTAGTCTTTTTTGTTAAATTCGTTCATAACTTGGTAAAGGTTTAATTAAAAAAAATTAATGTTAAATGTAACAACAGTCTGAGCGCAACTTCATTATTTTTCGGATTAAAGTCCGTGAAGCTATTAAAGGAAAAGTACAACAGAATTTACGTTACGTTTTTGAATCTTAAATATGAACCAAGAGGGTATTTGGAAACTTTCCACTCGTGTACTCCTTCACTCAAGTCTTTTTTTTAAATATAGGGAGAGATCCAACAAAACTAATTAGATTTTAAGTCGCAAAGTTAGTATCACATTTAATTTTGTAGGGGGAGATAAATATAAAGAACACACAAAATCTGATTTTCATTTTTTAATTCGTATATTTTGCTTAGTCCGCAAGAGGCTTAGCTATAAAATTTGATCCTTAAATTTTATAAATTTCTAGTGCTTGTTGATCCATAGTTCAGCCAGTTTAGTTCACAAATTTAGGATTCTATCGATTTGAACGTTTCTAGATAAATTACTATCTATCATTCATCTAAAAAGCCATAATACGAGAGGAACAAAAAAATATAATAATACCGATCAAACTAAATTTTAAATTCAAGCCAAGTTTTTGGATTAGTGACAGTTATTTTCTCAGCTTGTTCAACCGTTAAGCCTTTCACATGCATTTTCGGTAAAACATTTGTGTAAATATGTGAATAACCATGTCCCCCGAATGAAGTCTTCAAGTATAAAATATGGGTAATTAAAAACACGAATAGCAAATGTAAATATCTCGAATTACCAGTCGATTTTTGGTATGACAATCGTGCGACATTAATATCCTATCCTCCAGGCCTTCGGAAATTAGCATCATTAATTTGTTAATTCTCTGGCCATCCGATGGCATATCGACTTCCGGATTCAATTGATAATACGAGCATTCGGTTCCGAATAAATCGAACTGAATATAAGTTCCTAGTTTCGAAAATTCAAGGATATCGTTAACGTCGTGGAGCGTTCCTGGAACCGACATTCAAAATAATCAAAATGAAAAATTCAAGGAATTAATATTTACGATCAACATGAGACATAATACACTTATTTGCCTGTCCACCGGCCTCCAAGTAAATCCGGACAATTTCGTAAGGAGCATCCTTATCGCGGCCTGGATGTAGCGTTACTCCGCATCCCAATACTTCTTGAATTTCTCCGGTAGCTTTAAGTGCTCTTTTTTCGAATTCTACCAAAATATACCATTATCAAAATTATAGAATTATTCAAAATATTGTTTTATATCACCATGTAGTGGCCATATGCTTCCGACTTCGCCAATGTAGCCGCACTTAACGATACGATTCCCTTCAATTTCAACACCTGTGATTATTTCCTTCGAATACAAATCGGTCATCTTCTCAACCGTCATGTTTAGTGTTTCCGGTTTCTGCACCGTCGAAACATAGTGACCGGTGCCCGCAATTACATGAACTCCAGTCGATTTCGATATATCGTACATTAGCTCAAGGTTTCTACCTAGGCCATGAGAAGTATTCTCTGCGATTGCTCCACCTCCTAATTTTTTGAAAAGTTGAACATCTTTTTTGGCCGCTACGTGAGTATCTTCATCGCAAAATTTCACATTGTAGTGGCTCGAATATGGATACTGTCTTATAAAACCGGCAATTTCTAATGTTATCTTATTGTTTTCGAAGTAGGACTTCAATTCTAGCGGCGGTGGAACATAGAAATCCTCAAAATTCAATGCAAAATGCTCGTGGGTTAGAGTTCGTCCCAGAAGGTTTGGGTTGATCGGGCCCAGGACTATGGCAATTTGGAAAAACATACAGCTTGTTCGAATTAAAGTGAAAAAACTATTTTGTATAATAAAGTTTCTTTGAACCGTTGTGAGGTTGTACTCGTTGAATAGAATTATCATTTCTCTAACAAGCCACAAATGAAATGTTTATCGCAAGCCGTCGAAAATAAAATAAATAACTAATTATTTTTCCATAAGCTAGACTTATCTTATCACATAATAAACACTTAGCTTACTACCGCTTTATATACGTATACAAACTTTTATTTTGCGAACAGAACGAATTAATAAAAGGTCAACAACCAGCAGATGAGCTGCTGCATTTTATCGATTTGTCAATATAATAAATGTTTGAAACAACTCGCAAGCTGTAATCGATGTCTAATTGATCAATAAGATAATTATACCAAATGTCTTTTTATATGCATAGTATGTACTGTACCAGAAATATTTGTATACTGACCCGTTTGAACGATGCTCATCGCTTTGTATGCAGTAAAAATAGCAATTAATAATTAAGTTAAGTTAAATATGTACCAAGCTGCGTCTGGTCTATCAACAAAACAAACTTAGCCGCTAGAACTCGCGAGTGAAACTGACTCTGAGTTTGATGGATACTTTAGGTAAAAGTATTGTGATCCGTTATCTCGAATCTCGATTACTTCAAATACTCGTATGTTTAAACTCTCGTTACAGATCGCAGTAATTCTTTTGGAGTAATAACGTATCAAGTCAAATGTTTATTACGACACATTGTAAACCGTCTTATCAGAGTATTTTTTATTTTGGGTACAACAACGAGTTTGGTGAATATAATCACATTTTAATGGTATAGTACTTAGATTAATTTCAGTACACCGATTATTCTGAAGATTAGTATATATTTTTATTTATTTACAATATTTTTTTGAATTTGGATAAGTCATGTGTTACATGAAAAGCGATTATTACGCAGCCAGAATTTACTCTGGGAGGGTGAGGTGGTCTGGGATTTAATATGCCTACATCAGAAGAGATCGATGAAGAGACATATGACAACATAACTAAATGTAATTTATTATTTTTTGGGTCAATGTCAGTAAGTCGTTGAAGTTGTTATACAACAGAAACGCTCAGGATACGGCATTCATTTTTTAAATATATAATAATCAGCCGCAATATAACATTTAAATTTCTCCCCCCCAAAGACATGAAATTTTGAACTTATAGCGAACTTCCAGGCTAAATGTATTTTCCACATATCATTTTGCTAAAAGAGGCTATACGAAGGACACGCTTAATTTTCTTCTTACTCATACATTTTCTAAAATTTTTGGAAAAATAATGTATGCCAAGTTTTAAATTACAAATTCGACATCTCATCAGATCTAAGAATAATCACGAAATTCGTGAAAATATATACAACCTCATTTACACCCTTAAAAAATCTTGAAATTAATTTCTAGGCGATTAGATAAAAAGCGAATGGATATAAAAACTAATTCGATATCTGGTCAGACCAAAATGTTATGGTGAAATTCGTGGACTGCCCTTTTCACGACCCTTTTTATAAGCCAATGCATATCTCAAATTTTTTTAAACTTAAATTACTTCTTTGGTATAAAAACCAACTTTACTTTGTAGCACAACCCGTTCCTGCTGTGCTTCTATTACAGCCCTCTATTAATACAAACTTTCAGCTTTCCATTATTCGAGGTATACAAATCGGCCTTTTTTTTACACTTCGCCTTCAATCCTTCTTTCACCCATCACCGCTTACACTCCCGCCTCAAAAAATATTTTTTCTGATAGTGGTCTATTGTGAATAGTTGCTGTAGCTACAAAGGTCGTCAAATAGTTCTTGTTCACCTATGCACGGAAAGTAAAGTTCACCTCTCCTGCATAATTAGATTACGAGATACCTTAATCCCTCACACTAGTTCGCTGCTATCACCCATTTTATTTCAATTATTCACCCCTAAACTCTCCAAATATTTACCAACTTTGTGGTATGAACATACAGAAACATTGCTTTACTCCCCACCTCTCGCACCTCTCGACCTATGTCGATCATTTTTGATAAGTGTCGAATCTATCATAAGTCTATATAGATTCGAAGTTTCAACTTACTAGCATAAGCGCTTTGTATGATATAGAAACTCAAATTGTCCATAAACTTAATAATACAAAATAAAAGGGTAGCAACTTTTCTTCAAGTCGATCACAATACTTTAAAATAGTATTATAAATATATATAACTTTGAAAATGCAGTTCATTATATGAACAATATATGTATAGATATAATAAATAAATTAATAAATCAGGTACATTATATCAAATAGGTAGGTACGCGTGGCTGCCCGTGAGAACAATATATCAAATAACATTAAATTAATAAATAATAATAGGTATATATTCTAATAAATCAATTAATTTTTTAAGAGGACTATTTTTGCGGTATTTTTCGTGTAATAATGGTACTAAAAGATTTATTTTTATTGAAAAAACTTGAATACCTTAAAATACAGTATACTTTACATATATATTGTTCGTTTCATTTAAGATAACAATTTTAGTAAGTCATGATAAAATATTTTTTTAGTTGAATAACCCACCAAGGGGAAAGTTTAAAAAAAATTTTTAATAAAAAATAATTAATAAAAAAATTTCCAAAATTTTAAGTTGCTCTCGATATTTTCAGTATGATAAACCCTCAGTTAGAAATATCGTTTCAAGACATTGCCGCAACATCGTATTTGTTGCGAGATCAAATAATAAATACGCAGTGCGTGGTAGGATTTCTATTAGAATTATTAGAGTTTGTTTGCCAGCTCATGTGCTATTATTTCAGCTATCTCGCCTAACCGAACATTTTAGATGCAAAGGACTTTACTTGAAACTGGAACACAAGCAAAATGGTGGAAGGTTAGATATTAGATAGTCACCAACATGTTACAAAAGCCCTTTTAAATAAATTCTAATTGTTTATTTTTTAAAATATAATAATTACAATGTTTACCAAGCTATAAAAGTCGAGGTGCCTTCAATGTCCTATTGAACTTGTCGTCGGAAGATCAAAGAAGAGGAGTTGTGACTGCTTCCCAAGGAAACCACGGCGTTGTAAGTATTTCTGAATTATGCATCTTACTAGTACGAGTATGTGCCAAATAATTATATGTTATGCTAAAACAAATCAGGCCTTAAGTCATGCAGGGAAAGTATTGGGTGTCCCTGTAACAATCGTGTTTCCTCGGCTCTCACCCACTTCAAAAATTCAAGTGTGCCGAAAAAACCAGGCCGAATTTTTCGTCGATGGAGCCGATATTCGCGAATCGCTAGCGATCGCAGCAACCATCGCAAAGAAGGCCAATAAAAAATTCATCGATATATTCACGAATTTTGCAATTGGCGTTGGTAATGCGACAGTCGGACTCGAGATAGCGCAGCAGGTACCGATGATGGACTATTGCATTATTCCTATCACATCCGAGAAAGGAATTTTGAGGGGCATGCAGTTGGCGATAAAAAAGTTATGTCCACGCTGCAAAATTTATGTAACTATTATAATTTTTGTTGTTTGTCAAAATAAATTAATTGCAATTTTAATTAAAAGGCCGTTCAAGGTCCTTCAAAACATCAATCCAGACTCACAACAACTAGTGATCCGTTCGTCGATCGTGTGATCGAAGTGAGCGACGACGACATCCTTACAGCGTTCTTACTTTTGATCGAAGTCGAAAAAGTCCTTGTTGAACCGACGTCGGCAATGGCTCTTGCAGCCATCACTTCGAAAAAATATCCTGAATTTATGGGTAAAAATGTCGCCTTATTGTTGGGGAATGGAAATGTTGATTTAGCTGCTGTTTCAAATATGCTTCAAAAAAGTAATGACGTTCCTGCGAATAAGATGAGGTCTATTGAAAAAATCCTAATTTTTGGGAATGTTATAAAAATGGTTTTATCGTAGTTTTGCAGTTTCTATACCAGACGAAATAGGGGCACTGCAAATGTTGTGTGAAACAATTACCAAGCAACAAGTATCTATCAGGGATATAGTTTTTCCTAGAAGTGTAAATGAACCGGTTTGTGATTATTTTCAATAATAGGTTTATTAAAATCAACCCACAACTTTTTTGAGCCACCACCCTCCCTAAACATTTTTCTGCACGGGATTATATTCGCGTGGCACAAAATATATCGAGCAGATATAGGAATTATCACAATCAATCATATTATAGTGTTATAATTTTTAGAATCATTTTAATTTCAGATGATTGTATTTTGTGAAATGAAGGGTCCAGAACATTCGAAGATTTTTATAAGAAATATGTTGGCCGTGTATCCAGATTTTCAAGTGATACCAGCTAAAACGAGAGGTAGATGCTTAAACTTATTATAGAAATCGTGTAGAACTTTACATTCCGATTATTTCATATTTCCAGGTGCTAAAGAGAGGAACTTTGAAGTACAGCCATTCTATATGCAACATAAGGAAGGACATTTAAGCGATCATCAAAAATCAGGAGAAGTCGAATATCAAAATGAACGGAATGAAGATCCAAGTCAAATGGAATTTCCACCAGATCATGTTCAAAGTGGGATGTCATCACTATCGTTGGTTCAACAAAACGCACGATTTCCGTATGGTTCAAATAAAGTGGAAAATAGACCTTATGTCATCAATAATGAAATTCGAAACAAGCCACGTTTCGAGAAACATACTCAAACCAGCTCTTATCCCATTCAAAATGGACAATCAGGATGTGAACCACAAGTTCTTGAAAGAAAGCCGTACGAAAATGTGTATGGAAATCCGCGGACGCCCAATAATAGCACTATGGTCTACGACCATGAAGAGGCACCAATATCTGTCGTAGAACAAAGATCACGAAGGGGGTTTTCAGACAAAAGAGTCGGTACCAGTCGACATCGCAATCCAAACAGGATAGTAGGTCAATATACGGAATTAGGTAACAATCAACGGTATACCTTTGGTGCATATACTCAAGATAGGGATAGAATGGAAAGGGTACACGTGGATGAAAAGCAACACTTATATACACGATTAGGACAAATAGATACAGGTGAAACAATTAGTGTTGGGAGAGTAGACGAGCATAAAAGGACAACAAGAATAAGTCTAATTGAAGGAAAAAGGATAATAGCACCAGGTAACACGTCAGAACAGAAACATAAACGAGTTGATAGATCATCTGAAGATGAAGAGTGTAGTCGATATGATACTAGTCAGCGTAGTTGTGGCTATGGTCATAACAAGAATCTCGATGAAAGTTCTTATGATTCACAATACGAGGAACCGCACAGTCGCAGTACATTGCAGCATTCTGACTCCCGACGAGATTATCTTTATCGTTTACTGTCACCTCTCGATAGAGAAAACACTCGTTCTTTCCATCGTGCTAGACGTGATCGTAGAAAAATGTCAGCTAGTAGTACTGCTCAAGATCATCAAAAACAGTCCCGAAAAAGTCTATCCAACACTCGGGACAACTCCAACAGTAGGCAAAATTTGGAAAGGGACGACACATCACAGTTCCAAACGTTTACGCCAGATACATGTTCGTTCTATAGCAGAAAGCCCAGTGATCAAAGAAAGGATCGATATTGCGAGTGTGGTCTAAAAATTTCGGGATGTACTAGAAATACGTGTGCTGCTTTCAAGACCCTATCAAAGGATTCGCAGAAATCCACGGAATCTAAGAAGTCTCAAAAATCGCTCAAATCGACCAGATTGAAAAGAGCCCAAACCAAAAGTGGGGAAGGAATCGTCTCACTTTCGTCCACCTGTAACACTACCAGCAGTTGTACTACGAGTACCGAATCATCAGACAAGGTTGAACCTGTCGGACCATTGAGCTCGATTAATGCGGATGTAAAATCGAATACGACTACTCACGAAAAAAGTTCACGTTTAGATGCCGGCGCCGATAAATTTCAATTTGAACCGCATGCACTAAAGTACGAAGAATGCCATTGTTCAAAATCACTGGTTTGTAATTACTGCGATTTTCCGCTTCATTTTAATCTATCTCTGAACGATACTTGCGCATTAAATTTTTCGGAAACAATCTACGACTTTAACTTTGAAGCCGGGTTATCGGATACAATTCGTTTTTAACAGTTTAATTCTTATATTTTCCCACATTCAAACACTTATATATAAATGTATTTATTATTTATTTACAATTCATATAAAATAGTTTTATAGTAAACATGCAAGTTTCTCATTCAACCTTTCTATATAACTGCGTTCCAGAATTTCATAGTAATTGAAGTTCCGAAATATCGGATTTGTCAAGATTAATTTAAATGTGTAGAAAGAAACATCCCGAGTTTAAATTTAGAAGGACTACGTAATTCTGCATCTGTTAGATCAACGAACTTTTCTTCGTAGCAAAATCTTACAAAAGGAAGTATCTACAGAAAAGGGCTTCCATTCAATTATAGCTCATACGATAAAAAGACTATTAAATCGCAAAATTGTTGATTGGACCAATTGGTACTTATTAAGATAAATTTATCACTTACTACAGTAAAACCTGTAGTCCTATCAAGTATCTTCCATCCAAAAAAGCAACATTTGTGTATACTCCTTAAAGGATATGCAAAATACTACTTAGGCAAAATAATAATCTTTGATGAATTTCCACTGATTTATGAAGGAACGGTAATTTTCTATTTACCTGATACATATACATACATAATCGTATAAAATTTACAGAACACCAAACATAGAAATAACCTTATCAATCCTCTTCTTCATCTTCTTCGTCAAGAGTTCCCTCTTCGCCTCCCTCTTCACCTATCTCTTCAACAGGGCGCTCCTTCTTAATTTTGGTGTTTGCGATTCGCCAATCCTCTTCTTCCTTCGCGGTAGCATCAAGTATTTCCAGAATTTCCGGTCCAATCGGATACTCCTCCTGGATATCTGGGATCGGTGGTGGCGAATAATTTCGCATTTCGTACTTATGACCCCATCCGATATACAAATTATCAACAACATTGTTCATAGCGAATGCATGTGCACCAGGCCATACATTTGACTTTACCATTATAATCATATTTTTGGTATTGTGATGATTTGATTTCCGTAGGCTCCACGATGGAATGTTCAAGTCTACCACGTCCACGGAACAGGAACTGAAAAGTGGTGGACCATCTTCTAGCACTGGTTTTGCTTTACCGCCCGCATAGTCACCTTCTTCCTCTTCTTCTTCTTCTTCTTCTTCCTCCTCCTCTTCAAGGTTCTCGCCTCCATCTAAGCCGAATTCTTTACGATATTTCTTTTCATCGTAGTCTATGATACGTCCTTGGGATAGAATGGCTGGTCTTGTGTGCTGCCAGTTTTGAGGATCCAGCAAATTTTTGACTGGCAGAGGTTTATAATTCAAATTTTCAATTAGGGGTTTGTCATTATCTGGTGAAGGCAAAAACCGCACTTAGCGACGCTTAAGAAATTCAAAAATTTTTACCTTTTCTTGGACGTCCCTCATCTTCTTCGGCTTCTTCTTCCTCCTCTTCCTCTTCTTCGCCTTCTGCACTTCTGCCCTTTTCTCGACCAACCTTCATAAATCCTGTGGGCGAAACGTGTGTACCGGACGTAATTCGTGCAATCGTGGCTCTGAGGTAGTGCTTCTCTTTGCCCGGAAATGGAGGAAACGAAATAATGTGGGTGTCCAAATCCCCAGTAAAGAACTTTTTAATAACTCGCGATAAAACAACCTGTTTGGGTGTAACGATCGGAAGTTCCACCCACTCTTCTAGTGGATTGTTACAAATGAAATAGGTCTTGCGATTCAAACCTCTTCCGACTATTTCCGGTGGTATATCGACTGGTGGTTCGTAATAGTTTTTAGGTAATGCCGGCTGTTTGATCTGCATCTTTTTTAGTTCTGCCGGCGGATAATCTTTCCAATTTCGGCCTGGAAATAAATGTGGCCGGGTTACTTCCGATTGGGTGGTCTGATAGTCTTCGTCCTTATCGACACGTGCTTTTTCCATCATTTCGGACTTCATTCGATCGATACGAGTCGAAATCTCATCGGGCTTGAGATCGACTTCCAAAATATAGTAATTCTTTTTCAATCCGAAAATTTTACCCCAAAATCGACAAGTTTGGATCGCGGAATGTTTTTCGAACTTCTCAATAGAATTTGATAGAAGGAAAGCTTCTTGGTCGATTCCGAAGCCACATAGTGACCAGTAGAATTGCATGTGCATCACATCCTTAGTAGTCGGTGTATAAACAGGTTCAACGGCATTTTCCTTTTCCTGTTCTTCTCCTTCGCCTTCAGTTTCAAATACATGAACATCGGGATATAAAGAAAGCTACAACACAATTTAAACGGATTTACAATTGAAAAGAAAAGTATAAAATAAAGATAGGAACCTTCAAGGCAACCATTATATTGACGGCATAGCTTAGAGTGTGAGGTTCTTTATAAGCACGCACCAAAGAATTCTCAGTCATATGGAATTTCTCTTCACGCACAATTCTGCTGTACTCGTCGAAGTAATCGGCCACATTTGGGGGATCTTCGTCAATGATTCTTTTAATCAATTCACTTAAATGATCATACCTGCAAAACGATATAATCAATTACTAATACTTATGTATTGTGTAAGTAAGCTGGGCATTCAAGGGACAATTACACATTATCGCCCGAATAGTTACTACTCCGTTGTAGAATTGCTTTAGCAACGTTCAGTTCATGTTCCCGATTCGGTAACTTCCTTTTCGGTTTGCTGCACTCCTTGATAACATCAAAAGCCGTGGGTTGTGGGCAATTGCACATCGTTGGACAGAGGTGTATGTTTTAGAAATAACGAATTTTTTTGAAAGGAAGCTCCAAAGCTACTTGAGTTTGACGAGTACAGTTGGAACTACAAACTGGAAAGAACATTATTGAACGGAATCAAACTAATGTCCTTAAGTACTACGGTGATAGCACTCTAGACTTAATAATGGACGGTTTTTGCACACCAAAAATTTGTATTGCAATTTGCATCAACTTATTGTTGTGTCTTACACTTGCCTGTACAACTTATCATTGTTGGACTCTATTTACAATCGAAAACCTTGATCTTAGAATGGAACAGGACAAATATTAAAAATGATTCTTAGGTTTATTAAAAGTTCGGGCCTGGCGTCACAAAAAAATTTATTTATTAACATTTACTCAAATCGAAATCAACATTCTTGAATCGCCATTGGCGTATCAGTAAAAGATACATGGGTGTAATTATCTTTCAGAACCTTCCTCAGTTCCAAACTGTGCTCCCAGTCTCTTGTTTCGCAAACAACTTTCACCTATGGAAAATGAATATGTCATGTAGTTTATTTTGATCATTAAAATCATACGGGGACGCCTCACCTCAACACTAAAAACATCCTTCAGCCAAGCACGCTCATGCATAATATCCTTAATGGATACCCCCAAAGTAGCAAGGAGTCTACATAGTTCGGAAATTCCGCCGGGTCTATCACTCACGGTTACATTAAATCGAAGCAAACGACCCTCTGCTGCCAGTCCACGCTCCAAACATCTTCCGAAAACAGTTGTATCAATATTTCCCCCACACAATAGCAGGACGACCCTTTAAAATGGAATTTTTCAGTACACCTGTGAAAATCAATCATATCGTAATTTAAAACTTTTTTCCTTTGAACTCATTTAAATGACCGGACAAAATGGCAGCTAGACCAGCTGCACCTGCTCCTTCTACAACACACTTCTCCAATTCGACTAGCCTGAGAATAGACAATGCGATCCACGCTTCTTTCACCACTACCATCTTGTCCAATAAAGGAAGAACTGTTTCATATGCATTGTAGCCACACGTCGGAACAGCTAGGCCATCAGCTAAAGTACTTTCGATTGGAGTGTAAATTGGTCCGCCATTTTCCATAGCATGAGTAAAACTTTGGCATTTCTCCGACTCTACGCCCTCAAATAGAACGAAACAATAATAATAATTAAAAAGAACTTTTGTCTAAAAAAATCCTACAATAATTTTTGTTTTAGGTGATAAACTCTTAATAGCCGTTGCAATTCCAGCTATTAGTCCGCCTCCTCCAACGGGAACTATAACAGCATCGGGCTCAGGGACTTGCTCCAGAATTTCCAAACCAATGGTACCTTGTCCTGCCATTATATGAGGATGATCGTAGCCATTAATATATGTTAAGCCTTCGGCCTGGGACATTTTCAACGCTATAATCTTTGCTTCGGCCATATCCTTTCCTTGAACCACAACTCGCGCTCCATAGTTTCGACATTTTTGAATCTTCATCAACGTTGCGGCTACGGGCATTACTACCGTTACAGGTATATTGAGTTTATAGCCGTGATAGCTTAAACCCTGTAATTATAGAAGCAACGTTGACTAATAAAAAAATATTGGAAATGATTACTAACCTGGGCATGATTTCCAAGTGATGCAGATATTACTCCTTTTTGTTTTTGATTGTCCGGCAACATGAGAAGAGCGTATCGTGCTCCACGCTCTTTGAAACTAGAAATTATAATTACATTATCAAATTTATTGCGTCTGATAGTTCAGTGATAGTTTTGTTTTAACATCCGCGCCCCCACCCTCCTTCACACAACCAACCCCTTAAAAGTATATTTCTAGTATGCTCCCCTGTTAAGCCTACTAATAATCGCCAAGTTTCAATATGTGGCATAAACCGTTCTGGAGATATGAATTTTAGAATGTCGTGATTTCAGCTTTCAAGTTCTGCATACTGACAATCCAAATGACTTGATAGTATGTTCAGTAGCCCACAATAGAATGGGGGCCTGGCCGTAATGAAGGCAGCTCTGTGGTAGTAGATACCATTTCAAAACAAAACTTCTTGTTCTCTATTTCTGTGTTTAATAAATATAATAGGCCTAAATGTTTAAAGTGATAAACTTTTTCTTCTTAAAGTTCAATTCAATTTAATTACACAGGGTCGTTCGCGTTGTTGTATTATCTCCAGGCCTTTTAAATTTTATTACAATACTAGCCGCGTACCGCGGCTACGCTGACGTTGTTCTATCGCCCCTGTTACTCCCGTTGCTCCTGTTGATCTCGTCCTTCTCACCGTTTCTCCCGTTTATCCATTGCTCCTGTTTCTCCCGTTGTTCACGCTGCAAAGCCAGTGGTTTCTAGTCTTGCTTCCCGTTATTGAGGTGCATCCTCCATCCTCTATCCACCATCCTCCATCCTCCATCCTCTATCCACCATCCTCCATCCTCCATCCACCATCCTCTATCTACCATCCTCCATCTTCTATCCTCCATCCTTTATCCATCATCCTTCACCCACCATCTCCCATCCTCCATCCACCATCCTCTATCCACCATCCTCCATCTACCATCCCCCAAACTCCATCATCCATCCTCCATTCTCTATCCACCATCCTCCACCTTCCATCCTCCATATTCCATCTTCCATCCACTATCCTCTTATCCCATTTAGTAATAGGAATAGGCATAACTAATTCACCAAAAACGAACTGCCGCTAAATCATATGAAAAACACTCAAATGTTGAAATAACTCGCGAACCACCAACTGTTAAATAATTTTGTTAACGCAGAAACCATCGATGGCGTACCCTCAACAAATCACCAAAGTTTCATCGCAATTGGATGAGTGGTTTAGGAGCCTATACAAGACAAACAGACAGACAAACATTCATTTTTATATATAGAGATTATGAACCCGACATTACTTTGGATATCTCTACAAAAAATGAGTAGATACGTTCAAAAATAATTATAAAAAATATGTATATCGTTAAAAGTGATTTCATGTGATCTTCTTTCAACAATGTGATTGAGTGTCCTAAAAATTTGCGCACAAAATCAACAAAAATGTGATTTGAAGAAATGAAAATGAAAACAACTACGTCACAAATATTGACATTGAAATTTAGCAACATATTAATGGTGCTATTATCAGTCCAAAATTTCGGTGCTGCTCGTATAATAGAAATATTTACGATTTTGTTTACTGCGCTAATTGTTTGTGCTATTAAAATTTAATATGTATTTAAACTGTAGCAACAAACCTGCCAGTGAACTGAAGAAACTCCTCCTTCAAATAAATTTCCATGTTAACATCATCGGAAATATGCGATCGCTAAATAGATAATATTATCAAAGTGAAGATTGATACGACAATTCGTCTCGACTTACCGGACAGGGTGTGTAAACAACGCCACCTTTTATCAAGAACGCAGCCGAGGTAACGTCGTGAAACGATATTTTTTGCGGATTATCTGCATCACAGAATGGGTCCAATACTTCCTCGAAGTTATTTACATCGTTTTTTATCTCGTCCTTTACCACTAATTTGTTAATATCGTTCGATAATTTTATGCTATCTTCATCATTGGCTTTATTTAATTTATCAATTGCTGGTGGCATATTTTATAATAGAAAACTAAAAGAAATAAAAGTTAATAAATAAATGTAATGAATAAATAAACACATCGCAGTCACGATTATAGACAGAAGTTCACCTTGTGATAAAGCGAGCATTCAATCTTACGAAATATTAAGTCACAAACCCTCTTATTTCTGTGAAATAGTGGAATAAGTATTCAAGCTAGATATGGGAAACTATGCAGAGCTGAAAGCACGATATTTTGGGTTTAAAAATATAATAATTAAAATATTCGTAACGGTAAATTTATAACGGAAATCGAAAATCACCTCCACGAGTATCGCTTTCCAAAAACTGATCTAATGTGTAAGCCGGTCAATTATTTTATACAATAGCTGATGCACTGCGAGTTCTTTCGAGTACATTAGATGGTGTGTGTGAAAGATACGTGAAGGGACAGAACTTTTCTCGTTATTTTTATTGGGTATTGGAAAGTTGTGATTAATAAGTCACATAAAAGTATTCGTGGTCCTATACACCTAATTAACTGTATATGCGAAGATCGTAACCCTGATTGAATTCATGAATTGTGGATATACTCAAGACCAGCATTTCTTTTTTAGACGGGATATTTTTTCTATGAATGAGAGATCGTATCTGAATTGCTGAATTGTTAGTCTAGGGTTGTATTTCCTTGTTGCACATCACGAATAAAAATATGTTTTATGAGCAGATTTGTTTCTTATGTATTTCTTTATACTCTAGATTGTTTGTTTAATTTATTTACGGATAACTGATATCAAAATATACTCTAAAATCTACACTAATAACTGACAAAATTTTTTTGGACTATACGCCATTTTGTAAAATATTTCATTTCACTGAAAAAGGCAGTTCGATAGTGTAAACTCCAAATTTTATTTGTGAAATTACATTTTTCCCTTCACAAGACCTGTTTTAAAAGTTTATTTAACACATGATCTAACAATAATGTATTTTTTTCGCATTCATACAGTTCAGAGTAGAGTAGAAATTTACATTGGAAATAAGATCGCTTTGTAATTTTTTATGCCGCCCCACTGAGTTCAATGTGTCTGAAAAATTCTCAAACCTACTCTCTACAATATAAAGTCAGAAAAACACCGGTATTGTTGTTTTCCATGTAAATTCTCTACCCTATTTTGATCTGAATGAATGTGCAAAAAACACACCTGTTGAGTAAATTGAAATTTACAGTGATCGAGCCAGTACTCTACATCCTTGATAAAAGTTAACAAGGCCTGTTTTATCTAAAAAAATTATTGCATTTTCGTCTAGTTTTGATGGTCAATTATTTATACAAGCTTTAGACAAAAATTAATTGTCATACAAAGTTGTGCTAACTATGGAAATCCAATTCTCGCCAGAATAATTGCGAATCCGGTACAACAATGAACTAACTACATATAAACTTTTGGACTTGCATTAATCTGAGATTAAACGCTAGTAGATATATTATATGGAATACCTACTATAGAACTTCACTTTGCTTTTTCAAAACACTGCACTTCAGTTTGATCTACCTTTAAATTTTCACAAAACAAACAAAAATTCTTAATCTAAATTCACCAATTTAAATTGAATATTCGAATAGCACTATATTAAAATTTCGTCCGTTTCACATAATATTGATCACAAGTCTGGACCGATTCGAAATAAGATGTCTAATGTTCACAGTAGTATCTCATTGATAAGGCGAACCCCTGGTGGACCCTGAGTTTTTATCAAGACATTTTTTTCCACTACCATTAATTCTACAGACACATCGCATTATCAAATTAACTAACAAAGAATTTTTTTTTATTAACCATAAAGACTTTAAAGAAATTGCTAATTTAGTCGCGCAAAACTGATAATCTCTAACGTAATCAATGTTTCTTATATTATGTATAAATTTCAGATTTAAGCGTATTTTTTTTTCTCTATTTATTTATAGTGTGCAAATTGGTTTGATATGCAATAATAGAATTAAGTATGTATAGTTGTGTACTATTCCTGATAAGTAAGATGAATGTGTTATGCAAATATTTTGAATCGATATAAGTAGATACTATGTGTAATAGATAGTTCGGTAACAGTTTACTGTAATTGTGGTTTGAGTAATATAATGTATCAATAATTGATTAATTGATATGATCAATGTTCGACTCCCAACTGCACGCAGCTGCAACTTTCAGCAACGGTGAACTAAGTATCGCAGTATGGTACTCGATCAGATCCAATGCTGATTTTATCACCTGAACTTTAAGGCTAGTATTTTGTTGGCCATTTCACCAATCATCTAGGCCCTACACACATTACCGTTTCTGGATATCCTTATCGAGTATGTAGTGAAGCAGTCCGCAATATTATCGACAGAAAACCGAAAATTACTACGGCAAAAACTTTAAGTTTTTAATTTTAGTAAAGCAATAGATTCAACCAAACGTGAAACCAACCTTACCGTATCAATCGAAACGCCCAACAACATGTCTTCTATGGTGCTACAGCCCAAGTCGGACATTTGCCTCCTCGATCATTTTCTTCAATATTGTCCGATTTCTGTCGAAGATTTGCAACACTGATCATTTTTCCGGAAATAAATTACCTCTTCCCCAAACACCGATCAAAGGGCAAGAATAGACGTAATTGAAAAATCACGAAGAGCTGGGAATGTAAGAAAAAGTCAGGACCAATAACACCTTCCGGAACAAGTGCTGCTACCATGAGTATGAACATTAAGAAGTACGAATTTCACGTACTTAAAATATCTTTGCATAGGTATATAAGAATTATATCAATTACAATAAGAACTACGATAGTAGTATAGAAATTTACTTCAATTTGAAATTTCAATTGGAAATGGCGAGGTTCAGCCTCACAAGACTCATGTGGCGAGCCGCCACTTTTAAGGACAATTATGTCGCAAAAAGTTGACAAAAACGAAAACCAATTACTTTCAATTTCAAATTATCTCTTTTTATATTTAGAAATATAATTTTACACAAAAAAGTCTTTCTAGTCCTTCTCCTACAATAAAACGAAAACTAACAAAACAAAAAAAAAATGTCTTGTTTAATTTTTTTCTCATTGCACATAATTTTTTTTAATAATATTTTGCTCAAACTCATATTTTGTTTTTAAAAAAGCGTTGGAATTAGATTATACATTTTTTGTTCTCATTACATTTTTTTCTTCAAAATTTTAGTTAAATTTAATTTTTATCAGTTTTAATTTTAACATTTTTTTGTGTTGACTTCATTAATTTATTAGAGCCGAAAGTAAGGGAGAATAGGCGATTATTATTCGTACATAATTTCTTCGTATGTGGAAAGTGTGGTAAAACGGAAAGAATTTTAATTTTTTAATTTTCTTATTGAGGCCGAGAATTTTTTCAAATGGAAAACGTGGTGTAGTCAAGTTAGAAGAATTTTTTTTTAACTTGATTTTACTATTTTGTTGTTGCATTACAGCCGTGTTGCAGTTTATTATTGAATATTTTTATGAATTTATATAACGCACTTGGTGTGTATTTGTAGTATATTTTTGTTTAATTGATTTTTTCGAGGAAATTAGGTGATATTTTAAAGAGTTAAATTTCTATTGTCGTTAGTAAACCGACATGTTTGGTTTTTTTCTTTAGAAATAGAATCTACTTACAATCATACATAATACTACAGAAAAGTTCTTTTTTTTACGCAATTTAAAATGGCGGTAAGTTTTTTCAGAATCAAGTAACATACATAATTTGTAGTATTACTTAACACTAAGGAGAAAATAAAAAATGTCTGAACCATAAAAATGTCTAAAACTGAAGCCATTATAATCAAAGTAGGAAAAAATGCCACATATAAATTCCGTTTGACCCTCTGGAAATACATATGGGTCCAAAAAAAGCATAAATAAATTGTAATTAGAAATCTTACAGTAGATTGTCCACCTCGTATTGTACACACGACCATTCAAAGCGCCCTTATTCCCTCCGAACAAAAATATTTAATTTCTTTCATAATTTGCTTTATTAATTACAAATCTGGAATATCAAATAATTTATATTTTTAAAAAATATATTTGTGTTATTTTTAATTTTAATGTTTTTTTTTTCATTATTAGTATTTTCAGTGTTTTATGCAATTTTAATCATTGGCCTGCACTACAAGTTGTTAAATGCTACACGTAATTTTATTTAATGATCAAAAGGTATATTTTTGTAGTGTTTGTGTGTTTGTATAGTGTTTAATTTTTTTAAGTAATAATAATATAATAAATTGATTTATTGTAATTTAATTGAAATATTTTCAAAAATTATTATTAGTATTTAAATGAAATATTTTCTGTTGTATAGTTTGGAACTATATTTTTATATTTAACTACTAAGATAAAATCAATCAAAAAACATCAAAATATTATTTTTTGTTGTCTACCACATTTTTATTCACAACATTTCTCACGGATTTCATCATTATTCAATTTTAATCGAATTTTAAAAACATGAATAAAAAATCTATGTTATATTTAAATATACTTCGACAATTCTTTCAATCACACAAATTCAATTTCTCACGGGAAATATATTTGGGAGATTTTTCAATAACATCGAGCAGAAAATTAATCAATGTGAGCCATAAAGAAACATAACATGGCTATGGAGAAAGCTGAATATATTTAAAAAAAAAAAAAAGACAACGAAAAGCAATGAAGAACCGTTGTTACTTGAATTTGACGATTGCCCTAAGTAAGTAACCATAATTAATAATCTTGGACAGAGCTTAACCAAAATTAAACTCTCCCAATTTATGTAAGATATAGCTTACATAAAATGATGAATGGTTTGGAATTTTGTAAATAGCAGATTAAACGATACTTGAAGCAGAAACAAAGCCTAGCATAAAGACAATTCCGACTTCTGGAACCAAAAATGACCGAACACTTATTGGGCGAGTAGAATCCTAAGAAAGTTGTTCCAACAATTGTGACTGATCGTGAAATATGAGTACTAAAAGTCCTGGCAGCAAAATAAAAATGAATCACCAAGAACGTTGTAACATGTAGATGCGAGTAATATGGTAAAGGACGAAAATTGTAGCAGACTTACCAAGAATATTTTTCACTTTTATCCTCTTCAGTTTCTATCTGACCCCTTCTGGGGCAAGAGCAGTAATAGCGCTCTGCTGATGCACTATTATTGCTTAAAAACCACATTTGTTTTTACTGTACCACTGGTGATAAGCCCATAGCTAGGATTCGAACTCACAACCTCATTGTGTGTGGATAATGTTCTTAGCCACCGCGCCATCGAGGCCTCGATGTAGTTCTCTGTAATATTCGACGAGTTCATGGAGTTTCTGCAAAGCTAAAATGGAAAGCACGACCCCACCCGTCTAAATTATGTTTACTTCCATGTAACTAGACTAAGAAAACAAATTCGCTGTCAAAATTCCAACAAAAAAAAGTGTAGACATCGTAAGAAATATTCTATTTCGTCAGAAAATCGTTCGTTCTAGGCTTTAAGCACTTGGGCTTGAGACTAAGATGATAAATTGGGTTATTGAAATAAGTCCCATAATTCATAGCAAATGTAGCGTTCAAAAGGTATTTTCCATCAATCTATTTTTCCACGCCTCATAAGTTCTCCAGTCAATTTTTTCTCATGACGATCAAGTGCCGACCGGGTCTAATTAGCTGAAAGCTTAATAAAAACAATTATTGTCGTGTATATTCAACATAATTATGGAAAAGTTAAAATCCCAACGACTTCGAAAGCGCGAAAAAGTCGTCGTACAGATAATTTAAAATATCGAGGCACTATGATGAAATCGATACCTGAAAAAAATCCGGCCGCGATATTTCCACGACCTTTGAACGTCCAACTACCATGGCGGACCATAAAACATTAACCTTAAATGTACGCGCGGATCGTTTGACGAAAAGTATGTCTACACTAGGTGCTTTCAAAATTTTTACTTACTATCTGATCTACACCACCGTTGTGTACATGTCCCCTTTTTCAAATGCATCAAAAAAATCGTAAAATTGTTTCTTTCGAAACAGTACAATACTGTAACAACAACTAAATAATAAACACATTATACAATAAAATAAAAACCAAACAAAAATTAATTGAAACAAAAAATAAATTTTATTTGTGTAATTTTATCATAAACCTTGTTTATTTTTCTGCTAAAAAAAATTAAACAAAAAAGAAAAAAAGCTTTTGTATATTTTCTTAATTCGTGTTTTTTCTTCTTTCTACTTATTTCCTCCTACATCGTAATTAATTGTTTTTATATTTTTATAAAATGTCTGTTCTTTTTAGTTTAGTCTCAAAAATGAAATTAAAGCTGAAGAACAAAACGAATAGAATAGAATTAATATATCGTTTTTTTTATAAAGATTTGTTTTGTTTTCTCTGAATTTTTACCACAACAGTTTTATACCACTTATTTTTTATATATATGTTTTATATATCATTCCGTATCTTGTAATTAATTATAATTAATAATATAATAGAATATAAACTAACAAAAAAAATAATATAATAAAATTATTTAATAATAGCATGTGTGTTTGGGTGTATATTATATACCTTCCTCATCTTTCTTTCAAATTTTACTTATAAAGTAGCTCTTCGTAGTGTTTTGTTTTGTTAAATTTACAAGTCAATATTTAAAGAGGCTGGAGGACAAGGTCGTTTTTAACGTTATGTACAAGTAGTAAAATGTTGGAAGGGACCGAAGGATCGGATGATGGGGGGGGGTAGAGCAAATGACGACATACACCAGTACTTGATTAATTTTCCCGGCACAAAATAAAATAAAAATATATTTTGATTTTTTTATTACTGTGATTGATTTTGTTCTTTTCATTTCTGTTACAATATCGACGTTTTCTTTAAATGTCTTGCCTGTACATATCGCGTTTTACTTTTGTTGCCCGTTGGCAATGAAAAATATGGTGGGAAAAAGATTTGAATTTGTTAATAAAAAGGTAGAAATTCTTATTGGGGGAAAAACGTATTATTTTGTTCGTTTAATTATTGTGGACAAAGAAGTACTTTCTGATTTTTTCGTTTGTTTTTTTATATGAATGAGTGAAATAATTAAGTTTTTTTTTAATTTTTTATCTTTTTATTTAAAAATATTATTTATATTAATTTTTGTTTTTTCTTTTTTGCATTATGTATATATCTAGTAATTTTTTGAATTTTTTCATATTTTCAGTTTTTTTTGCGATTTTTCTCTCTGTAAGACTTGTTATTTTTTAACTCTCATAATCTTCTCCTATTCTTTCGTTAGTTTTTCATTTTAAATTTTTAATGTATCATTCATTTCTTTTTTTGTATTTTTTGTTTTGTTGTATGTATATATTTATATATTTTTAATATTATCATTATTATAATTAATATTTATATATATAAAATGATGGCACAATGTAAGTTCAAATTTTCTGAATTTTTTCGCCAACCACTACAGGATTATTGCGTCTAATTTCTTGGGCCCCATGTTCCCTATAGTCAAATGTACAGTCATGTTTGTCACTGTATCGATGTACAGCACAGTAAAGTCCACCACATCGGCATTCGAAACCTGTGGAGGAAAATGGAAGATCTTTGGTCAAAAGAAGCGTTTTAACGTGATTTATTCTGTTAGAATGTAGTTGAATGTCGTGTACACGGATAGACGGATTATTACCTGTTAAGCCAACCTTCTTGCGACAAACGGCGCATCGATTCTTTTTCTTTTTTGCATCTTTATCACCTTCCTTGTCGTCTTGTTCATTTGTGGAAGTTGATGGGCCAGCCGAAACATTTTCACTCACTGTACTTTCTTCATTTATTTTCTGGAATGATGAAAAAAACAACAATTTAATAATGCTGGAAGATACATTAAAAAATACAAAATAAGCACATCATGATATTCTTGTTTGCAGCCTTCTATTTACAGACCAAGAAAATATCAGCGCTGTAACTGCATTTTAGCCCAAAACACCAAAGGGCAACATTTTTTTCTTCAAATTTTCCATGAACCCTTTGGAGCTTGTGCTGAAATTGCAGCGCAAACAATGGAACAATATAAAGAAATGTCATTAACTCGCTTCGTCGCAACACTTCCTCTTGAAAGTTCAGATGAAATCTTGAAACGCCGAGGACTTGCACTTGGTAATATATTATGGTAATTCATTATGCGTTTTGCCGATGTAGTTACAAGTTTAGTCCGATCTTTCTCGACTTTCGACTTTGGAGTCGTTTTTAGTGTATCATTGCTGTCAGCATCTTCAAATTCTTGCAAAGATGATACATTGCCATCTGCAGCTATAGTGCTTTGGCTTGACGAGTTTGTATTTCGAATATCAGATGCAGGAGATATGCTGGTATTGTCAATATTAAGGATTGTGTTGGTGTTATTGTTGTCAACTTCATGCTCTCCCTCAGCACGATAAATATCCGAAGTGCTATTCTTGGTATTATCCCCGTCTGTCATTATTTTTGGGTTGGTGTATGTTGATCTCGATTATCGGAGAATTATTATTATTTTTAATTATATAAAACGTGAAAAAAATCCTTTTTTTGATTGTAAAACGGTAAAATATAAATTTTGAATTTTTTGACACCAAAAATAGAAACAACATTTTCATAGGCAAATTGATTACAAATGAGTGCAAATGATATCATTTTGTCAGACGAGGAGGAGTTCGTATACTGTATTTAATTGTTGAAATTTTGATTTGTTTTTTTCATGCAACATGGTCCTGGTCGTGATGATTGTTATCAGACCAGAATCTGGTCTGGTGGTGAATTCGAATCTGATGTCTCGCTTGTAAACCAAACAAAATAGTAGTATTTTTGACCAAAGAAAACGTAATGATCACCTGCATACTGTTGTTAAATATTTATTTGTGTCGTAAACCTATCGTATTTTTCGGTCGCAACAGAAGACAATCAGCAATAACGAAATTTTAAACAATATAAAAAGAAAGACCATATGGAAATTATACTCGTTTCTTTCGAAACCTTGAACTCTGTCGGCGTGTTACAATTGAAATTATTCACAAGTCAACGCGTCGGTCGAGATTTTCCTTTTGCCGTCTTGCGTGTCATTTGTTGTCTTTGATTGCTGGCGACATCTTCAAATTTCGGCAAAGATTAAAAACTACCATCTAGAGTTGTAACACTTGGATTTTGAATATCAGAGGCAGAGACTGACGATACACTGTTATTGTCAGGACAATTCATTGCATTCTATTGTTACAGTTGCCAACTTCATGTTCTTCATCAGCACGGTATTTTCCATTTTCCGTAGCACATCGATCTGGCATTATTTTTGGCCCAATGAACGTTTTCCTTATTTATCGGGAAAATAAAATATTTTGATAATAAACAAGTGTCAATAAAACAATCAAATATTGTAAAACGAGGAAAAATAAATTTTAAATTTTTGACACCACAAATGATATTTTCAACGATAAATTGATGATTAATGAAAAGATGCAAAGAATAACACAATATCAATCAATCATGGCGAAGCTAAAGGACAGCGCTCATATTATTTTTGAATATCCCAGATGGAAAAACCGCTAACTGCAAATTGTGAGCGCCTAAACGTCTAACCAAAAACTAAAGATTATATATATTACTATAATTTTAACAGTTAAAGTAATAATATTTCAACAACTGCAACTGCACAGGTCAATAATTTGTTAACTTCGTATCCGAAGTAATCGAACTCCAACCAAAAATAGTGACCATAATTGATTGTTGGTATATGCATAGTTAAAAAAATTCTGAAAGTAGGGAAAATATGCATTACATATTTTAGTTCTCCGAACATCCTTTTCCAGTTTTATTTTCGCGCTTCTTCTATGGTGCGATATATTCAACGAAGCGCGATATATTCAGTTAATAGTTCGAGTTATCTCTCGAAGCTCGGCAGACGATGGGACAACCTGAAGGATTGACCCATAGTTTATATCGGAGACACAACAGAAAATAACTTAAACGATGTTGATCGATCCGAAAATTTAGGAGAAATATCGATCATCTCTACAACTCACCTCTTTAATTTCAGTATGCTGTTGTAAACTCTGTACTGTTGGTTGTGCTGTGTTGGTAACTGTAATGGCTGGATTAAATGTTGGGGCTGATTGTTGTGAACTCGAAACTGATACAGATGTCGTGCTAACAGGAGGTTGTTGCTTTTTTCTTAAGGAGTCCTACAAATAAAAAAAAACGAAATCAGACACACTAGTCATGTGACCTTGTATAGTATACTTACTTTATAGCAGACAGAACAAAGTCCGTCTGTTGCTGGGTTACCGTAGAATCCACATCCAGAACGGCACATCGGTTGCATTGGATTCGATTCGCGCTCCATTTTGTAATATGTAATTTGCCTAAATTTATATGTTGGTGTAGATATCTTGGATTTGGGAGGGTAGATATCCTCCTTTTTGTTCCTTTCCTGCAGTCGGTTTTTTGTATATACGTCTTCTCGTGATAACGAGCTGAGACACTCAAAACTGTTGTGATGTACCGAAAAATACCAGCGAATGTTTTACGGCTTTTATAGGGCAAGATTGTACATATAAAAATGTCTATTCTGTTTTCTTTGACGAAATGATGAAAACAAAAACAAAAAATATATTGTAATTTCACTTCACGATACTTGTAGAAAAAAAACCACTACAAAATAACTGAACTATGCAAAAAAGAAAATTAAAATAAATTCAATTCGATTGGAAGATGATTTATGTTTTGAGAATTTGCTCTGTGGTTCCTTTTCTTCTTATTATTTCATGTCCAACACTAACATTGAAAAAGAAAATAAGGTTGTTCACTAGACTAGCAAGGGACGCGACCGTTCAATACAAAAAAAAACAATAATTCTCTTCTTTAACTCTTTCCCTTAGTTTTCGGAATTTTCTGATAAATAAACATTTATAACGTTGTTTTAACTTGATAAAATGAAATTTCTCGTCGACGATTTCATTTAAATTGTTCGTGATTTGGATTCAATTTGAAACTAAAGAAAGAGTTTATTTTTTAGAAGAACACATTTACCCCGAAAAATTTTGACGTATTTTATTTAATTTTTTTATTTCGATAAAGTTGGAGACGCAAAACTACGCGCACTTAAAGATTCAATCAATTTCGGCCGAAATATTACCCAAGTTTACGACGAAATGTCGCTTGTAATTTATGTGATGCAGGTTTGCTTTTGTGAATATTTCGGAATATCACGCTAGTAATTTCTCCTGAGCGTTTTGCATTTATCATTGAAGAAAGTATATAATCTCAAATTAGCTGCTTGAAACTCGATAACGATAAGCAGATAGGTAGGCTGTGTCATCGGTTGTTCTGGACCTAAAACGATATAAATAAAAAAAATTAGCGAATGCTATATATAAATAAAAAAAAATTAGTGAATGCTATTTATAAAAAAAAATTATAGGTTTATAGTCGGAAGATCAACAGCAACTTCTACTTGAATTAAGTAATAAACAACATACTGCATACATCTGCGTTGACGTCCACTCTACATTATTTCTTTGTTCCTGCAATGGACATTTATACAGTTATCCAAGACAACATTTCCTGTATAATTTGAATAGCTGAATGCGTCTCGGATATACACAACGCTTTCGTTAGGATAAAACATGGCAAAATATAATTGTGATTATCAGTCTTCCTTTTAGATTGCCGCTTAACTGCAATTGCAAAGCAATCTACTCTTTCATTATGAGGCCAGACACAATAAATCATTTCAGCAATATTTCAAGCGCCATTGAAAATACATCATGATAATAATTATTATCTGCGGTCTACGCAATGTGCACGAGCAATAGTTGCCTTTACGTAAGCAATAGTTGTTTTATACATAACTTTTCCATATTCTTGTAAATTAGTAAAATTCGCGCTCCTACCTTGGAGCGAATACGTATGTACGTACGTAGTTAAGTCTTTCAGCACATTTTATATGCTTCAGTTGGATTTTCTCTGTTAAGTAACATGACGAATCGAAACATGCGCAACACTTGCAAAGAAAAAATCGTTCCCACCAGTTCAGAAAAGCATCTTATCACAATTACAGGGGAAAAGCTGCCAACATGAAAGAGTTTTTCATTATAGTCGTAGCGATCAAAACCGACGATAGCAAGGACGGGACACTGTCGTGGAATATGCAATTATATGTTAGCTTTTGTACAAAGGAATACGAATAAAATATCTGAGCTTGCACCACGCCTGTGAAGTGAATATCTTCATGAAAGAATCAATACAAAATGGTCATATAAAATAACGAGTTGTCCATGACAACCAACCACTCTACTTTGTATCAGAAGGATACTTGTCTTGATGGCACACGACACAGTCATGTAGTCATTATTGGATCTCGAATATTGTACTAGTGTAAACCGCATAAACATTCTAGGCTATGTAGATACCTTCCGGTTCTTTCAAATTCATTTATCTAAAGCACAAACGCTCAACAGATCCAATCATAATCACTGGACATACTCCAAGGCCGCAGACATAATATACTCAATGATATCCTTGGCCATTATTTTCAATTGCAATAAACGACTATGTGCAAAATCTTGTTTTTTTAGTATTCACATAAAACGTGTTACCAATTTTACTTTATTATTTTAATAATAAAGTATTTTTATTTGTAAGGAAATTAAATTGAAAAATAATGCCTATAAGCCATGCACTGATTCTGTAGCAATATCCTCCTTATGCCATGTTTCCACTGCCCCGAAATCTCGCGATTAAGAGAACTGGTGTTTCCATTGCATTAATGGATTTAATTTGACATTTAATAATTTAGCAGCTGACTGTTGTGTCAACATTTTTAGCTTATTTTGTAAGATTTTACCATTTTCAGTAATTGAAATTTGTCCTGCATTAGTAAAAATCAAAAAACTAAATTATTCAATTCCAAACCTTGCATTTCGAGAAAGTAATTTGAAAAAATTTTATTTAAAATTTGTAACAGTGAATATGGTGGTGAAATGTGAACCGCGGTGTTTCACTTTTATTTCTTCGCAAAATTCTTTCTTTGTATTTATCTAAAAACATCTTTCAGGATTTTTGGATATTCAACTCACAAGTGGGTGTAAGTTGCATATGTATTCACAATTTTCGCCATAACTCAGGTTTGATGAGATATGCCAACAGTCTGGGCGCAACTTTATTATTTAGGTTATAGGTTACTATGCGACTGACAACCTAAAAAATATCGTTCCAAATAGTCTCCTGTTTATTCTTTAGGTTGTCAGTCGCATAGTAACCTGCACCGCATATCAGCATCAAACTCGTTTCGAACTTCTACCCAAAAAATAATATAGTTGTGTCCAGACTGTTGGCAAATTTATCTTTTAAGCAACTTCCTACAAATCGAAAAATTATAATACCAATATTTCCCTACAAAAAGAAAATTATTCTATATGCTATAGCTGCCCTTTCTAGTGATGTGTTTTTCTTGTTTCTTATTGCATCATATAGTTCTAAACTAAAATTTGTTAAATTTTTTGATATTATAATATATATTTTTAATATGCCACATATGTTAGACTACGTCGACAAATATGCCCCTAATTGCACCAACACAAAGCAGAGAAAGCATTTGTCATAGATGTCGTATCGATAAAAACAAGTTTTATTGTAAAATTCCCATAAATGAAGCTCTTTAGAACTAAGCAAAAAATAATTGAGTTCGACCAAGAAAGATACGAACTCAAAATAAATTTAGAATTAGAAGGGAGTAAGTATAAATACATCGATTTTGAGCAAAGTATTTATTTAAATAAGATTTGAACGATTAATTTAAACATATCTCAATAAAAAAAAATACATATGCATAATACTTTAAAGATATACTAACCGAATGTTTTGTAATCTTGCTTCAGTATCAAAGACCATCCATATCAAAAGGCGGTGGGCTCTATTCAATTAAAAATGTTTCTTTTGTCCGCTTAAAATACACATCGTTTTCATACAAGTCCCTATCGCAATCCCTATGATTAATTCAATGAACCGTCGATAAAAAGGGAACCTGAACCTAAAACATCCCCTTAGCTGATTCGATTAATTTAATAAAATTTGTGACCACTATACTACTTCTAAATTGGGCTCAGGAAAAAAACCTGTCTACTAATGATGAAGCCAGCACTTTGAATAGGTCTAGTGATTTGGTATCAACATACCCGAAATTGAGTCCAAGGTTTTAGCCGGAAATAAAACCGAAATCAATATCACAGTATTTGAAAAATTTTCACTGTCGATTCACTGTCCATTCAGTAAGTGAGTTCACAGAGTGGATCATAAAGTGGACACCGTTAACTTAAAGTTGGATATGATAAAGAAGGAACTTCTGTCCCAGAAAGGTTATAAAGCTTTCAACCAAAAAGTTGAATCAATGGTGTCATGACAACAGAAAGTATTCGAGAAACTGAACAGTTTTAATAATCCTCTACGATATGATAACGTGGATTCAATAGAATATCCCTTGATCAAAGGTGTGTGCTTACTATCCAGTCCACAAAATGTTTTTCAGGAATACGAAAGAAAAAGAGAAAATGGATGTATAATTAATTAGTGAAAATCTCCGGGTTATAAATTACTAGAGTAAAGTACCCGAATGTGGTATATGGTCGTAATGTGGAATACCCCCCTAACTTCGAATTGCTTCACGTGACATCCGTAATTTCATATTGAAATCATCTTTTCTTGTACACATTTAGAGAATTTATACTCATACATGGGGGATTCTTCATCTGTTTTATTCAAATGTCATATAAGTGAAAAGTAGTTGAAACTGTTTGCCAGTTTTGTGAGAAGACATGGTTAAATGAATTAAATCCTTTACTATGGATTGAATGTCTTTCGTGCGATACTTGGGCTCATAAAAAGTGCGCTATTGAAAAAAATAATGAAGCATTTCTGTGTCCAAAATGCGACGATCCTTTCTTTTCGGAGTACTTTTACACTATTCCACATTAAGACCATAAAATGTATTTTGCAAGATATGCACTTTTTGGAAATTTTTATTTTTTTATAAATTACTGTATCTCAAAACAACATTATCTTTTTTATTATTGAATGGTACTAAGATACCCTCTCGATTTGTATATTGTTCGCAGCTCTTAATGCTAAATTATAGTCTAGAGATAAAAAAATGAAAATGGTATTCCACATTCGGATACTTTACTCTAATACGGAACACACGCAATGGCGGAGGGTTATACCCTCGAATTTGAACACAGTAGGTATGTATTGCTGAAGGAGGATTCATTACAGTTGAGAGGAAGAGGAAACAAAGCAAAAAATCTTCATAAAAATAACGATATTCAGCAAGATTAAATAATTGACAGTACCAAAAGTTGAGCGAACTCTCCAATATCTTTCCTGATCTAAGACTGGGTGCAATATAGCACGCAATTTTCGCTCATTTATATGGCATTTGTGAAACATCAGAGGCCCAAACATTAAGGACTAGCACAGATTACGGACTATTCAGTCGCGCAACTTCTAATTGGATCAAGCTCACTGTCGCACACTCTTTTTTGCCCGACTAAACTATTTAGTCGGTATTTATGCACACAACATTCAAACTACTCGCTCGATGGCTACAGAAACTTCGGGTTGCTAAATGATCCTCAGATTTTGGTATCAACCTATCTGTACCGCCTGCAGTGTATTACTGCGCAAATTCATAAAATACACCAGTCATATTTTATACTGAAACAATCTATGCTGTAATCTGCATCAAATCAGATAGACCTCTGTGTGAGACGACTATTTTTTTTAATTTCTTGCAAGTACGATTGTGAAGATTGGGACCGCAACAGCACACTATCAACATCACTGCTGTTCATAGTAATAATATTTGTAGTTTTAATTCACGGATGATGAGGACTACTGTACTTGTCACTAGGCTTCTGAGTCCCCATTGAAAACAACTTACTATCAATTCGCTGCCCCTACTATTCTTAAGTTATATCTAGAAAAAAACGAAAATATCGTGTCTATTCTCATCACATAAATAAAATAAATAATCTGAAATTAAAATATAAAGGTTAGACATGACGAAGTGCTAACAAAACCATATGATACATTATGTTCTGGAAAACAAATCCGGAAAATGCACAGCCAACCTTATCACAATAAAAAACAATGTTGGTGGAAGTAAACACGCTCCGAGTTTCGAGTATATTTGTGGTCACCTCAATTCAGCGAAATATATTTCTTTGGGAACATACAAAGTATCAACGCCAATCTAAACTTAGCAACACAAAATGTGTGTTTTTCATTATTAAAAGCTTTTTTCACAGACATTTCAGGCACATGTTAATGTGACGTGTTCATGCAAAAAAAAACGATATGATGAGGGAGAAAGAGGGACAGTAACGGTCGCCATTAGCCAACGCCATATAAAATAATAAGCAAACAGAAAAAGACCGCAGAAAAAAATTCAAGGTGTCGAAATAGCGACCGTGGTCTGTGTTTAGCCTGGCGTAGCCTCTAGAAGTGACGTTATTATGCATCAAAACATTTCCTGGAAACTTTCATGAAACATCAAATTATATTACGTCATTGTATAGTCAGACTTCTCCAGCTTTTCTTGAAGGCTTGAGTCAGTTCTGTGTGAAGTAATTTTCTCTTTCCTTTCTTCTATACAAACATTTGATGACTAATCCCTAGTTCCGGCAGCAAAACAAGAAATACATACATAAAAAATCTACTACAAACTTTGTTATATTTTATATTTTGTTTAGATTTAAGTTCGTTGATGGGTTGGCTAGAGATATTGACAAACTCAAGAGGGGCGATTAGGAGCTACGCTCGGGATTCAAGCGTGTACCAACTTTCCAGTGTACATGATCGAATTTGTGATATTACAGTTGTCCCTTCGTTCAATTTAAGCACACTTCAACATAGTGTTGTTCCGGGGATAGCTTGTTAGCCTATTGTCCAAACGCTAGTTGGGAATGAATATTGTTAAACGGGAAATTCGGTGTATTTAAGAAAAAGTGAAGGACCAATATCATAAGTGACGCCCGCACTAGGCTACCGATGCCACAACTAGCAAATTTTAGTGATAAGAATTAATATATAATTAAACAAAGTTGAAATTACATATATTTTTATTGTCGTCGAATGCACTTTGTAAGCAACCTGTCATAAATTTTGTGAATTATTTTCCTCCTTATAATCTCATCGGTAATCCTCTTTCAGCTCCATTATAACTGCAACAACAAATACAACACCTGACTCTAAAAAAACATATCGATCAGGTTATTCCGAACGTGAAATCTGCAGTAAAACTCGATTGAAGAGTTGAAGTTGTTTTGATATTCGAATACCTGTTTCGTTTTCCTCGACACCTTTAAATTCTACCAACATTAAATGCGCAACCCGTTACTTTTGGTCACCATCAATGTGGATTAGAGTTGCAGTATGGCCACACACGAGAAGACTTTCTTTTGCTACGTACGTTCTTTCCTGTTTGACGGCGCAAGCTGTTTTCAATCCGGATAAGAAACCAGCACAAAATACTGTAAACCTGTTCGATATGTGTGACATAATATGGCGTCATTGTTTGTTTTGATCCGCAATAATTAAAGTAATGACTTCAGTTCTCTGAAAGTTTCATCAAAACAACAAGTGATCTTTCAGTATCTGAGTTATTTAGTTATAGTATCCAGAAATTAATTACCATTATTCGAATCTATTCCAAACTAAGGATTAGTTAAGAAAACGAAAAGAGTTAAATTGCAACAAAAAAAAGCTATTAAACCTATTGTTGACTTAAGCGAATGTTGTTGAATCGATTTTATTTGCAATGACACTTCTGAGATTGACCTACATTTCTTAATGCTGCTCCTTCTTGGTCACGTCTTTCACTTCGAAAACCTGTCCCAGTTTCGATTGTAAATATTTATGCAAGACTTTGATGATGGTGATTATAAAATATATCAAGAGCTTCGTATTCGAATAGGAGTAACGAGACATTTTACGTGTAGCGTCTACAACATGTGAGCCACTTATAATCCTCGTGGCAATGCAATGAAAATATATAATAGTGGTACTACAGATCAATAATTATTATTGCCGCTCAACGAGCTAAGGATTTAGCAACTAAATTACGAAAAACACACAAATTGCTAGCTTTGCTGATAATGGAACATCAATATTTCATTGTACGGCCGAAGAGGTGTAATTCGAATAAACTCCAAAGCCTGATATACAAAGAAACCTGCTTAATCGGACCGCGGAAAGAAGCGGGACCGGAAAGAATACAAAAATTAAGCTTCACTCGGTTCAATTTCAAAAATAAAAAACAAATTTTATATTATTTTATTTAACATTTAATATTATAAAAAACGCGAAACACTGACGACCGATTATATTAATTGAAGTCAGATTAAACATACAGATTTAAAAGTTTGTTTTATAAGGCAATTATATTCGGAAAAAATAGAGCGATAAATATGTGCAAAATCAATTGACAGGTGTCCGGATTATAGAGTGTACCAAGACCAAGAAGTTCAATACAGTTTTCAAACCACCTATTTCTGTGAAAATGTTTCACTTGGCGTATCCTCAATGGCTTAATTTTGCTTTGATTAGCACTACCAAAAAGTAGCTTTCTTTCCCAGTTAGTCGTTAGGGCGAGGTACGGCTTTTTGACTAATTTCGCTCATATACATCATTAGCCTTTATGCAGGATGGGTAACTGTGTTCGATCCGTTACTACTTTCGCCACCAATTGTCCGCCCAAGAACATATATCAAAACTTTATATACTTAATTCAAAAATAAGTCAAAACCTGCACCATGACGGATAAAATTACTGGCGGCAATAACACAACATACGTTTCTTTGTTGGATGAACCAAATAGGGATGTTAAAAAAATTTCGATATATCGAAATTGCGATATTTTTTGAACGATATATCGATAATATCGGCCGATATTGTAAAAAGCGATATATCGATATTGAAATCCGACTATCGGGCGCGATATTTTTTTTAAGTATAGCATATTTTAGAAATCGAACGGGTTTTTTGCATTTAATCTGCATTTCTGCTTATTTATGTGGGATGCCAGAAACGTTGAAAGTAGAAAAAAAAATTTCGATCACGGAAACCATATCTGTCGAAACTAGGTTCAAGGCACGTGATATATACGGGCACATGAACGCAAATCTTCACTTCAGGCGCCAATACTAATATATGTACGACGAGGCAACCAGGCAACTATCAGAAATACCTGATTGTCCCTGCCTCATCGGTGTCATCCGAAAGAGTTGCGTCGGCAATAAATATTGTGGTGCCAAATAATCGCAGTCGGCTTACTGGAGAGCATATTAAGGAGCGAGTATTCTTAACAACTGTCTCAGAAAAGTACTGGTTCTCATAAGCTTACATTTTAAAAATATGTCAATGTATAATATTTCATTAATAAATAATTAAAATCAAGTTTGCTCTTAATACTTTTTTCGATTTTGCCCCTTTTATCCTTATTTTTTAAAAATAATATATTTAAAAAATAACAGTATTTCTATCCGGAAACTTTATTTCGATCAAAAAAGGCATTATTTTTATTTATAAGTCAACTGAGAAGAATTTTCCGCTTTCCAGCAACATTTCCAATAGTTCAATCAAAAAACTCTCAGATATTGAAATAGCAATGATAAAATTTAAATTGAATTTCAGACTCTAAAAATAGCTAAATTTGGCAACTGTGACCGAAGGCAACGAAATCAAATGTCATTTATTTATTAGCTTTCGGTTTGCTAAAAGCCGCGTGCGCCCTATTTTTTTATTAATGTTAACTTTGATGCAGCATTGGAGTTTATTTTTCATTGGAAAAAATATTCGATATATCGATATTTTTCTCCGATATATCGTCAGCCGATATTGATATTTTTTTCAATATCGATATATCGATATTTTTTTCCGATATTAACATCCCTAGAACCAAATCCATTCCGAAATATTTTAATTATTGAAATTAGTGCGTGTGAAGTTGAAAAAACACTGGCGTTCATGATAAATGAACCATAAAACATTTCTCCAACTTTAAAAACAAACGTATAGGGTGAATGCACCAATAGTCGGCCGTACTATTTTTACTGAATAAATTGTATCAATTTCTGTATAAGGTTAAATGACAGTCAATGGTTTCAATTTTTAGAAACACATAGTTGAAACAAATTTTGATACAATAAGTTAGGTAAAAAAAATATTATTCTAATATCGTGCAGTTTTTCCTATAGTCGGCCACAAAAATCCTAAGTTCGGCCATGTTAGATCCCATAGTCGGCCACTACATAATGAGCCTACAAAATAATGGAGTCATATGACCGAAATACATTTGTTATTTAGAATATTATTGAAAAAAAGCTAGTTTATCATAAGACTATTATAATATGAAAAAATTTATATCAAGCACAAATATATATATATTATTCGTGTTGCTACGGGCTCTTTTTACCAAGATTTTCTTTCGATTTTCTCAATTTTTAATTCGTTTGTCCTTACGCTGTTTAATCGCATCTTATGTCTCTTTTTTTATGTTTTCCTTATTGAGGAGGAACTGTTGGTATTGTAAGGACGATATTGTGCTAGGAGACTTTTCAGCCTTGTTCCTTTTTCGTTTTCCCTGAGAAATTAATGCTCTTGGATGAAACAAATGTTTCAACTATGACCATCAACAAAAAAAAGTACCGGCTTCTAAATTTTTTGATTTTCCAACCAATTTTTAAACGAATTTGCCACGTACTCGAAGAAAGTTTCCCTTTTTATCCATTCCGATTCTGAGCGTCCGAAGACCCAATCAACTGGCATACTTCTCACGACTTCTCTAGGTGGACGAATATATAGAAAAACTACCATTGGGGGTGCTATATCTCAATTGGCTGTGAACTAACAAAACGGTGAGGACTTCTTTTTCATTACCCATATTTACTTGGTAAATGTTTCTCCATCCTCTTGAAGCAATAATTTTACCAGTTTTGGGCACATTAAAAAACGAGTTTCGTCCCCGTTTAAAACTCGCCGTGAATCCAGAAGTATTTCCATGTTTCCGTGCTCAGAAAGGTATGATTCTAGATCTTTGAACAATTCGCGTAGTCCTTTTTCCGTAACAGCAGCGCGCCCTTTCGAAATTGCTTCTGGAATATGGGAAGAAAGCTGAGGATATCGTTTTATGAAAGATGTATACCACTTCGTCTTTGAAAGGATTTTTTCGTTTATCTTCTTTCATAATTTCTTGCACGGTGTTTTGAAGCTCTTCTGGCTTTGATCAAAATCCACATTTAGCCAGAGAAATGTACTAATTGACGATTTTAATTTCTTCCGTATGGGTCAATATCGTTTCGCGACCCATTTCTTGGCATCCTTCCGGGACTTTTTCTAGCAGATAATCCTGGAGCGTTGATCTAGATACTCCAAATTTAACTGCAGCCTCCCGAATACTTAAATTTTCACTTCGATGTGCAGAAATAGCATTCCTCATGCTATTTGCATCCTATTGATAGATTGGCCGTTTTATAGGGTTTGACATTATTTTTTCGAGATTCGCTATAAGAGTTCCAAAATCGATGTTCTCACACTGTTTATCACTAATAACTTCGCAAACTCCTACACAACTAATTAAACCAATTATTTTGAACGAATTAACAAACACTTGATTTTCCATAAATATATTAAAACTTGGAAGTAGTGAACACGGAGAGAAAACGCGATGCGGCGAAGAATGAAGGATGACTAAATAATTTTAAGAAAAGGATCTCGCAAGAAATATATTAGATATTTAACCACTGTAGCAAAAAAAGGATGTAAAATCCCAGATGGCGACACACTAAAAAATGTCGGTGTTGCAAATGCCGCTTTTACAACACGGAAAAAAACGAATTCACACCTTGGGCAATTAATATTATTGGAAAGGCTCGGCGTTCCGGCGACAGACGGATCAACATGTGTTCTGCTAAATTCAGAAAGAGCTGGCCGTGCATAGGAACTTATCAGAATTGTGATTCCTAAAGTTGGCCACTTCCAAAAGTATACTAATATTAACCCTTTTTAACAATTTTATGATTAAGTATGAAAATTTAAATACTTTTGAATCACAAGTACCGCACAGCCTAGTCGTAATTCTTAAAACTATGGAGTATTGGTAATAAAAAAAAAACCCTTCGATCTTATAAATTATTTTACCAACACTCAGTTTTACGGACTTTGTCACAATGAACCTATTATAACGTTACAACAAAAACACTGACTGACTTCATGTTATGCATGTCGAGTTCAAAAGAAAACATAGATAGAAGAAAAAAACATGTTTCCTGGAAATCGTCTTCAAAACATTTAATAATTTTAAATTTCAGAAGAAATGTCCGACTATAGTAGCATGGCCGACTATTGGTGCATCTACCCTATGCAAAAAAAAAATTCGAATCATCTCAACGTTCGCTGCGCCGATGTCGACTCTATTTCAGTTTTTCTTTTCCGTTTTTCAAAATGGGGTCAGCGAAAACTCAACTCATTTAGTAGCTGTCTGTGATGTCTTCCGCGCGCGCACTACACACTGTTCGAAAATTTTCAATTCGATTTTGATTGCTCGATTAAGAGTTCGATATGACGCAAGTAAACAGCATAAACACGCTCTATAAAATAAAGCAAAATGTTTGTACAATAAAATGTTTTTGCCTTTACGTCGTTTCAAGCGGGGCATTCTCTTATCAAATTGAAATTTTGTCAAAAATTATAACACAATGCTCAGCACCCCCGAACGACGTGAATTCTTCAGAATTCGTTCTAAAATAATTTTTCAACTATTTCTTGACGTTGCTGATGCCCTAGACACACACGCTTAATTAGTTTAGGATTCTGCGACGAAGCAAAAAAATCAACTTCGTGTTTGTAGTTCAATGCGCAATGACCCGTTTATTGGCTCGACTATAAGAAAAGAGTGTCTTATACAAACTTAAAAGTTTTTGCTATTATTATGCAACTGTTATTGGACCAAAATGGAATGACCTTCATGATCACAAGATTAAGGTTGACAATGAAGTGTGTACTTTTTTAGCATTTCATTTTAGACAGTCCATTTAGAATCGAGAAACAAATTTGCGATTTACTTTTCAAAATTATGAGTTTTTACAGAAGTAAGTTGCCAGGGTATGAGAGAAAAAATTAACGTTCGCGTAATTGGCAGAGAGCCTCCTTAACAAGAGTTAGTTGACCTGTTAAAGAGTTCAAAATAAAAATCTTTTACTTTATTATTTTAGAATTTTTGGTGTGTTTTTCGTTGACAAGGCAGTCTGTGAAGACTATCACCTGCACTGCCCGACTGGGGATTTAAGCCATTGAGGGCGTGACAGGTGAAAAACGTTTAATAGAAACGCCGGTTTCGAAAACTGAGTTGCGTCCTTCTTTTATTAAGTTGCGGCTTTTTCTTATATGGTCATTCTTTTTGCGCCACATTTCGAGCCTAATAAAATAAAGCTAAGCTATAATGGTAGGCTATGTCGAGTGCAACCTATCGGTTCATTTAAGTAGACTTCATATTCGCAGTAGAGAACTGTTTCGTGTGCATTATCAAAATACTGCTCTTATCATTTTCTCAAACATACCTGTCCGCAAAAGGTAGTTAAATAAGATTTCGACAGGCAGATGGATTATTTCATATTATCGTTGTTGCTTTGTTAGCAAAAGAAAAACAAAATTTCGGTTCAGTCTCCTGCGTAATGAAATAAAATAAAACGAAAGGTGCAGACACATGGTCTTCAGCGATTCGTGATGGTGTGGTGTATCTGGACTGGTCCATTTCAAAAATTATGGTGCACGCTGCGACTACTATAATGCTAGAGCGATCACCACATGCCGTCTAGAACTTGCTCTTACATTGACCTTTTCTTATTCTTTTTTCCACATGCATGTTGTGCACATTGCTCCCATGACGGTCTCATTCACCTTAAGATGGGCTGAGTTTTCGAGTTTCACCCGTTTTTTTTTTTGAACCCCTGGTTGTGTTTTTGACTCGATTTCGTTTTCGAATAATTTGGTCATACCGTACACACTTTTAAAGCATTCGATTTTTTATCGGTGGTTAAGCAGGACGAAAACGATGTAAAATGATATCTAGGGAAGCGTATGAAATTGAGAAGGCCCAACAATATAACGCGCACAGGAAAAGCAAACTCTTATATGCAGGGTCAAAGACATGAGATTTTCGACGATGGGAATATTTTAACCACGTCGAACCACATGGGCATTTCTTTTAAAACGAATTATCAACTGCAAGTGGGGCATTCCAAGTGCCAGACAGGGGTTCGGGTCAAATGAAAAGTCGTTGACATGTAACTCGAATTTAAGACGAATAATTGATTTGAAGGGCGAAATTTAATGAACAGACGTGTTTTTGCACGAAGAATTTTAATTATCGGAACTACAAAGTATTTTTTACTGATCTGAGATCACACAGACCGATAGATTTTAATGCAGATGTAGTCACAAGCGAAATGTACGGAAACAAGTTCATACAGAGAGAGATAGTAGATTGCTATTCTTCACCATCGATATTAAAAAAAAAAACTGTTCCTGTCCATGTTAATTAGCTAGGCGCATGCAAATTACCACCATTCGCAGCCAATAAGTGATGCTGACCCAGATTTATTGGTACCGAAATTAAGTACATACAAATATGCGATGTGTCCCTTTAAGAATAGGTAAGTAAAAAAAATATGATTTGGACGGGTAAATCAATATTGTCGAGCCACAGCTGACATCTTCTCCTTCCGCCGGTCTCGCTACCGTCAAACAAGCTTGTTTTTTAAATTTTTTCCTACGTTTCTACATCTTAAGCGCCTTGTTGTATCGATTTACTTCCAGTTTTATCTGAAGGAATCTCCAAGCTTTAAAAAAAAACAGCTACTCTCCCATCTCACGTCTGTTCAGCATAGCTTACGTAAAGTCGATAGTAGCTGTCTCTTATATTTGGAGGTAGGTATGTAGATACATAGTTTACAAAAAGCAGATATACTAACTATGTAGTATAACGACAAGCATGAATGAAATATATGGATACAAAGTCCATTAGGTGCGATTCCTAGAGAGGAAATTATGTTGGGTGGTGGTTCCACGATTCAGTCCATCTTTCACGGAACAGAGGAGTTTCCATGTGAAGCAAACAGACAGCCATTAACACAATTTCACTTTCAAATCAGATGGCGGGATCGCCTTGCACACATAACACACAGCATTACGCTATACTTCACTGGCGCGCGTTCAGAATAATTGCAAAACACAGTTAGAGAGTGTGAAGAGTATTTTGCAAAGAAAATCCACTAATTGCAGGTAGACATCGGTATATAGAGCTTAGCGTGTATACTTGGCCAATGTGAAAACAGTTTCAGCAGAAATATATATTATGAAATGGTTTCCAATGGAACAGTGATGGCAATAAAACATGGAGAGTACTTCACTATATTGCACTACCCCACTCCTAACTGAAGCTATAAGAAAACACTGTTCTGCATTTTTGCGCATGTGCTCTCTCCATTCCACATATTAAATACGATGTGAGGAGATCTCTCTAGCACGTCATCTATGCGGATAATGGACGCAAAGCCCTCGGTAGCGTCGTTAATGTTTTCTTCCCAAGAATTACAAAATGCATGAGTGCGTAAAAATAGATTCGTGTAGAACTTTAAACTTTGCGTCCGCTTAGTCGTGCATTTAAATCACCACTAAGGGCAATAACCTAAAATACAAACGACTTACAACTTATATTTAGGTAAACTCGGAAACAAACAGGTTCCTTAGTTAACTTAACTCTCTATTATATAAAAGTCCGTTTGAGGTACTTATTTATGCCCTTGCACAGTCAGTCATACAGACAGAATTAAATAAAATAAGGTTAGAGTTCCACGTCACAACTGCAAGATTTACTACGCTTCAGTAACTTGGAACAACCTAAAGGTATCAAAAGGGTTCAAATCGATGTCGATAACGAAGCAGTTTAATTAAAACATATCTCAGGTTTTATACCTATGATGAATAGAAAGAAATAAAATTCGGCTGAGATAGGGAGGGCTCTTATTGTATGGGGCACTCTAATAACTTCGTACAATATGTAATACATACTGCAGTCATTAGCATAAAGGCGTTACCTACATTTCTCGGCTTCAACACTGAGTCGCAATCTGTAAATTTGATTTACATTTAGCTAATTGTTGTTAGAAAATTAGAAAAAATGAAGAGATAATTCAAAGATATCGCAAGGAAAATAATAATCAAAATTTACAGATTACATATTGAAATATCTTGTATTCGCCAGAATGTTGTCTTCGAAATATTAACAATGGCGTATATTTGCTTTGTATGCATACTTTTATGAGGAATGAGAGGAACATATCAATTCCGGATCAGTTTAAATAACTTCGTTTCGTAGTCGGCATATATGTATGTACATGAAGCCGCTTCAAAATAAATATTCCTTTCATCGCCGAGCTGTCGCGTCACTCATATTAACCCTTTTGCACCCGATTTTACTTTATTATTTCAATAATACAGTAACTTTTCTAGCGATTGGGAAATTTTTTTAGTAATAACATGTTGTTATATGTATAATATGTTCCAAATTTTATCTGCCTGATACGATTGGTTCGGAAGATTTTATAATCCAGTTTTTTAGCCCCGACCACCACACGAAAATTAAATTCCAAATAGCCTCCTGGTTATTCCATTTCCTTTTCACCCCCTCCCACCAACACTTCCGACACCCGCACCTCCTAAATTTATTTCCCCGCTAAAGTTCAGTCTACTGGACCTAACTGCTGTAAAATTTTTTAGGATCATATCTGGTACGGTTCTTGTGATAATAAGTAAAATAACTATCCCCCCACTTAAGTGCTCCACCTCCCTCCTCAAAAATTTTACATTCAGAATCCACTTGTAATTTTATTTTCATGATTCGATCGGTTCGAAAGATATTGTAATTCAAAGTTTTTTACAGCCAACCCAATACTCCAACTTCCGCTTTTTAGTCCTTGTCTAGGGTCCTAGTATCTCAAGGCAACCACAAAGCTTCAACTTTCTAACGTCAACCGTTCAGTTTTCGAGCGATTCGGACGCATTGTTTTTCCCACACTCTCACACCCCTCAATCCCTATCGACCATTTTTTCCAAATAGGTCAACTATCATAGTTCTACATAAGTTCCAATTTTCATCATCCTAGCATAAACGCTTCCTAAAATCAAGAAACCAAAACTTTTCGTCTAAAAACATCCCGCAAAAAACAGATACCACTCGTAGGAAAACACCAACACATTTACCCACCAAAAAAATTCAACTCAATATCAACGGCCCAGCGAAAAATTGCAAAGCGCATTGATTTAAAGCGCACATAAAGCGCTTTGGTAACCAGAAACATTAAAGTGCTTTGAAAGCGCTTTAAAACAAGCGAGAGCAAAGCAGATACCAATTTTCATTTTGATATTATTTATATATATATTCTAGAGTTCTGTGTAAATTGCTATATATTATGGGGATTCCCGACTTATCGAAAGAAGCGCGCTATTCTTCGCATTCGAACTCTTAGTGTTCATCAGTGATCGTGAAGTGGTAATTTCAATTTAAAGCGTAAAATTAGTGAGTAGAATATTATTATTATTATTATAGCATTTTATTTGTTGTATATACAGTCACACGGATATTGGTACACCTATAATTTTTTTAGATTCCTTGAAACATATTTAAAATTAACCTTTGTTTTTAGATTAAATTTAACGCAATGTAACTTGCCAATGTATTAAATATTATTACGTATTATATAATAAATATCAACAACGATTTTTCAGGTTACCTATTTACTTTCCATTGGAGAGCAATAAATCCGGAAATGTATTCCGATGTTTTAAGTGACGAATTCCTTTTAACCGTGAACTGGGACGGTCAACAAAAGAAAATCCTATTGAAAAAAAAAAATTGTTCTCGCAATATGTATACGGTAAGATGATTTTAATTTATTCATTATGGAAATCAACATTTCTTTTACACAGATGCCGTAAAGGATTCGTTGACTCGTGAGGAATATGAAAAAGAAATGAGGGTTGGAGTTCGAGCTCAGAAGAACAAGTTCCACTAAGGAATAAATTTTATTAAAAAAAATAATAAATAAATAACTCATGAATATTTAATATTTAAATTAAATATAATTAATTTTAATTTTCCTAAATGAAGTGTTATTAAGTTTAATTAATAACATAATTTGTCAACAAATAAAATACTACAGTAAAGTTGTAAAGACAATAATTTGTTTTCCCCGTCTGATCTCTTGTTTCATGTTTCTTGCTTATCTTTTCCAAGATCTTATCTTTAACTTCGTTTTTGGATTTTATTTTATGGCTTTATGCCTTACATTCTTCGTAGGAAAATAAGGTCGATAAGAATTTTATTATCCCTACATCGAATTTTATTTTTTGGTCTTTTAGGTTAACGTTTTATTTAGAATTAAAATTTACTAAAAAATTAACAACAACAATAATGCAATAATAAGATCAAACATCAATAATTTCTAGTCCTGTTGAGGATGTTTCTTTTTGGAAATTGAATCGCTTTCCAATTGATCAGGCAAAGCACTTTACAATAGCTTAGAAAAAGCGCTTTGTAATTGCTTAGGGAATGCGCTTTGCATTTGCTTAGGAAAAGCGCTTTATAAGCGTTGAAATGATAGCGAGGTCCAAGCGCTTTATAAGCGTTGAAATGATAGCGAGGTCCAAGCGCTTTATAAGCGTTGAAATGATAGCGAGGCCCAAGCGCTATGTAGCAATGACATGCAATGTTAAATTTGAGTGAACCCAAAGCATGTTCAAAGCGGTTTGCTGCTTTATTAAAGCGCTTGCATATCGGTTATAAAGCGCTTTATTTTTTGTTGGGTGGTTTGTAAGCTACGCGCCCTCGTATGCGCTTTTGCGTACAGACGGACATTTTTTTACTTTTGTGGGGTTTTACTAGTCCTAAAACGTGTAAATACAATATTTCAGGGTAACAAATTTTTTAGGCCGATTTTTTTTTAGTTTTAATTACTTTAGTAGCACATCTACCTATAGGTACTAAGTTTTAACTTTCTAACGATTTAGGTGTATATTTTAATAACGAAGTTACTTTTAATGACCATTTTGATTATGTTGTCAGTAAGGCTAACTCCGTCTGGGGCTTTGTGCGAAGATGGTGCAAGGATTTCAATGATCCGCATATTACAACAATGTAGTACTGCACATTTGTCCGTTTTATTTTGCCATATGCCTGCCCGGTATGGGCTCCATACTATGAGGTTCATAAAAATAGAATTGAATCGGTTCAGAGAAGATTCTTGCGATTCGCACTTAAAGGTCTTCCTTGGCATGATCCACTGCATATGCCTCCTTACCATGAGCGTCTTAAACTCCTGCCGATGGAGTCGTTGGTTGATAGACGAGATGTCCTTAGAGCTGTTTTTGTTTTCAAGGTAATTTCTGGTGATATTAACTCCCCGTCATTGCTGAAAGCCGTTACATTCATAATTCCATTTCGATCCTTGAGAGACTATGTGTTGCTGGATATTCCTCACCATCGGACAAATTACGGCCAACATGAACCAATCACATCTCTTTCACGCATTTTTAATTATAATTACAGTCAAATTGACTTTAACATTTCTGTTCAACAGTTAAAATCGGCTTTATCAAATAAATAATGTAATATTATATTTAGGCATTTATGAGTGTACGGATATAATGATGTATTTTTGTACTTATTTTTTATTTTTTCTAATTATTTTATATTTTGTAATTTTTGTTATAAGTAATCAGTATTTGATGAATATGAATAATAAATAAATAAACATAAGCAATTTCTGAGATTTGAAAAAACACCCCCCACCCCCGTACCTTACAATGGGATGTCTCTATATTTTAAATGTTTAGCCCCTTGATCCCTATCGACCATTTTTTTGCAAATGGGTCCACTATCATAGTACTACATAAGTTCAAAGTTTCAGCCTCCTAGCATTAGCGGTTCCTGAAATCAGGAAACCAAAATTTTTCCTCTAAAACGCTCCCCCCTCCTCCCCCGTCACACCCGCACCCATCAAAAAGATACCACCACTCGTAGGGGTTCACCTAGAGATGGGAAATTCGGATCTTTTCAATGAGCCGGCTCACCGGATCTCGTTCTTTTCATTGAACCGGCTCTTTGAGCCGGTTCAAAAGATCCAGGTGGATCTTTTGCACTGCCGTACAAGGGGACTGCAGATGAATATTGAAAAACCGAAAACTAATTTAAAAAAAAAAAATTGTGAATAAATTATAAGCTTTAATGAAAATACTCAAAGTTGATTATTTTAAGGCAGTGCTGGGTATTGCGGGAAATAATAGGAAACTAGTTTTAAAAAATGTTGGCTCTAGTCCTGGATTTGACGGCATAACAATTGAATGTCTAAAAATATTAAAAGAAGAAAAGAATCTCAAAGCCTCTTACATACTTAATTATTTTTAACCTTTCGAAGAGTGTATTCCCTAAAATTTAGTAAACACTCAACAATTATTGACTTATTTCCTTAATATATATCGTTGGAAAAATAATTGAAAAGGTTGCAAAGTAGAAATTAATGAGTTTCTTTAAAAGACATAAAATATTAAACGAAAGTGAAAATATTTCTATGGCAAGAGCGAAGCGCACGTCAGCCTAACATGAACGCGAAAAGAGAGTTTTAATCCCTTTAGCCCTGCAAATTTTGAGATAGCGATATCTTTTAATTTCGAATCAAGCGGGGAGTAAAACAAATTGAAATTGACTTAAAAGTGAAAATACCATTAATGAAAAATGTAAATTTTCATTTTGGAGTTTTGGTGTCCAGTAATACTTTTTCCTAAATATATCTTCCATCTCCTCTTTTCAATTTATAATCTTTAATCTTTAATATTCCATCTTTAATCTTCAATTTTCAATCTTCAATCTTCAATTTTCAATCCTCAATTTTCAATATTCAATCTTCAATCTTCAATCTTCAATTTTCAATCATCAAACTTCAATCTTCAATTTTCAATCTTCAATCTTCAATCTTCAATCTTCAAACTTCAATCATCAAACTTCAATCATCAAACTTCAATCATCAAACTTCTATCATCAAACTTCAATCATCAAACTTCAATCATCAAACTTCAATCATCAAACTTCAATCATCAATCAATCATCAATCATCAATCATCAATCATCAATCATCAATCATCAATCATCAATCATCAATCATCAATCATCAATCATCAATCATCAATCATCAATCATCAATCATCAATCATCAATCATCAATCATCAATCATCAATCATCAATCATCAATCATCAATCATCAATCATCAATCATCAATCATCAATCATCAATCATCAATCATCAATCATCAATCATCAATCATCAATCATCAATCATCAATCATCAATCATCAATCAACAATCATCAACCATCAATCATCAATCATCAATCATCAATCATCAATCATCAATCATCAATCATCAATCATCAATCATCAATCATCAATCATCAATCATCAATCATCAATCATCAATCATCAATCATCAATCATCAATCATCAATCATCAATCATCAATCATCAATCATCAATCATCAATCATCAATCATCAATCATCAATCATCAATCATCAATCATCAATCATCAATCATCAATCATCAATCATCAATCATCAATCATCAATCATCAATCATCAATCATCAATCATCAATCATCAATCATCAATCATCAATCATCAATCATCAATCATCAATCATCAATCATCAATCATCAATCATCAATCATCAATCATCAATCATCAATCATCAATCATCAATCATCAATCATCAATCATCAAACACCAATCATCAATCATCAATCATCAATCATCAATTCTCAATCCTCAATCCTCAATCCTCCATCCTCCATCCTCCATCCTCCATCCTCCATCCTCCATCCTCCATCCTCCATCCTCCATCCTCCATCCTCCATCCTCCACCCTCCATCCACCATCATCCATCCTCCATCATCCTTCCTCCATCATCCATCCTCCATCCTCCATTCTCCATCCACAATCCTCAATCCTCAATCCTCAATCCTCCACCCTCCATCCGCCATCCTCTATCCTCCATCCTCCATCCTCCACCCTCCATCCACCATCATCCATCCTCCATCATCCATCATCCATCCTCCATCATCCATCATCCATCCTCCATCCACCATCATCCATCCTCCATCATCCATCCGCTATCCACCATCATCCATCCTCCATCCTCAATCCTCCATCCTCAATCCTCAATCCTCAATCCTCAATCCTCAATCCTCAATCCTCCATCATCCATCCTCCATCCTCTATCATCCATCCTCCATAATCCATCCTCCATCCTCAATCCTCAATCCTCAATCCTCAATCCTCCATCATCCATCCTCCATCCTCTATCATCCATCCTCCATAATCCATCCTCCATCCTCAATCCTCAATCCTCAATCCTCAATCCTCAATCCTCCATCATCCATCCTCCATCCTCTATCATTTATCCTCCATAATCCATCCTCCATCCTCAATCCTCAATCCTCAATCCTCAATCCTCAATCCTCCATCCTCCATCCTCCACCCTCCATCCACCATCATCCATCCTCCATCCTCCATCCTCTATCATCCATCATCCATCATCCATCCTCAATCCTCAATCCTCAATCCTCCATCATCCATCCTCCATCATCCATCCTCCATCATCATCATCTCAAAGATCCGCGAACCTTAAAGATACAGGAGCCGTGATGATCCGCGAACCGCAAAGAGCCGTCAAGATCTGTTGAACCGTCGAGATCCGCGAACCGCAAAGATCCGTAAAGATCTGTTGAGCCGTCGAGATCCGCGAACCGCAAAGATCCGTCAAGATCTGTTGAGCCGTCGAGATCCGCGAACCGCAAAGATCCGTAAAGATCTGCTGAGCCGTGCAGATCTGTTGAACCGTCGAGATCTGTTGAACCGTTGAACCGTAAAGATCCGTTGAACCGGCTCAGATTTGTTGAACCGGCTCAGTTGGATCTTCTGCTTGAGCCGGTTCATTGAGCCGGCTCAGATCTGAGTTACCCATCTCTAGGTTCACCCATTCTACCTACCATAAAAATGTCAACTTAATATCTTAAGGGGTTTGAGAGCTACGCACCTTCAAACGGTTTTGCGTACGGTGGACAGACGGAAAAATCATTTTTTGCTTTTTTGGAGTTTACTAGTCCTAAAACGTGAAAATACAAAATTTCAGGGTAGCAAATTTTTTGGAAATTTCAGGTCGTTCACAATACTTTATTATTAAAAAATAATACAGTAATAATAAAGTAAAATTATGTTGAAATATGGTGCGAACGGATTAAAGAGTTCTGTTGACATCTCGTGTCAGGTTAGAAAATAGAGGAAAAAATGTTTTATACGGTGCAAGTGCAGTCCAGATTTTTGATGCACGAGATGAGCGACTGTCTACATTTTTTGTACGAAATTTCAACGGCTCAACTGTATAATCTGCGCACAACATTTAAAATATTATACTTATGGCACACCAGTTGTGACAAACTTGAAGGTAAAAATTTCACATAATAACACGTAACAAATTCACCACGTACAAGCAACCTGTTGAACAAAGAGAGTAACTAAAAACAAGGTTTGACGTATTAGCACAGATCTTAATTCCGGTGATTATTATTTAATGCACAAGACCCACAATTAATATCGTGCGTTGGACACTTAGACCCCCCAAGAAATAGTTCGGATATAGGTATGCTAATGAAAATAAGCAAACAATGAGAAAATAAACAGAATGAAAACACCTGTCGAGTGTCAACCGAAATTCTCAATTCTTTTTGAACTCCCTTAGTTTTTACTTCATCGTTAAAACGTTTCTCCGGCATGATACGAAATTACACAGGAATCTTAAAACTTTACGTAAATTGACGCGAACAATTAGTCTAACTGACTTTTGTACATTTGCTTCTTCAATAAACAAGAAACAGAAAACAAAGCATGTAGCATGCAATTAATAACTCTTATCATAAGTTATGTTAAGCACGAGTTTCTTTCTTTCTTTCTTTTTTCAATTGTAATCTGTATATAACGCAGCTTAACGGTGTATATACAATAATTAAACATGAATAAGGACAAACTTAAGATAGTTAGAATTTTTGAATAGTATTAAATATATTTCAATAAACTATTAAATTCTTTAAAATACAAATGGGCTTGGGGTCGGCAACACTTACTTCACTATCTATCAGCCGTGCTATTACAATAGAAAAATAAACGATATACGATCGATGGTGATTCCTGGATCTCGTCCTGGGTGCCACTTACCAACAGGGTATCCCTGTTGGTAAGTGGCACCCACCGATACATAGTGACGTAATCACAAGCAAATCAATTCATGTATCGCAAAATATATAACAATTGACTTTTTCCATACTTTCACCTAATAATCTGTTGCCACCGCCTGAATCGAAAATAACTTCGAACTTTGTTACGAAATTTGACATTTTCGAACTGGCCATTTCCAGGCTACGCAACTTTCTCGTCAAATTGATTTGACCAAATGACACAGTCTTTAGATTAATCGTTGTTTTTTGCAATTGCAACGGACAAAACATTCATTCATTTGCATTAAAATATTTTAAATAAATTGATTACATACTCTACAGTTCCGCTACTACGTAATGCCCTTTTTCGGCAAATCCATCCGCCATCAAAAACTTTCACAAACGAGCATGTGTATCGAAAAAATCGTCAAAATTAATTTGAATTGCAAAACGTAACAGCGAATGGCACGTCACACAACAAAACAAAAGTTTTATACTGAGGTACACATGGAGGCAATAGCATTTAAAATTGGGTCAGTTAGTCGACAAAATAACGTTTACCACAATTTTCCCATTCTTCCAAATTTTTAATTAGCTCAGTTATTAAAATTACTTACTTATGCCTCGATAGCTCAGAGGATAGTGTACAAGGACTGGGTATCCAAGTGACAAATGCGCTGGTCTACAAATCCAAGGGTCATGGGTTCAAATCGTACTTAAGCCCCAGCATTCCTTGAAAAAGCCACTGTTACTAACTCTTAACTCTTAAGACTAACCGCTAACCGGAAAAGGTCTTACAGGAAAACCTGTAAGGATCGTGCAAGTTAATAATTTAAAAATTAAGGAATTGACTTGTAAGCCAGGAGAGACAATATAAATTTGCTAATCGCATTGTTTCACACGTGCCGTTATTTCTATGACGATCTCAAACTTGGAAATCTTGAAATAATTTTATCAAATGACCTTCAAAACGATTAACTAACTACATACATTCATATTTTTCGATTTTTTTATTTACATATTTATTTTGTAGAGGAAGAAAACTCGAGGTGCTATTTCATGTGTAAGGCACTTGACGTTGAAAATGCACGAAATGAAAAGCTAAAGGCCTGCGCACAGCACGCCACAAAGATGATTCAGCATAAAACACGAAGAGTGGTAGAGAAGTAGAAGTGCGCATTTCGTAAGCCACCGTTTTTTCTTCGCTGTTCTCATTTCAGAGGAGGGGAAACGTTTGCAGTTGGCACATGGATGTGTGCAGCGCTGGTCGAACAAACGCTCACTCACTCGCACGCGCTTTTTTCCATTTTCACAATAGAAATTCAAAACAAAGAGACGAGGTGGAGAAGAGAGAACTCGATTTGACAAGACTGATAATTAAGTGTTATCAGTTGTGTCATTACGGGCAGGAAAAAATGGCAGCAGTGTGACTCACTTTAGCAGTAAGAAAAATCGACTCGTTCCGATGGATTAAAAACTCGTCCCGTAGTGAAACTTACCAATTAATTCGGCATTAAATATGTCCGCTCGTTCTTTGTATCAAATAAATAATCCAATAAATTAATGCTCGTGATAGTATCCAATTACTGCTCTGCTCCTAGACCGACTTCGTTTCAAGCTCATTCACACCTCGCTATCTGATTTCGCGTTTTATTTTTCTGTTTTATTACGCCTTTATTATTTTTCTTTTCTTCTTTTTATATCACAAGTCGTTTTATTTCACCACACACCGTGAATACGGCGAATAAAACGAATCACAGCAAACAAAAAAAATTATCCACGTCGCGTTCGTGTGGTAATCTACTGCTAAGACGTTTTGAGGAAATTTTAAGACGCGCAATTTCCTGCTTAATACGATTTATTATTTTATTTTATCACAAAGAGCATATACTAATTGAAGAAAAATTTGCAAAAAAACGCCAGTTGAAAGTGGGATAATCACAAAACAATCAAAACTGTTCTATTACACTCCATATTTAACTTATTATCACTTTTTGATTTTATTTCTTCTTTACACTTCCACTTAAAATTGCACGGGGGGAAATTTAATGTAGACAAAAATTCTAAAACACTAAAGGACTGTTGTTCCATTAGACGGATAAATTAATTCGCATGAAAATTTAAACCACACCACGTTTCAATTTTAAACTATGTGAAATTAATCACTCAAGCACTCGATTCGGACTGACAAGACGCCCAATTCGGTTTCAGATGACAGCCCACTTATTCCACAGAACCACTACACAGTCCACTTCACTGCTACAATCCTCCTTTCTTTCCTCTTCCAATAAACTGCACATTCAGCCATTTAAAATCGTCTTTGTGTGAATACCCCTGACTACTCGCTTTCTGCTTACTGTCTCCTCCTACTATACCATTTCAAGATACATAATTTAAACCTGGCAACCTTGCCTTCGTTCTCTCAGCTTTCCCCCCATTCAAGAGTAAAGAAATCCGATTTCATTATACTCAGCGTTCAGCCACGTCCGACCGTATGTTTTTTCTGTATTCAATTCAAAACACGTCACTACACCCCTTACCCGTACCAATTCGATTCCGAAACCGAAGTTGTTGAAAAGCAATTCACATTCAGCAAATCCAACAGCATACTAGCTCACTTGCCAAATGCCAACGACGAAGTTTGTCCTGAAAGAAAATCGGGTTTCCGTCAAGGCAAACCTTTGTTCTGTGGTCCGTGCCATACCGAGCACGTCGAAAGCCTTTCTTTCTCGTCATCGCGAAGGCGGTCCTTGCAGACACAATTTCTTTTGCGAATGACGAATAAGCCATTCAGCGTGCCCACACAGCTGGATTCGTGATTCAGCCGTGCAAGGTTACAAAGAAAACGCGATGTGTGTGGTGTGGTGTGGTGCTTTGCTTAGTGCAGAATAATGAAAATATCAGCAAAGTAAAGAAAGAAAGACCCACTACTGCGGCTGATTGTACTGTGTACTGGCTTGGCCATAAGCGATTTATTGCGATGTTATTTCTCACAAAGAAATTTCGTTTATGAGAAAAACAAGCTCCTCTTTTAAATTGACTGAACAAAAACAATTTCTGTGTGTCGAAGCTTTGTGAAACGAAAAAAATATTATTGACCACACCATGAGAAGACCGGGCCAACAGCCAGACCTCAGACCTCGTTCTCCTTCTGGAACAATAAAAAGATTTAAGCCATCCATCGAAGTCACTAACAAACAACTTCGTTCTCGACTTCGACGCTGCTGCAAAGCTGCCGTAGTTCCATAGTGAAGTGAAAGAAAGGCCAATGACGTTGTTTTCATGACAACGCGTTGCCAGTCACATATGGATACATACATGTGTGTTTACTGTTATGACGTAGGCTTATCCAGCCCAACTGCATTGATACAGCTGTTTGTCTAGTTTTATATTACGGCAGATTTATTAGAGCAATTTTATGTCGTATACAGTGGCGCTGTGCCGAACAAAGAACAAGAGTTGCTCTTCTTATTTCAATTAAGAAAAACTATAGGACAATATGCACTTGGCGACGGATATTTTCGAATCAAGCCAACAGTCTGGGCGTAACTTCATTACTTTTCCAGATGAAGTCATGGACATAATTTTAATGAAAAAAATGTTTTTGCTGCCACTTCCATACCCAACTGAAATCCTAAAATATCCTAATATCCAAAATACCTACTTGGTATCACCATAAGTTTCACCTTTCAAACATGCACCACCTCCAAAGAAATTAACCCCATAAAGAAATAATTCCACTATAGAAATATGACACATTTTGTAGTATTGGGAAGATTTTTTTTGCCAGTTTAAGGTAGCAGAGAAATTTTGATGTGGTAAATTCGCAAGAGGGCGGTTGAAGTCGTGTACCTCGTCTAGTCAACGAAATTCCACATTTGCGGAAAAATTCATACCACTGAGATCTACAAAATTTCTTGTGAGCTAATTAGCTTATATTAATTTTATATGGTTTGATTCATCGACAGTTAATTCTACAGAGAAAGAAAAATGAAAAACGCAGATGAGTTCGAAGTCTGGACACTAACCAATTGCCAGAGAACCTTCAACATTCTTTAAAGACGATTTAAAAAGAGACCTAGTGATAATTCTAAAAACGGGTATTTGCGAAATACAATATTTTGGCCCGAAAAAATCGATTGGCAATTAGAATATCGTATTGGAAAAATATGAAAATAATTTTCTGAATCAGTGAGATGAAATATAAATTGATATTCTCAAAAGAGGTTATAAGAGGTCAGCTGCAATCGAAATTATCAACATACACGACGATTAATATGTGCGTTTCTTCTTTATTAAGTAGAAATTAATTCTTTATTATGAGGTTAACGACTTTATTTTTTGGAAATCGAAGAATCTCTTCTGAAGAAGAATTTCTTTTCAGTGGTGTATTTTTGTATTTCACATATTTATATCACATGGACTCGTCTGTCTCAAGATGTACTAACTACATTCCCAAAATATAGAAAAAAATCAGTATCAATAGTAATCAGATCTGTATATCTACCAAATTTGACTTACACAGTTATAGGAAAAAACCTTCATTCTAAATCGAATGAAGTGCCGATTTTGCCATTTCAATTCCCAAGTAGCGTACAACTGAGTTCTGATTTTTACGATCTGATGCAAGAAAAAATTATTAGAGATATTAGAGATCTATACATTCCAGCTTCACCAAGAAGAAACAACATTTTTAATAAATTTAAAAAAAAACTTTCTAATTATTCTATTTGTTCTAAGAAAATTCTTTTTTCCAATGTAGGGTGTTTTTTTAGAAGTATAGTTTTTAGTAGAGATACCTGCCAAACTTTACTGGTATCTTTTACATTTTTGTTCAGTACGTTTTGACAAATTATCATGGAAAGACTTACACCACTTAATTGTGGAAATTCATTTTCGAAATTTGCGTTCTATACGGCAAACTCACATATCGCTGCGTCAATTATATGGTGAAAAAATCATCTCAAGAACTGGACCTGTCAATTAGCCGCCTAGATCGTGTGATTTTGACACCATAGGATTACTTTTTGTGGGAATACATCAAATGACTGGTCTATGCTGATAAGCCAGCAACGATTCAACATTTAGAAGCCAACAGTCGACGGGTTATTGATGAGAAAATGCCAGAAATAATGCTCGAAAAAGTGACCAAAAATTGGACTGATCGGATAATGTTCATTAGACGCAGTCGCGGTGGTCATATGGCCGAAATTATTTTTAAAAATTAAATGGCATAAAATAATCTTTTCAATAAAAAAAAATTTGCCATTTGGTAAATTACGTATGTCTTTTTTTCAAAAAAGAAATACCATACCTCTAAAAAAAAACACCCTATACATAACATAGTCAAAGAGTTTACCTTTTAACCACGCGGACGACATATGAAACTAAAACAGTTGACAATATCAATCTTGCATTATTAAAACCATTTATTATTCAAGGTGCTCTGAAATTGTCTGTTTTGGATAGATAACATAAAACACAGTACAGTATAAGTAGCTGAATTAAAAAAATGGCACACATTCGCGTGCACCTATTCTACATTTAAATTACGTATCGCAATTTCGCAAAAATCGTAGAGAACTTAACAGACGAGCAGAGAGACAGCATCTTAAATACGAAGAGATCAATCGCAAGCACAGTAAATAAGTTATTCTTTATGGTTGAATTTAAGTTATGAATTTATTAACTGGTATTAAATAAACCTCGGCATGAGTTCAAAGTTCGTGCAGATAAGACTAGAATTTTCCACGCGCATTATCAATAGCTGTCTAGTTCCAGTTCGCACAAAAACATCACGACCCGCGATCTTTACTCTATCGAAACTTAATCTGTCTACGAATCAGCCGTCTTCAAGGCCTTCAAGCTTTCCTTATTGTTTTTAATTTACTTATATAAAATATATTTTCATGATAATGATACGAACATGAAAATCGTTTAAAATACAAATATACATACAAACATTCCTACATTCCCACTTTTGAGATTTCAGGTCGCCTTACTCGCGAAAAACTGATAACATAGTTTAATATCATTACGGAAGAAACAGGTTTCAAGCAGATAGCACACAAATTAATAAAATCAAAAATGGAAAGATTGTACATGACTTTTTCGCGTGTAGTACTGAAATTATGATAACTTGCAGAGGTTTGGGTTAATTAAAAATAAAATAGGAAGTTATAATGTGGTTGGTTCTATTGAAGGCCGCGATTAAGAACGACATTATCAAATTTGATGGGAATCGGATAACGAGATAGTTTAACCATTCGAAGAATGCCACGGAAAAATTATTGCTCATTCTCATAACTTGGACCTACCAATTAATACAACCAGTATGGAATAGCAGGAGTAGTTACTTTTTCTTCTCTGCGGCATTGGAATAGAACAACGCACTCGAAGCTCTGCTGCTGTTTCACATATCACTTTTGGGCAACACGTACAATAAAGATAAATTTCGCTCGCTGTGCTTTTGAGTAATAAAAATAAAGTTTAAAAAATTTAATTACCTGATATATTTATTTCCGTTGACTATAATCTCGCCCTGATTGGAATTTTATTAGAGTGCCGATGAAACCCCAATGCTAGTTCAGATGAAATATTCTGTAAAAAAAATAAACAAATATTTAAAGGGTTTGTCTTAATTAAGAAGCTAATATTCATGAATTGAGAGTATTTAAAAAATCTACTAAATAATTTAATTTACATTACGCCGATATATCGGGAATTAGTGAATATAACTATTGGAAAAATAAACACCAGTAAAGGACACATAAAAATGTCGACGTATCAAACGTTGCTCTGATATCGCGTTCTTTTTGCCTATAAAAGTCGATTGAAAATTTGCGGTTTTTATTAAGTGATTATAGATGGCGAGACCAAATTGATTTCCACCTGTCTTTTTATGAATCCGTTAGAAATATGAAAATGAAAAGGCTAAAAAAACAAACAGAAAAGTTGCTCGCACGATAGTCAACGCACCGTTTTACGTCTTAAACAAGCAACAGTGCACCATAAATAGCAATCTCATACAATGTTTTCTTTTTCGTAATAATCTTCAAGTGGATGGATAAAGAGATTTTCATTTGTAATGTTCGTTTAAGGTATGAATGGCGTGGATGACTGAAATTTAACAGACAATAGTATAAATTAAAAAAATAACAATATTATACAATGTATGAAAGGCAGAGCTCCAAACAGAAAAACAGTGTACATTGCTCAATTTGATATTTTTTCGAACAGACATGGAGTTATAAAAAAATATTGCGCCGAATCCTAATCCTAACACGGTAATCTGGTTATTCAAGCTTTACATTTGCTGGACATTTCTAATGCATGAAACACGAAAAAATTCATCAGAAGGCGATCAAGAAAATTCAACTTTTCTCGGCACGTAATCGATGGAAAGATTCGATTAATGCATACAGCAAGGTCCTGTTTAGAATGCTCCTATGATACTGAAGGGTGCGGGTGTATAATAGAATAGATGCCTGGAGGGATAATAGTTTGGAAGGAGAATGCATGAATTCGATTGTCGCACCATTGGATCGATGGATGCCACTGAAGTCAAATAAATTTTTTCAGTACTTAATTCAAAAACACGTCAGTTAGTCATTTGTCAATTGATTTATTTGGAAACAAGTGGCTAACCAGTGAACGTTATAAGTTATAGAACGGATCGATATCGACGAATAATTATATCACAGTCGGATACACGCGTTTGATGCGATTGCACTTGTGCATCATCACTACAATTGCAACATTTCAATAGATTCCAGCGATATGAACCATCATTAATTCTTTCCATTATCACGCTTAAGATTATGTGTTTCATTCATTAATACTTAAAACTAGTTACGATCTGATTATTCTTAGACCGATGGAATTCTAATTAGATTATCGAGGAATTTTTGATTTGTTCCTGTGGTCTGGAGAAAATTTTTAACCGGAATGGATTCCCATGAATTATCTATATTTTCAATAGCATTTGGTAAAACATATTAGGGTTTTATATTTTATTTTGGACACAAAATAGCAATGTCCTCACCACACAAAGGAACAAATTTTTTAATAAACCATGAGCTTTATTGCAAGAAACACAATTTTAAATAATTATGAGTTATACCCTTTTCCATGCATCTTCAATAATGAGCAAAAGCATGGACAGAGTAGAAATTGTACAATATCAGTGTTTATTTCCTCTGCTATTTGTGGCAAGAAATGTTTCGCCCTATAAAATTACATATTATTAAATAAACGATGATAATGTAACTTGGTACATATGTATCTTTAATGACGGACAAAACCTATAGACTTATTGAACGATACCTCCAAAATGCACTTGACTAAGACGAAAATCAATAATAATAATAGCGAATTTTCCTCCCTAAAATATAATTTGACTCCAACGCAGATGTTTATCATTGTTCAAAATTAAATATGGATGGCAATTGTTGAAAGTTTAAACCATATTCGGAAATCGAAAACGATGTGTTGCTTAGTTTATGGATTGGATAAAACATGGCTGTGAAAGATCTTATGTGTCTTATTTACAGTGATCATCAACCAATCACATCCTGGCAAAAGCACGTAGCTAAATAATAAAACGCAATGGATAACTTCGTAGCAAACACTGCGCACAATAATAAATTTTTCTGTCGCATTTCTACAGACCCCCGCGGTAATTATTATCTCGAAATAAAAACTAAATTACCTCAATTGAAGGCAATAACCTGGTAGAGAGAGAGAAAGAAAGAGAAATATTTATAAGCATATATCAATCTATGTATCCATATAAAGAATATATTCAACAAAATCTATCAATTCAAACGTAGCAAAAGAAAATTGACTCAACAATCAATGTCGTCTTGTTGAGCTGAATGGAAATCAGACAAAGATAACGGCTAGTATCTACGTTTCATTTTGGGAAGATTTTCGAGAATCGAGATCAGTATTATTTTTACTCGGTTCGGTAAAACAAAGCTCAATCTTTAAATTATTTATATCCTTCAAGGAGATACCTTGACTTTCTTTTATTGCCGGTCAGAGCTCGTCTCGCAGAATACCACGAATTACCTTCAACGCCCGTTAAGCGACTTACCTTCGATTTTATCTGAAGCAAGAAAGATGAAGATAAGTACATGCTGTACATTGGGATTGGATTTGATCGTTTCAGTATTGCAATATGACGCTTTGTTCTGTTTGTTAAAGCTTTTGTGAATGAACACTGCAGAAGTCGTGTAAAGAAAATTTTTTGTGGAATTAAAATTAATTAATTTTGTAATCTTCTTTCTTTTATCTTTGATGAAATGTAGACGAGAGAAGAAAAGTTTTAGTTATAATGCTGTATACTCTGAACGACGAGTTTATGCAGATTTATTTCAAATATTGTGTTAGGAGTGGGATTCTCTTTCAACGTCGGATCAGTATTTTTATACTCTAGATGAAATCATATAGAGTATTATAAGTTTAATCCAGCCCGAAAAGTTTGTAACGCATAGAACCGAGCCTCGGACGAAAAAAAGTTATATATTATTTTGTGTTAAGTTGTGGCCAAAAACCCCAAATCCGTTTGCTGTCCATCCGTCCGTCCATCCGTTTGCACGATAACTCAAGAACCCGTTGGCCTAGGAAGTTGAAATTTTGTCAGCACCTGTAAAATGGAAAAAGTAAGGCTAATTTCGTTAATGGGCGATATCCTTCCACTCCCTCGGGTACATCCCATACAAGAGTCCTTAAAACACGTATTCACAATTATTGCTCGAATGCTTCAAGTTAGGAGCTTGAAATTTTGAATACTTTAAGTTTACAATGTTTGAAACGAAAGTTCCGAATATGATGCAAATCGAATGAGTCCTTCGTATAGCAGCCTACAAAAGTCCTTCAAAAATGTATGCAAGTTACAGAATCCACTATAACTCTAGTATGTGTTAAAGCAGGGATTCAAAATTTTACAGGAATTAGTTTTATTTCAAAAGCAAGACTGAGTTCATTAATTAGCGCAATCCATCAACTCCTTCGGGTAGCTGTCATACAAAAGCTCTTAAAACACGGGTTCACCAATATTGAACGATAACTTTAGAACGCTTTAAGTTACGACTTTGAAATTTTGTATACGTTGATTTTATAATAGTCGCAGCTGAAGGTATTACTATGAAAAATATCCCGTAAGTCCTTCATGTAGTTGCCATACAAAAATTCTGTAAAAATGTCCCAACTTAATTTATGGAACTCACTATAACTCAAGAAATCGTTTAACCATCCATCGAGTAGCCACTATATGTGCACTCCTTATTCTTTTGATATAATCCCAACTAAAATATAAATCGGAGTTCAGTATTTCATCTAAAGTATCATACGATTGGCTTGCAACCGATCGTGACTGCGTTATGTTTTAAATCTATATTCGTCAAGGCGAATACTTAAGCGAAACTTAAGAGGAAATAAATAATAATATTACAACACTTTTTGCCATTAAATAAATAGTTAATTGAACTGAAATAATTGTTTTTTTTTAAGTTTTTTTGTGCTATTAAGCTGTAACAAATGAATAAATACTACCGACAAAATAAAATCCTGAACAGCTTAAAACAAGAAACAATTATTATATTGTTTATAGAACAAGATAAATATATCTGATGATACGTGCCACCTACATTTTGTATATCTTTCAGATTGTATTAAACTTCTGCGTCTCATTTTCAAGCTCATGTCATATCTCGTGAAGCGTATTTTCTTTGAAATCAAAGTAACATACTGATACCAGAGAAAACGACTTGCGGTAATTTCAAGCATTTAAAACAAAAAACTTACAAACATTTTACTTTATGTCTATTTATTTATAAATAAAAAGTATATAAATAAACCATAAATGGACTTTTTTGTCCAGACCCTATAAAATTATACCTAACACCATATGCCAGAAAATATTTCGCGAAATGCCTGACAGCGAGCGGCGTTGAGGGTTGTAAAAGTTTTAATGTTTGACCAATGTCAACCCTACAGATAATTTCTTCGAATTTATGTTCATACAATGAATTAGATTTCTAAGTATTAGTTATCTATCGAGCACGTAAATTACCTACCTCACGACTTCTACTAAACTCAAATTTATACGAATATTTCAACTTCTAAAAACTTAAGTAAATATGCCTATTGAGAACTAATCATCAGAAATATTTTAAGCCTCTCTCGTTGTATCTTGGAAACATTAAATATTTATTTAATGGTGCTCGTACTACTCATATGTATAAATCAAAATACATGAAAAATAAAAGGTGATTTAACTCTTGAAGTAATTTCGAATCAAGAAGCATTGCAACAAGGAGTTGCCAAAGGTGTTTTTTTTAATAAATTTATTAAAAAATTGACACGAAGACTGTTCAATATGAATTGAAAATGCCCTTTCTACAGAATGTGTGATACATTCGCTGCCCTTTTGGATGTAGATCTTATCCAATGGAGGAGTATTCCTGGATTCATCATAATACACGTAAATAAGTATTCCAGATCTCTGATAAATATTCAAAATGTCTTCATTGCAACGCAAGGCAAAACACAATAATCAAATTTCAGTCAGAAGATTCAAGGAAATTAGTATAAGAGCTTTCAGGAGTGGAAGGAATCTGCGATTTTTCTCATTATTGAATTTGAACCTTAAATCTTTATCGGTATAAAAAAATTTCAACTCTTAGTTGTTCCATTATCGTGCGTTCGGGGAGCAACTAGTTTTGGGACTTTTCACCATCACTGAAGAAAAAAGATTTTGGTTTGAAGAAAGTATAGAAGTTGAGGGCCATTACGAGGACAGATCAGTCTATGGGTACACTTGTAACAACATAACAATGCAAAAATCTGAATACTGCATCACAAACTTTTTATTGTATACTAACCAAGCGATGACCATCTTAAAAACTTAAAGACAATTACGCTATGAAATTATTTTACATACATAAATGTAGATATGAGCCATCAAAACATTAATGACTAATCCTAGTGTTTCTATTTGAGATCAAGATCTTCGGATTCTTACATCGCACTTCCTTCAAAACACCAAGCTGCAGAACACGATTTAGGAGAAAAAGAAGATATTCTGAAGAAAAACAGCTGATGCATAATACGACGTTAACAGCGAAATCTTCCACATCCACTATACCCGGATCTTGTCAGGTAAGATACACACACCTGAACGAATAATTGTTGTATCAAGTCAGTCAGGTGGAGTGGAAGTACATATTCTGTTTATAGTTTTGCAACTAAAGTCACCGTAAACACAACTATACAATTAACAGGATAATCTCCAAGCATCCTAAACAGGACAGGATCAAATGAATATATAATAATAATTCAACTTCATACCATTAAATTTACAACTTTTTATTTAATACATAAATCCACTGTATATGAAGGCCAGTGAACTTACATATGGGCGGAATGGCGAACAAGAAATATGTGCGCTCTTCTTCGTCTCATACTGAAAACTCAAGACGCAGTTTTTTAAGCTGCGACGAGTTGTCATTTCCTTTCTCTTGTAAGTACGAACGCGTTACATTTTCTTATAGGTATTTATAGTGAAGCATTTATATTGTCCCGCACCTTTGTTATAGTGAATTTTGTTATCGTTCTTTCTCCAAGAATACAAAGCGCAATACCAAAAAAATAATAAGGAAATCATTCAAAGATTATTTTAAGCCACCATACGCATCTTGTTAATATCTTACGATTAAGAACGAGCTCATCTCTCATCTTAATAATTTTTAGAAAAACTAAGACACGTTATATGTGTTAAGTTTGAGTTAAGGTGAGTCTTGAAACATTAGTTCGTCATTCAAACTTATCTAGGCGCTTAGCTTTTCTTCGTCTGGGGAGCCATTATCCATCCAAAAATAAAATTCTAGCTAATGTAATCTTTCTGTTTGCTACATAAAAGAGAGAACATAGAGTATTGGATAAAAATAACTTTATTGCGTACTGCACAGAACAGACGACTTATGCACGTGGCGCACAGTTCAACTTGCCAATAAGAAACCGACGTGATAACGTGAATGTAATTGAAAATATGAAAATACATCTGTACATAACATATACTTTATCCCACACTCTACCGAACCCCATTCATTCAAAATTTATTTATAAAAACATACTGCAGTCACGATCGGCTGTAAGCCAATCGTATAATACTCTAGATGAATACTGAACTCCGATTTATATTGCAGTTGGGGATAAAGTAGAATTACGTGTGTGGATGTTGTATGTCCTTTATTAAGGACTGCCATTAGATTGCTACTCAAAACTAAAAGACAATATTCAGTGTTTAATTTCATATCTTGAACTGGGTAAGTCATTGAAAAAAAATGTCCTTTTTGAAGGACTTTCACATGGGAGGTGCAGGAAGGACTCACTCGATTTCTTTCATATTTATCCTTTTCCTTGGAACCATTTAAAAATGAACGTGTACAAAATTTCAAATTCGTAGCTTGAAGCATTCAAAAGTTATCGAAAAATATTGTTGAACACGTGTCTTAAGGACTTTTCGTATGGCAGCTACCAGAAGGAGTAAAAGGATTTCGCTGATTAGTAAACCCGAACTTCGTTTTTACTCAAAACTAATTTGTACAAAATTTCCAATTCATAGCTAAAAGATTACTTGAGTTATAGTAAGTTCCGTAAATTAAGTGAAGACGTTTTGACAGGATATTTGTATGGCAGCTACACGAAGGACTAATAGGATTTTCTTCATATTCATACATTTAGCTGCAACTATTGGCAAAATAACACATACAAAATTTCAAAGACGTAGCTTAAACCCTTCTGAAGTTATCGGCCAATATTCTTGAACACGTGTTTTAAGGATATTTTGTATGGGAGCTACCAGAAGGAGTAAAAGGATTTCGCTGACTAGTAAACCCAAACTTTCTTTTCACTCAAAACCAATTTGTACAAAATTCCGAATTCGGAGCTAAAAGATTACTTGAGTTATAGTGAGTTTCGTAAATTAAGCGAATACATTTTGACAGGATATTTGTATGGCAGCTACACGAAGGACTAACAGGATTTTCTTCATATTCATACATTTAACTCCAACCATTGGAAAAATATCAGATACAAAATTTCAAAGTCGTAGCTTAAACCCTTCTGAAGTTATCGACCAATATTCTTGAACACGTGTTTTAAGGACATTTTGTATGGTAGCTACCCGAAGGAGAAAAAGGATTTCGCTGATTAGTAAACTCGAACTTTCTTTTTACTCAAAACTAATTTGTACAAAATTCCGAATTCGTAGCTAAAAGATTACTTGAGTTATAGTGAGTTTCGTAAATTAAGTGAATACATTTTGACAGGATATTTGTATGGCAGCTACACGAAGGACTAACAGGATTTTCTTCATAATCATATATTTAGCTCTAACTATTGGAAAAATAACACATACAAAATTTCAAAGTCGTGGCTTAAACCCTTCTGACGTTATCCACCTATATTCTTGAACACGTGTTTTAAGGACATTTTGTATGGCAGCTACCCGAAGGAGTAGGACGATTTTGCCCGTTAACGAACTTAGCCTTACAAATTCAACCAAACATCCAAATTCAAAATTTCAAGATCCTAGGTGAAGGCGTTCTTGAGTTATCGTGTTCACGGACAGACGGACGGACGGACGGACGGACAGACGGACGGACGGACGGACGGACGGACGGACGGACGGACGTCAGGCGGATTTCAGGTTTTTGGCCACAAATAAACAAAAAATAATATATAACTTTTTTTCGTCCGAGGCTTGGTTCTATGCGTTACAAACTTTTGGGCTGGATTAAACTTATAATACTCTATATGATTTCATCTAGAGTATAATAAAGTGATAAAATCTACAGCAAAACTAAGGGCTAAATTACCAATTAAATTTTGGTTTTGATCACTCTTTTAACTGCTAAGTTAGTAGTGTAAGTCGTTTTCATTTTAATTTTCGGTCAAACTATTAATTTATTATACTAGTTTTGTCAACATATAACGTCATACTGAAAGTTTTTCACCTGTCATTCTCTCAATGGATTTTATTGCACTCCCCAATTTTGTTCTGCTCCAATCGTGTATGTCTGTGGTCGGTCCTCACAGAATGCTCTCATGGTGCCGACGACAAAAATGAACAATGCCAAGCTGATTGCGTAAACCCACCATGATACCGAAAAACACAAAACCCATAAGGGAGTTAATCATTCAAAAACGAAAAAAACAATTTTTTCAAAATAAAACAAACTCGAAGATTTTTTCGATCTGTAAAATTGCCCAAAAAATATAATAAGTTCAAAGTGATTTTCGATACCGATGTTTCTACCATCCTTTAAAATCTAAACTTTTGAGAGAAATATGATGAAGTGGTATCTACATATACAAAATTGAAATCATTTTTTACTTTTATACCTGTAACGGGACAGAAGGACATTATTCGCTGGTTGCAGCAACATAAAACAGTGGTTTATTGATTAATATTTTAAAATAATTTACGAGACTGTCTGTTCAAGACAACTTCAATAATATTCTCGTAAATACAGTGATTTGATTTGCGCTCCTTTTTTTTTTTACTTCTATGAAAACAACAGTGATAGCATTTTTAAAATTGTTACTGAAAATGACAATTGGATTTCTTATTAGAAACCAACTCTCAGCCGGAGCAGCCGATGCAGTAACACGTAGAAGATTTACTTCTTAAAAAATAATGCGAATTTATTTTTCATGTAATTTGATAAATTCCAATAATTAGCCATTAAATATAATGGTCTCTGGATAAATGCTCCCGGGGCAATATCATGCACCTTGCTTACTGGTTCCAGATGAATCGAATAACACAAATTAAATATCATGTCAGTGACCTTAGATAAATGATCAGTAAGCACATTGAACATTTTTTTTTTAAATTTACGAAAAGCATAAAAACTAATACTTAGCTCCACATGTCTGTATTTAGACAACTCATCTAACTTACCAAGAAAAAAAATTAACGATTTAAAGGAGAAGTCAAACGGAAAATCTCGATTCTTTGAAATAGAATCGAGCCTGAATATACGACTTCATTTCACAGTCAAGGCTGATTTTATGTGTGTGCGCGTTTGAATTTGCAAATCAACAGTCGAAATCAATGTCATTAAATTACAAATGGTTCTAAAAATTGTTTCCTAGAGTTTTTATCTATAATCGGCGGTATATAATAAAAACAATGATCGACTGACCTCATCAGTTGCTTTTTCATACCGTCGATATTTTATAATGATCAAATTGAAAAATGAATGACGACCAAAACCTGTAGCGACGTATTCATACACCGCACAAAGCATATACACGTCGACCTTGGTATGTACTTTTGTAAAACAGAAAATAAAAATAAGAAACCTTCGGACATATGTGTGCAGAGTAGTAATATCAATGTTACACATATGTGGGTACCTACAACAGACTTGAAAGGCGAAATATAGAATTCGCAACAAACTGGGCAGATAGCTGGTAGAGCAACAGCCACCCAGCCATGAAAAACTATAATACCTGTGCTTGCTAGCTAGCTGGGGGCTGTGAGATGAATTTAAGTTAGCGCAGAAAAAAGGCCAATATTAAGACCCATCGTCTCCTCTAATATACGATACGAGTATACATTTGAATGACATGGATCGTGGTTGCCATTGCCCTCTACTTTGCCCCAACAACGCTAAACCATGTATTTTTGTGTGGCAAATATATTTTATCCAACAAAGCGACTCACGGGTCTGGAGATTATAACAACAGTTTTTTAATTTTTTATTTATTCACGAAATGCTTTATTACAAGTTTATTTCGTAGCTTTATGCATAATAACAATTCGGTGTTGCCGTTTCTTGAGAAGTTGAAAAGTTGTATACCTTGGGATGAGTCTTTCAGCTTTTTCCGAGATGCGATTATGATTATGATAGGCTTGTGGTTGTTGCAATAGTATCACGATTTCATGTCTCAAGGTCAGTTTTAAACGGCCATTATAGTAGAAACAATGTTTCGATGGTTGATTGAGATATTATGCTGCACTTATAGTTTAGTATTAACAGTTCAGAAATTAGAATACACGGATTATTTTCGACTTCCTGCAGGCTTATAGGTTTTGTTCGTTTTCAGTTTTCTCAAAAGGATGAGGAAAGAAACTTTCTCTATTTTCTATCCAGGATAATTGGATAGGAAATATCATCCTGGCGGTTATTATTAATAATCTTTGTGGTATACACACATGGTGGTAGCCTTCAGATTTTTTTCATCTTCTTGACGATGAACATCCCTGCTCTGGTCCCAGCTATTTAGTCTTTCTTCCCAAAAGAAATTTGTTTTTTCTATAAAAGCATTTCTAGCCAATCATAATAAACACATTCTCGTAAAAGGTTTTAGTCGAAATTTTTTCCTTAAGGGGGAACATTCGAGTAGAACATTTTTTTCTTTGCTCATCTTAAAGTTTGTAGTCTTAAGAACATTGTGTGTAAATTTCATATTGAAATTCCAATAAATGTGAAAGTTATGGGCAATTAACCGGAATGTACCCTTCGTGAATTCTCTATATAGAGCGTCATTCAAATGCGATTATCTCGAAACATACTTTTCAAAGACGGTCCCCAAAATCTTCGGAAAACGGCTTGACCGATTGCTTCCAAAATTTTACACAATATTTTTGGATAGGTTTTCTACTTTACTTCGCTACGTAGGATTTTTTTTTTACTTATTTACTTTTTTTTTATCAAGCCAGAAAGGTCGATAATTAAGGTTAAAAACTGAAAATAAAATTCAATCGGCCGCAATTTCGTGAAAAATTATTTTTTTTTTTCAAAAAACCCTACGTAGCGAAGGGCATCATACTTCACATTTTCAAAATCTTTTTGAAATTTTTGTTTTGGATCAACCGACTGCATATAATCTTGGGAACCGCAAACCGTGCGAGCGACGGACATTCTTTACGCCGGCCATGACAGCAGCGCCCCCGGTTGATATACATTATATAGTAGAACCTTAAGAAGTGACCACCTTCCTATCTTGACCACTTGCCTAAAGTTGCCATTTTTTTACGGTCCCGATGTAAATCACCAATTTTCCATCCACATTTCGTTTTGTATTGTGACCATTTCCATATTGTGACCATTGACCACTTTTTAGCCAATATTTACGTATTACATACATGACGAGTACATCCTATAATGTGTCCATAAAATACTACTACGTATACTAATTCATACACAAATGTTGCAAAATGCAATATGAGGCTGAAATAAATGAAGCACGAAACCAAATCACACAGCAACCATTCTGGATTTCATTTCATATTACCATTGAGATATATGTACTGGAGATGACGAGCAGCAACTGTTTTGAAGCCGGACGATTCCTCGCAAAGGACCGGCAATAAATAATATGCTACTATTAGCATCTTGCTCAAATTTATGTTATACTCCGGTTTTGAACACGAAAAACGCCAAACATTTGAATACTAGGCTACTATTTGCATTTCACTGGCATCAAACGCTCCATACATAAACGTTCAATTTGGCTTAAAAATGCTTCAAAGTGCTTCATACAAAAACGGCGTCTTGTCGTCTCCAGTATTTATATCTCTATGCATATTACTGATGAGCCATTGTATTCTGTGGTACAGTATCGTATTTTATTTATAAATGGTTAAAAGAAAAATCGCCTCTTTTGTTCTGATTGATAATACAATTTTGTTTTTTGTACTTGAAACGGATTTCATTTTTTAAATTATTTTTATAATCTGACCAATCGAATAAAGTGACCAATTTTGCACAGTCCCTTGGGTGGTCACTATATAGAGGTTCTACTGTATTTATAAAAAAAAATTATCCCCCTTAAGTACAAATTTTAGTTAAATCAGATAATATTGAAATTGCTGCATGCCACAAAATATACTATAGATGTAAAGATATAGAAACATCTGTAATCATGATAAAATCATGATAAAATGAATTTTACGGATGAAATAAATAATTATGATTTTGATTATAAGCGCATTCTAAATTACGAAATGAAGATGCGATAAAAATGATAGCAGCCTAATTCATTTTCTACTGAGAGATATCTCTAGAAGGGAATGGAGGAGATCTTATTCTAGACTTCATTTCAGAATGAATTTCACTATTACAGTTCTGTATTGTGTTTATCGAATTTTAGAGTGAAATTTTTTGCGTTAAACTAGCTTAACTTGACCACTTAACATGCAATACGATTTCTGCTATAACGACTTCCTGTTTGATTTTAACCTGAGATCAATTTATTAGGTGTGGGTTAGCTTTACTTAGATATTGGATCGAAAACAAAATGCAGACCACACCTTGTTCTCATTCTTCAGTTACGAAATGCTGACGAATATCTTATCAAGTTTGGTTTTGAAAACTTTATACCGATTCGTTTGTTTAAATATTAGAAATGATTATAAATATAATTGCATTGGTTAAATTTATTGATAACATATCAAAAAAAGAAACGCGATATTATATTACTGCTTATAGCATGAAGTCAACTCTCCACCATATGGCGTACAACAGGGATATTGCGCTCGTCCTTTCGTTCGTTTTGAACTCGCAACAAATATTTTTTCAGGGTATAATAGGTTGTGGGTTGGAACCTTCTCCTGCCAACGAATAACTACATAAATTAGTTAATTATCTTCTAGATTTCAATGAACAACTGTGAACAATTAACTTCGGGAAAATTAAATTAGCTGCTCTTTTTCTAAAAAGTGGTAGGACAAAACAACAACTTGCGGCGATGTATGAAATTAGCACCCGTGTACTGCGACAGGATAACGGAACAATTTATGAGTAAGTGATATATTTTCATTTACCTGCAATGTGTTTTACATTATAGTGCTGAATTGAAACTACCTAAACTGAGCGGACCAACACTCCTACTAATTTTTCTATTCAGGCACCGTCGCTGTTCCAAAGGTATTTTTTTGTTAAAATACGTGTGATATGTCCATGACTAGATGCGATTCGAACCCTACGACCTCAGTCTTTGAAGAGTAACGCACAAGAAAGTTCATTGTTAATCTTCTGCTGAACATTGTATGAAACCGAACTAATTTAGTTGGTTTCTTAAGCTTAAACTCCCAACAGTAATCTAATGCAGAATGCTAAGTTTTTCTCATGGATATATATATACTGCAGACAACAAGCCACCTGTTTTGTATAAAGCGCATTGAAGCCAGAAAATTGAGATGCAACAGGGGCCTCGTGTCAAATTGTTGTTGTTTAGCGTGTTTCAGGAGCGGGACATAATATACATGTGAGTGAGAAGAAACAGGAGCCTAGTGTCAATTGTTATTGTTTTGCATGTGAGTGAATGCGATGACGTCCGCCTTCAACTAGTCGCTGCTTGTCATCTCCAGTACATATATCTATATGGTTTTTGTCAATAAGTCTATTCATGGCCTGCATTTTCCATTAACCATTCTCGTTATATTGAAGGGAATTATACCGATGGTTCCCGAACTTATTAGATGTTTTTCGCATTCCTATTTTGCCATCGATTCCAAGAATTTCAAAACGTCAACGAACCGAAAAGAAATTTTAATATCACAAATATATTTCGCTTCTCTGGGGTCCATTTCAATTTTTACAACCTCATTTCGTTCGATTTATATCTAAACCTCCTGCCAATTATAATTTTAAATCTTCGTATATAGTTACTGCACAGTCGTCCACACCACTTAAATCAGCCATAGAAAACAGGTGGTGGTGGACAAGGTTATATGGCATTCTCAAGTTCGGATTATACATTTAAAAGAAATCAAGAAAAAAACCAATCTCAATGTATGTAGTGGAAATTATACGTATTTCTATTTCTACCTAGGCATTTGGAAAACATGTCACCTGTATTCGTAGGTAGGGTAAAAAGGTAAAATCTCAGATAGGAAAACGTGACGTGCCTCGTACATCACAATATCGTAGAAATGAAACCAACAACAAAAGAAACGGTTGCACTGTGAATAATACAGGGTCGAAGCGAAACGTGTGTGCATTACATCGTAGCCGTAGATTAAACATTTTACCGAACTCCTACCTGTTCCAATGATTGATAGATGTTGTGAATATGCACTGGCAGCACTCCAAGCCAGTTAGGGTAATGCGGCATTGATCGGCTTTATTAATTAATTCAATAAGGTGGTCAGAAGGATACATTTTTAATTTTCTAGTATCAAAAACAACTTTCATAAAATATTTTGCGATCTGTCGCAGCAGAATTAAATGTCACTCCTAAATGTGTCGCACTGGTCAGCGGATACGAAGAAACGGAGTTAATGACAAGCGGTTATTGCAAATGCTAAACGGATTTTTCTCGGAAACTAGATTGGGAGATAGAGTGCAATTTAAATCGCTCAATCAACTTTCAGTCTAGTTTTTCAGCTTACAGCGCTCTGAATTAACATCTAAGCATTATTAGCACCTGTTTAGGACATCGAAGACAGAGAGCGTCACTGGGACTACGTGCCCAAGCTGTTTTCGACTCTGTGTTTTTTTAGTCTCATCAAAATTGATATTTCTGAGGCGTGCGGCTCAGGTATCTTTAAATAAATCTATTATGTCTTAAATAAGGGGTCTAGTTGCGGTACTTTTTTGGCATATATTTTATTTGACTATCCCCGATAGGTTAAGTAGCGGTAGCTATTTTTTTCTACTAACCCTTTTTTTTTCTTGCCTGGAATTTTATACCTTCATATAATGTTAATCTATTTTTAATATATTTTACTGATACTTATTTTACGCTACTTTTGACGAATCAGATTTCATAGATATCTACCTCGAATATGTATACGTCGGTATAGTGACGATCATGCTACGAAAACAGAGAAAAGATTCGTTTCGCACTTATAGGCAAGTTGCGCCGCATAGGCATGTCCACTGTAAATCGCTATCAACACAACAAAGAAAACAGCCGACTAAACCCGCAATGGCCTCATGGGGTAGAGGCTCGCCTCTAGGGTGAGTGTAAATCCACCATAATTCCGTCCTTTGTTTCAGTCGACCATTATCAATTCATACGTTCGTATTCAGTTAAAAAGGATTGTATCCGTAAGATTTCACACTTTCTCACGAGTTTTCAACTTTGAAATATCGGTCGGCTCGTACAGAGCTATTGCAATTAATTCTTTTTTTTTATTAAATGCTTACATTTTGAAAATTTGCCTTTTTGCATTTTTTGAAGTTTTTATTTGTCTTTTTTTAATTTTTTACGTCTACAAAATCCGTTCCCTGTTTTTTACACTTGTGCAATGCAATTTAAACGGTATGAGATCCCGTTCCACGTTACCGAGTTGACCAATTGACTTTATTAAAATAGTCATTAATACCATTATTACGCACTCTCAGGTAAACCTGAGAGCTAATTAAAAATTTTAAAGACAACCATCTAAATAGTAAAAAAATTTAAAAATGATATTAATCCTGTTTCATCTTTTAACGGACAAGGGCGAGAAATTGGAGATTTCGAAGGCCTCCCTACAGTTAGGTGCTTGGGTGAATTAACTTCATGTATTTTACACTAAATGAACGGCGGTGGCCGATCTTTGCCGAGTCGTGCCAGCAACCTGAACAACAACAAAAATACAAAACAGATGGCAAGACCAAAACAAAAATTTACATTGCAAAGAGGGCAAGAGTCAGAAATCGCAGGGAAGGAGGTCATCAGACAATCGGTGGAATGCCGTTTTGTATTCCGCCGTGATTTAACCCACACATTCATAGCGGCTGGCTGAACTTCATGTGCACAGTAAACCCAAGCAGAGGAGAACTTCGTAGAAATGTGTGGGAGGACAGTTTCTGACAAAATTCAAATGATGATTGGGGACCCAGAGCGCTGGAGTGAGACTAAGAAGACAACAGACTCCGAACGTTGGGCCGAAAAGTGGCAACGACGTGCGAAACAGCACTGCTGCGCTGTAAAATGACGTACTGATTATTCTACGAAGCGATCAGATCTGATGAAGATTTTTGGGAAAGAGCAGGCGGAATGTGGGCGGCCCACTCTGTGTCCAACACACGAACGTAAAGAGCTGCAGCAAAAACAAAACATGACTACCAACAAGCCGTCCCATCCCGTTCCGTCATTCAGCTTTGCTTTTGCTGCCGCCGCTGCTCCACTATCCGCTCCGCGAGACACTTGACCATTTACCCAATTGGACGAGCGTACGGTAAATTCCTTCCTGTAAATGCACTGCGGTCGCGACAAAAACAAGACTGAACCTGAACCGTATGAACGACACGCCGAATAACGGACACGGTGCTTGGCCCGTTCGTGTGAAAGTTCTTCAAACGCCTGCGGGAAAGTTCACCTCCCAAGTCCAAAAACAGCGTTAAATCCGTACCGTAGAAATGACGATTCGATCGCCCAGAAAACAAATGGGGTTCCGGGCAATTAGTTCCCCGATTTCGTAATCTCACGGATACCGCACTAAGCCAATTGCTTGTAAATCTAACCAAATCCATCGCAACTTTTTACCAAGTAATTCGCAGTAATCATTTCGTCGATTGGAGCTTCTTGCGGTGGACTTCGATATCACGGCGACGACATTGGGAAAAAATTACAAAGATGGCGGAGTGCCATCGAATCGGAAAAACTTGCACAAATTTCACGCACTGAATTTCGTCTCGGACGCGACAGAACCGACCCAAATTCCAACATAAACATTAGCAGAGGACATTTGTTAAGTCATCGGTACTTACAAGATGTAATTGAACGGTCGTTTTCGGGTCCAAAACACAAATCACAAATGACACGGCATTCTACCAAACACCACTCGCACTGTCCAGATATCGAAAATTGACAGAAACGAAGATGCGGGTCATGTGACCCGCTTTTGGCGTTTCTGATTGGTGCGCGCGGTGGATGGTCGATCAAATTTTCTATTACGGTATTTTCTGAACCGATTGGACGCGAATAGAATCGATTGAACACCTGCGATGTGGCAAGGATGGCGGGATTTTTAAATTGTTAAGTGCTTGTGACGTTATTTAAGGTGTCAGAACCAAGTCGTAGGTCAATGCAGGCGAAAAATTAATTACAAATTGTTTTTTAAGCCAAGCAACTCCAAGTGGATAAGAGAAAACTAATATTAAAGTAAAACTTATTTACCGCAATGAAATCAGCTGGGGAGAATGAAGCTAACTTAACAGATGACAGTCACCTGCGTTTTCTGTAATGTAAACTGTCAAAAACGCGTTGCGTGGAAAATTTAATATAAGTGAATTTATTAGTTAGATTATTGTAAAAGAAAGATACTTAAGTTTCAAAATGTCTGAAACTCAGCAAGGAAATTTCAGTAAGAGATTAAAATACTGCCTCAGCAAAGTTCTGGCTTACACGTGAATTAATCAGGTTCTTTTTCCAGACGTCGTGGAGTATTTCATCCAACAAATGGAAGACGACAAAACTTTATCCTCGGGGATTGCTGCAATCAAAACGCTTTTGATGGTCATCCAAAGAACAAAATGTGAGTACACATTCCTTTGGTATCTTCCCTGTAAACAGGCTTCCAGAGTTACTAGCTTTGACCAATTTGCTCTTGGTTCTTCTGTAATGCGGACGATAGAAGACAAAACAATTCCCAGAATTAGGCGTCAGAAGGATAAATATAATTGATAAGTTTTATTTTTCATATATATGGTTATGTTGACACTCGTGTCCTTGTAATCAATCAACAGGACACTCCGTAACTTAAATAATTGTTGCCACAATCATTGAGCACTGTCTTCCATGGCCAATAAAGTTTGGTGTTTTGTTTGCAATATACACGTAAAAAGACAATTTGTTAAGGGCATTTATTTTAAAGAAGAGTGGATTTCGATTTCTCACAAAAAATTGTGATTTTATAATATAAGCATGTAATGCTGGTACCTTTGTAGCTTATAAATCGAACTAGCTTCGCGTCAAAGATAGGCAATGAGATGCAGTTTTAATAATGAAATCGGCAACTGATAGGAAAGTTAACAAAAAAAATGCTGCTTCTCTTTCGATGGATTTCAGGAAAAGGAAACTTAATGGGATGGGGCAGTCAATCTAATCGATGACTGGGTGTGTTGCTTGCTTTTATTATTATTTTGTTAGCAACACAAATCTTGAATCTGACTCCTCATTCCAGTCGATACTGTTCACATATTGCACTCTACTATACAAGAAGCCGTGAAAGAAATGCGAAGCACAGACATGTCAATTACAGCGATCGTTTCTGGTACGGAATTATTCTCACGATTCATTACTCTCGCTAAATTCGATGACAAACCAATGGAAGACTGCAAGCAGATTATGTTGCATCGTGGCAAGATCTTCTTGGAGAAGCTCCTACAGTCGCGAAATATTATTGCACGGCAGGCTGCTCAATTTGTTACCGATGGATGTCACGTCCTGACACATTCGCGATCCCGCGTTGTTCTCCAGACTCTAATCGATGCCCATTCGAAATGCAATAAACAATTTCACGTCTATGTAACACATGGCGGTCCGGATAATTCGGGGTTTGTACATATTTTAATATTGTTCTGTAGCTGAACCAAGCTCAACGTTTTGATTGCATTTAGAGCTCATATGTTTGCGGACTTAGAACGAGCTGGAATCGAATGTACGCTAATTCTGGACTCAGCTATAGGATATGTTATGGAAAGTGTCGATCTTGTGATGGTTGGAGCCGAAGGAGTAGTCGAAAGTGGCGGAATCATAAATCGCGTTGGAAGTTTTACAATGGCAATGTGTGCTCGTGAAATGAAAAAGCCTTTCTACGTTCTAGCTGAAAGTTTTAAATTCACTCGGTTGTATCCATTAAATCAAAGAGATTTACCGAGTGATTACAAGGTATTTATCTTTTTTACCAGCCGCAATGTTTAAATAACAGAATTTACTCTCCTGTAGTACACAAAACGGAACATAAAAGACATGGCAAAGGCTCATCCCATGGTCGACTACACACCACCGGCATATATTACGCTCCTTTTCACCGATCTCGGAATCCTAACACCGTCTGCCGTTAGTGACGAATTGATAAAACTGTATTTGTAAATATGCCGCTCTAATAATAAATTCGGATCAGGGACTTGGACAAGAAACATTTTTTTTATTGGAGATTTCTTTCAGAAATAATCGAAAAATATTATGACCAATTGAACTCTTCCCGTTGAACTTTATTCCCTTTTTCTGTAACCGAGTTTGGATTTGTTGCGTGCAGTGGATAAGCTAAGCCAAGCCGTCCGTTCGGAACACAAATTTCAGGTAAACTAGAGAAATTTATTTCGTACCGCGACTTTTACAGCCAAGAAATTATTTGTACGAAGCACTTTATTTCGTAGAGAAGAAAGTTAAGAAGAGGATTATGGATTTTATAACAAAATTAAAAAATGATAATTTTGTAAAATAGAATATTCTGTTAAAAGGCAATGTATTGTCGCGATTTAATTAAATGGTTTGTTACGGTGATGGTGAAGTGAATTTGAGAGGTTGTTGGTTCGAATTCTACGCTAAGCAAGATCATACATTATCTAATTTCTCATTTAATTAACAAAAAAAATTCAAACGCCCCATTCTTTTATTATGTTCTAACTTTCGAAACTTTGACTTATGCCTGCTGATTCCTGAATCAGCTGCACCTTTAGTTATCTTAACTTTATTATTCCTGAAGAAAAGTTATCGTGCCGTATGCGTGGGAGAGGTCATCGCAGTCTATCTGCTTCTCTACGTCGAAATTATCTTTTTCTGAAGTTCTATCGATATTGTAAGGCCCCGAGTTTAATTCCAGTCCTCATTGCCGTACTGACCTTCTAGCGAAACGAGTAACCTTTAATAATGAAGAGCAGCTATCTGCCGATTCTTTTTTACGTCAACAATCATGGTTGTGAACACAATAGCAAGTTGCAGGCATTGTATTTTTTGTACGATGACATACAATCCTATGATGCGAATTCGCAAATTAGAGCAAATCTATAAATATAAGAGGTTGTTGTATTTGCTTGTATTGGTATTTTCGTTGTAGAGTTTTAATAGCGGTATTGGCTATCGGAAGTGTCGTTGCTTCTGGAAAGTTTTAATTGAACAGCAGAGAATGGAACTTAACACAGTATACACACCTTCCGCCAAGGATTTGAAAGATTTAACTTTGTAAACTATTAGGTGTGTAAAACTTGTTTTCTCAAGTTAGCGTTTTATTTGCTTCTTGTACCACTCTTGCAGGTCGGATTAAGACTCCGGCAGCGACCCAACTCTCTTGACTTAAGTTTTATTGTTATTTATTTTTAAATACATGTATTTATTCCATATAATCCCCTTTTCCCCTAACACTAGTTTTAATATTCACAAGCTCCCGTTTCTACATAATCTATACAAAAGTGTGCAGTGTGATTGTCTGTCCGGTTTGCTTCCATCCTTCCAAACGCCTTGCTCACGCATGTCATCTAAATAAAAAAAGTCCAATAATATTTAAAATTTTTGATGTATATATTTTTAACAATATGACAATATTTATAATTATCAGAATACATAATTATAAAAACACATTTACACTAAAAATTAAAAATTACAGTTAACACGAATTACGTGAAACGAGTTACGAAATAAAACTTAACTACCTTAACATACAAATAAATACAGCTTTATTAACGCTTTCGTAAAAATAGTATTCGAAGTAAACGCAGTCATTCAACTTTATAATTGCTAATATCGCTACCTAAATAATACCTTGCGAAATATTAGAAAATCATAAGTCTGTATATAAAGTTACAATAGAAATAAATCGAATTATATTTAAAACAAAACGTAATTTTTGGCACGTTGAGTATCAAAAAGCACACAAAATTATATTTTTATTTTGTAGAATTAAACTGGAACAGACTAAATAGGTTTTCGTTCGCACTGAGTAATTACAAAATAGATTTTATCACTTTTATTTCGTTTTTTTAAGACTTCAGTTCAGTATTCATTGAATTTCTATAAAAAAAACATCTGTTAACATCTAGCTTCCTTCTCGCAATAGGAGCGCTTCAACTACTGTGAAAATTTCATCGAAATGTGGACGAGATTCGGCTTCGGCTGCCCAACATTTCAACATGAGACGATACATTTCGGCAGGAGTGTTTTCTGGTGCGGGCATTCGAAATCCTGTACAAATTTTGAATCAGACAATAAAAAGGAGGAACAGAATTAAAAGATGGTTTTTTTTAATTTTTAAAATTATTAATAACAAGATGGATAACCAAGAACAATCTTACTGACCTGTATCGATTCGTTCGCGCGCTCTTGAATTACTCATTCCTGAATATGGTGTATCACCTTTCGAGAATATTTCCCACATTAAGATTCCATAGGACCACACGTCACACAATGATGTATATTTTCCGAAATTTAACGCTTCTGGTGCTGTCCATTTAACTGGAATTTGTTTCATACCATCTGAGACTGTAACGAGAAAATGTTATTAAAAATTAAAAGTTGTAATTCAAAAAAATACCTATGTACTCTTCCTCCTCTCGTGACATTCCAAAATCTGAGATTTTTACAGAGTTTTCAAAGTCGATTAGACAATTTCGGGCGGCCAAGTCTCGGTGAATGCAGTTTTTCGATTCCAAGTAGCGCATTCCTGCAAAATATTAAAAATATTGATAATTCTAATATGAAGTTAACATTTATGGTGTGAGCGAGGTCTCAACGGAATCATAAAAAATAGAATCAACCAAAATAATAACAGCAAATATACCCACGTAAGACTTGATACAAAAGGTTGTATTGTCCTGCGAAGGGAAAAAACCAAATTATATCCCCGAAGGCCTATGGAGCTACCAAGAGAGTTTGTTTTTGTGTATGAAATTTAATTTAACGTAAAAATATTTCACAGAATTTTTTTGTCTTAGACCATGTAATTTGATAATTGATTTAACCCCTTCATGCTACATGGGCAAGTTATCCCTACCTCAAGAGTCGGAGGCAATACAGCCTCTTAGCTGAAGCCAAAACGGAACAGTACCGCCTCATAACTCAATGAAATAGTAAGATAAATTGCCCCGTTTCGGGTACACTTTCTCAGCTCAAGGAGCTAGAAAATTTTCACCATATCAACATACACATGCATGTATGATGACATTGGGCTCAATACCTAATAATGTACCTTAACCCCTAGTACTCCTCAGTCAGTACAGCGCACTGGTATAAGAGGTAGTACAAAATAATTTAGTAAAATTTTATATTAGTAATTAAAAGAAATTAAGGCAATAAAGTGATTTATAAGGAAAATACGAATATAATAAGATATTAAATAATACATGCAAATTTATAGTAATTTTTTTTTTCCATAATATTTTACTTAATTAATAAAAGAAAAACAAATAATATATATAAAAAATAAAATATAAAAAAAAAAAACATAAGCCCATCCTGCGCACAACATCTAAACTCATCAACTTTATAAAATATTATACACATCTTACTAACCTGCTGCAGCATCTTTACACATTCCCATCAGTTGCTTTGTATTTAATGTGTTTGAATTTTTCCGTAAGAAATTAAGCAGTGATCCTCCTATAAACAAAATTCCACAAAAGTTAGGCTATTTTTATTTGCACTTTCTTAGTTACCTGGTACTAATTCCATAACAATCATAATCGGTTGTTTTTGCACACAAATTCCAATTAATTTTACAATATTTGGATGGTCGTATTGCTTCAATATTCTGCCTTCCTGTAGAAATTTACGTTTCTGTTCATCAGGTAGGGTCATTCGGCAGGTCTTAACGGCCACGTCTAATTTTGTTGATTTCAATTTTGCCTTATAAACATCGCCAAAGTTGCCCTGATTCAGTTTTCGAATGAACAATTGAAATTAGTCCTTTTGGTAAAGAAAAACAACACCGCAATAAACATACCCTTCCGATTTTTTCCAACAGGATAACATCGTCATTGCTCAGTTCCCAACGTTCGCGCATAACTGGACGGCGTAGTATCGCACCGGATTTTACAGTAACTGGTAATTCAGATTGGTATTGATGCATTATGAGTTCTTGTATGCTGGGGAATGGAGGACCCTCGAATCGATAGTGACCATCGGCTGTTGTTTGTACTATGAAATGTTTATGACCATTCCATCCCACACTTAACACTATTTGACTTTCTTCGTTACGAATTGTTTCACGTACCAAGAAGTCTCCGTCATTTTTAAGCAATCGAACTACTTCCTCGCGCGGCAGTACTCCATGAAACCATTCTTCTTCGTAGAGTGGACGATTTGTTGAGAACGACATCTAGATTGATTTGAAGAAACAAAAGAAGGTTAGTTTTTTCTGTTGGAAATTCGTGTAAATTTTGAGCTAAGCAAGTCGCTGAATATGTATCTATTGTTTCTACAGATCTTTCAAGCGACATCCATTACGGGTCAAGCCGCTGATGACAAACCATTAGGAACTCACTTCTTTTGCGGTACCTACTGTCATCCTTAAATACCTGCACGAGCCTTTTCGACAAGGACGGTCGACTCGCTCCAAAACTTTGATAGAATTGACGAAACTACACCACAACGAAAGACCTTTCGTGAACTTTCCTCTGAGTAAAGAGCCGGGACCTCCGTCTTTGCAAAACAAGAAAAACTATTGAAAATCAACTAAGTTTACGCTGTGGATGCAGTTATTGAACAGCAGTCAAAACTGAGCAAAACCAGACGTTTAGTCCTAAGAAATCAATCCGAATTTAAAAAATTAACGGGATGATTCTTGTTGAATAGTTTTACATGTGTTTAGGAAAAAAACTAAATTGGCCGCGTCGCAAAAAAAAATAATTCCCATAAATTACATTTTAGAAAAACTCCATCTTTACATACCACACTGGAACGGATCCTCTTCTTCCGAGTCGGAGGTTTTGGTCGATAATTCACATCGAAATTTGATGACGAGCACGTACTCAATTCGGAGGTACTCATAGTTTGGTCAATTCACCAAGTATACAGGAACTACAAAATCGGCAACTTTCACAAATTTTCCGAATATCGGATCTCAAATGCACCAGCAGTGGAAATAACAAAATACCCGCACTACGTCAATAGAATTATCCACGGATGTACACTGCTGTGCCAGGAACACAATCTTCTCAAGATTTCGCCATTCAGCTTTCGCACGGAACACACACTTATCGTACGTAATCTGTGTAGGCGATATCTAAACCGAAAAACATTTCAACATAATCTCTGGTGACGAGAAGATATTTCAAAATATGCGTGCATAAGTTCTATTTTTGATTATAAACTATACAATGGTATGATGAGATTGTGTGTGTTCGAATCTCGAATAGAGAGAAAATAGTAACGGCTTCCTCCAGTATACGAGCAAATCAAGGGATTTCCTTGGCACGCTTAAATTTATTTAGGAGGTTTTAGCGAAACGAACTTTCACAACAGGAAGTTTAAGTATGTGATCTACACAAGTGTGCCAAATGGTGTACATATTGAGTGCTACCTAAGAGAATCGTCAGAGTTTGCGTGATACATGTGAACGCTTAAATCTATTTCTGGATTGCTACATATTCAACAGGTTACGCGATGTGCACGACGATAATAAGCGTTTCCGCTGCTGCTAATACCGACAGTGCATTTTATAGACTCTAATTCAAAATGATAACAAACTTAAAAAAAATTGGGAAACTACGCAGAACGGTTATCCTGAAAACTTTAACTGTGGAATTGTGGGATTGAATTCAACTTTTCTGTAATCAACAATCTATGTGTTTGATTCGTGCAGTTTATATGTTGTCCCAAGGTGGAACCGTGGAAATCGATTTCACTAAAAATTAGCTTGAATGCGTAGAAATCTCAAAGAAAATGTTTCTGTTATCAAGCGAATCCTATAACAGACTTTGGGATGCTCATGGTGAAGAGGCCATATATATTGCCAGAAAAAATTCAGTCTTCTCTGCACCAACTCTATTCTGTTCTTGTGTATCTCAAAGAATTTATAGACTTGGGTCGTAAAGGGTTCCTATAATATCTTCAGTGGTATTGTGCAATAGGCTCACTCTATTCTTTTTTTTTCTTTAGACGAACAAACGACTATCATACATAGCAATCCATTACCACACTAAGCTACCGTGGACCAAAATTTCTTCTGGTTATGTAATTATTGTTATGTATGTATGTGTAACATGTGGAATAAGAAGGCTACTAAAAACAAGAAATTATACTTGAATTAAAACAATACAACAATTCCTTAAGTCCCTAATAAAGAAAGATATACACCAAAATTAAAATCCAAATAATAAAAAAGCGTGAGCAATTTAAAAGAGTGTCTAAGAGGCTTTTGCTATTTTTATTTCTTAATTAAAATTATACGTATAACAATAAAGTACAGAAGCGTTCACAAAACTAAGTGTTATCTAGAGCGCGAATTTAACGATCACAAACTTTATTTCAATTAATTTACACCTCAAAAATAAAATACCTATTCTATAACTTTACTTTTTAAAAAACAAAGTATTATTATATTCAAAACAATTTGCTACGACCACAAAAACAATAACGAAAACATGTTAAGATAATGAGCTTGAAATTATCTCCTATATTGTGGGAATACTTTTGGCTGGTGGTGGTATGAGAAGGAAGGCTCTGAAATTTTTATATATCCGGGACGAGGAATCTCATAATCTGAAATTGTATAGACATAGTAATATGCTACATAATAATTTGTTAGAAGGGGTAGAAGACCACAATGGGTTTAAGAAGCACGTTGTGAAAATTATATATTCATTAAAATTGATATCAGGTATGGATGGACAGATAGTTTAGGAGAAAAGTAAAAATAAAATTTTTGAGTGATGAAGGCATATTGCGATGGGGGTAAAAACTTTATTTTTTCATATCTCAGGGACCATTTTTATTGGAGAATTGAAATTTGATACATATGTAGAAGTACACTAGCTGGCGAACGAACTAGAGAAGTTAAAACGGTTCAAGCGTCTTCTTTTCACTCGATTAAAATACAAAAAAAACGTATCATGTTAAAAGCAAATTGTCATGCACTAGCTACGTTAACAGTGAAAACAACCACAACATAGTACTCACACCAAAAAGCTCAGAATAAGTATGTTCCTTAATGCATAGCATATCCTCGACTGAGGTAGATGGCTCACTGACTTGATTATTCGATCCGTCGCAAGAGCACAATTCATTATCGAACAGTTCCTCCGTGTGAAATTCCTTCTTGAAATCGGCCACACTCTTACTCGGATGGATTTTTTTCTTCGAGCAACGCTCGCATTTCCTCTTCTTCTTACTGCTATTGAACATTTGTAATCGATTGCGGAATGTACTTCGAAGATCCTTACTTTTTTTCGCTTTCATAATTTTCTTTTCGTGTTTCAATCGTTTCGACGACTGTTTCGAAAATTTTCCATCCGGACTAGTTTGGGTTTTGCTCGACAGACTAGAATTTGTATCTGTTGCGTTTGTAGGGGTAGTCGTCGAAATGAATGGCTTATGACGCTGATGTGATTTCGACGACGAGAAATTCCGTGTAAAAGACATTTCTTTGAATGTACTTAGCAGAGAGTTGATTGACTTATTTGAGAACGAAGTCGAACGTTTCTTCGGAATGAGTCCAGTGAAGGAGATTTCAGGCTGTGCTGCTCCTTCTTGCGCATTTTTTGTTGTATCCTTCAGAATGGACTTAATTTCTGGGTGTTCGCTATCTACTTCAACTTGAGAAGTAGAGGGCGCTAATTCAATTGCAGGTTCTTCGATTTGAACCTCGGTTATTGTATCGTAATTAACTTTCAGTACTTCTAAGTGTTCTTCTGGTTGTGTTTGACTCATCTTGTCGTCGAGAACTTTATTAATTGCGTCGATTCGATCCAAATGGGCATCGATTGATGATTTTAATGGTTCGACCTCAACCTGGTTGATTTCAACTTTCAATATTTCATTTTGAGGAATTATATCCTCAGCGACATCGGCAGGATTCGAAGCGGGTGGGTTAGTTTCACAAATTACAGAAGAAGGAGTTATATTAAAATCGGCATACGTGTTAGTAGACTCATCGACAAACAACACATTTTTTGATGATTTATTATCTTCTGATTCGATTGCTTCGGAATCTGAAGTAGTGCTATTTACCGATAGTGATCCAAGGCTTTGCGATCGTGCTTTCGATGTAGGACGTATGCGCTGTTTGGCCGTTGGCGTTAGAGGAGTTGATTTGCGTTTGAATGGTGCTCTGAATATTGATATGACACCTGCGCCTCGTTGTAAAATTAGTGATGTCGCCGAATTTGTTGCGACCTAAGTATTAAATGTTAATGAAATAAAAGTGCTACCAACCACCAACTAAATTTACATTAACCTTACACTAAACCAATGCTAGAAACAAACCCAATTAAATAAAATTTACTTTGACTGTATACTTCCACCATTATAAGTGACTATAGGATAATTTATTTACGTACCGGTTGTTCGTTGAAGTTATTTTCGATGAAATTTGGATCGGCCGTTAGATGATCATCGCATCCGGACGGGAGTTCTTCACAACCGACCTCGCTGAGCGCACTTTTTATCATGTCGGCAAGCTTCTGTTTTTGTTTCTCCTGACATCGTAAAGAGTTTAAGTCTTTGGATTGCCTAAATAAGTACCAAACATTAGTAAATAAATTCGCGCAACTGAAATGATTAAGTTCACTCACTTTTGATTGTCCTTTCCCACACCGTTGATGCCACCTGTAATATGGATAATAATATAATACAATAACAATATAATATAATCTAAATAATCGAGCTGAAGTTCATTCCTTAAATCCAACGTTTAAAATTTTAACCGGCGATTCACGTGTATACACGTTAAAAAAAAGCACATGCAGCACACTTTATGTGCGAGTTACAAACTTGGTTTTTCGAGTACACGAGCTCGAAATCGAAACAATTCCAATTCAATGCCACGTACCGTTGTTGATGCCACCTGTGTGCATCGTACCACCACCATTCAAGTCGCAAACCATTTTCTCCTGCTTTTCTTGCGAGTCCTTCACTGAAAGCTCGAGTTCGTTGAGTCGTGATCGCAACCAATCCACAGTCAGATTATCTACCGTTAACGTGTTGGACTGTAACTTCCCGGGTATGTCTTCTATCAAACTTTCGTCGAACTGAAAAAGTACGGGTGTCGCGGGAGATGTTCTGTAAATTAGTTGAAAGTTAGTAAGAAAAATTTAATTGCGATGCATTTGAGATGATTCGATTTACTTGTGTCGTTCGGTGAATTCCCTGTATTCCTCTGCTGGATTAATATTGTTTATTACTGTGTCGATTTTACGCTGAATATCCCTGAATTTATCGGATGTTAAATCGCTATGCTGCGATGCTTCCTGTAAAATATTTTTCCTAAAACCAAACAACAAAATATAAAAGTTTTTAATTCGGTAAGATGGTCGTAGGGTAACAAACTATCATCGGAAAAAAGAATCTTAAAAAAAGTATCAATCATCGCTACTCCCTGGACGTACGAGGGGAGGTCAAAAAGTTCTCAAAATCTCTCGTAAAAGGATAAAAAGATAAGTTGGTGGTCGATAAAAAGTATGATATTATTTTTCTTCATCAAGATATTCTTCCTTAATACAAATACATTTATTAGACCTTTCGATTAATTTTGCTACCTCGTCGTAAAAAATTTTCCTATCCTAGGCATCTTTAAAGCGAGTTAAATTCGCGGACTTCACCTCTTCAAGAACTTATCCACGTTGGGCCTTTTTAAGGTTTATGAATAAAAAATAATCACATAAGGAGGCCGTAAATTCGCACGATCTCAGCATGTTGCTTCTTCTTCACATGCACATCCTTCAATATTAGTTTGTTGAGTTTGAAAACACTATGCCAATCGCATGGCAAGAGTCATTGTAAACCGTTACAATTTCTTTTTTGATGATTTTTTGTGTTTTCTTTGCTTTGCAATCAAACTCACACGAAACTCAATTTTCTCCTATTTTAAACTTTTTTCGACTTTGAGTTGCTCACAGAACTATAACTCGAAGGACAACGGAAGAATCAGTTACAAAATAAGCATTTATACTATTGTATTTCGTGGTTACGATATCCAATCAAAGAAAATGGTGTTTATGGTTAATTACTACCTTAGTCCGAGAACTCTTTGACCTCCTCTCGTAGCATGCGCCTGATGACGATGGGCTTGTATTATGTATTTTTCAGAATTCGGGCAAATAATTTTGGGCGAGACCAAGACCCATGTAATAGAATAAATTGTTCTTTTAATATTTAATCAGTTCAATTACCACTATACGAGTAGTACATACAGTTAAAAAAATGTTTGATGTTGTTACCCTCTTTTAAGAGCTGTGCAAAGTTCGTACCCATTTTTAATATGAAAATAGGTAGAAGTTAAAAAACAATAACCTACCATAATAAAATAAAACTCTCCTGAACGGACTGCTGATGTTCTAATAGACCCGGCAAAAGCACAGTCCGAAAATCTTTTTCAACTTCTATGGCTTCTGTAATTAACATTACATATTCATTATGTGTAAGATGAAGTTTGCGGCAGGCTTTTTGATATTTATCACGAACGTCGTCCAATTTACGTCCACCACGTCCAGCTATTTGTTATTTTAGAAAGCAGAAGGCAGAAATTAATTTACAATGAACATCTATTTAATTGCAATTAATAAATATTAAAAAACGGAACGTACATTTTATATAATGCTCTTCGAATCGTGTTCTTAACGCTTTGTATCCTTCCAAGTGTTTCTGATATTCGGATTTCTTTCGGATAACTTCATCTGTTAGCTGCAATTGAAAGAAAATTAAAATTTATTGGCAATGGAGAAGGTAACAAATACAATAAGTGCGATGATCATATGAGGTCATATTTCAGTATAATTAAATACTATGATTAATTTACTTGGTGTGAGTAAGTAAAGATGAAAAGAACTCATTCTTCTTAAAAAATGCAATTGAAAAAGTGTGGGATGGGGATCAGGTTCTGTTTGATGGATGCACAGACAAAAAGACCGTAAGATCGATTTTTTTTAACGAAATATACATACGTACATAATTCGTTCTGAAATTTTGCAGTGGGCTTAACCTAAAAAATACATAAATGAAAATAATAATAATCTAATCCCAGCACCTAAAATACAAAATATGTACAAATTTCAGTAGCTGTCTGACTGTCCCATGTTCGGGCATAAACCTATTATTGGACTTCCTACAATGCAACAATTATTTTTGTGTATGATACATTCACAATCTAATATCCATGATTTTATAGTTGAATTGCTATTTCTAGCGCCTGGATTGTATAATTTATTACATAATTCTTCAGTTGGCATATCTAACGATGGGAATATGTTTTGTCAACAAGACGACGACGACGTACGCCGTCCATACGAAGCAATAACGAGAAGATAACAAAAGACATGAGTGAAACCACAACCAGTCCTATCCTAGATGGCGCGAGGAGTTCAGCATAGAGCTAGTAAGACCAGAATAACTAGTTAAGCAAGAACTTCAGGTGTTCCAGTAATTTCAAAATCAAAAGAGCAATGTCTCCCCAATAGTGGGGTCGGGTTAAGCAATGCATGTTGTACTCGCATATAAGTCTGTTCCATGTTCCATCATGTTAAAGGTCCATATTCTCTGAACAACAAAAGACTTATACAACAATGACACTAATAGTTGAGCGGAAAGAACAGAAGGAAATATGCGATGATGTACTAAGGTGCCACTCGAATAATCACACGCTACATTGGGGATCATCGCATGACAAGACATCACAAGTCAACCATCAGGTAATATTTTCAATGTCAGACTATCTCTAGCTCTAGTAGATATACTTAAGTGTGGTGGAAGTTAGGACGACGGCCAGTTAATTGTGAAGCTGTATTGCGAGTTAAGCTCATCGTAATGATGATGAGGTCGTAAAACTTTCAACAAATTACTCCATCGGTCCATCTTACATGCTTTAACATTATTAAGTTTATTATTTCTTCTTTTTTTAAGTTGGGTGATGGAGGCCTAAACGATGTGAATGTGGCGCTTGACACACTCAACTAAAAATACAAAACGAAAAATTCACAAATTATGAGAGAAAAAACTAATAGGGAACTAGGAATGAGGATTATAATTTCGAGTGAATAATGGACAACTGATCGCCTGTCCAAGATTATAGAATTATTTATAAAGCACGAGAAGGAACGAACGAATTATTCAATTGAATCTGTTCAGGTTCAGGTGGTTTTAATCTAGACCTAATAAATGATCGATATAGATGAATGGATTTACAATTACAATTGTAGATATTCTGAATAATGGACAACTTTGGTGGAAATGTTTATTATTCAGAAAATGCATATCTAGTTCTTTCTTCGATTTTTTAAGTGATTTATAGAATGTATAATATTTAATTTATGTAAATACTAAACTTTGATCGGGATAGTTAGTTGTGATTTAATTAATATAATGATTTGGCCATGGAAGAAAATGAAAGCAGGATATTGCACTGCTTTGTTTGAACATTGTATAATAATAGAACCAAAATAGAAAATGAAAAGATCTGGACGTCTTATCAACAGTATTAGCGAATTTCCATAGAAGAGCCAATACCATCCTCAATTTCTATGATACATGTTGTTAATTGGCTGAAAAGTAGAAGGCATTGGATTATAACAAGGCCTGTCGCACAGACACTTTAAGAAAGTCTAAAAGAATTTAAGGTCTAAGTAGTAGGTACCAAGTTCTAATTTTCTGGCGTAAGTCGTTCCTGAGATAAAAAAAATGCCCAAAAATAGAAGGACTCATTTTTTAGTTTGATGAATAAATGGCAAATAATATTTTCGGTATTTTTAATAGGAAAACTTGTTTTTTATTCAACTTAACCTGCCATATTTTATTCAAATAATTTATACATTTAATTTTTCTTCTGCAGCTTTATACATTTAATTTTTCTTCTGCAGCTGCAACATTGCATTTAAAAAAAATATATATCATGTTAGCCATAATTTGTTAGGTATATGATTAAAGTTTAAAAAGAGTAACGTTCGAGACGTTATTTCCAGTAAAGGAATATTGCACCCCCCCAAAACACCGGAATTTGGGCATTGAAAGGGCTCCGGATGCTCTTAATTTTCTCTAGAAAGGTTATCTTTAATGAAGTCTAAAATATGTTTGTATACTTCATGAACTGTGCGTGTCCCGCATGGTTATAAATTAACAAGGATACAAAAATTGTAATTGTCCCGAAAGCTGAAAATACATAGGAGAATGCTTTTAAACATATTTTTTTAGGGTCCAAGTAGCGCAACGACTGATAAAAATAATAACTTTCGCTCAGACTGTCGGCACAAGGTTCTTCAGATTTTGCTATAACCAATTATTGGGTTGCTCTCGACTGAAGGATCTCCGCAAGGATCACTTAAGGTGGACTGACCATGTATGAAAATAAACAATCGAGAAGGATCTTTAAGGACCGAAAAGGCTGAAATTCAGAATAGCATGGATTACCAATGTCGTGGACCCTCTACAGATATTTAGGAAACTGAACAAGGATTATTTTCTTTTAATTCACAAAGTTTCAATAATTTTGTATTATGTTCTATTAAATTTTTGCCAAAATAATTTTAATATAATTTGCATTATCTGAAGTGTTTAAAAGAAACCTCAAACACAAATCTGGTTAGATTTATATATTAAATTTCAATCGACACTTAAAAGTCGTTTGAGCAAATAAAATGGTAATCAATGCACGCTTGAGGGTGTTTCTGAAGCTGCAAAAAGATTTTTTTCCCACGCGTTGGGAGCATTATTAAAAGTTTAGCAATAAATTAGAACCGGCGAACAGTTAAGTGGTAGATGGAAAAAATTGAAAAAAGAATTCAAGTTGTCGGTTTTGTTTGGTATGATTAATGATTGATTTAATTGTAATTATATTGGGCATTATTGGGCACTCTGATTGATAGAGTCAAAGGTAAAAAAATCGTATGTACGAATATGTAGATATGTATACACTATGAACAATGAACAATGGGATTTGAACCGAATTGATAATAGCGAAGATGCTGCTCTGTTTAGTTATAAACATTGTTGTTAGTTATTGTTGTCAAAAGATTGACTGTTATAAGGCGGTTTGTATGAAGGTTTTATAAAATTCAATTAGATATGTGCCAAAATAGCTGCAGAGCGATATGTGCGAAATTGAAGAAATTAGGACCTTAGTGTAATTTTAATGATGAACAATCGTTGTCGATCGAGGTCAAACTTTTGAAAATGTTCAATAAAATTTCAATGGACAAATAAAATTTACAAATATGTGCATAATATCGAAATGTCGCTAAATCAAGCCGCCTTATAAATCTGTCTTTTATCGCTGTTATGGATCAATGTGACCACGTTCACTTTCTTTCTTCTTTTCGAAACTAAGCAAAGCTCTACTCAAGTCAGGCAGGCGTATTGTTCAAATCTGGTTCTACCTTTGCACGCCCGCAAGAGCCGTTGCGTCGGCCTTTATTAATTTGGTACCCAGTTAAAGCCAACTTGAGACTTGACTGAAGTTCCAAATCGTAAGCAATCACGACTTTACACTTCTTCCACTCCATTGGAAAATTTATAGTTATTTTTTTTTAATGGATGCTTTATTATTTTGTTTTGTGTACATGTAAGTATGGTCGGTTCGGTTCGGTTCTGTCCACTCCTCCGGTTATGGTTTCCTTCTGCTGCGTACTGTATTTGCCTTTTTTATGGATCTTTTTACTTTTTCATGTGTGTAGTATATTTTCTTGTTTTCAACATAATCGCAGTAGTTGTTTTTTAGGTTTTTCGTTTCATAACAGGTCTTCAATTCTTGGAAATGCTGCTGACCGACAAACGCCAGCCAAACCCAAGATCTATCCACCAACCACCATAAGAGGAGTATAATCGGTTAAAAGAGGCCAAGAGACGGAAAGAAATTAAATTGTGATGAGGATGGTGATGTTTTTTCTTTTTCTTTTTTAAATGCTGGTACATATGTGATGTGTTTTTTTAGTCTAATGGGACTTATTGTAGTTAAAAGATGAAAATATACTCTATGTGTATTTTCGTTCTCAGATATTTGTTGATACACAATGTATATACATTATCATTATCATTTCTGTGGATTTCTAATAATCTGGAAAATCCGTCAGTAAACGAGCGTTTTATAACAATAATATTGCACAAATAAAGTTATGTTTTTCTCGAGAGAACGTCATACCTATGCCCTCAAATTATATTGCATGTTATTCACTGGTACAAATATTGAAAAATTTCAATTGCGAGAAATGTAAGCTTTGGGAACCAATAGTTTTATACTTTTGTTCCTGTTCATTTCTAATTGTTTTTTCAAATGCCTAAAATTTCACGATTTTAAAAAATCCAAATTATTGAAATCATTTACTACATTTACATGGAGAATAGAAAAATCCAAATTTGAATCGCGTATACGACTACACCGAAATGAGATCGAAATGACAAGTAACATAACCTGAAATCTTTCTTTAATCGTACAAGTTCGAAGTGCAGTGCATAAAAATGTCAAATTTAGCAGTTTTATGTGCTAATACTATGAAAATGATAGAAAATCAATTTTTATTGTTAATGAATTTGCGACGATCGAACTTTCGATTCGCGTTCACATGAGAAGTTCGATCCGATTTCGACTCGATCCAGGTCGAGAAGTTCGTTCGGATCGAGTCGATCTCATTCCAATCCGATCTGCGTTTACATGAGATTTTAGAGGATTGAATCCGGATTGAAACAATGACTAAGTGGACGCTTTTCGATATTTCAAAATCTAAAGCCTAGTACTGTGTTCCGAGCGAAACGAAATTAACTGTCAAATCCTATAAAAAAAAGGGAATATTCCGCGAAGTGAGCGAAATATAAATTTTTTTTATATGGGATTTGACACATCATTTAGTTTCGCTCGGAACGCAGTACTAGGGTTAAGGGAGGTAAGAACGGAAAAATTTACGTTTATGATTTAACACGGAAAATGATAAAGGAAATTTTTCATATTTTACATTTAAGTTCTAAATGAAACTTTGGTATGTTTTAGGATTCGGTCAATAAAAATTTTTGACATTCGGGACTTATGACTGTATAAAAAACCGATTTCAAATTTTTAATTTCATCGAACCAGTACAATTCGAGACGCCATTATGGCATGTTTGGTTCACGCGCGCTATGCTCCAACTACCTTTCGTGCAGCCCTGCGGGGCTCAGGGATTAAGACTCCCTTTTCGCGTTCATGTTTGGCTGACGCGCGCTACGCTCCAACTACTTTCGTGCAGCCCTGCGGGGCTCAGGGATTAAAACTCCCTTTTCGCATTCATGTTTGGCTGACGCGCGCTACGCTTCAACTACCTTTGGTGCAGCCCTGCGGGGCTCAGGGATTAAGACTCCCTTTTCGCGTTCATGTTTGGCTGGCGCGCGCTACGCTCCAACTACCTTTCGTGCAGCCCAGTGGGGCTAAAGGTATTTAAACTCCCTTTTTCGCGTTCATGTGTGACGAGAAACGTCTAACGGAACCGTCATGGCGATTTGAATAAAATGTACTGGGTGAGCAAAATTAAAAATTTGAAATCGGTTTTTCATATAGTCTTACGTCCCAAATGTCGAAAATTTTTATTGACCGAATCCTAAAATATACCAAAGTTTCATTTAGAACTTAAATGTAAAATATGAAAAATTTCCTTTATCATTTTCCGTGTTAAAACATAAAGGTAAATTTTACCCAAATTTTACATTTTCGTTTTGTAAACTCTGCTGGCAATCTATTTTTTTTTTGTGTTAGTAGAAGTAAAAACCAGGCTAAAGAAACTATGAAATTGCAATAAATGCTTAGTTTTCCTCTAAAAAAAACCGGTGCATCTGTAGAAAGTAAAAATGAGAACTAATTTCAGCAAGGTTAAAACCACTGTCAACATGGCGCGAATCACAACTGAGATTTCTATGATATACATATATCTTTATGGATACGTCTAGTACCTAATTTAAGTGGAAACTACTCAAATTATGGGAGATACTTAATAGTCGCACAAAAGTGTGCCAATAGAAAACAAAATGAACTTGAGCTCCTAACAATTCGTACTCAACACAACAATTTTTAAACACGTGCAAGGACCGTCGATCACCCTATATTCAAAATTAAGCAGCACATCAACTACAATTATTCGTTATACAAAAAGATATAAGATATAAGTAACGCCGAAATCAAATCAACGTATTTTCATTTTGCTTCTTACCATCTGGCTAGAACCACTCAGTTTTTCTCGATACCACAAGACATCGCCCCAATTGCTCATATCAATTATTCCACTCCAGCAGCAATTACCCTTTCAATATCATCCTAAAATCTTCTGCTAGATTGCATTAACCGATGGACGCTATTTTGTTACAAATCGCAATGCAATAACTTTGAACGGTTTTGAATGGCTTCTTCTATCTTCTCTACCAATGACTAGCGCTTATTCCAAACAGTCGACTTTGAAACAATTTATGAATTTCAGTTCTCGATGGGATAATACACCCTATGTCCCTCATAAGATACATATGTATTAGATATATTTCTGTTTGTGTTTTAGTCTCAATAGATCCTAAGGCTTCTCGCCCTTCCAATCCGATTCTCCGTGTTCTTATAGAACAAAGTGTTAGACATACCTATATTCGTTGGATCTGTGCGACCATAATGTAGCATTGAGAGTTGAAGTAACTTTAATTAAATTTCACACCAGGCCATTCCATGCCAGGAAGAGCAACAGAGTATGCCCAATGTAATTAACTTGCAAGGCAAAATTTCCTACCAAGAACATTAATTGCTTGCGTAGATCCAGGCATCAATCTCAAGGCAACAGCTATCCCATCCCATACCATGCAGCATGCATGCACACTCGTATCTTCGTACGGTACACATAGATCGTCAAAGACTTCTTTAAAAACCACTCGAAACTCTGCTTAGAAGAATCTTGTCCTATAAGTGGCTAATCGATTGGTTTGCTTTTACTTTAAGTGAGTCATATTATCTTGTCGAGTATCTCGACAGTTTGTCGATTGCCTGATTGAGTCCATGCCGTATATACGCATAGTACGAGTCCGTACAAAGTCGTTATGAATAATCTCAGGTGGTTGAAAGGTATACTACTCGTACTGCTACATGCTTGGGGTATATCCTACAGATATATCATACAAAAACAGGTATTTCTCCTCGGACCCAGCTTCATAAAGTGAATGGTCTTTCCAGTGTCTTGTCTAACCTTTCGGTTTCCTAACCAGTTTATTTGGTTTTCTCAAGATTCGATTGACGGGATGTGGATTTATACTGGATGAAACGAATTGTTGCCAATATGCAATATACTTAACCAATCCAACTCCTACATATTGGATTTAGCACTCACCAAGCGCTCATAAGTATAAAAGTAGGACGTATCGGACAGACAGAACAATATCATGCGATTATAACGGCTATAATATCAGGTTTCCGATGAGATAGGATGGTAGAGTGTTGTTACAAAATTCGCAGGTAATACGTCTGTGAAGTTTACCTACTTGTACTTACCTTATTATTACGAGTCTCTTAATTTAATTACCATGTTTAATATGAAGTTATTTTAGGATTAAAGTGTAATGTAATGGTTTCAGTGAGGATTTTTAATAAAATGCAGACGACTGCAAGCATTCATTCATTTTTTAAACCTAAGGTAGGTACCTATGTCTTCTAGATCCAAGAACGAAATATCGATCCGAGCTTCTAAGCCTATGCCCGGAATAAAAAAGAGAGCTGAACTTTAAAAATATATCGATACCATTGAAGAAAAATTACAGATGTGTCTAAACTCGAGGGTACAGTAAAACTAGTTACTCTATTCCCATCCGTTATGAGGGGTGCTATAATTCTAGAAGTAAAAATCTGCCAACAATCTAGGCGCAACTTTTTTATTTTTAAGATAAAGTCCGGGACACGGTTAAAGTTGAAAAGTAATACACCATCCTTAAAAGGTTTATCAGCAGGTTATTCGGAAAGATGGTTTTATCACTAATATAGCTCCGTATTTGAAATAATACTAAATATTCATTATTAGCTCTTCATGTAAAAATTTAAGTAAAAATAAAAGAAAAATAGAATTTGTTATCTGCTCGGATTTAAGAAATATGGCGGAATTTATGATAACATTTACAACCCTCTTACAACGGTTAAGGGTTGAATATCAAAAAATCATGAAATTAATTTTTAGCCGATTATATAAAAATCCCGTGGAAGTAAAAACCAATTCAATATTATAATCATACTTAAAAGATATGTTAAAATTTGTGAAAAAGTTACACTCCCTCTGGGATGGAATATCAAAAAAATCTGAAAATAATTTCTATGCGTTTATCAGAAAAATGACTCTACTATCATAGCCCTATATAAATTCTAAGTTAAAACTTACTTCCTAGAGTAAGCAGTAACCGAGATTTAGAAACCGAATTTTTTGTCTAAAAAACGACCAGAGCGATTCACCTACATAGTCACTAAAAATGCGAAAATAATATTATAGCTCAAAGAGTTGGCGGACCAGATGGTCCTATAACGTAAACAAAAATTTTCAGGATAGTGCATTTTTTTTAAATTGATCTCAATATTAAAATGAAAATAATAAAGTGAAACCAATACGTTTACCAAACGGTCTTCGAAAAAAAATCTTTTCCTATGAGCTAATTAACTAACTTCTCTTTATCGCTACAATCATAACATCCACCAACCTTTTGAACTTTAAATGGCTTTATAACTGCTTCGCCTTTCGTAGCTTGTGGCACTTTTATACGCGTGCAAATTTGTCTTATTCTATTAAAAAAAAGATTTGATTTCAATGAAATGATTACTATATATAATTGTAATTGCTCTTACTCGCAATTCGGTTTTCAATTTTTACTTTTAAATTGAAACATGTCCTGACTATATCAATTTCCATAACATAACGAAAATTATAATTGAAAATCTGAATAGACACAAAAGTCATGGCGTGATAATTTTCTATTACAATACCTACCTATTTTCACTTTCATGGAAAAGTTTGAAAAATTATAAGCACCAGTCTATGTTTCGTGATGAAATTGGAAAAATTGACGTCACAATAAGCTAAAACAAAAGTCATCCATCTCGATAATAATCCGGCTTATGGGCACAGGGAATGCGGCTTATCTTGTATCTGGCCCTTCGCTCACTGTCAATTTCATTAAAAAATGCTGGCAGCTTTCCCAATTTTTACTTTCTCCTTGCTGCACATGAAATTTTTAATGGTCACTACACTCGCTAGTCTGCATTTCATACACCTTGTTATAGTAGGTCCAAGACTGTATCTAATACGGTTTATTATTCCAAATACACATTCTTCATAAAATTGAATGATCAATGTTTTGTAATAGTATACCCAATGAACATTTCGTACACGAAATTCGTTTATATTCGAAAATTTAAATGCGTCAAATTTAAAACGAAATTAAAAGTTCGTTTAGCCTTTCATGTTTTTGAATTATAAGTTTTGATTTGGCGGAATGCTATGGAAACACATACAGTGAATTTTCATGTACGTACGTATATTGTTTGTTATGTGGCGCTAAATATTCAAAATTAGATCAAGCGCTTTTAGAAATATGTAAAATAGAGAACCGGATTAAAGATTCCTTAGCTCCCGAGCCGGAAACCGACTATTATGATCTAGTTCAAAAATATACTTAATTTCTTGTACAATGTGAGGCAGATTTGCTGGTCTGAAATACTTGAGTTCTCTGACTTCTTTAACGATATTCCTCAAATTGGATTTATGGGATATCATAGTCCGACCATCCAATATCAGCATTCCATCTTAAGGAAAAAGGATACGACAAAATCGTTGAGATGGAAATTTACCGAAATAATATTGTTGTAAAGAAAGTAAAAGATTGCGATTTGCTTCATGTACGTTCGTAAAATATTTTTAATTAGCTTTATTTGTGAACTGGAAGTTGTATAACAACATTGATCTATTAGCATAGATGAATATTGAACGGTTTAATCATATCCTTAAGTCCTTAAGAGATAGCCGATAATGCAAAGCGACTTTTTGATGAGGCTCTTAGTGCAATTGGAAGGGTAGTGCACAGTATATGTAGAGAAGTTTCCAGGCTAAAAATTATTATAGATGAATGCATAAACTTCTGATATATTTTAATTTTTTGGTTGGTTTTTGTTTATACTTTTATTAATATATATTTATACTAAAAAATGTGTAACTAACACGACTTCCACTTCACTGTAATTAATCTATCGGTGGTTGTATTAAAACATGCATTAGGATATTATTTGTGTTATTTATTTTTAATTGTACTTTCATCCATGGATTAATTTGCTTCGTTATAAAAGCTAAGCATGTGTGCGAGCTGAATAATACAAAAATCTAGAACCAAAACTTCTTTAAAATCAAGTTCCAGTTATTGCACTACAGACTACACCTAAGTCAGTCTTTTCTGGCTATTTGGTTGCACAACAATCCCTGACAGTAATTGCCGCAAACTCGTGAAACGAATAATTAATTACAATTCCAGCAATTTATGTATACAAAGTGAAAAAATATAAAAACACTTTTGCCGAACTAGGTACGAACTAATATGTTTTCTTAAAGAATGTAGGAGTGGCGAAGCACTATTCCATTGTCGATGTCGAAAACACCAAGAATTTCGCCATACTAGCCTCGATATAAACCTAGGAGAGACGTATGTAAGATTGCATATACAAAGATTAAAATAAACAGCTTAATTTATTTATTCTTGAATCGCGAAATGTCATGATTTGTGAAACAAACTGGTGCTGTGCATAATTACAATAATTACTGAGCAAAACCTTTATTGGTCCAATTGCTGATCATGGCATTGTTTGCGAATAATACGCTGCCGCCGTCCAAAGATTTATATTCGAGTATGAATATAAATATTTTATTAGACATACTCGTACGAATAAATAACAAACAAAAATTGAGTTATTAATCTTATAAATTGTAGAGCACTTTCGAAAATTCGTAGATCACCATATGGAACCGATCCACTTGATCTTATTTAGATTACTGCTGACTGGAAGGAAAATAGCGAGAGATCAATTGCAAGTGTAGAATTTTTTCTTTTCATTTATTTGACTTATCAGATTATTTACAATTCACACAAGGCAAGAAGTGGGATTGTAGGTAACAATAACCGTAATCGTCGCTTAGAGATCTTAATACCCATCTTGCATTCAAGTTATTATTGCTTTACTGTATTATAGTTTATCTATTGAAAAATTATATACACCTTTAAGAAGAATACGCAAATATTAATACATCATTTCTAACCGTATTGTATTCTTTTTTTAATTATTTAAAAAGATAGTAATCAATCTTAAAGCTAGACGCGATGATTTATAATTTGTTAATGAATTGCTTAAAAGAATAAGGTAGGTAATAGAAATTTCGTACGGTCTGAATAATTGCAGATAATAATTCATAGATTTGTCTGAGATTTCTATTTTCATTCAAGTTCCTAAATACTGGTCATTTTAATATTAATGAAATTTAATACTAGTTTTTTTTTGCAGTACAGTTTAGACTTAAGTGGGTGGAAGTTAGTCAGATAGACTGTTATGTGCTGACGACAAAAGTAAGGTCACGTTTTGGGATAACCCGAAAAAGTGGTTGAAGAAGATTCCAACTATTATAGATTGTTTCAAATTTGAACATGAAAAATAAACACACTTCCAATCAATCGTAATTGCCTTTGGATAGAGAAAAAGCTCTTTTGCCGACCGCCTGCAATGCATATATAGATTATCGGTATTTTAAATAATTTGTTTTCTTCGTCTTAGGTCCCATATAATTTATTTAATTTCTGGTATTATCGATCGATCCACAAACCATAGGTTAAAACCATCACGATCTAAAAAAAGAATCGAAGAGGGAACGAATTGTTTGCGAATTCGCTTAAGGTAAATTATGAAAATGGCAAAATGTCAAACATTTGCGCTAATGGTTCAATGGTACATTGCAGCATGATATCATCTCGAAATTTGTTGATCGATGTCTCGTGCTGGGAAGAACAGACAAAATTTCATTCAATTTCTTCTTAGTCACTTAAAATGATGGGAAAATATTTAGGGCGTGTCTAAGACGCGAGTGCTATGTACAAAATCTACAAAATATTGGCGAACACGTTTTAGCTTATGGCTTTTGTTTGTTTCTGAGGTCGAACAATTCTTTTGATTATTAATTTTGTTTCTTTCAAATAACGTGCACGGTTGCTGATTATTTTAATTATGTACTAAGTTAGCGATGATGCTATTAGCGTATATTTAAACTATTAGCTAGCGCTTGAAACAATTTGATGAAAAAATGGCTGTCAGTTATAAATTAATTAATTCGTTGTCAAAAAAAAATTGAACACGTAATTTGTAATAATTTTAATAATACGATACGTTTAAAAAATCGAATATGTCATTGAAGAATCGTACAACATACTCAAAGATTACCCTGCCTTTTAAATTTTCATAGACTGTAATATTTATTAAATCACCGTAGTTTCGTCGAAAAATGTAAGCGATGCATCGATACTAAAAAAAATTATCTTGAACTTAGGGTAAACTATATAGTGGTTGGCACTCTTTCAGTCATTGGTACGTTTGGATAAAATGTATCTATTACAAGGTTTTCACTGATAAAAAAAAATTTGTGCAATATTTCTAAGAATCATGTATGCGTCTAACCTTTTTCTAGAAGCAAAGTAAACTGATAGTCGGTTTTTTTTTTAATTTATTAACTGTTCGAAAGTCAATTCAGCGTGCAACGAAACTAAAATAACGGATTTCTTACTGTAAGCTTAAGAAATGGGGTTTTTATAAATAATTTTTATTCTATATTGGATCCTGCCTGATTTTGACTTTTTATGTTTTTAAATTCAGTGCTATTTTGGAAATAAATCTGTAAAAAAATTTTTACAAATAACGCAATTGTTGTTTGAAAAACATGGGTGTCAATAACTGTAAAGAATATATGCAAAATTTTAGCTATTGTCACCCAATGCCAACAACTGTAAATTTTTAAAAGTCTTTAAATATACTAATTTGCTTCTTCTATATTATTATTGGTGAAATTAATTATAAGGGTATAAATTTCTGTTGGTTGGAATGATATTTAACAGTTATTGGCATGGGGTGCCAATAAACTAAAAATATAACCACTACTGTCACTTGCATATTTATTGGCAGTGCCAAAACTGAAATAAAATAAAATTGCTGAAAATGGGAAATCGAATGTAAAAAAAGGATTGTGCTTTAGATGCACTAAAATAATAAGAACTAAGGGATTAGAGTGTTCTCTCTGCAAAAAGCTATGCCATAATAGGTGTGTACCAAATGGTCACAAACTTCACGTTCCTGAAGATGAGGATGATTTATATGTCTATCATATGTCTTTTAGGTGCGCAGATGATTCTTCGGATATGGATGTATAATACTGAATATATATCAACTCGAAAATTAGGATCGTTTTTTTGCAACTGTAGCCCTCTAGCTCAACAAAAACAAAAAACTGGCTCCGACGCGAATAGGTGCTACAATATGATCAAAGTCACTCCATCTTAAGTTATCTCTTAAATGCACGGATTGAAAATATTGCTCTGATCCATCCTGGCATATTTCTTTTACCTCATCATCATCAATGGCGCGACAGCCCAATTCGGGCCCTGGCCTCCTGAAGCCTCGCCTCCAATCCTCTCGATCCAAAGACCACGTTCTCCAGCTGCTAATTTTTAAGATGTCTTTGCTATCTTCGTCAACCGAGTCTTCCCATTGCTTGCGTGGTTTGCCTACTGGCCTCGCTTTGCCTTTAAGAGCACGTTTGGGAATTCTGCTGTCTTCCATCCGCATCTACATGTAGTTTGATGGACGTTGAAGCTTCTGGCTCCTTGAAGAGTTGATACAACTCATGGTTGTATCTTATTCGCCAGTCCGTTCCTTCCTTCACAGGTCCCAACATTTTTCGGAGGACCTTTGTTTCGAATGCGTTAACTGCTTATTCGGAAGCTCGCGTTAATATCCACGTTTGCCATAACAGAGCACAGGTCGTATATTAGTTTCATATATTTGCAGCTTAATGTTCCTGTGCACTTTCTTGGATTTCATTATTGGAAGTACCGAATAATACGTTTTATTTGCTAGTATGATCCGTCGTTTGATTTCGTCCGTTTCGTTGCCGTATTTTGCTAGATTAGCCCCAAGGTATATTAAGTTGTCCACACTCTCCAAATTATACTCCGCAATTGTTATATTCTGTCTAATTGGCGTCCTCTTTCTTGTTTGCATTACTTTTGTTTTACTTTCGTTTATGCGTAACCCACCTTTTTTTGCGGCGGAGTCAAGAATGACAAATACCTCCTTAGCACTAGGGAAGGATCTTGCAAGGATGTTCATATTTTCAGCTGGGTGGACTTGAATAGTAGTGTCCCATTGGTGGCGACTGGGGTTTTTTGGATGACATACTCTAGTGCCAAGTTGAAAATAATGGTGGCTAGACGATCTCCCTGCTTTAAACCACATTCTGTTCGAAAGCTGGTTGTGAAATCGGTTTTTATTCTTACTTGGGATTCAGTGTTCGTCATTGTGAGTCTTGTTTGTCGGACTAGTTTTGGCAGAATTCCAAAATTAAGCATGATTTGGTACAGTACCCTCCTATCGATTCTGTCGTATGCTTGTTTAAAATCTGCGAAGATTTGGTGCACATCTGTGTTATATTCCCAGCATTTCTCAAGCAAATGTTTCACCGAGACTATCTAGTCTGTTCTAGATCGTCCGGTTCTGAATCCACCTTGATTTTTTTTACCTAGTCTTGGTAAATACTAGAAAGTAATTTCAAAGCGGCTTCAGGCCATCATGAAAAATGAAAATCTTACACCTAATTTATTTTTTTTTTGTTTTGTTGATCTCTTGTTTAGTTATGAAGGTTTATTTGCCCATTTTCCTTTATATTAATCTAAGCCAGTTTAATTAATTGCAAGTCCTGACAATAAAATCAATTATATTTCTAAATTTAAGTTTCATGATGTCTGAAACACAATAAATTTGAATTTAAATATGATTTTGCATGCCTAACACGTTATTCTCGATTTCTCTAATCGAAATGCTTCATTTGTTTGTTTGAATGTTATAGAAGATAAAAATTGATACTGCCAATTACTAAAAATGTTTGTGTTTTTATGCCTTGGCACCCTATGCCAATAACTGTGTGTAGCATGCCAATCAATATACCCCACAGTGCCAATGACTGTACTTTTATGAGTTTTTAATTACAATTATTATTTTTTGCTAAAAAAGGAGTATTAAAAAAATTAGCAAGTGGCCTATCTTTATTGCTGATCTCTTCTGAATCTAATTACATATCAGCAATAATTGTAATTACCCTTTTGGTACAAATACAAATAAAAATATTTAGAAAGGTGTCTTATGAGTGCCAACCACTATATAGTTTACCCTACATAATTTTTTATTACATCTGTTGCTATAATATATATACCAGATAGTTTAAACATAACCCAATTTTTGGTCCTACTCGATTAAAATAATTAAATAAAAAATCTAATTGACACTAAGATATGTTTATAGTAGTGATCACTTTTTCGTCAGAATTGTCACAATCAAGAAATACGTGTCGATTTCCGATCTTTTACTTCTTATCTGGGCAAATCCTTAAATGTATAATATGACTAAGAAAAAACCCAAAAATTATATAATATATTAGTTAACACGAAAATTATTTCATAAAAAAGGGGACATTTGACCTTTTTCTCCGCATGAACGGATATAAAGTCAAAATTTACGTTAATAGATTTACATAAATTAAAGTTTACCCATTTTACACGAAATAAAATAAAAAAATCTGCCAATGGTCTGGGCGAAACTTTATTATTTTCGGGTCAAAGTTCGGGAGCGGTCAAAGTCGGAGTATATCAGCAGTTGTTTCGAAGTTATGAGGTTTCTTGGAAAGTTAGTTTTGTTCTTAAAAAAAATTATTTAAAATAGAGATTTTCAGCCGATTTAACATTAGACTATTCGAATTTCAGTATATTATGTACACTAAAGCACATAGAAGTAAAAGCGAATTTGCTGCCTTATCAGAATTAAGAGATATGACGAATTGTTAAAACGTATGTACCAGGTATGCAAGTATGAAACCGGAATTTTTTTATGAAAAATAGACGTTTATTCTACAAAAGTGTTACAACATATTTCATTCGAAGTATTGCCCATCGCTAGCTATACATTTTGCCCATCTCTCTGACAAGTTATGTATGCCACGCCAAAAAAAAAACTCAAAGCACTGTGATTTCCCAAGTGCATGATCCCCGTAAGCTTCAACAAGCATTCGATGCGATTCTGCAGCCGTTTTTTTTAAATGGTAACAGAAAATCAATGCTGTCCGCATATCGTCCTTCCCAGGCACAAAAGTTGACATGTTCAACGCTCGTCAAAACTACACTGTTGTATGAAACCGGTATTGCTGGGTATTTTATATCTTTATCAGATATCCAAACAACAAAATGGCGTCCATGGTTCGGTTTGACAGTTACTACTTTGACAGCTAGAGCCATTTATGAGTGAATTCCGGTTTCATACTTGCATACCTGGTATATAAAGCCATTACTTCCACTTGGGGTTTGAATTTCGTAAAAATTGTGAAATAGGTTTTTAGACGATTTCATAGAAAGCAACTTGATATCTCATGAGACACGAGGGATCTTGTAAAATTTGTGAAAACGTAAGCAAACCTTTCACACCCCCTTGGTTTTAGAAATTCGGAAAATCGTGAAATTGGTTTTTAGGTCATTACATCAAGTGCCGTAATAACCAATTTTATATCTTATCAGAACTAAGGAAGGGAGTTGAATATCCAAAAATTGAGAAATGGGTTTGTGGGCGATTATATAAAAAGTATGTGGAAGTGAAAAGCGATCTAATATCTCATCAAACCTAATAAATATGTCGAAGCTTTGAAAAGCATAAGACCCCCTTACACCCCTTAGGATTGAATATCTAAAAATACTGAAATTGACTTTTTGGCGGTTATATAGGAAACCTTAGGAAGTAAAACTAAATTCGATATATCATCAGATCTAAGCAATATGTAGGAATCTGTGAAAACATATGCAACCTCCTTACACCCGCTTGGGGGTTGAATATCCAAAAATCCTGAAAGGAGTATGAAGGAATATGAAGACAACACGAGAAAGTAAAAACCAATTCATTTTCTTATCACTTCGAAAAGATATGAGTTAATTCATGAAAACTTGTTCAACCCTTTTATACCCTCTTAGAGGCTGAAAAAGGAAAAAATGTAAAAACAAATTTTAGGCGATTATTACGCAAGCCCTTGAAAGTGAAAAGATATTAGATATCTGATCAGACCTGAGCGATATGGCAGAATTCGTGAAAAAGTATACAACCCCCTTTCCACCCCCTTAGGGGTCGAATTTCAAAAAATCCTGAAAACACACTCTAGGTAATTATATGAAGAATCCGTGGAATAAAAATTAATTTAATATTTGAAAAGACCTAATAGATATGACGAAAACCGTGAAAATATATGCATTCCATTTTCAATGATAATTTTTTTTGCCCCCCATCCGAACGCCAATGGATATTTGAATTTTTTTATAATCTAAATTACTTTTCTAGTTGATTTACATATACGTACTGAGTTTCAACTTAGTAGCATAAGCCGTTCTATAGATAGGAAAAACACCCCCCACCCCCGTACCATACTATCACTATAAAAAATTATATTTTTCCAACATGCTACTACTATAGCTCTATTAAAAGTTTCAGCTTTATATCATTATAGGTGCTCGAGATATAAAAATCGGAACCTTTTCCTTTTCACCCTCCCCCACCCTCACATTCTACACCCTCACCCTCACCCTCAAAGAGTCTATAAGGCCTACTTCTGGTAAAAATTTCAAGCATCTTTCTTACACAGTTCTTGAGATATGTGACGTGATTTTTTAGAAAAATTCATATCCCCTCCACTTTCATGCTCCACCGCCCCTTTAAAAAATTTTACTTTCAGAAAACTTCATTTGTCAACCTTAATACAGAAATCGAATTTTATTTTTTTAGTGCAATTGGTTCGTGAGATATTGTAATCTAAAGTTTTTCACCCTCACCCCCGAACGCCATTATCCCCTCTCAAAAATTTGATTCCTAGTATCGACAGATATTCATTAAGTTTCAATTTTGTGACGTTAACCGTTTAGGAGATATGGATTTTAGAATGTGTCAATCTCGGCTTTTTTGCGTCTCGGACGCATTATTTTTCACCCCACTCCCACACCCCTTCACCTATATTGATAATTTTTATGCAAATGTGAACACTATCAAAGCTCTATATAAGTTCCAAGTTTCAGCCTCCTAGCATAAGCGGTTGCTGAGATCTAAAAACCAACATTTTTCGTCTAAAACGCTTCCCCCTCCTCCCCCTTTACACCCCCATCCCGCAGAATTTGGTCACTTCAAGGGGTCTACCCAGTCTATTCATAAAAAAAAATGCAGTTTAATATCCAGGGACGTCATTTCAGTTTTTTCTAGGGGAGGGGGGCAAGATGTTATGCATGTATATATTTTTATATATAAATATACATATGTTATATTTAACATATAAAAATACATAATTCAGAGGGGGCAAATGTACCCCCTGCCCCCCACAAATGACGTCCCTGTTAATATCTCAAACCGTTTGGGAGCTACGAGCCTTCAAACGATTTTGCGTACGGCGGACAGACAGACTGAAATCTTTTTTTGCTTTTTTCGAGTCTACTAGTCATGAAACGTGAAAAAAAAATGTTGAGGGTAGCAAATTTTTTTTTTTAAAAATCGATCGCAATACTGTATTATTAGAAAATAGTAAAGTAAAATAAATAAATAAAATTTAGGTACTCAAGATTATAGTAAACACCTAAACACAACTTAGGTTCAAAATTTTACAATATCCTTTCGTGTCTTACCGGTAGTTTATTAGCAAAAATATTATAACATACGCAAAAGAAAATAAAAACATAAGTGAGAAAAGAAAAAAAGTGGAGCAACATTCGAAAGTATGTTGGTATTTATCGAAAATTATGTATCCATTCCTCGTGTTCCTCATTCCGTGTTTCATAGCTTTAAAAAAAACTAGCACTAAATTACCTTAATACATCGTCAGAAATTTTAAAGAATAACAAAAACGATCAAAACTCGAAACAGCATGACATAATTTTCACTTAGATCGTCTAGGTCTAATCTAAAACAAGACGAGAATTTGGTCCAAACGCATTCTAATTTCTAATCTAGAAAACAGTTCAGTTCGAAAGCGAAAATAAAAAGTCTCCATATTATACGGTGTGTCGATCAGAAGGAATGCAGTCCGATCCGATCGTCTTGATATTAGAAATATTTTTCATTTTCTTCAAACTAAAAGCACGAGTCAGTTGCTGAAAATAACATCGGATCGGACGCTGTAAGTTACTAAAATAGCAAATCGACTGCCGGCGCTGGCAATGATTCTGCACACATAGTTTCTGCTCGAATCGAAGCTCGAATGTATTATTTTAGGTGCAAACACGATCGGCTAGATCAGCAAAATTTTAAGAACTAACAAATTTATGTTCAATCATCAATGAAAAATATGTCTTGCAACAAGTGCGCTGCGTACTACAACTACAACTGCACTGTGGCGGTCCGTGCGGTTCGGTTGCAGCAAGAGAATGCAAATGTACGTCTTATATAATTTATGGAAAGATAATAGAATTCTTACATGGTTTAAGCGAGCTGCTATCCTTGTGTGTTCCTCTTGATAGGCTTTCCGAGCTTTGCGTTTATCCTGTGATAGATGTGACATCTTCTCGCATACAACTTCGAGCAATTCAGCGTTTGTTTTGAACTGTTTAGCCTGATGATCTAATTCATCCATGTATAAACGCCATGATTTTGTCATTAGACTGCCTGGAAAAAGAGTTTTTTTTAGATTATTTTATACAAAAATTCTGAAATGTAAGTTTAATCCAAATCTGTGGAAATTATATTGGAGTTCCAAGAATTAATGATGATTTCTCCGAAAATGGGATTAAGGAGTAAGGACAGATTTTCATAATTTCGATCGATAGATTCTTTCGAACTTGATAGAGCAAAACATCATTTTGATTGTTTCAGAAAATTGATTCTTTCAACTTATTTTGGTCACGTTAAATTACATAATAAAAATTTGATAAAAGGCCCACGAAGATAAGTTTCTAGATTTAACAAATGCCGAAGATTCCGTGTAACCATCTTTCGATCTTTGTCTGAGTAGATACTTTTTTCGGGTTGGACATTTTTTTTGTTTGTTAAAAAGTTGCACAAAAATTACATGTTTTTTGTATTTCGTTGCCGTCATGTAGCATCAACCCAACCCATGGCGCCATTTTTTGAAACTTCAATTCGTTTCGAATATTGATACTGATCCTAATACCACCAACAATGTTTACTCATTTTATTATTTATTATTTTATTATAATTTAAAAAATAATAATAAATAACTAAGTTTTTTTAAAAACAGCTGTTCGGGTGTGCCTCAGGTAGTCAAGAAATATGAAATCATAAGTTTCGGGGTGAGTACAATATTCTTCCTGGAAAATTTGATATCGACTACGACTTAACAGTCTCGAGTGATAAACCCAAGAGTACAGAATTTTCGTAGTTGCAGGGCATGAAGGATTGCTGTTTTAAAATTCTGAGTCATTCCATATAGTAAGGAAAATTATTAAACACAAATGAAGTGACGAATAACATAAAAACGATATTCAAGACATAATCTACATTGACGTCAAATGCTAACATACAATTACAATTACCAACTTATGATAAGAATACTCTATCAATAAATCATATAAATGCAAAAAGTGCTTGATAACATTTTTCGTATTAGCATAACTTATGTCACAGACAAATACATATTCTTATCACTTATTAATACACGTTTTCTGTATTATAATATTTAAAGAGCTGCCTTTCTTTGATTGCTACTAAATTTAGGTATGAATAATAATTCTAGTCATCATTTTCGTATATCTATCGGTTTTAATTTTTATGTAATATAGCTGTAAATTAGTTTTTAAAATTTCAAAAAGACTTTCATTCATTGAGTTTCTTGTTTAGTTTTTCATTTTTATTTTATTCTTACCATTTTAACATTGTTTTTGATCCTGAACTATTAAAAATAAAAATCGTAGACTAGTAGTAGGTTGATAATTTTTATGATTTTTACTTAATGATTAAAAAACAATTTAGTCTAATTTCCATATTATTAGTATCATCATCCGGCCAAAGTATTCATTTAATACTAAAGCAAAGTAGTGTTTTTAAATGATTACGGGCAAATTGAAAAAACTAAAAAAATTTATTGCCATCAAAAAAAACATCGCACGAACCCAACTAAATTAGTGCTACAGAAAGCGATACTAAACTATGAAGTAATGAGAGAAGACATTGAGAAATCAAAACATTGTTTCAGTTAACTTCTATGAAAGTTCTTTCATACTATTTTTTACACTATTTTCTCTAACTTAAATTTAATTGAATAAGGAATCTAGAAGAACGCAATATTATGTTATCGTCCTAATGGCAATTCCAAGAGGTTGAGGATTTCAATGCCACACTTTGGGTAAATGAATATTAAACATAATATTTTGCCCAAAATAGATTTATTGGCTCACTAATTATCAAATCAGCGAAACTAAACGATAGAATAAAATCGACAAGCAACAGCTTCATTAGACAAATCATCCAATCAATCCAGTCACCTACCTGAGGTACCAATCTTCCCACTATAACGCGGGAATGGGACTGACGCGACGCATCAGATCAGAAGACCCATCACTGAACGGGTTTTAGTGAATGGTCTGTTAAGTTCGATAAAGTGGATTTCCGAAACCGAAACTCACCCAATGGCCAATACTTTCTTCTTTTTCTTTTATAGTGTATATAATATGCATAATTCAATTACTCCTCAAAACAAAAAACAGGTCCTATTATCAATTTCAGTTTATTCTTATAAATTATTTATTCCTTGTAATTTCATAAATCTATTCATTTCATTAGTGCTTGTATCTAAATCTAATCTGGGACATCCAATACCCAATATATGCGTCCAATAAAAAGTAGTTTTTATAAGAAAAATATTTTGGAAATACAGAGTGCCTACACATCCACAAACCAGTTGCAACATGTAATACTGAAAAAACAAAATATATTACAATAAAACAATGTTAAAAAAATTGTAATTATATAACGGGTTTGTGTTTTACTTTCTTAATTTTTATTAATAAAGTATTGTGATCGATCCGAAATTTAAAATAAAAAATTCTATCCTAAAATTTTATATTTTCACGTTTTAGGACTCCCCAAGAGCCGTATGCGCCATACGCAAAAGCGTTTGAAGGTTTGTAGCTCACAGATCCGTTTAGATATTAAGTTGAAGTTGCGAGTGGTAACTTTAAGAGTTGGGGCTGTGAGGGAGCAAGGGGTGCGTTTTAGACAAAAAAAAATTTGTTTTCTAGATTTCAGGAACCGTTTAGGGTGAAACTTGGAATTTATGTAGGACCCATTTGCAAGAAATGGTCGATATGGCTGGAGGAGTGTGGAGTGGGGCGAAAACAATACGTCCGAAACGCTCGAAAGCTGAAAACGAAACATTCTAAAATCGATATCTTTTCAACGGTGGATGGCAGAAGAATAAGGAGGCTATTAGGAACGTTATTTTTTTAAGTTATCAGTTTCATAGTAACCTACTCGTACGTCGCATCTCAGCATAGAACGCGTTTCGGACTTCTACCTAAAAAATAATGAAGCTGCGCCCAGACTGTTGCCAAATTTTTATTTTGCATTCTGAGAGCAATATCTGAAGTCAACTACGTGCTCACAGATTGAAGAAGCTGCTTGGTTGGAATAACAAGTGCAAAATTTCAGTTTAAAATACTCCACTAAAGAAATCTACTGACTTTTGAGAGCATGCAAGTAGGTATATTATATTAGGATTAGATTTAAATTATCAATATTCAATACCCTAAACATGATCAGCTTAGAAAAATAGATACCAGCCCGTTCACGTAGTACGCACATATGTTGTTGATATTGACGGCACCACGGTATAAAGGTTGCTTACTTACCAATGCTATGTATTACAGCCAGTAACTAACTTTGTAATAGCCATCTGCATGATTATGGGCACGCCTTCTTGTAAGAAAGCTTCATGCCTACTTACTGCTCGATATAAATGAATTCATTCAACTTATCTAATTTCTTATGAACCAAAAAAACCACGGAAAATTCTTGAGCGAAAAACACTTCCAGCATTATCTATCGACAAGTAAAAAAAGAACTAACTCGATTTTCTTAGCGTTTCTAGTTTACAACTACTGTTATCTAATAAATTTATATAAAAGAAGAACCGTGATGATAGGCAAAAACCTGCTATCGGAAGTGATTTTGTAGGTGCTTTCGCATCTAGATTATTTTATTAACGAAAAATACTATTAAACCAACCGAGCATCATCCATTAATATATTTAATCAAATTTTAAATTATCACAGCATAGAACCTTAGAAATAAGATACTCTTATTGCTGCCAAATCAAATCAATAAACTCACTAAAAAATTATCTACTTAATACAATATTTTTCACGTAAGGTTTAATTATTCGATTTAAAACTTCTACTGAGCGATTTTCGAATAAAAAAAATCAATTCATCCACTTCAAGGCCTTTTGGCAACAGTAAAATAATTTCATGAATTTAAATTAGTAGAAATTAAGCTTACCTTGAAGATCATCGCCACGATCAATTTTTAGTCCTTGCTGTGCAACTGAAGTCAAGCTCATGGCATACTCCTTGTCGCATTTCGCTTTCAATTGAATCGAACGTTTCATCGTTTCCATGAGTCGAAGTTCAGCATCCTGACGTACAACAAGTGCCTCATGTGCAGCACGTCCTTGTAGGGCCGATGAAAAGCCCATTTTTCTAAATTTTCAACTGCAAATTGTACTGAATTTTTTTTCTCTTTTCACGAGATCACTTCAATGCGTAATGTAAAAGATAAAAAAGTATTTCGGTAAGTTTGCTTTTAACGCTTACTGAACAAAAAGTAAACAAAAACACTTTGCAATTAAGAAAACATATATAAAACAACGTTAGTGATTCCGTCACGGCATTTAATTACACAACAACAAACAATTAGCAGATATATTTAATTTTATTATTTTCCTCCTTATTTGAATTTTATTACTATTGCACTTTCATTTTTAAATTTTTTTTTTAGAGCTTTATACATATCTCACATTTCTTATAATGTTGGACACAATTTTCGTTATTGAACAGCAGCAATACCATACGGATGTGATCTAAATTAAATAATATCTCTATTATATTTGTCTACTTATGTATGTGGACATTGGCATAATAAAGAAACCTGTTCACAAAACTTTTCCCGATAATGCACTGATGATTGATCGCACTGATTTAATACAAGGCAACTCGATCGACCGCATCAAAATCAAAATTTTTTTTAACTTCTTGGAAATTATTAATATCTGGTTTCACATAGTTGGTGAATTTATCAAATGATTAGAGCGTATAATTTTCAATTGAAGTTCACATGATCATTATGAGATACGGCCACATTGACAATTATTATAAAACACTGTTACATTTTTCGTGACACGATGGCTTATTATATATTTTGTACCCTAAACTTTAAAACTTTGTTAAAATCCAAACCTACAATAAATTCAACTGTTTATGCCTGAGACGGTGAACGTGAACTAAGAAAAAGACGAACAACGAAATGCCGCTCAAGCAATACCTGAAGATAACGAGTACTACCTAGAAATGTGCAGGTAAAAATTTATATGTATTTTTCTTAATTGTGTACATATGTATGTATAAGTAAGCAATTTGGATTTGGTTACAAGTCGCGATGGGGTCTTAAAACGCCGACGTGCGGTTTTCATTTTTGCGATATCGAAATACAGTAAGAGGCGTATAACGCAGGCTAATAGGTATACGTTTCCGGAGAACTTTTTTACGGTTATCTTATGATACCAATTCAAAAAATCTGCCAATAGTCTGGGCGCAACTTTATTATTTTTTCGGTAGAAGTTCGGAATGCGTTCAATTCTGAGACGCGGTGTAGGTTACTATGTGACTGAAAACTCAGAAAAAAGTTCAGAAAAGGTTAGAATGGGGTCGCGCTAGAATACTTACGCCGCTGCCACATATAACATATGAATTACATAATTGAGTCATACTCCGGGACGAGGTCTAAAGTCCACTAGGGCGGACGGGCCGCAACGCAAAAATCCGCTTGCCATACATTGTTATGGAAGTGCGTCCACTGAACGACACTCGCGACAGAACGAAGTACGTAGAAAAAAAAATGCTCGCCGCACCGTTGCGATGCGGCCCGCCTCTAGTGGACGCCTGCCTTAAGTCGTAGTATAATATCAGTTGTTACGTGATTATGAGATTTTTAGTGATTTGGTTTTGGGCCATTTCATGAAATCGGAAATGCATTTGTAGGCGATAATATAAAAAGTCTGTGGAAGTGAAAACTAATCTGATATCTTATCAATTGTAAGAAATATGTCGAAAGCCTTACGTCCTATTGGAGTTGAATATCTAAAAACACTGAAATCAACTTTTGACGATTATGTAGGAAGCCCTAGGAAGTAAAAATGAATTTGATATCTCATTAGAACTAAGAAATATGTAGAAATTTGTGAAAACATATGCAACCCCCTTGTACATACTTAGGGGTTGAATATTAAAAAATCCTGAAATGAGTTTTTAGATATATGTAACGAAAGCCCGAGGAAGTAATAACCAATCCCATGAGATATGACGAAATTCGTGAAAACGTGTTCAACCCGTTTATACACTCTTAGGGGTTGAAAAAGGAAAAAATTTGAAAACGTGTTTTAGGTGATTATTAAACAAGCCCCTAGAAGTAAAAATATATTCGATATCTAATCAGACCGGAGAGATACGGCTGAATTCGTGAAAATGTATACAACCCCTTTACATCATCGTGGGGGTCGAATTTCAAAAAATCCTGAAAACACTTTTGAGGTATTTCTATGAAGAATACGTGGAATAAAAATAAATTCAATATTTGAAAAGACCTAATAGATATGACAAAAATCGTGAAAATATATGCATTCCATTTTCACTGATAATTTTTTTTGCCCCCCTTCTGTACGCCAATAGATATCAAATCAAAATTACTTTTCTAGTTGACTTACATATACATAACGAGTTTCAACTTTCTAGCATAAGCCGTTCTATAGTTAGGAAAAACACCCCCCACCCCCGTACCATACTACCCCTATAAAAAATTATATTTTTCCAACATGGTACTACTATAGTTCTATCTAAATACCAAGTTTCAGCTTGATGTCATTTTAGGTTCTCGAGATATAAGAATCGGAACTTTTTCCTTTTCACCCTCCCCCAGCCTCACCCTCTACACCCTCACCCTCAAAATTTTTTTTCCTGCTAGGGGTCTATTGGGCCTATTTGTAGTAAAAATTCTAAGCATCTATCGTACATTGTTCTTAAGATATGAGACGTGACTTTTTAGAACAATTCTTATCCCCTCCACTTCCACACTCCACCTCCCCCTTAAAAATTTTTACTTTCAGCAAACTTTATTTATCAACCTTATTACAGAAACCGAATTTCGTTTTTCTAGTGCAATTGGTTCGTGAGATATCGTAATCTAAAGTTTTTCACCCCCCACCTCCGTACGCCACTGCCCCCTCTCAAAAATTTGTTTCCGATATATTCTCCTAGTATACCCACAGATGTTCATTAAGTTTTAATTTCGTGGCATTAACCGACTAGGAGATATGGATTTTAGAATGTCTCAATCTCGGCTTTTTTGCGTTTCGGACGCATTATTATTCCCCCCACTCCCACACCCCTTTACCTATATCATATTTTTTTTTGCAAATGGGTCCACTATCGATGCTCTATATAAATTCCAAGTTTCAGCTTCCTAGCCTAAATGGTTACTGAGATCTGGAAACCAAAATTTTCCGTCTAAAACGCTTCCCCCACCTCCCCCCACGCACCCCCGCCACTCAAAAGGTGGGCACTTGAAGGGGTCTGCTCAGTCTACCAACAGAAAAAAATTCAACTTAATAGCTCAAAGAGTTTGAGAGTTATAAGCTTTCAAACGTTTTGCGTACGGCGGACGGCGTACGGCGTACGGCGCACAGACGGACTGAAATTTTTTTTTGCTTTTTTGGTGCTTATTAGTCAAGAAATGTATAAAAAAAAATTTTCAGGGTAGCAAATTTTTTTTTTTTAAAAATCGATAACAATACTTTATTATTAAAATAATAAAGTAAAATCAATATCAATCAATTATATGGCGTTATAGACTAAGTCTCGGTTGAGAGAAATTGTCTTTCGCTTTGGAATTTTGAGCAATACGGTGCTATGCACGTCGGATGGATCATCTTCTATTTACCCATAGGTCTCTTGGCTAGGGCGCGTCCATGTAAGTAACATATGCATTTTGCGATAATTTCATATATGTAATATGTACTTGTGTTGTAGCAAATTCGAGATAAAAATCAGATTTGACGAAGGGAACACCGTACTATCGAAAAAAATTATTGAATAGTCTGATTTTGGGCTGTATCGTAAATTTACTGTACTGTACTGTTGGGAATAAAACAACAGACATTATTACACTGGATAACTTCGCGCTATCGATCCCTGGCATCTACTACGATATTTCGCTAATGGAATTTGGAAAAAAAACTGTCGTCCTTTCGACCGATCTGAGTTTTCTCTCGCATCTCGGTAACATATTTATTTTCGATGGACATGTTTTTATCCCATTGCCTAACCCAAGAAAGACTCGGTACAGCGAAAGACCATACTGTTACATGTAAACCTGGCAACCGCGCAACCGTGCAACTCGATCGTTTCACATAATGAAAAACAACAACAACCGAATACCTAGTTGCAAAATAACCCAATCAGAAACCTAGCTGAAGATAAGGCGAGACAACACGATTCTATCTCCCTTCTTTACCGAATGCTCTCCAATGTACTAGAACCCTGTACATGAACCACCAAAGTCGAAAGATCTCAAGCTCACTTGAATCTTCTGCACACACCACTGAACGATGATCGAAATCGAAGGCTCTGAAGCTTTCGAGAAGATTCCAGAACTGAACGTTCAAGCACATCCTAGACTGCAACCGGGTAGTATATAAGCAGGTGAAGCATTCAGCTAAGGGACAGTAATCTCGATTACGTCGACTGCGAGTATACGCGACCGTGTTGAGAGAGAACGAAAGTGAACGAGTTAAGCGATATATGGTATAAGCGCGCGGTACTGCCATACAGTGCGAATTATTGTGCGATTATAATTCTGTGAATTGAAGTGCGGATAAATAAATTATCACTTATTTTTATTTTAACCGAATTGTGTTTTACTTGAAATCCCGGCGAACCCCTAGCTCGCAACAATTGGTGTCAGAAGTGGGATTTCAAGGATTAATTCGGGTTGAAATCGCGAGTGGAAAAAGTGAAATTAAAATTCTCGAACGGACAAAGTGAGAATTTTGTGCGCTGTGAAGTGAAGTTAAAATTCTCGAACGGACAGGGAGAATTTTGTGAAATCAAACAATCTAGAGTGCTCTAGTGAGCGGTAATTGAACTAGAGAAGTGGAAAGTTCTCGTACGGACAAAAAGAGAATTTCAGTGAATTTGTATCGCGGAAAAATCTTTAACGGACAACAAATCGATAGTGAAAATGCCGCGTTATTTAAAAGACTTAAAACTAATGGAGCTGAAGGAAGAGCTCGGTAGACGCGAATTATCAACAACCGGGAACAAGTCCGAACTTGTCAGCCGAATGATCGACGTGCTTGAGGCTGAAGGTAAGGACGCAAATAGTTTCGAGTTCCCAATCGAAGAAGCTCGTGCAGGAAGTGGTGAGGAGTGTTTTGGTACATCGGATTCTCTGACGCAGTTAATGCAGCAAATGATGAACAAATTAGACCAACAATCAACGGGCCTTAACCAGAAATTAGACCAGACGTCGAAGGACATTAATAAGGAATTAGAACAACAAAGGCAGCTCTCAGCAGACCTCTCAGCGGATCTCAGTCAGAAAATGGACCACCAAAGTCAACTATCAGCAGACCTTAATAACAAGTTAGATCAGACATCAACGAACCTCAACCAAAAATTGGAACAGCAAAGCGAACAAACGAAAGAGCTAAAAGAAGATCTAAATAATAAAATTAAAGATCTGAGCCAGTCGATGGACACCATAGGTAAGACAATCGAAGAAAATGTAGAGAAGAAACTTCGATCCTTTGAAGAACAAATGGCGGAAAAGACATCTGTGATTGTGGAGGAAGTTGAACGTCTAAAAAGGGACTTTGATAACGTGAAAGCAACTGGAGTCATCAAAACCGAACACGTTACACACAAAGATCTCAAAGCCCCAATCTTCGATGGACAAACACCGTGGGCTATCTACAAGACCCAATTTGAGGCTGCCGCGAGAAATAATCATTGGAATGATTTGGAACGAGGAACGGCTTTGATATTGGCGCTAAGAGGTCCACCAGCAGAAGTTCTTCAAACAATTCCTCAAGAGCAACAGCAGGATTTTTCGACGTTGGTACAGACATTGGATCTTCATTACGGCAGTGACCACATGCGAGAGATATACAAAACACAACTCTACAACCGAACTCAAAAGAATGGTGAAACACTTCAAGAGCTGGCACGCGATATAGAACGACTTACGTTATTGTCGCTTCCCAATGCGCAAACAGAGCAACGCAACGATACAGCTGTTTTCGCATTTAACAATGCTGTACAGGACAGAGAGCTGCAGCAGGCGTTAAAATTGGCAGGAAAGAAAACGATTGGCGAAGCCTTAGTATATGGGCTTACGTTTGAAGCTGCCAAGCAAAGCTCGCGAAATAACTACCGAGTTCGAGAAATAACGGAAGAGTGTGTATGTCAGAGGGCCGAATACACCAAACGGAGCGAAGGATCTGGTGCACCCCGGTGTTGGAATTGCGGACAGGCAGGACACTTAAGACGCGACTGCCGAAAACCAAGAAAAGCTACCAACTATTGTACCGGCTGCGCTGCTAAACAAAAGGGAGAACGAGGCGAACCGTCACGAGAGCACGCTTCGCCTAATCATAGTCCGGGAAACGAGTAAAAGCCAACTTCATGGGGCAGAAGTTGGCTGGTGGAATCGACGCCCCCGGAACCATCATCGCAGTTTCTCGACTACATCGTGGTGAAAACGACTTATGTATGAGCGGTCGAGTCGACAAATTAAACTGCATAATAACTATTGATACAGGCGCAACACGATCAGTGCTAAGATCTGACCTCGTAGACCGTACTTGGCTTCACAACACCAAAAAGTACGCACTTCGCACAGCAACAGGAGAAACTACTACAGTCCATGGAGAAATATCACGTGACATCCAGCTTGGAGATTTGACATTCTCGCATGTATTCGTGGTAGCTGATATTACCGACGAGTGTATTCTTGGAATGGATTTTCTGAAACCACACGGTATCCAGCTGGACCTAGGACAACGAATAATGAAGTGGCGGAACATCGAAATCCCAATGGAAATAACATCCTCCAACACAACCAAGCTGCGAGTTATATTGTGCGAAGATGCGGATATACCAAAGTCATCAGAGAACGTTATTTGGGCAGAGCTCGATGGTGATCCCGGGGACCACCGATTCTACCTCATCGAACCAGAAACGACACCTGCATTACGAAGTCTAATATTGGGAAAAACGCTAGTAAAAAGAAATGAGAGGATGATTGTACCAATAAGAGTACTCAACGTTTCGGACAGCATTACCAGCGTAAAGAAAGGAGATGTAATTGGCAGCTGTGAACCAATATCGGCGGTGACGAGTATAGACACGGAAGAACATCATGACGTAGCCTCTAAAAATAATTCAAGAAGGAAGAATAGTGTAACATCAGCAGTTCTTCAGTCAAGCAACCTTAGAGGAAAACAACACAAGCAAGCAGTGGATTTGATCGAAAGATTCAGCGACGTCTTCTCCACCGGTGATGAGGACTATGGCAGAACAAACCTAGTGAAACATCGTATAGACACCGGAAGTGCTACACCGATACGTCAACCTCCAAGAAGAGTACCATTGGCGAAACAAGGAGAAGTCAATTCAATGGTCAAAACAATGGAGCATCAGGGAATCATCGAAGAATCAAAGAGTCCGTGGATATCGCCAGTGGTGCTGGTTAAGAAAAAGGATGGCAGCACCCGTTTTTGTGTGGACTACAGACAACTAAATGATGTTACGAAAAAGGATAGCTATCCACTACCTAGAATCGACGATATCATCGACACCCTGACAGATGCTAAATGGTTCTCAACGTTGGACCTGAAAAGTGGCTACTGGCAAGTGGAAATAGACGAAAATGATAGAGAGAAAACAGCATTCTCTGTCGGCAGCGGACTGTGGCAATTCATCGTGATGCCGTTTGGCCTGTGCAATGCTCCAGCTACATTCGAAAGACTAATGGAATTTGTTTTGCGTGGGCTTAGTTGGAAAACTTGTCTCGTTTACCTGGATGATGTGATCGTTATCGGCAGGACCTTCGAGGAACATCTGAAAAATCTACAGGAAGTCTTCCAGCGACTGCGAGCGGCAAAATTAAAGCTGAGTCCGAAAAAGTGCACTTTGTTTAGTGCAGAAGTAAAGTACTTGGGTCACATCGTTTCAGCTGATGGTGTAAAGACGGATCCGGAGAAAATACTGGCGGTGAAAAATTGGCCTACTCCGAGTGATAAACACCAGCTGCGCAGCTTCCTAGGATTAGCGACATATTACCGTCGATTCGTAAAAGACTTTGCTAACACTGCAAAATGTCTTCATCAGCTAACAGAAAAGGGAAAGACATTTACTTGGAATCAACAGTGCCAGGAAGCATTCGAGAAAATAAAAGATCAACTTTGCGACTCTCCAGTTCTGGCGTATCCAAAATCAGGTCACGGTTTCATCATAGACACCGATGCCAGTAATGTCGGTATCGGAGCAGTACTATCACAAGAGATTGACGGACAAGAAAGAGTGCTATCATACTACAGCCGAGTACTCTCAAAATCAGAAAGGAACTATTGCGTAACTCGCCGAGAGCTATTAGCCATTGTAGAAGCAACAAAACATTTTCACAAATATCTCTATGGTCAAAAGTTCCTTCTTCGAACGGATCACGCATCGCTTAAATGGCTACTTCAGTTCAAGAATCCCGAGGGCCAAGTAGCAAGATGGATAGAAAGGCTTGAATCTTACGATTTTGAAATTGTTCACCGAAGAGGCAGAATTCACGGTAATGCCGACGCGCTCTCACGTCGTCCTTGTCCACCAAACTGCAAGCATTGTCACCGCGTGGAAGAAAAAGAAGTCGGAGAAACCATTCAGCGAATAACGACCGAACCAAAGGATGGATGGAATCAGCAAGAACTGGAAGATGCTCAACGAAAAGATCCAGATATTTCACCGATCATGGCATGGAAGGACAAAATGGAGCGGCCTGAGTGGAAAGACATCTCACAATTCAGCGAAACCTTAAAGAGTTATTGGGCACAATGGAACTCCCTCCACCTAGACGGCGGGCTATTACAACGGAAATGGGAAACCGCTGACGGAACATCGCATCTTATGCAAACCATTGTCCCGCATTCTAAAGTCGAGGAAATTCTGAAGGAGTATCACGAAGGTACTTCCGGTGGACATTTAGGTGTAAATAGAACCTTGGCAAAGATACGAGAGAGGTTCTATTGGATCCATCTCCGAGATGACGTCGAAAATTGGTGCCGTAAGTGTACTACCTGTGCATCGAGTAAAGGCCCGCAACGCAGATCTAAGGGAGAAATGCAGCAATACAACGTGGGAGCTCCATTCGAGAGAATTGCTGTGGATATTGCTGGACCATTTCCGGAATCAGAAAATGGTAATCGCTACATTCTTGTGGTCATCGATTATTTCAGCAAGTGGCCCGAAGCTTACGCAATTCCAAATCAAGAAGCAGTTACCGTCGCAGAACAAATTGTTACCAACTGGGTGAGCAGATTTGGAGTTCCCCGTGAACTACACTCCGATCAAGGGCGCAACTTTGAATCTCAAACATTCAAACACGTGTGTCAAATGCTGGGAATAAACAAAACGAGGACAACTCCACTACATCCACAGTCCGATGGAATGGTGGAACGTTTCAATAGAACACTGAATTCGAACCTATCGAAACTCGTCAGTGAAAGGCAACAGGACTGGGATCAACACATTCCTCTATTTTTAATGGCATACAGAACATCGGTACACGCAACAACAGGAGAAACTCCCTCCCGAGTCATCTTCGGAAAGAATATTCGAGTCCCCGCGGAATTAATGTTTGGAGTACCACCAGATCCACCAACCCATCCAAAAGATTACGTCTCGGATCTTCGACATCGACAACACACAATTTACAACCTGGTCAGAGATAAAATAAATTTGGCGACCGATCGCATGAAGACGAGGTATGATCAACGGGCAAATTCATCAGGATTCCAAGAAGGCGATTTAGTTTGGCTATACAACCCCAAACGACAGAAGGGCAGGTCACCGAAACTACAGCGCAATTGGGAGGGACCTTACCAAATCATCAGCCGGTTAAATGATGTTGTGTACCGTATTCAGTTGCACCAAAAACCTCGTACTAAAATGAAAGTGGTACACCTCGATAGACTAACGAAGTATCATGGCGCCCATGACGAGGAGATCGACTCTGTTCGGGACGAACAGGAACTAAGGAGGGAGTAATGTTACATGTAAACCTGGCAACCGCGCAACCGTGCAACTCGATCGTTTCACATAATGAAAAACAACAACAACCGAATACCTAGTTGCAAAATAACCCAATCAGAAACCTAGCTGAAGATAAGGCGAGACAACACGATTCTATCTCCCTTCTTTACCGAATGCTCTCCAATGTACTAGAACCCTGTACATGAACCACCAAAGTCGAAAGATCTCAAGCTCACTTGAATCTTCTGCACACACCACTGAACGATGATCGAAATCGAAGGCTCTGAAGCTTTCGAGAAGATTCCAGAACTGAACGTTCAAGCACATCCTAGACTGCAACCGGGTAGTATATAAGCAGGTGAAGCATTCAGCTAAGGGACAGTAATCTCGATTACGTCGACTGCGAGTATACGCGACCGTGTTGAGAGAGAACGAAAGTGAACGAGTTAAGCGATATATGGTATAAGCGGGCGGTACTGCCATACAGTGCGAATTATTGTGCGATTATAATTCTGTGAATTGAAGTGCGGATAAATAAATTATCACTTATTTTTATTTTAACCGAATTGTGTTTTACTTGAAATCCCGGCGAACCCCTAGCTCGCAACAATACTATACATGAGCGTGAATTATTTTTTTTTGATAATTTTAGAAATACTTACAGGCTTTTAGGTATTGAAACTGGAAAAACATTATTTTAACTTTAAAGATATTATAAGGAAAAAGATTAAAGCGATCACATCCTGTACGAAGAATTAAGTAAATCTTACTCCTTGCCGAACTCGGCCTTTTTTCACTTGGCTTATTGAAATAAAATCTCAGTTTCCCGGCGTTCCGAAATTATCGTGTGCACAAATGTTACATTTCATGTAAAGAACAAAAATAATATATTAAAGCCTCATTCCACTTATATTGACAGACACTGTGTACCTAGCAGGTTTAAATAATTCAGCCCCATTCACACTGTAATTTTTGCTCAGTGCTAGGTGAAATGATTTTGTGTGGCATGATGTACGATGCCCTCTTAGCATACCTTCAACTTGAAAGTTTTTCTTTCCAGTTTTGAACATACCGCGTGAAATTGCACTGTAAATAAAAAGAGAGAATTGATCACAGAATTTGGTGACCTGGTTTTTTTTCTTTACATTGTAAGAAGACACGTTCGTATACATATTTTCAAAATGTTGTATAATCGAAAAAGAAATTGCCATCAATCTGAAAATATCGGAAACCTATCTAAAATTATAATAACACACAACATTTTTGTTTACTTGGCATGGCATGATGATGAAGATCGCATGAAACGAACGCTATTGAAATATTTACGAAATTTAATGACTTTTAAGATTTCTAGCCATTTTTTCTTGTTTGTGGAGATTCAATATTATGAAATGTAATCGGAATATAGCAATAAAGCATGAGAGCACATCAGTGCTATTTGGTTTAGTTTAAGTTCTATATTTTATAATTTTAGCTTTATTGAATTAGTTGTAAGAATTTTGTTATCTATTTTGGCACAAATAAAGCGCTTTAAAACCTAAAAACCTAATAGCAATAAAGCGGATTAAAGCGCTAATACTCATTCGTTCCATCTTCATAAGTTTGCTTCTCCGAAAATCGTTGAATTTTGTACTCACTATACCACGATAATTCTGGTAATGTATTTTGACATCCAATTTATCTTCAAACTTAAACTCAATTCAAAACTTTTAATAACAATTTGGAGTACTTCATTATGATTTCTATTTTTTAGTAGCAAAAATATTTAAAGCGATTGGCTTTTATATTGGAAATAAGCTGATCTGCAGGCACTGGCAAAATACAAAAAAAATATAATTTTACATATGAAAGTGGTAGTGGATTGGACTCACTTTTTCTACACTCTTTTGAAATAAATTCTTTTTTGTTCAGTTATGACATAAAAAAGGAAAATTAAATTAAGATTTTAAAAATTTCTCAGCGCGCACATTTAAAAATGTATAATTTAGTTTTCATTATTTTTAATTTTTTTTATTTCCTTTTTATTTATTTATTTCAAAGTGTTGGTGCATAAATTCGCGACCGGAAATCTGTCTAGTTGCAAATAACAAGTTTGTGTAGAGCATGGCGCTCGGGCCGCTTAGGTTCATTAAGCTGAATCTTTTGGCAAGAGTAATAAAAATTGAGAATAAATGAAATAAATTCGTGTACAATACTTCTATTTTAGAAAAATATTAATTCAATGATAATAAGTCCCTAATATGATTGACTACAAAAAGTTAAGTTATAATAATGCTATTTAAAGGGGTCAAAATCCGTTTGAAACCTGAACTATCAAATCTTTATCTGAAAATTGTTGCACGAGCTCTGTTCTTATATGACCTCTTGTTCTTTTAATATAATTTTGTTTCTTAGACCGAATGATAAAAGCACTATTACTATTGAGTGTGATTTGAAGCCACGACTTAAAAAGTTTGTAGACTAATAGCTGCTTTAATTCGTCAGATTTAGGCAAGAAGATTTCAAATCTCAAAAAAGAGAGACTTGAAGAGATTTGTTTGCCATTTCAAAATTTAACAGCTGAAAGGGGTGTCAAAATCTTATTATACAATTTATTTTTAAGATTTCAAGCGATGGAAAATTTAACTGCATGGGCAGGAACATTTTATTTGATTCCAAAGTTTGCATTCCGAGCAAGTAATTTTACAATTTTATTTAAAATATTTAACAGTGAATATTGTGGTGAAACATAAATTTCATGGCTGTCCAGTCCGGTTTCAGTAGATTTTGATCTGTTTTTTCACAAAATGTAATCATCCAAAAAGATTGAAAAATCTTCCAAATGTAGGATAAATTCCATAAATTTTGATAGAGTTTTGTCAAGATTTCGCGAAATCCAGTTCGCACTCTTCCGAAGCTATAACGCGCTTAAACCACACTCGAGGTGGATATATAATGTATTCTTTTAATGTCTCTGCTCTTCTTACACCTCAACCACATTATACCTATCTTTATTGATTTACTACTGTACAGAAAATTGTGTAGATTTCGCATATTTATTTTCAACTAGTCTAGTCCATTGAATATTTGCTTGAACTTATTCGGCTTATAACTCAATGGCCTAGTAAAAAAAAAGTTACAATATTGTATACCTTGTACCTATCAGATCGTTGTTCAATGTTGGAGGGATTATTATTAATCCGCGTTTGTCATATTTAAAATTTTCGCTGAACCTTCTTAATGTTGAAATCACCGAACTAATTCCTTGAAGAATTTTCGATTGATGACATGCAAGACGTATGGAGAACGATCGCACTGTACGCAATTGTTTCCAATTAGACTTAATTGAATTTTATTTTCCATGCATACTCGTATCTCGACACATATAAAGATATTATCGAAACTGAGCGACACAATGGAGATACAGTCATCCAGATCGACTGTTATTTGTTTATGAATATTTAAATTTATCAAATAAGAAAACTTTCGAAGACCCAGTCACCGAGGTGCTGGATTCTAGAACTGTTGAACAAATGAATGGAACATTGTTTGTGTTTGTACATTTTTTTGATTTACTCACTTGCTCAATGGAAATATATAGCTAAAATTAATAATTTAATAGATATCACTAAGCAAAAATCAGGAAAGGATTGCCACTGATAAGCAAATTGATTTGTTCGCTACTGCTCGTAAGTATCTACTTTTCACGGCTAATTGTGTAAAATTGGTTTATAATGATTGGGCTCATACCGTACTGACCACGTCACCACGATTCCAAACATCTTAAGGCACAAGACTAGCATTTCCTAAGTTAGGCCATGTACATCAATTGCATGGGTAAGGCAATGTTACATCTTCAAAACCTTCAAACAGTTTAGAAAATGAATGCCGAACACAATTTATCTAATGATATTTTACAAAATATCTTTCTGTTGGCAGTTTCTTTTCCATATTAATTTCCCCAGTATGGGGATTTGTATAGAAGCAAAATACATGTAGGTCATATTTATTATCTTTGCGGGTGGGTCATCTAAATAAACTACACGGACTTGCGGTAGAGCTATGTGGTGCTATGCCGCCACTGTAATCTAACCTAAACTATGCCGGTATCAGTGGTTCCTTCGAAAATTTTTGAAAAACTACAAAGGTTTCTCAAACTTTTAAAACATATTTCAAATTTCACTCGAACGTTTTTACGAAAACGTCCCGAATGAAAGCAAAATACTACTACACCAGCACACGCTTATATCCCCATTAAAATTATTACATTTTTAAAATATTTTACTAAATCTTCTAGATATAACGTACTGAGTTTCAACTTTATAAAATAAGAAAGTGGATTAGATGTACTGATTCTAAAACGCGATATTTTCCACTAGAAAATTTTTAAAATTGGTATGCAAATAATCAAACCCTTTTAATACGACCGGTCCGATTAGAGAAACTAAAGGTTACTTGGTTCAGTTTTAAAAATAAGCAAAATTAACTTAGTATTTAATTTAATATTGAACATTATGTCCCATCTGCAAATTAAATAAAACGGAGAAAGTGTATATACCAAACGCCGTACAATGAGGCCCGATTTTTTAATTAAAGTCTGACCAGCCATTCCCGATTAGCAATCTAAAATTTCGTTCTCAAAATCAGGTTGCATCATGGATTCAAAGAAATACTGTAAATCAAAATCGGATTTTACCTACACAGTACACACAATTAAACTACTCAAATTAGCGTCTTCATTGTCTTGGTTCACGTAAGTACACGTATGTATTGAATTTGCGCATGACTTGAGTTTGATTTCGCTTTTAATCTCAAGTTAAATCAAACCGGCTCATTTGTAAGAAGAAGATGCATCAAAAATATTCCTACATTATTATCTATAAGTATAACTGTTAAGTTGTCAAATAGAAAAAGTTATTATTCAAGAAAGAGATTGCGTGACTTGGGTTTATGGCCCAGTGATCTTCTAATGAATCTCTTAAAGTTAGTGGATCTTATCTGATCTCTGTTTTATATTTGACTTTAAAAACGTATGTAATATAAATTCAAGAAACTTAACAGTTATTATAAAAACCACAAGAGAAACAATCAATCTTGGTAAATGATCATGAAAAGAAAATTTACATAATACGTCATACCGACGACTATAGCACCGAATCTTTCCATAAGACAAAAGCCTTTAAATATTAAATAAATTCGAAATTTATAAGTTAAGTGGATCGTCGTAGCCGAAAGCACACAATACTTGAAGATGATATGTTCATTAAAGATAATGAAAGTTTTATAGCAGCATTAATTAAATTTTAAATTAGTTTATTTATTGAAAGCTGAAATGCAGTTAACGATTTTCGACGCAAAGCGATAGTGTAAATGTCTCTGAACAACTGCCTAGCCTTCAGTGATCGCTTGAATTGTCATTTCTTCTTTTTCCCGTATAATTTATTTCTAAACCGCTTTTGCACCTTGTTTTCATTGGCAAGATATTAGGACAAACGCCATGAAACTCTCGTAATTGCTTATAAGAAGAAAAAAAAAAAAAAGTGTAGACTAAATTTAAAACCTTATACGTATCTCAGGAACGGGTCACGCTAGAAAGTTGAAACGTCGAACTTATATGCAAATATTCTTGAAGAGTAATCCAAAAATATTGCTCAGTAAGTACGCGGGGTTGAGGTAGAGGCATTCATGAAGAGCAGCTAACCGAATAAAATGGTTGATTAATTACAGCTCGGACTATAACACGAAAAATATAATGGCTAACAGCGGCTTAAGAACTGTTATGTTAGATTTTGCCCGAAATGCATTCAGGAAAATTTTTTAATTTATGTTTGAAATAAAAAAAAAAATCGATGTAAAGGCTGAAAGTGTGTGTCATTTAATTGGCGCAAATAAACCACGTCTTCGATTTCTAATCAAACATTGAACTCAAATATATACAAATGGAATTGATTGATGAATTTTTTCAATCGAAACTTTTGTTTCCTACCGATTTTCGCATTACTAGGGTTGTGAAGAATAACGTGACCAGTATAAGTAAAAAATATACAGACCCAAGACAGCTAGCATCTAGTATGTATGAATTGCAACTGGAAGCATTTTCATTGAATTTACAAAGCGAATATACAAAAACCCGATGTGCACTGAGAGAAATTTGACTACAAAGTTTAGATAAAAAAATTGTTTTTGAGCAGGTAGATCACGTGTGGTAACAAAAGTTAATTTAAAAATTCTTAGGTGTAACACGGTTTTATACTTGTAGATAGTAGAAAGAAGAACTTACAAGTTAATAGGTTACGATTTAAACACTATTACTATCGATTCTTTAAGATATAAACGTGCTTCCTGTACTACTTTTTTCCTAGATTGATCCCTTAGACTTGTTAATTTCGTTCCTGTACGGTTCAAATTATTATTTTCTTGCAGTACACAAACTTCGATGTACAATTTGCCGAAATAAAACTGAGAGAAATTACTATTTCCAATTTTCTACACTCTTCCGTTGTCTAATAATAATACCTACGTAGTTTATAAAAATCTTCACTAAGAATTTGTCTTACGAAATTTATATGTAGGATTATTACCGTTTAATGCACACTGCCAGGAGTGCGCGAGAGTCGCTCGTTCATTTCCTTTGCGAACGTCCGGCTTTAGCTAGAGCCCGAGAGCGAGCACTAGACAAACCCTTCTACGGGGGGCTGAGGGAGATTTCGATTAAGGGGTAATACCTAGTCGATATTTTTTTTTTCCCATTTTTTTTATTGGCTTAAATGGTGTAAAAACATGTCAAGACTGATGTCTGACATCATTTTTTATTGAAAACAAATTTTAAGTGGACGTAAAAGACGAATTTTCGAAGCAAGGCGGAGCGCTTGAAAATGACAAATTGAGTTTCGCCCCTTTTACTCGTTACCGGCGATGCAAATGTACACTATATAGTTTCTAAATGAGGTATAGATGGCGTTAATATGTAGTTTTAAGCAAATATTGAACATACTTTGTCTGTGTAGCCAAGCCTGTATCTTTAAAATTTCATGTAGTAAACACATTGTGAAACTTTAAACGCGTATTTCTCGAAACCATGTTTTCAAAAACGGCTAGCAGTAGAACTCGAGTAATTTTTATCCGATCGATGTGAAATTTTGGCTGTACCTTCTTAGATAGATTATCTAGTCTAGTACACACGATTTTTGAGTTTCATAAACAATTACGATTTTTATAAGCAAATTGAGGTCGATTTTTTAGTTGAAAAATCGATTTTTTTTCGAAGTGCTAGCAAATTTTCAAAAATTAAAATTTCTGAATATCCATGTGTACTTTGACAGTAAAACTCGTGCATATCATGAAAATTTTTTTTTCAAAATCGACCTTCGTTCCGTGCACTGCTCAGGCGCCATTTTTTCATAAAAATTAAAATTAAAAATTTTTTTTTGTAGTTCATGATAAGTGTAATGATCCCTCAATATTTCGCATTAATCGATTTTTTAACAAAGACACAAAAAATTAACAAAAAACCGTCTTATTTTTTGCTTCCGACTAGGTATTACCCCTTAAGAAAATTGGAGAGTTATTACTCTTCCTGAACAGTACAGGATGGATATAACCAGAGCCCTCTGAACTATAGCCGCGCAGCTGAATTGAACATAAAAAACCAGAGTCATAACAAACATGACAGCTCCATACAAATCGCAACAATTTTGTATGGCGGGTGCATGACTTGGATGATAAAAACCTAGTTTTCTATTAAAGTGCAAGCTTTTGTTAGGCAAAGCAAAGTTAAATAGTTTATAAACATATTTAAAAATGAGAATTAGACAAGTTCTCTCATCTGGAATTGAGTTAGAATAGAAAAAATTAGGTTGGAAAAAATATCGCAATTTTCAGCAATGTCGACATACCGCCATTTAAAAAATGTGCAGTTAAATTGCTTATTTTTTGAAAGATAATTTTTGTTATATGAAACACATTGCATATTGCTATGATTCTGAACATCTGTTATTCAGTATCGACTCTAGAGGGTTCGTCAATTCCAAAGCTTTGTATTAAAACACCGCGCTTTGGGATAATAAAATATTGTTACGAATTCGTTCCAAAAAAGATTCTCCAATGAACTGGTATATTTTCTCGTTTTGATCCGTGACGTCACACATCACATATAAAACAAGGCATTTCTCACGACGAACTGTCATATGTGCGCGGCCTGAGTTTAAGTCGGCGGTGATATAACAGATCAATTTTCCTCGCACTCATCCTTTAAATTCCCCAGTCACAACAACCGCTAACATCCGGGTTTAATACGAGTTTGTGGTTTCAAAACGGCCATTGAGCTACTTGAGCTCCGTCTAGAGGACAGAGCTGCCACTTAAACCAACCAACCATTAAAGTCGTCTACATAGTTTAAATTGTTATAAATCTTTCGAACTTTGTAGTGAGTCTTAAAATAAGAGAAATTTACAAATTTCTGAAATTATAAAAAAGTTAAATGTGATATAAACATTTTTATTTTTAGAGGTGGCTCGATTTCTTCTAACTTGTTTCCTTTCTACCGAATGAGGGCTGACCATAATAAACTCACTCTGCTTTATTCAAAAAATATAGTAATTAATATCTTTAACGTTAACGTTCTGTAGTTTTTTTGCGCCGTAAGCATGTAAATTTACATGGCATAAACAACTTCGTTTCTCCATAAACAGAGGCGCACATACAACACTACACAAGTTCCATTAATGAATTACACAGGTAAAGAAAATTCAATTATAATTCCCGACACGACACCGCTCATCATCAATAGGATATTAACCTCTCTCTCTCACGTTAATCACTGTTCATTGTTTATGTTTATAATAATAGTTGATACTCGAAGGTGGTGAAGTTCTCTATAACGACATTCTCATTTAACCACCTTTGTACACACAAGTAAACCGAGCAATGTACTATTTACTTATTAATAAACACTGGTATTTCCTTCAATTCTCGAGTCAACTTGTCGTTTTCGCGTCAATAAAACCCCAAAGTAGGACACTACTTACTAAGTGTAGAAAACATCGAGAAATAACAACGAAATAATGACGCGATCGGTCGAACACATAAAACTTTCGCGCTTGCGTCTTTTAAAATTTTAAACGAAATTTGAAAAAAAAATTGTCGACAAAATAGTGAACACGAGCAAAAATAAACAAACTCTACGCAGAACAACAAATTGTGTTTGAAGAAAATACAACAAGGGATTTTTTTTTTAAAATAATCGGATACTGTTTGCCAGACATCCCAACACGCTCAATATCCAATCACTTCTGAGATTGAAGATTTGACTCGGCCTCTGGTGTCTGGTCTAGAGAAGTTGCCCAGCATCTTGAAACTTGGTGTCGAATCTTTAAGATGAGTGCGCCTATACTTGCGTTACGTTTCTACATTACGTACACTTGATGTATTGGTACCGGGCACAGCAAAGAATGACGCACTTTTAGGACAGTCCACTGTAGACATTACAGATTGTGGCTGTGCGTCTTGTAGCTCCCATAAAAGAGTGACCAAGTTAATAAAACGGGAACTCAACGAACACTTGAAGACTCTGTCTCTGAACTCTTAGACTTAGCTCTTCGATCAACTACTCTTTGTATTTACTTTTTATCGCACGGCAATGAAAAAGATTAATGACTTGGCACAGTTGTTTTCAAACTTTCAGGTGTTCCATTTCTAGGTATGATTAGATAAGAAATACTCCAATGTGATGTCATTCTTATAACAATTTTAATCAACGCAGACTCTCGCCAGCTTAGTTTCAAACTATTGTTTACACAAAACTTGGTAGCTAGTTTTTAATAATGTGTACACATTTCTAGTATGGCATTCATCATCAGAGTATTTTGCCTTTAGCAAATATCAGATATTTACCTATATTCCGTTCTGAGTGCATTTATTACAATGGCACTAATGCACTAATGTATAAACGGAATTTATAATTCTCATCAAACAAACTTCCACTTTCTAGCATAAACCGATCTGTTAAGATATAAAAATCAAAATTTTTATCTTTAAACTCACATTTGAAATTTAGAATCTGGATATTTGTTTAAATTGTAGGGCAGAGAGTTTTTTTTTGTAGCCACAAAATTCGTTAAATAATTGTGCATTCATCTTCCCAATTTGTATTCTATAACTTAAGAAATCGTTCTGCTTGGAATTAGAAATGATACTTATTTTAGTTTTTAGTAAAAAGTAGGGACATCAATTCAGTTTTGTCCAGAAGGAGAAGCAAGATTTTTTCCACTGCATATAAATGCATGTAAGTCGGTGTTAAAATATGTGGTGTATGCAAGCGCACACGCACAGTTCAAGGAGTACACATATTTTTTAAACTCCCTTGAAAATATCCCTTGTAGACAAAAATAAAAGTTTCCCTTCAATTTTAAAATTTTCCTCCACAAACGACGTTCCTGGTATTCGTTATTAAGCGAAATAACAATTTCTTCTCTTCATTTTCCATTCAAACGCCATTTAATAACGTGTTATACGCATTCTATAGCCCGTAAAGGACGAACCTTAAAATTGCACGTGCTAGAATTTTTCACCATATCAAATTATGGGAATGAAAATAAGCAGAAACAACGTACTGCATCGAGTACCTACCATATAAAAGTCCTTTAAAAATGCATCGTCAACTCGAGAAAACGTTGATCCATAAAGCTAAAATTTAGAATTTCCCAACCTTCCCATCCTAAAATACAGTACGGTCGATGGAAGTTTAGTTCTGATAAAGTTTCATTCTGATAAAATTCGTTGCATTTTATATAAATAAATAACCAAACACAGTATAGGTAGTATTTAATGTGCGCTTAAATAATAATCGTTCGAGCTCATGAACGCATTGATAGGAGGTTAAAATTTGGTATCTCTTCTAATACATTTCCGTGGTCCGATAATCTAAATTACCTTGCTGTTATGTTAGATAAGGAACTCTCTTTTTGCTGTCACATAAAAAACATATTTTTCAAAGTCAGCAAGGCTACGTATGCTCTGTATCCTCTAATCAATAGAAAATCACAACTTTCCGAGGAGAACAAGATTCTATTATTTAAAATGGTAATCCAACCCATTATCGCATATAGCTCTCCTGTTTGGGGTCATTGTGCAAGCTCACATATTAAAAAGCTTCAGGTTTCCCAAAATAAGTGCCTCAAAATGATAATGAAGAAGCCATTTTTCTTCTCTACTAGAAGTCTTCACGCAGAAGCTAAAGTGCAAACTGTTCTTGAATTAGTTGCAACCAGATATTCATCTTTCGTAACTAGGCTGGAACTAGTCGACAATCCGCTATTATTATCACTCCTATAATATCCCACTACTTGACATGTTTTGGAGTCAAATATTGTTTTTCAGTTTTAATTAATTATCTTTTACTATTTTTTGTTTTCTTTTAATTTAAGTTAGTTTGTAAGTTAGGTTTAAGCCCAGTACACAAGGTTTTTTGTAGAAATTTTCCTTGAATTTATGTCACTAAAATTCTCATAGATGCTTTTGCTTTGCTGTGCTAACTAGGTTTAATTTAGCTGCTAAGATTGAATTATCTGTTCTCTAAACGATAAATTATAAGATGGTAGACATAAGCGAAAAACACTAACAAATATTGATTGAATCTTGAATCTACATTTCGAACGCTAAGTTTGTTCATCTGCTCCTTTATGTAACAGACTATTGACACATAAATAATTTCGGAACACTAAAAAGCCAAAATTTGGTACCCCAATTTTTCTAGATATCCAGGATAAAGAGTGAATATGAGGAACATGAAGGAACTCCTTTGTGTAGCTGCTATACAAAACTCCTTGAACAATTTATGCATTCATTTGATGTATCACAACTCAAGAAGCCGTTCAGCTACGAAGTCGAAATCTTACACGTGATAATTTAAAGATAAAAATAATCTCAAGTTTGTAACTGAGCAAAATCATACCTCTTATTTTTAAAAAATCTTATAGCCCATGAACACATTTATTGAACACCTACAGGGAATTCTGTAAAACTCGAAATTTAAAATTATCCTTACTAGGTACTATATTTCACTTACTGGTATGAGACAAAAAATTATCAATATGAAAGTACTCAATTAAGTAGCTGTTATACAAAGGCTCTTAAAATTGAATATTTCCTTACATTCGAACTCGAAAGTTCAAGCTATAAAGCTGAAGTTTGATAAATGATTAAGTTGAGGATAAAAACAAAATTGTTGCTGTATTAATGAATTAAGGACTGAAAATATCTGGTTACACTTACTTACTACACGATTATCAAAAAACCCACGAATCTGAGAATTTAAAATTTTGCGCACTATAATTCCATACCAGTTGATAACACGACAACGAAAACAGGTAAAATCGAGTTACATTGTCTATGTCGAAACTCGTAACTATGTACGTTTTTCAAATTAAGAGTTTAGCGCCTTGTTTTGACAAAAATAAATCTATGCAAACGAGGTACTGCGAATAAGTTTATCGAAAATCTATTCCAAATGTTTTTATATTTATTGGTTAGAGAGTACCAAGTATAGACGGTGCTTAGAGTATTTGACCTTAATCAGGACCTGTTTATTCAAATTCGGGCTACTGTTTAGACTTTGCTCGGTAAAGAAATAACCCAAGTACATACAACTAGGAAATGGCGGACACGAAAAAGAAAGGAATTTGATTAAAACTTTATCTTTAGTACAATTGATGATGAAGTCAAACCATACCTCGATCGCTGCTGACGCTTATAGGCGTCAGCGTTATTAAAAAATTCCACATTATTTATAAATAAAAAAAAAATCAACAGCGAACATGTTAATTAGTTAAACTTCGATTGAACAGGACAATTTAGAAAGTGTAGCATGTAGCATATGTAGTACATATTTAAATTTATATGGTTTTTATCTTCCGCTTTCTTAAGCATACATTTCTCTATTTTTCGTCAATGATTACTAGTAATAAATTTTTTTTTAAATGTAAACATCGTGCACTGTATGTTTCGTGCTTTATTTATATGTTTATCCCATGTAGTCTTTCAATGAATTTATTTTTTCGTTCATGTAAACAATTTAACAATTTACGTTCGTGGCCATTCCATTTGTTTATACTCTAGATGAAATCAAATAGAGTATTATAAGTTTAATCCGAAAGTTTGTAACGCATAGAACCGAGCCTCGGACGAAAAAAAGTTATATATTATTTTATGTTTAGTTGTGGCCAAAAACCCCAAATCCGTTTGCACGATAACTCAAGAACCCGTTGGCCTAGGAAGTTGAAATTTTGTCAGCACCTGTAAAATGGAAAAAATAAGGCTAAGTTCGTTAATGGGCGATATCCTTCCACTCCTTCGTGTACCTCCCATACAAGAGTCCTTAAAACACGTATTCACAATTATTGCTCGAATGCTTCAAGTTAGGAGCTTGACATTTTGAATACTTAAAGTTTACAATGTTTGAAACGAAACTTCCGAATATGATGAAAATCGAATGAGTCCTTCGTGTAGCAGCCTACAAAAGTCCTTCAAAAATGTATACAAGTTACATAATCCACTATAACTCTAGTACAAGTTAAAGCAGGGATTCAAAATTTTACAGGAATTAGTTTTATATCAAAAGCAAGACTGATTTCATTCATTAGCGCAATCCATCAACTCCTTCGGGTAGCTGTCTTACAAAAGTTCTTAAAACACGTGTTCACCAATATTGAACGATAACTTTAGAACGCTTTATGTTACGACTTTGAAATTTTGTATACGTTGATTTTATAATAGTCGCAGATGAAGGTATTAATATGAAAAATATCCCGTAAGTCCTTCATGTAGTTGCCATACAAAAATTCTGTAAAAATGTCCCAACTTAATTTATGAAACTCACTATAACTCCAGAAATCGTTTAACCATCCATCGAGTAGCCACTATACAATAGTTTCTACCTGTAAATAAAAGGTCATGCAATAATTGTATGTGCACTCCTCATTCTTTTGATATAATCCCAACTAAAATATAAATCGGAGTTCAGTATTTCATCTAGTTTTATTCTAGATTTTTTCGTTTTTTTTCTTAATAATAATTATTGGTCCTTAAAATTATAATTTGCTATAAAGAATTAAAATATTGTCAAAAACAGTTTGATTGCGATATTTCTCGTATCAATTATAGGCTTAACCTCAAGATAAATTCCCATCTTTATAAAAAAAAGCGATTATGTGATTAAAATGCTTTGCCCCCGATTATAATAACAGCAAATAAATTACCTTCTTTGGCAGCTTTACAATGACAAAAAACACCATTCCTTTTAATACATTAGGAAGAAAAAAATAAAATAGTTGTTAACTGGATTTAGTCAAGCGAAGTCATTGTTAGATTAAAAGCGTTTCACTAAGTGGTGGGTGCAACATGCAAATTTAACCTTGTTACAATTCGCAATAATGAATCTCGGTTCAGTATCGCACATTATGAAATAATCGTTGGCAATACCGACAACTTTAAGGGTGCTTCGGATAATTACATGATGCACCCACACTGGCTTCTCCAGTAAAGATTTTTCAACTGACATGTCCTTAATGGCAGTACCCAGGCAGCAATCGATCCCAGTCAGAATTTTTGTGTTGGTGTTCCACACAAGAAACTCCTCTGACGCCAAAAAATTCTTAAAAAAAAATGTAAGCTAGTTTAAAGTTACAATAGCTTTAAGTAAATTTATACGAGGTATTTACCCTTAATTTTCGTATATTCATCTAAGTTCCACAAGCTTATATTTGATAACTTTGCAAGAAATATCGATAACATTTAAACAGTACAAAATGTTCAACAATCCTTTGGCGAACAAATAAAGCTAAAGAAGTGGCAGTTTTGGCTTTTAATTTTGCATAAAATTCATTGGTGCAGGAAATTAGGCTTATTAATATAGTTTCAGATTACTTTTATGTTTGCGGGATGCTTTGTATTAAAGCAGTACTGTTTCCTAAGCTCTCATATGTACTACATTTAGTGCGATTTTATGATAGAATATTTCAAATAAATAATTCGGGCCTTTAACAGTGAAAATAAAACATCGAAAATAATGATTGAATTTACTCTCACTATTTTGGGTTGATATTAAAGTAGAGTTTATTGTAGAAATACTTGTGGAAGTATTCGATTCTGGTTTCTTTATGGGGTTCGGTGTGGAATACGATGCGTGAATTATTGTGGGATGTTCAGCTTTTGAAGTGCGATTTTCTGTGAGAATTGTGTTAGACTTTGTTTCGGAATCCACCAGGTTTTCCGGCACGGATGAAAAGTTTATGGGGCTTTCTATCGCTTCTAGAATCATTGTATTGTTTAGATCCAGCATATCATACAAGATCGAAGTTTTTGAGGAATTGCTAGGAATCTGCAACGCTTCCAGTATGATCGTATTGTTGGAGTTTATTAAATCATTGTAGTCGGAGGTTTGTGAAGAGATATTTAGGTTCAGTGATGCTTCTGGTATTGAAGTTTTCTTTTTCGGCGTTTAGTTTGGTAAATATTTCTTCCCATTTTTTAGTTGTGAATTTTATGGGAAAGGTATCTTGGTTTAGGGAGTCTCTGTGTTTTGACCAGGTTTTAGTTTCATCGGCTGTGAGGTTTACCTGGTCCTTTAAAATTTTCTTCATGGCGGCTATCATTCTAAGTGCGATTATTTTTAGTGAATAATTGTTTTTTAAGGATGTCTTTCCATATTGCAATGGAGTTTTCCGCAAATGGTGCATCACTTAGTATGAAAACTTTTCTAAGTCTTTCTACTATGACTGGCTTCTTTAGTTTTCTGGGCATAGAAGTCAGAGCATTGGTAATACGGGGGGCCGTATTTCATTTTTGATACCAGTCTGTCATGATATCATTTTCAGTTATGTATATATAATAATGTCCAGATAGTTAATTCTATTACATTGACTGGTTTCTTCTTCAATGGTGGGTTCAATGGGAGATATTAGCTATACCAATTTTTCCAGTGGTGTATCTGCTTTAGTACTTTGTAAGTGGGACAGTTGGAGGTCCCTTGCCGTTTTTTCAATTGATAGTTTAATGTTTCTAGCTTCCTCTCTATTGACATAAACAATTATGTTTATGTTTATATACATAAGCAATTAAGTCATCTACGTACTTTTTGATGAAACCCATCTTATATGTGTGAAAGTCTAATTCACATTCCCTAAACACTCTATCCATGAAAAGGTCTGCCAGCATGGATGAGAGGGGGTTACCCATTGCTAACTATCTTTAATATAAAACTGAACATCAGTAACGCAACTTACCCCTGAATCAATGCAATGCATTAACTAAAAAAAGGAGGATAGTTTGAGACCAATCGATGGATATTCCAGTTAAAAAAATATATATTGTACGAAACAGAAAACACGGTCGAAAGTAGCGCGTTCAACATGTTCAATGATACGAGAGACATTTTGCCTAAATTTCACTGTACGATTTGGGTTGAGCAGCCGTATACTTGTAGGCATGTTAATCTGCGCAAGTATTACCGAGGCGACAAATAAGAAGATCGATTTCATTACCACAGCGACCGTGAAAATATCTGTAGTAGATGCTAAGTAACTCCGACATTTCGGCGGGTCTATGGATGCCGTAATGGCATCCAATAAGTCGGAACGCAAATCTCTGAATACGGTCGAGCAATGCTGGATAGGTTAGGTTAGGTTGAGAAGGGTGGACTAAAGCAATGTGCCTCAGTCCATCACGAGAGATCACTGTGGATCCATTGTGGTCCCCTCGTATAAAAACCGGGCTCTAGACTACTGATTCCAAATATTGCTCTTCCTTATGAAGAGAGTAGTTCTCCATAAAGGAATCATCGCAAGTTCTGATAGATCGGTTAAGGAGAATTTCCCCAAGTACCGATGCCTGGTGCGCGCCAGACTATCACATTCACACACTAGATGCTCCAGTGTTGGCTCAACATTCTCGTCACCACAGCGACACAGGTCAGCCATGGGTATTCCCAGCCTTTCTCCATGCCTCCCAAAGGGACAGTGTCCCGTTAGGACCCCTATACGTTGTCTGCAAATGTCCCTGCCCAGAGACAAAATGAAGCTAGAGTTCCTCCTATCAAGTTTCGGCCAGCAGATTCTTGCTTGCCGGCATCCCGAGAGATTCACCCAGGCCCCCTCCATCTGTCTGAGCGCTTCAATATCAATCATTCCCTTTACACATTCAATGGGACATAGAACCGACTCGTCGGCCAGCTCCATGCTCATCTCCGACCCCCTTCTGGCGAGCTCGTCTGCCTTTTCATTTCCAGGGAAGTCACTGTGACCAGGAATCCAACCAATCTTCAGGTTATTATTCATACCCACCATCTGCAATATTCTTTTACATTCTCCCACAAGCCTGGATTTAGTAATGTGCGCCTCAACAGCCTTGATGGCAGCTTGGCTGTCAACATAAATAGTTATTGTACCATTCACGCACTGTTTTCGCACAATCAACTCCGCTGCTTTTGTCAGCGCAAAAATCTCGGCCTGAAACACGCTCGAGCTATCCGGTAGCCTGAACGATTCCATAATGTCAAGGTTACAAGAGTACACTCCCGCGCCCGTTCCGCTTTCCGTTTTGGAGCCATCAGTATAGATAGCAACCGTGTCTGGGGCGATGACTCCAGATCGCCACTCCAGTCTGGTGGGAATATTCACAGCATAGGAATGTCCAAAACTGCAAGACGGTGTCCTGTAGTCGGTGCGCTCCGGCATGGCGGAACACAGGGAAATTGACAAGATCCTAGTGTGGCCCACACTGCCTCCCAACCAATAGCCTGCCTCACGCAGGCGCAAAGCACTCTTTGCTGCTATCGATTTTACCGCTAGTTCCAATGGGATTATGTGGAGCATTACTTCCAGAGCCTGCGAGGCCGTGGTGCTAGATAACTTTTGGGTACTTATACCCAAATTGTACTCAAGTCGAGGTCAGATAATTTTTTTGTTAAATTTCATAGTCATAGAGTTAAAATTAAAAACACATGGTCTTGTTTGAGGGAAAGGTGACAGGCTTGTGTTTTAGATCCATTAAGCCCTACTCGATTTGAACTTCACAAAACTACTTCCGTGAGTAATCTTCTTCACAAAAACAGATTGAAATTTACTGGGTTGACATAAGACATGCATCGATGTTTGGGTTAGTATATTCTATATATGGTATAACCTGCTCCATTCCAGGATTGAGTCGTCGTCAGAGTTTAATGTACCAAACAAGAGAACGAGTAACGAAGACGTTGCAAAAACAAACAAGAAAACCAGATTTTCTTTTCACATTTCTTTTACTTTAATAATAAAGTATGTATTTATAATGCAACTGCTCCCAATTCACTACAAAAAGCATTCGAGAAATTATTTAAAATGTTTCACTTTGGATCTGTGGGCAACTTGAATCCGACTAAGTTCGCAGTGTCTCGGATCGACCGTTCACCGCGACCGCTATACGTTCGATTGATTTCGGCCTGAGCTCGCAAGCTCTTCATGTAGCAGAGGTATGTTTTGCCCAGAAAATGCATTTCTTCGCGAGCCTTACAGAGCGTCTGATCGGTGGTCTTGTGTTTGCGGAATTGAGCCAAAATGTATTTGGCGGCAAGCGAATTCTTCAACGTCCCGTCGGGCGATGCAAGCCGCAGTTCGTTGAGCAGCCCGCGCAACGTTACTGTTGCCATTCTGGAAGGAGATAGCTGCATCAGTGTTGTTATGCAATCACATAAAAACGAACTTCCGTCAGCCTAGCTATGAGTTTTTCAATATTACCTAAGTTTAATAACTCCTGATTCGCATTCGCAGGACGAATCGCACTGGAACTCGTTCAAATTCCGTCAAATTATGTACGGCAAGCGAACTACTTTTGGTTGACTGTCAAACTTCAAAAGACCAGTCGATCTATCTTCTTCTTGGCTTTGTAGAACTAAGAAGTCTCAATATTTTTCTTGTACAGTCCTTACAAAAATTTAACTGTTATACGGAATTTTGGGTGCAACAAAAAAGCTATTTCGCGAAAATTAAAATATTATTAACAACTGTTTTTTAGAATCCATGACGTACAATTGCACAAACAATGTGCTATAAAATTTAACTTAACAATATTAATTAACTAAAACTGCTTTCGCAGGTTTACCTGCGGGTCAACTGTCGCTGTTTATATTTAAATCCCTTTCCAGTGCTCCTGTAATCAGTTCAGTGTCCGCGTACGAAGGTTCCACACTTCTTCTCCAAAGTTCTTCGTCCATTTTCACAAGTTCTTCCTTACGAAACAGATGAATCGCCGTATCATTGAAAATGTCCTCGAACTTGTAATTGTTCTCGAGAGGAACTTCAGTCACGAACTCCGACGCCAGCAGCAAATATTCCGCATCCTGTTTCAGAAATCGCTCCGGAGTGTTTCTCGCCGTGCTCGCGAAACTATTGCCAATCAAAATTAATTGCACTAGCAATTCCGGCCGCCAATTACACCACAGCAAATTGTTCGTCAATTGTTTGGGACAATGCGGCAAGTAGAACGCTGTTATACCGTCGATTCGGTATTTTCCTTCGCAGTTCTTCTCCAGGAAATTGCAGTTCAGTTGCGCTAGAATGTTACGCTCGATCGTTGAGAGGACTGGGTCGTAAAATTGAACATCCTTTATTCCCAGTTTGGCGATTATTTCCAAAATAAAGGCGAGTTGGTGGAGCGCAGTCAGACACGTCCCGAAGGAACCGATTCCGAAACAAACCAATTTCTCGATATTTTTATTGTTGGAAGAGCTGATACAACTGCAAAGACTCGCAAGACCACTTTTATAAAACTCGGTTGTGATAATTTCCCGCCTTAATGATGTCAGTCGCCTGGAAGAAATAACATAAAACTGTGGAATTTTGAGTGGAAAAATCGCGTTACCTTGCTGTGGCATCCGCATCAACCTCGTAGACTAGTTTACATCCTTGCTTTTTAATTGCTACCTGAGTTTTCCAATTTTTTTTCTTTTTTCTGTGAACAAATTTAAATTCCTCCACGTTTTGTGACATTACTACTGTCAAACATCACGCTTTTGACAGTTGCTTTTAAAGGTTTCACTGAGAAAAAGCATTCAAGACGATTCGAAATAGACGAATTATCGGTTCGTTCAGAAAATTTAATAATTTGTTAATTGTGACTTCGAATAAAGTCGTTACACTTAAATTTAAATGTCGAAAATTTTGCTTTTCTGTAAAATGCTTTTTTATAATGGTGAAAGGCATATTGTAATATAAAGCTGGTGAATTCATTCATTTTAGATTGGATTCATTGAGCAACGCTAATTAAATGTATTAATGTAGAGCTAACGTCACAAATTCAACAATGAACTATGCTCTATGGCATTAGTCGTCGAAGTTTTCGACATCAGCAAATTATAAAAAAAATCGAAAATATAGTTATGAAACAAGGTGCTTCTCAATGTATCCGGAACATTGAAAGAGAATCCTTTTATTCGGATTGATTAATAACGCCAAGTTCTTGAGATTGCCTTACCTACAAATTAGTTAGTTGCACAACTAAACAAATAACATAATTTTCAGTCAAAATAGACGTGTACTTCATAGATATTAAAAATTATGGCACAAAATAAATACTCGTTAATTGTTTTTAATTTTACTTTATTAATATTATAATTTTACTTTATTATTATTGCTTAATAATAAAGTATTGTGATCGACTTGATATTTCAAAAAAATTTGCTACCCTGAAAAAACCGTTTGAAGGCGCATAGCTCATAAGCCCGTTGAGATATTAAGTTGAAATTTTTATGGTGTGTAGATTGGGTGAACCCCTACGATTGATATCTTTTTGGGAGGTGGGGTGTAAGGGGGGAGGTGGGGTGTAAGGGGGGAGGTGGGGTGTAAAGGGGAGGAGGGGCGCGTTTTAGACGAAAAATTTTGGTTTCTAGATCTCAGGAACTGCTTATGGTAGGAGGCTGAAACTTGGAACTTATGTAGTACTATGATAGTGGACATATTTGCAAAAAATTGGTGATAAGGGTTGAGAAGTGTGGGGGTGGGATTGAAGCATTCTAAAATCCATATCTCCTGAACCGTTGATCTCAGAAGGGTGAAACTTTGTAGTTATCTTAAAGGATACTAGGAGAGTAAACAAGGGCTAACATTTTTAAGAGGGGAAGTGGGGTGTAGGGGGGGGGGGGTGAAAAACTTTAGATTACAATATCTTCTGAACCAATTGTACCAGGAAGATGAAATTTGGTTTCTGTATATAAGATTACAAGTGGAGTCTACTGAATGTAAACATTTTTGATTGGAGAGGTGGAGTATAAAAGTGGGGGGATAACCATTTTTCAAAAAAATTTATTTTTATATCTCAAGAACCGTACCAGATATTATCTTTGAAATTTTACAGGAGTTAGGCCCAGTAGACTTCTAGCAAGAAAAAAAAATTTGTGGTGCTGGCGAAGAGGTTGACGGTGGGATGGGTGGAACGAAAAGAATTCTGATTTGTATTTCTCGAAAACCGCAAAGAATAAAAACTAAAAATTGACGAGTATATAGTCACTGTAGAAGTATCCTAGAAAAATTTTTAATATGGATAGCAATGTACGGGGGTGGGGGGTGGTTTTCATATCTCAAAAACAGCGTATGCTAGAAAGTTGAAACTTAGTAAATGCTACAGGAGTAATTAAAGCAAAAAAAAGTTCAAAATTTTATTGATGTACAGAGCTGGAGTAATGCGGTGTAGGCCACTATGCGACTGATAACCTAAAGAATAACCAGGAGGCTATTTGGAACGTTATTTTTTAGGTTATCAGTATCACAGTGACCTACACCACATCTCAGTATTAAACACGTTTCGGACTTCTACCCAAAAAATAATAAAGTTGCGCCCAGACTGTTGGCAGATTTTTTATATTTTTGCACTCAACTGAAGGAGACGCTACTTGGCTAGTGTCAAAGATGCAATTTTTTATGATAGGGTAGACATCTTTTATGAATACAAATTTGATTGATGTCGTAATAACAACCAGGGTCGCTTATAATGTCGAATGCGTGTGTAGTGCCGAGACACCATGTTAACAGACAGTTAATAAATCTACGGTTGTCTTTTCTTGTCGATAATAACGGGAACTGTATTAATTTGTTTTCACGAAAGATGTCTACTCCCACCACGGTGATTTCCAGACCTGTATATCCGACCGTGACCTAAGCCTATATAATTTTTTTAAAATCAGTTTTTAATTTCGTTCACAAGATGCCGCTGGCCTGGAATCTCTTTTTTTTTGTAATATTGATCGCCTTGTCGCACGAAATAATTTTCATCCACTTTTTTCAGCTAAAAAATAGCCAGTGTCATAACGGCATAAGCCACGGGGATTAAATTTGTATGGTACCAGATATATGGTTTTTATAAGAAATTTCATTTTCTATAATTTCGGCATCCTTGATAATATTGATAATCATAAGGCTAGGGTAGACTTATGCTTAAGTGGCCGTATGTCGAAATTCATTAAATAATTAAATCTTAGTGCTGAAACGGTGATCAAAATATGTAAAAAAAAACAATGCAGCAAGACTTTTTTCTAAAAGCATGAAGAATATTATCTGCTGCTTGTATGAATATATCAAGATTTTAATCTAATGCATAGAGAATAAGATCTATAAAACATAGAGTCGAGTCTATTGCCCATTTTATACTTATTATTTTCTTAAGATGTTGCCTCTTTCGCATCATTACATAAAGTTGTCCGGCATTTGTTACCAAGTATAAGCATTTGCTTTTTGGTCTATGAGCTATTGGTAAATTGTTCTTTTTAGAGTTCTCTTTTATTCACAAACAATCACTGGATGAACCGAAATCCAATTACAATATAATATCAATATCAAACATGCGATCCCATCTCATTGCTGATTCGTTATTATCCAGCTCCAGTTCAGATCATTGATTGGAGGTATTGAGACTTCTTTACATTTTTTCGCTCGATCTTTCATTTGCGGACACTATAAAAGGTCAATGATAGTCTAACTCTTTTGTCTCTTTAACCATACCCTTACATTATAACGCAATACTTTTCAAAACCATTAAAGTATCGAAAAACTTTCATTAGAAATAATAAATTAACAGGTTTGTAAGACATTTTCACGAATGTAGATACTTTTCGATACGGAGCGAACTCGATACTTCGCAATGTCCGTTCGTTTAGGTCTCGCTTGATGAATTCGCTTAGCGAATTCGCTGCGATCTCACTTCGCAAATTCGAAATCGCGCAACTTCTTAGTACGTAGTGTAATTAGTAGGTGAAGAGAAAGCGAATTCGTAGCGAACCTGAAAGATCGCGAGCTCCGTTCGCTTACGACTCGCAGGCGAAAGATTTGTCGACACTCGATGCGATGGAAAAAAACATTTCGAAATAAAATCAGTTGTTGGCTCTATTGCATGGCATTTTTTCCACGAACCGGCCGCAAGAAAATCATGTCGCTTGCAAGAAATAAAATTAAGATCACACCGAGATCCAAGATCTTCAGCGCTGCTGCAGTTCAGCAACTTTAGCAGCACTCGTCTTCGTCCGTCGTCATCTTCGTCACAAGACCACGATCACTTTGGAAAATACAAAATCATTTTTTTTCTTCGAGCATTCGATAACCGACAACCTAACGAATGGAATGTCTATATTCGTGAAGCAATCGTATAGCGGTGCGGAACTTGTTTTTGATGAAGAAAATCTTAAGTCTTACAAGACATTGCCAGCTAAGTCAGTGTTTCTTGAAACGTTGCATAGTTCGTATGTGTAACAGCGTGTCGGAAAAATATCTTTGAATTTAAATTTCGATATGTCGATTCGGATCTGAAAATCGTCAAATGATTGTTGCGATTTTGTCGGAAGCTCGTATTTAATTTATTCTTAAAGGATAATAGATTCATTCTAAGTGATTTAACCAGCAATCAAGTTCGCGAAAAAAACAACACACAGATCAAGTTTTTTGTGCGCTGCGCATCATCTTCAGTTATAACTTACAAGCAAATAACCTACTTTCTACGGTTTTTTTTAATTTAAATTATTGTTGTTGTTATTTCGAATGTGAAGAGTGTGATACGTTGCCGTTAATCTACGAGTATACATATGGTTATTTTTCGGTTCCTTCTTACCATTTAGTTCGATTTTGATATTTAATAACAAGAAATAACAGATAAAACAGCCTCAGTGTTCGATTGTGTGATAGAGATCAATATAACCCTTATAAAGCCTATAAATTTAATAATTGATCGTAGCGACGACCGACCTAATATAATTTCAGCATTTGTCGCAAATGCCCTATTGTATTTGATTTTGGATAATAAAATAAAATTTGAAAACAAAAAAAATCTGATCGCGGTAAGTAATATTGCCTGCATCTACCTACAGGCTTTCGAATTATTTTTCTGATTTTCTGGTTCTGGATGACACGATCACCTTGGCGAGTTACGTTGAACTCGCCGGGGTGAATAAAAATAATGTGGTAACAATTTATTGCAAAATTTAGCATTAAATCGACAGGAGTTGCTTGTTATTGGATACGAATTAATAATTGTTGTATGGACGACATTTTTATCGATTTATGCTGTGCTGGAATGAGGGATCAAAGTTTAATGACCGAATGTTAATATCGTCAATTTCGTTATGCTTACTTAACTTTCCCTTTTGGTATTTGCAAATAAATCATTTGTTTGTAGATCAGCACAAGTTTTAGTTATAGCTATGCATGTAAATGCTCAGGTTTTGGAATTTGGTTTGGAAAAGAGTTATTTTGTGGCATGAATCAACCGTTCAAAAGATTTGAATTTTAAAATGTATCGATTCCAGCATTCGAGCGCTCCACACACATTGCTTTGTGCCCCGTCCTGTCTCCACCCAGGTCAATCATTTTGCAAACCTCTTCGAAATAGTAACTTTTTATAAATTATATGTTTCAACTTCCTAGCATAAGCTGTTCTTGATATGTTTCTGAAATTCCCTCCCACCTCCCCTCACACTTCACTTTTAAAAAGTTTATCCCTCATAGGATGCCGAAAATGGGTATGTGCTGACCATTAAAAACCACCTGCTGCTGATAATCTGGGAACATTCTTCTGAATAGCAACTCCAAGTGCATATCATATTGACGCGCCCATGTGCGAAATGCCGGAGTCCAGCCAGAGTTCCGTACACTGCCCAGCATTGGTATGGCATTGTCCGCCAAGACTTGTCGATCGGTATTGTTTTGGTACTGACAAAACCACCAGACCAATGTCGGGCCAAGACTTGGCTTATTATTGGTGTCTAAGCTCTTTCGGCATTGGCTCGACGGTCGGCTCTGTATTGGGCACATCTTGGTAGAAATATTTTTTGTTTCTCAAAATCAATTTTGATTCGGCTTTAGTCTAGTAGGTAGCGTAGCGGACTTATGTGCAACATGGAGCATGGTTCAAATCCAAGAGTGTGCAAGGTGTAAGTAAAATCAATTCGCATTTGTCAAAAAAAAATATTAATTTATAGGAAAATAAATTCGTTTAAAAAAAAAAAAAAATTGTTTAGAAAAATTATTTTATTTTTTTTTACTAACGGCCCAGTATCGGGCCAGAGTTTCACCAAGAGTTGGACCGGTGTGATCAAATCGACATTGGCTCAGCAATGATTTAAGCCAGGGCACATACTGGCCCCGAAACATTAGCCAGTACTGGCAACTCTGGCACCAGTACTAAGCCTGTGCTGTGCCGTTCTGATTTTCGTACATGGGGCTTTGCTGACTTCGAGTAGGCATTCAAACACACCACTTCCGAATTTAGTGCGCTTATAATTATTAAAATACTACGTGATTTTTACCCTACAAACCAAAGGCAATGACCACTCCATTCGATTCGAAATTTTTTTTCCGATTAAAGACAATCATTTAGAAATAAATTCAGTTTTGCTATCTGTAAATACGTGTTAAAATTTCGACATGATTCATCGAATCGTATGCGGTCATTCATCGATGATCCTTTGAATCTTCACCAACATTAGCTCGCGAAATAGAATTACGATTAAGAAGCCATAAATTTTGTCGATTTTAGTTTTGCAAGGTAGTCACCAATAATGTGTGTATTAGTGTCCACAACATCACACTTTCTTCTTTAAATGTGACGCGATAATACAAAGTTAAAGTACTATATAAACTCGAATAGAATAAATTTAAAAATATATATTAAGAAAAGAATTTAATATATAATATTTTATCAAAAACCGACTCGTTCTAAACAAATAATACCGTTAGCACAAAGACTCGCCATCATCGGTGCTAAGTATATAAGCATAAGTATGTTATTCACACAAATGAATTATTCATTGCGAATTAAGGTCTTAAAGATGTCGCGAAAAGAACTCCGAGTAAGAGACATCCTACCTGTTGATCATATTAAAACACATAGGAATTGACGAGTTTAACAAAGTTCGTCGGGCTACTTACGTTTGGTTAACATATTTCCAAAAGAATAAAAACAACAAAATAATACTTTTACCACATCAATTCTCTGATCTCAATTTAACACTAGCGTTTCATATCATTATGAAATTAACTCTTTCTTAAGAATACATTTTTCAAAAACCTATCAGAGTTCATTAAGAACTAGTGCGGCTCGAACAGTGGTATTTGGATTAACCCACGCATACTTGATAAAGCTACAGAAAATTTTTGAATATTTCATTTAATGAATGGAAATTTATGTTGTAAATTGATATCAGAAGCTTGGTGTCTTATCAAAAAACTCTGCAAACTTGGACTCAATGATTACAATCTACATTTATTACGATTGACATAAATAAATTTTGAAGGAAAACGTTTTTAAAAAAAAACTTAATTTTTGAAATTAAAAAAAATATTTATTAGTTACACGTATATAATGCACTTTCGATAGCACAAAATTTCGATGCGTTAAACACACATACATACATATTGGTGATGTAAAATGAAAAGTCTGAAGATTTGTTTCAGCCTGGAATTTACCTAAAATAACCAGGGAGTTTTGTAAATTTTGAAAATTATTTGTAATAGTCATTAAAGATCAAATTTATTCATTTAATGGAGTAGATCACCACTTCCAAATCAAGAATTAAGTTGCAACAAAGCAACTATTTGGATCATCTGTCCTTCCTGGCACATACAACCAAACAAGTTTTAAGCGAAATTTTCATCATTATCTGTTGTTCAAAATCACTGATCAATTTGATGTTCAAATTGGTTAGTACATATTAAAATTTTCTTCTTAAAAATCGTGTCTAGCTACGCCACTAACGTAGATAAAATATCAGATTCATAGTTTATCGCAATCTCGAGCTATCGTGCGTTCGTACGGTCATGCGTATTCAATACAGTTAACAGTTACGCATTGGAAAGTTATCGTGTAATAGGTTTAAGTGCATCTTTAGAAGGTGATCTACTCGAAGAAATTAGATGACTTTATTAATAATATTAATTATTTAGTAATATTAATTTTGTATTATACCTCATGTGATATTTAATCTCTATAAGTGTACGTATCGAATATAAAAATTTTAACATTTATTTATGTTGAAAATATTGTCGAATTCCACTCCAGACTGCTAAATATTATTGCTGATCGTCTCTAATTGAGCCGACAATTTCACTCATTGTTATATTCAAATATTATTCCCATTAGGTACCCACAACTTCTAAACGCAATCACCTGCTTGAAATATTTGCTCGTTTATGTACGAGTATATTACATAGATGTATACAACCGAAAGCACATTTCTACCGCAAAATACCAACATGAACCCAACAGCATTGTTTATTATTATTAATTATATTTCCGCTATGATAATCAACAAAACGAACCACTTCATAACACCTCGGATATTATGTATCTAACATAGTTCTCCACAAAAATTATTAATTAGCTTTTACGTGATTAAGCTTAAACACATTTCTTCGCTGACGTAAACTCAATAGCAATTTACTTAACGGAAGTCAAGCTCATCTGGCCAAAGATGCCGGTCTCTCTCTTTCCTTTTCCACATACATTAATGGATTAATTTATTAAACAAAAGTCTTGCATAAAAATGAAGAGAAACAAAGCAAAAATAACCGCAAATTTATCATTATTCCTAGTTTTAGTCCAAGATCGTTGGATATATCTTGGTTATGGTTATCAATATAAAAAATACTCCTCGTATCGGATGATTAGTAGATTTTTATCGAAGGTGGAACCTACCTTTTTTATGCAGGCTGATGGGCGTTAATTGTGTGTGTGGGTGCATGCCGAAAGATTATAAGTTTTGCCAAAAATTTCTTGATCTCTCCATATAAGAAGTATGTTAATTGGGCGGCGAAAATGATCAAAATCCGAAAGGTCACTTATACCGTTTCGTACGGATGTATCTCTCCTACATACATTAGGCATAACTTTTGTTCATTTCAACTGCGTGACGGAATCTCTGTGATGTTTCTGAACCACATTTTGCCAAAAAATTTAACCGTTTTGCTTATCAGTTATCATAAAGAAAATGTACGTACATAAACCTTAAATGTAGGTATACATTGCGATCGTGAGAATATTTTTAGAAGTCGGTGCACTTTAAAATGGCGCCAAGATTTGAATTGGATCTAACAACCGAATTTTTAATTTCACAGAATTAGAACATACGAAAATAAATTATAATTTTATATTATGTCCAGTATTTATTACTTTTTTATTTTCTTATATTGTTGCAACAGGAAATGGAATTCTTTTCAGCATTTATTTTTATTTTAAAAATTCTTAATCATGATACAAACGAAGTGTCCGAAATTCGGTTCATAAATTTCGGGCAAGGTTATTAAACTGTTGAGCATTTGAATATTAATTTGTTGAATTGTTTGAATCCAGTTCTACGGTTTCATCGTCACATTTATTCAACATTTTGTCAAGACTTTTTAATTTATGTCTATTAATTTATCTGCATTATCATTGATTTTATCTATAGCTTAGATATTTCTTTTCAAATACTAATTCAGGCTTATGTAGTATCACTATTCGTTTCATTTCTGTACTGAACCAGATAAGAATAAATTTGAAATCATGTAGAGTCGTGTAAGGTATATGAGACTCTACTTTTATTCCACACAAAATTACAGGTAAAAGTACAGGTGGAAATAAAATTTGGTACTAATGTCTTTCACCAGGCATTTCAAGGATTTGGCTAATCACCAATTATTTAAGCACGTCAACTATGTGTAGTGGGCGGAAATATGAACAGTCAACCGATATTACTTTCGGTTTTCATACTATCGACGATCGTAGGTGTAAGACATCACAAAAGAGGAAAATAAAATATTGCTAGAATCAAAGTAAATACACGAGTACCAACGATGTTCGTACAAGTACACAGCCGATTTCAGTATGCTAAGAAGTGTTTAAATTGCTGAAATGTAATATATGAAGGAACAAAAAATATTAGGCGCCATCTTGCTAATTTGACTTTCTTAAGATTCAGAAGAAATACTCGCACTTTTAATTTTATACCCTTCATATCTTGACGGTATTGCGCGCTGCTATAAATATTCTGACTGTTTTAAATAATTTATTTTAACTTTAGGAAAAATGCAATATTAAGTTATCATTTTTTACTAATTTAGAAATCAAATTCTTAAATTCTTAAAAACCAAAAAAAATACATAGCCGTATTGAAAGAGGAAAAGCATTTAATTAGATTTTATTTATTATTGTACATAAAAAATAAAAAAGGGTAACATTTCACTTCTAAAATTCGATCTGTTCGATTGGACTGGAAAATATTCCCAATTTGATAATTACTTCTTATACATGAGCAAAAATTTTGAGTTTCAAAATTAGGGGTAGATATACTATATACATACGTATCTAATGGGAATCACGTTAATTCAGTCTCAATTTAAAAAATATAATAATACCAATAATAATAATAAATATATAGTAAGTGTTCTTTGAGCTAAATACCGTAAAGCCCTTTTCTGAACTTCTGAATTCTTCCAAAAATCACACATTAAAGGATAGAACCACAGTTCCAGATTGCGCGATGGAAAAATTTTAATCCGTTTTTCGAATATAAGAAAAATAATACTATAATATGTACCTACATATTATTTTTTATATGGACATTGACGTAACTCTTGCATGTTGCATCAATTACTCAATTACTCATTAGCGTGTAATTTTCTAGTTCCATTTTTTTTATTAAAGTGCATGAATTCCAAAATTCTGAAAAAAATGCTTGATTTTTTTATGGCTTGTGCAATGTCTAAAAAAACTAAGGGCAACATTGAGATTATGAGTGATCGTTGCGAGACTACCTTAGCAGATCAATTTATTCTAATCCGTTGATTTCCCATGTGAAAAAGCCTATCTATCCAAGATTGATAATTTCTATCTATCCAAGAAAATAATTTTAGGTCGATGAATAGAATTTTCTATTTTCAGTATAGTGTCTTCCACTTACATTACGTTTAGAGGTTTTTTTGATCATTCACACCCTTTTCAGTTTTCTTTCTTCAGAACTTTTTTAAGGTTCTTAAAATAGGCTTACTGTAATTTAAATTTAGAACGGGGAAATTTTTTTTAACTGAAAGGTAATTTCTATAACTTTTAATAGGGCTTTGCTTCATTTAAAAAAGCTATTTAATAGAGTAAAAATTCTCTTCGCTTTTTCGTGTTTTAGATTGTTTTAGAGTAATACCATTTTTAGATTACACAATTATATCTGCTTGCAAATTTTTCTTAAAACGCGATATTTTATAAAAAAAAATTATTTAATTTAAATTTATTTACGATAAAATTTAAAGAGGATTACTGGAAATTGTTGCAGTTTTATTTTTTGTTTTTTATAAATATTTACAGTAGGCATTTATTTCTGAGCAAAACAAGATTTGAGAAATTATTTCTATATAAATAGATTAAACAAGAGTTTCGTCGAAATGTTGTTAAATGCTTTAAATTATAATTATTTTGTTTCATTACAAAAAAATTTATTATTATAGTAAAAAGAGGTTTGTTTGGTAAAAGAATTGAAAAACCCTATGGTGTTTGCTTTCGTAGGTAGGATGTTAAGTCATTAGCTTTTAAAATTTTGCTCAACTTCTGAGGATATACAATACACATCCTGAGGGTAGGTGTAGTTTTTTTTTAAATCAGGTACCTAAAGTATTAAATTAACGTGTTGCTTTCTTTTATATTCAACATTAAAAAGGAACATTATACGTACGTAGTTCGTCATTTGTCATCTTACTGCACATGTACGAGTATTTTCATTAATAGAAATCATCTTAACTCGAATACTGAAATTTTGTTAGTCTTGTTCCCTTTTTTAATTGTACATATATACTATTAGGCATTTTATTGTACTAGCTCTTTCACGCTACGAACAGATACTTCTGATGCAAAACAATAATTTCTAACAACTGTGAATTGGCACCGTGAAATACGTTATGACATAGTAAAACTATTTTCTGTTCCATTTGTAGTCACAATTCTGAAAGAATACTATGTAGGAAGCGAAAATAATTGCGTATCCATAGAGTATTCAGTAGTGGAAACTTTTATTCGAAAGAAAACCTAATAGAAAACCTGTTATTCATTTTTATTACAAAATATTCTTAGTAGAATTTTATCGACATAAATGAATATGGCTGAATGCTCAAAAAGTAAAATATCAAATACTTTTGCTAAAACTGCACGATAATAAAGTAATTTAAATGTGATCCATTCCAACTGGTTCTTAACTATTTTTTTTATCACATAAAACTTGCTTACGTATTTTAATACTAGCACGGTATCATGAATAACATTTAAGCAAATTCTTTAATGGATATTGTTGCAACGTCTTACCTTTTCGATACAGCATAGGCATATCATTAACTTTGTTGCGATCACTTGGTTCTAGATCAACTTTCAGCTCCGTGAGAAAGGTATTTGAATATCAGACACATTTATGCGGCAGGTTATATTCAAGCGATAATCGGATTTGCTTCAACCAACTTCAAGGTTTTCTTTGCTATGATGACTTTTCATTGCAATGGAATTGCTCGATAATAATATAAAAGCGATATGAAAAGCAAAGAATTTAACTAGCCGACCATAGTATGTAATATGAGAAGGCAAAGTCATAATACCATACGTGAATTTTAATCCAATATCGATAAATCAGCGCTGTAGTTTTAACCTTAAAACACTCCCCATAGCCCTCAAGGTTAAGTGGAAAGTAAATGTTCTGCATGACTTAGTTTTGAACTACTGCATACATTGCATTCGATTATTTATAACGAAACTAGTAAGACGGTGCACCTGTTCAACCAGTATTTGTCTATGGACCACAAAATGAAATATATGTACATATACATATTATATTAGCTAGTTAAGATCGATTTTATCTATTAACCCTGTTGTGTTATTAAGCAAAGAGAAGGGGCCGACTAAAATTATTTTCCGCACAGAACAATTTGCAATGCAATGGAATATATTTTAAACCAAGAGAACACAAAAAAGCCAAAGAAACACCAAAATATCCAACACAAACATTATTAGTTTGAAGACAGCTAACAAAAGTTAAAGTTCAAAATTTTATATATTTATATACGTATGACAACCTTGGTAACATTTCAATTTTCTAAGTACGAGTATCTAATCTATTTTTGGATATAAGAAAACTGTTTTTGGAATGGATCAAGTGTTCAAGATACAAAAGATCAACTTCAAGCCTTGCATTTGATGAATTGAATTTGCTTCGCTACTGTTAACTTATAAAGCGGTCATTTGTCCTTCAATTTTTGCTCCGATAAGAGGAACTTGTTTTTTTTGTCAAAAGTCGTATTTTGTGGAAAATACAAGCGGATGTGGAATAAACTGTTGGTATTATTTTTAATGACAATCATGACCCTTGTGGTACAGCCAGCACCATCTTAATCTGTTTGGCACTCTTTTTCCAATAATATCTGCATTATAAATTGATTGAATGGTTACCTATAGATATAGACCTCCATAAGAGGTTCCGTAGATAAGAATTCCCTTCAAGCTATAACGAATTCGTTTCAAGTGCCTTTAAACATTTGCTTTGCTAGTTCTACTTCTACATAGTCACTTTGAGTAATATTCTTTTCCCGAGAAATACTTCACTTTCATAAGCATTATATGCTATGCACACATTTCCCCTTGAGAAAACTCATTGGCAAAATGACTCACAATAGTGGTCGCCATAAAATCCCAGAAATGAATGGTTATAGTGGAGGCAAAGTCTGGTTATTTAAATTGTTTTTGTTCTCCCAAGTGCATTAGAAATAATCACATATTCACAATATCCGAAAGCGACTAAACTTATTTATTTATCAGCGTTTTAGCCGAGGTGTTACTGCTGTACCGCTCTCAACGTCTTCTTCATCGAAGAACATGAAGAGCTGTCTCTCCAACCCAAAAAAAAATTAATTAGCCTTATTTCGCGGAGAATGAACGATAATAAAAATTAAAATTAAAGTTGCTTACCTTCAATATAATTTGAATTATCTGCTATTAATAAATTATGAGCCAAAAAATCCCATCAGTAAATAGTACGGAAAATTTCACTCATATCATAATTTCTTTTATCAAAAAGTTATGGGAACTGCTTTATGATTTTTAATGTTCATTAGGGCTTTAGCCACATATTATAATGCCCCCTTTAATAAGAACAACTTGCACATTCCGTATCTTTTTTTTAAATCCAGTCATAACAAATTCCAAGACATACTTTTTGTGCATCGTAAACGAAACCAAACCTCAAAATCTATACAAATTACGTAGTTGAAATCAGTTTTAGCGTGAGATCGTTCATTCTATAAAATAACAGGTTGATGATTATGTTGGGGCGATGATCGACATAAATTTTCTATTTTTCATCACAATCATTTCCGTATTTTATATGCGGATTGTCTGAAATACAATAAGACCACAAACAAACATACATATGTATGTAAGTCCAGCATCAGGAAAAAATTCTCAACGGAGAAAGTACATACAACCAATATGATTTCTTCATTACCTATAAATTTTTTATTCTGTTTTATTCAATTATTTTTCCATATACGATTTTAAAACTCGGCTGCATATTGGTAGACTGTGATGGCTATAAGATTATAATTAATATGACCTTCGATGTACATACAATTACTGCCATTATTTCTGCATAAAGCAATCGAAACTGGTGTTAGACGCGTAATTTGAAAAACATTGATGCCTATAGAATCGAATCATATGATACACCGTGCTAATTTCACACCAACAACTTTTCAATGGATTTAAATTGGATTTGTAATTGAAAAGAACTTGAAGACTGCAAAAAAACATACCTATCCAAAGAATGCATTGTCAATCATCTTTTTTATACCAAGTGATTGACACTATTAAGTCAACTGGAGAAGGTAGTGTGTAATCTTACTCAGATCGTCTTAGAAGTTTTACAAAAAAAATGTGTGTTGAACACTCCACCGACCTCGGCATCGGCCTTCAGCATACAGCATACTCCAGTATAATTGTGTACGGACTGTATGAGAAATTTTTTTTTATGAAAAATACCTTAGTGTTCTTAATTAACGTTATCCATTATTTAATATGAAACTCACAAGTACTCGTATGAAATTAAAGTTCCTTTTCAGATTTAAACTTGAAAATTTTGTAATCATATTAAACTCCACAGGCTCAAAATCATCTTATCTTCAAGCCATTATCATAGCTCCCTTATTGTGAGTGGAAAATCTGTATTTCATCTGGATTTTAATCAATTTCATGATCTCATTAAAAGTTGGACTTTATAGATTAAAACGTTAGATTATTCGATTTGATATTCTCTGCATCTTAGTGGTACGTGTTTAGGCAAAAAGTAAATTTAAATAATAAAGCATTTGCCTAGTGCTCTGAAAATCGGAAACGAATTTTTTTAAGCCAATTGTACAACTAACTTAGGTTGGTAATTTTTAAAAAATTTCCTTTCGATTTCACACTCTCAACCCTTGTTGGTAAGAAAATTTTGCTGCTTGTTTCCATAGTCATTTATCTACAAACTAACTCAAAAAATTCAGAAAAGGACACTGAAAGTAACTCTATCCCCAGCTGCCGAAACTTTTAATGATTTTTATAGAGTGTAGTGTGTCATAACTGGTCTGCAGGCCAAACTATCAGCATTCGGTTTTGTTTCTTCAACATGAAGTTTCCACCAAAGTTCTGGATTCCCTCAAGGTTGTCTTATATCGCTTAATTATTTCTATACATTCATGTACGATTATGTATATAATAATTAGTGCATAATAGATGATAGGCATTTCAGCGATTTCCCTCCCGCTTTGTATGTAGATTTACTTACAAGTATAACAACTTTTCCGCCATTTCTTGTCTATACAGATATACAAGAAAGTTTTTCTGACACGTTTTACCTGTGATAGCTATATGAAAATTTTAAGATTTTCAAAGCCACACATTGCGCTTATCTGATTTCATGAAAGAAGACAGGTCCGGTAACGCCTTATTGATCACCAAAAGCACACAAGTAAATGGAAATTATAATAATATGTGGCTTTTCTTACAAACTACATACTTGTATGTACATCTACTGCGTTTTTTCTCTTTTGACTGGTATTTTTTTTTGCTGTGGTTGTCAGCTACTTTCATAATATGAATGCCACCGGAGAAATGACTTTCTCGTAGGTATGACAAAAGATATTACTCGTACTGTGTACAAATAATTTGTCATTCACATTATGTATAGGTATGAACTGATCATGATGTATGATCAATCCTACATTCATTTACTCTCTAATCACAGATTACACTCTAAATTCTTCAATATTGCACGAGACAGTCCATTCTGAATTTAAATTTTTAAATTTTCTGAGATTGCTTCACTTCTAACAATGGTGATAATTTGTATTGCGGTCAGTATAGTGTTATGGCACCAAGCTGAAATCTCATTACAATGTACATATAAACGTTAGCGCAAATTGCGAGTGGTTGTAGTTTCTTCAATTAGGCGTGGGTGATATACAGTTTAGGATATTTTGGGAAGGATGACCTATACAAAGATTAGGATACTTTAAATAGGATGACCTATCCTATACTTTTGATATAAGATCTCGTACGGAATGTAGGAAGGCGGGATAGACCTATCAACCTAAAAATAAAACAACCAACCTTTAGACGAGCAATATTGTTTTATTCCAATTAGGTAAGAAAAAATAAAGATAATATCTTATTAGCGCGCTAACTTCTCTCTAGCGGATTATTCAAGGTTTTCCTAGTAAAATCCATACTTCTACCTAAATCTACAACCGGTCTTTGAATCATGTTTACCAAAGTCATGTATATCATCATATAAGCCGAAATTTTATATTACTGAACTTGTGACTTAATATTTCTTAAACATGTTCCTGTCCAGTTAATCAGTTGAACTGCGTAACTAACACACGAGTATGTTGATGCATGTATATATATTTTTTTTCATTCCCTCCTTTATAATTTCATAAAACTATATCCGATCTATTAGATATCTTGAACAGGTGCAAAGGAAATTATATATCAGTCACGGAAATATAATATACCTCTGTATTTTATAGATAGGTTGAAGGTGGATTATCCGAGAATCGAAAAACCTGTTTCCTGTGAAAACACTCGACTTACGTGGGCCACATTTTATTGTAGACAAAATTAATTCTGATCGTGCGAAATTGCAGAATAATTTTCTTGTAATATGAGCCATTGTTTTGATTTTTTATTCACTATAATTGTTATTCGTTGATATAATGTCTTATCTTCTAATAAGTCAAATCAAACAAAATACCATAGCAATTTACATAATACTATGTTGAAGTTATTTCGAATGAAAGTGATGATCATAGTGATCGAGTTTATGTTCGTTTATGATTCACTTTCTCTATATTGCTATGAAAGTTGTGCTTTATGTTGGTCTACCTAAAAGTTGTATATGATCAATTTCTGTATTAGTAGATATAATTAATTGGTATTTAATGAATCCTGTTTGATCGTACATACATATGTATGTATACCCATATATAAGTTGTCTTAAACGAGTGTTAAATCGATTTGGTAGAGGACTGAACAAATTTCTTCATAAAGTTGTAATGAAAATTCAATGGTCTTATTTACCGTTCACTTTACAATGATATATGAAAAGTTTAGTTTGATATTACAAGAAAATTCAAAATATGTAGTTACATGTAGGCATTGTCGAATTGAATGCCCCTTTCGAACTGGTCGAAAATATTAGAACATGCATCTTTGATTACTTTGCGAATGTTTTTTACATCCTACAGTACGGTTATCATTTTCATTTACCTCTTTTGCGATTCTGTAGTGCAAAGCCCGGATAACAATTACGGGAGATAATGGGAATTCTCCGTGATGTATAAAAATTTAAAAGGGAATAAATGTATCTCCTTAATCGAAAATATGGAAAAAAAATTTGCTGGTCCAAATTCAGAAGGCATTTCTTTGAAATTTACACAAAAGATTGGTTTTTAAACTGATAAGATTTAAAAAACTTCAGATATTGCCATTTTAATTCACAGCAAAAGTTTTGATGTAAAATCTAAACGAATAAACAATTAACTACTCATATATGTTGGTAGCTAGCTGCAATTAATAACCCACAACAAATGACTATAAAAATTATACTAAATTGAATCGTTTCTAAATCATATTAAAGATTCGTAAATTAAAGTGCATTAACTACATTAAGAATTCGAATTCAAAGAATGAGATGAATTATTAGTAAATGTTTTTTGAATAGAAAAACATACCACATCACGAAAGGCTACAGCTACAGATGAAAAACAGAATCCAGCTTTATGTTACGATTCCTTATAACGTATAATATGTAGTTTGATTAATAAAATTATACAATAAACCATACAACTAAATGATAAGTGTTTTTCACTAAATGGTTTTATTTTTTAAACTGCACTTACACTTGTCACCAAACTTGAACTTGCTATCAACACCGTCTACAGGCAGTCTAATTATTGTTTCTTTTCAATTTCCTCGCACGCGTCTTTTCTTTGGATTCTACAAAAAATTTCAGTCGTTTTTTTTTGCATTATTCAATTTTGCTTAACCTTTGGTGATTTCGCACCAAAATGCTTTCAGTGTTCCTTTTCACAACATTCGATTTATCTTCACCTTTTTTGAAAGTTCACAAAATGTTTGCTGAGTAGGTTTACTATTTCGCTTCGCTCAACACGTCACCACAATATATTACGTATTACGACAAACCGAACTCGAGCACTATTTTTACTGTTGTACTAAAAAGTGCGGCTACTATGAATTTACAATTGCTCACAACTCGAAAAATATTTTTTGAGGTCTCATCCAAATTTTCCAGTAGCCAAAATTTTCGTATACTTATATTACAATTTATGTAAATATTTCCCCAAAATCGATCTTACCTAAGTGGTTTAGTGTGTTAAGTGATTTAATGTGGCAACATAGGATAGTAAACTTCTCGAGGTACTGTAGCTGTTTTTCAGCAGTCCTAGATTATGGATGGTCAGTACATGACATAGTAGATGTTCTACTGTTGCCAATAGGCTAGTTCGACTCCCGAAATTAAGCACTTTATAAATCACATAAAGTTATATCCGCTAAATGGTTCCGTTATCGTAGATCTCAATAAAAAGTTTGTTCATTGACCTACTATAGCAAATTATTATTAAACGTAGAAATTTTCTGCATGACCTTTTGTAAAAATTCGAAACGAACACATCAGGAAAACAGCACAGAAAGTACACCGCAAAATATTGGCAGCATTGAAAATTCATTGAAACCTGTCGCCCGTTTTTGATCTCCATGCTTGGCCTTTCGAAACATTTATTACAAAATAAAATTTAGACAAGTCTCTTAACCTCAGCTCGAATTTCGGTGCAGATTAATTCTAGCAGTCGTGAAATATCGTATACAAAACGATACCACCGACGTGTTTTTTCGAAATTACCATAAGTTGTACCTGTTGATTAGCTGCTGCTATTCAGCGCCTACTTTTATCCAAAAAGAGACAGTAGTTTCTGGTCTTCAGATGAGAATACCATCTAACTCCGGCTATTAACAATTTTGGAACACTAACTGGTGATCTAAATGTGATAGTTTTGTAATTTGTACTATTATTTGTATTTAAATTTCTGTGAATGATTTGGACTTTTGACTATTTTAAGGATTAAACTAATTTTTACCTATTCACTCAAAGATCACTCTACCTAAAACTAAAAATTGGTTCATAACGGGTTCATATTATGATTTGTCTTTTCAGCTTGGAAATAAGACAATGTACATTTATAAATTTTCGTACCACTCACCACACCCAGTAAAATTTTAAATATTGATTGCTTAAAAGAAATAATTTCCCCTGTAGCTAGAAACTTAGTGCATGGATGAAAAGTCAGCAATAATCATGAAAACCCTTCCCAATGAAACGATGTATGTATGACGGAAAGCATTGGCTTATTGGCTCATTTATCGAATAGTGTAACTAATGTAAATTTAAAATTTAATGGACAAGCCATACTGACCACCGTTCGACCGTAACTAACGGCTACCGTACCTGGCATAGAATTCGCCTGTTTCTTGAATATTTCTTCAATGAGTCTAACAACTTCCACTAATTTTATCATAAGACTATAGCTGAATGTAATGATGCTGGAACGTTCTCAGTGTACTCGTAGCCTTAACACATAAAATGACTTCACTTTAGGCAGTTCACCTTAAGAATATTCCAGCTCCGCATAAGTAAAAAAAATATACATAATAATTTTGTTAAACAGTTTTAGCGGTATAGCTACAACTACAACGCCTGTAGAAATTGGCACGCTAGAAGACATAATAGCGGTTAGAAAAATTAAAATTAAAATTGTGTTAATAAATTTACGAGACGAGTTGTAGGACAAGTTACAAACTGAAATAAACATTTTATCGAACTGGTTATATGTTTATATTTTTGTTGGAAATAATCATAACGTTTCTTGCCTATTCAACATCAATTTTTCTTACTAATAGTATAATCCATTTTATTTTTACAGATTTCTAGACGGGACTAAGAGAATTTCCGAATAACATCGAGAATTTAAGAACGGTAAGGTTTATCAATTATCGTACAACAAATATATTATTAATCTTTAGGAATGTATTATTAGCATATGAGATTGGTAGGTAAAGATGAATTAGAATAAGAAAGAAAGTCAGCTGTAACGGAACACAGAGTGTATGTCTTTATACTCTAAAGGAAAACAGATTTTTGTAGTTATAGTTTTATAATGTAAATATTTACTGGCTTACCATCATTTTTCTGTTTTTTTCTTATGTTAGGTTGAAGCTTCCTGCAGTTACGGAAATGATTGATAATAAACTGTACAAAATCTACTGACTAAAGTGGGTGAAAATTTTCCGACTATTCTCTATTCGACCATTCAATTTCACAGTACGGCCGAAGTTGGGCTAAACACAATAAACTAATGCAATGCGCACGTGCAATATGTTATCGGTATTGAGCGGTGCCTTGAATTATTAGAATGTGGAACATCTCTTCGTTTTCAAATCCTCGGCTCTGTGCTTAGGCATACAACGGAAACCTCACTATTTCCGGTATTAATAACATAGTAATTTATTTGCAATTGTTGACAAACAACCTAAACCCTTTCCTTTCACTGGTCAATGTCATAAACTCTCGCAATTATTAGGAATATTAATTAATCGAAGTATTATCGTTTCCAAAAATAAAAATTGAACCAAACATGCCGCACTTAAGTTCGGAGCGGAATGTTAAGCTACTGTCGAACCGGAAGTACACAATCAAGTCTCATATTTATTTAATACGTCCGACACTTTAATCTTCCTCAAGAGTCCAACGAAAAACGTTTTCCTCAAGTCTCAAAAAAAATCGAATGGTTGATCGGGCCGCGCCTTACTTCATCTTCGCTCCATACTTCAGGAAACGCGAAGATCAATGCGTTGATTGATATCTCCGTCTGAATTAATGGCCAGCGTCATAGATCTTTCGAATAAAGGAGCTGTCACATAGCGCAGTGATGCGGCAACCATACAAACGAATAGTCTTAAACGGTTCAATAATACATGCGTCTGCGTCTGCGCATACGTCTTAGCGTCAATTGATTTATTTCATTTGATGATGTTCACGATATGATGACGCTCCTATTTCGCGCAGAATGCTACTGTTTCGTCTAGACTTTTAAGACGTTCCTAGATGTCCAGAACAGAAAGTACGAGATGCGGGATGCTGTACTCCCGCATTTATTTTTTTTTATTGTTGGACTTGGTCGGCACCAGACGATCAAATCTAATGGTTGATTCATGGTGGGTTTACGCGACTGGCGCCCAAAGAGCTGACAACAGTGTGTTGAAAAATTGTATACCTAAGTTTTGAGTAGTAGGGGTGTCAGCAGTTGGGCTCTGTTCAACTTTTGTCGTCGACACTGGAAAGCGCGGTCCGCGTAAGCCCACGATTATACGTTGCAATTGGATTTTGAACGAAACTTGTGGTTATTTTCAGAAAGACTCTCACAACCACTTCTAGTTGTGGGTAACAAGTAATCGACCGCCAGCCACTATTAAGATATGGACCGTTTTTATTGATTAAGTGCATTGCCGATGATAAAACACAAAGAGATTTATCAATTACATTTTTCTTCTGAATAAAAAATTCTGATAAATACTACAAATAGTTCATTAGTGAGTTAAAGTAGTTTTAAAGTCGTCGTGCATCGCTCTTTGATCCGTAGAAAGGATTAGTTACCTTTCCATTAAATTTGGTGTCAACATTTTCAGTTAGTCATACATAAAAAGCTTCATCAAATATGTTGAAGCAATGACTAATTTTTTTTTTCTTTTCAAAAAGGACGTGATTAATGAATATTTTTGAAAAATTTTCCAAACGTTTTGCCTTGTATTCTTCTTGAGCTTGTCTTTCTATGGCGGGACAGACTAAATCGGGCCTTGGCCTCTTCGATGATATATCTCCGATCAGATTTGGGACATTACGCTCTTCCCTAAGAGTTGTTCTCTCAAAGCTTCTTCTCATCACAGGTCTTTTTCCGAGGAAAGGTTGTTAACGTATCGTTCAACCACCGCAGGGAGAGGATATGGATATGAAAGTTTAATTGAGAATCGGCTTTTTGAAAGTGGGCATTGTTGAAAAGTAGGGAAAACTGAGTATAAGGAAGGACCATGTCACGAATGGGATTCGAACTCACGACCTCTGGGTTGATGCATTATCATACTAGGATACCGAGGCTTACATACTTATTACAATATAGGCTTTGCCAAATATCTGAAAAATACACAAATCTGACAAAAAATCTAATCAAATTTCGAAAACACAGATTTGACGAATGCTCAATGAGAATGGAATAAAATAGTTTTCAACAATTATGGCCACATATACAAAATAACTAATAAAACTAAACATCATACGAACAAAATAAAATAAATTTTACACACTTAATACACACGAGGTATGGATTTCTTCATTTTTATCGAAAAAAGTTACATCTACCCGTAGTTATAAGTATCCACATTTTTGACAATGTGAATTCTGTATCAGCATCAGACAAAATTAAATGAATTCAGATTTTTAATTCGAATACTAAACTATGTGTATCTATAAAGAAAAAATAAATCCACATCTCAAATACGGTAAACATGAAATAATCTCACTCCTCCTGCCTTATAAGCAATTAAAAGCCAAAGTCACTGAACCAAATTCTTTTTCATTCAGCTGGGACTCGTATCAGGCATGTAAGTATTCGATTATTAACAAGTGTTTCGCCAGCACGAAACTTTCGATTTTTAAATAAAAACTCACGATTCAATGGCTTTGTAAATTTCAAATGCTGCTTGACATTGTCCACTGGTATTCGGCTTAAACTTTCGATGGCAGGTAAACATTCGAAACCACTTTTTTTCTTTATACGCATTTATCGATATTTTCTATAAGACATAATAAATAATTATGTTATGCCTTGGTCCTAATATGGAATTTCCTTTATGATTTTATAAATGTTAAACCTGCGTTGTTGTGCGGTTCGTGTAGGAGTAGGTCCGGTCTTTAATTAACAAATAGAAACTATAGTTTGTACAATATCGTCAGAATATAAGAAAATTTGTAATATTCAGTCAGAATATGAAGATAGTCTGTTCAGGTGTCTTATGGACTATAAAATATTTCCTTATATGGATGCATCTAAAATCAGACATCATCTGCATAATATGAATCATAAAAATAGTATCTACCTTAGTGACCACAAATTATATCTACATATACCCGATTGAATGACTAAGTGCCATATGGTGATTACCTGTAACTGTAATATTTGTGGACGTGTAATGTTGTGAATCTTCTAATAATCAACCAATATCGAAATTTTTTTTGTTCTACATAAGTTCCAACTTTGAATCTTCTAGCATAAGCAGATCCTGAGATCTAGAAACCAAAATGTTTCGTCTAAAACGCTGTACCCTCATCCCCCTCACACCACCACTCCACCAAAAGATACCACTCGTAGGGGTTCACCCAATCTACCTACCGTAAAAATTTAAAAAAAAAAATTATAATAAAATAATAAAAATTTCAACTTAATATCTGAACGGGTTTGTAAGATACACGCCTTCAAACGCTTTTGCGTACGGGGTCTACGGACAGAATTTTTTTTTTCTTTTTGGGGTTTATTAGTCCTAAATGTGAACATATCAAATAAGTTATTAAATAAAATGTTTACACAAATTTCATAATAATATTCTAATTTTTTTTTGTTCACTATTTTTAATGGAACTATGACATCATCTGCTATGGAAACTTTGATGTAGTCGTATAGTCGTTATATTTGAATTCACATCTGATTAATTAGACCATAATTATGTCGTGTATTGTCCTCATATCAGTATATTTAGTAGTCTTAAATGTGGAAGCAACTCCTCGTATGTATGTATAATGTTTTGAAAAGTCTGTAAATGTTTTGGGAATTAAAAAAAATGAGGCATTTTGCTTTCACTAAACATCTCTTTTGTGTATAAATTTCAAATTAGCAACGAAAAGCCGTCGTCACCATCGTTGGCGTCATCCATAACCACATTGACGGCGACTACCACTAGTCCTCACTATCGCCAAGTTCATTATGAAAATAATTGCTAGAAATCTTGATAGGTCGGACGGTGGTACGTCGTACGTTTCTTCAATTTTTCCCCATTAGAAAATTGATTTTAGCGATGCCACGATTAAAGATTTTCTTCGTCGTGTTATACATCATCAGAATTCAGTTACCAGATGCCACTGCATTTTTTCCCTCGAGTTCGAACGTGATTCAATTTCACTTTTGGAATGGGCAACAACAGAAAGACTTGAAGAAAACCCTAGGCTCGATTACAAATGTTGCGGATAATACGATGCAAAGTGATTTCATGTTAAAGAAAATTTGAGCCGGCAATGGAAGGGTTTCTTTCTGCTACTACTCTCTGTAGCTACATTTGAGTTACAATATTAAAAGATCAAAAGGAGTTTTTACTTTTTTTTAAAAGCTGTAGTTAAAATTTTGCAATTTTTACAATATACATACACTACATATGTATATATAAATAAAATGTTATGATTCCCCCTGAAGCCCATGTAAATTTTGTGCAGTTGCAGCAGCCAATAACCAAGATGCAGTATGCAGTATTCGTCTTTGAGATGAAAATGCAAGACGACACATTTTATGCATTTCAGTAGTGCGTAACCGAGGGGCAGTGGACAAAAAAGTCTTTGTTTGGCCATTCATACGGCGAAGACTGGAAATTAGTTTTCTGCGGTTTTAATTTGGTGGTCTATATCGCGTAAGTTGTGTTTGGACTCGAAAAATCCGACACGTCTGGCTTCGGAGTGGCGTTTTTTCGGGTTTTAAAAACTGTTTATGGCCTTTTGATGTTCCGCTAGAAACACTCGAAATCGCTATCATATGGCGTAGAGGTTTCTTAGAGTGCAGTCTAACAAGTAGGGAGGTCAAATTTAAATTTATCCGCAAAAAACATTTAAAACATTAAGAAGCCGCGATGAATAAATTTGTGTACATATTACATAGTATCGTATCCACTACTTCGGACCATCTTATGTCAAACTATGAAATTAACTCTTAACTGTAAACTGCAATCTCATCCTCCTTTGTAATAGACCTACTTAAGGCTGATGGATCATTCAATTGGAAGACAATATACCACTCTCGTCATAGTGGCGTATAAAAACACAAACCATCAATGAATGTAAAGTGAGACCCAATTTCTGGATAATTTACTCGTCGGTAATACAACGTCTTGTTACAACATAAAGAGTAAGAGCTTGTGTACCACATATCGCTAACTATACCACCTCATTGAACTTCTTACGAAACTTCACGTACTTATAGCGATTTACGTACATGTACACTTTGCACATCCAGCGAAAAACGTCCCTCGCGGGTCAGAGCACATTACTTTTGCATTCAGTCAATGCAGTGATGCAATTGAACGGTTAAAACACCTATGGTGCGCGTAATCTACACTCTTTCCGTTTGGCTGATTTCCAACAACTATGCTAAAATCTCAAAGCAAATAACTTAATTTACCTGGCGGGCAACAAGTGTATTCTATGAGATCTTGGACTGATTCTAGTGCAGAAAAGCAGCAAACCTACTTAGCTCGAATTGATAACTGAACATTTTTAGGTCTTTCGTGACGAGTCTCGAGTCACGTCAGTTTTTCGACCAACCAGAATTTAGTCAATAAAATTCCTTTAGGCTTAGACAACGACATTATGCTTTTCTGATTTTGCTATTTTGAGAGCAATATCAGTGTGTATATGGACAAAACGTACCTTTGAACAGCATAGCATGATTAAGCAGTTCAAGATTGAGATTTGAAAGACAAAAGTGACAATAGATCAAGGAAGTTTTAGAATAGCAAATGCAAAGTCTTGTCTAAAGTTATATTAGGTTTTATTTTGTAGGATTTGGGAAATTCTTTTAACCCCCGCATATTTGTATATATGTAGAAAACAAAAATTTTTGAATAAAAGTTTTAAAAATTAATTTTAATAATTAAGTTTAATAATATTATATCCTATTTTTGATTTTTTTTTTTCATCTAAGGACCTGTTCCAGTAGTCAGATTCGCTATGTCTATGTTGACGTCATCTATTAAAATGGTTTAGAAAATGCCAATAGGTCCGGCTTTGTACTTCATAATTCAAACAGCCAAAATCGGCAAGGAAATAAAGTAATGCAAGTCTAAGCTACGTTTTGGCAAATTTTATATAAGTTTCCAGTAACATCTGAAAAAAAATAATTCTCTCGTTGACTTTGTTAGCTGTCGTAAAATAAGCTAACCCAAAAACCAACCAAAATTCATTTGGAACAGGGAATTCCTCTGTCCAATGCCTTAAACTTTTTTGACTAGACGTATACGAGCTACTGAAACAGGCCCTTAATACTTCTTGATATGTATACTAATGTTGTTAAAAGCTATTCCGATCAATTCAAAGTTAACATACCGTTCTTAATTTTTAATTCTAAATAGAATACCAAAATAAAAAAAAGCACGTGCGCTTTGAAATCCATTACATTTTTCCATGTTCTGTGCCTTTAGATTTCTTCCTGACTTAATAATAATGCAGCATTCGACCATGACTTGATCTGTTGGATTCTCGATAAAAAATGTATTGCATGACTTCCGAAAGCAATTATCTTCGTATACAATCATAATTATTGTATGTCTGAGAAAAGAATCTTCTGGCTATTCCTATAGTATGAATGCAAGAAAAGGTAAAATAAAAGGAAGCACAATACCACATGCAATTATGTGTCTAACTTCTGCATCTTAAACTGCAACAATAGTTCAATTTTGCATTGAACTTTACAAAAAAACGGGAAAGTTTAAGTTTATTGCCATAGGTACCTATAATTTTACAAATGTATTTACATAGGAATCAATTATAAACTAGACAATTACACCGTCACTTGGTAAATCATGTTAACTAAATTTATATTGTATTTACTGTACAATATCATTGAATTTATCGTCATTTTGACAAATGCAGTATCATTTATAAATATTATATTTAGGCAAAAGTAAATATAATTATCGTACTCAAATTATAAAAGGAGAATGGAACAAAAAAAATAAAGTGCATAGTTCAGTTGAAAACGAAAAAGGAAAAAAAAATACTTTTTCTCTATACAGGGTGTAACTAGTACTGAGGTTCAAACGAAAATGGGAGATAGAGGAACTTGTCCTGAGTAGAAAATCGTTCTACACATACTCCCGTTTTTGCACCGTTAAGGAGATAGCGCGATTTTAAGGACGAAGGATTTTCATCGTACCTGTGATCACTGTTTGATCTCTAACTTCTGCTGTACTTAGCGTAACGTAATAATTCTGGGCTCGTTGGAAAGGACACAAATTCTTCTTTCTAATTGCTATCAACTGTGTCAATCAGTGTTATACTTTTTGAGAAAAATGCATTTAAATGACACAAAATTAATAAAAAATTAAAAAAAAAATACAAAAAAGTCCTGTTTTCTCCAAGAAGGACCTGATTAACCACCAAATTTTATTACATTTTCGGAAAGCCCATAAAATTTCACTATACGTTTGATAACAGAATTTCTTCATATTTGCAACAACAAGTGAGTTCCCTGCACATGTTGGAAATACTGCTAAACATAGAATTTACCGCAAAACAGATGCAGAAATGAGCAACCATGTTAACAACACACGTATTGCTCTTATGTTGTGGAAATTATGTTACAGCTAAGTAAAAATATGACAACTAATTAGATAGCGTCCATTTAAGTAAATTAACTAACATCCATTTAAGTTAATTAAGTAATATCCATTTAAGTAGGGCGTGGAGTTTACCTGCTCCCTTAAGGAACAGGAATGACTTCGTCCTTCGTAGATTTTTCTGCGATAAAAGCATCGGGAGGAAGCAGCAGCAAACAGAATGTCATAGACATCATTACGAGCAACATGGCAAGCAATAGGAGGTCTTTTACAACGGAAGAAATGGCAGACATGCACTTCGTGTATGGGTTGTGCGACGGGAATGCTAGGCGAGCCGAAAGAGTTTACCGGGAACGGTATCCGGACAGATCTCGGTACCCCCATTATCGGATGTTCATCAGCATTCATCGGAACCTTCGTGAACGAGGTACACTGCAGCCGTGGCGGGAGACACAACATCCAGGACGGTGACCCTCGGTACCTGTGGCCACGGAGGAGCGCATCGCGGCTAGGGACCTCACGGTAAGCACCCGGCGCATCGGCCATCAATTAGGCATCAACCACATGCTTTTATTTCGTCCTCACTATTATTAATCATACTCCTTCGGCGAATGACGGGTGTCAAACCAGATTTACTTAAAGGGAACGTGCTTGATAACTGTTAGCCCCGCTCCTTCACAATTCAACCTATGAAGAAATTCTGTTATCAAACGTATAGTGAAATTTTATGGGCTTTCCGAAAATGTAATAAAATTTGGTGGTTAATCAGGTCCTTCTTGGAGAAAACAGGACTTTTTTTGTATTTTTTTTTAATATTTTATTATTTTTGTGTCATTTAAATGAATTTTTCTCAAAAAGTATAACACTGATTGACACAGTTGATAGCAATTAGAAGAATTTGTGTTCTTTCGAACGAGCCCAGAATTATTACGTTACGCTAAGTACAGCAGAAGTTAGTGATCACAGGTACGATGAAAATCCTTCGTCCTTAAAATCGCGCTATCTCCTTAACGGTGCAAAAACGGGAGTATGTATAGAACGATTTTCTACTCAGGACAAGTTCCTCTATCTCCCATTTTCGTTTGAACCTCAGTACTAGTTACACCCTGTATATGTACATATGTACAAACATACAAAAAAACGGGAAATGATCTACCTTACTTGCCAATATGTGTAGCCTACTATTGTCACCGATTTCAAAAAATTATCATGTCTCTGTCTGACAACCTATGGATTTAGAGCAAATGTCAGTTTAACCACATACACTTGATTAGTTCAAGACATCATTTATTGTAAAACTACCAATCAAATGAAATAATGGTTACAAAGTAGAAAACTGTGGTGATTATACGGTGGAAAGCCTTTGAAATAAAAAAAAAACCTTTTTCACTTTAATAATGTACCCCAAGGCCAATTTTTACTGATCTCTGGTCTGTCAGCTAAAATCCAAGCCGATTCAGAGGACCATGAAACCGAATAAGGTCATCAATGAGACTACCTTACCTTAACACTATAAGACCACCTTACTTTAACACTACCTGTGTAGAAATTAAAAAGTGAAAAATATTTGAAACAGCAATAGAAGTCGACTTAAAATTAAGCGTTAAGTGAAAATGCCATGAAGGTTGGTCGTGGTAAAACGAAATCAAGAAATTTGCTTCTTATGTTTGGCTAGTTAGTTGCCGGATTGTGTTTATGGATGAAAAAGTATGTCACCAGAAATGCATTGGAAAAAATAGTAGTTAGTATTTACAATGCTTACTCCGCTGCGATAGCAAAAATTATAATAACGCTTATGACGTTACGTTTAATAACCCAAAAAAAAATGATGAGAATGGAATGGTTTTAATTTTTAAGAATTTTTTGGTTGTTTTTCGGCGTCAGAGGACTTTCTGGTGCGAAACACAAACACGAAACCCCGACTGTGATCAATCGCTGTCCTGGCTACTGCCATTGAAGTGATCACAGTTGAATAGATATATTGGTTTATATATATATATGGCTTCCGTTCTCCTTACTCTAATCAAAATATTATTCTGAAGTAGTTATAAATTAGATATGCAATCTGAACCTCAACCAAATAGAAATTTCTGTAAAATAGTCATATAATATAATTTTGTATCGAAATAAACAATCAATAAATGACCAAATAGGTCCTGTTTAGTTTTAATGGAACGTTTATTTTCATTTAAAAGGAAATGTGTAGGTACTGTGAAACTGTACGCTAACCTATTGATAGATTGAAATTAATAATTTGCATGATATACAATATGGGCAAATCTTTAATAAAATAGCGACATGAACATTAGTCACTTGTGAGTTTCAATGTACAAAAACTGCATACTGGACACCATAACTTTTTGAATAAATAGCAATTATTTATTCAAACAGTAAGCAAGTGATTTTATCTAATTGTAAATAATATTTAGAAACTGCTAATGCTTTAATCCATAATGTAAAGAAATTCATCTTGTCATGAAAAACAATAATTTAAATTATCGAAAAAAAATTTATTTTAATTTAATTTACCTTATGATATTATTCAAATTATTTTGCGATACATCTAGAAAATTTATCAGCAGCGTAAATCCGGCTTAAAACATACGAAATTTATTTGATAGATTATAAATTTAATTTTGTATAGTTACTTAATTTATGCTTGGATATTACGTAAAACAACAAAAGCGCTAAGTATTGGCAATAAAATAACATGCATATAACATAGACTCGTCAAAATCAATGCATGTTCCAATTTTTTTTTTGTCAAAGCCGGATTCATTTCGGAATAAAAATCCTATTTTTAACTACATCTTTCCACATTTTGATTTTGTGTTACATTTTTCACTTGTTGCACAACCTTATCGAAAAAAAATTTATATTTCTACAAGGCCATGGCACCATCCTAAAACAATTTCTCCTAAAATAATTTTAGGAATTTTCGTTAATGTTATTGTCGAACGAAATCCTCATGTTTGTTTGTAAGAGCGAGTTGATCTTTGGGTTTGGTTAAGTGTCAGTCAATTTCTCAGCTGGAATCAACACCGTGTTAATAGGATGCAAGAGCAATATACCTTTCCTTCAGTGTGGCGATAGAAATAGATACACAATTTTTTTTTACTTTCTCCCTCTAAGTTTTATTCTAGTCGCAGTGTAGGCCTAGTCAAACAAATGTATGGACTTCTTAACATTTTTATTATCAGACATGTGTATAGAATTAAATAGAAAAAATAACAGTAAAAACACCGCTATATAACATAAAAAGGCCGTTGCTCAAACACGTTTTAGCGAATATTATCAAAATAGAGGTTTCTGAATTTAATAAAAATCTAGTTTATTAAAATGCAAGAATATCACAGATTTCAATATGGCTAATATAAAATTGCGAAATCCAAATGTCGTTTAATTTTCTCCGGTTATCTAATAAAGACTTTATATAATATATGTGTGTAAGTGAATATTAAAAAATTGACAAAATTTGATCTACAGTAGCTACATCTGTAAATTTGTTATCCATCCAAACTTTGCAGCTCTTCAGCATTACACTGAATAAAGTGACTCTTGAGAGAAATCTTAATCTTATTAATATCAAAAAAATTCATCAAGAAATGAATAAATGAATAAGGTAACTGCTTTTTAATAATTAGCCCGATATTATCTTTTATATTGTCTACACTTTGGATAAGACTCGTGTATCTACCTGGTTAATCTTGACAATCTAAAAATCAAGGCAACCAATAAATTAGTTAAATTCATTTATAAAGCTTATTCTCCTATGAGCGAACCTATTAAATTTGAACGGATCTTCTTTGAATTAGTTTTAAGAATCTGTTTTCCTGATTTTATTTTCAAAATATGAAACTTTTTTTATTTCTCAGTAGGTAGGTGGCTATTATTTAATCTTGGGCATGCATTAATTAACCGGTAAGATATGAAAAACTTCAAATGAACTGATGACGTGCTGCCGAGATTTAAATTTATTAAAAGCATTCAAACTTTAATTTCAAATTAAAAATAGTGTAGTTACACTAGTTCCGGAACTTTTTTCTTATTTTGAAAAGTTAGAAAGGGAAAGTTACTTTTCATAATAACCTTTTGTGATTGGTGACTATTTTTGGAATTGAATTTGAAAAGTTCGGGTTGATCACAAAACGTATAGAAAAAAAGAAGAAAATACTGACATAACAGATTATTCATTTGTTGGTTTAGCATGTAGAAGCCTTACTGCTGCTCGACATAGCGGATTCAGGAACAATCACTTCTAATGAACTGATTTATTTTATGATTCTATAGGTTATTAAAATCCTAATTATTTATAGTGACTATTATTCGGAAAATGTATTTAGAGGAATCGTATCAAAAATTTGTATGTGCAAAGCTCATAAGTACATAAGATCTTTTAATTTATAACATTTTTCAAGTATTACGTATACTATACCTAAGTATAATTCAATCCGAAATGTTGGTAACAAAGATCACAACGAAAAAAAAATACTTTATTATTAAAAAATAATAAAGTAATTATCAAAAGATATTGCACTGGTTCATTCTACAAAGAATCGCCAAATATGACAAAATTTGTAACCTCGCCAGCGCCGATTCTTTTGGAATTTTGTGTTCTCGAAGAAATAATAAAAAAAAATATGATTACAATAAAAAAAATTTGGCCGACAACTTCAGAACCCTTTAAGCTAGGACTTCGAAATTATGTATAAAAATTTAAATTATATTTTTTTTAATAATTCTTCGAGTACACAAAGTTTTAAAAAAATCGGCGATGGTGAGGTCACAACGATGGTCGATTTTTGATGGAATAAACCACTAGATAAATTTTCTGACAGGAATGTAATTGTTAAGTTCCAACCAGGACTAAAAGAACTAAATTTCAGCTAGATACCTAAATATGATCAATGCAAATGCCTCAATTTCAATTTAATAGATACGAATATATAGGTACTTAATATCAATCTTTTTTTTTCAATCCCGAAAACACAGACTGCTGTAGTACAGACCGAACATACCAAGTATACGAGGGCGGTCCGACAAGTACTTAGCCTACGTGGCGGCGATGACCTCCTCATTCGACTCAAATTTCTGCCCGGCGAGTGACTATTTCAAGTTTGGAAACAAAAAAAGTCGCACGGGGCCAAATCTGGTGAATACGGTGGATGGGGCAGCAGTTCGTAGCCCAATTCGACCAATTTGGCGGAGGTGTGAGCCGGGCCGTTTTTTCTGCAATTCGGCGTCGAATCGGCCCAACAATTCGGCATAGTAGAGCCCTGTGACCGTTTTGCCCTTCTCCAGGTAGTCGATGTAGATCACACCTTGTGAATCCCAGAAAACGGTGGCCATCACCTTTCCGGCCGATAGGACAGTCTTCGCCTTCTTCGGATCAGGTTCGCCGGGTGAAGTCCACTGTTTCGACTGTTCCTTGGTCTCTGGTGTATACCAGTGGATCCATGTTTCGTCGACGGTCACGAAACGACGCAGAAACTCCTTCGGGTTGCGCTTCAACAGCGTCAAACACTGCTCTGAAGTTGTCTCACGGTTGCGCTTGTTGTCCGGAGTGAGCAAACGCGGCACCCATCGCGCCGATAGCTTTCTCATGCCCAAAATTTCATGCAGGATATGACCCACGCGGTCTTTTGAATCGGCGGTCTGCCAATACGAGATCGTGGATTTTTGTCACGTTATCCTCCGTGGTAGCCGTTTTCGGGGCACCTGGGCGTGGCTCATCAAACACCGACGTGCGACCACGTCGAAACTCGTTAAAGCAATTTTTGACGGTCGCCATCGAAGGAAAAGAGTCACCGTACACAGCATCCAAGCGCTCTTTGATTTCGCTGCGCGATTTCCCTTCCAAAAACAAGAATCGAATCACCGACCGATATTGCTCTTTTTCCATTTTTCTAAAATCCGCGGACACGCCCGCTTCCACACGCGGTCGAAACAAAACTACGAGTCCGATTCGGCTGAAATTTGCGCGTCCAACCTTGAAAAACTTATTTCCAAAGTGAGTGGGAGTGGGAACAACAACAACGTTTCGGTCAACGGTGAACGTTACAGAGCCATGTTATCCGACTTTTTTTTTACTGAAATTGAAGACATGGATTTGGACGACCTCTGGTTCATGCAGGATGGCGCGCCATGCCACAATCGATCTTTTACGCACCAAATTCCCAAATCGATGTCAATTGGCCGCCTAGGAGCTGCGATTTGACGCCTTTGGATTTTTTTTTGTGGGGAACCGTGAAGGACCGATGTTATGCCAACAATCCAGAAACGATTCAAGCACTTAAGGCCAATATCATCCAAGCAATCCGTGAGCGACAGCCCGAAACCATCAACAAGGTCTTGGAAAATTGGAGTGACAGAATGCGCTATTGCGCAGCCAGCCGAGGCAGCCACTTGAACGAAGTTGTGTTCCATCATTAATGGGAATGTTTACTCTTACTATAAAGCCATAATACATGGAAAAAAATTTAATTTTGTTCATTTGATTGCATTTTTAAAAAGAAACTTGTATTTGGCCCACCCTGTAATTTAAAAATATATCTCTTTTAGTCGCTTCGACGATTTTTTACTTCGTTGGAAACCAGCAAATCAAGCATAGAAACATTTTTGATGATAAAGTACCATCCCTCCCGATCTACTTCTTTTACAACTAGAATTTCTAGTGACTAACTACGAATTCATACCTACTATAGTAACACATCTAATCTGATAAAATGGATTACAAGGCCATCACAAATAACTGACTCGTATAAATTTAGTATTACAATACCGGCATGTTCGTGTTTTGTAAGTCTGTATCCTCATTAAATGATAAATTACACTTCCATTACAACTGACAACACTGAATTTCATCATTCAATCGTTTTGCATCATTCTTAATGTTACAATGTGTACATAAGTACATTTTTCTCCTTCAACTAAATTGTTGATGTTCATTTGCAAAAAAAATGTGCTCATCCGGCAGAAATAAATCTATTCATATTTTTCGCAGTAAGGTGTAGTACGTATTGAATGTTTGCATTAACAATTTTGATACTTTTTTATGTTTAGCTCCCCTGGTTTGTAAATTAAATTTTTAGCAAGTCTCTGTAAACAACAATTTAACGTTTTACTCAAGCATATTAAGGCCATTCTGTCGAACTCCAAGCAAACCTTAGCACATTTTCGTAATTGACGAAGACCCTACGATTCTGTTGAAACATTTGCTTTAAAGACACAATCCAAATTTATAATGTTCTGTTATAATCTCGGACAGCGAATTTCAATCATTTCAATGTATTTTCGAAACACAATTATATATACCACACATAGTTTTAAACAGAAATAGAAAGGGCATTTTGAATTCGAGCCAATTAATTTAAGAGGTTACGATCTCTTAGTAAGAAATTGGTTTTGGGACTGATATTTTCAAATTTGGAACAATTAAAATTGATTTTTATTCAAAGTTCGGCAAACCGTAAGAAACTAGTCACCTAGTTAGTAAATGAAAAAAATTAGTCTCACCTGAACTTGTTGAAATGAAATAATAATTACAGATGACAATGCGACTGCTTCGCTACACCATCATTGACATTGAGCATTGATTGGATAGAGTTTCAATACATTATGTCGATTCTTCTAAACCTAACACTGAAACTCATCAACTATTCCGACCATTTGAAACAACTAATATTATTGCCGGTCATGGAGGACATGACAAATGCATAAAGGGACCGGTAAACTCATAACTACTCGTCTAAAAAAATTATGAACAATACGCGTCCAACCTAACGATATTGCTATTGCCCTTGCAGGTCCTCTATGACCTTATGCCGAAAAATACCGTGTCAGGTTTTATAACTTTTTCGAGCTATACATAGGTTTATGATGATTTGCATAATTCAATGACCATGAATATTAGCATCTTTGAACGATTGTTGCTGATGGGTAATAATCACTAAAAAAGAGTTCGACATACATTATATCCGTTACAATTTTTGATTTGCTTTACTTTTCAAGATATACAGACGTAGCAATTTTTAGAGTATGCTACTTTGTCGTATTTAAAATTTTGGGAGAAAGTTGATAATAATTAATAAAAAAAGATGAAAAACAAGACTCCATTCGAAATATATTTATTGAAGCAAAGAAGACAATCTTTAAACCTAGACAATATTTGTATTATCCAATCACGGTCTTAAGCTAATAAGTTCTAATTTGTTATACACTCGAAACTCATTCATGCAAGAACTCATATTTCGATCACACGTTTTGCAATCAAATTTAAACTCCGTTAACTATTTTCCGAATTCAATTAACCCGAAAGTTTAATTCGAAAGGGTACATAAATCGACATACATACATACTCTATACGTACCTGTCATTGATTTCGATAATCAGCGATCAATTCGCTCATAAGGAAGAGGTGTAATAAGCATAACACACAAACTAGTTACTTACTTGTATCTAAACAGCCTCATTCAACCAATAACCGTTTTGATGATCACCTAAGCAATATGAGGCTGTGAGATTGGTCCCCGGTTGGGAAAATTCTGCATATATTTGAAACGCTATTAGTGCAATAAAAAAATTTTTTTTTTTAAAAGGTAAAATTTATGTGGTTGTATGACCAACCATTCTCTTCTTCAGTTAAAAAATTACTTAACATAACGGTGGATTTTCATCTCGAGAAGACTAGCAAACATATACATCAGCGGAAAACCCGATCTTTAAAATTCCAGTGGCTCTACAATACACTACACAAAGCGACCCACCATTAGAAAAACAGTGGATCAAGCTAATCGTGTGCAAGGTGATCAGTGCCCAGGCCTAGCCTAATACCTAGCTCTCAGAATATCGTTTTACTGTTAACCTATTCAAATTGATTACGTATACGCCGCTCAGGGTCTTATACAAATCTTACTCTCCCATACACTTTAAGGCCGCATGTGTCGTTCGTGTTCTCTACAAATAAATAAATAAACGAACAACTAAACTAATAAGAAAATACCTGAATTAAAATGGGATGAATCGGAGGAGCTTCAAACCGGATTCCTTACAGCTAAGATCCAGATTTCGTAAGGCAGAGATGGTCAAATAAAATTGCGTTGACCAAGTTTATTCCTTGGGAATGGCATTATAGATTTTATAGAGTTCTCCAGTTCTTTTCCCCATTCGCGATCGCAATCTCGAGATGTAGCTTGATCAATGTTTAGATAAATCAGGTATGTTTCTTCGAGGTGTACTGTACACGACCAGCATGCGAATAATACTCATTGCTGTAGGTCAGGTCATGTAGTGGATAGGCGTAAGGTGTGGATAGGAAAAGAAGAAAATCAAATTTTAATGGTACAGAGTTAATTGCAACTTAAAGTGTTTTTGATTACAGTGAGAGTTTTGTGTATGGTGAGAGGTTGCTCGAGTTTTGTAGTCAAGTGCTTGCGGAAAGTAGACCATCATATAGGTATATTTAAGTATACGGTATATTTTAAGCTAATAAGAAAAGTAAAGAGATGAAAAAATACTACTTTTGTAGGTGGTAATTTCGGAATATTTTCAAAATTACCCAATCGTTATAGCGTATCTATCTGTAATTATTGAATTCCGGTACACTCGTGGCTTATTACGAGCAAAAAAACTTTTAAAAATGATGTTGCGCGAGTTTATGATTTTGCGCCAACATACAGCTACTGGCAAGCTGCATTATATTCATATCTATCGCTAAGAATACCCATTGCACATCTTGGATCAGAATCACGAGGCTAACCGTACAGCAGGTTCTCAATATTGAGTTCGATTTAAGCATACCAGTCCGGTTTCTCGTACGTAGTTACCGCAGAATGTTAGCTTCACTATTGGTTCTTCAGCCGCCACAAAAATTGTTCAGTTTTCCAGTTCACTCCATACTCCTAGACACCCGGCAAAGTAGCAGTTGGCTATGTTTAAGAAAAGATTCTGAGATTCTGTACATACCTACACAAGTTTAGCAATATTATACTGAACGCTTACTCCATGCCCGGTGCCAGGGTTATTCACGTAGGAGAGTGGGGTAGTTAAAAGTACGCTGTTCTATTTTTCATATGCTATATTTCACATATATTAACCTCTGAAGCCAGCCCAACCGATTCTGGCCCTCAAAAAATGGCCGAACCATATTCAGATATACAGCATACAACACCCAGAAAGGAAAAGATCCACATCATATTTATTTATTTAAAGATATACAGCATACAACACCCAGAAAGGAAAAGATCCACATCATATTTATTTATTTAAAGCTTGTAAAAAAATTACAAATCATTTATCAATAAAGATAACTTCTAACTTAAAAGAAAAATCGATGTTCGCGTAAAAACCGTTGAAAATGTGACTAACATGAGTGATCGGATTGTTCCAGCCATAGTTGTTTCGGTCCGATTGTCTGCAATACGGAAGACCTCATACTCGGCTGTCCCATTTCAAAACCTAGTGTGTTCTTTTTAGAAAATTTTGAAGAGGTGCCCAAGAACTTTTTATTAGACGGCCCTCATAAATAAACCTTTCTATTCCGATATGTTAGGAGCTCCGCCAGGTTATCTGGAAGGACCTCTATCTATCGGATTTTTAATATTATTTTTGAGGGCTGAGTAAAAATAGGTTGTCAGACTCTTCTTGAAAATTTTCTAAAAAGCCCTTACTAGGTTTGAAATGGGGCAGCTCTCTCAAAGATAGACAAGGACAAGGAATGTTGATCACTTCCAGCAAGAACGATGAAACATTTTTTTCTTAAAATTGGCTTAATAGCAAAAACATCGCTTTGAATATAGCGTTTGTATTCAAGTGACTGCAACAGTTCGTGATAGAGTGGAGGGGATAGAGGGCCTGACTAGAGAAGCTCGCTTAGAGCGAACCGTTCTTATGAATATCGTAGTCTTCGAGATTCGGGTCGTATTTTTATGGATTCGAGTATTTTTCCGTAATGGGTCTCGAGGAATCTTCCAGACAAACCGATATTTCTTTCAGATATCTGCGAGAATCTTGCAAATTTGAGCAACTGGGTAGTTAATAGGATAGTAATAGCTCTCCTCCACTCGACAGTAATAGAAGATTGCAGTAGTATCTCAGTATATTTTTTAAGGGCTATGCGGTTCGTTTTGAATATGTACATATTTGTAGGGTTAATGCACCAATAGTCGGCCAATTAGTGACGTCCCGATATAATATTCATTACAATTTTTACTGAATAAATTGTATCAATTTCTGTATAAGGTTAAATGACAGTCAATGGTTTCAATTTTTAGAAACACATAGTTGAAACAAATTTTGATACAATAAGTTTGGTAAAAAAAAATATTATTCTAAAATCGTGTAGTTTTTCCTATAGTCGGCCACAAAAATCCTAAATTCGGCAATGTTAGATCCCATAGTCGGCCACTACATAATGAGCTTACAAAATAATGGAGTCATATGACCGAAATATATTTGTTATTCAGAATATTATTGAAAAAAAGCTGGTTTATCATGAGACTATTATAATATCAAAAAATTTATATCAAGCACAAGTATATATATATTATTCTTGTTCCTACGGGCTCTTTTTACCAGGATTTTCTTTTGATTTTCTCGATTTTTAATTCGCTTGTCCTTACGCTGTTTAATCGCATCTTGTGTCCCTTTTTTTATGTTTTCCTTATTGAGGAGGAACTGTTGGTATTTTAAGGACGATATTGCGCCAGGAGACCTTTCAGCTTTGTTCCTTTTTCGTTTTTCCTGAGAAATTAATGATCTTGGATGAAACAAATGTTTCAACTATGACCCAACAAAATAAAGTACCGGCTTCTGAATTTTTTGATTTTCCAACCAATTTTTAAACGAATTTCCCACGTACTCGAAGAAAGTTTCCCTTTTCATCCATCCCGATTCTGAGCGTCCGAAGACCCAATCAACTGGCATACTTCTCACGACTTCTCTAGGTGGACGAATATATAGAAAAACTACCATTGGGGGTGCTATATCTCAATTGGATGTGAACTAACAAAACGGTGAGGACTTCTTTTTCATTACCCATATTTACTTGTTAATTGTTCCTCCATCCTCTTGAAGCAATAATTTTACCAGTTTTGGGTACATTAAAAAACCAGTTTCGTCCCCGTTTAAAACTCGCCGTGAATCCAGAAGTATTTCCATGTTTTCGTGCTCAGAAAGGTATGATTCTAGATCTTTGCACCATTCGCGTAATCCTTTTTCGGTGACAGCAGCGCGCCCTTTCGAAATTGATTCTGGAATACGGGAAGAAACTGAGGATATCGTTTCATGAAAGATGTATAACACTTCGTCTTTGAAAGGATTTTTTCGTTTATCTTCTTTCATAATTTCTTGCACGGTGTTTTGAAGCTCTTCTGGCTTTAATGGAAATCCACATTTAACCAGAGAAATGTACCAATTGACGATTTTAATTTCTTCCGTATGGGTCAATATCGTTTCGCGACCCATTTCTTGGCATCCTTCCGGGACTTTTCCTAGCAGATGATCCCGGAGCGTTGATCTAGGTACTCCAAATTTAACTGGAGCCTTCCAAATACTTAAATTTTCACTTCGATGTGCAGAAATAGCATTTCTTATGCTATTTGCATCCTATTGATAGATTGGACGTTTTATAGGGTTTGACATTATTTTTTCGAGATTCGCTAAAAGAGTTCCAAAATTGATGTTCCCACACTGTTTATCACTAATAACTTCGCAAACTCCTACACTACTAATTAAACCAATTATTTTGAACGAATTAAGAAACACTTGATTTTCGATAAATAAATTAAAACTTGCGAGTAGTTAACACGGAGAGAAAACGCGATGCGGCGAAGAATGAAGGACGAGTAAATAATTTTAAGAAAAGGATCTCGCAAGAAATATATTAGATATTTAACCAGCGTAGCAATAAAAGGCTGTAAACTCCCAGATGTCGACACACTAAAAAATGTCGGTGTTGCAAATGCCGCTTTTACAAAACCAATTCACACCTTGGGCAATACATATTATCGAAAAGGCGCGGCATGCCGGCGACAGACGGATCAACATGTGTTCTGCTTAAGTCGGGAAGAGCTGGCCGAGCTTATGAACTTAGCAGAATTGTGATTCCTAAAGTTGGCCACTTCCAAAAGTATACTAATATTTTTTATTTAATTTTTATTTTTTATTTTTTAACAATTTTATGATTAAGTATGAAAATTTAAATACGTTTGAATCAATCACAAGCACCGCACAGCCTAGTAGAAATTCTTAAAACTATGGAGTATTGGTAATAAAAAAAAAAAACCCTTCGATCTTATAAATTATTATACCAACACTCAGTTTTACGGACTTTGTCACAATGGACCTATTATAATGTCACAACAAAAACACTAACTGACTTCATGTTATGCATGTCGAGTTCAAAAGAAAACATAGATAGAAGAGAAAAACATGTTTCCTGGAAATCGTTTTCACAACATTTAATAATTTTAAATTTCTGAAGAAATGGCCGACTATAGGAGCATGGCCGACTATTGGTGCATCTACCCTATATACGTAAGAATTTTCTGTAACAAGAGAAATAAATGTCCAGATGCCATTTTAACTATGCTGGCTTATATAACAGCAGCAGATTGAATTCTGAAACGAACTTTTCAAATTAATCTTAAAGCCCATTCACTCGATAATCTCCCTCACTTTAGCAGTTTCCACGACAAACAAACAAAAGGCTTTGGAAACAAACAGAGCCAACAAAATTATAAGTGGCTCTTCGGCTTTCGATTCACAGCAAATTCGCATCAGATAAAGATTTTCTGCATTTTGTCGAAACGAAAGTGAACTTTGGCGGTCGTAATCATCATCAACTAAAAAACGTACACGTACATAGTTAGTTATCCGCGTATAATAGGTATTATTATCTGTTTGGAATGACGGAAGCGATAATATCATCTCAACAGTATACAGTAGTTTAACAATAACAGGCAAAAAGCGTATAAATCGGCAGTGATCTGTCAACATCAAATTTCACTTTTCATTGGTAAGATACGTCTATAAGCTGTACCACTGTACCATTGATGACACCAGCGCAGTTTACTGAGTAGACTTCACACGATCGCTATTGTTTTAATATTTTGAATATAATCAAAAGTCATGGTTAACGATTAAATCAATTTCACCAGAGAATCTGCTCCATAGTTTGTTTGGCCGAAGTTTACCACCTGATAGATAAAGCTACGTAGGTATGTAGAGTTTCGTTTCCTTTAATTCGCTAATATTATCTTTGTTTTTTTTCATAAAACCTGTTGACTTTTTTTATGATCACTGCAAAACAGTTAAGATTTGTACAGAAAATTCTTGTTCGTTAAAATGGAAACGAACGCCAAAGACCAACAGACCTACATTTACGGACGAATAGTATCATGGATTCCATTGACCAACCGGTTCTCATCCCGGCTAGGCAACATAAAAAAGAATTAATAAATCTTTCATGATCTTTAATGGTAAATTATACCGCTTTTACATTTATGGTGGCGAAGAATTTACCGAAGAAGACTTGGTCTTTGATACTGTGATGTGAATATGCGTATGATAGCTGATTGGATGGAGGTGATACTTTCTATATAACTGTTCCGTTACCGGAACGAATTGTTGAGTAATGTCTCTTAATGATTGGCTTCACCAACTCTACTTGCAATTATATCGGTGAGGTAGTCAGTAATAATAATAAATAAGAATTAAACTACGGAACATGTATTAATACACTTTTTATAAACACGGTTATCCGACAATAACAAACATATGAATTTTTAGAGCTTTCTACTAGTCATGCCATGCTAACAATTTTGTTTTTGATTGGTTTTAGTAGCCGATATGTAGATGTCGTTGACAAGGTTGATAGAGCGGTATGTATATATTTTCACAATAACAACATTCGGAATTTCACATTTTAACAACGGGAGTAGTTCTCAGATGAGCTTTGATCTCTCTGCGGATGTGTTTAGTTGCTAAATTTATTGACAACACCCCTAACTCTCTTGGCTAATCCAAGTCCTGATTATTTATGGCTTAGATATGGCACTTATCAAACTTTCGATCAACAGCGACGGAAGGTTGGTACACTGACCCTTCAGTATGTACAGGCTAGAGCTCTGTGCGAGGACCGCGAGTTTACCCCCCCCCCTGCCCCGCACCCTTAATGACGGAAATATGAAATAAAGTCACAGGCACAATGCTTCCGGTTCCTTCTGATTTGGAAAACGGACCGAGTTAAGTTTCACCGGAGTGAAAATACATCCTATAAAACTACTTTTGTGACAATGGGCAGGAACTGTGCTCTTCTGAGACACTGCGCTACTATACTTGAAATATACCTTTTTACTTAGACCACAGGTGTTAAGCCTGACTTAGCCACTGCGCCACCGAGGCCCCTGAAGAAGAGAGTATGTTGCTTTTAATATCTATCCGTTTCGATTCTGAAAAGCGAGTAGATTAAATTTTTCACATTTTTTTTTTCATCTACAAATAGATAAAGATTGTGATTGTGTTTTTATAATTTAGTAGTCCGTTATAGTTTTTTTCTTGAAATAAAAAAACTGAGACAAAACTTCGAGAATTCAATTATATATATATCTCTTTTCCATTTAAGTATATGTAGTGCACTTCCTTATCGGTGTTATTATGCTTTGTGTTTCAAAACTTTCGAAAATGCCATAATAATTTGTCGTCTTTGAAACTAATTGCGAACGATGGACAAACAATCAACGATCTTGTCAAGTCGTACAAATCGGAGATTTCTTAATTTGTCGATATTGTCTTCAAGATTTGTCAAACAAAAATGAATTAACACGCACCGTACACCATAGAAAATAAAATTAACAGTACGTATTGGCTATAAAATAAGCGTATGCAACATTATGCAACGTGCCCCTATATTTCTAATATGCAGTGTGTAAATTTTTCTGTTTCTGTTTTAGGTGTTATAATCTCATTAATCAAATCTTTATTGTAATAGAGGTGAATCACCTGATACAAGGTTTGTAACCGATATTACTACATATCCGATTAGCTGCGAGGTGTTAACCAGGTAAAATTGAAAGTTATGTGGATAATTATAAATAATTATTGGCTCAGTGATTTTTTTCGTGTATGTACGAGTAGGTTGATTATCAACGAGTGTGTGAAGTAGCTTGAAACGAAGAAAGAAAGGAGGATGTTTACTTTTCTGCACACAAATCTTTATTTTCAACTCTTTAATTAGGTTTTTATAAATGAAAATTAATCAGCCAACACAATTTTACCTACCTTCCAGGAATAGAGTCTCAGCGTTGAGTATTTAGTTAGTTACACGATTATATTCTATTAGTTGGTGTCATCAATTCGTCATAGAAAATTAAAGTGAACTTAATATTTAATTTTTGCATTTAAAACCCAAATTAAAATTAATTAACAAAATCCCACTTGCAGTTAGCCTGGGAGACATGGTAGACACAAGTACTATTGATTTCAAAATGAATGAATTCAAACTTTATACCCCGTTACAAGCAGTTGTTTAATAAAAAAAAATTAATGTTTCATTACAGAAAGATGACAAAGCTGTAACTATCCCCGACGTACGTCAGCATAATGTCAGCAATTTGTCCTCGCTTTGCTCAAAACGCTTGGAAGAAAGACTTGTGCTCGAACTGCTTCAAATCTCGCGAGGAACATATCAAATCTGTGCCCTCGACAGTTCAGAGCATTACGATAAAGAAACTAGCAGCACCCACAAGAAATGCGAAGCCCCCGAAAAGCATTATGAAGGGACTACGAATGAAACCAAAGAAAACCAAAGTCACATTTCCGAAAGAACTGACTGAAGTTATTGGCTATGGAGGCGAGTGGTCTGATAACGACACTACAACCGATGAAGAGGATAGCAGTCCGTCGATTGAGAAGGACGAGCAGGCTGGAACCGATGACGATGACGAACAGGAATTGGTACGTTTGACTAAAACTAATACAGACTTCAATACGAACAATGGCAATCTCTTGGGAGATCCTGAAGATAATATTAAGAAATCTTTTGCTGCATTGCGACTAGGAACGCCTCAAGTCGACTCAGATGGAAAGAAACAAACGTTGAAAATATCGGTGACTCCTTTTGGGGCTGGTTCAAAATTGACGGCTGCGAAAGCTAAATTTCAGCCGAAAACACAGGAAGATAGTAAAAAGGAAGATAAGCCACCATGCAACGTTCAGGATAGTCCACCGTTAGAACGGGCTATGGAGAAGTCACTACTGGAGGAGATCTCCGAGACTCTTGAGCGACAGAAAAACGAAGTTGCCAAGATTCAGTCGGATAAAAGTGGCAAAATAAAATTCGAAGTAACTTCGGATCTGGACTGCTCACTGAAGTCCAGTGCTGATCCAAAGAAGACTATCGCACGCAATCCTCCAATCACAAAGGACCAAACCAAACCAAAAATCAGTGTTTTTCAAAAATATTCAGACTCCGAAAGCAATGCCTCGGACTCAGAAAACGGCATATCAGCCTACTATGATGTGGTCGAGTCGACTGGAGGATTCAGCGATATTCCAGGCATTTACGATGAGTCGGATAGCGGAAGTAGAACTCCCGATACAAACCAATCTCTGTATTCCGCCTCGCCATATATCACATCCTACTCCATGCACGATGGTAACTACATGACAAGCAAAATAACGTCCGATGGTTTGATCGTAACGAAATGTAACTCAGATGATGCTATCGATTCTACAGGATCAAGTTTCGATGGAAGTAGCGATGACGAGGCATCCTACAATATGAATCGTAGCGAATCAGATAGTGGGATTGGAATATCAATCGGAAGTGAGTATCAATCTATTCGCAAGGATGATTCCGAGAAAAAAGTGAATGCTGCAAATTCAGACTATGAGGATATCCAGGTTGTTGGCGACAAGTCCAATAATGAGCAGGCCCAAAAAAATTTTAGCTTGGAAAAGAGCCGTGAATCAGCTGGTGAGCCGGATGGAAGTGCCGATCCTGATAGAAGTGTCGAAGCATTACCAGCTTTGCCAAAATCGCCGCCACCTTCTACCGATGTCCGACTATCTTTTTTGCACGGAATGCAGAAGAATGTAGCGTCTAAGAAACCCGAAGTACCTGCCAAACCCGCGACAACAGTCTTGAAAACATTCAAACAACGTCAGCCCACACCTGCCGAGCAGAATGTCATGTCCCAATTGCAGCAAGTGATTAAATGTCCAACTGATTTGTCTGTCGATAATAACTCAACCCTAACACGAAAGGAAGGAAGTGACTGCGCAAAGCTCTTAAAGAAAGGCCGTGCTCCCAACCCACCGCCTACATTATTCGGCGCGGAGGATAAAGAAAGTCTTTGTGACTCGCCAGACAAGGAAATGAAAGAAATAATTTACTTTGAGTCGAAATCCTTAGAAATGAAGCCTCAATCCGACGATATGAAGGAAGCCTTTAAACAACATCAATTACAATACAAAAATGATGATCAACATCTATCCATCTACACGAGAAATCCAATATTGGGAAGCAAATCCAACTCGCCCGTCATACGTGAGAAGGACAAAAGGGAACGAGCTACGGTTAATCCAAAATTCCGAAGCTTGAACACGTTCAACTCGAACCGTAAGAATCAAATCCCAAAACCGTCCACACCGGAACCTACACCACGAAAAATACTGTCCATGTCTGAGGAATGTCTGGTTGATGAAAAGAAAAAGAAAAACAAATTTTCAATTAGGAAATTCCTTCGAATGGGAGCTAGCAAGACTACCGACAACTTGCACAAGAAAGACGGAATCTATTCGGAAGTAGCGGCTTGCGACGATAATGTAATTGTCGGAAAGCCACGTCTCGTCATTATCCATCCTATCGACATCAACCAAAGCGAGGTGGAAGTTGTGAAGGACATTATGAAGCCGTTGGAAGCGTTGCCTATTGTGACGGGGAAGCCTCCAGCTCCACCTCAGCGACATAGCGAACAACACAAACCATCGAGGCCACCACCGCCAAAGAGCGCGGAACTGCGCAGGAAGCAGAAAATTGGATTCAGCATTAGTACCACGGGTTCGATGAAAACGAAATCCGATAATGTCTATGCTAACCTAGGTGAGAACCAATCCTTAAAATTACACAGAAAAAATATTAACTTTCTATGTTTTCCAAACAGGTGAAATTCGCTCAGCAATCGCTCCGCGAAAACCCGAACGTACAGCCAGCATGCGGGAGCGTGAAGCCCAACTAGAACTAGCTCGTAAGCGTCAAGGTATCGACAACTTGGATACGGTTTCTGTTTGTTCATCAAACGGAGGCAACGTTTCGTCCAATGAGATATGCGTGACGTCAACAAAAGATCTTCAAAGCTCAACCAAACCCGCTATCATAGATGTCGAACCCAAGGAAATCGTCAAACTGAACTCCTTCGAACGTCGCGATAAACTTAACTTGCAGAACAAAGTAGCAAGCAAATTGGAGCTATTCGAGAAAACGGCTGCAGCTGCAGCAATAGCTGATTGCGGTAAGCCAAAACCATCGTTGATGAACGATGGACTGAAGAATTCGGTACTCAAGATCAATAGCACAATCGACAGCTACTTGAAGGATAAGCGTGATTTTGACTCATTGTATGAGGGGGGTAAGACACCTCCGCCGACACCTGTTCGAAATGCAGATGTCGATTTTAAACGAAACTTTGACGGATCGGCCAATCGACAGCAACAACATCATCCCCGATCGAGTATCCATGATACTGCGTCGATTGTCAGCTTATCACGAAGCGAATATGGTCCAAGATTTGGTTTTAATAGCTTGGGTGAGTGTGGTGCCCTTTCCGAGGATATACTATTTTCAATTTATTCTGATCCTATCTCAACCGCAACTGAAACCTACCGACTGAATTGAGACTTGATCCAAAATCTAGCTTCGTCCACGCCACGTATTATAATAGTTTAGAAAAGGCTTAGCTAACCCGTTCAAGTAGTCAGCTTCTTACTGCATGAGTCAGATATATAATAATGCAAGTCCTTGCTATGTTTTGACAAATTTCATGAAAGTTTGCATGAAAATCCTCTACAAAGAATGTATTCGTCATATTTGCAGTTGAAAATTTCAATTTTTTTGTCTGTAGTAATTGGAACAAAAAACAAAAAATCGATATTTTGGACACTGGCCTTTTTTTAGAGAACAATAGCGCAGCGCAGATTAGAATAAATATATAAATCTTTTAAGGGTGGACAACAGTATATGCTAATAAATATTCAATTAATTAGATATTAACGAGAAAGCAATGTTTCATACAATCCAATTTTAAAAATTTTTGAGTTGTTTTTCGGCATAAGTCTGTGAACTTTCCGATTAGGATCGCTTTCCGCCCTGGCTATTGCCATTTAAGGGTATAACAATTGAAAAACTTCACTGGAAAAGCCAGTTTTCTAAATTGTATTGGATTATGGTCTGCAAGAGCTATTTCATCATCGGAGAATTGCATTGACTCATTGGAGGGTGTATTATTCGACTTCAAAACACAGCTACAGCTTAAAGGGTATTCATCGACATATTTCTATATACCAACCAGTCATGAATTTGTTTCTGCGAATTATAGTTTACCCAATTATATCCCTCAATAAGATAGTTATTGTTGAGGTGATCTTGCTATTTCACCAATTCGTCGGTCATTATGATGACGTGATGTGGTGGAGTATAGTTTGTGTTAATTTCCGGTCTATTCGCTTTTATGAATCACACAGTCTAGTGAATTTCTTTTCACTTTACAAATAAAGCGTGTTTATTTTATGTGTGCATGTTTTCAATTATCTCGCAAATTATCACCTTAGCAATTCTTTTATTTTATTAATTTTTTTTGTTGATGTTTTTATTGTTTTGATGTTTTTCTTGCAATTTTATAATGCGATTCATTCAGCAAACATTCCACGAGTTGTATCGGCTTCATATTGCGGAAGTGAAATGGGTGAATCGGACATTTACTCCCCATATAGTTTTTATGGAAGCGAGGCTGGTGGTGATGTCGCCAGTGATATACATGACGGTGTTTGGGGTGTTTCATCGGTACGTAGTGTGAAAATCGTTTGAAAATTAATAGAATTACAAATACGAAAATATTTTAACTAACTTCATTTACAGGCATCGAAAGTTCGAGTGAAAACTACAAATCGTCTCAGGATGCGGAAAGGACGAAGTGTGGTTCATAAAAGCATCGAGGATAATTACAGTGCTGTGGTCGTTGCCAATCATGAAGCCTTAGCACAGGTTTTAGAGCAGGTGAGAATATATATCATTAGAACGATGTTGTTCGTGGATTTGATTTTCGAATAGTTACGACACAAAAACTGTTTATGAAATGTGTATGCCTACTAAATAAGTAATAAAAGTCTAGATCTTTAAACGCATATATGCAAGGTAATGCGGAAAACTTTACATTAGTTTATATTAAATATTGATATAGTTGCAAGGATCAGCATATACCATGGCCTTTTATGTTCATTTTTATTAGCGACAGTCCGTATCTCTTAATTTGTTCGTTTAATTATTGTATTGTGTCGCTTTTAAATTGCTGTCTTAATTTTGTATACTACTAAATGCGTAACTAACTCGTCTTAGATAATTAAAAGTTAAAAGTAGTTAAAATCGTTTAATGTGTTTAATTTTGTTTGAATTGCTATGATAAGTTTTAATGTTTTCGGAAAATGTTATATTTTTCTTATTTTTTTATTGTGGGTATAGATTGCAGCACATATTTATATTGCAAGAGGACATATTTATATTACAAACTATTTCATGAGCTTTTTTACCTTCAATAGGTTATGTAAATTCTTTTGACTCATTATAATTTTTCCATTTCATATCATTAAGTCTGAATAAATCTGCGGTATAAATATCGCAGCATAAAAGATATGCCTGGGTGCGTTATTTCATGTGAAGCCATATGTATGTATGTGTTGCTTTCGTAACTAACGTTATACCGAAATGTGTAAAAAATGCTAAATACATTATGTTAAAGTGTAAACTAAGGAATAACAAACTGCCCGTTTCCAGCGTTAATTATAATTTAACACAATTAAATGATGCAGGCTTTGACTTTAAACAATTTCTGTGTGAAATTCCTAAGCGGTCAAGACACCCTAAACCTAACACCAATGCTGCACTTGATTGTCTTTCCTCATCGTTAAAATTAATTCCATATATTTTCTCACAATTAGAAACAGTGCTGAGTTTTATTATACTTACACAGTACAGCAAAAGAAAAGAAAGTGAAATTTAATAAGACGGCTTTGAAGGTCTCGCTGATGAAGAAGGGCGCAACTAGCTCGTTATATTGCTAAGATTGCTACAATTAAGACAAAAAATACACTGATTTAGTTTCTAGCCATCAGTAAATACCGCATATTGTTTACGATGCGGATAAAAAAAGGGCGTGTCAGTAGAATCTGCACGCATTTTAATTAATGCAATGAGAAAATGCGTTTTGAACATATTTGGTGCTTAGAAAGTCTACAAGCAAGAGTCAATATGGGCTTCTAGCGTCACTCTTGTTTCTTGTAATAAATTGTACATTTTATTTTCCCAATTTCCTGGTTGATTAAATTTAAAATATCTGGCCCAAGTAAAGATAGCCTTGAATGCATAAGATATATGCAATATGAATAATATCGCCTGAGTCATTCGAAAAGCGCAGGAAAGTAGCTGAAATAACCTTATTTATATGATATTATTAATTTTTAAAATTTAAAAAGAAAGAACTTTGAAATATTAAAAAAACAAAAAAAAAATGTACAATAGATTATGATATGTATAAGGGATTTTATCCACATTATTGACCGTTTTTGTCCTCAGCAACTGTTAGCATATTTTCTTATTTTCTTTTTCCTTTTCAGCTTCAACAATCACCAACCATACCACTTGCGCTTCGACCGCTTGCCAATTCAATGAATCTACGTTTCGAAGACTTTGCAATTATAGAAGGTTCGCAAGCATTTGTCGTGGGCAAACGAGCATTCCATGCAGCCGTCTGGGCTAACAGTCCGGTTACACTGGCACTATCGTCCGACTGCAATCAAATATCAAGCGTTAGTGGTGAACTTAATCAGCTATCGGGTGGCATATGTGGTGTTCTGAATCCGATAACAGAATTCTTCGATCTAGTGCCCAGCTATCATTTACCGCTGATGCCAAGTACGGAAGTTCGAATGCTTCAATCCACGATATCCGTTCTGCCAAGAATGCAAATGGATAGCCTACAATCGATCGGATCTATTCTAAAAAATAAATCACAACTGATGGACAAGCATGTAAACAATTTCCGAGGATCGATACCAAATCTATCGGGTGGTAATCGAGACCACGTTGTGGCTATACGAAATGTAAACTCCGTTCAAAATTTATCAACGCTCACTGAAGATATTGTTGATGATCCTTTAACTATTCCCGGAATGCCATGTTTCGATGACGTCATGTGCCGTGAGATCGGATTCATTATGCTTCAGTTGATCAATGGATTGAAGAATTTGCAGGCCAAGGCCATCGAAGAGATGCCACTGACTCTGTCCAATGTTATACTATGCAAAGAGGTGGAAAATAAAGACGTACAAGCGAGATTGTGCGTCCTTCATTGGTAATTAATACTGAATCAAATATTAAGCTTTTGGATCCGATAAAGAAAATTATTATCCTTTCAGTGTAAATCAAGATGAAGACGAACCAATGGGCACACTATGCAAGTGTGCATTCGTAGCACTCACAGACATGTTACCACTGACAAAACTAACCACAATTCTGTCCAACATTTTGCTCCAAGAACGGTCCGAATCGTTGTCAAAAGCGAAGTCGGTGCTAGAATACGTCCTATGGGGTCCATCAGATGTCGACTTGAATGGATCGACAAAGGAACGAGAATTGGCGCTACAACGGTGGTTGGATTTGGAGCGAGCGACCGTGCTACACGGATTGGTTCGAACACGCGTTGAATTGACCGTGTATGACGAGTGTCACCTCATGTTTTTGGTTCGATCGAATTCGAAAATTATGAACGAAGCAGCTAAGATAGTTTCCAGTTTTAAGAAAAACGACGATTAGATTTATTCATTTTACTTACTTATATTGTAGTAGTAACGTAAATCTATCTAAACTCTCAGTTTACATTTGTCGTTCTTCCACGTACTTCTTTTTCTATAATGTTTTGATGAAAAATACTATGATCTTGTGTGTAGTTTTGTGCCAAAATACTAGAAATTGTTTTCGAAGATAAATTTTTTTCCTACACATTTTCTCCTTTTAGTTATTATATTTATATTATTATGAAAAAAAAATTTTTTTGTTAATATTTATAAATTATTATGATTTTTTTATTTTTGGTTACAAATCATGACCACAAGGTGTTTGATGATAAACAAATAAATAATTTTTTTAAACTATCGGAAAATGATTTCTGCCTCTAAAGCATCGATAACATGTTCATCTAATCCGAAGATGTGAAAACATATTGACTATGCAATGAGACATGTTGCGCAAACAAATTAATGATAAATGAGGAGGGAGCTGATGTTTAGTACAAAAATAGAATAAGGATGATACAAAGTAATTGGATTCTTTTGTCTTTTATAAGAGTATAATTTTTTTACTTTTTTTTTCTTCACGATAAATATTTTAATGAGTAACGTTACATAAGTGCAATATGAAAGGAATCTACAAGGAGATTGGATCGGTCACGAAAAGTGAATAAGTTCAGCGGTAAGAAAAGGATAAAGAGTTATCGGAGATCACACAGGAAAACTGATGATACGTACAAGGAAAGTTAATCAAAAATATTCGCTACAATTCAATCATTTTATTGATTTTCATAATTTTATCTTCTGTATTATGTTCCCCACGACCAAATGTTATCGCTATAAAAAGGACTATATAAAAGCTTTTAGCATCTTACAAACTAAACTGTGGTCATCATATTTTCATCGATCTACATTAAATTTTGTTGTTTTTGATCAGTCTCTATAATGCGAACAAAAAACGATAAACGAAAAAACATGAAGTGCCAAACAAAAGCTGTTTTAGTTCAACGAAGTACGCTAGCCCAATTCCGAATACATATGTGACAACTATAGTTACGTTTTGTTCAATTCATTATATTAACATGTCGGTTTTATTAATATAAGACGAATACATACATCCTTAAATCTAGTTTAGCCTTATTGGTCGACGAATAGAATACATTTATAGCTTACATCTAGTTTACCCTTATTGGTCCGATTCAATCGAACATAAATATAATATTAAATTAATCATTGCACCATTTTTCACTTTACTACTTTACAATACAGACATTATATCTATTTTTCATGTCGCCATTACCTTCTATAGTTTTGCATTTTATTATATCTACATATAAGATGAATCAGTTCTTAGATGGTGTTGAGATTGAGAATATGAATTTAATTTTATTGGCAACTACATAATTCATTTTAACAGTGAATAGATTTCCGTCTTATTTAAAATATGTGAAAGGTTTCAATCATGTGTGCTACCAAACTGTCGAGTATAGCGAATCTTTTACACATCGGATATATTGATTACCGCCATAATCATATTAATGAGATAATTATAGCTAGAGAAACTCAGGGGTCGGTCATTAACTGCTAAGCCAGGTATTCTTCGATTATTTGTTATATATATAATATATTTTTTTTACTCTCTTATTCTCCGCAGATTCTCTACTGTCCCATGTGATGATCAAGTGTAAAATAGGTAGGGTGTCTTATCCTTACGGCCACACAAGTAACAAGTAAGTACTGGGAGCGTATCCATGTACTATGCGCGAACGCGAAAAAAGGGTCAAATCTAAAACATGATTTTTTGATAGACCCAATTCGTAAGAGGTGATAATGCTATCAAGCCAAATTTCGGTCAAGATTATTACATCGTAGTTAATAACAATGTCGTTTCTCCTGAAGTTATTTAGTCTTGTACGAATACCAAGGACGTTTCAGTGGTACACGGTTTACTAGAATTTCGATTAATTGACTGTTGCGTTGACGCTGCTGAAAATTTGAAAATGTCGTTTTCTTCCTTATGAAATCCTTAACGAATGTGCCAGGTTGCCAAAAATCCGATTATCCGGCATAAATTTTATACAGAGAGCAGTCATCGACAGCAATCAAACTTCGAATTTACGTAACCGTAAGTTTCGCCTAGTATTCCGTAGGAGAACCGTTTCCATCCACAATTGGTCTCAATGGTTGGTATTCTTTACGGATCTTTACTGTCCCATATATTCTGGCTATTATCTACGGTTGATAACTACACCGTCATACATATCCACACATTTCAAACCCACTGCCGAGATTTATTGCAAAGGATCGAAACGCGTCTGTGATGCCAATATTGCACTCTCTATCTCTGTATACTAGGAATGTAGTCCCTTTTAGGGAATGACCTTATCTCCATTAAAATGAACACATGTCATCCCTTTGGCCATAGAATGACAGTGTCTGACTCAAGAAAATTCACATAATATGTGAATGGATACTTAACACAAACATTTGTTACAGTCGACCTGTACTTAACTGTTCTTTAATTTAAAATAAAATATCATAACTATACCAGTACTTAACTACTCTAAATATCTTATACACAGAGGTTCACATCTCCAAGCAGAAACACATAAAATTAAAGTTTGAAAGAGTAGTATGAGTACAGTTTAGTTTTGATTGCGAGCTACGCTAATCTCTCTTATTTCTTACACAGCCCTGCAGAGGATAAGAAACCACATCTATTCTCATTCACAGATAGCAACTGCATTTTACGATAATTTCGCGCAGAAGTTCTTATTAATATAAAACGATTTCGTATGGATAAAAGATGCAAACAAATGCTCCAGAAATTCTGAAGTATTTATATTTTGCTACATCGTATCCTGCACTGACGCGCCTTCTTTCACCAATCATACAGTGAGGATTAAATTAAATCAAAAAAAAGTTGAAGGCTGCATTTCAGACGTTAATGGTGCCAAATAAATTAGATAGGTATTAAACGAATTATGATGTATTTGACGGCTACTGAAAATATGAAGGTAATTTATTACACTGGCTCAAACAACTTTTATAAGATTTGTTTAAGGAAGCACTGACGACAATCAGAAGACCCGATAGTTGCTAATAAGGAATCAGTAAGAAACTGATTTAATCTTTTAACAAATAACTGAACTATTTTTTATATATATTTTTCTTTTTTTTTGATTTTAGAGCAGATGTTGAGTTAAAGAATATTATATAATAATTTAAATTTATTGGCAACACTTAATATACTGTATCTTAACCTCCTAATCGATAAACCCTCTTCGGATGTTACCATCTTAACTTCCGAATAATAAAGACGTGACCCTCTCTTTTAAAATTAATTAAATACGTAGCTAATACTTACGGCCCACCCCCGGATTCAATAGACGACAGAAATGAGGTGTAGTCACGCGACAATCCACTTCGATATTATGTCGTTGTCGCATTGGTCATTGACGACCCGAAGACGTGATAAATTCCTCATGTTTACGAACCTGACCAGCACGAAAAAGAAATACCAATTGTACAGCAGGCATATTAATTTCATTTACAAAGAATACTTACGACATCGGCCACAATAGGCTCTTCGATTTCGAGGCCTGACAATGATTGCTCCCGCGTTAAATGAACTTCGTACGACGTTGATGGAGTTACGAAGACAACACGATGCTTTCGTGTTTGAAGAATATTCGCAATTACTAACTGTAACAATCGGAAATATTAAAGTCAACTTTAAACTTGAACTAAAGAACAAAAATCAACGTAAGAATTGGTGTATTGATTGGGGAGAGGATGAGGATCCGTCCTTATTGAGTTGATTTGGAGAGACAGCCTATGCCAGATCAGTAAAATAAAATTTAGTGAAATTTACCGTACCTTGTGTTTGTATTTGTTTAAGCTGTCTCTCGATTTGGTAATCAGCAAACTCTCGTCTGTTTCTAATTTGAAGGATACGACGAAGGCATGCGGCACCCACAGACTTACGAGTGGTGCCAACATTTTTGGCACTAATTGCAGCGATATGACCGGAGCACCTTGTCCCGATTGCATTTTATGTGTAGGCTGCGACGAAACCAAAAATAAAATGTTAATTTCGCTAAAGTGTCAAAAGACAAAGACCCTACCATTTTATCAGACGGGATGTAAAAATCGGAGACGGCAGCCGCCAAGTAGAGCATAGCTCTTTGCTCGAATGTGGTTAAGCACTCGCAGGCGGCCCTCAGCAGCCACATGTAGTCAACAACGCTTGTAAAACTAACGTACAAAATCTTCTGGCTCTCGCGGGCGTTCTTGTACTTGGACAATATTGGAGCCAAGACATCGACACTGTCCGGCTTGACGGCAATTGTCGTGCTTGGTCCACTCTCGTGCAGGTCCAACATGTCGAGAAATTGCTGACCGCTGAAGTGGCGCGTAAACGGCTCGAGTGACTTGAGCCGATACATGAAAATCACAGCATAGTCATGGTCTAGGAAGTACTCGGCGGAGGCAGAGCCACGCGTCCCTGCGCTGAAGTTATCGACAAATCGAACTGTGTTGTGTTCCAGCGGCACTGTTGTTCCTCCCGACTGTATCCCAATCAAGTTTATACAATCAGAAAATTATTATTAGGAAATATTGCACTGCGCACCCTAAACAAGGGTGCAGGTTGCAGCGGACAAAAACCACTTGTAACCCTCCTTACCGTAACGAGGACGACGTTATTTTTAATTTTGTTGTGGCGGTCACAGAACTCCTTCAGCAACGATCGATTGTCCTCAAAATCTGCTGGCGGCAGGTGTGTTGCATAGAAATCCTCCCAGTGAGTCTGAGCCATTTTATTTTCTCCCTTTGCGGGCGTCCTGGACCACAAAAAAGAGATCTTTGAACTTTTGGGTCCAAGTGTTTAGACGCTTGACCGTTGCTTTGCACTCAGATAACACGTAATTAGAGCGAAAAAGTCGTGTCGATTGTGGATCAATAGCATTTAATACTTGTGCGATTTCAATACGATAATTAACAATAACACAGGAAACTAAGCGCGAATCACAAACCGAAAAAACTCTATACTTTAAACTTGAAAGCGAATAAAGCGCATGGCAGCCTAGAATCCCTAGAACACAAAACAACACCAATCAGCTGATGCTGACTTGTGACTTCTACCGGCGTTACCATACCAGCCACACGCATTGAAACTTCAACGATTAGGCTGCGTTCGATACGTAAAACGATTTCATTTAAAAACTGCAAAATATTATTTTTCTTTGTCATTAAAACAATTTTATTATTACAGTAGATGCCGCTTATAGTAATCGCGGATAATGTTATAAGCCGCATTTTGTTATCAAAACAAGTTAGTTCCATTTTCCACAAACGAAATTCATCGCTTATTGGAATAAAAATTCGCTTTATGTTATCATTCGGGCCAGATTTCCATACAACATTACAAGTTTTGTGACTGTATTCTTAATCGCTTCTCTTTTTTCTTCATGTGAATGTGATCAAAAAGGCAAAATAAAAACAATCTCAAAATTAAAGATGATTGCTCTTGGTTTTACATTTATGTAAACACAAGACGATACATATCATAGATTACTAGGAGAAATTTCAGTCTTTTCGTAGCTTCTGAAAACTATTGATGTTGATCTCGTTCAACAGAATGAGCTCAACTTCGAGTTTTCGAGACAGTTTAATAGAAGTGGCGCGCTGAGCTGACAGACATGACCGGAGCTGGATTTAAAACGCTGTACAAGGCTGAATTTGCTAAAAAGGGAGAGAATCAGTACCACAGTAAGTGTCCTGACCAGACACTGTCTTATAATCCGGCATGCTAAAAGACGGTGATTCTTTTCAAACGGTTTTCTGTAGAAACTGCCTGAATGAGGAGGAAGAGGAAACAGTATTTAATATTCTCTATAACTTTGTAAACATTGAAGCTAGAGTTGTAAATAACACTTAATGAATAAAAAAATCAATATTAGATGCTTCGAGCAATCTATATTCAAGCGTAGGAAAATAAATGGGAAAAATGTTCCCCTTCGGCTATTGCTATCATCCGGTTAATGTTATTGCTTATGGCCGATCCCAAAGTGATTACAATAAGCGGCATCCACTGTATTATTATTTTAATGGACTGTACAATCACAGTAGCGTACGGCGATGTGGTAAAAGGAAGTGGGAATGTGGTGACAGGGTTTGAATACTATTTCCCAATGTTTCGCATTTCAACTGCGTAAACAATCCAAAAAAAGTAGTTACGCTTACACTATTGACACTCAGACTGTTGCTATATGTTATTTCAATTTTTTTCGTGTTAAATTATAATAAAATTTGAATACATCCTATACCTATTAGCGCCTACCTTCATCAAACATCTATATAATATCAACATTACGAGTATGTTGATAAATTATTATTTCCAAAATGGTATTTTAGCTATAACATCTCCTTCAGGCGCGAACGCAGGAAATTAGTTTGGGGGGGGGGGGGGGGTTTACAGACAAATTTACGCATCGCGTCTTAGTTACATTTAGTTGTGAGTTCTTAATTACATCATTTCGGGGGGGGGGGGGGGGGGGGGGGGTTTGAACCCACAACCTCCCCCCCCCCTCTGCGTTCGCGCCTGTGTCCTGTAAAACTAATTTTGAAAGTTGTTCATCGAAATTACGGCTTTGGTCAGGCTAACCCTTGTACAGACAATAACAAAGTATATCCATTTTTTCACTTTATTATATCAAAAATCTAACTTAACTATTGCAGTTTCAAAATTGTTAAAGGTTAAATCTCAAAAATGGACTTAAAAACTCGGGTTTTTTGGAAATTTTTCATTCAACTAAAATTTAGCGTTGAAATTTTCACTAATTTCCTAGCATGACCATAATGAGAATCACATTACAAGGAACAAAATATTCGTTAAGAAAAATTCGATTATCTTAACATTTCACGTTTTTTATCACGAATATGAACCATTGCATTCTTTTTGGTAATCGATTCTTTAGGATCAACAACGTCTTCTCCGTCTTCGTATTTATACTTGTATTCCAATCGTCTATCTTCAATTGCATCAATATATTGATTATATCGGTTCGAACAGTTAGAATTTTCCTTTTCCCCCTTATCCTTATCCAATAATAACTTTGTGAAAAAATCGATTCGTGTTCGTAATTTTGAAAAGTCTCGAAACTTTGGGTTTCCACATATCCAAAATATTTAGACTTACATCGTTAAATTCGTTATCGGGATTTTTTAATGTATCGCATGTTCATAAGCCACGATTGTGTGAACTATTAAAAAAGGGTAATGAAATCATTTCAATTTGATGTAAGTTCGATGGAAGACCAAGAAAATGTATATCCCTGGCCCGTTTCTACTAAATTATTTTTACTTATAAAATTCGCTCTACAAACCAAAAACAATTACAAATTATTTTTATCATATTTATTTTCATTCACTTTAAAAATTATTTAAAATTATAATATTGTATTACTAAATTCATATTTAAAAAAATATACATACATTTATTTTTTATGGATATATCACAGCCATGCGGGCATGTTTCCTTATATACTGTAATAGAAGGTCTTCGATCTGATCAAGGTAATAAGGTATACAAATTTTTAGTCAATTTCGAGGGCTTGTGATCAAATTTCTGTAACGCAGATTATAAAATTTATATGGATCACATTACTGGTATATGTACATATATATCCTAAATTTGATTTTTTAATTTAGCTACAATGATCATGTACGACTTAATTTAAAAAGCTCGATTTCATCCACTTAAATTAAAAAAATTTTAATGAATGTAACAGATAAATAAAAATAATAAATTATTTTTTGAGATCTGAAGCCCTCGATTTATACGTTGTTCAGGTGATTATTTTTTAAACGAACTTCTATTCAATTTTTGCTTCTATAACTGTTAGTTCTTAATGTCAACGATATAGAAAAAGTTTTTTAGTCAAATGGCACATATTAATTTCGTTTCAACAATTATAAATTTTAAAAAATTTACTTGTCCTGAATTATTTTGTTGATTTTGTTACAGCTGAAATGAAAAACAAAATAAAATATTTTATAAGTCGGTAGCTTGGATATTCTTCATTAATATAATTAAATACGATCTACTGTGATAGGCACAAGCAAAATTCATTGTCTCCCTCCTTTTATATATATTTTAAAAAAATGCTTTTCATTTTGCCATGACACCTGATGGCATGAAGAAGTCATAATTAACGAGTAAGAATAATCTTGTACAAGGACGAGGGCATTAGACAGGACTATAGCGATATAAGCGTGCTCCACTATTTCCAAATACATTTAAGGTGGATGCTGGCGCATCGATTGTGTAAATGAATGAATCATAAGATTAATTTCATACTCACATCAAAATGTCTAATATCGTTATTATTATAATAGTCATCTTGCGTCACTAACTGTTCCCGCATTCCGTACCGTTTTCTGCAAATAAATATTTAAGCAATTATAAGTTTGACTAAGCTTTCTTCCTGATAAATTTTTAATTGCAACTTAAACTATACTAACTCTAAATATGCTCTCCATGTTATAAGCCCTACATAAATTCCGATGCACGCAACTGCTAGAACACCCGCAAATATGGCTGTTATATGACCTTCATGTAGCCCAGGACTATTTGTTTCAATATCTTCTGCAAAAACTTCGTTAGTGCGAAGATTAGAATCTGGTTGTCGGCTTTAAAAACAGAAAAAAGATTAAATTATAAGGAAAATTTACTAAGTTAGATTTTGGCCTACTGAAAACGTTCTTCAAGTTCAACCTCTGGATCGGAAATATCACGGGGTTGAATGTCTTCTACCTGATTTTTTAAATTTTCTTCAACATCATTTGGTACCGATTCGACTCCTTCACTGTGAGCTTCTTTGATTGATAGATTCATCGAGGTGCCTGGCGTTTTCGAGGACTCCTGTGAAATTTCGTGCCCCACTATGTTTTTCCCTTCCTGAAATAAATTAAATTATATATTTAACTACAAAAAAAATTTTCTAGAATCTTAATGTATTAGGAAAGCAACTCACTTTTGTTGGAATCAATTAAAAAAAAAAAGAGAAATCATATTCAGTTGCTTCAAATATATTAAAAAATTATATTTGATAACGAAAATCATGTGCCATCCAAACAAAAGTGATTTACCTTGACTTAATTTCGATTTCATTGTTAAATTCTATTATTTAGCTTATCGACTAAATTAAATCCCGCTAAACGAACAGATACTCAATGAAAGGTCGCTTATATATAGCATTAATTTATCATACAAGGGAATAACAAAGTCAAAGACGATGTAGAAATAAATGAAAATAATTTCTCAATCTGGAACCTTCCGTCAACTAGTTTGTACTTGGAGATCATGCTACGTACTTGAGGTATACCTATGAGCCCCTAATCTTTCCGGTGATTTTTTTTCTCGATAGGTTCAAATACGCTTGTTCCTGCTTTGAACGCTTACAGGATACCGTATTCTCAGATGTATTGATGAAATATCGTCAACGAGACACAAAGGGATGTTTCTCAGATCTTACTTGACTATTATGAAGAATCTATTTATCGGCAAAGTCTTCGTCAACAGTCATTTCAGCTGTTCAGTATAGTTCCTGGTATAAGCAAGCAAAATACAACCAGTTCGATTAATGATACCTTTTAGTACAGCGAATCGTTGCGATGATGATATCCTTGAGCCTGCTGTAATCTGAAAGGCCTCGGGTTTCCTTTCCTCAATGGCTTCAGCCATTCAAACCTCGCAATGTGATTCGTGTATTGAGCAAGTATTTTTGCATTCCGTAATGGTTAATTTTCACGTCGCTTTGTTAGTAGTTGAGCATTGGCTATTGAACTTCTTTCCGAGCGCTTCAAAATTAAAAACTACGGCAAAATATTTATTATTAGAAGACAAACGTATGACAGTTTTATGATTGGTCAATTTTATCACACGACAATTTGACAATACAGACTTGCTGTATTGACGCTAACTGAATTAAAATCATAAATTGAGGCAAAGTTCAATTGCCCATATTGTTTCACTTATCAAATTGTTGATTGCCATAATATATCGTTGTTTTAAATTAATGACGCAGCGCACCTTCCCAATAATGTGGACATCATAAAGCAATATAATTTCGGTACATTAAATCTTATTTAATTTTTTTTTCTTTTAAAAGAATCGAAGACATGGTGCTATCAGGTTAAGTGATTTAAACTGAGCAATTATATGAAAAATTACAAAAGAAATACATTTACTTGTACCGGACTTGATGCGAATATTATCAATGTGTAAAATTACTTAATTGCTTCATGTTTTTATAAGAGTAATGGATAAGCGGGGATTTCATTTCAGTTTTTTCAAATGGGGTTTAAGATTTTCTTCAATGCATATAAATGAATGTGGATCGGTGTTTGGATGTGCTATATCACAAATGACGTCCCTGTGGATAAATGCAGTTCAAGTTCACATTTCATTAAAACTGTTAGATACTTTGAACGTTTTACAAAGGATTATCTAAAATTACACACTTACCCTTACTTTCGTTAATAATATTTTAATTGCAGTGTTATTATTTGGCGAAGCATCATTTAACGGTAAAATTTTGTATACTCGAGGATCCGTTGGAAAGAAAAATGGCGGTTCGACAACATGCTTTCTTTCATCACTTGTTAAAAGTTCACTAGTTAAATTTGTTTTGATGACAATATTTTCTGACACTACTTTTGGATTATCCACTGGACTTCCGCTTATGATATCTGAAAAGAAAACAACAAACATTATAAATTAGAGAATTATTAATGTCGTAAGCAAGGTGGAAATAAAACTTGTTTAATATAGTAGGAGAAGGAGAGCATCGCTGCCGCATAATTAAAGCTAATAATGCTAATGTAGAGTCAATAGAAAGATATCAATATAATAAGAAATGTGATTTTACATGCGTTTATAAAACATAATTTTGTTTAAATCGGGCTTATAATATCTCAGTAGGAACTTTAATGATTACAGAATTTTGCCGTAATTGCTATTCCTTAGTTCTGCCTATTACTTTTTCAATGCATCATCAAGTACTATCAAACGGGCATATCCTAAATTGGCGAATACTTTCCTATCTCGGGCCAGGTAAGTGCTTCCTCTTCGCTTTACAAGTAATACCTGAATTTTGAACGGAACAACGTCCGATTTGAAGATCAGCTTATCTACTTGCTTTGGAATCTTATGGAAAGAAATAATCCAGAAAGCAGTGGGCATTACCTCCGAAGCACTTGCTAATACTCTATAATTTTGGTACTTCCATCTTCATAAATAGTTCATTACCTATATACCATTCACATCATTCTCAAGAGATTGTGTAGCTGCAAGGTTTTTGTAGTTCGAATCAAATCCATTAGTTGTTCCTTCCAGTGCCTTTGAGAAAATTGAACGATTCTTAACTAGTGGCTATATGCATAATTTCTCTGCAAAGTATTCTGGTTGTCTGTAAATTACCCATTATCCAATGAAAATACTACCATGTCGGTAGTTTGAGCTGATGGGGGCGGATACCCATCAGGTGGATTGTTTAACAGGGACGTCATTTGTGGGGGGCAGGGGGGTCATCTGCCCCCCACCCCTGAATTATGTATTTTTATAGATTATATATAACATATGTATATTTATATATGAAAATATATACAAACATAACATCTTGCCCCCCCCCCCTAGAAAAAGCCGAAATGACGTCACTGTTGTTTAGCTCTACCTGCCAGATAAATCTGCTGATCATTTCTCAGTGCAAATTCTGATCCAAGGTTTTTAATTTGACTAAATTATGTGAATCTGAATTGTTGTATACAGAATGCATCACTTCCCTGCTATTTACTTCATAAAACTACTTTCTTGATGATTTTAATACAAACACAAACCACGGTAAATGAAAAAATATTGAAGTGGCTTGTTCCTCTTAATTATTATAATATGCCTAACAACCGACAAATGAGCTTTTAACCGATTATTACAATTATTTTACTTATATGAAATGAATTACAATGTTTAAATTGCAATACTTAATCCATTTTGAAAAAAAACCAAGTTATTGATGACACTATTAGGTTATTTACAATTAATTAAACTTGGAAGCAAAAAACTCAACAGCAGCAAGTTGTAAACAAAATGAGTACAATGATATTTTCAATTAGTCTATAAATAAAAATCGTTAATGACTACTGTAACTGTTTATTAACAATTTATATTTAGTCTACAATCTGAGAATTTTTTGTTTTGTTTTTAGTGATCAGAAAATAAATTACAGACTGGACAATGAACTAATTATTTTATATTGTTGAATTATTGCAAAACTTACATTTTTTGGAAACTAGACACTTGTTTTGATGTGCATGTGAGTATGTATGGGAAACATAAAATTAGTATTTAAAACCGTTCAGTTTGATATCGAAATTATACTCGTACAAGAATTTAGCCACTGTCTCGAAACATTACCGATTTATTATAAAGAGAGACTGTTCTTGATATAATCGAAAAAAACAATTTCAAAAGATTTAATAACGTTTAGGAGCCGCCGTCATTAGGCGGCATCCATCAATCGAAATTTGTAATTAGCTATTTTAATTATTACCTGTAAAAATATAAGAATACGTATAATATATCCTCATTCTCAAAAGGAAACTATAAAATTTTACATCTTGTTTGAGAAATGTTGAACCCTTAGAACCACTCTCACAGGTATCTTATAAAAGCCCGTTCCAAATGAGTTTCTTAATGACTTTTCTTGCAAAGGTATAATTAATTACAAATACACTATGACTCTAAAACTGGATATTTATTTTTAGAAAATTAAAGCATCTAATGTTAGGCATAAAGAAATTAATCACTAATGATAGTGCACTCTGGTTATTACCGTGTGCAGTAAATAAAATTGGGTGCATGATTTTATGCAGGAGGGCACTTGAATTTTGAATCTCTTTGCAAATAAATTGCAACATAAAGTTGTTTGCTGTAGCTATTGGGGCTTACGACGAGAAGAAAAAAAGCACTCACCTTGTACGAAAGTGAAGTCGTAAAGAGGTCTTGAGATATTTTTAGCCGTGAAAGGTACCTTACCTTACCGACATAATGTTGTTTCTTCAAGGTATGTATGCAGTATAGCCTTGCGGAATGCAATAATATGCACATAATATACGCGAAATATTTTTGTGATTATCTAATCAGTTTGTGCATTTAATTTTTAATGACTTTCTTATTTTTAATAATAAAGCAGTGGCGGTGCTTTCGAAATTAGTGGCTGGATCACAACAATTATTTGGCGCCACTAAGTTTAAAAAATAGATAAGTTAACTATTAAATGTATTTTCGTAAATGAATTATTACCAGTAGAAAACAATTAAAAACAAATTTAAATTCGAATATTATATATAAATTATTAAGGATATAAAGATTTTGAATAAGTCTCACCACCGAACTATTAAAACTAGCTTAAGTTAAAAATGGACTAAAACAATTTCAAATTTGAAAAATTTTACTATTAACACCGCACAATTTTATCATCATAGTAAAAATTTGTCATCATAAGTTTAAAGAAATTTGTGGATCGATTTATCTGGTTGTATTGGCTCACAAGGTTCTGCTAAATTAGATTTTTTTGAACTAGGAGCTATTTCTTATTTATATTAACTATACTATGAAAGTAAAAGTTAAGATACAAATAAATCCAATGATATTTTCGATTCCTCATTCATCTCACAAAAATTAAAACATCGGTAGAAATGAATGTGTATGTGGACTTTTGGTGGATTTCAGAATTCGATTCGATATTTCTCCATATATGGTACATACATTAAACATAATGTTAATGAAATAACTCTCCCAAAAATTCATTCTGGATTGGGTCGTGAATAATTTACAAAGTTAGGAACAGTGTAAAATATAAAAACTAACTTTGTTTAAAAAAAGAAGCAATTTTTAAAAACTGAAAATAGTAAAAAAATTATAATGTACCTCGTTAAACTACAAGAATCACTGCGTAAAAATGTTAATGCTACCCAATAATTTGTAAGAGGTCATGCTGGCTGAGCTGAGCTTGCTAAAATATAGGCTTTATAGTAAAATTTCTTTTGGTCAGCTGAATTCAATAGAAGCTATGGTAGATTTATCTCTAATTAGCTGGATCGGAGAGGTTTAAATACAGGTTTTATGTACAACTGATAAAAAAATAAATATAAGATATGTATATGGTTATATTATTATTTTTATTACTTGTGGCGCTTCGGGCCCGACTGAGCAGTTCGATAAAGGACTCAGTCCAGCCCAAAACGTCACACATAATAAAAATTAACAGCATTTTACCCGGAATACTAGCATTTCCAAGATATGAACAAATGATTATTAATTTTTACTGTTACATAGTGTAAAAAAGGAAGAAAATTAAATCATTGAAAATATACTTTTATAATAATAGGCTAGTTTAAAAATTCAAAGTATGAGAAATATGTTGGTATATAGATCATTTGATCACATCATGAAGGGCATGAACCAGCATTACTTTGGGATTATTCATAAAATAAAAGGCTGAAACAATGCAAACACATGCAAATACTGAGATAAAAACTGTGCTGAATATCGTCAACAACATCCGTCGACTTAGAAGAACCAAGCCTCATGAGCTTATGGCATAACATTTACGGGAATTTAATTATAATAATCTTCCTACAAACGCGTTTCTAAAGCAAGATACCAAAATCATTGGTCGATCATACACTGATTGGTTATGATCGAGGGAGGCGTTTTTAGTGGGTTAAAGTCCCACACTACTATGAGGTGCGTTCCTCATAGTGTCTTTCGAGATTTTCACTTACCCTTAATAATAAAAAAAAATAAAATAATTGGTTTTAAAAAAAATATTTTACATGTAATATTTAATAAAATAGGTATGTTTCAGATCCGATATGTATTAATTTAATTCGATTAAAGGAATTTGAAGGTTGTATCAATATATCTTAGGGCAACGGAACTTCGCAACAATCTTAATACTGAGAACTCTATAGAACCATGCACGCAATTAGTGGGTAATTAGAAAAAAAAAATTGAAAAATTATATGTATGTATCTAGTTTTAAAAAGACAAAGAGATAATAACTTTAGATACGAATATCTACTTATATGTAATTGCAAAGATAATTTTTCTTGTAATTACCCCTGACACGGATTGAAGAAACGTTAACATAACACAACGTATTAGCACGTAATTTACTGTCTTCAAATGCAACATATAAGTACTTCATAATACACGTACTGAAAATAAATGGGAGTTATCTTATCACTGCTAATATTTATATCTATCTTCATAAAGTTGTGTAGATAAGAGCTGATTTAAAGATTAATTAATATGAACAGCAATGTATCGTCATCGATTTACTCAGCATTTTCGGGATTAGTTTATATTTTATGACTTTAATTTCCGGATTTGTGTGAAGAAACTTTATTAAATTCATTATTGTAGTTGAAATAAACATAGAGAATAGTATAATTAAATATTATAATAACTTCTCTGAATATACATGCTTGGGAATATTTTAAGCTGGCTGCTAACATAAAAAATCAATATGGCTAGAATAAATATACATATGTACATAATATTATAAAAGACTGATTATAAATAGGATACCGATGCCTATTGAAAACGTAATTTGGTTTTCCTATTCATTTATTATATTTATTTCGGTACTCATATATACTATTGCACAGCTATACAAGAAACAATGAAACGGTGCTACGCCTATAGATCAATAAATTAGGCAATGGAATTTAATACTGGATATACTGCAACAGCTAATTATAACGTTTAAGAAAATGAGTAAATTGTAGTAATATTTTCTGATCAGATTTCGTGATCAAATAATATTCAATACTTCGACCCAGAGGCAATAAATAAATACCTCCCGACAACATACACAAGTAGATAGTGGCGACAATTATAAGAGCATTGATATCTTATATTCTTACATAAATCGAAAACTGGAAAATATAAATGAAAAAATTTAAACGTGCTCGTAATAGCGGTCTTCTTCAATTCTGCTACCAAAAAAAAACATAACCAAAAATTCTTAATACAATAGATAGTGAATATATACTGCTGAATAATCGTAATTACAGTTATATATTTTATTGCAATTTAATGTATGTATGTAATAAATATAACATATTTCAAATCGAATAGTCCAGAAGCAGTAATGAACTGAATACTATTATCTATGTATTATTTATATCTATAACTTACCAAAACATAAAAATCCAATTAATACATAAAAAACTTGGCTTATCATTTCCATGTTGTATAAATTATATATTTTCACTATATAGCACTGACAAGATAATTTACGGTATTCTTATCAACCCTTACTACACAATTTGCTAGGTAGTAAATTCAGCGATAACGTAAGAATAACTACTATACAAAATTTTTACTTATTTTTACACGTAAAATAAAACAATAACAACTTTTAATTATCACAAATTATTCACGAAAACTGGTTCTTATTTTTATGATTACGCTGGAACAGGTTTATATTTCTTACTAGCACTTATTTATCTCAACTCAAGGTAAAAAATATTATCCGCGTCACATTTATTTAACTTAATATCGAATTCCGAAAAATTTGTCACACTAATTATTTATTTAATAATATTACAGTATTCACCTGTCCGCCGTTAACGAAAACTCATCTCGAACTGATCTAGCAGGTCAAAAATTGGTCTCAATAACACCGTTAAAATGAAATAAAGAAAACAATTTTTTGTAGCTCAACCTAAGGTGAAGTCTTATCACATTTCCACCGGATTTTGATTTACCTGGTTCGGTTTATGTTAGTAGCTTGAAAAAAAATATGTTTTTGTCGTCAACTCTCGACTACTAATAGCTCGATCTTAAAATGCCAGGTATGCAAGGTGAGCTTTTTGAAGAAAAAAACATTGTGAAGAGATTTCCGTGCCTTGTTGTTGTAAGCTAACGTAACCGAACAGAAGTTCTTAACTTTAGTATACCGCCAAAAAGTCCATTTTGCGTTGTACTTACTGTAAAGTCTTTCTCTCTCTGGAAATCCAGGTGACGCATTCATAATAATTGTAATGTGTAAATGATGAATACCTGAGGAGTGCATATTAACCCGGAGTTTTGCGTCATACCTGTTAGAGTGACTCGAGGAATTTATGAATGAGTAAGTAGGGATCTTTTTTATTGTATAGTGAAATTCGGTTTTTTTATTTGGAATTCAAAGTCACAGTATTCAAATATATGCATGAATAATCGGTAGTTCACTTGATAAGAGAATATTACATATGCTTGCAATAATTCAATCGCAATGATTTGTTAGACAAGTAAGTAACAAAAATTGGAACGAAGTATCGTATGTATCAATGACCCATTTGATGACACATTAAATATAGCAAACTCAAAAACAAAAATAGTACAATACATATTATATGACCACATAATTATATCTAAATGTCGATAAAAGCAGCAAAAAAAAATTAATCATTCTAAAAGTTTAAAGTCAGCTTACATAGTGTGAATGAATGAATCCAAAATTATATGAGTGGCAGATAATTGAAAGAACATGATCAATTGTCGATTTCGAATCGAATGGACAGATATTACTTTGAGCAGAAGAAAAGCTACTAAAGGGTTATCCCAAAGACCAATGTTCTCTGTAAAAACATTTCTTATTCTATACCGAAGGCATCGTATCTATTAAAATATTTTAAGTAACTCTATTTATTTATTTCTTAGTACCCTTACCCTCTATACACATAAATTTGAAAATTCGTTTTCAGTTTCTGAAGTTATTCATAAACTCAGCGATATTTTATAACTTCTTTATTATCAGGGATGCAATTAGGAGCTAATATGGTGTTGGTTACTACAATGAAATATTTTTGCAAGTGTGACTCAGTTAATCTTCTCTAAGAAATTTACTAGTAAGGAAATACGAATTGCAAGTGAAACAAAGAAAACTACATTATTGAGGCCGTTGTTGACTTTGAAGTTTCTTTCAAACAGTATTATTAACAGCCATGCAAGGCTTATGGCTTATAGGTGAATTTTCATTTTATAAAATCTACAGTACATGTCGATGTCGTACGCAGATATAAAGTAACTTAGCTACCTAATAAAACCTGAGGTCTATTTTTTGACCTACTGTTATCTTAACTTCAAAACTAGTATCGAGGGGAACCATGGAAAACGTATTGGGTGCATATACAGCAATTTAAATCCTCTATTCAGTTAATCTTTAAAATTTTTCCTTGAACATATTACTGTGTCAGATTAACGTAAGTTTTTGCAAATAGAATGCAGATTTATCAATTGCAGATGTAAAGATTAAGATCTAATCACTGAACTATTTTTACTTCTTATTATACAACTTAATGAATTTCAATAAATCATCTATCTATCTATGTATCTATCTATCAGTTAATCTTTCACAATGTCAATATCTACATACTTATTTGGTTCTTCTCCTAATAAGTAATGCACCATAATGCTCCTTGTTGTTTGTTGTGAGAATTCTTTGTAAAATCATTAGGTACTGCCGCCTATTGAGTTCCTAAGTTTCGATAGTTTATTATGTATCGACCTACAGGTCAATCGGACCAGTCAACAAATAATATTCGGTTCCATTTCAGACTGAAAAGGAATGCAACTGAAAGTTTTCTTTTATTTTTATGCAACAGCTCAAAGAAAATCTTTACTTTTCTACATTATTTTGAACTTTAATTTATAACCTTTGAATTTATTGAATTGCCACCTCTTGCTCCAGCTTGATCTCGAAAATCTTCTATTTATGTGGATTCTCCTATTCTTCGTGATCAGAAACATTTCTTTAGAGCAAAGACTCTAGTCTAATTTGCCAATTTCATGTATGTAGGTACATATAAGCACAATAGATCAAGACTTTTTTATATTACATATAATTAAAAATATAAGAAAATACCATCAGAGAGAAACAAATATAGTGCATAGAGAAATAAAATTAATCTGGGAAGGAATAACGTAAATAAATAAATTAAATACATATTTCATCAGAATATAGCGCAAAAAATTGAAAAATTTATTAATTGTATAAAATAACTTACAAAAACTATTCAGCGAAATCCAAGACACAATTAAAATACTATAAAATGTCATGGCTTTTAACTTTGTACAAAGTAACAGAACTCTTGATTTATTAAACAAACCACAATTTCAACAAGAAATTTTTAAACTGATCCGTTTTTTATTATCCAAACTTTATTAAATATAATAGGAAATGAAAAGCTTTCTTCAAGAACAATTCGCGATAAAACTGTACCTTGTAAGGTGCGACTGTGTTTTGTAGGACTTTTCGGCGAGAAGAACGTTAAACGACTGACCAGCGTATCGTAGGAATCACATGCATGTACAAACTTTTGATATTGTAAAAGTTGCCACTCGCACGTCAGTGCCAGCAGCGAACTAAATCTCTAGAAAGACCAAATCTCCTAGAAACATATCAGCTTTGAACTAAGATTTAGTATATGCGAGACAGACACTACACAAGTTGATGAACTTTTATGATCTACATAGTCAATGTATGATCCATCCCAATCCCAAGTACAAGTGAACCTGCAGCAAGTGAACTATTTCAGGTGCATACAGTTTATACCGCGTAAGACGCCTGTACAAAAAGTGAAACCGATAAGACTTTTAGTTGGTTTCATATCCGTGCCGTTTATTAAAATATTCTGGGGATTTCTCTCGTTCAGGCGACGTAAGTTTTGCTACGCCAGTCGTTTTGTATTCATGAACTGTGTGAACTTCTCCGTTGCTATTGTTTTTATTTGCCGGTAATGTGCGACACGATCTTCTGATTTGAATAAAATAAAATAAGAAATATGTATCAGAAAAAGGATGTTGTAATAAAGGTGAATAATTCATTTTCGCATAATAATTATTTTGGTGTTAAAATGTTTTAAAATGAAAAAAAATTAAATGTTTTAATTTCCAATTTAGTTTCATAGCAAATTATTCGAGAGAGTCTTAACGTAAAATCAGATGAAAAGTATAGTTAACGCCTCATAGAGGTCGGTGAAACAATCTCATTATAGTGACGTGATACTGCGCTTACCATGCCCCCTCAAATATCCAACTTTACCCTGCGAATTATAACAGCTATCATACAAACAGTACTCAGAATGGAGTAGCAGCACGGAGTAGAATCAAAATAGAGACCATAAATATTTGAAATACACTCTTGCCTCCTACAGCGCTCTTGTCACAGTTGAGACTTAAGCACTTTCATTTCAAAATGTTTAAACAAATTTTAATTTCAATACATATAAAGGTACTCGACATTTAAAACAAAACATTTCTGTTTTATTATGATATATTTGTTTGCTCTTATTACGTGCCATGTTCTGCGTCTTATACAATGTAAGCAACAACCCAGGCGCGTAGCGTGAATCTTCGTACCGCTGGTGCAACGATACAATCGCTTCCAGGAATTTTTCGATTACTTCCTGAAATTTAGCAATCGAATATTTATTTCTGAATGAAAACTACGTTTCCATGGTTATAAAATTTACTGAATTTCATGATCGTGTTAGCCCTACGAAGTATCACGTCTGAACAACAAATCATATACGAGTACTTATGTTACATTAGAAAAATTAATTTTATGGCAAGAAATCCGACATTAAATTTCTCATTTTAAATTAAAATGCACAGATCTAATCAACCGTAATGGAGTAAATACCGTAGTGTAATATAAACTTCAATCAACCACGCGTAGTAAAATTTACAAAGTTTACATATGCCTACACATCACGTGTAAAATTCAATTATCTCCAACGGGCAGTATATGTAAGTATTATACTTTACATCTATGGAATGGGATCATCTAATAATAATATATATTAATTTTAACTAATCCGACAAATATCATAAACAGGTTATAATAATGTTATATATGTATATGAGTTTGACTATCTAGGCTGAAAACAGTAAATAATAGTAAACAGTGAACAAGTGCAATTCATGTGGAACACATATGTACATGCATGTAGTCTGTACTTACCAGTAGTTGTATAGCTGACAGTGCCGTAGTAACGGGTGCGGGGAGGGGGGAAATAAACCCTCTTGCACCGAAATGATTAGCTCACCTAGTAAGTTATAATTATACACATAATAGGACGTTTTTTTATTTGAGATGAAGTATTATAAAAGCGTTAGAAGGCTGTCCAAATACCGAATAGTTTCCAGAAAAGCATCGCAGATTTTCAAGAAATCGAAATACAATACTTCCGAAACGCTCGAACGCTAAGATATAATGCTAATTTTTCGAAAGAATCACGTCTCATATCTCAAGAACTCTTTAAAATAGAATCTTAGAATTTACACGGGAAAAATTAGAAAAGTTAGAGAAGGATGAAAAAAAAAATTCCGAGTATTATATGTCGAGAACCGCTAATAATATAAGTATACCTAAAACTTGGTATTTAGATAGAGCAAAAGTGATGGCACGTTTTAAAAATAAGACTTTGAAGAGGAGCAATATGGTACAAAGAAGGTGGAAGCAGAAGGAGAAGGTTGACTTTTTAAAAAAATACCATGTTACCCCTTTGGCAAATTTTAGGGCAATTTTTCCAAATTCTCTCACAGTTCTCCGATTTTGACAAGTGATCACTTAAATTAAAGGTGCTGGCGCCCCTTTCCAAATCCGCAAACAGATTTAAAAACTTTTAAAGTTTGCGGACAGGAGAGGCAAAAGAAGAGTCGCAAATTTTGAATATCCATGATGAAAAAAAAAAATTCCGAGTTTTATATCTCGAGAACCGCTAATGATATATAGCTAAAACTTGGAATTTAGGTAGAGCTAAAGTGATGGCACGTTTTAAAAATAAGACTTTTAAGAGCGGCAATATGGTACAGAGAAGGTGGTGTTAATTTCTGCACAACAGGAAATTTGTCTTGTAGAGCTCCATATTACATTACAATTTTTCTCCTATTCTAATATGAATATTTTTTTCTTTTATTGTAGTATATAATATCTAATAGTTTAAATTCTTTAAAAATTTTAATAATTCTAATTATAGTACCTACGTAAATTTAATTTAAACAACCGTAGGATAACCTATTAATACCATATACATGCTCTAAAGTCTGGCCTCCTCTTCTTCTATGTTGCAACAGCCTTGGCTTTTAGATGATATTCATCCGATCAGACTTGGGATATTACCGTCGACCCTTAACCCTGGTCCTGTGTTCCCAGCGAAACGAAATGAACTGTCAAATCACATTTAAAAAATGAATTTTTCGCGAAGTGAACGAAATATAAATTTTTTTTATATGGGATTTGACAGTTAATTTCGTTTCGCTCGGGAAAAGGATAGTTCAGAGTTATAATTTTGGGAATAGATATTGTTGAAAAGTAAGAAAACTGAGTACAAGGAAAAGCGTAGGACCATGTCATGAATATGATTCAAACCCACGACCTCTGGGATGATAGGCTAGCTCGGCTCACACCAGACTACCGAGTCCTGAGTCTGGTGCTTACACATGGCATAATGCATTTAAGTCTAACTAATATGCGCAGAACAAGACAAACTCATCGCAAGTCAATCGCAATAATAGCAAAATTACTCCATTGAAGTATGTACATACGCGAAAAGTACTCAACTTCGATTTTTTTAGCGGGTTTGCCGGTTTTGTGTTTATACTCTAAATCAATGTTTCCCAACGTGGGGCCTACGCCCCACAGGGGGGCAATTCGAAAATGGACTCGTCCAGAGTTTAAAAGCAACCGCCAATTGCGGTACTGTTGATTTTAAAAATATGTACCATATACCGATTTAAAGGAAACTATGCCATTTACTTTTGCTATATTACATACACACTCACTTACCCGTGCGATACTCAATTTGCTCATGTATTTGGTACTTCTTGAGTTGGAGACGTAGACGATGACGAAGTAAACTATTCGTATACGTCCTTAGTGTTTAATGATTCATTATATTCCTTTTAATTCAAAATGCGTCTAAATTTCAAATTTTCAATAGTAGGCACCCCTAAGGCTGCCAGATTGGGCTATTTCCCGCGATTTGGGCTATTTTATTTTCCAATTCGCGGGTTCGAATTTCAAAACGCTACTTATAGCTTTTTGGGCTATTCGACAAACGTAAATTGCACTATTTCGCTAGTTTGCCACAGAGACGTTTTACAAGAAAAAAATAGTAATAGAAAACTGAAATATCGGTCGTTTTTATTATTATTATTTTCTTCAGTACACTAAATACTATACATGTGGCAATGCTTAAATTTCACCGTCGACCTCGATATTATTGTAAACCTTTAAAAAAATGCGATACAAACGCGAAGTTGAAATGAAATAAATTGAATTTACTTTTATATGAATGGATAGATATACATACATATATGAAATTATTGTCCAATATGAAATACCAAATCAATGTATCCACTTTTGAAATGTTCCTGAAAGAACTTAATTTTTCTAAATCGCGTTGTTCGTCCTCGCTCAGATTGGTTACAACCCTCAAGTGAAGCAGATGTAAATAATGGCAAGGGTGAAGCTAGGTCCAAACTATGCAAATGCAACTTAAGAGCCCACCACAGTGACCTAATGACACACGGTAAAACAATGAAGCACATGGAAAAAGAGAGAGCTCTAAGTCGTAGCTTACAATCCAGTTTAACCCAATATGGTTTGTATTGTTATTACGATTTTAGGGCATGTTGTTGAAATAAGCTTGGTATTCACTTTTATTTCTGGGCAGGTTACGTCGAAGTGAATGAGGACGCGAAGACTACAGATGTGCTCCTGGCTGTCTATGTTGCAATGCATGCATATATAAATGCTGTTGACCATCTAGGCGTACTAAGAATCGTAGGAAAGGGTTCAAAATTAGAAGGCATTAGGTTACACCGAACGAAATGTTCAAAATTAATTTCAGCCGTTGTTGCGTCAGTACTTCTCATTGAACTGATAAAAGAATTATGGCATAATTGCTGACGAGGCAACAGATGTATCCGTTACAAAGTTCATGGGTCTATGCATAAGATACTTCAGCATGAGTCGCCAATCTATGGCTACGAACTTTCATGCTATTGTTGAAGTTGCACCGCCCAAAACTTGGCGACAACCTTGGTAGAATGCATTAGCGTCGCTGGCATTGATATCAAAAGGATTTCCTTCGGCACTCTACCACTAGTCGAGTTGTGCTTCTGAACATAATGGCGATTTGTCAAAAATAGACATAACACATTTTTGGGCATGTGTTCTAAATACTACAAATGCTAGAGGCGAGCAGCCGTTTAAAGACCTGGCTCTTTTTGCACTAAAAACTTTAACACTTCCTGGGGCCCTATTCTCGAGTTCATTCGACCAAGTTTCGTGCACGAATTTCATCAACTTTCGAATGACTTGAAAAGATTGCTATTCTCGAGTAGTCACACGGCGGTCGCATGCGAAACTTTTCGCATGATATGCAACGAGTGGTTTCTATCATTCGAATTAAACTTTCGTGCACGAAACTTTAGCCGTAACCATGTAAACTGTCAAACAATATTTGAAATGTTTATAAAAATTAAATTTAAATTTATAAAAAGTGAGTATACATTTTAAAGATTTTTATATTTTAAATATTTTTTTATACATATTGTTACGACTATTTTAGGGCGTCCGGCCAGCTGCTGTCGGAGTGAGTGCGGGCGGATGGGAGAACGGCAGCCGGAACGAGATCTCTCCTTGTTTGGGCGCCAGGTATTTTTTCCTTTGGTGAAAATACCAAACGTCGGAACGTCGACGGAATGGTCGGAAATCTGTGGCTAATCAGAAGAGGAAACAAACAAACAGCCAAAAACCACACGTTACGTAATTCAAATACGACCTTTATTATTTTGTGTCGTTAAACCGATACACTTTGCCTGTCGTTAGGCGACGTTATTCGACTCTACGTTAATATTAATGCTCAAGCAAACAGAAAAAAAATTCAAGGAAAAAAACGCTGACGGTCGGTGTTGGTGATCTTTCTTCTTCGGCGGTCCAGATTCGAGAGCCAGATCGTGCTCTGCCAATTTCCTTGGCTGCTCCCTCGTACAGCGCAACCTTTCCAGGGCTTGCGGCCCCGTTGATCCTGGGTGAATGCCCGTCTCGGGAGCCAGGAAGCTCGCGCGTGCCGCGCTCTTGGTTCTTTCGTTGCGTTGCGGCCATCGGTGAATCGAGGTGTCGCGCTGTAAAATACTCGGCGTCTCGTCCGCGTCGTACCACAGCAACTGTTGTTGGATTCATCGCATTTCGTTCTTCGTTCATCGTTTTTCGTTGATTGTTCGTCGTCTTTCGTTCTCCGTTCATCGTTCTTCGTTAATTGTTCGTCGGTGCTTCGTTCAATATTCTTCGTTCTACGTTACTTCAAGTTCAATTATAGATCCTACATTTATGTAATGTTACTCGTTAAAAAAAAACAATTCTTAAGAACAGTAAAAATATCATTTATTCAACAAACATTTTTTTTAAATTTTATTATAACACAACACACACGCAGCAAACAAAATAACACATCAAACAAAATAACGCAACAAACAAAATAAACCCATATAATTTTTACTGTAGTTTACTTTCCAGTAAACTCACGATGCTACTTGCAGTAACAGCAATTTTCATTTGAGCCTCGGATTGGATTTCCGTGGCAGCTGCAATTCGTTCTTGGGCCACAACTTGCCTCTCTTTTGCTGAAGCTATGCGCTCTTGAGCCTCTACTTTTCTTTCTAATAAAGACAGCTTCTTAGCATAATACTTCTCTCTAATATCGCAATCAGATTGAGACACTTTCAACATGTCATTACATTGTTGCTGCGAACGCTCTAGCCTTTTCGATGGCGCAACCATTTTTCTTTTCTCTACAATTAGGGTTGCAATATATTATTTGAAATGTATGAATAAAATTTAATGACTTACTGTTCACCTGACTGCGTTGATGTTGTTCCTCCATATATTCTATTTCCTCATATTCCTTGTGGAGGCTTGCATGCTTAGTACCATTTTCTACGAGAATTATGTCACCACCTTCATTATCATCAATATCATCACTCTGTAATATGGTGCGTTAGATTAAATAGCACGAAAGCATACGATAAAAGTGGAATGATGATACTCAAATTGACTTACAAATTCGACAATTGACTCAAAAGTCGTTTGATCACCGGTAACTGCTGTAGCGTCGAGCATGTTTGCTATCCTGTTGCTTGTTGCATCCAAACTTACGACACTTTGTCGTCCTCCACCCGTGGTTCGAATATCTTTAAGAATGCCCGCTTGCCACAATTTTGTTTTGTTTTTCATGTCCTGCTAAGTCTGTAAATTACATAAATAATTATCTTGATTGCTTGTTTATAATGAATAATCATACCTTGCGCCATTGCTTCCAATCCTTTTTTGCACCAGGAATACTATTTAAAACATCCGAAACGATACCCCAAACTTGTTTGCGTTTGCATGGGTAAATTCCGCATTGAATCTACCTTTAATTAATTTTGGATTACTTTCCAAAAATTCTATTAATATCGTTTTCTCCTCCCGACTAATATTACCAACCCGTTTTGATCCATTTTTTCAAGTTTGAAACTAACGGATTTCTGTTCTGAAGTGTTTTACTTGTTAGTGGTCACAGTGGCTTACCAAATTCACGTTAAATAGCAAAAAACTTGTCTGGCAATACTACTTCCAATTCGTGTACGACCATTCGAATGAAAAAGTTTCGCATGACATTCAAGAATACCAATTTTTATGGGAGTTGGTTCGTGTACGAAACTTATCATTCGAATTGATCGTATGCGACCAAAATTCGAATGAACTCGAGAATAGGGCCCCTGTTAGTAATGCAGTAGTGGAGCTTGTGTTTAGCAGCGCAATCGAATGCAACTTCAAATGCTAGATTCTCTCTTACGGCTTCGGGTACACTTAAAGGTACTTATATTCTTGCATAAGCCCGAATTTTCGTCGCGTCTTGAAATATATCACAAAATCTTTTGTCACAAAATTTGACAGGTTACAGACACGTGTTGCAAAAATTTCACTCCCTCCAAAGATATGTTGAACCGCTTCAATTCAATAATGTATGACGATAATCGAGAGCCGGCTTCATCTTCTTTAGACAGTTTCCGTGATTTAAGCGAAGACGATTATGAAGCAATTAGATTATTAAGTGTTGATGCTGCATTTTGTAACTTAAACAAATAAATTTATCATTCATAAAAGCACGATCTTATTTTTTCTGATAACCCAGGCGCCAGTAAAATTTTCGGTGCAAATTTATAGAAGAAAATAATAGATTTAGATTATGTTATGGAATTATTAAAATTATTAATTATTAAAATTATATTTCAAATATAATTCAAGCCCTTGGAGCAACAAGGGTTTAACTCATTTTCCCAAAAACATGAGAAAACGTTACTTTTCTGGCCCCTTATTGCATTAAAATTATTTTATTCTTTTTTATATGATTTTATTAAAATTCTTAAGAATATTATAAAATCGTAAGGGGTTAACTGTATCAGCTGAATTTCATCCGAATCCAATCAAGAGTCAGTAAGTCAAGCCCTCTCATGCTATTAAAAAATGAGTTGACCCCTTATTACACCAAGGGCTTCATATTCTATTATTGTTATAAATATTTTCTTCAAATAAGAGTTTTGAAATGATGATAAATACAAATTGATGTATCCACACAAATATCATATTAACATTACATTGTTTCTTAAAAATTCACAGTTCTTCGTCGAAGTCGCAACTGTATTCAACACATTAAACTGCTACTGTAAAATTGCAAAGTTGGGCACTGTATTCGGGCTATAATTCTTCTTGCTGGTTTTGGGCTATAATTCTTCTTGCGGGTTTTGGGCTATTTCTATAGCTCACGCGGCGGGTTCTCCAGCCAACTATCTGGCAACCTTAGGCACCCAAGTACCTTTCCGGCCTGATTAGGGTGTAGAAAAACTAAATCGGGTTTTCTCTAGGAAAAACCCTAAAAAACAATTACAGGTATGAAATAATAAATAAAGCAGAAAGTTGTTTAGAGATGTCCAAAAATATCAGGTATCTTAAAAATAATGTTTTGGTAAATAATATTCAGTCTTCATTCTATCGCAGCACGGAGATGAACTTGTTTGTCTTTTAAAATTTGTACCATGGCTCAAATTTTCTCGTGTTGTCAATCTTAACACATACTTCACTTTTTGTTTTTAATTGATCTTATACATATTTATATTCTTCAGCCCATCGTAAAAAAATTTGTCAATATTCCGAGGAATATTTATAATTTGGTTTCATACCCGCTGCTCACGACGAAAGGTCACCTTTTTGTCTTTCATGCCAACAATGCTTGACCAACGAATCAATGAAACAGGGTCGTCTCCAGGCGCATTTGAAGGTGAAACATAGTGCTCATATTAATTCAAATTTGAAGTACTTTCAAACTTTTGAAAAGAGAGCAACTTTAAAGTCTCTATTTACTGCTCATACTGCAACTGTCAACCGTACTTTCGAGGCTAGCTACCAAATTTCCTTACTCATCTCTAAATCTGGGAAAAAAATCATACTATAGGAGAGAATTTAATCAAACCATCAATTTCAGTATTTCTGAAAACAGTTATGGAATAACCAGGAGGCTATTTGGAACGTTATTTTTTAGGTTGTCAGTCGCATAGTAACCTACACTGCATCTCAGCATTAAACACGTTTCGGACTTCTACCCATAAAATAATAAAGTTGCGCCCAGACTGTTGGCAGATTTTTTTAAGGTTTCATTACATTTATTGAATTATGTCAGAAACATATTCTCAAGAAAAATTTTGAAAAGTTTCATTGGCTCCAAAAATGTGAAGTGACTGATACCGCTGTACTTGTTATTGCCGATCATCTGAAAATTCTGTCAGCTGATTTAACAGAAAGATTTTCTGATTTGAAAAAAATTGATTTTCTAAGTTGGATGATGCAGCCAATGTTAGTGGATTTGTCCGATATTTCAAATATCCTGTATCAAGAAGAACTTGCAGAAATGCAAAATGATGAGACAGTTAAAACTTTATTTAATATAAAAGGAGTGATGGCATGGTTTTGTGAGAAAACAGAAATGAAATTTCCAAATTCAACCAAATGTGCAAGAAAACTATTGCTACCATTTACATCTCCATATTTAGCTGAATGTGGATTTAGTGCCATAAATGATATGCTGCTAAAAAAAAGAAGAATCTCTTTACATCTAGCATCAAGCGCAAGGATCTCACTAAATTTAAATAATTACTAATAATTAATATAACATAAAAAAAATTTCATTAAAATTATTTTGTAATTGAATTTTAGTTCTCCAATATATGTACGTTTTTAAAATTTACTAACTGCGTTTTCTAAACAATTTCCTAGTAATTTCTTTCTAAAACCTATAATTTAAGTTTCTTCACTGAATTTTTGAATATTAAAAATTATGTACCATATATGTTACAGGGGGGCATAATAATTTTTGAAAGGTGAGGCATGGCACAAAAAAGGTTGGGAAACACTGCTCTAGATGAAATCATATAGAGTATTATAAGTTTAATCCAGCCCAAAAGTTTGTAACGCATAGAACCAAGCCTCGGACGAAAAAAAATTATGTATTATTTTTTGTTTATTTGTGGCCAAAAACCTCAAATCCGCCTGACATCCGTCCGTCCGTCCGTCCGTCTGTCCGTGAACACGATAACTCAAGAACGCCTTCACCTAGCATCTTGAAATTTTGAATCTGGATGTTTGGTTGAATTTGTAAGGCTAAGTTCGTTAACGGGTAGAATCGTCCCACTCCTTCGGGTAGCTGCCATACAAAATGTCCTTAAAACACGTGTTCACGAATATTGACCAATAACTTCGGAACGCCTAAAGCTACGACTTTGAAATTTTGTATGTGTTACTTTTTCAATAGTTTGAGCTAAATGTATGATTATGAAGAAAATCCTATTAGTCCTTCGTGTAGCTGCCATACAAATATCCTGTCAAAACGTCTTCACTTAATTTATGGAACTTATTATAACTCAAGTAATCTTAAAGCTATGAATTGGAAATTTTGTACAAATTAGTTTTGAGTAAAAACGAAGTTCGAGTTTACTAATCAGCAAAATCCTTTTACTCCTTCTGGTAGCTGCCATACAAAATGTCCTTAAGACACGTGTTCAACAATATTTTTCGATAACTTTTGAACGCTTCAAGCTACGAATTTCAAATTTTGTACACTTTCATTTTTAAATGGTTCCAAGGAAAAGGATTAATATGTAAAAAATCGAGTGCGTCCTTCCTGCACCTCCCATGTGAAAGTCCTTCAAAAAGGAAATTTTTTTTCGATGACTTACCCAGTTCAAGATATGAAATTAAACACTGAATATTGTCTTTTAGGTTTGAGTAGCAATCTAATGGCAGTCCTTAATAAAGGACATATAACATGCACACACGTAATTCTACTTTATCCCCAACTACAATATAAATCGGAGCTCAGTATTCATCTAGAGTATTATACGATTGGCTTGCAGCCCATCGTGACTGCAGTATGTTTTTTTATGTTCTTACGCAACCGAGGCTATTATTTTTTTATGATATTCAAATTAAAAATCAGATCGAGATAAATGTCGAATCTACTTACTAGCTGAACGGGTTGCACAAAATACTAAATACACATACACACCTACAATTATTATATGATTTGACTGTAATAACTCTAATTATTGTAGATTGCAAAAAATATATTGCGATTACACGTTTATATATAATACTTTCCAATTTTTTTCAATTTTGGGGATTTTCAAATGTATCTACATTAGTTGGTACTGGTATCTCTACAGAATAAAAATGCTAAGCAAACTTATCATTGTATTCTTCACACTTTTTCCAATTTTTTATATAGTAACTTGTGAAGTATGTGCGTTAGATTTCATAATAATAAATGTAAGAGGTAACTAATTAAAAAACTACTTAACTTTTAAGCAAAAAAATATCTTACGGATCTGTAAAATCGAATGCAACTTCTCAACGGCTTTCATTGCAAATAATTATACTTGTGAAGTTGTAGCATTATCGCGTACACGAAACGCAATAAATATCGAAAGTCATCTTCTGGAACCTATTGATAATATTCTGGTAAAACCGTATTTTCATTTTATTTTCATTTCATTCTTTTAATGAAATTCTTTTTACAGGTTAACATGGAACTCTTTAAGAAAAGCAATGCTAAATATTTACATTTCATGGTAAACGTTACTGGAAATTTTTGTAACTATTTTCAGGATTCTGGTCGTAAACCATTTTATGCTACATTCGTGATAGGCTGGATTCAAAAATTTTCAAACATTAACCATAGCTGCCCGTATTCGGTAAAGTCAAAAAAAGATGTCTTTATAATATATTACAATTTAAAATTTGTTAAAGGGCATGATTTTTACCAAGAATTTGGAACCACGTTCGGAAAACATTCCGAATTTTGCACCTTCCGGTGACTTCCGAGTGGACTTTCATATTTATAGAGAAACATTTTCGAACTGGGTCGGAACAATTCGAGGCTATGGAACTCTGCAAGTTATCAAGGTTTAATTACTTTCATTTCGAAATTTTGTGTATTCGTTTTCCGGCACAACTTCTTGGTGTGGTAGTGTGTAATAATAAATAAATCTATTTCTAAGAAAATAGTAAATATTGGTAGACTGGGTTCTTGTTTTGTCAATAATAAAATAGAAATGAAAATACAGCATATTAAAAAAGCATTTAAAAAATAATTTTTTTTTGTTTCATCTTCAACTTAATAGCAAGAAGTTGTTAAATAATACTTCCCTGAAACTTTTCAAGAAGCGATTTTAGGGGTTTCATTATATATAAAAAAAAAGCTTGTTTCTTGAACATATGAGATTTAATTCATAGAATGGAATTAATTTGGTAAGCTCACATGTATGTTCTATACTCTATTCGAATATTCCATGCATACCATCGAATGTAAAGGGTGTTTTTTTAGGTGCATGAGAACTATCGATATCGATAACTGTGGTTTGACAGCTGAGAATGTCAAACTGTGTTGACATTTCTGTTCAGTAAGGTTTGGCAAGTCATCATGAATCGTTTAACGCCAGAACAACGCTTCCAAATTGTGGAAATTTACTTTGAAAAAAATAAATCTGTTCGCGAAGTAGAGCACTTCGTCCATTTTATCGAAAAATTTTGTTTAGTGATGAAGCTCATTTCTGGTTAAATGGCTACGTCAGTAAACAAAATTGCCGTATATGGAGCGCAGACAATCCTCACGCCGTTAACGAATCACCATTACATCCATTAAAATTGACTGTTTGGTGCGGTTTACACGCTGGCGGCATTATCGGTCCTTATTTCTTTTGAAAGAGCTGCCATTACGGTGAATGGCCAGCACTATCGAGCCATGCTGACTGAATTTTTGTTTCCAAAAATTAATCAGCTAAACATCGCCGACATTTGGTTCCAACAAGACGACGCAACTTGCAAATCAATCGATTTATTGAAAAATTAATTTGGTGACAACTTGATTTCCAGAAGTGGTTCTGTTAACTGGCCCCATCGTTCGTGCGATTTAACGCCTTTGGATTACTTTTTATGGGGCTACATTAAGTCATGCGTTTATACCGACAAACCAGCAACTCTTCAAGCCACTATTGACGTCATACGGCCAGATTTATTGGAAAAAGTAGTCAAAAATTGGACTGATCGAATGGACCATGTAACTCGTAGCCGCGGCGGACATATGACGGAAATCATATTTAAAACATAAATGCCATGAAATTATCTACCAGAATATAATAAAAAAATTTCATTCCAACAATATTTCTGTCTTGTATTATAATTTTAAGTTCTCATGCACCTAAAAAAACACCCTATACTTAAGATCTGGTGAATCCAGGAGATGCATTATATAAGCACTTAAGCAGTACGGGCTCACACTAGATTAGTATCATGAATTGGGGATCTGCGAGTTCGAATATGCATGACCAGGATAATGAATTTTTCAGATAATTACATTTATGAGTTTGCCTAAAAAAGTTCACACCCACAAAATATTGTAGTGGAAAGTCAAAGGGTTCTCGAGTGAAATAGGAAACCATTTGACGACCGAAGTATTAGGCGGAAATATCTTTATTACCTTTTTTAAACTCTAAAATTTATGGATAAATTTTTTTCATTTTAAATACGTTTTTATTAACTCGTTTTCTTCTCTGTTCGATACTAATTTTGCAATTGATTTTAAACTAACTTCTCGATGAGCTATATACTTGAAACTTTAAACATGGGTCAGAACTGGATGACAATGCAATATTAACTCGACTTTTGGGGGAAAACGAACTAAAAAACATACTGCAGTCACGATCGGCTGCAAGCCAATCGTATAATACTCTAGATGAATACTGAACTCCGATTTATATTGTAGTTGGGGATAAAGTAGAATTACGTGTGTGCATGTTGTATGTCCTTTATTAAGGACTCCCATTTGATTGCTACCCAAAACTAAAAGACAATATTCTGTGTTTAATTTCATATCTTGAACTGGGTAAGTCATCGAAAAAAAATTTCCTTTTTGAAGGACTTTCACATGGGAGGTGCAGGAAGGACTCACTCGATTTTTTACAAATTTATTCTTTTCCTTGGAACCATCTAAACATGAATGTGTACAAAATTTCAAATTCGTAGCTTGAAGCGTTCAAAAGTTATCGAAAAATATTGTTGAACACGTGTCTTAAGGACATTTTGTATGGCACCTACCAGAAGGAGTAAAAGGATTTCGCTGATTAGTAAACTCAAACTTTGTTTTTACTCAAAACTAATTTGTACAAAATTTCCAATTCATAGCTAAAAGATTACTTGAGTTATAGTAAGTTCCGTAAATTAAGTGAAGACGTTTTGACAGTATATTGGTATGGTAGCTACACGAAGGACTAATAGGATTTTCTTCATAATCATACATTTAGCTTGAATTATTGGAAAAATAACACATACAAAATTTCAAGTTCATAGCTTAAACCCTTCTGAAGTTATCGGCCAATATTCATAAACACGTGTTTTAAGGACATTTTGTATGGCAGCTACCAGAAGGAGTAGAAGGATTTCGCTGACTAGTAAAGTCAAACTTCCTTTTCACTCAAAACTAATTTGTACAAAATTTCGAATTCGTAGCTGAAAGATTACATGAGTTATAGTGAGTTTCGTAAATTAAATGAATACATTTTGACAGTATATTGGTATGGCAGCTACACGAAGGACTAACAGGATTTTCTTCATAATCATATATTTATCTCCAACTATTGGAAAAATAACACATACAAAATTTCAATGTCGTAGCTTAAACCCTTCTAAAGTTATCGACCAATATTCTTGAACACGTGTTTTAAGGACATTTTGTATGGCAGCTACCAGAAGGAGTAGGACGATTTTGCCCGTTAACGAACTTAGCCTTACAAATTCAACCAAACATCCAGATTCAAAATTTCAAGATCCTAGGTGAAGGCGTTCTTGAGTTATCGTGCTAACGGACAGACGGACGGACGTCAAGCGGATTTGAGGTTTTTGGCCACAAATAAACAAAAAATAATATATAACTTTTTTTCGTCCGAGGCTTGGTTCTATGCGTTACAAACTTTTGGGCTGGATTAAACTTATAATACTCTATATGATTTCATCTAGAGTATAAATATAATATAAATTTTCCTAGCCCAATACAGATTTCAAACCCCATACAGATAGTCCTGAAAAACGGGGGGTGCAAGATAATGGTAAGGAGAGTAGAGAGTAGTTGCCGCCTTTAGTTTAGTTTTAAAAACATGTTTTTTCATTAAAAAATTTATTTAAATATGTTTTGTCAATTCTATTTATTTTTAGAATAATAAAATAAAATAAGTAATTAGAAAAGTTGTATACATAGTAACGCAATGAAATTTGAACATATGCATGGAGGCAGCATATTTAATGGTTTTGAAAAGTAAATATTAAAAAGAAATCTGTAACCTATGAAATATGATACCACAAGATGGTCTAACCTATCTAAGAAATATATTCGCAGAGGACAGGTCATGTTCAGCGTATCTTCGACGAGAGCAAGGTCAGATCCAGATACCTTTCGGTATTAATTCCGACTCTTATTATTTTCAATGAGTTACGAAAAAAACCCAATGCTCATACAATTGTAATTTCGTCACAGTAAATTTTGATTCTAATGACCGAAGCTAATTATTCATGATTATAAGAAATTTTCCGAGGTATTAAAATTGAATTTGAAATATAATTTTTTTCTACATATTTGACGGTTTTTAAATGGATCTGTTTAGTTGCTACCCATCATATCTACGGAACAAATATGTCAAAGCAGATTGTTGCATTTTTCATTTTCTTTGCATTTTTATACATTGCAACCTGTGATGTGAGTATTCGTATATCATTTTTCACATAATTCGAGATATTTATCATACTGAATTTATTTTTTATATTACCGAAAAAATTTAAAGCACAAAAACATCTTGCGGCTCTGTAAAATAGAATGTAACTTCTCAACGGTATATATTGCAAGTAATTATAGTTGTAAAGTGTTGCCGTTAACCAGGACTAGAACTGCAATAACTGCTGAAGCCTATGTTCACTATCCTGTTGAAGATATTCTGGTAAAACTATAAAATTTTTAATTCAATGTCACATATTTTAACGAAACTTCGTTTGTATAACCAGGTCAACATGGAAATTTTCAAAAAAAACAGCATTATGTATTTACCATTTATGGTGAACGTAACCGTTAATATTTGTAAATATTTAAGAGGTGGTAATCGTCAATCATTTTATGCTTCTTTTATGATGGGTTGGGTTCAAAAATATTCGAATATTAACCATAGCTGCCCATATTCGGTAAGATTAACTAATTAATTACTAATTAGTTAACTAATTAATTAGCTAATTTGTTCTAAAATATCTGTTATACATTTTAGGGTGGTGTTTTTGCCAGAAATTTGGAACCATTTGCTGATAAGATTCCGGCTTTTGCACCTGCCGGTGACTACCGATTGGATCTTCATATTTATGAAAAAACGTTTTCCAAATGGGTAGGAACAATTCGAGGCTATGGAACCATGCGAGTGAAACCGTTTCTTAAGCAGGATTTGCTTTAAGTTTGATATCTTGTTGTTGCCTATCAAATAATTTCTTAGCGGGGTTTTAGTTAGTAACATGGATATAAATAAAAATATAAATATAATTACGATTTCGTCACGTATCACATAAACCTGTATAGTTGAAATTTAGTTGGGTTCAAGAAGCGTTTCTTGGAAGAGTGTCAAGCACAAAACACTATAATGCAGTAATAAAATACAATACAAGAAAATTAAAAAAAATATTTTTAATTCATAATTTCTATCTGGAACACACTCTTCTAACTCTTACCAATTACAACCCAAAAGAAATTGAGATCTTTCTCGAAAAAACATTTTCTGCGAGTGTTCTTCCAATCGACTTATTCTTAATATTCATGTTCAATACATTGAACAATCTGAATAAAGGCAATTCAGGATCAGTTAATTTTTATAAGATTAAGTTTCAGTTAACCAGTAGCATATGCCGACGAAATAAATATACTTGCAAGAACCCTGGAGAGTGGCAAAGAAATATTTGTAAACCTTGACTCGGTAGCAAGGGAAGTTGGACTACGTATTAACGAAAACAAAACCAAAATCATGACACAAACTAGGAAAAACACGCCAAAAATATTACAGTAGGAGACTTTAACCTAGAAAACGTAGACAACTTTGTATATCTCGGGGCAAATATATCAAAGGATGGAAGCGAACCCATTGAAATTAAAAGAAGAATAATGATGGCAAATAAGACGTATTATTCGGTACTCCCAATAATTAAAAACAAAAATGTGCATAGGAAAACATTAAGCATTGCAACACTATACAAAACAATTCTGTGGTAAAAAGCGATAACAGCTTAAGTCGAGAAAATAATCAGGCAGTTACGTGTATCAAAATTGATAAATAAAATAATAAAAAATATATTAGGAGATCTTATTTTATTGAATTTAGTAATACAACACAATAATAATATATTATATGAGACAAAAATCTATCAAACAATGGCAATTTCATTTAAAAAAATCTGCCAACAGTCTGGGCGCAACTTTATTATTTTATGGGTAGAAGTCCGAAACGTGTTTAATGATGAGATGCGGTGTAGGTTACTATGCGACTGACAACCTAAAAAATAACGTTCCAAGTAGCCTCCTGGTTATTATTTAAAATAAAAGCCGACTGAAACGTACTTATTTGTGTTTTATGAAATGATTGTCATGTATAATACATGAAGTGAATTGAATTAGTATTTCTAGTCTAGTCTTTTCAAAATTCCCGTTTAATGGCTGGCAAAAGGAGGAACTAAACACCCTTCATTTTTCGGATTGGATTGAATCGAAAACATTGTAAATGTGTTCGCAGGATGAAATTGGTTTGTGTAACTGTGAAGAATGGAAAACTACTAATTGCATATCTCTAGAGTCTTGAACTACTTAGTATTGATCTAAGAGTGACACTACTAACTAATATGAGATGGTGTGCGATGTTATGAGATCCACTTATTAAAAGATTTTACTACTATTTTATTTTTATTAATAAATATAATGGATAATACTAGCTGTCCCCCGCTCATATACATAAATTGCAATGTATTTGCCACTCTACGGAAAAAATACTGTGAAATCGTAAAGATTTCCATTACGTTAATTTTAGATAAAAAAACGCATAAAAGATATATGGATGATACCACATAAATATGTATTTTCAAATACCGAAGTTCATCATATTCTCGTCAGTCGTTTTTCGGTGATGTTCGAATAGATTCCACAGTCAGATCATTTTAAATCAAATATCGCAAAAATTTCCGATCACCTTAGGAAAAAAGACATAAAACGGAAATCACTTTTCCCTCCTTATAACCAATTTGTCGATAGGTCGGAAATTAAAGGACAATTTCATACAGTGCAATGATATGCACTACAATATCATAAAAGAAAATTTCTAGGAATTTGGATTTTGATTGATAATATTAAACAAAGTCCGTCTGTCGGTACGAATACGTCGTACGAATATTTTAGTCGTACGACGAATTCATTTTTCTTTTTATTATTAATTAAAACTACAAATCCCTAGAGATTTTCTTTCACGATATTCTTGAAAATGTTATAATTTACGATCATAACTGATTTTTCAATAACTTGTTGTGAACGGAGGCCTTGGAGTGGTTATTTCGACTTAAAAAAGTCAAAATAACCGAAGGGAAGGTTGGGATTGGGAAACAGGGGTCCAATTCCACCTACGTCCGAATTGGTGGCTGAAGTGCAAACTGGAGCGACGTGCTTGCTGGCTTCCGGGCTAGCTGCGGCTGTGGGGGGGGTACGTTGTTTGCACCTCAGACCATAAAACCTATGGCCTGTACAACAAAAATTTCACGCCGACTTACCCAGGTGATAAAATTGGGATAAGATTCCCAATCGGTCATGAGAGACCGAAAAAACTCCCTTTAACTCGACTGGCGCTGCTGTTGTGCGCCGTCTAGCCCACCCTACCGTAGCCATATCTGTCCTCAAAAGAATTTAAACCGTATGGCCCCTAAAGAGAGGAATGAGGGGGCGGAAGGTCTTCAAACGAGAAGATCCATCCTAATGGCCGTCTTAATTAGCCATTTATACTAAATAAACTATATATCTATATAAATAAAACGAAACGAAAGAAATAAAAACCCATAATTTAATAAAAGAAATTACCTTTTTGTTTCTGCATGTAATTCAATTATTTTCTTTTTTATATTTAATGCTTATTGCAATTTTTATTTATATTTCAGTCCGTGTCAATTTCTGTCCCTGTGTTGTCTGTCATATTTTTGTATTTTAATTAAATTCATTATGATGGTATTTTCTTTATTTATTTCATTTTTATTTTATTTTATGATTTTTATTTATTTATTTGTTTCAGTGGTCGAAGACTTCTGCGAGTCACTTTACTCTATTTGGTGTTGAAGCCTTGGCTTTCGCGCTCCGCTCTATTTTATTTTTCCTGAGATTTTTCTCAATGGGAACAATTCCGTCCATTCTTCCACTTTTTACTTTTACTCTTTACTTTTTCCGATTCACATTTTCTTTCTTTTTTTTTCCTTTCTATTGCTAGATTTCATCCGCGCATCGAACTTAACTTCTAAAAACTATTTTATTTTTTTGCCCGTGCACTAAAATTAAACTTCCTTCGGCCCGCAAAAAAAACTTAACTTCACTTTATTTTCCTCATTTCTTATTTTTATTTTTAATTTATCTCTAATTATTTTTATTCCGAACGCGCGCCAAAATCTTAACCTAACCTCCTACTTGCTAGCTGTCAGAAAACTCTCCCAGAAATAAACCCAACCACCATTGAACTAACTTTTTTGTGTCGAATTGGTGTGGATCACAGTAATGCCAACTGCATTAATTGATCCACACCAATTCTCACAGATGACACTACAAACTAAAGATTTCACATAGGTCTAAAAAAGAAAAATCGTATCGGAAAATTCGTTCGGTCGCGTGCAATGTGTACAGCGCCTTAGGGCCGTTCTTACGATGTTCAGTTACGTTCTAACTGGGACTTTAACTGACAGATTTGCATACAAAACTTCCAGTTAAAGTTCCAGTTAGAGTTTAACTGACGATCGTAATAATGGCCCTTAGTCGCTTCAACAAATTTAGAGTCATTCTCATTTCAGAAATGGGGAACGATTTGCTGAAAATATATCGACTTTTGCACCAGACTTACCTTTATGAAAAGACTTCCGTGAGTCAAAGTCGAAATGTAATACTGGTTGTTTCAAGACAAGAAAGTTATGTATTTCGAAAGTTAATTTTATCACTAAAATAGCCTCTCAAAAGTTTTTCTTCAAATTACTTTTCTAGTACATCTCAACCGAATTTCAACTTTCTTGCATAAGCCGTTCACTATTAAAATTGATATTTTTAGCCAATTCTGAAGCTTTCGAGATATAAAAATCAGAATTTGTTGCTTTTCGTAATTTCTTTGCGAGATATCGCAATCCAAACTTTTTAACTCCCTGTCTCTGCAATCCATAGCGCTAACAGTATGCGGATGCGGGAAGTATAATAAGGAAGTAATTTTTTAGGTAGGTTGCTACGAGTATCTACCGAGGTTGGGGTTGTCGAAATTCATCGCAGAAAGAGTGTTTAAATCTCAAGAGCCCGTTTATAAATTAGCTTGGAATTTGTGCTGCAAGTATACCAGTTATACCGCTTTTGGGTTCGCTTTTTCTTCTAAAGGGGGGCCTGAAAGAGAAGGCAGGCGGTGGTGCCTAAATATAGGCTAAAAATGAAATTCCGACACTAATCATCATTAACGTATCGCTTTGGTTCAAAAATTATATAATAACTTTTTCTATTTACTAACCGAAACTAATAACTCCAATTTTATAAAAGATTTCCGATAACAAAATTGATAATAAGGATAATATCTGAAAATGGGTATAAATATTCGAATCATTTCTATCGGATCTGATTAGTTTCTTACTATCACAAACTGTGTAATCAAAATGGAACAGAAGTTTCTCATAACATTGTTACTTTTCTTTGGATTTTTTTACATAGTAACTTGTGATGTAAGTGATTTTACAGAATTTGTTATATGTTACGGAATTCTTACTGCTTACAAAAGTACTTAATTTCTAGCACAAAAACATCTTACGACTGTGCAAAATCGAATGTATAGTTACCGAAATTATTGCAAGTAATTACAGTTGTAAAGTAAAAGCACTGACCCGTACTAGAACAGTTATAAATGCTGAGGGCTATATTCTTCGACCTGTGGATGACATATTGGTAAAAATTACTTTTCATTAAATAATATCCATAAAATTAGTATAATAATATCCATAAATTCACAAAAATTCTATGTTTAACAGGTTAACATGCAAATATTTAAGAAAAACAGCGTAAAATATTTACCCTTCCTGGTAAATGTTACTGTGAATATTTGCAAATTTCTGGAAGGCAATCGTCAATCATTTTACGCGACTTTTATGATGGGCTGGGTTCAAAGATACTCGAATGCTAACCACACCTGCCCGTATTCGGTTAGATAAAAAGAACACACTCATAAGTATCTGATAAGGTATTCTTATTTATTATTATTATTCTTTCAGGGTCATCTTTATGCCAGAAATTTGGAACCATTTGCTGAGAAGATTCCAGCATTTGCCCCTGCCGGTGACTACCGATTAGACGTTCACTTTTATGAAAAAACGGTCTCAAACTGGCTAGGAACAATTCGAGGCTATGGAACTATGCGAGTGAAACCGTTTCTTAAGCAAGAGTTCTTTTAATTTGAAAGTATATCATTCACTTGCTTGGTAAAAAGATATGTGCACGCGTACGTATTATTTCAGAGAAATAAATAAAGAAATCAAAGCCGAGGGGTACATTCAGTTATTTTGATACGTCAAGAAGACTAACCCTAAAAACCATGATCGGTCCAAATTATTTGATCTCAAAACTTTTGCTTTTGCAGGTTACTGGTCTTGCTAATATGCTAAGAGATAGTCACAAAAAAATAACGACACTGCACAACTGCAACTAACCCCAGCACGGATCAGGACCGGGTAAAACTCTAAACTTACTTTCTTTCGAAAACTATGAATTTCTTGATATTTACAATAACTAATCAAATAAAAACTTGAATTTTAATATTAAAAGCCGACTTTATTTCATTAATTACACGCTTCGTCAAAATTGTCCACTAGCTTCGTTTCGAAAATGGTTCTGAAATGCCGCAGCAAGCACGGCTCTGGACACTGCGGTATGTCGATCCGAATTGGCTGTGTAGCATTGCAACTTTTAAAATAATAAAACTGAAACGAAAAATTTTGAAATTAATTGGCGCTAGAACAAATGCCTTAAATATTTTGAAGTCATAGTTACTCGTATTTCGAAATCATTATCAACGTGCGGAGTTCGGTGGAGTTCTGCTGAAAGTGCAGCTCCATATTTCTGCGTGATTGCAGTTTGATTTACAACATCTAAGACACCGAGAAGAGAGACCAATGTGATGTCGTGTGCTGAATTTATGAAAATGTTTCGTGCCGATCCGTTTTGAACTGATTCAAAATTGACGAGCAAATCATTCAGTAGAGCGCCGCCGTACACCTGTACGAGTTTGCTTTGTCCACGCCGCAGATTTGCAAGATCAGTCAAATGCTCCAAAGTGGAGTAGGTGTTATCTGTAGATGTCCACTTCGGCAAATTTAAGTTGTTATCCATTTCAACTTGTAGGGTGTCTCTGAGTACCACGATAACTTCAAGAGAAGTCATTTTCTAATTCAAATGAAATAAAATGAATTACCACTTGGCAGAAATTAAATGTAATAGTACCTTCCCAGTGTGATTAAAAATATAATTCAAAAATTCGTTCGGCCTCTGATTCGTTATCGCATTGATTTCAGGATCAGAATTATTAATTTTAAAGGCATCCGGCAATGTGCTGTCATACTTCGGACAGGGTTTGTCCTGTGCCAGTAACTGTAAATGGACCAAAAATTATATTAATTTACATAAGCTACTATAGAACACGTTACGTAGTCTGTATCGACTGGAATAGGATTGATTGGTACAGGTTGCCATGCAATATCAAGAATTGGTTTATTTTTCGACGGAGGCATGAACGCCGCTAAGAAACTCAGCCCACTCATGATACACCTTTCACGGTAGCTACTACGCGCGAACATGTATTTGTTGCTGTACAATTTATTCTCCGGAACAATATTCGTGTATCGCTTTCTTAAGGTCGATCCTAAGCGATACATATCTTTAATACCAGCCTTAGAAATTGAAAAAAAAGACAAAATTAAATATATGCATTCATTTAAATGAAATGTAGTTTATCGTTTAACTTACCGTCGACAATATTCCGAATCCACCAGGCCAATCGTAATCACGGTGAGGATCGGTGGGATACGTAATCAAAGGTGTACGATCGCCGTGTCTAAAAACCTTGAATATTCGGTAATTAATTTATCGATCATTGAGAAATTCCATCTTACCATAAATACTGCACTGAGCGAGGAGTCCGCTTGTTCGATCGATTTTCCTCTGACAATGATACAAAATACAGCAAAAATCCATCCTCGGTAATAGAATTTCATGACGCCACGGTTTGTAATGTGACTTCGACAAGAGTGAGATTTCTTAGTTTTGATCGTTCGGTTTCGAATTCACGAATGTGTCCACAACTTAAGTTTTTGCACTTATTTATATGATGCTGAAACGTGTTTGAATACCTGTTTCTTGAATAGTTAATGAAGCTAAAATACCCTTTACAAATAATTGGCAGAGGAACAAATAACCAATTTTCTACATATTCTACATATTACAACATTCCATTAGATTTTAATTAATGTTTGATATCAGTTTTAGTTATTTTCGCATCAGTGGTTAATTACTTCATTTATGTTACATTACAACAATTATTTTTTTCAATTCAATTCAATTAAATTTATTTCCTCAATACAGGTACTTAAAATTAGACATTGCTGGTAAATTATAGTTACATATCGCCGTGTCGGAAGAACAGTGACGCAACTGCAAAAAATTTTAATTTTTTCGGAGGAACAATATCATTTTTGACAATTGCCCGCAAGCCATACGAGCTTATTAATAGTTACTATAGCCAGCTTCGATCAAGAGCACGTTCGTTTAAAACAACGGGGAACGATTTTATGCAAGAATAGCAAAACCACAAAATATTGAAATGTGAAAACAAAAAATTTGCAAAATTGCAGTTGCGTCACTGTTCTTCCGACACGGCGATATGTAGCTTCAAGCTGTTATTAATAATAATTGAAATATTTTAAACAGTTTATAAGGAAAGGGAAACAAAAACCTTATTTTTATGTGTTAAAACTTATAACTATTTTGTGCCCGAAATTATTTACCAAATCAGACACTTCCATTCATTGCTAAATATCGTTGCCATTAGTCTCTTATGGATGAAGTAGTGTAGTGGCGGTGGACGGTTTTTTGAACTGTTGGGAATGTTTGCTTATCAGGAAAGAGATTGTCAGGGAAAACGATTCACATTACAAATGTTCATGAGATAAAACAATGAAAGCCTGATTAAATTTCGCTGTTCTCCAAAAAGGGCTGTATACTTGAGTAGGTTGACAAATGGCGACTAAGGAGGAGGTTTAAGTCTATTTAGTTTCTTACCACATACGAGTACATTTGCCACGGAAGTATTCCCACATTTCGGCAATGCTCGAGGAAGTCTATAGAAGCTGAAATGGCTTTTTCTCCAATTATTCGAAACGCAGATGCTTTCGAGCAAATCTAAGTGCGATTTTGGGACACCAGCAAAAATAATTTCTTTTCAAGTAGACTTTCAAAGATGTTTATACATATCCTAAGCTTATTAGAATTATTTAAATATAAATAAATAAACATCCAGTGAAAATCAATTTCGTAACGAAATTATAAATTTGTATTTCCGTCTAAACTTTCACAGTTAGTTTCCAATTAGTCACGAACTCATTTAAAACACACTCGCCCAAAATTAAGCATTTGCCTACATCGAATTCCGCAACAAGTCAACCTCAATTAGATAATTGATACAAAAGAACAAACTAAATTTCTTTCATCATTACCTAGAAACATAACGCAGTCACGATCGGCTGCAAGCCAATCGTAAGATACTCTAGATGAAATACTGAACTCCGATTTATATTTTAGTTGGGAATATATCAAAAGAATGAGGAGTGCAGATACAATTATTGCATGACCTTTTATTTACAGGTAGAAACTATTGTATAGTGGCTACTCGATGTATGGTTAAACGAATTGAGTTATAGTGAGTTCCATAAATGAAGTTAGGACATTTTTACAGAATTTTTGTATGGCAGCTACATGAAGGACTTATGTGATATTTTTCATAATAATACTTTCAGCTGCGACTATTATAAAATCAACGTATACACAATTTCAAATTCGTAACTTAAAGCGTTCTAAAGTTATCGTTCAATATTGGTGAACACGTGTTTTAAGGACTTTTGTATGACAGCTACCCGAAAGGGTCGACGGATGGCACTAATTAATGAACTCAGTCTTGCTTTTGATATAAAACCAATTCCTGTAAAATTTTGAATCCCTGCTTTAACTCGTACTAGAGTTATAGTGGATTCTGTAACTTGCATACATTTTTGAAGGGCTTTTGTAGGCTGCTACACGAAGAACTCATTCGATTTGCATCATATTCGGAACATTCGCTTTAAACATTGTAAACTTTAAGTACGTAAAATTTCAAATTCCTAACTTGAAGCATTCGAGCAATAATTGTGAATACGTGTTTTAAGGACTCTTGTATGGAGGTAGTGGAAGGATATCTCCCATTAACGAACTTAGCCTTACTTTTTCCATTTTACAGGTGGTGACAAAATTTCAACTTCCTAGGCTAACCCGTTCTTGAGTTATCGTTCAAACGGACGGACGGACAGCTAACGGATTTGGGGTTTTTGGCCACAACTGATCACAAAATAATATATAACTTTTTTCGTCCGAAGCTCGGTTCTATGCGTTATAAACGTTTCGGGCTGGATTAAACTTATAATACTCTATATGATTTCATCTAGAGTATAAAAATACAGCACGTGCCTATATCAGAAATTAGATCAAATTTTAATGTCTAACCTCAAGGTATTTCTAGTTGTACATCAAAAGTAAATAATTTGCGTCCCTAGTGTACTATTTACACCCGAATCCGACCTCCTGGTCTCATAGAGTAAATATTTCGATTTAAAGAAATAGTTCTAGCCAGCCACGTTGTGCTATTGAAAATTATTAAAATAAAATAAATTATTAATTATTAACACTACAATACTATAAAATATTTAGTAAAATTTCCATTTTAAATTTTAATGAGTCGTCAATTTAGAAAAATTCTCGGATGATATGCGCTTCTTAAGAACTCGACTCGTAAATACCTATTAAAATTTTAGCGTAAAGATTTGCGGACTACAATTCTGCGTCTAACACGATACTTACTCTAATTATCTTGTTTACTATTACGATGACCTGACCGTATCGTTCGTTGTCCACGAAACGTCCAGCCAGTCGGTCACTCACTAATTCTTAATCAAATAATTTTCTGTCGAGATTTTCGCAACGGCCATTCTACTTGTACGACTACACGTCCTTAGACGAGTAATATTTTTCGGTTACATAACATATAGGGTAATTGTAGCTGGTTAGGTTCATTGCAGTATGAATGGAATTGCATTGACGACGGCATTGTGCAGCGTGTCTACACGGTCCACTTTTATAGTGGCATATTCACATATCGGGATTCTGATCCTATCAAGACTTCTTCTTAGAAGAAGTGAAGCAAGATTAAGAACTCATACGCCATATCCACCAGGGGGTATCTTTCGTATGAGAAAATTCAACGCAACATCGAGTCAATGTGTCCTCAAAGCTCCAAACAAACAAAGTGAGTCAAATGTAGTTCTGGTACTCTACTGTCTACACTGTATCTACTTGACTGGACTTTGACTGATGAAATGATTTGTTTACTTCACAGAAGAGTCGTCGCGAGACTACAATGACCGGTTTATTCACAGAAATAGAATTTGATTTGAATTTATGGGAACTTAAATTATGTCCAAAAGCGCACTTACATTAAGTATATATTTGGACTCAAATGTATAAAGCAGCCAATTTTTGGTTTTGGACACCGTTTCTCAGAAGCCAGCAAAACCAGGCAGGTCCCTTCACAAGGTGTGACCCAATCTTTAAACTAACAACTACCTAGAGGAATTCGTGCTTCATTAATCTTCATGTCGTTGAATAATTTTCGTATATCGACCTCGTAGAATTTTGCTTGAATACCCAGCGCAGAGACTGATCAGAAAAAAAAATGTTGTGTGATGAATTTTGTCAAGAAATATCCGTTCGATTGAACCACTTCCATATCACTCAAAGATCGTAGTTATCTGGCCAGAATATTGCGATATCTTCAAGATGTTTTGAAGACGTTATGCTTAACGAATGTGTGCAAATTTTTGTTTGGTAATCATTCGCCTCTATTAAACGCTTCCCTTGGTTTGACGAAGATTTAATTAATCTTTAAATTTAAGAATAAAAGCCTGAAAAAAATATTGTCTCTCAGGGATCCATTTAGATTATATTCGTTACTCAAAATTGCGTGATTTGTTCTTCTGGAATTTCGTGAATTCCTAACATCGTACTTACTGCTTTCCAGCCCCTTAACATAGAATGGCATGGTAATTGAAGACTCTAACGAAATTAGCTACTTCTTTGGTGACTATTTTCGTATCTCTTTTGAGACCCAAATATTATGTTCAGTGATTTCACCATTATATCAAAATTTCTTTCTACGATTTAGGCGATTATATAGCCTAAAACCGTATTCAGGATTTTTAGCTTTTCAAGCCTTAAAAGGGTGTAAGAAGAGTTGTACATGTTTTCACGAATTTCGTCATCTCTTAGAACTGATAATACATCAAATTGATTTTATCTTGCTCGGGCTTTATAATCGTCTAAAAATTGATTTCAAAATTTTCGGATATTCAACACCCAAGTGGTTGTAAGGGTTGCATACGGTTTCATGTTTTTCGCTATATCTCTTAGGTTGTATGAGATATCAAATTGGCTTTTACTTCTACAGAGTTTTTATATAATCGCCTACAAACTGATATAGGACTTTCTGATTTCAACCCCTAAGCGAGTGTTTCCACGAATTCAAACAAATTTCTTAGATCCGATGAGATATCGAATTGATTTTTACTTTTTAATGCTTCCTACATAATCGTCTAATAGTTAATTTGAGGATTTTTGGATATTGGATTTGGGGGTGTTATGGGGTTGTATACGTTTTCGCAATTTAAAACATATTTCTTAGGTTTAATGTGATATTGTGTTGGTTTTCGCTTCCACGAACTTTTTATATAATCACCTAGAAACCGATTTAACGAACTTTCGATATTCAACCCATAAGGGATTGTAAGGGTTGTTTTCGCGAATTCCAACAAACCTCTAAGATCTGAGGAGATATCGAATTATCTTTAACGTTTTCGGACTTTCTATATAATCACCTAAAAACTGATTTCAGGATTTATGAATATTCAGCCCCAAGGGTGCTTAAGTGGGTTTCATACGTTTTCACTGTTAGGTCTGATTAGATATAAAATTGGTTTTATTTGGGGCGGTTCGGACTTAAGTATAATATTTTTGTGAACGTTTGTCGTGTCCTTCACAAAATAAAAAAAAATATTTTTTATGACTACACAGCCATATGTACCGTATTTAAGTAAAAAAAAAAAAATAACTATGTCAGATGTGGGGTTCGAACCCACGCTCCCTCTCGGGAACCAGAGCTTAAATCTGGCGCCTTAGACCGCTCGGCCAACCTGACTCTGACTTATAAAATACATTCTCTACAGTACTTACTTATAGTCATATGCAGCACAAAATATTTTTCATTTTATTACCTGTTTTCTTTTCTCAAACAAAACAAAAAATATATAATTTCAAAACAAAATCAAGTCAATCAATTATTAAAACACGCTTATATAGTGTGCCTTGGATTCTATTTCAGTAAGTAGATGGCACTAAAAAATTCAATGCACTTACGGTTTGAGTCTAAGATTTGAATAGAGGGCGTTGAGGAAATTTGGAAGATTTCTTCCAAACGGCTTGAAAGCGCAAAACTCCAGTGAATCCACTGGATCGAATCGGTTGGATCGCACGCAACAGTCGAGACTTAAGCCCGAAGTCTGGCTTGCCTTTTCATAATCAAGCGATCTGGACTAATACCATGTTTCCACTGCCCCGAAATTTCGCGTTTTCGCAATCTACATACGAGATTGAGATTTCCAAATAACTAGATTATGACAAAATCTGGTTGCAATTCTTCTGTATTATTAAATTATTAATGGAATGGAAAGACAGTTCTCTGAATCGCGAGATTTCGGGGCAGTGAAAACATGGCAAAAGATACCCGCCCAAAAGCTGCCAAATGTCTTTCACAATGATGAACTGAAATTTTCTTTAAAAACTTCTTCATTACAATACTTCATGTCACGTTCCAAGAACAATACATAATCCATTTATTAATCGTACAATAAATCTCACGAGTAAGCCAATCAATTTTGTATAGTGAACTAAACAAAAATAAAATATTGATTATGCTGATCGCAGGCATTCTAACAAACTTTTTGGAACAGTATTACTTCTATAGAATAAAAATCAAAGTTTCAAGCAAACAATTTTTTTATTTGAAGATAATATATTTAAAATTTATTCTATTAAAAAAAAAGTGCACACACCATATAATGTTTATATAAATAATTAAATAAACTGCCCTAAATCAGTGCTCTGTAATATTACAGTTATTATAAGTTTAATACTTCTATTGTTAACAATACAATTATTAGAATTACATAAAATTAAATTGTTTATAGAATGCATTTCATCAGTAGGAATACCAAGGAATGTAGAGTTCCGATTCTGGCGAGAATGTCGTAATTTATAATAACAACCATATAGAAAAAATTAACTTACAAAGCATAAAAACTTATTACAATAATAACTGGTCACATTTTTTCCCTTTTTTTTCGTTTCGCTAATTTAAATAGATTTTGAAAGTCTCTCCGTGTAAATACTCCAATAACTCAATAATAAAGTCATTACTATTATATAGTTGGTCTCTTTTTAATGATCTATGTAAAAATACTCGTTCATTGCTGTATATGAATATAAAATGTAATTTAACTAACATCATAAACAACATCATAACATCATAACAAATACTATATATTTTTGGAATGAATTGATCGATATAGTTTTTTTTAAAGAAAAAGTTTCAATCGATTCAATGTCATTTCGATTGATTTAAAATGTCATAAATTTAATTTTTCAATTGTAAATAAATTTTTATTTGGGAGTTTGTTGTAAATGTATATAGTTTTCTCTATAAACCGATCGCAGAGAAAGGCACTTATTCTAAATGCACATTTAGTTAATTTTTTTAATGCTCAGTTAGCACCGAGTTTTTTATATGGTTTTCCGGCATTACGTTCCCATTCACGATTGAATTCATGTTCTAAAATTTCTGCACCACGTTTACGGGTTAGACCTGTTTCTTCTAAACTTAATTCGCACATTTGCATATCATCAACACCTGCAATAGAATAATTTCAATTACTTTATTTATTAAAAATTCGTTTAGAAATTTTGTTTCGATTCTTCCCTACCAATTCCCTCATTCCCTCATTTTATTTTTGTAAACATAGATATATACATATATACACATAATGGAGATAATAGGACGCTCTTAAAGACGCAATACAACAATTTTGCACTACAAAGCCAGTGTATCTCACTTCCACCAGGCCTCAAAGGACCTGAAATAAGACCATTGTGTCTTGTCGTCTCCATGAGCCTTATGTTTGTAAACTTCTCCTTCATATACATATTGTTACGTGTAAGCCCGGCAACCGCGCAACCGTGCACTCGATCGTTACACATAATGAAAACAACAACAACCGAATACCTAGTTGCAAAATAACCCAATCAGAAACCTAGCTAAAGATAAGGCGAAACAATCTCTCTTCTTATCGAATGCTCTCCAATATACTAGAATACTCTGCACACACCATTGAACGATGATCGAAATCGAAGGCTCTGAAGCTTTCGAGAAGATTCCACAACTGAACGAACGTTCAAGTACACCGGTGAACATTCAAGACTGCAACCGCCTAGTATATAAGCAGGTGAAACGTTCAGCGAAGACACAGTAATTTCGATTACGTCGACTGCGAGTATACGCGACCGTGTTGAGAGAGAACGAAAGTGAACGAGTTAAGCGATATATGGTATAAGCGGGCGGTACTGCCATACAGTGCGAATTATTGTGCGATTATAATTCTGTGAATTAAAGTGCGGATAAATAAATTATCACTTATTTTTATTTTAACCGAATTGTGTTTTACTTGAAATCCCGGCGAACCCCTAGCTCGCAACAATATAAAATTTATATACATATAAAAAAATGTATATTCTAATTTCCTAGTTTGATCCGTTTCTGAGAGATGAAATTTTTAAGTTATCGATATAAGCCATTCTCATGACATCACGGACCCCTCATTCCCACCTACAAAAATTTCAATAGAGATCCACTTAGTCTACTTGCTGTGATATCTCAAGAGCGTCTGAATGATAACATCACGAAATTTGAAATACCTTCATAGGCTCTCGAAATATCACGAGAACGTGTGAACGTGTATTACGGCGAACAGACGAACAATATCTCTTCATTTCCAATTTGGGGTCAACTACCACTACAAAAATACAAAATTGCAGAGTAGCAATGCATATTTTAATAGTAAAATAATAAAGTAAAGGGGAAAAACATTATTCAAAAAGAATACACTTACCAGCAACTAATAGAATCGGTGGTTTATCAGCATGCAATTCCATTTGTCGTGCAACATACTGGCCATCAAAATGAGCATACCAAAGACCACGTTTAGCTATCAAGACAAGCAATAAATTAATTGGTTAATTTTTAACTTAACTAAATTATCTTACTTGGATCGGTTGTATTGGCGCGCATAAATGGAATCCGAAAATACCGATGATTTGTTGACGTGATTTCTTGCTTTGGTTGGACACGTGGCTGAGCCTTTGTAGCTAAAATTTTAAATTGATTAATTAATTATTAAAATTAAGGCTTAACAGAAACAACTACACATACCGGCTTCCATTACACTTTTCGGTGCCCTTTCATTTTCCTCCATTGTCGTACGTTTACGATTCTTTGCTTTCCATGCATGGTAGACCTTCAGACGCCGATGGAATTCGTGACGACAAGCCTATTATCCGAACGAATTAATTATTTTCAGAAGGATTTATTTCAAATTGACGATATGACAAGCATGAACAAATCATTTACCTCTAGCAATTCAATATCGCATGACGTATTTATAGCGTCACGTAGCTCCGAATATTTCCATTTGGATAAATCGTGCTTTTGTTTACCTATAAGCTGCTGCTGGGCTCTGACATTTTCCGATCTTGAAAATTTTTATAACATAGGAAAGGATTTAATATAACTTATATTAATAGAGTTGATGATGATTTCACTGGCAGCAAGCAACAAATATTATATACATGCAAAGCAGACAATTAGCTTAAATTTTGAAAATGTACATAATCTGTCGATAAGTTATGAATTAGTAGACATTTGATAAACTAGCCCTAGAGAAAGAATTACGGATGGATTAAAGCAAGTGTTAGACTCACTTATAGATCAGTCCATGATGGAATTTTCTTATACCATTCACCACACTGCTGCAGTTTAGAATCAGAAATTAAAAATGATGTTAATATGCTTCAAAGCTCACTTTTAACATTAAATCAATGGAACAGAAAAAATGTAATAAAAGATTAAATTCCATATCACTATACGAGTAAACAGTGTTCTTAATATGTACTTGACAGAAAGTAGATATTTCAGCAGTATTCTTATCCACGTAAAGCTGTATGTAAACCTAATGCAGTCAAACTTCTTTTATTGGGACCTTCTGTAATTTGAACTTTTCCGTAAATTAAACTCTTTTCCTTGCATTTGCACTCATGAACACAAATATACTTATTCTTTAAATTTAATTTTCCTAACTAAATTTTATGGGAGGTGAGAGTTCAATAATATAGAAGTTTGACTGTATGACACATCGCCTGCACTTATTTATATCTGAAAATGTGTACTGCACAAAACATGTTGGTCTTTATCGAAGGACAAGGAAAATGTTGTATGTATTCCGAACTGAACAAAGTCTAAAGTTTTGTAATTTGTCTATCTAACAACGAAAAATTGATAAAAGAACTTTAACGTCAATTTGATGTTAGTATTTTACTACAACGAATGAACGAAAATTAGTAACTGCAAGATCAGAAGATATTAACTTTTGCAACGCTCGTCTACCATGCATTTGAGCGAGAAATGTGTATTCGTTATGTAATCCGTTCTGTTTATTAAATAGTGAAAAAGTAACTTCTGTGTTCTACTGTGCATGCGAAAAAACCAAAACTATCAAAGAAATAGAGACACTTATCCAAAGTTTACGGATAAAGATAAATTCAAATTCTAACGAAAAAGGATCTAGTATACGAGAAAAAAAATAAAAGAAAAGAACAAATTATAATATTTTGGTGCTGTACCTGATCAGTCTGTTCGGATTACCCAATGCTGTGACTTCATTCGGACCACTGAGAGAAAGAGTAGGATTTTTTATACATGAAAAATGATCGCTGAAGATTTTCATAAAAACGAAAAATATGACGTAGAAAACAATAAAAAATAAAAATAAATAAATTTCCGTCAATATAGTAAAATTTAAAAAAAAAATGTGCAAAGAAATCGAACTTTGAAAAAAAAAATATTTACAAGATTAATCTAAAAAAATGAGTAAGCCAAACCAAAATGAAAGGATGAGTGCATAAGCGCATACTTTCTGACTAACGGCGGACTGTCTTCAACTTGTCCGTTCGATTCGTGAGCGAGTCGCAGAGCCAATTCATGATCGCGACGCTCCTGCTCGAGTTGTTGGCGATACTTGGTATCTTCCTGAGCTTCCTTTTCAAGCTGTTCGTGCAAAACTAAAGCTGCCTTTCGATCTTCTTCTTCCTGTCGAAGACGTTCGACTTCTTCAGCTTTTCGGCGTGCTTCCATTTCCGACTTTCTGAAATATAATGCGAGCGATAAGATTTTCTGATGATTGAAATAAAATTTGGAAATAGTATACAATCTACGGGTTTCCTCTTCCTCTTTCTTGCGTAGTTCTTCTTCTTCACGAGCCTTACGTTCTGCCTCTAAGGCCAGTTGAATTTTGCGTAAGCGTTCCTGTTCTTCGGCTTGACGTTGATCCTAGGAAATTATAAGAATTTATGTGCAAATTATCGTTACTTAAATTAAGGGGCGACTGAGCAATTCAAAGAAAATAAATGTGTGAAGCAAATAAAGAAAAATTCATTTGATTCGCGTAATACTGCTATTACTGATATAAATTTGTATTTTGAAAAATCTGAACCGGCCTAAATGAAGGAGTCATGAAATAATTATATTGACCCACCTGCAATTTACTATTTAAAGTTACAGTCAATTTCTTGAAAGTTCCCATTATACCAGTGTACAACTCATCAATGTCCTTTGCAGACATATTTTTATCATTCTGAAACAATATATTTATTAAACTAAAGCAATTACACATTAAACACAACAATCGTACCTTAATTTTATTAACAGCAATATCAACTTCATTTTCTAAATTTTGTACATCTTTCATCATTCCTTCCTTGCCCGCTTTCAATTGGCTCGCAATTTCTATGGTCTTAGCAGCGTTCTTTTTAATATTTTTGATTTTCGAAATGCCTTGATATCGAGGCCTATGTTTTTTACGCGCCAAATAACCACGAATTACTTTCTGCATAATTAGAATACATTTCTTACGATACTGTATACGATTTTTCACTGCAAATTTGTTAATATAAAAAAATAAAAAATAGTTTTTATGTTTAGATCATAAATCCAAATTAATATTTTTCTTCTTACATTTTATCACACAAATTGCACCAAACGCTGACTTAATCCATCGCGATCGTACTAACCATTTCTTAACATTCGCAACAATCGCTTTTAAATTTTCCGGATCGGACTTCATTATGCGATCGAATTCGATGAATTTTCCGGGACGGAAAAACACGCGCGTTATTCCGAATTTGAAATCTTTCGTATTCAATTTTAACGACTGTAACATAGCCTCGCAAAACGTACGCGGATGCAGTTTAGCAAGTTCCGGCGGTAAATACGACTTGTACATTTCGTATAAATTACCGAATTGCACTCGAGATGGATAGCCGTGCTCCATTAATTCAAGGACCGATGTTGTTCCGGAACATTTTAGTTGAGCTAAAGCCAGGCCACCCTCAAAGTCTCTATCGATCATTTTACTGTTTGGTTTGATGCATCGAATGAAATTTGTTCCCTTGAATTTGAGTTAATTTAATAACATAATTAAAATGATTAACAATAAAATATTTTTTACATTTTGCTCCAATTTGTCCATGAGTTCACCTAGTTGAGTTTTGAATTTCGATCCAACTGAAATGAAGTTCAGTTTACCGCGTGAGACCGAGCTTCCCGATGAGAACAGTGACTTGAGCAATGGATTCGCAGATTCTTGTACCAATCCCTCCAATGAAGCATGTAGTGCATCGTTGTTTTTCTCGATGAATTGACTCTGGAAGTAAGTGAAAGCTTACGAAATTTTTCAAAAGTAATATTTTATTCGGTCTTACGGTCTTGTAACAAACTGCGCCAGCAAAATGACGAATCAAGAAACCCTCTTCATCTCTTAATGTTCTATGAGCCTTGAGCCTCGACGATCTAGGAAGTGCAATGCGGAAATGGCCTTGCCATGAGGTATGCACTTCGGTTGTAAAATGTGTTGCAGCTGGTTTTGGTAGTTTCGATTCCTCATCGAGTAGAGTAAAAATTCCATTGGATTTCGACTCAATCAGTTCTACGTATATAGTAAGCAAAATAAAAACCAAACAATATGAACTTAACAAAATTCCTACCAATAATATCCTGATTGTCGGTAAATTTAATTTCCGGTACGTTCAATCCCTCGCGCTTGTACAGTTCTTGTTCATTTTTTAGTATATTATCGTTGAAGAATTTTTGCAATTTTTCGTTACAGTAGTTGATGCAAAACTGTTCGAACGAATTTACGGTAAAGTATTCGAACCCAGCGATATCTAAAACTCCAATATAATAGCTCGAAGCTTGGAACGGTATACTCTGATTGATAAGAGCTACAATACGATCAAATAGACGACTGTATATCGCTTTCGCTAGAGCATCTCGTGCATTATTTGCTTCGTAAATTTTCAATGGAACCCTAAACTCATACTCGTCAAAATTATTATTCGTGTTATTTTTTATATAGAACTTCCTTACATTATTACAGTTCCTTTGACACCACCTCCTTTACTTTGCATAACCCGGGATACTAAGGCCTGTCGTAATTCAAATGGATCGGCACCAATCAACTTTGCCGTAATCGTTAGAGTTTTCTCCGAAGACTGTGATACCTGACATCCGCCACGAACATCATCGCTGATTTCTTCGAATGTTACATTACCCAAATTAAGAACAGCCGCAACTAAAGCATAGATTCCCAGTTTTTGATCTTCACTAAGTCCCAATCTACTAAGGGCTTTATCTAAACTTTGGAAATCTTGATAATCGTCAAGAATTGGATCTCGTATTGGTCCTTTGCTCTGATGATCTTTAGATTTTTGAGCAGCTGGTATAAGCTTTTCGGTAGTACTATTTGAGAAGTATTGTGAGCAGCCGGAGAGGTACTGAAATTAAGATATTATCATGCATTACAGTGCATACGAAACATATTATAAGACGTGATGCTAATCGTCGTCTAATTTACCAGAACTATACAAATAAATTAAAATATCTCACACATATTATTCGTATAATCATATTGAAGGATCATATAATTAAATTACAAGAATTCAAAATAATAATAAATGCCAAAAGAATTTGCATCGATATTTGAAAATGTAAAAGTATTGTTTGTGAGCGAGGGCAGGGTTGCCAGATAGTTGGCTGCAGAACCTGCCGAGTGAGCTTATGAAATAGCCCAAAACCCGCACGAAGACTTGTAGCACAAATACCGCGCTCTACTTTGACACACCTACTTAAATGAGTTGAACATAGTTGCAATTTCGACGACAAACTGTGCTCCACAATTCTTAAGAAACACTGTAATGTAAATATGTGAGTGAATATATAAATTCGCATTTATCACAATTTTAAAAGTCTTGTCTGAAAAAATAATAAGTGCAATAATCAAATTTATTCATGAAAAATAATTTGTAATTTTCATAATTCAATGGGATCAACATTTTCAGTGAATTATCCTACATGTAAGTTATCACGCAAAAATAAAATATGGCTTTTTGCTTTTATGAATAATAATGTATATTAGTTAATGTTACAAGATGCACATCAATATTTAATAATGTAAGCACCTCATAATCATCTTCGCCTAAACGATCAGATCCTGCGTCTAAATAAGATCAAGCCGCCTCCCGATTAGCGTCATACATTGTTGAATACAAGCGGTTCAACTTAATGTTGCGAGCTAGAGGTTCGCCGCGATTTCAAGTAAAATACAGTTCGATTTCATTTACTACTTGATCGCTCTTATCGATGAAAATTACTTTAAAAATACACTTTCGCGTAGAACTCATCGTCGTTTCATTCTCGCAGCAGAAAAACATATCCCCGGACTCTGCAGCGCTTATATACTGCATGTGTTGAGTACATATATTTTGGGGATATTTAGTGGTGTATGGAACTCGCAAGAAGTATCTTCTGCATGCGAGAAGTGTGGATAGATTTCTACGTTGTTCTGTCTGGGTATTTGAAGGTGTAAGAAGGATATTATTGATGTAGGATCGGGTTTTTGTTCTAATAAAATATTTAATCTAACAGCCGACTACAGGAACTGATAAAAAACAAAACAAAAGTGTGAATTGTAAATGACAGCTGATTCTAAATTTCACTGAACGAACTCAAGATTTTCGAACTGATGACAGTCTCAAACAGGACGGCCTTCATATCCTTAATCCAGAACTAGTAAAGATTTCAAAAAATATAAAAACAACAATGATGTCCTTGTTTCTTCTTACTCTGATATTTACAAATTAATTCAATCTTTACTATTATATATGGCAAACTCTTTAAAAAAAAGATGAGTATGCTGAAAAATATTGCACACATTTAAAATATTTAAAAACAAGAATTTTGAGAATGACACAATTAAAATTTTTTAAAATCTTTTTTTTGTAAGAACTCTTGCACCACATTTAAGATCATGTTTATTTTGATGACCCGCACATGTGGGATCACAACGGACCCATTGGCGATATATGTGTTTGGTCGCTTCAGCGGCCACCCACCTCCCCTAACCTAACCTAATTCATCAAAATACAATAATCGTCACGACAAAATAAAATTCGATAAAGAGGCGTATGTTTCAAGTACTAGTACTCACCCTGTAGTCATCCGGTTTTCCTAATCCGAGCTTATCTCTAAGCTGTTGTGGAGCCCCAGCCAACAACATATAAAACACGTGGTAATTTCTCTCCTCTGGACTCTGAGTACAAATTCGGCTCTTCTCCAACAGATAATGCGAAATATATCCGCCGACAACCTGGCATTTTGAATCGTAATGAACTTCAATGAATTTACCAAATCTCGAACTATTATTATTCCGTGTGGTTTTCGCATTACCAAATGCCTCCAATATCGGATTGGCTGTAACAAAACATCTATTTAATAAATCACTTTCTTATAGTTTATTAGCCTCGTCATCACCGACCATCCAAAATTTTTTGTTCAATCGGTCCTGCACTATCATGCGAAAAGCACAAATACTTCAGTAAATACTTGGTCGACTCAGTTTTTCCTGCACCTGATTCACCGGAAACAATAATTGATTGTGATGCCTTCAGTACGCGCATATCACGAATGGCCTTGTCAGCTAAGTAACGAAAAGGTAATAAATTAGAGAAAATAGGTAAGTACCAATAAAAATATTTAATAACATTTTCTTCTTAACTTAATCCAGAAATAAAGAAATATAAAATCGACAGTAATAAAAATTTAAAATTTATAAATTTACTTTACCAATAGCAAATACATGAGGTGCTAATTCTCCCAGTGATCGTCCATTGTATCGTTTTATCGTTCCTGACGAATAAAGGTCTTTGATTTCACGATACGGATTGACGGCGATAAGAATGTTGGCAACATATGTCTGTAATAAAAATGTTTTAATTGAATTGATTTTACTTGTTCTCGACTTCTTTCGTTCATTATTGTTCGCTGTAATCAAGACGAGTGAATATTATTACTTACATATATTTTATCTTTGTAATATCGTGTCTTCAAATTGTCAAGGAATGTGGCTTCGTTTAGGAACATCAATTCGCCTGGAATAAAAAAAAATGTAGTGGGTGAGTAATGTGGAATTGTTTCCTCTGATTGATGATTTTTTTATCTGTAAACACGACATAAACTAATAAAATGGAAGAGCTTTTAAATATTATAATAGTTTTGATATGAAATAACGAGTACAATTGAACGATTACTACATTTACGATTTTACGATTTACGTAAAAAAACTATCGATATTATTTTTCTTTTTCATCCTTTAACACGAGTACATTTATTAAATTTTTCGGTTAATTTTTCTATCCGTAAAAATATTTTTATACGTCGCTTCAAGGTGAAACCGCGCGCGGTCTTGATCTTTTGTGTACAGGTGCTTTGCATTGTCGTGCTAAAGTAACACATCTTTCGTCCACTTTCACTTCTGGTTTTCTTTCCTAATCTATTGTTTATTACATTTTTTATTATTGCGTTTTTAATCAATATTTACATGAACAGGATATCTACTTTCCTTGCTCCAAAGAAAAGGGTCTACCCCATTTTATCCGAAATAGCATCGAACCCAACATCGATTAAGTGAGTTGTGTATTCAATTAAAAAATAAATAAAATCGAGAGAGTAGACAGAGTTTTAAAAATAAAAAAATATGAACAACACGGAATGCAACGATCAACCTTTAATACCGTAAATTAAGTTTTAAGTTAAGGGGTTACATACACCTGGGACGGCTAAAACTACGGCTATGTTTAGGAATTTTTTTCGTGCATAAAACTGAATTTAATTGAACAACCATTATATATCTTTTAAAGTATTACATTTTGTCTATATTATGTGAAAATTTGATTGGAAAATTTCAAACGGTAAAAAAGTTACAGTCGTTTTGCTGGGACGTGTTTTTGTTGAGCGCGATTTCGGTACCAGACTTTCCTCCGCCATTTTTTACCATTTTTTCTGAAAGTAAATATATAACACTAAAGTTTGTCGAGCCGGAATTTCAAAATTCAATTTTGTCGGATCATGGCAGTCTCTGGAATTAAAAATGCCATTTTTTGCCTCAAAATTGTTCAGTTATTATGATAAAAAAAAACTATGCAATATATCGAAAAAACGGCTCGGTAGACACTAGAGTATTGTGTGAAACACAACTGTGCAAAACTAGGTTCCGATCGGTCCAGTAGTCGCCGAGATATTCCTGGTACCGATTTTGAAAATGCTGTTTTGAGAAAAACGCGTCAAAAGTGTAGAGTACAGTTTACACTGAAATAAGGTTCTGTGAATTTCAACTGTGGAACGCGTATGAACCTCATCAACTTTTCAAAACATGTCCCTGCTATACAGGTCATAAATACCCGGAATTAAAAAAAAGCTCATAGTCAAACAGATGACAAAGGCCGCGTAAACCTACGCGCCAACCGTTAGTCGTTGCTCCCCAGGTCGGTTACAAAACGCTATAACTTCATCATTACTGCGAATTTTTTTATGAAATTTTCAGGGTAGACACTTAAAGGATAGCACTTTCGAATAAGCACCTTTTTAAAAAATCGATTTTTTTGAACTACACAGGTGTATGTACCCCTTAAGATTATAAACTGACTTTATTGTTTATCAAGGATTTAAGATGCGTTCAATGCATCAGGACTGACAATTTTTTTATAGTTTCGGTACATAACATCCAATTCTCTGCATCATTATTAATAACTTTATATTTATATATTTAAATTGCATGTTGGTATAAACCATAACAAATTAATAAATCCCGTATTACTCAGTATTCAGTACCACTAGTCATTATTCGTTTCACGTGTAATTACAATGTTGGACGAACTATACATTATTCTCGTACCTACTACATATTTTTGAATTGTAAAATACATATTTATTTATTTTGAGGTTTTTCTACGGTCGATTGGCTTTTCATTTTAGTTTCAAGTGGCTTAAATACGGCATACTGCTCTACGGTTGAAAGAAGCGGAAAAACAATTACAAAAATAATTACTATATATGTTAGTCCAGTAGAGTAAATTGGATGAAGTCTCTATTGTTTTTCTTTAGATTCCTCAAATGAATTTCAACTAAAAGTGAAAACTATTTCTGCAGTTTTAGCAGACAATAAATAGGCTGCCACAACATTTCTTTCGAGTCGAATTTTATTTAAGCGGACCGGGTGAATGGAAAGAAGAAATCGATCAAACTGTTTATTTTTCATTAGGAAAAGGAAAAGAAAATTATGTAAGAGGAAATTGGCCGTGTAACGACGCGTACTGAAGTTAAGGAGTGTCACACTGATTAGAGAAATAAATAGGCACAGCCATGTACGGCATGAAATGGACATTTCTTTTAATAGATTTTGTTAAATCGAAATGGACTATGACAAGCAAATTTTATAATATTAGGGATAATGCAAAGAAATCTGTATACATATCGAAGGGAAGAGGATAATTTTTCGGTTTATTACGAAACCTAAAGTATATAGCTCGCATTCTTACAACACAATGATCTATTCTTCGATGTCGTTTTCAAAAGGAGCCAATCACACTCTAGACTCTACGACAGTTTCAACCTATGTCCAGTTCAGGAGAGGTAAACTCTTTTTTTAGAAATGTGTAAAAAAACTCGCTTTATATTCTCAAGATTGGTTATGAAATATCCAAGTTGATTATTTTGTGAATTCCCTGAAATAACTTTTAAAACGTGGCTTTGTCAGTAACCTTGTTTATTTGCGCTAGTCATTCCGAATCTCACTTATGACTTATAACTTATGACTTATTCCTATTTCCATATAATCAATTTTCTTACCATTCAGTAATATCCATTCTTAAAAATCACATACCTAATTATCCATTCAGAATAACTTATCCCTGCCAAATGACCTATATTGGGGACTTCGAGAAAAAATTGAGAACAGCGAAAATTCGATCGGCTATCGCACCGTAACTTCGTCCTTAAGGACTATGTTTCACAGGAAATATCCTCATAGCCAATGGCATCTTAAACTGAAATGTTTAGTGAATAGAAAAGGAAATGATTCGCGATTCAAATAAAATCAAGGATTGTTAAAAAACAAACGATATTTTTACAGTAAATACTTTATTGTTTTCTTCGAGTTGTTGGTTACACGGATTAGACAAATTTCAACCAAGTACGAAATTTCTGAGTCCATAATACTAAAGTAATATTCAGCCAAATATTTAAACGGAGCATACATTCAAGTATTGTCCAAACAAACCTTTCTAGTTCAGTTAGGTTAATTGTTATGTTCATTATCCACAGCAACACCTCTAGAACTTAATGTCTTTATTTCGCTATTCCTCTACGATATAGAACTGGTATTTGTTGTGAATCTATCCCGCAATCTCCGGACAGTCATTGACTCTTGTCGGAACAATTACTTTTCCCCAGAGATTTTCATAGGTAAGTAAGTGCAAACTGTATATGCTCTATATGACACTGGAATGAAACTGCACCTTGGTAACTCGTTTTTTCTGTTATTCGCAGAAGCTTTGCATACCTGCCATTTTTATCTTTATTAAATTTTCCACAACCAAAAGTTTATGCAAAGCTGTTCCGCAATTTTTTGTGTTTTAAGAATTGAATTACAGGGTCTTGTTGAAAGGGCTTGGGACTACATACAGTCAGTTTGGCTAATGAGGAGAAATTTATGTTCTCAAATTAAGTATTTAAGCACTTTGTATCAATGTGTCACTAGCGAATTCATTCAACAGAGAAATAAACTTAACGTTATGGTATTTACCGCTACTGCATTCAAGAATACTATTTTTTTTCACAAAAAAATTTTAATTCATACAAATCAAATTTGTTCACATAACACTATAGCCATCGAATGGTGGAAAAGTGTTTAATATAATATTCTCTGTTAACAAAAAAGCTATATGGGTTAATAAATGTAAAAGAAACTGTATAGCAAAAAATAAGCGAAAGTTTATCTTCAGGTATAAATCGCTTATTAAAATGCATTAGCATAATGATATATGAATTCTTCCTCAAATTAGCAATTTATTTGGAATTATGGACAACGATATGGAAACGTTGTTATTTTGTTAACATATTCGAATACTATGATATAAGTCTTCATTAGCGTAGCATGAATACGTAACAAAAGAGAAGATAAAACACTGATTAGTATACAGACCGAGACTCGAGAGTGAGATAATCCACAAATTGGACGGAAAAAGTTGGAAATGAATCATTCAAATGCACTTCTTATTTAATGGAGTTGGGTTATTTTATATAGTAGCCATTAAAGTTGATAAATCTATAAATTCTTCTTTGGCATGAGCTTTACTGTCGTAAATGCAACTTTACTGTACTAAAAGGCGGTATAGATTTGAAAGTCATGGATAATATCAATTTATACTCTTTTTGTTGGAAATGTCCAAACGAAACTGGTTTTTTGAATCTTGTTGGATTCTATCTATTTCACTAAAAAAAGTTCAAAAATTATATTCGAGTTTGAACCGAATTAACTACCAGGCCAACTTCTTACGACAGCCAACATCATTAGGTACAACTCTTCACTGGCGACAGATAAGAACTGAAGCCCAGGATCGAGTCTTGTGCAGGAACATTTTTGCTACCATGGAGTTCTATCACCACTACTTTGGGTATTAGTCGTCGATCCTATTTTATCCCAGCTCGAGAGGGAAGGGATCAAAGTGGTAGCGTACGCTGATGACCTAGTTATACTGGTATCTGGCAAATTTCTACCCACGATAGCTGAACTAGTGCAGGGAGCACTATGGAAATTGTACAAATGGGCGGCAAGTTGTGGTTTGGGGGTTAACCCCACAAAAACTGAACTGGTTCTTTTCACTCGAAGGAGAGCAATACCTCCATTTACAATTCCAAAAATAGGTAATACCATTCTGGAGCTTAAAACTGAAGCTAAGTACCTGGGAATTATTCTTGACGCTAAGCTTAACTGGAAGAAAAACCTTGATGAGCGCATCAACGCCTTCAACAATTGCCTTCTATACTTGCAAGAAGGCCTTTGGCAAGAAATGGGGAATAAAGCCCGCAACGGTTCACTGGATGTACATCTCTATCGTAAGGTCAATTCTTCTTTATGGTGGCCTGGTATGGTGGACAGCCCTGGACAAAAGCGTGCACAAGAATAGTCTAACGGAAGTGCAGAGAGTGGCTTGCTTAGGCATCATGGGCGCTTTGCAATCAACGCCAACAGCTGCAATGGAGATTATGCTGCTTCTGCTGCCAATAGATATTCAAATCAAGAATGCTGCTGCCAAGAGCGCCCTGAGGCTAAAAGAGTCTGGTGGCTGCTGGAAATCTGCGGATTATGGGCATAGCAAAATTCTTTCATTATTTCCAGATTGTGGGCTTAGTGAACTTACCGACTATATAACTCCGTTTTTAAGCTTCGATACAGGATTCCATACCCTTTTCCCTACTAGGGGGGACTGGGATAATCAAAAAGTGATAAGGGAATCTGAAGTTGCTATATTCACGGATGGGTCAAAAATGGATACTGGAACGGGGGCAGGGATCTTCTCAGCCGACATGAACATTTAAGTATCCCTTCGTCTGCCGGACTACTGCAGTATTTTTCAAGCCGAGGTTTTTGCCGTAATCAGTGCAGTGGACATACTAAATTCCGCAACAAATCTTCCCGAAGAGTCGTGTATAAAGATTTACATAGACAGCCAAGCAGCAATGAAAGCTCTAAGCTCCAACCTAGTCAAGTCAAAGCTAGTGAGGGAGTGTAGGGAGCGTCTGAAAACTTTGGGCGCAGCTCATAAGGTTTTCCTGTGCTGGGTTCCGGGACACAAAGGGATACCAGGAAATGAGGCAGCCGATGAGTTGGCCAAAACTGGATCTGAAATGGCTGCTTATCATGCAACCCAAGCTGTAAAAATACCGCTTAATTACGTCAAGAGTAATCTTGACAGGAAGGCAATGGAGCTGACCAATGGCAGATGGTTCAACCTAACTACGTGTGAAACCTTCAGGCAGCTATGGCCAGTAATACATCCTAGAAGGACTGCCGATCTTCTGAAAAGAAGTCGTGTAGAGACCCGTAACATTACGGCAGTCATAACAGGGCACTGTCTCTTTGGCAGACATGCACAACGCTTAGGCGTTCAATATAATGACTACTGCAGAAGCTGCAGAAGTGAAGAAGAAGAAGAGAGCGTTAGGCATCTACTTTGTGAGTGTCCCCAGCTAGCCAGCTGTAGGTTCAGAGCCATGGGCAGCTACTTCCTCTCCAGACTCGGGGACATGGCCGGAGCACGAATTGATGAACTAGCCAAGTTCATTCGCATCTGTGGCTGGTTCGACTAGCTTTCCCCTGTAGCAATGCTACGATAACTCCCTATATGGGACTTCATTAAGGTGTCACGGGTGTGGTATCACAATGGACCAACCGAATGGTGTAAGTGAGTCGATCCATGGTTTGGATGGCTGCCACTATAACCTAACCTAACCTAACCATGGTGTAAGTAATGAATCACTAAATTTTGGTCGGAGAAAAATTTTTTTTGATTATACCAAATTTGGATGCACTTACATTTGAACTCGGCATCTCGGTCATCATCCAATTAATACAATGCTCCCAAGATCCGAAATCTGCGAAGAATTTTGTAAGAATTGAACTGGTTGAATGCATATATGTACATACATACTTCTTATGTTCAAACAAAAAAGATGGACCTTATCGATCGTAAACATAATTTGTGGCATAAGTTTTTTTTACAAGATTATTGACTTATGCTAGAAAAAAATAGAATTGGGAAATAATCGATCATACTTTCCCTAAAAGTGTACGGTAGAATATACTCTTACGTTTGAATGAAAAGTTTCCAGCAATTTTAAAAAACGCATGCTACGTAATCAGCATAAGCATAAATTTGCAAACAAAGATTTATTACACGAAATGACAAACTCTAGGAAACTGATATTTTTATGAAAATTCTTAATTAATTTAAATGCTACAATTATCACTTACAATTATCATCGTGATCTTGCTCTCCTTCACATGATGGAAATATATCTTCCACTGGACATATACGTTTAGCATTTGTCGATTTCAAAGGGATTACTTCGAATTCGCTGGCACCTATTTCGGTAATGCATCCTTGAATATAGCCTTCTTCGGCGTCCCGAGCCCATACCAGTTGCGTGTCCATGTTTTCTGAAAAACCGAAAAAATGCGGAAAATATTATTTGTGTTATTTTGATAATATACGGTGGATAAGAAAATATATTTAAAAATAAATTTAAAATTTTTGAACGCGTGTTTTAAGAACTTTTGTATGGCAGATCTTCAAAGAAATGGAGTATAAGATTTTAGCTTCGTGGCTAAATAATTTCTTGAGTTACAGTGAGTGTCGTAAATTCAGTGGAGACATTTTTACGCGATTTTTGTATAGCATATACAAGAAGGACCATGAAAATTTTTTCATATTTCTATAGTTACCACCAACTATTGAAAAATCAACCTATACAAAATTACAAAAATTTAAAGCAACAAAAATTGTTGTGACATAATAATTTTGTATTTAAATACAACACAGAATAATTGAGATAATTTCCAAACGTTGCTCGTTTATGAACTTTACCATGATAAAAATGTAAACCTTAACTGACGTTTTGTCATTGACAGACTAGCAAAAAAGTTTATGGGTGTTTTTGTATTAAAATACAAAATTGTTATGTACCTATTGAATAACCCTTTATATTGATTTATTTCATTGTTATACGTCATACCAATATCTAATACGCACTTATTTCGTCCACCATTGTACCACATAATTATAATTTATCATTTAGAAAGCACTATTCAACACACTGATAAAAAATTAAGAGAAGTTAATAAACTAACTATTGATGTATATAGTGTATACTGATATACATTACCCATTCCTTTAGAATTGCTGTCACGGAACATACCACAGTGCTCTGAATTGTTCGTCATTAGTATGTATATATATGTAGTTAGAAGACATAGCACGCTTGTTTTTTTCTTTTTACCTATAATAAATAATTGACTATATGGAGGTACATATTAAATTACTTTTTGTTTAGATAGGTAATAAACGACTCTGAGTGTGTTATTTGTTTTCCAATAAATTACCGATGGACTTCTTAAACAAGTTAAATTATTTTCAACGACTTTCCAATATGAAAGCGGTCGGCGACGGTTGGGAATATAATCACCATAAACATTCATTACTACATTCGAACAAAAATAGTCTCAGACAAAAAGTAATGTAATGGACGCCATAAAAACGCATCTGAAACTAGTTTCAACTGTATTATTAAATGTCACCACCAGACCACCAATTTTTTTGAAGACCTTTACATTTGAAGCGAAGAGTATCGAAGGAATTTCATTGAATAAATTTTCGCAGATTTTGCTAATTTTTTGTATTGATTGAACCGATGCGTAGTTTGGTGATATCGTAAGATTTAATTAAATTTTCGTATGCCATTAATTTTGGGAATGCTGGTAGCTTTCAGTGGAATGAGAAGTGTCCCATTTACTCCGTCTGGACCAGAGTAGTGTTAAAAATCAACAGGAATAGACAATATCCTTACTTAAGCCCGCCATAATACTACGGGCTAGAACCCTTGGAAAATTTGAATTGAAATAAATTTATGTAGATATTGTACGTATGGAATTGATGATGGTAATCTTTCGTTTTCCATAAATCTATAGTCTCGATTTTTATCTGATATTAAAATATTACTGTGATATCATTATCGCCATTGAACTTGACATCCGGGATCTATCGCTACCAGTAATATTGATCCAGTGACCGCGTCCTCTAGCTAAGCTAGAACATTTTAGTAGCGATTGCAATTTGCATCGATTATAAGACAAATTGATATTCCATTTGCAGCAATATACAACTTTCAAACACGTTCTTCAGAAATGATATCCGTTCATTCCGTTATTTAGGTAATGCTAATGTGGACGGAGGGGAGGGGAGGGAGAACTCACGATACAGAAAACCAGTGTGCAACCCACTTAAATTGCAATTGCAGTCGAGAATAACTGGTAATTTCTCAAGCTAACAAAATTAAATCTATGGAAAACAAGCGATTCTAGATACTATGGAAATGCAGTCTAAACTAATAATCAAACATATGTTCATATAAGAATACAGCGCAACCCTATAATAAAACAGCGATAAAAAGCCTATCTATTTAACAAAAGTGTAAGTAAAGAAAAGAACGGATTTGCCAAAAACTTATTTCGTTTGAATTTGTAAATCACATTTATTGCTCGTCTAAAAACTTATGATAAATGGAGATAAGCTCTTTGTGAATTACCCTGACGATATTTTCATTCAATTTCAAAATGATCCGGATCATTTAAGTATATTGAATTTTTTTTAATTAAGATTTGGAAACAGGATTTCAGTTGCATGTTCAAATTTCTTTTGTTTTTGTTATAAATCTTGTTCTTTCTTCGCTAATAAAGTTACGAGCTACAGTAATCAATTTTGTCCGTGTATAAATCGATTAATTCATTATTCTTCTGAAACCAAGGTTATTTCTTCCGAAGTAACAAGCCCACTCACAGGGGAGAGCCTCACACAAATTGAATCCATTTCAATGTATGTACATATGCATCTACTAGTTCAATTGGTTTGTTTCTTCGCTGGAAAAAATATGAATAGAGAAATTTGTACGCATTCTTTATTCAGGTGTAAAGTAGAGATTTTAAATTCGTCTTATCATGAACTAAGAAAAAAATGCTACTAAAGGCAAGATTATGCAAAAAATTGTTTTGATTAAGAATAAGTCCATTTAAAAATAAACGGTGTAAAAATAAAACCAGTGAAATAAACCTTATCTTTTAAAAAAAAAATTGTAATTAGAAATATAATTCCCAAGTAATTTCATATCGTCTGGCTCGTCTCACTTTGGATTTAAAAATAGATTTAGGGCTGCATTTCTCAAGTTCATGGTTTCACATTTCAACGATTCTTCCATTTAATATACTGGATAGGGGGACACATCTAGTCCCTAGTGTATAGCAGCAGATAATGCATTTAAGAACGTACATATGTTAAGTTTTGCATTCCTGTGGTAATTACTTACCTTCTGCGTATAACTCCCATGGATCTGTTATGTGATACTTGTGTGACATATTCGTGTTGTCTCTGGTCTATATTAGAAAATAAACCTCCTCAACGGCCTTCTGAAATTACTTCTTTCTTAAAGAGTTAAAAAAAATCTATTGCGGGCGTACACTCTTGAACCTGAAAGGATTATTTCTTGGGTCAAAAAGTTGTCAGGATTTCAAAATATCAATTTTCAAAGTCAGTGTGGGAATGCATAGGGTAGAAATTTTTAGCGGAGAAGACTCGATTTTGAAGCGATTTATTTGAATCGATGATTGTTTCGAATGCAGTTCGTGAGAGCACGGAGAATATGACAAATTGCTTGTATCTTGGGCTACGATATAGAAGAAGTAAAAACACCCAATTTAGATTTTCAGCAACCTAGAAGAACATTCAGACAATGTTTGAATGGACTAGCAACACAACCATAATATTTGTTTTAATTCAAAAATTTTAAGTACGCTGATTTTTCATTGTCTGTCGTAACCACATTATTGTGGCAAATGTAAGCGAAAAAAATTCCAAATTTGAACGATTAATTAGGACTTAAGTTTCGTATAAACTTCCTCAAACTAAATTTTAGCGTCCTGTAGTAACATCTGAGTGTCTCCCTGAGAAATTTACACTCGAACGTTTGGGCTTATAATAAAATTCTTAATATAAAAATAGCCAAAATTAAAAACGATAACATATTTGCGATAATATTTGATAGGGTTCACCAACTATAGATAAATGTACACTCGAAATATAAGTTATAAATTAAATTTGATCAATTGGGATCGGTAAAGAGCAGTAAAATAAAATTCGATTTCGAATTGAACGATTAAGAAGAAGCTTAAAATTTTTTTGCAAATTAAAACATGAGCGTATCAAGGAAATGAAAAAGAATAAGCCTTAATCAATTAATTTTAGTAATATATCGTGATCCTGATAATCGAGTTACTTCCTCTAACGGATCCGTCTCACAAAATATGGGCAATAATTAATAAATAATTAAATTTGCAAATTATTTATTATATTACCACTAAAATTGCGATTTCATCCAATAAAAATAGCTGATACCTGCGCCTGTTGGTTATTATCATCTAACGTTAAACTGTGGCCATATGGCTAGACTGGGATTGCCGGCTCTAATTTCCTAATTTGTTAGCTTTTCATAGGATATCAAAAGAGGGATAAAAGTGTATTTTTTTAATTATCCAATATTAATAGCCAAATTCAATCAAAAAGATAGAGTACTATTTTTACTTTATTAAGGAGGAAGGCCACTTTGAAAATTTGGAAAAAATGTTAATTTTCAAAATTTTTTAATAAAAATTCATATAAAACAAGTTTAATATACACTTAATAAAATAACAACAATCCGATCCCTTTATTAATTAGTTATACCGGTGAAAAAAAATTCTTAAAATTCGGTTATTTTTTCGGTCGTCACAGTGGCCATCGCCCTTATGCTGATGAATGAATAGATGCTTTGAGAACACTCAGCTGTCCTAAAGCTAGGATGAGATTCCAAGATTGGGTCTTAATTTTCTTGAAGTTCATTTTCAATTAACGGTTTCCATGTCTTTCGAGGCGAATTCCAATCCAAAATAGATTTAACCGTCTGTCTTTCTCCTCCTGACCGATCCAATACCACTTAAATCATTAAATAATCAATGTTTTGGACTGTCCAGACATCCCCAAAAATCGTCGTTGCAGACAACATTTGTGTACAACCTACTCGCAGCGCCACTGAGTAAGATTCCTAATGGTCACAGCTTCACGTTCGAAGTGTTTAAACGAGGAATGAATCAAAATACGTTTTCAGAGTATAAGTATAAAATTTATTTTCACCATATTCTAAACTATTCAGAGTTTTCATAAATCATAATTCGTGTTTCTCAATAGATTTAACGATTTTAAGTTTAAACCCGTTTAAAATAATTTAAGTACATATAACAATTTGACAGAGTTTATCTTTACGCGTAATAATTAAGACACTTTTAACTTCTTGCATGTATTATGTGAAATTTAATCAGTCAGTTATGCTGTTAGTTGTTTTTAGTAGCCATCAGAACATTTCCATTATTCATAAATAAAATACATAACAATCTCAGGATTTCATTTTCCTAAAACCACCAACAAATGCATGCAAATGAACTTGACGTTTGCTTCAAAGACATTATCCAACTATTAATTTTATTTATGAATATGAATAATATCGGAAGTACAAACTTGTCGTAAAATTGCCCGCATTGTGCCATTAATAGGTACGAGTACGAGCAGTATGAGTGTGATCACAAATTGCAAATTGCGATCAATTCACCTACTGACCATGTGTGTACGTATAGCATACGATCATCATAGAATGGTCGGGCAAGGTCTAATCCATTAGCGGCTGAATCGCTGTCTACGATTTTAAACTAACGGAGTAAGTATCGTTAGATCTTTTTAAATACATACCTCTACCTTCTCGAGCTTGAAAATATGATGAGTGAAAGTAAATTTGGATAGATCGCTTTGTAACGGTTTGATGAATATCTTTTAAGAAGTTTTTTTTCAAATTAAAACTACGTATTTTATGGGCTAAATAAATAATAAGCTCCAACCTAATGGTAAACATGGAAAAGTTTAATTTGTCACGGATCGTTTCTCAACCAGATTCACTGAATTTAAATTAAAACCTTTTCTAATAAAAAAAATTCATAACAATGTACGCTATGGTCCAGCTGTACTGAAAGCTATGAATATTTTGATGAAAACATTAATCGAGATACGTACGTTGATGTAAGGCTTAATGTTGAATGACTTGGAAATGTTATTTCTTATAGCTCGATGACGAGTTAGAGGTGAAAAAATCATCACATCAATGCTGCACTGATCGTCGAGTTCATTGCACCTTTAACAAGCGAGGCGGTAATTTTGCGTATTGGGAAAGCAACTTACTGGTGTGAATATTATTTTGTACGAAATATTTCGTAATACATTTTATTGAAACCCATGCAATTTTAATGAATATCAGCAAGCTATTGATCGACGATTTAAAAGATAGAAAATTCCACTATTCAGTGAAAGTAGCATTTGTGGATATTAATTCAACGGGGGCAATTCAAAAGCATTGTGAATATGAGCGTTGGTATTTATAAAGCATGCAGTGAAATCGTTAAATATACAAAAATATCAAAAAGTTAAAAACACAAACAAAAATTTTAAGCATCTTTAAAAAGCTACTTTATTATTTTAACATAATTATTTTGTGATCGGCCATTGCGAAGCAAATGAACAAATCTGAGACGTTAATATAGTAGAAACATGCTTTTATATTTTATATCGTTTACTTTAAATTTTGAAAATTTTTATAATAAAAATTTTATAAATTTCTGAAATGACACGATAATGTCTGCTCGTGAGTATACAGTTACAGTGCTGCGCAAATTTGTATCCCAAACCCAAGTCGAAACCCCAAAGTCACATGGGATTGAGAATGGGTTTGACAAGCCTATTCATAAAGTCGATATGCTTGTTTCGACATTTTTGCTGTACATGTACCTAGGTTTTCTTATCGAAAAGCACAATTGAGTGCAACTTTTAATTGGGCATTTATATACATACGAGTATGAATATTCATTCATTCACAAAAATCGTTTTTATTAAACTGAGCCCGTTCATAAAATATATTCCCGTTTTTGAAGTGACCATGTCAAAAGTTATTTAGCAATTTTTTGAGAAGTGAAAATTACAAGAACTCGTAGAGATATGAGCTTCAAATTTTCTCAGCCGTTCGAGTGGGTGGTTCTATATTGTAGATGAACTCTTTGTTAGTGTTTTTGAAGGGAGTAAAGCGAAAGTTCCAGAATTTAATATCTTAGGAACGATTCACGCCAAAAACCGATCTTGATTTTTTTTAAGTTTTAAGTTTATTTTTTTAGGTTCATTTGCAAAGTACAATATAAACAATTGCGGAGTATATTTGTCAGTAGGCAAACCACGCAACCGATGGGAGGCCACGGTTGATGAAGATAGCAAAGCCATCTTAAAAATATGCATCTGGAGGACACGGTCTTTGGATCGAGACGATTGGAGGCAACGACTTCGGGAGACGAGGGGCCGATTTTGCACCGCAACTAAACTCTAAACGCATTCCGATTTTGCACCCAATAAATAGAAAAGTTGCGGTCAGACTGTTGGCATATTTTAAAAATGAAAAATGAGATTTTCGATTAAAAATACCTACAATTAATTTTGTATATGTGTGATATTCAGAGCTTTAGTTTATTTAGAAACATACATACTCGTATGTCGGTAAAAAGGTGAAGATTAAAGAAAGTAGACGGATGGGTTCAGGTGTGAATATTTTACAATATTTTGGACATTGCTTTGTATAACATAATCATAATAATAATTATGTGTTTTACTCGGAACGATTTTAACCATGTTCTCGTTCAATTGGCACATGTAGACATGAAATTTAACAACTAGGCAATGGATTCTTGTCCATCAAATCTTTTGCATCCGTTCCACCTCTTTACACAGCCAGTAGATAATGATTAGTGGCATATTTTGTTCATTATAATTCTCATTTTACCGCTTATAGGCCACCTGGTTTCACTATAATAATTGTACATATGGACAGGCCACAGACACATCTATAATACGTTCTTCGGTTTCGACGATGTTCGCATATCATCAAAATACTGATGATTAATTACTTGCAATCACCCTGTTTCAAAAACCTATTTATAATACACGGTTCGTTGTGCTTTGCACCTACTTTTTTAATATCGCTTTTTTTGACTGGGGATCGCGTACTTATCAACATTTCTATGTTGAAATACCCGATACCGCCGTTCGCGATATGATTACTTTAGAAGACATTAGAAAACATTTTCTCCTTTTACATCAATTTACGACTCTGGTATAACAACATGAACTCTTTGTATCGAGCAACTACTTAATAATAGTTGTGATATTAAGTGAAATCAAATTTTTCAATCATTATCACTTCGATTCGATACAAACATCAAAAAAAATGGAAAATGTTACAGTCAATTCATTTTTTATGTTTAAACTTTAATTGCTATTATTACTTTATCGGCTCTCATGTCTTGTCTTATCTTAATTGTCGTGAAATTACAACTAGCCAAATGAACTTGACTGTTGTTATATACGGGGCACTTAAAATTGGAATTAAAATGAAAATCAACTAAAATGTTCGATTTTTTTTAAATTGCTTCATCATACAAATACAATGTGCATTGTGTGGAGGAGTGTACTTACACTCACAACTAATAATGATTAAACTATACAAAAGGAAGTCGTATAAGTGAATACATTTCATAGAAAGATTGGCTGTAGAATAAATAAAATAAAAATAGAAATGAAGTATGGTGCTATTTTGATTGTGTTTCTGGGTTTCTAGTAATACCGTTACGATAATGTTTTTCCTTCTGTCCAATAATCGATACTAATGAAAATATCATTTATCTTTTAGAAATTTAAAATATTATTGCGAGGGGCTGTAATTAGAGCACATCATTTTTAATTTTTTAGCCGATGAGTCGTGGGGTCGATTCCTACGAAACGAATAATTTGTGCAGTTTCCAGTTGCCACTGCCCTTGAAATATAAATATAAATAGTCAGAAATGAGATTTTTAAATAGGGTCTTCACCGACTGGTGACTGCGCTTACAAATATTAGCCGCAATAGGAGTCAGTAGTTGACTTGTCATAGGCAGAACAGCACTATATAATATTATTAAACACAGTATACTGTTCCTATTCCTATAACTCCTTTCATTCTAGCCAGGGCTTTACGTGTCTGTTCAAAGAGAATAATTCACATTAAGAGTAGCTCTAACGAATGAATTAAAAAAAGTTGGCGCAGAAAAAAATATATATAAGATCCTCCTGCCAAAAAATCCCTCTACTTTAAACATTAATTTCCATTGAACACTGTTAATTTAGCTATTTTGCATGCCATTTATCCATTAGTTCGGGCTATAAATTTAAAAAAAAAAACACAATACAGAAAAAGCCGAAGCATAGTGAAAATTCGAATTGAATTTGATAGAACTAGAAAGCAATTTTCATTCAACTTTAAAATAAGTAAAGCGGAAATTCTATCTGGGACAATTTTTACTCCATCCAAGAAGTGTAAAGTTAGAAATTAGAATAGATGGCAGTAGATTATGGTGATCATAAGAAGGCAGAAACTTGGGATAGGCTTGCAAACAATAAGAGATCGGAAATACAAGTTCAAGACATACCAAGTCACGGTAGAGTAACCTGAAAAGGTGTAAGACTCTACGGTAAGTTCGTTAACTGTACACACCATTTTCTTCCTCCTCATCTCGCACTTAATATAAGTTAAGTGCACATTTATTATAGAGAATTTCTTGTCTTCGTCTTGCCGAGTATATTTCGATATTGTAGAGCGCTAACTAGAGATTTTATTTAAAAAAGGCGACAGCCAAGTGCACGAAACACGTTTTTAGCCTAGGTACTCGTAAGTCTATAGGCATATTAGATATTAACATGAGAGAGAGGTCGGACGATCGTTCTACTTACTGAACTTGAAATTGTTCCGTTGCTGCCTTATAATGTAGCTCTATCTGTCATTATGCGGAATGTGAGCAGATCTACGATTACCTGTCAGGTATTGTTGCGGAGTCAACTGTGACTCACTCACCTGGGGAAATGAAAAAAAAATTAACATCATAAATGACGATATTAAATGCGCGTCTGAACAAACATCAGAAGAGCTATATACCAATTTGTTTATTTTGTCACGGTTGACATAGACGATGGCTCAATGCCATAATAACGGTGACCGCCAATTTTCTTATAATGTACATTGTATTAAATTGACGGGGTTATTGTGTCAGGTTGCTAAGAATGGCTCCTTACCTCAAAACGAGAAGAATTCGCGTAACGAGATGAAGACAAAATTCTTTGTCTTTACAGACCAAATTGAATATATTAGGTTGCTGCAGATGAAATGTCGTTTTTGGTAGTGCAATTTCAAACAACTGTAACTTTTATAAAACTTAATTATTTTTAATCGAAATAGGCACCTGCAGGTGCAATACACTTTTCCCAACGAGATACAAGTGAATTTATGCCAGTTTCGTAGAAGTCCGACTTTCTAGAGCGAAGAAAGTCCTGGAAGGCACTTTTGATGGCTGCTTCTTTATCGAATTGTTTGTTCGACAAAAAATGATCCAAATGTTTAAAAAAGTGCTAGTCGGTTGGCTAAAGGTCTGGTGAGTATGGTGGATGAGGAAGAGTCTCATACTGCAACTCGTTTACTTTTTTGACCGTTGTTCTTGAAACATGAGGTCGTGCGTTGTCATGAAGTTTTGGGGTCTCAGCAGCATCTAACCATTGTGCCGATCGGCGACGATTGTTGTACATTATCCACTTTTCATCACATGTCACTATTCTGTTTAAAAACGAATCATTTCTCTTCCGGGAGAGCAAGGAACTGCAAATTTCCAGTCGACGCGTCATGTTTTGCTCAGTAAGTTCATGCGGAACCCACTTATCAAGCTTTTTGATTTTTTCAAGCTGTTGCAAGTGCCTGCAAACTGTCGAATTATGTTCGCCCAATTTCTTGCAATGTCCCTTACAGTTTGGGGTGAGTCAGATTCCACTAATAAATTCAGTTCGTCCTTGCCGATCGAAGGTCCTGGGTACCACGTGGCTCACTTTGAAGTGTTACATATCTCCTGATTGGAATTTTTCGAACCATCCCTGTGTTGTTCATTTGTTTACCGTATCAGTTCCAAATGCCCTGTTGATGTTTTCGGTTGCCTCCGTTGCGCTGTGGCCAAGTTTAAATTCATAAAGGAAAATTACCCGTTTTTGACTCGAATCCATTTTTTTTTTCTTTTTTTTTCTGTCCGATCTCAATGAAGTCCAAAACTGAAATGACTCCATAAGTAAAGTATTTATACTTCAATACTCAATACCACTTGTGCCACCTGGCGACAGTTTGAGACATGAAAATAGCAACTGACTGCACTCCATAGAGAAAAACGACATTTCATCTGCAGCAACCTAATACTATGCATCACAAAATTATTTGTACCATGGAAAAAAAATTCCAATCTTCAAGTAAAGCCATGTTTAAAGTGCTCTTAACAGCTTTTGGGAAAAAATATGTTCGGAGGAAAAGGAAGCGACTAATGTCCTTAAAATATCCAATAACAAAGTTAATGCAATTTATTTAAAACAAAGGAATTAAAAGCAAAAAACATTTTAACAAAATTATTTGTACCATTGAAATTTATTCACAAAATTATTTGTACTTCATATAATAATACTGGAAAATACCAGAAACAAAAAGAAAAAGTCATTCTTTTTCGACATTTAATATGAGGTGCTGCCTCCCTTTGCATTTATTACTGCCTGCAGTCGACTTGGAACTGATTCCACTAAATTCATCGTTATTTCCTTGGGAATATTATTCCAAATTTAAATTATTTCATTCCTGGCAGCTCGTTGCGATTTTCCGATTTCATGTTTGATTTGTTGGTTTACGTAATGCCAAAGGCTCTCAATCACATTCAAATCCGGGCTCTGAGGGGGCCAAGGTAGAAGCTCTTGTTGAATTTTGTTAAAAAAACAAAGTAATTTGACGACCTTTGTGGATAGAAGCATTATCTTGCTGCAATATGAAGTCCTCCCCAATCAAAACCTTTGCTGACTGGAAGGCGTTATCATTAATAGTTGCCAAATAAACGAACTGGGTAACTTTTCCTTTTAGTTCAACAAGTTTTCCTATACCATTGTATGCCATACAGCACCAAAACATTATTTTTCCGCCATTGTGCAGGCGAAACGGAATGGTTCGCTGTTGTTTTTTTCTTAAAGCAGGAGTGGTACGATAATATTCTTTGTCATATGATCCATCTAACGAAAATGCTGACTCATCTGTCCTCAGAATGGTTTTCCAGAAGTCTAAGGGCTTATCAATATATTCTTTTGCAAATTATAGTCTGCGAACTTTATTTTGTTCCGATATAAAGTGTACCTTCCTTTTTACATAACATTTTTTATTCGCTTCCTCCAACCTCCGTCGAAATGTCATATGACTTATTTTGTGTTCACGGTGCAAGTTAGCATTTTGAAGCAATATTTTAATTGGAATTGAGTCATCTTTAGTCACCGCTCCAACAATTTCTCGATCTTCTCTATTGGATGTAACACGCTTTCTTTCAAAGATTTTGTATTATTTAATTTCCGAACTTGATACAAAACGGTATTTCTATGACACTTAAATTAATTTTGCTATATTAGTCAAAGTAACCCCGGCTCTGTACTGACTAATGACATATACTTTATCCTCGAATGGCAGCTCTCGCACTTTCGGCATTTTCACACAATATTTAATCGTCACACTTGTATTAAGCACGAAAAACAATTGAGAAGTTAATACCTTACTAATTTCAGTTGAAATAACTAACGGTTGTTTCATATTTTCTCAGAAATAATAGTGTTAACATAAATAATTTTATGAATAAATTTCAATGGTACAAATAATTTTGTTAAAATGTTTTTTGCTTTTAATTCCTTTGTTTTAAATAAATTGCGTTAACTTTGTTATTGGATATTTTAAGGACATTAGTCGCTTCCTTTTCCTCCGAACATATTTTTCCCAAAAGCTGTTAAGAGCACTTTAAACATGGCTTTACTTGAAGATTGGAATTTTTTTTCCAAGGTACAAATAATTTTGTGATGCATAGTACATAACAGAAATGTTTTGACCCACACGAAAAAACCCATGGTAAAATCCCACCTGAAAAAATGTACCTTGAAACCTATAAAAAAATATAAAGTTTTATTACACGATCAATTAAAAGGATGAAAGAAATTCCATAAGTCAGAGGCAAATAAGTAACTAAATTTTTCAAAAAATATTAGTTCAATTCGTTTTTCTAATGAATACAGCCGCTGCCAAAAGCCTCAGGAAATGCCAAATTTTATATGGCATACCTACTTTATAAGTTTTCCTACTGAAGTAACAGTTGTTCATATGTGTATTGCATTAAAATTCGGCGAAGAGTCATAATTACACAAAAATTATCGTAAAAAACTTGATATAGGAAACTTCTCGTGACCAAATTCTGTGTCCTCCTATGCATTTAGTTCACCCTCTACTCTCCACTCCGAACCGAAATATTCTTACAAACTAAACGCTATTTAACATTTATTTTTTGAATGTGGTTGAAAATTAATTGTAAATTTCTTATTTTGAACGCCATAGATATGCAACGAAATGTATTCAAAAATTGTCGTATTGTAATTGGATTTTAAAATAAATTTCCATTATGAAAATACGACTTTTAGTCCTCATAGTGAAATATGAAAATCTCAAAAGAAAGACACAAGCCTTTGAAGAAATCGATTAAACCCTGTTAAAACCACCGGGCAGAGTTTTTTTTTCGAAAACGCCTATGTGGCTATCGAGTCATAGCAGATTTTTACTATTATGCAATTGAAGCCCTTGGAGCAACAAGGGGTCAACTCATTTTCCCAACAACATGAGAAAACTTTACTTTTCTGGCCCCTTATTGTATTAAAATTATTTTATTGTTTTTCTGAATGATTTTATTAAAATTATTAAGGATATTATTAAATCATAAGGGGTTAACTGTATCAGCTGAACTTCATCCCAATCCAATAAGGAGACAGAAAGTCAAGCCCTCTTATGCTGTTAAAAAACTGAGTTGACCCCTTATTACACCAAGGGCTTCAATTGAAGATATTCGTATATACATAAATTTCCTTATTTTATAAAATGTTCTATTACCTACCCATACTATTTTTTTAGCTTTTACAGCTTAAAACATAGTGACACAATCACATTTTATTTCACTGACCTGTTAATAATATCTTAAGTGTGTAGACTACAAAAGTACATACATGACGCGATAAGATAACACCGTTTCTTGCCTAACTCACAAGGAATTATAAAGTTCCATATCGGTTCGGTTGACTGTGTGTGCTAAAGCAGAAACACGTCATTGCCGAGATATTTTCTAGACATTTTATTTATTTTAAAAACAATAGGTAAACCGAAACAGGTGCTCGTATATGTATAGTTGCACATAGCGTTAGAGACGTTTACTATTAATTTTCCATCTCACTTTGCATACGAAGCAGGTCTCGTCTCATATTCACATATGACGATGCATCACCTTTAGTGCATTCGCTTAGAAGCGCACTCCTCCTAGACCTTCGTTCGATTTGATGCCTTTGAACCGGAAACGAGTTCCATTAAGTCTCGCTCGCGTTCGCTTGTTCCTTTCGTGCCTCATATTGGACATTATTCACCCCAATGTTTACGGACGAGTAATTACAGAGAACATTATCATTTTTGCTTTTGACTATTTTTATTGCAGCGGTAAGAGTCGGTATCTCATTTTTACGAGTATGTGAATAGAATAGATAATTGAAATTCTCGGTGTGACAATGATTTCAAGTGAACCCGGTGGAATTGGCCTGTAACCTAATCAGTGACAAGTGATGTATTTACAACTGGATAATGCTTCACTATTTTCCCCCAAAGGACGCGATACGAGTACAGAACAAATGTTAAGTTGAAACCAAGTTCAAAATTTCAAAAGTTTAATTTTAAATATATATTTTTGTCCTTTTGTGCAATTTTTAGACCGGGTATTGGAAGTGCTGCAACTTAGAAAAAGCTAGCACCTAGAACAGTGAATTGCGGCAGTCCGGCATCGGCTTAGAATCACAGTCTAATGGTGGTTCCACATATTCGGCGTCGATCTGTTTTGACGATACACGAATCCTCGCGCGATCGGCGCTAAATCGACCTTTAAACAGTTTACTGAACTCAAAATACGTGAGGTGCTATGCCATTTCTTGAGAGAGATTTCCGTACATGGGCACAGTAATGCGATATTGATGAAAACGAAGAAGTCGATTAAGTATCAGAATTTCTTTGAATTCTGAGATCCGATTAAGCGATGTCTACAGTTAGATTAAATCATGAAATGCATAACATCTTACATAAATCATAATGTGGAGGTAGTTTTGAAACGGTATCGTGAATTTTCTTCGGTTTTTGCATTTCCGGAAATTGAATATATGCAAGTCGGTAAAAAATACTTTGAGCGTGTAATTACTTTCTGCAATTCATATTTTTATTAGATAGCTAAGTCCAGTCCAGCAAGAAGAGATTGAGAACTATAACAGCTTCTGTTCAAAAGGGTCTCAATGTTTAAAAAATGGTTCGCTTGCTTGTTTCGATAATCTAAAAAAAATTAAACATTACCCAACGCCGAACAATTTATATTCGCTAGCTTCTAGTTTCTGGACCAATTGAAATAAAGAACTACAACCGGAAACAGTCGATGAAATTATTCATTTAATCAAGGTACCTTAGACTAATGAAAAATTATTTTGGATTTTAAACCATTTTTCAATAAAGCTCGACTTTGGACCATAAGCTGAAACTGGTCTTTCTTTCACAAATTTCTTTCGAAATTCGCATAAAAGAACCGGCAGCGATCGACAAACGCTATACGAGAATACAAGATCGAAGGGGTTACTTCAGCGTCGCTCAAACGTGGACACGGAAATATCTCGTCAATTGTCAATGCTGAAGAAAAAATTGAACAAAATTATAGGAAATACTTTCATACTTCTCGAGAAGCCGCTGAAAATGTTCTGATAGTCGTAAAGCATCCAGCTTCAGCGATTTACCGGACCTTATAGGTGCTGAAGAGTGTCCCACTGGAAGTCCTGATCTCAACCACTTGGGACAATTTCATAGGAGAAGTCACGGTATAAATCACACCGTAATCTGAATGGATGATTCGGTGAAAGCAGAGGCTTCGACACATCTGGAAGTTGGACGACCCGCAATTTTTCCAAAAATTTGTCAGATCTCTTACCTGTTCCAAAAAATCGAATAAATTTTATTTCTAGAAATCCTTTTTAGGAGTATAAAGGGGTTGTATACGTATTTACGAAATCCGCCATATCATATCTTCGGTCTGATTTTAATTTAATCGGCTAAGAATTATTTTTTATACGTTTTCATGAATTCCGCCATATCTCTTTAGTTTAATCAGATATCGAATTGATTTTACTTTATTATTTTTTAATAAGAAAGTATTGTGATCGACCTGAAATTTCAAAAAATTTGATAGCCTGAAATTTTGTATTTACACGTTTTAAGACTAGTGAACACCAAAAAAGCAAAAAAAAAAAATGTAAACTTTGGATTACAATATCTCCCGAACCAATTACAACAGGAAGATAAAATTTAGTTTCTGTATATTGGATCACAAGGAGTCTACTGAACGTAAACTTTTTGAGGGGGGAGGTGGAGCACGAAAGTGGGGGGATAGCAATTTCTCAAAAAATGTCATTTTTATAACTCAGAAACCGTATCAGATATGATCTTGAAAATTTTACAGGAGTTGGGGTCGGTAGACCTCTAGTAGGGAAAATGTTAGGCGTGTGGGTGTAGGGGGTAATGGAGAAAGGGGGTATAAAGGATAAAAAATTCTGATTTGAAAAAAAAAAAGTTTTTCTAAAATTTTTCATAGGGGTGAGGGGTGGTTTTTGATATCTCAGAAACGGCTTATGCTAGAAAGTTGAAACTTGGTACGTATATGTAGATGTACTATTAGAGTAACTAAAACAAAAAAAAGTTCAGATTTTTATTGGCGTTCAGAGGTTGAGTAAAAAAAATATCTGTGAATCCACATTTTCACGAATTTCGTTCAAACTTTTAGACATGTCGAGCTATCAAAGCAATTTTACTTCAGCGGGCTATATATGTAAGCGCCTAGAAACGTTCTTCAAAATTTTTCGATTTCCAACCCCTAAGGGGGTGTAAAGTGGTTGTGTACATATTCACGAATTCTGATATATTTCTTAGGTATATTGGGATTTGGAATTCATTTTTACTTCTATAAGATTTAAACATAATCGGGGAAAAACCGATTTAATTATTTTTCCGTATTAAACCCCCTGGGGGTATTGTTCAAGGTATCACTGATTCCGAAAATCTCTTAGGTTTGATTTGATCGAATTCGCTTTTTCTTTTATGGAATAATCTATTGATAAAAAAATACGTAAATAAATAAAATAAATCTGCCAACAGTCTGGGCGCAACTTTATTATTTTATGGGTAGAAGTCCGAAACGTGTTTAATGCTGAGATTAGGTTACTATGAGACTGACAACCTAAGGAATAACCAGGAGGCTATTTGGAACATCATTTTGTAGGTTGTCAGTCTCATAGTACCCTACACCGCATCTCAGCATTAAACACGTTTCGAACTTCTACCCATAAAATAATAAAGTTCCGCCCAGATTGTTGGCAGATTTTCTGAATGATCTGCCCTTTTTTTAATAAATGTTTATATGAAGAATCATTGATGAATGGTGAATGTTGGAAGCTGTATTTTCTTTTCTATGGCGAGACAGCCCGAATCGGGTCCTGGCCTCTTCGATGATATAACTTCGATCGGATTAGGGACATTACGTCCAACTCGTGTTTTTTTCTTGAAGTTTCTCAACGTAATTTTTTTACCCGGATATCGGTTGTTTGGCTATCGTTCAACCCTCCTGGGGAAGGGAGATACGACGGTTGCTTACATCATTGTGGAACAATTAACTAAGAAAGGATTGAATTGTGGCCCATTGAAGAAAACCAATTGTGATTTATCAGTTAGATGCCCTACGAACCGCTCGAGATGAAAACAATACTGTCACTTATCACATCAATGTATGGAAAATATTGTCAAGTGATCGATCTCCAAGTTGAGTTCATCTTATAACGTTATTCAAGGTGTTGATTTTCAGAAAACTGAATTTTCTCCACAAATCGCATTACTTGCTTAGTGCTTAGCCTACGGAAACTTTACTCGAAAATAATTGGGTGACATTCTAAACCGAAAAGTCGCCGACTCTTCTTTCTTCTTGCTGGTCATGTACAAATCGACAGAACCACAAAATGTGGAAAATGCCACCGTCAGCGTTGCCAAAAGCAGCTGCTGTGGAAGCTCGAAGCTCGGGGCCAGGAGCCTCCAGGTACCAGCACCACCAGCAGCTCGTATCGTAGGTGGATCGAGTGGAAGTGAAAGTATGGAGCTGACATAGAAGCATCGATCACTATTTTCTGTAAATTAAATTTGCATTGAGCTCTCGTTTACTTTTGAATTAAATGCAAGGTGTACACGTGAGTGTAATGCGCGAATTAGCAATTCTATTGAGACAAAAAAAACTTCTTTTTCTTACCTGTTGCTGGCTGTTTTTGCTCTCTTCGCACAGCTTAGATCCGCTGGAATTCAATCACCTGGCAAACGAAATACTTCTACACCGAATCCAATTAAGCAAGCACCGAGAAATGACCTCCTTGCACTTGAATTTCAAATCACAAGAACTAAATAAAATCAAGAAGAATTTTCATTCACATTTCAACTCGCGGAAAATTTCGTCGGTAGTCCGTGCGTTGCACAAAAGGCTGACGTGATCACGCCGACGATGACGATGACGACGACGGCAACAGGCCAATAAACCAATTTTTGTTGTTTTTTTTTAGTAACTAACCGAAAAGGTAATTTAATTGTTTGGGTGACAGTAAAATCGCGGCGATGTCCATTGACAGAAAACTTTCGACTCCGTACACAGAGGGAATTTTTTTTTACACGCTAAACAGGATTTTCGGAGAAAGAATTCACTTCAATTCGCAGCACAACTTACGATTTTAACAGCGACTTTACTCCATCACTTCTAAACTCCGACTCCAACTCTAACTGTCCGACTACTTTGCTGCCGCGAGCCGCGACCGCGACCGAAAACGATTTCTTCAATTTAGTTGACATTCGTTCCCCTAAGTGCATGCAGCGCCAACATAGAAGAAATAACGAACGGCCGGGAATTTATATGCTGTGCGATCCGTTGGAAGGCGTTGGTTTTATGGCGGCAATTTATTTAAATTTATAGCCAAAGTGGCGCACAGGGTTCGCGATTTCTGTATATTGCTTTTTTTTCTGCATTAAGGGAACCGACCTACGATTCTTCCTTTGATAGAAAATGCCAGTTACAAGTTTTCAATGTGGTTACATGACTAAATTTGATTTCAAAATTAATTTCTAATTGCAGGTTCTCCGGACTAATTTTTAATGCCTTGCAGGTGCAAAACGGTGTTTTATTTTGGCATCTGCTGCCTACTAAAAATCAAACAGTTTAAGTGCTTTATATTCGACTGGCAATTCGGTAAGTTGGCGACTGGTCGAGATAGTTTAAAGCAGATTCTACAGCCTAAAAATGGATATGAATTTCGATATGAGCAAGGCGACTGTTCTTTTCCGCTGCATCTTCTCTGTCATACGTTTTTCTAGTTTTTGTAGTGGAGGCTGAAGTCCTGATATCCATTTAAATAATTTATCAATTTAATTCGTAGCTTGTTGTTATCGCTCGCAAGAATTCACTCATCAGGTTCAAGGACTCGACACCATTTTCTTTGCTATTTGTACGACTAGTTATCCAATAACTTCACAAGCTCCAATAATTCGATTAATTTTTTTAATGTTTACAACATTCAAACGAACAAAATGAAAACTTAAACTACTTAATCGGTAATTATTCAATTATTACATAAATTAAATTCCTCTAGTTTTTTTTTTTTAAAAAATCTCGTACTATGGCAGTCGAGCCTTCTTCCTGGAAATTAACGACTCTAACCTGACTGTTAAATTGAACGTTTGTGATATTTCGTTTGGTGTTTTATGAATTTTGATTTCATTACTCTAAGAAAAAATTAATCACTATCGTAATCATTTTTTCCGCCGGAATTTAAGGGTCGCCGACTTTCATCCTCCGATCCGTACACTACTTCCTCGTCCGAATCGTTGATCATCGAAAATGCTGGATTATCTTTTGTTATCGTCGGTTCTGCAAAGAAGGTTTACTTTCAAGTTATCCTCAATGATTTTATTTTCAAACTAATCACCATGAACTGATCGCCCATTTGGCGAGTACACGTAAGCCATCGTGTACAGGTAGAAATTTAAGAGGCCATAGAAGCACATAAACTGTGCCGAACTTTTATAAGTTGTGTTCAGCGAGGCTACGAAATTGTCCTCGAGAATGCCGAAACCAAATCGACTTATGGTGACGGTCAGCGAAATGGACAACACGAATAACATTAATAACGTCAGGAATTTAAGACGCATATCTTTAAGAGGAAAGAAAACGTCTTTTGATTTAAGATTCAACTTGAGAATTTTTTCAAAATTACCAAAATATGGCATGGATCTTAATTCGGTGTACGCTCTCAGAACCAATAGCGCCAGGTATATGATGTACATAACGCCAGCCAAGTAAAAGAACAATTTGAATCCCTGAAAATAAAAGATCGAAATGAAATAGATTTTGAAGCCAATGATACTGCACTTACATTATAGTTTTTCGTATCGACAAAATGACTATAGGTTGGATCTTTCAGCTCGTTACACTTCTCCCATGTTGCAAGAACAATGGCACATAGCCAAATAGGCAGGACTACAATCAGTTTTGGAAAGTAGAATCGAAGAAAGCGTCGCTCATTTTGCCGCAGCCCATGATAGATGCACAGCCAAAACATGAGCAGCGCACACAGAAACGTTGCCTGCAGTATTGCATCCAGCATTCCCGGCAGCCACGAATTCATAAGAAACACCAACGGGAACACGGGATCTGTGAAGTAGCAAAATTTATCGATTTCAAAAATATTGAATTAAATCCCCCACTATCGTAGAGTAGAAGTAACGGCAACAAGACGGACATCCACTTCTGCTCGATCGACCAATCATAAATGGGGTACTTTCGTAGTGTATGGGCGTACCAGCACTGAAATTTCAACAAAATTAGAGATGTAGATTTATTCTGGATAAAGCGTCAACTTACCGTCACAATGAACGTGAATAGCAGGAATATAAATCGAAACCAGATTTCGATCTGTGTAAAAGCTGGGCTGTACGTTTTGAACTGAAAAGAGTTTTATGTGTCGGACGCTTTAAAATTGCATAAGCATTACAAATTATTTAAGAACAAGAAATACCCTGTGGGTAGTTTTCAAAACTAATCAGAGTTAGAGGAAAACTGGGCAGTTTTTGAAATAGCAACAAACTGAACTTATTTATGGCTTTCAATACGATCGATGATGTCGGTTTCAGGATGTGAATCTCGATTTATATTCGATGCAAAGACCACATGTGGTGCAGTTGTTTGGAGGTACTTACGAAAAACAGAATTCCTCGAATATTGTAACGCTGATGAAATGCCTCCAATCCATAGAATCTGACGGTGATTATGTAATGTGCGTAATCTAAAAATCCCAAATGGAGAACGGTGAATTCCTCGCAGCTGCTACGTTCACACAGCAGGTGCCTCGTTCGATTTCGGACGCTTTCCGCACTAAGTATGCTTTGCGGCGTATGCTGTTCGGTTATTCCATCAATTGCCACACTAACCAGAAAGCTCTTGTCGTACTTTTCATCTGCAAAAGAAATTGCTTTTAAGAATCGCATCAAAATGAGCTCGCAATCTGGGTAACTACCGTCTGTATTATCCGTTTCCAGTTTAGCTATTAGCCACAATTGTTGCGAATATGTTGTCATAAGTGGGCTCTTCATTGCAAATGGACCGCTCGCAAAAACATTTTTATCCTTCGCCAACGATGTGTTGACCAGCAATGAGCTGGCTGATACTTCCGTCGTACTAGTGATCGGCGGACCGGCCAAACCAATGAAAATTCCCAAACCGAAGCAGGCAAAGAACGCAAGGAAGACCATCACGAATTCGCGTTTGTGCATCGAATACAATCGCATGTGAACCGAACGCTCGCAGCGATCGTGGTGATAGGCGGGTGCTATGTACTTGTTAAATTCACTAAAAATATCACTAAACTGCGACAGGGAGTTACGGATGCGAAGCAATAAGCCGCCAGATGGTAAGTGGTACGAATACCCCAGACCCGAGGTATCGGTCGGTGGTTTGGACATGATGACTAGGAAGCCGCGACAGAGGATCTAAATACACGAGAATGCACTAAAAAGGAATGCTTCAACAGAATTTCGCTACATTGTTCGTATACACAACGACGTACTACACGACAGACTACTACGAGTCCTTCTGATTACGTCTAAATCAATTTTTATGTAAACAACGAGACCGTTTAGTCGCTTATCGCACGCAACACCAACTAATTCCTAAAGCTTCCCTATCTACGTGGGCTCCACAATAATCCGCGGGCTGATAAAAAAAACTCTCACGCGTGTTTATCAACTATTTCCCAGATTTTATCAAACAAAGTATCAGAAGCACACAAGACAAAACTTAAAACAGCTTGAAACATCACCAACCCCGAAAAAATCGATAGGGAAATCACATCGCAGCGAAAGTCTGCGCAGAAAAATCGGACAGCCTTGAAAAGGTCGTGGTTCGAAGCTGCGCTACAAATTCAACGACTAAACTTTCGCATGTTTGAAAAACGAAAAATAATCTGTTTATTTACAAAAGAAAAATAAAATTAGTCCCAGTACTTAATCATTCCGTCCCAACCGGCCGTGACCACTTTGCTCGGTTCGTGTGGATGCCACAAGCTGCTGATGCAGACACCTTCGTGCGCTTGCCATTTTTTGTACAGCTTCGTTGTCTTCCAGTCCCAAATATAGCATTTTCCGTCGCCGTCTCCGGACACCAAGTAGCTCATGTCCGGCGAGAAATCTAAGCTGCACGCATAGCCCGAAACCATGTGGCCTGAGAACGTCTTCTTCCGGTTCATCTTGAACCGATTGAGCGCCGAGAAGATTACGATTTTGTTGTCGAGGCTCTGGCAGGCGAGCCACTTTTTGTTGGGTGCCAGCGTCACGGACGGCATTGAGTGCATCGTCGGGTCCGCGATGTATTTCATGTCGACGGGAATGTCCCACTCCCAGATACGCATGCTTTTATCGTCCGACGTCGTCACAAACCTCCGGTTCTCGTCGACGAACGTAATCGAGTTGACGGCGCCCAAATGCCGGTCGTATTCTTGGACAATGTCGCCGCTTCGTGTATCCCACTGTCGATTGAAAATGGAATTAAGTATCGATGGAAACACAAAATCAACAGAGGTTGAAACTTACGCAAATAATTTTCTTATCAGAGGTTCCGGCCACAAACAGATGCTGCTTGTTATTGTCCGGATGGAATTTCACACAGAAAGGAATTTTCCGGGACGAGAAACGCGACACGACGTCGCCCGTTTCCGCGTCCCACAGTTTTATGTAGCGATCGTAGCCGGCCGAAAGGAATTGCGAGCCTTTGTTGTTCCAACAAATGTCCTTGATCGCTTGTCGGTGCCCGAAATAGGTACGAATGCAGCGCCGCTCGCCGTACACTTCCCACAGCTTGACGCGACAGTCCATGCTGGCCGACAGGAGCAAATGAGCTGTGCGCGGGAACCATTTCATCGAAGAGATTCCTTTCGTGTGTCCTTGCCACGTGTGAATGTGTGATTTGGGCAGGAAACATTTTGTTGGCGGCGCGTCAGAACGTAAATTGACACCAACGTCGTGAGGAGCGTGTAGAAACGAGCGGCCTTGATAGTCGTGCGGATCTTTGACTGCAATTGTTCAGATATGGCGGTTAGTAAATTCCAGAAGAAATTATTAAAACGAACTTACTGTGCAAAATTGATTTCTCCTCGAGTGGTTTGTCCTCGGGAATTCGACCGCGCTTGTGTCGCTTCGCCAAAATCTCTTCCAGCTCGGCCTTCTGTTGTTCAGACGGTCTGGCTATTGTCTCTTCGCCTTCGTACTTGCCCCACGGTCCTACAAATCCTTCGATATCCGCCGGGTCGTCGTTTTTTTCCTGTTTCCGTTTCTTCTTTGGCGTTGCCGCCTCGAAAACAGTTTTGCCGTCAGTGTCGTAGGCAGATTGAAGATCGCCAACGAAACTTTGCCCGTCGGCTACCTCGCCGTCGACGGTAGGGTCTAGCGCGTATCCGTACGTGTGAAACGTCCTTCGCTGATTCTCGAACTGAAAGGCGTTGATGTGAGCCTTTTCCACGTATCCGGCCAGAGTGTTGCGTTGGGCGCGCATTTGATCGGTGAGGAACGGATTCTCGGGACCCTGAACGGGTGCGTACAGCTCGTCGAACTTGGGGTTATAGGCCAATTCTTTTGTGTCCGGATCTACTGCCCGCGGAATAGCACTTGCTCCGCGCGGTACCACCTCGGGTGCTGCGCATATTTGCAGCGATTTCGCTACAGAGTAACTTTGGTCGACGGGCTTCAGGTGAATCGCATCTGCGGTGCTTGTGTCTGTATCTGATTCACTTTCACTTGAACTCGCGCCATAGTTTTGAAGCGTTAACATTTTATTTTGTGCGATTCGAAGTTCATGTAAATATTAAAACGCAAAACACGGTATAGTATAGTGAATACTGTAAGCTGTCACAAATCACAATCGGATCTGTTTTGACAGTACCGAAAATGCGTTGAGTCAACTGTGGTAATGCAGTTCAAATGCTAAGTGCCATCTGTATGATAAGCTACACACTAAAACCGTTAGGACGCAAAGTAAAGATATTAAAAAGTTTTTTCCCGAATATAATTTATTCTATATATTTGGTATATTTGGGTAAACTTTTTCTCGACTTTCATGTCGGCAAAACCACACAATGGATTCCATTTGTCCAAAACTATTTTTATCGCTATGACAATTTGTTTCCATCCACAAATTTCATACCATTATCTGTTTCCAAAATAATACTGAAAAAATTATGTTGCAATGGGGCGATAAGCTAACAATATATCCCCGAAAAAAACACTATGTTCAGACACTTCGAAAAACCCCAAGTCGGACGAAAGGATGACCTCAATGTCCTAAATTTGATCCAAGAAATATTATCATCAAATAGGCTAAGGTCCAATTTGGAATGTTGCGTATAATAATAAAAATAAAAGAATATTTTCAATCATAGCTACAATAATATTAAACATTGGGAACTGGCAATAAATAATTTTGAAGACCATAAGAATTTGCCAGATAAATAGATCCACAGCAGCCTTTTGCGCAGGTACCTACTTTTTCTTGGAGATGTTAAATCGTGGAGACCAACCAGCACTGTGTTGTACCTACTTCGTTTCAATAGTTTATTTTTTGTTTCTTAAAAAAACAAGAACTGACAAAGTCAAGGTGCACTTTAGCTCACATACAAATATTTGTTAAAAGTGGATGCTTGCATTCATTCGACCTCGTGTACGACACTCCTTCAAAAATTGATTCATTGATTGATGAAACTAAATACCATAAATTCAGTTCTTATAAAAAAGGTCATCATCACGTCTAACTCCTTTACATGATTGCCTGCAATATGATTAACCATCCTGATGGGGTGCTGCGATGGCGTTCATCGAAAATGGAGGGGCATCGAGTCTAGATTGTGTTTAGGGCATCACTTAGCCATAACCCGACCCTAGCTGTGTGCTTAGCTAATTTCGGTTCGCTGATCACGAATACATGTAGCTTTAGTTTTTCTTCATTCCGTCAAGTTTTTCGAAATATTTATTTTTAAAATAAAAGAAATTTTTTATGGCGTTTAAAATAGTATTTCCCTATAATTGCTTATAAAATCATACGCATGGACATTCAGAGATGAAAATGCCAATGGATCATTCATACCTTGAGGAGGCTAGACCAAAGCATCTGCAAACAGGCTCTGACTTTGGTTTAGGGCATATCCTTATTGTTAAATTAGAAACAGTCTTCTTCAGATTATTACCTGTCTGGGACCTCTCTATAGAGAACTATTCCATTAACATTTTTGAGATATTATGAAGCGCCAAAAGCGTCCAAAATAGGTTTAGAGTAAAATCCAAGCTACAATTTATAAAAGTGGTTTCAAGAAGCTGCAAAAATATGAGTCGATTTATTTTGTTTGTTTTGCGGCAAGCGGATTTATCATAAACGTGTACTAAACCCACTTCAAAATCAAAACTCGCAATTATGTAGCAGAATAAAAATTTTAATCCGCGAATTAAACTTTCAATGTGATGAATGTAGCTCATAAAATCAAAATTTGAATGAAAAAGGAGATCTGACAAAGATGGTTTCGGTTGGGTTTGTCAATAAATCATTACTTTGCATCCTACTTCATCAATGATACAACATAGAAACAATTATAAATTCATATAATTACTTTATTATTTTTTAATAATAAAGTATTGTTATCGCCTGAAATTTCAAAAAAATTTGCTACCCTGAAATTTTGTATTTTCACGTTTTAGGACTAGTAAACCCCAAAAAAGAAAAAAAAAATGTCCGTCTGTCCGTCGTAGACGCCGTCCGCAAAACCGTTTGAAGGTGCGTAGCTCACAAACCCCTTGAGATATTAAGTTGAAATTTTTATGGTAGCTAGAATGAGTGAACCCCTATGAGTGGTATATTTTGGAGAGGTGGGCGTCTGTAGGGAGAGGAGGGGGGAGCCTTTTAGATGAAAAATTTTGGTTTCTAGATCTCAGGAACCGCTTATGCTAGGAAGCTGAAAGTTGGATCTTATGTAATACTATAATAGTGAACCCATTTGACAAAAAATGGTTGATAGGGGTTGAGTGGTGTGCGAGTGGGGGGGGGGGGGGGAACGCTTGAAAGCTGGGATTGATACATTCTAAAATCCATATCTCCTGAACGATTGATGTCAGATGGCTGAAAATTTGTAGTTGTCTTAAGAGATACTAGGAGATTAGAAAAAGGTTAACATTTTAATGGGGGTGGTGAGGTATGGAGGTGGGGGAGGGGTGAAAAACTTTGATTTGCAATATCTTCCATCTCAATTGTGCCACAAACATAAAATTTTGTTTCTGTATATAGAATTACCAGTGGAGTCTACAGAATGTAAGATTTTTGAGAGGGAAGGTGAAGCGCGAAAGTGGGGGATAGTCATTTTTCAAAAAAAAAAATTTTTATATCTCAAGAACCGCATCAGATAGGATCTTGAAAATTTTACAGGAGTTAGGACCAGTAGGCCTCTAGAGGAGAAAATTTTGATGGTGTGGGTGTAGGGAGTGATGGTGGAAGGGGGTGGAAATGAAAAAATTTTGATTTTAATTTCTCGAAAGCCACAAAGGATAGAAAGTTAATAAATGAAAACTGTATAGGCCTACTATAGAGACAACCCAGAAAAATTTTTGATAGGGTTAGCAAGGTACGGGGGTGAGGGGTGGTTTTTTATATCTCAGAAACCACTTATGCTAGAAAGTTGAAACTTAGTACCTATATGTAGATGTGCTACTAGAGTAATTAAAACTAAAAAAAAAATTAGGCAACAGCCTGGGCGCAACTTTATTATTTTATGGATTAAAGTCCGAAACGTGCTTAATGCTGAGATGCGGTGTAGGGTACTATGCGACTGACAACCTAAGGAATAATTAGGAGGCTATTTGGAACGTTATTTTTTAGGTTGTCAGTCGCATAGTACCCTACACCGCATCTCAGCATTAAACACGTTGCGGACTTCTACTAAAGTTGTGCCCAGACTGTTGAACGATTTTTTTTTTATTATAGTTTAGATGAAGATTAGTTAGCTAAATAGTCGTTGGATTCTCTTCCGTGGAGTAAAATGTATCTCTATTTATAATGCAATATGTTACTAAGGAATATTTCCCTACCATATAATTGGCAGAAGAAAATTACTGAAAGTAATAACAAAAATCTTGGAAACCTCCTACATGCTAGATAGTAGCATGATATGTCCTCTAATGAGCTCCATACAACTTACTTTCAGGCCAAGTTACCTTCCAGTTTCCGTTTTTCACCTTGTTATACCATAGGTACACAAAGATGTATAATGGAAGTCATAGGAAGCGACTGAGTTGAAGATGGACTATTGCAGCTTGACACTTCAAATATGGCGCATCTCACTCACATCTATGTTCTAACTCGCTCTTGAACAGGCAACACAACAAAAAGAGGCAATGCACAGTTCAACAAGAACCCATAAAAAGGTGCCCTGTCGTCTCCATAAACTGTGCTATTATTCTCAAAAGATTCGAAACACTTTTACTCGTATTTTTGGCGGGTAGTGACTTCTTGGCTCGAAGATGGGCTGTGGTGCAATTTTATCGAAATATGAAAACAACTCTCAGTTGAGGTACATAAAAGATGCTATCCTCATACTCCTTGTGAGTCCTCTTTCAGTATATTCCAGCCTACAGGTACTGTTAGCCTTCTCAAATTGCCTCGTATCACAGTCGTAGAGCTGATTAAAATTCATCATTTGGTACTTAGCGAAACTTCCTAATGAACCTCCAGCTATTCAATTCCTATGACAACAATGGACTCATAAAAATTGTCAAACTGCAATTAAAGTAAAACTCAAATATTTTTTTCATTTTCATTGAATTATTTTTGTAAATTTATTAAGACATTATTTTTCGATTAAAATACATGTATATATAATATAACATTTTTTGTGGATTTTCTTTTCTTTTAATTATTTATATTTAATTATTTTTTTTCTTCATTACCTTTAATACCTATAAAATATATTTTTATAAAAAAAATCGAAACACATATTTTATATAGAATATTTGTTTATCCTTTCGTTTTCACATCTACTTTTCTTCTGTGTGAGTAAAAAAAATATATGCTTTGTATATAATTAATAATAGGAATAATTAAACAAAAGAAGAAGACAATGATTTATTCTTAGAATTTATTCAATAAAAAATTTACATAACAGTAGGGAAGTAAAATATCGAAAATAAAATGATTTGCACAACTATTGCACAAAATCGGGGTATAAAAGTAACTTAAAAAATTATAAGGTGGTTTTATTTACAAAGTGTAGGCTAGAATAAATCATGTAGAACAATTTAATAATATTAGGAAGTAACCAGAAAAAGTTAGAATTTTAGTTTTGAAATCATTATTTTTTATTTAATGTATAAGGCCTTAATTTATATTTCTTCTTTGTGTTCGTTTTTAATTTTATTTAACTAGGTTTATTACTAGAAATAATTTCAACTTTTTTTCTTTTAGTTTAGTTAACATTTCTTTTTACTAATATTACATTTTGGTTGGGGTTTTTTATGGTACAATTGTCTTTGGGTTCTCTAGCTTTTCCATTCAATTAGTTTGGATGAACATGTTTTTTTATATATATATATTAATTTCAAATTTACAAAATGTCTTAATTTCGAAATTTAATTTTAGAGGTTTTTTTTAAGTTATCGTTATTTTAATAAACCTTAAATAAAACTAATTACGAAAACGATAACATAATTCGAAATAAATGCATATATTTATAAGTTGCTCGTGGACGACGACGAATTAAAATTAGTATACTTTGTGTTTGTGTTTAAGGAGAGATAGAGAGTTTTCGTTGTTTTGGAAACCTTTATTTTATTTTTATTTTGATAAATTTTGTGAGAAAGCGGAGAAATTTTATAGGATTATAAATTTGGTCAGAAACGATTCGTTGTTATTATTTTGTAGATTTGTTACTGTTTAAGGAATTGCATTACTTATAACATGAATTGCAACCTGGTGTAAGAAGTAATTGGGAGTGTGATGTTACAGCAGAAATTAGATAACAATTTGTAATGATTATTTAATATTAGTTTTATGATTCGAAAGTGATGCATGAGTTTATTGCTGTTTGGTGTAATTTTTCGACAAACGAACTTCAATTAATAATAAAATCTAGCTATAAATTATTTACACAACTTGTAAAATGTAAAAAGTTGTACTTAGGTATGAAAAAAGTTTCTGTTGTTTTTGTTCTTATCAATATCGCTTACATTGACTTCACAATTCACCTAAATAATATTTGTAATTTTCATTGTTCGTTTAAGTTTAAATTTTATTGTCTTTTATCTTAATTTCTCCACAAAATCAATTTATCGTGTTGAAGAAATCAATTTGTTCGCAACGTTTCAGTTTTAAGCAATTTAATATTCATCTGTATTTTTCCTAAAAAAATCCCATTTCTTTGTTTAATTTACAATTACAAGTTATTACTTTTGGAATTAATTATCTTATGAACTTTTCTATTTTTTATCGTTATATTCAATGTTACTTTATTTCAAATATATTTTAGTTTCTTTTATTTTTACAATATTAGACCGAAAGAATGGTTTTATTATCTCAGCATAGGGAAAATTTTCATTTGTATAAAACTGAAATTAAATGAATTCCTTTACTTTGTTTTTTTTGCGTTCTGGAATGATTAGTAAATATTTTTATTTTAATAATTTTTTTTATACATATTAAGGTTTTTATCTCTTTTTTTAACAATAGCAATAATAACGTTAAATATAGATTTTTATTGAAACTTTATCAGTATATTACCTTGGCTTTGAAATTAGCAGGAAATTTGTTAATTTTAAACTGTAGCTAATTTTAAATTTAATTAAAATTATTAAAAGGACACTGCAGCAGTACTTGATTGGCTTGTAGCACAAGAACGAATGATCGCGAAGGAAGGAAGGAGTTTCGTTTAGAGTTTTACGAAAATTTTGCAGTCTTAACAAATGACGCAGAGTTTTCAGTACAAAACAGCTGCTTGTACCACGGAACCTTGAAAATCTAAACGGCATGATAGATTCACAAGGAAGGACTGTTAGGTAGCGAGTGGATTTCACAAGACAGCTTTCTCGGTAGTAGGACCGTCTGTGATCTATGCGCGAGGAGGTCAGACGGTAAGAAGAGGAAATCGATTTATGTTCGCCAACGTCAGGAAAATCAAATACAGAACTATAGAAATGCTCACCACTTATACACGACACAGTTGCAGTGCAGAAATGGCAGTTATAATTGAATTTAGTCGAGGGACTGATTCCTCATAAAGGCAATGTCGTGATATCTCATGTGAAATCGGCGATCCTATCGACATTGAATATGGTTCCTTTTAAAACCGTAATTATTGATATCTCCCGTCCGCCTTCACTAAATCTAATCTAACACTTTCCACTTTACAATTTCAGAAAACAGGTTTCAGTATCTAACTTCTGAGCCATCTTCACATCATCATTGGTTACAACACTATCAGTTACAGTCAGTTATGGGAGGAGTTTCATACCCGCCATACTTGCTTTTATCTATTCCCTACCTGTTTCTATTCGACTGTGGGTGTAACTTGTAACCATTTTATACATTTTTATCGTGTGCGCGAGGTGCAATATAGTTCCTATGGTCAAGCCAATCAGCACCATTTTAATTTTATACAATTAATATACACTTATAAGTTAAAATTAAATTGTTTGTGTTTTTTTACAATCAATATTATTCCAAACAACAAAATATTATTTTATACAAATTACAACTATTAACATTAGTTTTGATTAAATTTTTGGTAAATTATTGCAAAAGCTTTAATTATTTTGCAAATCTTTTTATAATACATTAGAGTGGACTTTAAAAATAATACAATTTAGTTAAATTTTATAATATTTAATTTCGTGTTCGGGTTTTCTATCATCGTAAACAGATAGATATAAATTTTATTAGTATTCTATTTCAATTTTATGTGAGCTATTAGATCCGAGGATTTTATGTTTTATTCTTAAACTAGAATAACGCTTAAACAGAAATTCATGTTTACGGGATGATTTAGTAATTTTACAATAGGTGTGCATAAGTTACAAATGATTTTGGTTTGTTTATTCAGTGGTATGAAGTTTATGTACAGAGAATTGATCTAATTAATATTGAGCGATTTTTTATGTATTGGAGCAAAAAATTTATTATAATTATTTTCGTATATTTTTTTTCTTTTATTTTAATATGGAAATATAATTTAAATTTAATATTTATAGCTACTTATTCATCATTGTTTTATTTTTGTTTCTTGCGTCAATTTAATCTAATATATAATTATTTACTTCAATATTTTAGTTGTTATTAATTAATTTGCTTTTTTAATATTTGTATTGTCATGTTAACACCGTGTGGTCCAAAATACGCGTATAATATTAGTATGTTTGCTTTTGCTTACTATTTAGTGGCAAAATTTCTCTAACGACGAAAATTGTTCTTTTCTTTTTACTTCATTTTAATATGATTCTTTGTCATGGTGGGATGATTCAGTTTTCTATGAAGTTTATGTTCATTTAGTGGAAGAAATTAACAGAAAGAAAATCATTTAGTTTTTTGGAACTTGATTAAAGTTAGTCTGACAGAAAAAAACAACTTGAAAGTTACCTATATATTTACAAATTTTTGATTTAATTAAAAAAAGTATGAAAAATAATATTGCGTTCACACCCAGCCTGGCTTCCCTGGTTTGATATGATTGAATGTATGTATAAAATAAGATTTTATATATTTAAAGCATGGCAAAAATTTATATCATAATAAGTTTATGAAAAGCTTCAGATTCGCTAATATTACTCGATGAAGATCAATTTCAAGTGGGCATTCCGAACGCGACCTTAGAAAATTTCATTGACGCAATCTCCATATAATGTCCAAGAACTGATTGGCAAGTAAGTTGTTTCTTAGCTTGGTCAGGAAGAATACTACTCTTCTAGCATGACACGTTTGCGATTTAGCGAACTAAGTCTCATCTGCTGGAACCAAGAAGTAGAAGAGTGGCTTTTTACGTCCTTAATAATATAGGAAGTATCGGTCCGTTACACAAAAACTCTCAACGATAATCGCTGCCGACATAAGATTTAAATTCATATAGGTATATCGAATACATAACCATTTTCAGCTCGCTACGTCGCTCTCACTCCAACTCTTGCCACGAAAAATATTAAGAGCACTGCGAAGTACAATGGACGGACGGAACCGTCAATTGAAACTCTCTTTCAGCTAAAGTTAGAATCTCTCATTTCCTAGGATTTAGGCGAAAGGCTAACGACCGTTTTGTAAAAACAACAATTTTGCGGAGCTCATTTTAGGATGGTAATCGAAAAGACCGAGACCCGACTGAAAAATAAGCTTTTAATATCCAAGAAATTTCGAACTCATTAACTTTTAAATAGAGGAGCGGTATTTCGAATTGAAAAACTAATAGCTGAAGGAGTCGGGTTTGAAGGCTATTCTGCCCCTATACTTGCGAAAGTGTAACAAACCAGAAATTGCGTTAGGATGACTCCTTTAGCTGACGCTAAAAAAAATTTTGATAGAGGGCTTAATAATGCCGCCGGTATATTTGAATTTAAACAAGTTTTTTTTTAAACGTATTAATGCTACAAGCTACCAAAAAAGTCCAAATTGAAATAGTTTTTTCAGTACTTATTACGTCAGAGAAAAAGGAAAACAAAATTGACTTATTTTTTCGTTTATTTAAAAAAGATTTACTTTTCATTATTTTTTGGCATTTAATTGCTTTACACAAAGTAATATTCGCTTGAATTAAAAAAAAAATTATAATAATAATAGTAAAAGATAGAAAATAATAATAATATTTCGATAATAACAATAATTATAATTTGTAGTGTAAAAAAATAATAATAATGATAAAATAAAAATTTGAGTTTTATAACGAAAGAGTAAATAATAATAATTGTAAAAAATTATAATATCATTAAAATTGGCACGTATTTCATAATGTTCATTGTATAGACGACTTGAGTATTGCCTAGGTACCAAAAACCTTTTTCTTTGTTATGTTTAAAATAATGGCGTTTCGTTAATAAAAAAAATCTATATTTACAAAAAAAGGCGAGATAATTAATTGTTCTTTAAGTTCTCCTTTAATTTGCTCACACTATTGCTTTAAGCCGTATTTATAAGAAAAATTCGCACAATCAAAACAGCAAAATTGCCGGCATTGTATTGTTGCTTAGTAAATTAGTCAATTTTAAAAATAGATTAATATTAAAAAAAAACTCTAATATAAATGGCAACTCGAGAATTCATCGAATATTGTTAAAAACTAAACTAAGAAACAAAATTCTAATGATAAAAATACTTACAAATTACTGCAATAATTAAATATGTATTTCTCGAAATCATTGTACAGCCAGAAAACTTTTATGTTCCAGTTGATTTTGTTATAACGGAGAATTCAAGGAATGAAATTCAAATAAAAAATTATTCATGATTTTTTACTCACAGTAGTGGTTATCAAACAAATTAATTTACAAAATTTTATTTTTGGTTTGATTTGCTTTTAAGTACGCCATAATATTCTCTTTGTTTCAGTATTTTTTGCGTTTTTATTTTAATTTAATGTACATATAAAAAAATCGTTAACTTAAAATAAAACGAAAACCTTACAAGTTACATACTTGAATCACAAGAAAACTGGATCATTGAATATTTCAAATTAACTATGTAAAAATAGTGGCAATTTTTCCGGTAATTGTATGAATGTACTAGAATTCTACGTACAGTGAGTTATTCTTTTTTATTGTTCGTTTCGCTTTACATTTTTTATATTCGATCTGCCCGCCAAATTGAACCGAAATTATATTTCCGAAATTCATATTGCAGCAAGGCAGATGCACCGCTTACCTACTCTCTGTATGGCTTGCAATACGAGTATCTATGATTCATGTGCTGGCTATACGATCCCGAATGTGAGAAACGTTTTAGGCATTTGGTACACTGGAATGGCTTCTCGCCGCTATGTAGACGTTTATGTTCGGTTAAGTGATGCTTGTGTTTAAATGCTTTCGGACACTCTTCACATTTATATGGACGTTGTCCTGCAAATATAAATCGGACAAAAAATTTGTTAAATAAAGAAATCTCAAATAGATGCTCAAATAAAATATATTTAATGGAATTCTTCTAGCGAATATTAACAAGGGGCTTGTAAGCTACGAGTAGTCAAAGGCATTTGTGTACGGCGGACAGACGTTTGCTCTTTTGGTTTCTTCCTTTATTATTGAAATAATAAAGTCAAACTCAACATTTAGCCGATTTAAGGTTGTCAGATTATAGAAGAAATTCCGTTTCTTATGTTTATTATTGAAAAACAAAATTCATGTCAAACTTACCCGAATGTTCGTATTTATGTCGTGCCAGCGAACTTTGCTTACTGAATGCCTTATCACATTGATCGCAAACGAACGGACAATCTAAGTCGGAATTTCCGCTAGTCTCCAGCTTGATTCGTTTGCTTCCATGAAAATTGTATTCGTCGTCATGCGAAATTCGCGATTCATCGTCACGCCACGATCGCTTTTCCGATCCTGGACTTAAGCTAGTTCCGCGTTCGCCCAGTTTCAGACCAAGCAATTGATTTCGAGCGTATTCCGGTGTCATTTGGAGAAGACATTCCATGGGTACCAGACCTCGCGGACCGGACAGGACATACGGATTCGGATGACGTAGAACGACTTCATTTGGTGACGGAGAATGTCGTATCAGCGACGATATATCGTTGGAACGATGAGATGGCGTTGAAGCATTGTAGTAACGAAGCGATCCAAAAGATGTTGGACTATGTGACGACTTACGACTTAAGTTGATGGCCTCCGATGTTGAATCGGTTTGGAGTGGAGCGATACCGTAACGTGGCGATGTCGACGGAGTAACGGTTTCTCTTTTAACGGATAGATCCAGTGGCTGATCTTCACCGTTGGTGGTTGGAGTGGCGGTTGTCGCAATAGTTGGGATTGTGGTGGTTGCTGTTGTTACTGGACTATACGATGGCGATATTGATTGGCCCAGCACGGGCGAAGCGAAAGCCTTGTAGTTGTTCATTTTACGTTCACGCGAACGATTGTTTTGGAACCACACTTGTACGACGCGAGGATCCAGCCCGAGGCGATGTGCGATCAGGCGAAATTCGTCCCGACTCGGTCGAGCATTGATCGCGTAATGTTCTTTCAGAACGGTTTGTTGTTCTTCGGTTATTGCAGTTCGTACTCGAACTTTCCGCTCACCTTCACTGCCAGCTTTCGACTCGCGATCTTCGACATCTTCTTCACTACCCGATTGCAAATATGTGGAATTTACCGGTTCAGGATCCGACTGTTGCGGTTGATTTCGTTGTTGCGGCGGCTGCTGATTGTCTGGTGGCTGCTGCGCTGAATTGAACATTCTGCAAAGAACTTTTTCGTGCTGTACCAGTTCGGTATGATGATTGAATTTTTTTTCGCATCGCGCACACTGTAAGGTCTCTTCGGTACATTCTTCAACTTTAATTTCCGGTGAATTTCGATTTGGACTAGGACTTGTTTCATCGCACTCTTCTTCATCATCTTCGTCATCGTTCTGTACAAGATCGCGAATTTCTTCTTGTTGTTGATGTGATCTACTATTTTGGTGGTGCTCTGGTGAAGATCTTCCATACGCTCCATTTACCGGTGTATTACGACCGGATTTGTTGCTTTCATCCTGCTCCTTTAAGTCCATTACCAGTTTCTGTTCGTCAACTACATCCTCGGTAACTTCTTCGATCATATCTTCGGGATCAGCCTGCAGCCGATTATTTCCCGCCGCTGTTAATTCTAGGAGTCGAGTTATGTTGTACGGATGTATTCGCGGATCGAGTCCCATACCGTAGAACGGATTCTGCAGGGAAGCAATTAAGGCTGCATTCATAGCATCGTAGTTACTATACTTCGGAAGCATTGGATAGAAAGCATTATTATTGGAATTCGTTACAGGATTATTGTTTAGGCCGACGTTCGGCAGGCCGGCTGGAAAATAACTCATTGGATTTTGCGGTAGGCCTGGCCGTTTCGAATTCGGACTACCCATTCCCATTGAAAGTGGGCCAACCTTTTCGAAAGATTTCATAATGGACCGATTATTGTTCAGCTTTAAGCCCATACTGATGCACTTCTTTGAGGTCATGTGACTGGAATAGGAACCGGAATGAGAGAATCTCTTGCCGCAGTTATCACAGGCAAATGGCTTTTCGCCTGAATGTATTCGTACATGCTCTTTGAGATGATGCTTAAATTTGAACGCCTTATCACATTCGGTGCACTTAAATTTACGCAGCAATGCCGATTCGTCATGGCTGATCATGTGCCGTTGCAAGCGGTAGACATTGGCAAATGTTTTATGACACACTTTGCAACACTGAAACGAAATAAAAACGGTTAAGTTCTATATTAGTTACGGATTTCATTCGAATTATTTGTAATTTTATTATTATTGCACTCAGTTCAAAGACAAGACTATAATTCCGAGAGAGAAAAGTAAGAAGTAAACAACAATTCAACTTATCTATTTATTACTAGAAAAGGTTGTGAACTAAATATTTGATATTTTTCTGTTCAAACAAGGTTTATGAAGCACATTTAAATTAGACGATGATTGGGAATTGTAAATATGGGGCGTTTGATTACGTGCGAGTAAATTTTGTCGCATATTTTCACTGAGCTGATAAGCTACTCCGCAATGGCTGTGCGGGAGATTAGATCAACAACATATGACTCTTCGTGTTGATTACTTCTAGGATATCACAAGGAATGAAGGTTGCAGATTAGACGATCTCTGCTTTGGTAAAATCCTATTTTGTGTATATTGTATCACGTTCACTTTAAATAATTAACGCAAAAAAGAAGTTGTTTTTGTTTTTCGATTTCTAAATAAACAAATACTTTGGCATGTCCTCAGTGGCACTAGATCAGTGATCGAACCCAGCTAGCAAGTTCGTGTGGTGGTCGGGTAAGACTTTTCTCACGCAAAAAATGAAACCGAAAATTCATAAATTTTAGCTTTCCTGGTAGCTCTACTCATTCTCTTTAGCCAAATGCTGTTTCACCATGAAATGTTTTTTATATCAAATAATTTTACCGATTAAAAAATTTTAGGCATTGCCAGTAGCAGTCCTAAGGAGAGGATCACAACAGTCCTGGCACTCCCATAGACAAATTGAACCTGGAATAACCGTATAAAATTTCACGATATTTTGGTTTATCATTAAAAGCGATATTTACCAATTTTTTTTGGTAGTGGGTTTCCTTTATTAGTCCAGGCGTAGAGTCAATCATTGAACGAACTTTGGTTTCTTGAATTGAACTAGCCTTTGGGTTTGGAACCTGAGACTAATCTTGGGACGATGTTCGATCATTCCAATCTTGGTTAGTGCTTCTACCCTCACTAATTTCCAAAAGTACTCTAGGCTTGACAAGTCTTGAACGCGAATAAAACTCATCATTTGATGATCTTTGACTAAGAAGTGTATCGCGACATTGGCGACAATGATTCGCCGTTAATCTCGTCTTTTTTATGGCCGTCTTTTCCAAGTTGCACTCAAGGGTAGATGAAAGTGTCGCCGTTCCAACTAATTCCTAATAATCGACGTATTTGAGTTGGTATTAAGCAAAAAATCCCAGACTCCTTTACAGTTGTTATATATATAAGCTTCGCCAAATTAATCATTTTCTTTCGACTATAAAGTGCACAGGTTTGTTGATTTTGGTATATTTTTACGTCGGAACGGAAGTGAAATTGCAATTTTCCACTGAGAAGATTTCATTTGGCTCGCAGCCAATGCAACCGGAGAAAAAATCAAATTCATATTTTCTATTTCTAATTACACAATAAACGAGCAACAATAAATTTTGGAAGCCGGACTACTTTCACTGTTTCTTGTCCTCAACGGATGATTGACTTCAAATTTTATTTGGCGCTCAAACTCAAAAGTTCAAACCGTGAAATCCAAGGATTAATTTATCCTTGGATTTCACAGTAATTGTTTGCACTTGCGTGTGTACAACATTGTTCTGTTTTTTGAAGTAGCTTTTGTGGCTCTGCTCTACAGGCCCCTTAAAAAGTTTATTGGCGAAGTAGGTATAGTCTTTTCTCGTATTTCTCTGATGATGTCATTTCGTTTAATTAATTTTGATCGAAAAATTGTACCGGAGACTAGGTACAGGGTGATTCAGTACTTCTTTACGGTTAAAGGCAGTGAGTGATTCATAAATAAAAACACACTAGTCCCAATCGCTTGGCTGATTTAGTAGTTAAATTCTTGGAAACAAAATTTAAGAAAAGCATAACAAAGTTGTGAGTGCGATTAGCGCCTACGCGTATTGTTCGACGTGCGTTAAGGAACTTGGTCGAAAATACAAATACACATTATAGTCTTCGCGATAATTTCGTTGTTGATTTTTTTAGGAGTTCAAGAGTTTAAGGCCACCGAAGCTCTGAAAAATGACGTAATTATTTTTAGGTTTTTTGGAAAATTGAAGACGGATAATTACCCTTTTTGAATAAGGGGTAATTTATAAAAAATCATGAAATGAAGTTGTATACGGTATAAAATCTTAAGAAAATATTTATTAAAAGTTCCAAAAGGAATGCTTACCGTTTCTTACAATTTATCATTTTTTTAGTTTTAGTTTTAAGAAGGGGCGAAGTGCTGAGCCACCACGCACACTAGGCACCAAAATGGCCCATAGCGATCCCTTCAGAGCCTCGCAGGTCGCTAAACATCCCCTAAACAACCCAGATCCCTAAAGAACTTGACGAGCTTGTCATGCGCTATCGACCTCAGGTCCTCCAAATTGCCAAAGAAAAGACTGCCCAGAAACCATTTTATCATTTTTACTCCACACAATTCTTTACGTTACCTTAGATTAAGGTTTAAATTATTCTATTCGCGTCAAGGTTTTCCTTCCAAACACAGTATCACAGCACATACGAAAGTTGAGATGATCTTTACATGACTATGGAGTGCATTTTTATTCAATAGGCGCTAAAAGAAGTTATAGCATTTTCCATCGCGTCACATGATGCGTCCAAAAAATCCTAATCTCCAGAAATACATATATAGGTATTTTAATGGCTTCGATTTCAACCTATGACTGATTTCGTACATACCAAGATTTTGCATTGCACTCCAGACCTCGAGATCTATTACTCACGTTTTACCTTCAATACAATAGTTTCGTGTAGATCTAGATTCGATTATTGTTGGATTTTAAAATTAAGATAATGTTCTTGAGACTATCCAAGTTTAATTTGTTTTTTTTGTGGGGCTATAGAAGAAGTGTACTTGCAATCAACACTTTCCTGGGATAAATTCCAAATTCTTCCCGATGGGATTTCCAAATTCTTCCCGAAACAATCGAAGATTCAACCAAGAATGATTATTTATTCTTTCAGGTAGCGTTATAATAATTCCTTAGGTATCACACTAAATAAGTGTGGTATGATGACGGAAATTTCAACTAATACGTTCGAAATCATACATGTTTCAATCATATTACATTCAAAATAAAAAAATCCATATTTGGAAAAAATTTTTGACAAAAAGCTCGAAATCAATTTAAGTAACATATATTTTACATTTTAAAGAAACCATCAAATATTTATCCAGAAACATAAGAACTGTTTTTTTTGACAAAAATAAAATCGTTAACGTGAATAAAAACACGAGTTTGAGAAGTGTATTAAAAATAAAATCCATAAAGGAATAAAGGAAGGTAGAGATATTCCGAATGAGTGAGTGACGGTGAGTAAAAAGAAAATTTAAAACTGAATGGGAAAGTGGCTGAACATTTAAACGGGAAAACAAGAAGAAGCCCACAACAACGTTGGCGACGAACGCGGCGATATAGCATAGCCATAGGCATTTAGAATGCCTTTCTGCCGATGTTATAGTTCACATAAAAAAGACAGGTGCGCATTACGACTGAGAAAAATCAGTCAGAAATAGAACATTCATATACACGCTCTACACACGGCAGCAATCGGAGTTTTAACGTTTCGGAACGTCGAGACCGGTGCAAACAACACCGGGAAAACCGAAAATAAAATAAACGGAAGGCCCCCACCAGGTCGTTAAAAGTCCCAGAAGAAAATACTATGTTACCCTTTAAATTATTATAAAAATACACACTATCATGAGCAATAGGTTTTGCTTTTTGAAATTTGCTATTTTTTGACCCGACCGACTAGGCGGAAGTAAAAAACGCACCATTTACTAAGGTGTGTAAAATGGTACGATGCTTTCTGAAAATTAAAATTTTTCTATCTCGGAAAATATCTTCGTGACAGCATACAGTTTAAATAATTAAACAGATTTTTTATGCGTTTTATTTTTTATTTTGAAAATATTTCATGGCTATTATCATTGGCTGTGTCTCGACACACAGTCATTCCAAACAGACAGTTCTTAATTGTAATGTAGATCTAGATTTATTTCTTGTTCAGAGTTTTTATAACACAGGTAATTTTTTGGGAAGATCTTATGATTTTTTTTATAGTAGCGTTTGATATTTTGACAAATGTTGACAATTTAATTAGAATTTATTGGGGGATTAAAAAAATTGAGTGTAAGGTAAAATTCGTTCCTGTAAAAGTGGTTTACTGTTTGCTTCTACTGGTTCAGTTTCTGTATGATCCATTCTGGGATAGCAGCAACAACAGTCTTCTTTTTTGTGGCACCTGATACTATTGCTGCTTCTATGTAATATTTATTTATAACATTAGTGAGTAGCCTATGATTAGGTAGGATTCGAGTTCACGATCTCAGTTCTGGTAGTATACTTCTCTGTAAATATTGAAGTGGAATCGAATAAGAGTAATTATAGTTAATTAGTTCAGGATATGTCTTTCGTACCGCTTCTGACTAAGTAAGATTTTAAATTGCGACCCAGATCCAACTAGAACGTTAGTTCTTAAAGTTTATACCATCAAAGCACAAAATAGAAGCGAATATAGACGGACAAATGTATGAAATAAAGGATAAATGTATGGATTAACAAATTAAGACTATTTTTAACAAAATCGCGATGAAATTAAGGAAATTGAAACACTATTTGTACAACACAATAACTTATACCGCTGGTGCTTGAGGGAAGTAAGATCAAGTCAAGGAATTATAAATCGTGTAATCACTAAGCCCAATAATCTGATACGTATTAACATTGGCACGCGTTTTCTTCGCTTCGAGGTAACCCTCATTAAGCCCTTCATGAATCTAGAAAGCCTTTACGTTTGCCAAGGTCAAATACTCACCGATTCACTAAACAAGTTTTCGTTATTTTTATATCATTTTTTAATTACATTCCCTTCCTTTCACTAGTCTAAAAAAATAAGTGTAAATTATAAAATTCCTTTTGCTTTTTGATCGTAAAAAACCTTCAAACATAATTTTTAAACTCCCGCAAATATTTTTCATCTTGCTTTTTATCACCTTTACGAACATCATGTTTATTGCAATAAATAACATTAGATATGTCATGAACAATATCAATTAACCGAATTTGAGGAAGATAAAATGAAAAATCTTTGATCTCTCAACAATAATATTAATTCAAGTCAAAACCCATTATGCAGTTTTTTATTTATGTGTATTTTTGCGCGCCTATACATTTAGTTGGCGATGAAAAATTTATGAATCTTTTCGGTTTAATTTTTACTAAATAAAACACTGTGAACACAGGGAAATTTTGATCGGTGGTAATGGTGTTTTTCAACCTGGAACTGAACTATTATTTTTTTTATATTTCCGATATTTTTTATTAGGTACACAGTAGAAGTAACTTTCGACGTTCGATTTCATATGATGCTTGTAGGATTTGATATAATTTTTAAAATTGCGTACTTTATTTTAATTTTCTTCTTGTTTACCAGCCGAGGTAATAAAAACAGTGTTTCAGTTAATTCTTGTGAGGGAGTGTTCAAATTACAGATAATTACCGATTTTGAAATTTCGTTTGCCGTCATTTTGTCTTCCAAATTTTGTCAAAACTATTTAAAAAAATAAATTTTTTTCTCGATATTTTGCTTAAAATTTTGTTAACTCACGTTTAAATTATACAACCAAATTATTATTAAATAAATTGAATTTATTTTCTATACAATATATAGAAAAAAAATATATTTTATTTAAACACCTATTAAATTTTTTTTTAATCCAGCAGTCTAATTTCATCTGCACACCCAGTCGCATTTTGAAATCCCAAAATGGAACAAATCACTCAGTAATCATTCAAACAAAAAAAAAACAAGATATTCAAATTCAAAGGTAAAAAATATAGTGCCCTCTACCATGCCGCCGAATATACGCAGGAATTAACACAATCAGGTCTAAAAATACACCTATACACAGAGGAGACCTCTTCAAAGTATGATTTCCCGTGATAAAACATCCGCCATTAAATCATTTTAACCAATCAACTAAGGTGTGGTTGGGATTGCTGCCTGTTTCTGATTTTGCTGGGTGTAGGTGAAACAAAATTATGAATGCACTTGTGTACCCGTACATACAGCAATTGTACGAATGTTGATTTTATGGAGCTTGTAAGATCTTTATTTGCCCGTCAGACTGCCGTGCCGTATGTCTTTTTAACTATAATTGATCGGTGATCTCTGTATACCATGTATGTTACTCATGGCGGTGGGTGTACGAGATCGTGCAACTGTCTCTTCAGTTTCGAATATGATGTGCATATTCTATTAGGGATCTTGTCAGAGGAACACGATCAAAACAACGAAAATTGATATTTTGGACTTATTTTCTGATTGTAGTGATAATAATGGTAGAAATTAGACCAATCTTTTTTGGATAAATCACATAGATATGGAAACACCAAGAGTTTTCAAAACTCTTGATGTTTCTATACCAATGTTTTACACAATTTACAATAGATTTTATTGTTTCGCATGTGGTCATGTACATAACTTGCAAAATGTAATGTAATATAAGCTATATCCTCTTTCATTTTAATCGCAATATTTAGGCACATCAGTCCAGATCACAAATATCATGCATTCAATATTGGGATACATCGACCACCCGGTCTAACTTAGGCCCACTCGGCAAATTTGTGTCCCTAAGTTGGGCCATCCTCGTACTCAGATGAAATTACGTTAAATTACAACTATGAGAGATTTCTGCCCTTTTATGAACAAAATACTAATAGTAGTAGTCGTTAAAAGCATTAAAAGACCACCAGCACTAAATAATATTTATTAAAAAAAACTCATAAGTACCCTTAACAAATGCAGTTAGAAACCAGTTCAATTTAGACAAAATATTCCACTTATCACTTCTAAACCAGACAGTTCAAAGGAAACAAAATAATGAACAATGGGAGGCGTTCGGATAAACTGTTGAAAGGTTTAGTCGTGATATGATGTCATTTCTTTAAAAGATTGGCAGATAATTATGCTTGTTTTTTCATACTTAAGTTGAGTGGCCCAACTTACAGACATGGCCCACATTTACCTTAATTGCTTACAAGAACCGATAAGATTGTAATGAAGGAGAAGGTACTAACATAAAATACAGCTAACGAATTATTATGCCAAAACTATCATAAGTACCGTTTTCGGTGCAATATCTAACTCATTTTGAATAAATTCCTCATTCGGAAGATGAGGTTTATATTTAAATTGAACAAAAAGCGAAAATGTTCAATAACTTGATAACAAAACTACGAGTATATCTCGTTTTTTTATTTTATTCAAAATCATTTTCAAAAAATTAAGCCGACGCAACTTTCAAAGTGCTTGATTAATAAAAGCTAGCGCGACAAAGACCTTAATTCAAAATACGAAAAAAGGTTATCGTTTTCGTAGCGAGTAAGTAGAATTTATAAAAATTCAAATAAATTATTATTTTCATTAAAATTTGTATTTGTTTGGAAATTAAGGCCAAACACATTTGCGTAATAAAAATGAATATGTATTAGTGATCTATCCAGTGATGAATATTATGATGATGATGAAACAATTTGTTTTCATGATCTAGTTTTTTTTATGTTGGTCGCAATTCAGAGCAATAAAACGCATAAACTCAATGATTTAGAATTAGGGAGGCAGAGGAACTGTATATGTACTCGTATAATAATTTTGAAATACATTTTGGCTATTATAATGAAATTTACTTAGCTTTAGCGAATTTTACCACTTAGCCCGTACATACAGAGGATTATTAAAATTAGCAAATGATGTGATCAGATAAACAGTAGGTTTTAAAAATACTGTTTATCCGAACTCGAATATTGCTTTGTAAGCCAATCAGATATTCTAAATCAATCGTCTGAATAAAAAAAATAAAGGGAAAGAAGGTAAAAGCCGATTATGATATGGCCAACTACTCGGAGATGTTTTAAAAAAAGAGAAACATTAAATGAAAAACATTTTTTTGTAAAATAACTAGAGATTAAATAATAAGTAACACAACAAAGTATAAAGTATAAACGCAATAAAATTATGAGAACAAAATTTCATTGAAAATAATTGCCTGCATCTGACTGACTGACTTTGCGAAAAACTTTTCATAATTATTAGATGAATTTAACGATTTATTGAACTGTATTTTATTATCATATTGAAGATGTAAGTTTTCAAGCAGAATTAATATACTTACATGCTTGAAACATAAAATGCCCTGTATTTCACAAGATACTGAAGGAGTGGTATTTGCCGATCTTTCTTTGGGATCATATTGGACATTCTCATTATATCTTAAGATCATTTCATGGACCTACAACTTGAAAAATGCCTCCTTGATTTTCGAATTTTTTTTTCAATCATTCAGTATAAACCGGAATGCCAAATTGACCTCAGACTGATAAATTATTTTCATTTATTTTTAAACGATGAGGCCGATTTTAAAACAAGTTAAAAACACGGTAAAAGCCGAACATTTGTTTTCGAAACTAAATTACTCAATGCTATAAAATCGAAACACTAATCTTCGAACTTTGACTAATTTTTTTATTTTATTATTTTTATTTTTTTATTACTTTTTAAACGAATCTATGTCATGAATTGGTGTGCTCTTGGTACGTAAATTCCCTGTCGTGTTTTTATTGCCGTTACGAATCTAGACAAAATAATATTATCTGTCCGAAAATTTTATGTATCCGATAAAATTGTGACAAATATATGAGACAATCTAATCCTGTCCGGCCGATATTAATTTCCTTAGATAAAAATGTCCATTTGAAATTTAAAACTATGCACGATCTGGTAGAGTCGCAGTTACGACGGATTGCTGCTTCATCAATGAAGTGGATAGCGCTACTATTTTTTTTTATTTATTATTTTCGAAATGTGTCTAGTAGGAATGGTTGGTTGGTGAGGCACCTCTGACTCAAAACTGTTATTTATGTGGAAATAAAACCGAACAAATGTTTTGTCGTTAAATCCAGTGCAAACAAACGAACAACAGAATGGATTTTGTGGGGAGTGAAGGAAGACTGAATACCAGCTACAAAATTAATGCTGGTTTGATGAATTACATTTATTTATATTTTTTCAGTTTCGTATAAATGGAGACCACAATTTGGGCAGTATCCTGCCCCTCTGGTTGGCGATATTTTTTGGAGGTTCTCTATTATACACCAAAATAGGTTTTTTTTTGTTTTAATTGTTTTAACTTTTTAACGAACCAAATATGCTGCAATAATGAAGCATGCATTCAATTTTTCGGTCGCTTTTTGTAATGCCAGAAAGCCAATAATTTATGACCGTCATCCATTCAGCTGGAAGCAAAAGTCAAAGGCATATAATATAAGAGTGCAGTATAGTTGGAAGCATTTTTTATTGTTGTTATTTTTCAGGTCACTCTATTTTACTACGAGCATGGATAAACGGACTGCTTGCCGCGTGCTATATCAACAATACGATCTATTGCTCTTTTTATGGGATAATGGTGTTCTGCACCCATCACACAGATATAAGGTAAATTTGTCCAGCGGTTGATGGTTGAGCTTTGTGCCCTGCTGTACTGCTACTGTTGATTGTTTGTGGACTTTTACGTAATTATGAGACTACATAGTGCGAGCTGAATTGTATTTTATATTAAACAAAATGAATTTATTAAATGAAATTCAAATAAATGGGCAAATTTATGGGTATATGGGTGGGAAAATCGTTAATCATTTTGGGAGTGAATGTGTGAAATTGCGGTCGTGATTATTATGAAGTTGATTGCGTTTGATAGATTATGCCAAAATTATATTCTTTAGAACTATGCGCCAGATAATTTTGAGCCTGATTTGTCACATTTAGAAGTTCCTTTTATTGTATTCGAGACAATGTTTAGATTACCACGTTTTAAACAAGTTTCCGCATGGTTCTATTTTACAAGGGTTCGAACGCTTGATCAAGTCTTACGATATGAGCCCTTCTTCGAATTTTTAAACAATTTTTCTTATTGCGGTGTAGGTTAGTGTCACCAGACGCTAAAAAAATAACGTTTTAAAAGGCCTCCTGTATTCTTCACCCCCCTTAAAATTTTGCATTTTGCAAATGGGTACACTATCATAGTTCTACATTAATTCCAAGGTTAAGCCTCCTAGCATAAGCGCGGTTTCTGAGATCTATAAACCAAAATGTTTCGTCTAAAATGACCTCTACCTCTCCCCAACCAACCCATAACCCCCTCGCAAGAGACCCAATCTACCCACCAAATAAATTTCAACTTAAAATCTCAACGCTTTTGCGTATGGCGCCTACGACAGACGGTTTTTTTGGGGTTTACCAGTTCTAAAACGCGTAAATACAAAATTTCAGGGTAGCAATTTTTTTTAAATTTCAGGTCGATCACAATACCTTATCATTAAAAAATAATAAAGTAAAATATAATAAATAAATAAATTATAAACAACTGATGAAAAAAAAAGAAATGAGCAGTTTTTATTAAAATATGTTGGCATACTATATAATTAAGAAATAAAAACATAAAGGTGTAGATATTTCTTCCATCTAGAGCGAGGGCAGCCCGCCATATTTTTAGAACATTTATATGATTGGAAACCAAATTAGCAGGTTATTGGTAAATTAAGCGTTTTAAATTAGTTATACAGGTATTAAATAAGTTTGTTTTAGCAACTATGGTCTGGAATCACCCTGTGATTATATAAAAAGAAAAGGATCTCTTTTACGTTTACTTGAAATTTTTTTATACTCGTGTTTGCTGAATATGATGATAATTAAAATATCCACAGCGATACCTAGTTTTCAGGTTTACTGAAAAAGCAATTTCAAGTTGAAGTGTCAATACAATAGCGCATACTGCAGATACCTACGAATAGTAGAGATCAAACCAACAAATATCTCTGCAATATATACTCAGCTAGAACACCTTTAAGCACTAACACGATACAATTCCCTCCGGGGACAGTTTGAGGTTCCATACACCAAAATAAACTCGAACCTTTGCGTTATCAATGGACAATGTCCATAAAACTGCTCCATCCTAAACAAAAAAATCTAAGCCTTGATATTTGACTTCTACCGCCCATACTTGTCCCTCATCCACCCCATCAGGTTTTAGATAAATTTATCTCGAAGTATGTACCAGTATATGAAACACATATCAGGAAATATTGGGCAAGTTTGGTGGTGCTAGATGGTCCCTTCTATGCACCTCTTGGAAAGCATGAGGCACGTATCTTGCTCAAAAAATCTTAAGCTCGACTGTCTTGGGACACTGTGCCTAGTGTCTACCTACAAGGACGAGGATAACGACAACAGAAAAAAATCTTTGCATGAGATACGTTATATTTTGTTATTGTTTTCGTTTGGGTTTTTTTATCATCACCCTGTTTGTTGGGCTCATATTTATAGTCCTCATATTTTCCATCAAGTTATGGTTTACGTTTATAGTGAACGCACAAAATACAGTGTTGTGTTTTTTCTTCACGGCACAAAATTTCTTTTTTCTTTTTTGATGAAAATACGATAAGTGTGAAACGATGAAAAAATCACTTGGGGATTTTCTTCACTGCACGTTAGGTATAATATGAGATATGATGGCCGATACTTCTATTACGAGCCCAATTCTAATTTAAGTGGTAGACAAGAAAATGACGAGGAGGTGGTAGACATCGGTGATGTTGGAACAACAAACCCAGCCATAGATGAGAGGGCTGTGATGAGACTTAGGTAGATGGATGGGATGATATGGACCAAGGGAACATATCAAAAACAACACTTCGGAAAACCTACGGGTTAAACACGATATGTGATGCTATGATGGCGAAAAATAGGCGAAAAATATCAGAAAAAAAACCAGCCAAGGCTACTATTCCTATGATAGGGAGTCTTTTTTTGTTGTATTACTTCACTTCTTCCCGTGTAGTTTTTTCTTTCACTCTGGGTATTTCACTGGGTACATATTTCTGTTATCAGTTCAGGTCTTATCAGTACGCCATACCGTATAGAAGGCTGCTCGGACGGTTTACTGATACGCCTACAGTCAGTTGGTGTATGGGAGGAATACTTGGAAGGGTGATATCTTGTTTTTCTGGACTTTGTTTCGTACAATAAATAAAAGAAGAAAGAAGAAAAGAAAAGTTTTTCCTCTATACTGAAAATTATAAGTTTTTCATGGCACAAATCTTTTAAGGAGTTATTGTTTTCATCAGAGCTTGTTTATTTCACACCTTTGCTGAATTGATTTTTAGCTGGACGGCATTTTTGAGTAATAGAAGAAGTACTAGTTAACTTACTAATATTTTCTTTAATAACAAAAATAATTCTCTTGGTTGGGAGTTACAAGGAACTGGAGGAGAAGATCTGTGCAAATCAGCAGTATACGCAGCTACTTCTATGCGAAGCAATAGCTCATGCAATATACGATTACCTTTGAAGATAAATATTATAATCCCAAAAAGAAAATTACTTATAAGCTGATTGAAATCGAAAATAACAACTTCTTCCGTATTAAGTTAAAGTTTAATACCCCCAACGTCAAAGAATTACCCTAAAAAACAAAATTCCAATCAACCACAAACAAAATAACTTAAAAGATTTATTTCGTCAGAATTTTTGATAAGCATATCACACATTTCACATTGAAACAAAGAAGAGCAAATTCTACTTAAGCGAAAAGTATGAAAATTAAGAAAAAAATAAGCTTCCGCCGTCATTCCAATCAGACACGTAGTTATATACACGTTTAAACTGTGCACGCTGATAACCTTTGTGGTGAACTATTTAACTGCCGCCAGTAAATGAAAATCGGACTAATGAAACCTTCATAAAGTTCCAAATAAGGCTTATACAATTTCTGATTATACACACAGAAGCAGTTGTTGTTGAATGTTCTTGCTTTTTATTTAAAATAATAATACACATCGTTATTTTCGTGTTATTTTACGAAATAAGACTTTCCTGGGATTGCGCAACGAATTTCGCAACCAAAATATATTTCGTGTTTTGCCATTCGAATTAAATTACCTGCCTAAAAAGAAAACATTTTGAAAGGTAAACATGTTAACAGAGGCTTTTGGTGATTTCGACTAGACTTAACTAAATGTATGTATGTCTCTGCTCCGAGAACCAATTAATTGCCATCATTAAAGTCAGAGAAGCCATCATCAGACCCACTTTAGGCATGGAGAGAAAAAAATGCAGACATCACAAGCGAACCTTGTGGAATCCCAAAACATATATCGAAGGTATAGGTTGGCTGTAATTGCTTGCATCCGGTCTGAAGTAGTCGGCCATATTTTCTAGGTAAGACTACCTATGGCTGCCTGGTTTCTTATTGGTGCTGGACTGCCTGGAAGATTAGTTCTACGGCTATCCGTAATCTTCAGGTAGACATGAAATGGAAACCAAAATCGTCAAAGGAAGATTCTCAATGGAAAAAAACAGAGAGAAGGAGAAATAACGATACCTAAGAATATCTCATTCGTATAGTCTGAAAACCTTGACTCGAGTGTCATCTGTCACAGCTGGATTTCTTCCATTTCAGACTTTTGCCACGGCATCGCATCTTCTTATAAAAGTCCAGGGATGGATGTTACTTCTTTTTGGGTGTTTTTTTGTCTTTCTTGTTTTTACTGTGACTTGTGTGCCTTGTGAGGTGCTCGAACAAAATAAGAGAAGGTGACTCTAGCAATGATGATGGCGCAGCCATATACGAGGTAATGTCGATGTAGGTACCTATATAGCTTACAAATGTCTGAAATAAAATCTTTGCAGGACATATGGAAGAACTTCTGACTTGCCGAATATAATTAGAAAAACAGATTTCGTAGGAGCATACTGCGGACGTGTGGTAGAGACAGAGAAAAATACTCGTACACATATTTTGATAAGACCAAGAATAAAGGGTGTTTTCTAAATGTTTTTATAATTTTCCAACATGTTTCTTCGTTAAAACATAATTTCCTATGCCGTATGTTTTAGTTAATCTAAAGACGAAAAAAAAAACACAAATCATAGGTGGTGATATTGATATTTTGTTTTCATTGATGAGAAGGGAGCTCCTGTGATTAATGATCGAGACTAATTATGGATGTTTGGTGGAATCAGAGCGATGAATAATTCGAAAGATGAGAGCGATTAGACAATTTCAGAATTTCGGTGTGCATGTGTGTTCAATTCGATTTGTTTAGGTCTATATATAGGCGTTTTAAATACTTTCAGGTGGCTGGAGGTTGAGAAGAAGATCGATTTTTGAAGACTTAGACATGAGCGATGAGATATTGAGATTGAATGCCGACCCTGTTAAGAAGAAGACAAAAACGGCAGAGAATATACAATCACTAGCCCGCACTCAAAGTAGATATTATACAAAAGTCAGGTTTTTAATTAGGATCTTTCCTTTAACATATGGTTCCCGTAAAAATAGGTTTTTCGCACAGAACTAAACAGCGGCTATAAAAATATATATTATACATATTACCTACGGTCTTGTATAGAACCAGTTGTGATGAGGTGGGGGCTGAAGATACACATATGAATTCATGAATTTTCGTGATACTTCCTAGCCGCCAAATCATTTTTAACGAAGCTTATATATTTTATGATAAATAACTCCAGAACTGTTTTTAATAACTGATGTGTCTCATCAATATAACTAATCATTCAAGCTGTAACTGAACCCCATCTCCAGCAACTCAATCTTCACCTAATATTTCAAACTATGAATAAATGTGTTATAATGAATGTCAACAGCCATGTCTTCGTTCCTCTCAGCCAATGAAAAATACATAAGAAAAAACAACAAAGAAAAATTATTTCAAGGCACGCAATCATATTTCATCTTCGAGAAACAAATTTTAATTTTTGGCAATGAAATATCCGACGCTAGAGTCACAAAATCGCTTAACCAGGCGGGGAAGAACATTTTAACTACATAACATAAATATGTTACTGGTGTTTTTTCTTTTAGTAAAATTTTTGATTGCGTTGGTAAACTAAACATGACTCGTCCGTGGTCCATGAACCCCATGACTTCATCTCCATCCAGTCATTTAAGTCAAAAAAATTGTTTTCATTTTGAAACGAATTTAATATTTAGGTACAACTGTAGCTTCCCTCATGGCACTTGTTTGGGGCCTGTAGTTTTCGTTTTTATGAATAGATTGATAGAAAGAGAAATAGAGAGCAGTTAATCAATTTTTTTTTTCGTGCAATTAAAATAATTTCCTTTTCACGATGAAAATGAGCCATGAAAAACGGTGCAGATTTGAAATGAATAGAACCATTGTTCGAAATTAGTATTTTTTTGTTCTTTCTACTTTTCTAATTTAGTTAAGTTAAATTATGAAGTATGTAATTATTACCGAACCTGATTCAATGTGAGAAAGAAAAGCGGAAAAGCTGTGAAATTTAAGTTGTTGTAAGTCCAATGTTCAAGTGCGTCGTTCGTGAGTACTGTGTGCACTTAGAAATGCCATCGCTAAGATGAATGAAGTAGTAACTTATGTTGTGTGCAATGCAGTAAAGAACAAGTACTTCTTTGTTCGGAAAATTTGTAGTTAAATGGTTTTATTTTTTGATCGGACCGAATGAAATTTAAGATGTTGATTGACGTGTGAGGGATTGACGCTACACCCGGAGGATGTTATTAGTAGCTAGTTGAAATTAATCGTGCGGTGAGTTTTGATTTCTTTTTCAAAGATTTCTCGAGAGATGGTATGTTTTTAGTTCCATAAAGGGATTGAGAGTACGAGTATGTACTATAAATCTGTATTCTGTATCAAGAGTTCTCCCATATATTACATTTGTATTTTAGAAATTATCTTAGACGATCGTTGGGTATCGTATATATATTACGGCTCTAGAATTTTCGATAAATATATACACTAACCCTCGACCATGGTAGCACACGGAAATGAACAACGAACCGAAAGCTCGGAGAATTTAAAAAACCCTAGCGACAACTGGTTGCTATGACAAAGATAACTCCATGAGCGACCTTCCAACAATTTGACCTAGTGTTAAATTAGACAAAATGTCATTCTCGTTATATAAATATAATAAAGTTACCAAATCGAAAGGCAGCTTAAATGGAGCACCAGCGAAACTAAATTATTAAATAAAAACAATATTACTTTAGGTATGCAGTACTCACCACTGTTGTATTTGGGGAATGCATCATTTCGTGTTTTTCGAGCATTTCGCGCGTCGGAAAAGCTGTCGAACATTGGGCGCAAGCATGGGGTCCACCAGGTCCGGTCAACGGACCGCTATGTGCACTGCATAAGTCCCCCATAGTTGTCGACGATCCTGGACTGGATGTTGAACGTCCACCTTCATCATAGCCGTTCGGTGAAGATTTACCGCCGCCGGTCATATTAGCAATAGCCATTGTCATAGCATGGTGATGTCGCTGCTGTTCCTGATGTTGCTGTTGTAAGTAATGGTGATGCTGTTGTTGTACATTGATCAAATGTTGATGCGTTGATGTAAGATCAGACGGTGTCACAGTTCCCCCGATCGGTGATGTGGTTGAGATTGGAGGTGATGGTGTTGTGTTTTGATGATAATTTGAAGAATTGTCGAAATGTTGTTTGTCGGTGTGATGGAGACTTGATGCCAGTGATGGAACTAAAAAAAATTAGGAAATTTTTCGATAATTGAAGAAGTTCATATATGTATGTATAACTATATAGTTGCAGATAATACACAAAATGGGGAGTGAAATGATGTGGAAAGATTAATTAAGAACTGTTGTTCAGATTAACTTTTTTCGTAGAAAGGCAGTACCAAAAATTGAAGATCTTTACGAAATAAACAAGCTAATTGTGCATGGAGACCAGAAAAGAGAAAAAAAACCTAAGCAACCATCCCTCACCGCTAAATTAATGAAACAGAAATTGTAGATGGCGTGTATAGAAACATTTCAAATGATGATCTCATCGCGCACATCATCTTTGGGTCGCACATAAAGTGTGTCTCTGACTCTTACCGGGGGGTATATGTATATATACGGACTTGCCATAGTTGCCGCCAACAACAAAATCAACAACCCGACCCAATAGTTCAAAAAACCATACATGAGGCTTTCATCTTGATCGTTCGTATGTACCTTAATTTACGTCAATTAACCACATACGGGCAGAGCGTACCATCCGAGTCCATTTTGTACCCTGAGGATCGCGATCTGTTTTTCTTCGTTTATCCAACCTAATGTACGATCTCCTGAGTGATCTTGTGTGGAATATGTACAATGCGGGCATCGCATAGTGTAGATCGCGATCGTAGCGTTCTGTAATCATTTCGAAACAAGAGAATACTTTGTTGACGGTACACGCTCAATACATTAATAATACTTAAATGTATGACGGCGGCGGTGGCTGGAGTTTTATTGAACTATACCAGATTCGAACTGGGAGAAAAATAACTTAATATACTACCCTGATCTGCACAACTGTGTATTCAATTCCGAATTTGCTTTATAGTTCGTCTCTGTTGTTGGGATGAAAAAATAAAAATTAAATTTATATCTGTATTCCTACGTTTGGCGAGAGTGGAGTTCGTTGACAACGAACGACCGTTGAAATTCATCCACATGTGTATCTGCGCTGTTAGAGACTAATGTCAATTTACCATTAAGTTTTTTACTATACGAGTATACGCTTCTTGTAACCAGAATGTAATACTCTTATTCCGAACCACTTGTTTAGTTATACACTTTAGCTTTTTCTTCATTTATTCTGTTCGTTTTTGCTTCGTTGCCGTTAAGCAAAAGGTTAATTAATTCCAATTAAAATTGACGATCATATTAATAAAGGAAATTTCGCACCAAGAACAATTTGCCAAGTTTTTAACACCAACATTGATGATGTCATCATTTTAAGTACGACTGGAAATTACGACAATGAAAAACGACATGTTACCACCTTTAGTCGGGACCGCAGAACCATTGGTTGGTTTGTGAAATCGATAAACAGGCAGGCACCTGTTTTATTTTTCTGTGTTGTTGAAAACATGTGTTGATGGGCGGCCTATGTAGTTAAAAATGCTAAACTGGGGGCGGTATTCGGTAATCTTGTGGGAAATATAAAGCTTTTCGAGGTGCCGAAATTTGTATGGAAGAGTTGCTCGCACTATAGACGATTTTCTAGCCAACAAATTTCGACGAGAAGCCAAAATTGAAATTGTTGTTATATTTTCTGCTCACTCTCAATATATTAAGATTGATAAATGTGCTGACATTTATAAGGTCTGGATTTATATAAATGGAGTTGAAGGGTAAATATGTAAAAAACGGCTATTTTCGTGGCCTATTCGTATATTTTTTAAAGAAACGATTTTTTTATTAATTTTTATGATGAACTTAAGTACTGCTAGTTCGATATAAAATTTATAAAAATCCTATTCTAAGGACCTGCTTTTAAATTTCTCTCAACTAAAAAAGGTAAGATCGCCGAATTTGCTCCACATCCGTACATCGTCTACGATATAGCCAAATTAAATTTCTAGATCTTCTAAACCTTTAGATCTTCCATAATAATTTTCCACTTTTTTCCCATGATTTCAAATACAATTTCTAATATAAAATAAAAAAAAATGAAAAAACCACATTCAAATATTCTGGACAATATTTTTCTTCCGCTAAATATCATCCGTGTTTAAAGTTCAAATAAGTCATTGCAGTTTAATTTTAATCAGACACCATTCTTTCAATAACTAACTCAAGAACACAGCCTTTAATTAACGCCAGGAATATAAAAAGCTACGCAATTTATTTGAATGTTCATAAATAAAATAAAAAAAAATTGTTAGAACTACGTTAGTGATAACCCCAACCTAGTCCATTTGCAATGCTCTAGAAAAAATCCAAAATTCAGCACGTGCCTTAATTCGAACAAAAAATATCCAAACAAAAAATGACCCATTTACAGAACTCTAGTTCTTATCGCCACCAATTTACGCATAGAAAAACACGATTAAATTTCGTAATTATAAAAATTAGGCATTTTAATCTGTAGTGGATTAAAAAGATAGATTTACCCAAGACTCCTCCTTCCTGGCAAAATTAAAAAAAAACACACATTTATATGCCCACCGGTATATGATAACAAATAAGATAATCAAAATTTTTTTTTCATAAATTTTTAAAAATGAAAAATGATTAATAAATATATTTGGAAGTGAGAATATATTGAGCTATGACGTTTCGAAAATAAAAAAATAACCCAACTCCTCAATATTCAAATTTTTTTCTCTTGTTCGCATCGAATAAGAAGGAGGAGGTTTTGCCTGGCAGAAGAAAACAGCCTGATTATTTATCAACGACAAATTACATTTTTATTTATTAGAGGACGCGTGTATGTCGTGGTCATTTTTAATTATGTCAGATAAATCGGTGATTGATTATTTATGTTCCGGTTCCGAGCAGTGAAAAAGTGCTATGATGGCGCCGCTATTGGTCCGCCCAGGGACTTATCATGGCAGAGAATTATTACTACAACCGGGCCGCGGGATTCTACATAGGATTAAGATTTCGTTAAATCGTCTAATGGTATGTCTCCTTTCAACGGCTTGTTTTATTAGTGTGCTATATGCGATGCGTGAGACTTTTGTAGGTCCAACTTATGTATTGGCAAAATCTTAACAACGTCTAAGAAGTAAAATCCAACAACGAAATTTTACTCAATTGCTGTGATAAAAGATATGATGACTTTGGACTTGGCTGGTCTATTTCTTTTTGTTGCGTTATTTATATCGAGGGTTAGGAGGGAGACCTACCTAACATATCTGTGTAAAATTAGCCAATAGACAGTGACGGAGACGGCATTGAAAAGAAGCTCACATTTTTTTGTTAAACATTTTACTTGACAATATTATACTTTGATGTTTCCGAACAATGCACTATGTGAAATAATTCCCAATTCATCAGTGACATAAATAACAACATTTCAGTTCAAACTCCTCATAAAATATGAATATTTCAAAACCTCTCATAATTTTCATAAGCAGATAAATAAAAAATTCGTCAAATATTCGACCAAGAAAATTTGGCAAAAAATTCGGAATTCCTCGCGCACCTTTAAAACGCGTTGGTTTCCCCCCGTTTACAATTTTATTTCTAACGTACACCATTGCGTCGGGTCTATTCTAGATTTCCCTCCTCAAATTTGCTTTGTTTATAATAAAATAAATTATATTAGCGAAATTCTTAAATTCTTGAAAATAAGAAATCGACTTGATACCACGCTTTCAAGGTATGTGAAGATAAAAATTCTTTTGGTTAGTTTTTTTTTGTAAAATACACAAGTTATTTTTTTCTTTTGTTTGGGTTTGGTGTCTTGCTACAAAGCGCCGGAACCAATTTAGTGTCACATACTGACATCTTCTTAAGTCCATGTATTTTTAAAATTTTTTAAGTGTATTATTTCTAGACAAAAACTTTGATTTTTTTCGATGGGTATTACTAGCACAGATCAGAAAATGGCCACTCAAAACGAACCAAAAGTTAAAATCGCTTTGTATAAACTAGCGCTATTTAGTTTTGAACATTTATTTGAATTTTCTCGTTACTGATAATATCGAAATGACAAGATGCGATCCAAAAACAATTTTCTAGTGTTCTCTTTTGAGCGTGTAATAAATGGAACACGCAACATTTTAATAGTTATACCTGCGCCGACACAATTATTTATTTTTAATAAAACTGCGTAGGTGTTGTAGGTAGGCTGATTTTGAGAATTGTGCGCTACGGAAATATTTAGAAAATTAAATTAATCGTTGCTTTTCGCTTTCGGATTGTTGACAATATTTTGGCATTTTGAGTATCGTTTGTTTGAAATATGTGTTGCGATAAATGCATAAAAAAGCAATGTAGAAAAAAAAACTGCGAAAATTGTCTGTATTTTTTAAATGAATGTGGATAAATCATATGCGCGGTTTGGCCGGAATATTGTGTGTACTACCAGACAGGATGTTCTGCATTTATAATAATGTCGGAAAACAATAAAAGAGAATTAAAAAAAATAATAATAAAGCACTGTTTAGAAAATATGTGTGTTCTTTCTGATAATCACTGGGATTAATAACTACTAGAGTATACAAAACAGTTTTCAAAAACATTATTAAACAGCAGATACGGAAGTTTCACTCTCCGCACTACCTTTATTAGAACACACTTCACCACCTGGTTTCTTTCGAGCGGTAGAGGAATGTAGGAGCAGTGGCGTAGCTAGACATGATTTTCGGGGGGGGGGGGGGGGGGGGGGGTCAGCAAGGAAATTAATATTGACCTATTTCAACTTCAAATTAATCACTAAAGTTCGATATTATCTACAAGTAGTTGATATGTTACTAATGAATTATTAATGTTTAAGTTATTAAACAACTTATGAACAGATTTCTTTTTTACCTGAAGTATTCTCGCGATTAAAAAATATTAAAACACGAATCCGTTAAAATATCGAGCCGAGTACTTTTCGCGTATGTACATAATTCAATTGGGTAATTTTGCGGTTAGTGCGATTCACTTTCGATGAGTTTATCTTGTTCTGCGCAGTTGAACTTAAATTCATTAAGACCTTTGTAAGTGCTATGTTCAGGCCTTGGTAGTCTAGTCTAAGTGTACTAATCTATCATCTCAGAGGTCAGAGGTTCGAATCCCATCCATGACATTGTCCTTCGCTTTTCCTTATACCCAGTTTTCCTTACTTTTCAACAATAGGTCTGTTCTTTTTGTCGAGTGTAGTGTACTCAATGTACACTTTCTGCCCTAATGCTGTTCTTTTTGTCGGTGTGACGTCAGAGATGGCTGTTCTTTTTGCTAGTGTAGTGTACTCAGTGTACACTTTCTTACACTGGGTCGGGAGCAGGTGTAAGTTCTTCTTCTTTACCATCTGTCAAAATTGATGGCTATATGCAGATAAAATTGACTTTTTGAATTTGTGAAACTACTGTTTTGAATGAATACATGCAAGAATATTGAATGGCAATAAATTTGCATTGATAGAAGTGAAAGAATAAAACTAATGAAAAAGTTCGGAATTTTAGCTGTCACGTTTCTACACTAACCCGTTCTTTTTGCGTGATCTACACCCTGCACTTTCAGTGTAAGTTGTATCACATTTTCAGTGTAAGTTACACTAAAATGTGAACTTAACCTGGCAAAAAGAACAAACCTAATATGTAATCTCCCAAAAATGCAATTGCGAATTATCCAGTGCCATTCTCCTCTCACCCGCTGCGGTTGGATGACAGGCTTGAGAACCTATCTCCGAAAAAGAAATTAGGTTTATGAAGTTTTGAGAGAAAAACTAAAATCAGATTAAGGAACGACCGTAATGTCCCAAATCGATCAGAGAAGTATCATTGAACAGGGCAAGGCTATCCAGACTTTTGCATATGTATGTATTTGCATAGCTTAGCTTACGGTTGTTGGTAGTTTTCCAAAAAGAAAAACATAACAATTAAATTTTAAAATGTTTTATATTTTTATGACTTACTTACTATGAATTCAATTTGGAAGAAATAAAGTATTATAGGTATATTACATAATAACAGAAAAAAAGACTAATATTCGAACATGAAATAATTAGAAATGGAATATAAAGGTCTACAAGATGAATTTCCTATTCTTCTGTGCAAACATGTTGATCACTTCATCTGCTGTCACAGAGATCTCCCGATGAATGCTTAGAAGAGCAAGTCCATTGAGTCGATTTTCTCCCGTAGAATTTCTTAGATAGGACTTCAATCTTTTCATAGTTGAGAAACTACGCTCAACGCTGGCAACTGTCACAGGGAGAGTAGCTTTGCTTTACTAAAAACCATTCGATATTTGGATTGTCTTCTAATGATTTTATAATTCTTCGTCTTAAATAAAAAAAACCTCCTGTTATGTGTACTTTATGAGGTGCGCTAATCATTTCGGGGAGGGGGTTTTATCCCCAACCCCCCCCCCCCCCCCCCCGTTACTACGCCACTGCCTTGGAGAAAAGATCGTAATTTGGCTTGAAACCTTAGGTTACTGCCTATGTTTGCGATGTCTACAGAACCTATGATGGAGTAGTATTTATCAAGCAGATTATTCGCATTTTAGATGTAGGATAAAAATAGTAGAGATGCTAAGAATTTTGATCGGAGTTTTTTCTTGCAATACGAATTGTTTAAGTGCGAGTCCAGTCCACACAAAAAAAAACAACTTTAAGTTTGTATCAGACAGTACATGCCACGATGTTAAAATTTTGATAAAATAAAATTAAGGTACATTTTTTAGGCAAAAAAATAATTCTGATCTAGAGTGAATATAACAATTTGACACACCAAAATTTGGCGATTACAACATCTGAAGCGAAAATTGTCAAATGTTTGACAAAGTGGAATACAGTCAAGTATTTACCAGCTGTACTGAAATCAGCAATGTAAAGGCAAATAGTTTGTTTCAATTAGGCAGTATAATTACAACTAAATATTACAAAAAGTTTTCCATACAACAATCACATATCATCAATTTCGACGAAAATTCATCTCGGTTTGCTCCAATTTTGCGTTGACAAATTTTCAGTTGATTTCTGTTTACTTTAAAACCTCCAAAATAGACATTATCTTTGTGTGTGCATCGTGTCATAGCTTGTCACGGGATTTTATGATGTGCAATAAATTGCAAAATTGTTTATGATCCTTTAAACATCACTTGACTGACTTGTTGCTCTTTCGGTCGGATAGATGGGTGATTGTCTACATACTCTACACTATAATACCTACTACATCGTCATACCTGACGCATAAAAGCATGCATAACTTCAACAAATTTAATGTTAAATATAATTTTCGTGAAAACATTTTCCACTAAATTTGTTATGTACGAGCAGTTTTTCATTTTATGAACGAACTTTTACGTTCGTAGTTTCCAGGTTTAGTCTTTGTCCTGTTTATTGTTTATTTTAATAACCACAAAGGTAAAATTTCATCTTTTGTTTATACAAACGAGCGTTAGTTGTTTGATGACTTGGTAAGCTAGTGCCCGAAACCAACGAAATAAAAAATGAAATCATTTTGAGTTTAAGAGAGAAAGATATTCGTAATTCGTGTACATTTCCCGGAGGAGGTGAAAATTTTCACATTATTCTTTGGAATTTTCTTTGTTTATTTGAATGTGAAAATCGAGTGAAAGTGTTGTGCTACGAGTACGCACTCTACAAAGGCTCGCTTTATAGATATGTAGAAGAATGGAAAAAACGTGAAAATTTATTTTTGGGGAGAAACAATTTTTTTCTTATGTGTATTTTTTTAGTTTTATGGTATTTTCCACGCCGATCCGTTTCGGTTAAGCGTTACTAAGTGTGTCTCCTGAAATGTGTCAGCCCGTGGTTTATGGCATTTCGAATTTTTGAAGTGCGTATACGAAAAGTGTTTATGTAGAGGTAAAATACATTTGGTGTAGTTCAGTGTAGCGGCTGTGTAGATTGAGGTATTCAGTCAAGGCTTTTGTTTCCCTTGTTTTGATAGAATGTGGCCGCCAGATGTGGTTCGCGTCTTTGATTTATTAACATCAGACAGACGAAGGGGTGTTTAGAGAAATGTCTGGTGAATTCATAGGTAGGTACGTGCGTAAGGATTGTGAATTTAAAAAACTTTGTTTTTGTAATTGGTGCAATGTTTTTAAATGTATTGGGAATGTATGTTTTAATTTTCTTTATTTTAGATTTATCATCTAAAATCAAGCAAGACCAAGGAATTCCACATCACTTTCCTCTTTCCAGCTTGTGTTGAGAGCATTCTTGAGTAGTTCAGACGAAAAATCCAGCCAATGATATAGTAACTCACAATCTAAAATACATATTTCCTTTTTTTCTTTTTTTTTATATTCTAAGAACATATTTCTTTGATTTTCGTGGGCCATTTTAGAATGTGAATAACCAAGTTTATTAAAACAGGGTGTTAATGGAGTTCTAGGCAGGCTTTGCCTTGATCTCTGACCTGGAATCAAGAAGGAAAACGTGTGAGGGGTCGACCAAGAAAAAATAGAGCGGGACCAACAAAAAGAAAATTTGAAACGTAAAGGTAAAAAATAGACTCCTGGATCGCATCTTGAGAGAGAAAGAAATCACAGTGGATCGCAACATTTGGCCCAATTTTTCCAATAACTCTCCGAACCCAGCGTTTCTTCAGGCCAAGCTCGAGAAATCTGCAACCAAAAGGCAATTCAACTCTCGACAATACTTTAAAGAATTATCTAAATTTCATAAAAAACAGCACTTCTACATCCGTTTTTAGAATGTTTTTCAACAAGAAATTTCGAAAACCACAGAGCAATGTGTTTTCTGCGATAGTCTTTTCGATACCTCACACTACAGTATACGTACCTAGTGCATGATTTTAATACAAATTGTCCGTACCGAAATCATTTGACATCTACACATATATATCTATCACATAGCGAATATGTTTTTATACATTTATATTTTGTACGTATTGTACAGAAAGAAAAAACTCATAACTTGCGACAAAAAAATATTTTGTTCGCACAGTAATTTATCATATTTTAATGGTGACGGCGTCTAAACCAGGTTTCGACGCATGAATTTCGAAAACCACGAAACAAAAATAAATTGTTGGTCACTTTTTCTTATCGGTAGGTCGAAGGCTTGTTCTGTGTTCAACTACATACTTCTATGTATGCATATAAAGTAATTAAAAATATTCGTGTTTATTAATAAACCACACTTAAGTCTTAAGTAGGCAATTTTGGTTTAAAAAAAATTTCCTCTTGATCCCTTGAATTTCTTCCTTTAATCTTGTTTTTGTTTGTCCAAAGAATTAAAAATTCGTATCTAACGAAACAAGGCTAATTTCAAATGATTGAAAAGTTTGGAGCATGTTTAGTCAATTGACCAAGGATCGAATGAGTTTACTGCTTCATAAAAGACAAATAAACTCAACTCAACTTCTTTAATCTATCCAAAATTTGCCATTATGACAATGCTATCAAAATAAATTATCAAGTACCTATGTATACGATTCGGTCTCACGTATGCACATAGTATATCGCAAATTAAATCTGAAGCGGTTGTGGTAGATATTTGCTGTATAAATCTGTTTGACAAAGCTCTGATAACGTCATAGCTCGGCTTTTGGTTGCAAAAATTAACTCTTAATCTCTCTAAGATGCCGAGTACACAGGTAGAACTAATTTTTTCTCCAGTACGTGTACTATCTAATTAAAATAGTTGTTACCGAGTTTGTTAGCTGGTCATTAGATATCCGAGTCAAAGGAAAAACAAAGACCTCTCACCGCTTCCTATATTATATCCTTTGTCAAAATTCACAAAAAGAGCTATACCTATATGCAACAAAAATCAAAAAGGTGTTCAAATTACAAAATTACATCTTGGTTCTAAAAAAACATTGAAAGAATCAAACATTTTCAATTTGAAAATTTCATAGAAAATGTTACGCATTGGCAATTATTTTGAGGGGCCATAGGTGCGAATATCGACATTATAAAATTCTGACTCAGCATTAGTCTGTAGGAAATGATGACGATGAGCGAGGCTAGGAAGTAGCTGACATATGTGTACCTATACAATGTAGGTATAATACGTCTAATCATGCTTCAGCCATGTGCTTTTAAGGTTTGTATATATGCCGAGGGTGTTCTACTTAACCTGTACTGTATGGCATGGATGCTTCTAATACGCATCATTTTCTCCCCAATTATCCCGATATACATGACGCATACAGTCCTCCAATATGGGAAAGGAAGGTGGAAAAATGTACGCAGGAAAACGCACTATTCCACCACTACATCGACCAAAAATCAGTTTAATGAAAAACGAAAATCTTCTCCTACGTTCGAGATCGATGCTAGCCAACGCAACATGTGTGCTATATGTCGTTATTACGGAGTGCAGGGAGTGTATAATATTTGCCTTTATCCATATTATATAGTGCGAAAAATTGCATGTGTGAGTTATTCGGAAAATATATTGAATAGTCTGTTAATGTATGCGAACTCCCACATTTCAAAAAATTATATTATATTCAGAGGTGGCCATACAAACTGTCTGATAATTCAAGCTAGCTGAATGAAGATGGCAGTAGCTGTATGGAAAATTCAATAAATTGGTAATATTTTGCACGCACCATATGTAGACATAAAAAAGATTTAAATAAAAATAAAAAAAAAAACACAATTTTGTTTGTTATTAATTTTTGTTCGTAATGACAATAGCTGGCGCAGACGGTTATTGTGGATAAAAAGTCAACAGCCACTGTTTAAATTGCAATTGAATAATTATACAAACATAGAGGCACACGTCTGTTTGTTTATAATTAAAAAATATAATAATGAAATGTGATCCGGATAATGGAGTGGACTGAGTTATGTTCAAGTAGAAACGAGTTGTTGGATTCACACAAAATAATTGACATATAGCTGTATAAGCCATCGTAAGATTAAGCTTGCTCCACCTTCTTCTCTCAAATTGGATAGTGAAATGCCACATCCCCTTCGTTTCCGATTCCAAGTCAAACTACGGTCTTTACCTAAGGTAAAGAAAAACATGAAAAACCAGCCATCACGCAAGACCCATTTCACTCCACCTACAATTCAACTGGATTTAAACAGGTACAAAGCTAGCTGTAGCCATACCCGACTTATCGGCACCTTCCCACTGTTTATAAAACGAACTCTGCCCACTGACGCGTGTCATTTCCTGCACCTGTAACACGAGTAATTACTTCAGGTGTTCATGTCAATATACTTTTACAGCACCCTTAGCCAAATTACAATGGAAGCCAGTTTACACAAAAGGACGAACTTAAGACGAAACGCCAACTGTATGATACAAGAAACCCTTCCTATCTCGATAGATAGGAACCCTCAACGAGTATGAAATCCATGAGTCAACTATTTAAGTGTTTACCTTTTGTTGTGTATAGCGTGAGCTGATCTCCAACCTGTCTTCCACAGGTAAACTGGGTTTGTATTATGAGACGATGGGTCTTTTAAACTTGTTTACAGGTTTCGTCTTGTCTCCGGTTTGTTGACTGAGTCAGCTTCTAGGTTTTGAAGGTGCGATAAGGATGTGGTAATTTGCTGCTTTTGGAATCGAGATGACAATGCCACTTTCCAGTAGTTTTCTCGGTTACTCATAATAGTTTTTGTGGGCTTTGTTCGTCACAAATATTGACCAAACAAATATGAATCATTTTGTACATAATGTGATTTCCTATCACTGTGCAGGTATTTGCGATGTTGTTCTTCATCTTATCAGTACATCACATTAGGGATAATTGGTTTCGAGAGCAAAGGGCATCGATTTTCAATGTGAACTCTGTGCAGATGAATGTTTGACTTACCTATCGGGTCAAATTTTGGGTAAGCATTTCGACATAATCGTCGAAGTCTATTCGTAAAAATTGCACTGAATACGTTTTTCTTCCTAGATGTAATCTAATTTGTAAATTTGTTTACGGTATAGGTATTTAGCTATTTTTTATGACAGGACTTATGGATTTTTTAAAAGCATCGAGTTCTAAATATTTCTGATGCTTCAGTAAAATTCATCAGATTCTCCATAGTAAAGTCTGGTCGCTGGTACTCAAGAACCTGGACACTGTTCTATGATGAGCTTAGAATTCGTATACTAGATTCCCATCGAATTGGGCAATGCCTAAAACAGTTTTCCCCATTGTAATAGAATATATACAGGTTTATATCAGTTAGAATTGTATCTTGTGAAGAAACACTGTTGCTGGCATATGCCACAATCGAGATCATACAGGAACTGAGCGACTAGATAATACAATTACTATAATAGTAATAGCGAACTCATTTCATGAGCTCAAGTCGAACGTCCTGTGTTGTCACTTCTCTTTTACAAAGCGTGGTAGAATTGGAGAAAAAGTGTGGTAGATTGAGAAAAAAAGTAGTATACTTTATATAATGCAAAGCAGAAAATATAATAAAATAAAAAATATGGGTCTTGTGCGATTGATAAATATTTATTGCAAAGAAACAATACCTTTATTCAACAGTAACAAAACAAATTCGTACATACCTTTCAATTTAAAGTAGTACTTTAAACTTAAACTAAGTGGAAGTTTAATACATAATATAAGGTGTCTTTTTTAAATATTTAAATTAATCAAATTCACATTTCGGAGATGCGATTTCTTCTATCGCTTTTACTTTCTTTAAAAAAAGTAAGTAATAATTTAACAAATAAATGAAATACTTATTTACTTTCAGACTAAGGCGCTGTCATAGATATATATATATATATATATATACTGGAGATGACAAGCAGCGATTGAGTTGAAGGCGAACGGCGTCGCATTCACCTTCACGCAAAACAACAATAATTTGACACTATAACCCTGTTCTGTCTTACTTCTCTGGCTTCAATGCGCTTTACACAAAACCGGTGGCTTGTCGTCTCCAATATCTCTATGGGCGCTCTACACATTGCAAACGACCGAACGAATTTTCCGATACGACTTTTAGTTTTTCGGCTTATTGTGAAATCTTCAGTTATTGAAAAATTAGTTATATTCATTTTCAAGAATATCATAAAAGAAAATCTTTAGAGATTTGTAGTTTTAATTGATGTATAATAAGAAAAATGAATTCGTCGTACGTCATTACGGGCTGGATGAAAATTGTGGTAGATTTTAAGCTACCCGTGGTAGACGTGGTAGATTTTTATTTTTAGAAAAATCGTGGTAGATCTACCACAATTGTGGTAAAGTGACAACACTGTCGTAGACACTAGACACCGCGTACTGATTTTTGATTTTCCAGCATTGCTTTTGGATTATTGTCGTGCTTTCAGTACGCACACTTGAAGAAGACTTTTTTTTTTATAGAAATAAAAAATTTAGAGAGCATTCTTGACAGGGACATCAATCGTTTATATCTACAAAGTTAAGAGTAGGCCGAAATTCACATCCTTGGGTGCAAGAACCAATTACTTGAATCTTGAAAGAGAACGTCATTTGCGCATCGTCTTGATCTCATTTCATAATCTGTATTAATTTTTTTCCTGAGTTGATGGTGGATTGGAGTCCTCATTATTTTGGATTATATTCCGTCTATAGCTAATCGTTGCAATCGTTTTTTGTAGTGGACAATGCAAAGAACACCAGCTAAGGTTTGCAAACCGTTTTTAGAATCACCTCTCTTTGCATGGTGTGGGTTGTGCACATTGAATCCTCAATAAGCGTGCTATATTGAGTTGAAATTGAATAACTTATTTTTGAGAGCGGGTTCAGAGGGGAATCTAGAACCAATTTTCCCTAGAGTATTGATCCACAGGTCGTGAGTTTGAATTATACCAAGCTCTAAGAAAAAATACTGTTTCGAACGGAGAACTGTCACTGTTGTTCCTGGGACCTAGAAGAGGTCATACGAGAATCGAGAACCTCTAAAGCAATATAGCGATAGCGAGCCATGAAGCTGACTTGCTATCGCAAGCAATGGTCAGTTATAACGTTGAAAGAAAACAAAAAAAAATTAGGTTTACCGTTCAAAAAAGGTAAAGGTAAGTCAAGACTGTACTTACATTGCAATGAGAATGCTGTTGACGATGGCATAATTTGGTCCTCTTGTCCGAAACGGGGTGCCACTAAACAAGACAACATTGGAATGGATTTTTAAGTCGTTTTTAATTTTTGTTGTTGGTTTCTATCCGCACTACACTATTTTTTTTATTAATTTTTTTTAAGCACCACTTTGAAAATTACAAATTAAAAAAAAATTAGAAATAATCGCCTTTTCATACTACAACAGTCGATAGTGTCTAAAATCCACGTTATCACATTGCGGCCACATAATTATTCAATCATAGGTAAACACCTTCTAGGCTAAAAAAATAATTTAAGAAAGCAAAAGAAAATTCAAAAACACTATTCAGTCCGTTAAATCTCCGAGTGTTGCGTGCGGGAAATCTTTTTCATAATTCAAATTAAGGCGACTTGTTAATTGTGCAAAATTCACTTTCACTTAGGACCGGTGTTACTGGTGCACCTGCTAGTTATGCGTGACGTCGAGAAGCAGCATCGCTGGTAGGCTATCGTCGTCTTCGAGCTTCTGATGTTCAAGTTGCCCGTGACGTTATCGAGACGCATTTCCTTTTCACGTGACTTATGATGCTCCAGGTGTATGCAAGCCGTTCGTTACTTTTAACGCACCGCGAATTTTAATTGCATTTTTTGTGAGAGGTTTTATTGCTTCTTCGGGAGTTTCGCATTCATAGCGTCACACACTAGATTTTGGAGCACATGTTCGCATTAAATAACGGTCAACGTTATTGCTGTCGTGGGAGAAAAAAAAGTACGAAATCGAAAATCACCCAACTAATTAAACCGAAGGAAGGTAAGCGAAACAACGGAACACTTAAACAATTCCCGAACTTTTTTTAAATAATAAAATCGACCTGATCGTTGTTGCTTTTCTCAGTTTACGTTTCACTCATGTTTTTACGAAATTATTTCAATATTTCTTGGTTTGTTTATCAGTTTTTCTTTTGTGTATTCTTTTCTTAATGAATTCGAAGAGATTTGTTTATTCGGGAAAAAGACAACGAGAAAAACGTGCTGACGCCGCGACGTTCAAGTCGCTACTACTGGCAAATTATATCCGAAAATCCCGCCGTCGTCGTATTGTCCGTTGTCCCACGACGTGCCATTATAGGCGCTATCCGTTATACGTAATACGTGTGACTATCGCCCCTACTATCCCCTAGCTAAAAGTATAGTAAATATAACGGGAGCACGAGCAAGAGCAATTCCAACAACAAAGCTATTTGTACATAACAAAGTACAGCACAGTGGCAGAGTTGCGAAGCGAAGCAAACGCAAGGATCGTTTACTACACCCAGGAAGGACCCAGTCAGTATCAGTGCACAACACACGCGTCCAGCTACTCACGGCAGAGGGCGAGGGTCGGTATTTTGTGTGCCGTCGCCGTGTATTGCGTTGCGACGACAGTTCTCCGGTCTCCGCTGGAAGGCCATCGCGAACGAGGCGCGACACCTTTTCGTGTAGCTACTACAAATCTTTACTACGCACCACTACACGAGCCCTGCATTGCGCTCCTTTCCCCTATTGCCGTATGCAGTAGTGAGATACAAGATTCGACCTCGTGTGCACACGACACGGGGCATTCGGATGAACAAGTGTTGGAAGAGGTGTACCGCTCCCACGCACACCAGCATCTCGTTAAATAAACAAAGCACAGCATGTCCCTCCGATAGGGGAAATGGACAGTCGACGACGCTATCGTCACTACACATAAAAAACTTCACGCAATCCAACAACAAAGTTTCTCCGAAATTCCGAGTTCCATTGATACCGACTTTCCGGAATTGTCCCAAGCTGCGACTCTCGCAATCGCAATTCCGAAAACAACCTGTCAGCAAGGAAACCGTTGCGCGAGAAGGACGGCACGAATTCAGGAGAATACTCAAGACGAAAGCTTTTCTTAAGGAACGTGCCCGACGCCAACCTCCCTCCTGCTCGCTTACGGGGAAAACCGGACACTTGACTACCAACTACCTACTAAAGTGGGTGGAGCCTAACGGCAGCGTCTTCTCGCAGTGGAATGGAGTTCTTCGGATTGTTGTTGCTGCCACAATATTTTTCCGTTGTTTTTTCGGGCAACGGTTTTGTCGAGTTATTCGGAGATTAAGTATGCGAAAAAGAGACGGCAGCTGCGGCTGAACGTTTTGTGCAGTGTCGTCCGCGCGAACTTGCGGGACTTTTACTTTTGTTCGGAGTTGAATGAAATATCAAAAGTTTTCCATTTTCCTACCGATCGACTTCTTTGTGGAAAGCTGGAAAGTATTTTGCGCGAATGATCCAACTTCCAACGAGTGTGGGTGTCATTCGTGGAAGCTGGGTGATATCAAGTCTCGAATGGTGTGTGGGAGGGCGTTGTTTTTGTTGCTGTCCAAATGGCAGGTGGTTGTTTGAAAAATTTCTAAGCTATTCGGATGACTTATTGTTGTTTTTTTTTGTTCCTGATTTTGGTTTAAGTCAGGTGAACTGGTATTTTTTTCTTTTTGTGTACGTACTCAGAAGTGGGTTGGACCTGTTTCTTAAAACAGGTTTAGGTAGAGAAAATTTTTTTAATGGCGTTTTAAGTAATGTACGACAAACGCGCAGGTGTTTTCGGACATTTCGTTTCTATGAAATTACAATTTTCTTAAAAAAATTTCTAAATTATTCAGTTAATGAATATGCTGGGTATAGGAAAAATTAGATTCTTATTTTAAATAAAAAAAAATATCTCTACCTTTCGTTTTCAAGAACCAAAAAAATATCCGTCGTATGGAAACAAGTAAGTTTCGAGAACCCGTGAAGATGCCGACAGTGCGTGCGCTGTATACAGTATGCATTAGCGCCCCAAACGCATTTAAATGCAATGCAAAAAAGCTGGCCCTCTGGCCACAATTTAAATGACAACCCTGCGAGAAGATACCTCAATTAAAATACTCTGATCAGTGTTGCCAAGTATTTTTTTTGGTTGAGCACTAAAATATGAAATTTGGAGCGTTAATTTCAACTTAAAAGCACTAAAATTTAATTTTTTCATATCAATCGCAGGCATATTCAAATAAAGTGCGAGCGGTAAAACTCATTTTTTACCGCTGAAACGATATTTTGAGCACCAAATTTAGCGCTGACAGCACTAAATTGGCATCACTGCTCGTGATAGGTACGATACGAGCAAATAATTAACATAATTGCAATTTTTCTTTGAAATAATCTAGAGCTACTAAAGGCCTTCGTTTTTTTTGCACCATTCCCCTTGAGATTCTGTGTAGATTTATCGATGTTTTGAAAAACAGTATCAAAGAAAAATTTAAAACCTTTTTAAGTTATTCAAGAATAAAAGAGGAAATCGTTATCCTCTATAAAAATTACAAGGATACTTTTTTAATATCTGCCACCCTTCCTTCTCCTTTAAAATAAGACCTATTTTATTCTTATATGACACCATTTTCAAAAATTGACAAATATACCGTGTGCTCTGGTGGCAAATTTCGGAACCTTCCAAGATAGACAGAAAGTGGCAGTTGCATGTTATTTTCATACAAAATTGAGATTCAGCTCGAATAAAAGTGTTTTTCTCCAAAATATCGCTTGAAGTGAATTTAAATGAACATAATTAAATAAGAATGACAATCGTATCATAACGTATCAAAAACAAAATTTATTTTTTTAAGAAACCAATTTCAAGCACTAAAATGAAAGAAAAATGTAACGAAAAAACGGTTTATGTTCTCCTTAAATAATTTAATAATTATTCCATATTTCTTTTTCCCGGAATATTCAACATTTGTGAAGTTATTTCGAAGTTTATACCGCCCATTCATAGAGAAAAATTGTTCATTTTCTGACTTAGTTGTGTGGGTTTGAGCCTAACATTTTCGGAATGTAGAACCGGAAATGAATACCTTATTATCAAGCTCACCGATTGTTATCAATTTTTATTATGTCTTTCATAATGAAATTAAGAAAGAATCGAAAACTTGCCGAGCTCTGAATCGTAAAATTACACACGAACCGCCATACAACAGTCAGCTGTCGAAAATTTGTCTATCTTGGAGGGTTGTTTTTATATCCACCAGGTGGCAATTTCTAACTTTACCATTCGTTAATTACGTAGAAAAAAGCTTAAATTGTAGTATGAAAAACTTTACCGCATGATATTTTTGCCAAGAAAAATTGCATTAGAAATTAAAATTAAATTTATAACATGCCAACCGAAAATTTCTTGCTAGGCAAAAATTTAATTTTCAATTGAATTTTTTTTATAAATGGCTCCAACATTCAGTTTCAATTCAATTTTTTCGCCTGAAAACATATTAACTTATTTAAGTTGAAATTTTGAATTCTTCTATTGCATTTAATTTGGAACGATAGATTCGTTAAAGAAACAAACTCCTCAACTACTTCGTCGCTCCCACACAAAAGTTCTTATACGTACTCCAGCAGAACTTCAGAAGAATTTAAGTTTGGATCAATTATATAAAAGGTATTATTTTATTAGTTTCATAAACTATTAATCTTTAGACCGGTTTTTAGTCATTCGGATTGAAAGTGTGTAAAAGTGAAAATCAATTCAACAATATCCCATCGAACATAAAAGACCTCTTTTCAACTTTTTTCGAGTTGAACATCGAATATGAAAGGAAATCCGATATCTAATCGGTCTTAGGATATAAAGGGCATTCTTACATTTACATTCTGAATACTTTTCATGTGCACCTCTATAAAGAAACCGACTTTCATCTTTCCCACCAAACCAAAGTTGTTCTTAGACCCAAAATTTTTATTTGTAATATATCCACTAGTCTGCCTAGGAACAATTCACGAAACTTTAACTTCATGGCATTAACCGTTCCGGAAATATTAATTTAGAATTTTAAAATCGATTCCAGCTTTCGAGCGACATTGCTTTGTCCCCATCTATCTAAGTCCACCACTTCCAAATGGTTCCATATAAGTGCCATGTTTCAACTTCTTAGCATAAATGGTTCTTGATATATAGAAACCAAATTCTTTCGTCTAAAACGCTCACCGACGTTCACCTTAAACCGTGAAAAAAATTTGCATAGTAGCTTGGGATTTTTTACTGCTATTGTCCTCGCAAGCATAATAATATCTGTAACTGTTTATAAGTAGGTAGCACCAACCTAAGCAATTGTAAAAAAGATAAAAACGATTTTACCACTATATTTTTTTTTATACTTACCTGTGTACAACGATCCTTGGTCCATTCGATCGTGATGTCGAATTTAATACATTTTACCAACCGAGTTGTTTCATTCTAGCTCTGTATTTTATTTCATGTACATCATATTGTAACTTGCTTCGCACGCTGAACCCTTCAGGCCAGCACCTACGCAACATCTTAGTCCTTTTCTTTTTTCCATTCTAATATCGATGAACATAATGTAAACATTAAAACACTAAATTAAATATCACAATAAAACAAATCTATTTGTAACTAGATAATAAGTTAAGACTTTGACATAATTATACCTAAAGCAAAATCATGCTATCGAGCAGCTCCTCGCAGTGCCATATGCCTTCCGGGCCTGGCCGAAATATTACACGTCCTCTTATAAGGTCGCATCATCTAGTAAATAAAAATAAATAAACTTGTATTTTATTAAGAATGGAATTTTTCATGGTGAGAAGCTACCATGTATTTTATTTTTCATCATTCTGATTGGAATACAAAAGATATATGGTAAAAAAAGGGAACATTACTGATTGCGTTTTCTCCAATTTTCTTACTTACATACTATATTAAACACCAAGAATTTCTTGTCGCATTTCGAATTAATATCCACATGAAGCGCATCCTACCTATAAATTTGGAAAATCTAGAACAATTCACCCACATGGAGAGGTCTTTATTTAATAGAGTCGTCATAATTTTAACTCGCTCCCTCGTTCGCGTTGACTGACCCCATGCCGTCACTGTAAGTAAAATCTTTGAAATCAATTTTGCTTCCGTCTTGGCCATGAAGTGGATATTCGCATGCAAACCCTGACCCTAGAAAATCCATTCTTAGTCCATTGCTCTACGTTTAAATTGAATCAAACTAAATACTAAAGTCGAGAAACATCCGTAGACTCATATTTTGGGTGGGTTCCAAGTAAGGAGTGGTGCTGCTGGTACCGGCATATTTTTATTAAAATTCAATGCCATTGTGCTCTACTGTAAATTTAGCTGATGCCTACGTTGCGTCTTATTTCGGTCCGTTCTAGGGGGCATGGCAATAGAACCGAATTGAAACGTTTTCCTAAATTGAAACTTGGTCAAGATCGAATTACGAGTTTTCCCTTCGTAGTCTAAATATAATTCTTGCACGCCGCTTGACTAGACCCAAGTGCACTTTCTGAAGGGTTGCTCCTAGCTAGCCGAACATAAACCGAGTCGATTTATGGCTTAATTAACCATAAACAACTCCTTCTTTCGGAAAACCGAAAACCACTTTTCTATTTAAAATGTCGGATTTCTACTTACGACCTTAGAATTCATTTGAAATTATGGTGTACACAAAAACACTGCGGAGGATGAAATTGAAGCAGAAATAAGGTTTTGGATAGGAGTTGAATTTTTTCGGAAAGGCTCAATTAAATTTTGATACACGCTATTTAAGATTATGGTTGACCGAAAACGAAGTAGGAGTGGAGTAAAAAACGAGTTCTTTTTAAATTAGTATTTACAGCAAGTGGGTCCCGTGCTGCAGTAAACCAAAACAAACTTAAATACTTTATTATTAAAAAATAACAAAAGAAAATTTATTCGAAACTGTGGAATTTTTAACCAAATTCCAGAAATTTTCCCAAAAATTTCCTCTTGGGAAGAACAAAACTTTTGCATGTCATCACTGTTTTTCGAAATCTCCGTTTGTCATTCCAAAATCAAAAAAATGTTAATAACTCGGTTATTTTCCTAATTTTTCTTAAAATTTAAAACCTTCCGTCACATAATAATTAATAACTATTTGTATATGATTCTGTTAGTGATTACAAATAAATAACTAGCAGTAAGTGGTACTTTTAATATACATAAGAGTGCAAAGTGATCATCACGTCAGTGCAGTGCATTACGAAATATAGTTTTGACAATGATGGATATTGAATTTAGATTGATTTTATGAAGAAAGCAATTAGTTTCTTAAAGGATTTTATGTTTTATATATGTGCTCAGTGACCTGCACAGATTAACGGAACTTTTCATTTAAAACATTCGCTTTTCGTTGACTGAAGTCGGATCTTTATTCTTTATTCATGTACGGATAAATATCATTTTTATACTCTAGATGAAATCATATAGAGTATTATAAGTTTAATCCAGCCGAAAAGTTTGGAACGCATAGAACCAAGCCTCGGACGAAAAAAAGTTATATATTATTTTTTGTTTATTTGTGCCTAAAAACCTCAAATCCGTCTGACGTCCGTCCGTCCGTCCGTCCGTCCGTCCGTCTGCCCGTGAACACGATAACTCAAGAACGCCTTCACCTAGGATCTTGAAATTTTGAATCTGAGTGTTTGGTTGAATTTGTAAGGCTAAGTTCGTTAACGGGCAAAATCGTCCTACTCCTTCGGGTAGCTGCCATACAAAATGTCCTTAAAACATGTGTGCGAGAATATTAGCAAATAACTTCGGAAGGGTTTAAGCTACCACTTTGAAATTTTGTGTGTGTTACTTTTTTAATAATTGGAGCTAAATGTATGATTATGAAGAAAATCCTGTTAGTCCTTCGTGTAGCTGCCATACAAATATCCTGTCAAAATGTATTCACTTAATTTACGAAACTCGCTATAACTCAAGTAATCTTTTAGCTACGAAATCGAAATTTTGTACAAATTAGTTTTGAGTGAAAACGAAGTTCGAGTTTACTAGTCAGCGAAATCCTTTTACTCCTTCTGGTAGGTGCCATACAAAATGTCCTTAAAATACGTGTTCAAGAATATTGTCCGATAACTTCAGAAGGGTTTAAGCTACGACTTTGAAATTTTGTACGTATTATTTTTCCAATATTTGGAGCTAAATATATAATTATGAAGAAAATCCTGTTAGTCCTTCGTGTAGCTGCCATACAAATATCCTGTCAAAATGTCTTCACTTAATTTACGAAACTCACTATAACTCAAGTAATCTTTTAGCTACGAATTCGGAATTTTGTACAAATTAGTTTTGAGTGAAAACGAAGCTTGGGTTTACTTGTCAGCGAAATCCTTTTACTCCTTCTGGTACCTGCCACACAAAATGTTCTTAAGACACGTGTTCAACAATATTTTTCGATAACTTTTGAACGCTTCAAGCTACGAATTTGGAATTTTGTACACGTTCATTTTTAAATGGTTCCAAGGAAAAGGATAAATATGTATGAAATCGAGTGAGTCCTTTCTGCACCTCCCATGTGAAAGTCCTTCAAAAAGGACATTTTTTTTCGATGACTTACCCAGTTCAAGATATGAAATTAAACACTGAATATTGTCTTTTAGTTTTGAGTAGCAATCTAATGGGAGTCCTTAATAAAGGACATACAACATGCACACACGTAATTCTACTTTATCCCCAACTACAATATAAATCGGAGTTCAGTATTCATCTAGAGTATTATACGATTGGCTTGCAGCCGATCGTGACTGCAGTATGTTTAAATTATGCATAGATACATAGATCTTCTAGGTAAACATCTTTGGATTTGTCAGAGTCGTGCAAGAGGTGATATGGTTATCGAAAGTTGAATGAGAAATTAATACCGAAAATAGGATATTTAGAGCGCAAAATTTGATAAATCTGAATTAATTTGATAAATATGTGTTCGAATTCAAACTCACATGAGGTTATTACAAGTAAATTTGGCTGACTGTAAAAAAATACGTACTTCCGATGAATTAAAACTAGTGGCAGTAATTGGGAAATATTAGGGAAAGGCTCTTTAAATATTAAATATTATTGAATATTCTGTTAGTGAGACCAAAACTGTGTTGCAGGCGTACCGTGCAGTAGTACAGTTAGGTTTATTTATTGAGCCACACACAGTATTATTATTTCCATATTTCCAAAATTATTTCAATCTTATTAAATTTTAGAAAATCTCCTTGCGGTTGTAGCAAGATACGGTCTCAAGCTCGATTTGAAGCAATACCACCAGGGCGGTAAATCTCATTCATCGCTGCACTGTTTGCTCACTGCAGCGTACCGCTCTTGTTTTTTTTTTGTTGAGTCTATAAATTTTCATAACACCAGCCGGTAACCCAATTCCCCAATGCAGGAGGTGAATAGAATCGACGCAGGATTTTCGTCCCTCAAACAAAACATTGAAGAAAAATAAAACACACACCATTCATACAGCGTTCATCCAGACAACCCCGAGACATAATCCTGATTTGGACTAGCTCGAATTAAAAAAAAAATCAAAAAACTGGTCCAGCATTAAATCAAAGCTGGCACGCGACACGCGACCTACCTTGTGCTACGATATACGACATATACGTTTTTATAGCAGCTCAAACTCACACATACGCGTTGTCGGGTAAATAGAAAAGGATACGAGGCCGAAACCGTTGCAATACCTTTAATGAGGGTCCTTTGAAACGAGCCTCGGAATCGATCATCGCATACACATTTCTCTCTAACGGTGAGAGTTGAAGGACCCCTTCGTTATCGGCATTAAAATGCTAAGGTGTATTACCGGGACGGGGACAAGCCCCTGTCTTTCGAACATTACCCTCATGCGGGAAGCAGGATAAGATATGGGGTGAGCTTAATCCGTCGTACGAACAATTGAGCGAGCAAATGCCATTTAAACCTGAAACCAACGTGCGAATACGTGGGTAAGGACTGATTTATGTGTCCTTGTCTGACGTTACGATGATGCATCCTGCGCGCGAGACGAGTTCATGCGGTTCCAGTGTCCTTTTAAGTTCCCTGACTTTCTCGTTTCTCTCGAAGGATTTGTGGGTCTATAGAGGTAATTGGCTTGGTTTTTTTTGTTATTTGGAATAAATTTTTGGAATTTTATTGTACCGCTTAGATGGACAGTTACAGGGTGTAATATGATTGCAGTGCTGATCATACTCCTAAGGCAGATGGGAGAGAAATAAACAGACAATCTTTCAAAGGATTTAGCAGCAGCAGCTCTGATTTAGTTTATGTTAGCAATTTGAATTAAAATTTAGGGAAATATTGCGTTTGGAGTTGATTTGGATTCTGTAAACGGTTCGGTTTTATTTTTCTTTTTTTCAATAATATCATATAAGCTTTATTTTCTACTTGGAAGATTCTATGACAGCTTTTATTTTATTTAGTTTTTTTAATTTTTATCTTATCGTAAGTTAAGTAAGCTATAAGTTGTAAAATTTTATTTAGCTTTCAATTGCAATTACAATTTTAAACATAAAACTACTAAACACATTTAAATTATTATTCCAATTAAACATAAATATTCATTCTGACCAAATACATAATTCGGATAAGAATTCCAGAAATATTATTTAACACTTCTTTCTTCTTTAAAATTAAGATTAAATAGTTAATTAGTAAAATGGAAAAATTAATCGTGCTCCCCGCACTCTCTACCTTCGAAATGGTGTGGTAAACTATTGTAATATAATCACGGTATCTCCAAGGTCGGGATGGATCCGTGGCACTTACAGTTCAGTACCACCAGATACCCTGCTTTATAAAGAGAGCTTAGCGAATCTCTGGTTTCATACCATAACCTTAAAAAATATTTCTATAAATGGGTGGACAGTTACAGGTTAGTTTTATCAAAAGTCGTTCAATAGCTGTCTCGACGAAAGCTTTTTGTTAAAGTTTGACAGAAGTTAAAGTTATTCTCGTCGTTAAACAATAATTAGCTTTTAATATCTCTCCAGCCGATATGCCAACGTTGTTTAGAACACATGTGGTAACTAATTGTGTTGGAATTGATATTGGAATTTCTTATAACCCTGCATCTTCACAGTATACGCGTAATTGTATAACTTAAGTGTATGAATCCCAGAAGATTTTTATAAATTGGCGCCTTTTCAGAATATATTTTTTACCTGTAAGCACGAGGTAGATCGTATAATGTTTATAACATCAAATAAGAAATCCATTGAACTTTGTTTTTAACTCATACATCATAACGATTGTTGCGCGTATGTAAGGTACCTTTCATTTAGAAAAGTCCTTTCAATGATATTGTTTTTTGTTTGCTGTAGACACATGGTGTCCTTCTCAGCAGCCGTTTTCCCTATCGAAAAGTCAGAGTTAACGTATAGTGAAACCCATTAACAATCGTGTATGCATCTCAAATTTCACATGTGCGAAAGTGCTGTCTAGAGTCGCACTTGAAATCCACCCTCGTTGTTGGAGGTTTCTACCTCTAAAATTGGATCGGAATCACATGTGAAAACCTGGCGAAACCCACGAAAGTAATAAATCAAAGGAAGGCAGTGTTTCGCCTTATAAAAACACACACAGAAACATATAGGTACGCTATGGCATATCCTTCCTATCTCACCGTTCTTAAACGAAAATCTCTGAAGTGAGGACAAGGACAGTATTAGACCGGGTAGTGTGGTTGATTATACCACTGCTAAAAGAAGGGTGACGTTCCGTACCCCCTAAACCCGAGCAGTGACATATCCCCCGAAAAAACCAAACGTAGTGGCATCAGGTATGTCGACCGATAAAGTCGGAATGTCATTCCAATTCGGAATGGTACGTACAGAAAAGTAGTAGGGTAACACGGGGTGCAACAAACAACCGGTAAGTCTGGCCAAATAGGGGTCCTACACAATGCCAGATGAGGTGGTGTCCTTGTGCCACGGATGTCCCACGTAAAACCTGCTTCATCTGTTCCACCTATGTATTTTCAGATACGGTGTGGAATGCACTGAAAATAGGGTGCATACTAAGAGATTGAAGTTTCGCATCTTTTTTGCCAGCCCAGGGATAGCCAGAAGTTAGTTACCGTGCGACGCGGCTGATGCCTTCCCTATATATCCACCACCGACATTATGTTTAAATACATTTTTGATAGCCAGATGGTCCCTTTGTTGAAAACCCCTCGTGTACATGTTTGTGAATTTGTTACAAAAGCGTTCTCGTAGATTTCGGATTTGATTTTCAGCGGTTTCCCGTTCTTTTTTTTATTTAAAATTTTCGGGTAGTAAGGCTAAGGATGAGCAATAAACAGGGCACAAGTGGTATGAGCTGTTTAAAATGAACAAAGTAACAAAAGCGGACCAAGTAGATAATGTTCAGTTTGGTAGCCCAAAGAGGGATGAAGTATTTTGTAAAAGATTTGTTACTCAATAAATGGATTAATTTACCTACTTAAGGTCTATTAGAATGGACTTAACTGAGTTATTTTTAAAAGATAATCTACATAATTATACAGATAGCGAAAGCATAGATAAAAAGTGGTGAAATTAAAGATTTTATTATATATTTAATAGCGCCTTAAAAATCTAGGTAAGAATTATCCTGGAGACAATTCTAGAAAGTCGGAAAGGTCTATGATATGTTTCACTTCCTGCGAATTCATTTTTTTTGTATATTTTACTTTATTATTTTTGAATTATACAAGCTGAAATTAAAAGAAAAATTTCTACCTGAAATTTTCGATTTCTGATTTTTATTACTCAAAAACGGCCATTGCTGGATTAGAGTTATATTGTTATGAAAGACATAATTTTGATTGTGGTATAGTGATTACAGAATAAAAGGGTTCTAATGTCAACAGGGACTGGAACTCATTTTTGGTGAGTGATGAGATTGTCAATGGTTAAGTTAAAAAAAAATACTAACTGGCATCTTAAGTAAATGTAATATTGACACAAAAGTAATAATTAAAAAAAAACTCAAAAAAAAATAATGGTTTACTTAGTAGAATGTTGTATAATGCGTACTGCAAAATATAGTAGGTACGCTTTACAAGATATTTTCATTCGTAGCAAAATTAGGAAAATTAAAGTCTTGAAAGATTTGTAGCTTGTTGTATTATTGTTTGGCGTAGATGTAGCAATTAAAGTTAAATTAAATGCTATTAAATATTTATAGGTAGAAATACTTATGAAGAGTGCATAAATGGTCACGTTCGCGACAGTTTTTTCTTGTGGTCACAAACTAAATTGAAAAATATAGTGCGCATATTACAAAGTTCCAGAATGATTAATTTTGCTATTTCGGCTTTTCAGGAAATATGGTAGCAGAAAACAAAAATACTTTTGACTAGTTAGAAGTGAAAAAGTAGAAAATTACTAAGAAGTGATGGAAAAGGACATGGGTATAATAAAGGTCATACATATATAAGAAAATTCTTAAAAGAGCACCTGCTGCAATGGCGCGCTTAGAAGTCGACAAATAGTTGGAAAAAGCTTGGCAAAATAAGATCGATCATAAAGAGGCTGTGGCAAGGGCGCCCATAGAGGGGGGCAAGAGGGGGCACTTGCCCCCACTTGAATTCTACCTTCCATTATTTTAAAAACCATTTCGTCACTTGAATAATTTTTTAATAATAAATAATTAATATACGTCCCTATTCTGAAATTGTGATCTATCACAGGTCACAACCTGCTGTGACTAAAATTTTGTGACTGCGCTTGTGATCGAAACGTTTTTTCGCATTCTGGCGCTGCAGTCACAAGAAAGGTCACAATAATTTCTCCACATAGTTGGAGACATCTGAAAATGATGATGCTGTGTCAGTATCAGTGATCAATTCGGCCTTTGCAAGTATATAATGGAAAGTTGTGTGCCTTAGTAAACATCTAAAACGTGGAAACCCGAAGTAAATCTCAAATGTATTGTCGATTAATAAAAACGGATCACTTGCGTTCCTCAAGTTTCGGAGTGTAGCTCTTCTTAACGTCCTTAAAACACACAAAATGTAAAACAGCCATCTGAATTACTTCCAGTTCTTCCAGTAATTACCTCAGCAAATATAACAAACATTCCATTTTTTTCAATATTAAGTACTGAAACTTCACGAAACATTAAATTTGTTTGACCGTTGTGATCACCTATTTCGATAGTCACAATTTTGTGATGTTTTTTAAAACGTCAAAATTGTGAAAAATGAAAAGTCACAGATTTTCTAAAATTATGACTCCGCTAAAATTGTTACTTGTGACTGTACACAGAATAGGCCTGATAGTGTAATTAAGACCTTTTAATTGTTCTATTACAATAATTTGTTAAACTACTACATATAGTTACTAAATCGACACCGTTTACCTTTCATTTGATGTAACAGCTCAAATTGTATTGTAACTGCACCCGATCTTGAGATATTTACTTCAAAACACAAATATATGCTACTTCAATCCTAAAATTCCGTGATCAATGTAGTTTTTCTCAGAAAACCCCATTATACAGAACTTTTTGGATGATATTCCACTGGTACGATTGGCTTCCATATTTTACCAACACGATGGTGCTCCAGCTCATTACGGCCGACAAATCACAGATTGGTTAAATTCCAATTATAGCAATCGCTGGATCGGTAGAAATGGACCGCTACACTGGCCTGCGAGATCTCCTGATGTAACTGTTAGGGATTTCTTTGTATGGGGACGGATGAAGGACCTTGTCTACGCAACGGCGGTAAATATCAGGATCGATGCGGCAGCAACAGAAGTAAGGCAGGAGTTGAGAAATATGAATACCAAGAGAACACTTGCAAAACGAGCTTTGGCGTGCATTTAAAATGAAGGTGGCCATTTTGAACATTTATTGTCATTAAAAAAATTTGAAATTAAGCATAAAAACTGTTATTAAATTCTTTCAGTTCAAGCAAAGAGTGTAGATCAACATGCTCTATATTTTTGGAATCATAATTTTTTCTTAATTCTTAAACTTATGCAATGCAAGTGTATGCAACTTTTGTAGGCAATAATATGACAAATAAATAAATAAAATTAAACTGACATTTTTATAATGCGGTTTTCTGAGAAAAACTACATTGATCACGGAATTTTAGGGTTGTAGTAGCAAAAATTTGTGTTTTAAAGTAAATATCTCAAGATCGGGAGCAGCTACAATCCAATTTGAGCTGTTACATCAAATGAAAGGTAATTCGATTCTCTAAAAAACACGTTATAATACTTTGAATTCTGATTATTTGTTTTCAAGAAAGCGTTGTTTCAAGTGAGTGAGGGTACAGGTCCGAAACACTTTTCTTGATCACCCAGTATCTCCACGGATATTGGAAATTGACCCACCCTGTAGAACAATTTTTGTCTCAAAATATATCAAGGAATAACCCCTTACAAGGTGGCACACGGAGTACCGGACACCCTGTATATTAAATATTCAATTTTTGATCAACTTCATAAATAAATTGGAAAACAACATTTCATTTGCAATTTATGTGTGTAATTTCTTAATTACAATTTTTTTACACTTTACTCTCGGCACGTCCTCGAAAAATTAAAAAATGCTCAAAACTGAGTTCTCACCCTTTAGTTTATACACTAATATTTTAAAATATTTTTTTTTATCACAAGTAAAAGGAAGAAAAATTTGAAATTATTTAAAGACAAGTCAAATACATAATTACGTTTGGTCTCATTCACATCATTACCTCTAATTTGTTATTATCTCTATACTTAAAGTTTTAGGTAACAATTGATCTATAAAATTTATTTCAATTTCACTTAATGATTTCATTACTCTGATTTTAAAATAATTTTAAAATAATACTGTTATTAGTGTACATCAAAAATCCATCAATCTTGAAAAAGAGCTGTTGACCATATGTGAAATCTATCCTCGCATTTCACACCTCATTGCCAGCCGTAATTTTGTCCGTGCTATTGTTTACAGTGCATCTCAATGCAACCATATACGTACCCTGCTGGAAGGAGCTGAATGAAATCACATCCTGGCTTATTCCCAGAATTCGAACCTTTTCAAACCGATGAAAACAAAAAAAAACGTAAATCCTTCAAAAACTAAACAAGTTGAAGAACACACATAAATTATCCTGGTAGGTAAGCATTCTTCCTGGCTCATAAAATTAATTAAGTAAGGATGCAAAACGAACGCTTGGTGTCCATATACATGGGATGTTTGCAATATGGTCACCACTGAGTGTTTTCTGTTTGTTCTGAGTTTTATTCTTTTACTCACGTTGGCCCCTGAATTGAGCCCAAAAGTAACGCCATCAATTGAGTTTTATTTTCACACGATTCCTACCCATTGGATTATCCTTTTCTTGTAGCGATATTTCAGGTCATCATGACGGCCTGCAGAAAAAGGCGCCAGCCATTATTTAATTTGCATATGAAGACAGCATACCTAATGGGATATTAAATCCTAAAGCATGGTAAGGATGAGTTGCACGGCTTGTTGTTCATATTTTGCGCGTCCTTTTAAAATTGTATGCAAAAGAGTTTCATCATCGACGTGGCGCAGCCCGAAGATGATGAAGAACATTCTATAGTTTAAGGATAATGGATTTATGGATTTTAATATGTGTTGCTTGGCGCTTTAGGACCGGGTTAATGTTTAATCCTAACAGGATTATACGATCGGAGATCTGTTTTCAATTTTCAGGTTGTATTAGCGTAACAACTTTTTCATGTGCAATGTTAAATTGATTGCGTTAAAAGCAACATAAACCATTAATTTTTAAGGATAGGCTTTTGTTGGGTTAAATTGCTTGGACCTGGATTTTAGTATCAGATTTTAGTATCTTTACGTTAAATGAGATTTTGTTTATGACTTCACGGTGAATACAGAAATTATTCAATCCATGATTTTAATATGTGGTTATAAATTACAAATTTTTAATCGCTTCTGTGGAGAATTTGTGTCGAAAATATTTGGTTCGTAACACTTACTTAGCTCACAATATAAATTTGAACAGTTTGCAACACGGAAATAATCTTAGAATTGTATAAGAAAGAAAAAATTTAGGAAGCAAGTGCCATCCATAAGGAAAGTGATTTCCCTTCACTTACATGGCTCGCAAATATACCAGACTTTTTTCTTGAATCTCGTTCTCGTTTTTTCCTTTCCTACAATTTGGGACTCAAATTGCCCATAAATTGTTTTGGATGGGTGAATTTTAATTCGAATTCTCACGAGTTTCTTCAATACTTAATACTTAAAATTAAAATAGATTCAATATACTAGTAGGTACATAAATACTACGCAATGTACAAATTAATTTTTTCAATTGACCGCAGGTTAAGTCTAACTAAGTTTTATCAAAAAATTGTAATCGCGGTTAAACATGCTTGCTTCCTTTAATACCGGGGAAGAGTTTTTCTTTGGACGAAAATATTCTTAGAATTAACCAATGACTCAGAATTGGTCTTGTGATCTTTCAGTGATTCATTGTTTATTGCAGTGATGTCCATTTCTTATTCGTTTATTATAGCGACAAGTTTAAAAAGTACCGTGTGTGAGCAACGGATGTAAGAATCGTTAATTGTGATAACAGAATTGAAATGCCAGTCGCAATAAATATGTGAAGTAAAAAGTAAAAATTAAAAAAAAATCGTAGAAAAAGCCATGAATGTGGATGTCGAGTCGGTCAAGCCTGATATATTTCTACTATGTATGTACAAATACGAAATTTCAGTATATATCTACTACAAACCTAGTCTTAATACCGAGAATCTTTAGCTTTATCTTGTCCGTGAAAAAACGAGATAGTTTTATTTATTTATAAGAAAGTATATGGTATTACTCGTATTATGTGAACCGGAGTGCGCTAAGTCCATAGGTCGGTGCGCTTTGTTAGACATAAAAACCGTCAACGTTCGATCAACACATCAAGTGTCTCCCATCATCGAGCTCCAGTTTTTAGATGAAATGATTGTGCGTTTGCAGCCGCAGTCTTATCGCAACATACGATGAGAATTTCAAAGTCGGCCTTCCTGACTTTGTCACGCATCAAGCCGCTTCAGATAGAACTAACCACAGTAAAGATCGCAATAAACGAGTATGTAAACCGTAATAGTTCCATCCCAAAATACATGCATTTTAAATAAACTCGTGCAATAATTGAACTAATCGAAAAGCTGATAATTTTAGGTCCACGTGTGCAATGTTTCATTTTTAAGTTAACTCGAAACTTAACTTCCTATCTTTTTTTGTGAATGATTTTTGTGAATTATCCCATTTTTTTTTTGTAATCTGACATGGCAAAAGAAATTTAAGCAAAAAAAATCAAGATTTGTATTGGCGTACGGCGGTATATTTTTATATATTTTTATAAATTTCATCATACATCTTTGGACTTTAAATATATCAAATTAATCTTACTTCCACAAGCTCCTTAGATAAAATTATCGAAATAAATCCCAGCATTTTTTGATATTCGACCTTAAGGGATGAGGTTGGTATATGTTTTGGCCAGGCGCGTAGCGTGAAACTTCGTTGGGGTAGCGCAATAACACGATTATCAAATTCTATAAATTTTATAATCATAAACACGTAATTTTCATTCAAAAATAAGATTTCTATTGCTAAATTCCAGGAAGTAATCAAAAAATTCCGCAAATTTTAGCGATCGTATCGTTGCGCTAGACCTACGAAGATTCACGCTACGCGCCTGGTTTTGGCATATCTCTTTGGTGTGATGATATTGAACTTTTTCTTCCTACGGGTTTTTGTTGTAGAACCTCCTAAAACTGATTGCAGGATTTTTTGATATTTAACTCCTAAGAGGGTTTAAAGGGGTTGTATTCGACATTAGGAATTCTGCCGTATCTCTTAGGTCTAACGAAACATCGAATTGATTTATAGTTTCGCGAGCTTTTAGTAATTCCCACGGATTTTTGTTGTAGAACCTCCTAAAACTGATTTCAGGATATCTTGAATTAGAACCCCTAAGATGTTGTATACGTTTTAACGAATTCCTAAGTTTGAATAGATATTGAATTGTTCTATCTTCCGATAATTATCGGAAGAACACCTTTAAAAGGGTGTACAGAGCTTGTATACGTTTTCACGACTTCATCTATGTCCTTAATATCTGATAAGATATCGACTTGGTTTTTATATCGCACTTCGTCTTAACTGGATCCCCGATTTCTTTTTTTAATTGCCTAAAAATCAATTTCAGTATTTTTCGTGATTGAACTCTTAGGTAAAGGGTAATGTATTCGTTGACATCAACTGTTCTGAGAATGGAATTTTTCGTGGTGAAGCTGACATAGAAGCTAATTTTTAAGAATTTTTTGGTGGTTTTTGGCGTCAGAGAAGTTTCTAGTGCAAAACACTCATCAACTGTTCTATATCTCTTAGGTCTAATGTGATATAGAATTTGTTTTTACTCCTAGGGGCGATTAATTTTTATGTTGTTTTACTTCTTCGATAAGATAAAAGAATCCAAGTTACGAATACCAAGTTATAAATATCGAAATGTATCTTTATAATAAAGTTTTGGCTATACAACTAGCGTTAGTTATATCTTTGAAAATAAGCTGACATTGGTTTTCATATAGTCATATAAGCTATGTTCAGGTAGACCTGTAATATTTGTAACTCGTAGCATTAGCAAAACAAATGGTTTTTAATAAGTTACTTGCTACGGGCACCAAGCATATGATCGTCCAGCTTATGTTTCATTCCACCTAAATATCGTGACTCACCTTACTAGCAAGCATTCTAAAGGAATTCTACAATGTCAGCATCCCAGTATAAACAAATCCCACCCATTATGCCCACAAGAGGAAACTTATTTATTTTGTATTTCCTACCTACCTACCTACGATACGTGCATTATACCTTTGCTCTTGAAATAAAAAAGGTGCTTCGAATTTGGCTGATCGCTTCGACAGCCAAAACAAAGCCGATTCTTCACAAACGGATTGCATTTTTGTTTACGAAATGCCCCGCCAACTAATCACCTGCTCAAAGTATAAACCTAAACGTTGGCCCGAAATTAAAAAAATAAAAAATAAAAACGATAGTAACCTGGTAAATGTTTATAAACAAATGTAACGCAGGCACAGTATCCGCATGTTCCCTTATTCATTGAGGAACGGTTCAGGTGGCTCATTAATTTCGGGCATAAGATTCTTATTGAATTTCTTGCCGGAACTCTGGAGGTGTTATTCGAGTTGGGCGCTAAAGAAATTGTGGTGAAATCTGTTTTGTTTATACAATGTGTCGACTTTGTATTGTTTGTAATTCGATTGGAATGAAATAAGGCCTATAAATTAAAAAAAAATCAAATAGGATAAGATTTATTCGAGAAAAGAAAATTCAGTTCGGTCTAATGTTTCTTGAAGGCACCATCGGTGTTAACTCACTATACCATCTAAATATTAAACTAGGTATTTAAATTTATTTTTGATGAAAGACATTCAGAGGCTTAAATCTATAATATAAATACATTATTGGTTTTTATAATTGGAATCGGACTAGTTTCGACGGAAAGATATTTGGGTTAAAAAAACTGAACAGATATTAAGTTAAACTGCTTATTACCAGAAAATTTAGGATTCGCTTGACCCTACAGCCTGCAGTAATAAAGTCTCCTTCAGCCCCGATCACAAGCCCAGAATCTCAACGATGTCTGAACATGGATAGGTTCAATATCCAATTAAATCCTTTGAATCACTAAAAATTATAAACGAACGAAATTCGTCCAGTTCTTCAATCGTAAAAAAATACTTTTCCCGTGTGAACAGACTCTTGCTATCGCTCGGTGTTGAAAATCTTGGTTGAAAAATTATGATCTCAGTTTTTTGACCTCCATAAATTACGGGGAAAAAATGTCAAGAGGGCCTTTACGCTGTAACCCGAGTGAGATTAGGTGTTCATATCGAAACGAAACTATTCCCCAATGTTAATTACCGATATGGTCTGTGACTGACTGGCAAAGATCATTAGTCTAGTCGATTGGGGATGATTCTATCGACTATTCCACGCGTTTCATCCATCCATGCCTCTCGGTACTTCTTATCAACGATTTGATTTTTTGTTCTTCAGTATGTTGATTTTTTCCTGCCGTGAATTGACAAGAAAAAGGTTCACGAGGGTTAAGTGAATGACACATTTGTCTTTAAGATACTCCGCCTCGTGTCGTCGGTAGTGCGGATTGGCTGGATCTGGCAAAGACAATCAGTACGTACGAGATACGGTCAAGTCAGTCAGAACGTACGAGATACGATACCGTTTTCATTCGATTCCTGATACTGGTACAACGGCTCGGTGTGATAACGACGGACATCACATACTTAAAATAGGACTGAAATGCGGAATGAATAGTCTCCTCTATTGATGTTTTTACAATCCAAGATTAAAGATCAACAACAACGCTTGTGTACAATTAAGTGCTAGTCACCTCGGTTCGAGTATGTGGACTTAAAACTGAAAATTTCTTTTATAGTCTTCCTCCTCTTGGCATGTTTTACGAAAGATAATAAATAATTTCATTGAATCTGTAAAAAGGCCTAAAAATAAGATTTCTAACCACAGAGAGAGTGTTGCGCTTGGGGAATACTTTAATAGATAAGACAAAAGAGCGTTGGTACGGAAGTCACACAGAATAATAATAATTGTGAAAGTTTCACACAGGTCACTGCGTAAAGTTATTATTGTTCATTATGGTTTGGTATTTAGATTGAAACGTCAATTCGTCAACGTCAATTTGATTGTAAACTCACTTATGTTGACTCTACACCGAATGGTTTATTTTCTCATATTTTGAAGATTCGCAATTTGCGTCGTAAACGGGATAGTAAATTGTTGCGAGTCAAAAGTGTAATTAAAAATATTTTTTCTCGGTAAAGGACAGGTCATTTTTTTCACATCTTATCATTTTTATACTTGTATAAAACTTCCGTTCCAGTATGTACAGTTTTTGCCTAAATCTCTAACCCCGAACCCAGAACCCAGTTTACCGACTGTCAAGATCGGAAGTCTAATCCTAAGGCTGCCCGAGTTAATGAACGAAATCTGTTTGCATATTGCATAATAATAATATTTTCCGTTTTTAAACATAGCTTTGAAATTAAATCGCAAAATGTATGCTAATTTTCATCAGAATTTGTTATAATCGTAATTAAAAACATTTGCTCTATCCTGCTCATCCGTTTTTGTGTTTTAAGCCTATAGTATGTACTTCCCAATTTTCACGAATGATTTAACGATACCCAAATGTCTCCTAAGTATAAAACCATAAGAAATGTTCTGACAAATTGAGGTAAATTAGAAAATTAGACGATCCTAATAAATTACGCATACACGCAAGCTCTTACATTCTAAGGACTTCGGTCTTATAGTTAAGGATAAACCAACTTCAGGGGTGTAATATTTATTAATTAGCCTTAACCGGAGTTTCTAAATCTTTGACTTTATTGTATTGCTCTCTAAAGACAGCCCCAAAAGTACAATAAAACCCTTACCTCTTGGCAAACATTCTTGAAATCCTCCCCGAGAACTTAACATTGAACAAAATTCGGACCATCTTTATAATATCTTAAGGCTATGGCTAAAACCAAACACCGCAACTTTGTACGAATGTACGAGCAGATCGTCTTCTGCTGCTTCTGATTATACTGTAGAATGTTCTATAAAGACTGTACCTTACAGGATGTGTGTGCACCTCTACGAACCAGGCGTCCTTTTTGCCTCGAAGGCTCAATGAAGCAAGAAAATTGCCAACAAAGTGGAAAAAAAGTCCGAGTGCAAAGGACTCTCCAAGACGTGTTATTCGAATACTTGGAATTTAGTTTTGGCCACACGGAAGAGAGTCGAAGGGGATCCAATTGGGGATTTTGAACCCCCAGGTCCACTACACTCATTCCGTTTTCTCACAATTTCAAATATCCTTTCATTATAAATTAGAATTTCAACATAATTTAGCCAAACCTTACCTCGAGGTGGTATACCTATACCGACCTACATCGACGTAGTATCCTGAGAACCCTCTTAGTTACAAACAACGCATTGCTAGTATTAAGTGGCACCACCGTATTTAATGAACCGTGTGCTAAAAAGGAACGTTCGGAAGTCCTTAAGGATGGAGCGTCTTGCTTCGACAGCTTCCAAGACATCGACATCAGGACTACAATGAGGACGACTGGTGTGCCAAAGGACACAACACACGATCCCGACGTAATTGTTTAGAATGGATACTAAGTAGCTTTAAGATTTTAATAGTTTGAGGTCGTCGAAAGTTTGAGTTGGAAAAGGTATGGTAGATTCACGACTATTGTATTTTATTCGGAAGAGAGGAGCTAATTGAAATTAGTCGTTTTATGGATGCGGTCGAATAGAGGTAAGACTTTTCAAGGAAGCGTTCATGATTCCAAAGGTTCACTATACCTTCCCGAATGCCACGTTTATTAGGGGTTTCAAATATTTTAGCCAAATTGAAATGTTAATTCGTAAACGCAAGGGGCTTTTTATTGTTTTAAGTTAAGGTACTGGTGCTTTGGCCCTAAGGGCAAAATGTAGATTTATCGGTTGGGTCTATTCGAAATAATGAAAGAATATTTTAATGCGGGATCAAGGTGCTTGTGCTGATTTTCATGCTAACGCCCCAGAAAGGCGTCAAGGAAGATAATTCCTCATCTTTCGATTTATTGGAGCACAACAAGAATTAAGCAATTACTTTGTTAGAGTAAAGAAACAGTCACGACGGTTTTATTACCTTACAGTGGGACTTGTGTTGGTACAGTGGATGCCGCTTATTGTAATCACTTTGGGACCAGCCAAAAACAATAACATTAACCGGGTGATAACAATAAGCGATGAATTCTGTTTGTGGAAAATGGAACCCAACAGTTTTGATAACAAAATGCGGCTTATAACATTATCCGCGTATACAATGAGCGGCATACACTGTAATTCGAATAATGTTAACAAATAGCGACCTCCGGACTAAGAAAGTAAATATACAGATTAAATACGCACCATACATTAACAGTGAAAGCTTGCATAAGCGGACACTTACGGTCGTAAGTTTCTTGTGTGGCGATGAGTTTTTTTTTCATAGATGCTCCACTTGACTTTTGATAAATGCTACCCATCTCGCGGCTTCAGATAGTCAATAGATAGGTCAAGAAAAGGATCCAAATTTAATTACAGATGCACTACATTGGGTGTACTTCTGGAGCTCTTTTTTCTGCATTCAATATCTGATAGAAACGACGGAGGTTTTCAATTGTGATATACATAATACAGGCTAAAACTGAGCCAGTGGGAATAGTGATGAATTTACAATTTTCTACTAGACACTTAAAACAACTGCAATGAAATGCTTAAAACCTCTAAAAGCCTACCAATATTCCTTCAATTATTTATTGAGGTAAATTTGTACTAAAATTAACGATCCTGAAATCAGTTAAGAAAATCCAACCAATTCCAAATTACGTCTTACTACTTAATACGGAGAGGAAAAAAACCCCAAAAACCTTCATCCCGACAGAAAATTCGCATGTTAATACCACTTGGAATTGTTTTTGTTTGTATCATACCGAAACGCCAATGTTACGATAGAACCATTCGCTTTCATTATCCTTGAAGGTATTCTAATCCGAGATACTCCATTAGGGGATGACTTCAAGCTTTCCACATAAAAAGAGAAAAAAAACAGAGAAGAAGCGACTAAGACGTGCTTATTTCGCTAAATAAAATGCCCAAAATGGAATCAAATCAAGAAATAGAAGATTAGTCGCCAAGTCCTTTCGTATGCTTCTAGCTCTTGCTGCCCATTCGCTACATGCCACGCTTTACGCTATCAACGCTCCCGATACGAGTCTTCAGAGTTCTTTTAACTTCTCCATGGGATTTTTATTCCCGCACTTCTTGGCTGCTTGTACCCGTAGTTGTGCTCCTTCGCCAAGGACTAAATCACACGATTCCCAGGGATTATGTTTATTTCTATTTGAAATGTGTCGAGGGATTCCCTCGGATGCAAACAAAAAGCGACCGAAAAAATGGGACGATAATATAAAAACCTGGAATTGTTTTAAATGGGCGGGACAAAAGTAGGACGAAAGGGAGATAAAAGACCAGATAACCAAAAGGAATTATGCGACGGAATTCTTGGTCTAATCTAATTGAGGAGTGACAGTCTGCAAGAAGATATGGGTAGAGTTGGGGCTAGTGCAAGGTATTGGTAGGTGGGATTTTCGGATTTTATTGTGATTGTACTTGAGTTGCAATTATTTTTCCGCTTTTATGACTTAATCCCACCTGGAGCCTTGATGCTCTGTTGAAAATTGCTGATTCATGATTGATTGTAATTTTCAGATCGCCTGATTACATACTCTCCATAGTCCACCAATATAGAGAACTGTATCTGTACAGTTTTTTTTTAATATAATAAAAATTCTATGAAAGGTAGCAAAAAATACCGAAAATTACATGTCATAATGAGCTGTAAAAAATGTAAATTTTTTTGGCAACTTGTAGGTAAAGAAACATTCATTAAAGTAATAGCCATATTCGAAACACACTACGTACGGCGATCCAAGTAAAATAAATTCCCTAGCAAAAACTATTTAAGAAAGACTAATTCCGCATCTACAAATGGACTGTGCAATGCTAATCAATCCAGGAAAAGTTTCCCAGGCTGTATGGAAATTAAATAAATGATGTAATCGAAGACAAGGTAATAGAATTCGTTCACTGGTGAACAAAGGTAATAATAAAATTTTTAGCGATGTGGACAAAACCAACCTGATTAAAAATGATTTCCACGCTGCGCACTGTTTCTTCGAACACATGAGTAATTTTTGCCTGTTAATCGTAGATCTGCCTCTGAGGGCACTACTTTACAAGCGAGAAATTCTTAAGATTCTAAGGAGGCAAAACAACCCGAGACATTAACGGGATAAGCTTCCGAACATTCTTTTTTAAAAAAATGTCCTGAAATCAAAGCCAAAAAATTAGTCATTTCCTTTCGTCCCGGTAGCAGGCCAAAGTTGCACCAATATCAAAGGAGTGAAAATATAAAAATCTAAAAATTTTTTAGAGCAATAAGTTTGCATCCAATGCTTAGTACTGTGTTTGAACGAGCGATCGCCCACTGGGTCGAATATTTTTCGAATACACCAAAATACTGCTTTACTTTCAATCTGGCTTCTGGCGAGGACATTCTACTGATCACCAATTTTTTAGAGTTACTAAATATGTAACAAAATCTGTATGTATGGTCACGCTCGACATTGAAAAGGTATCGACAGCGACTGCAAAGAAGGTCTTTTGTTCAAATTAGTGAATGCTTCTTTTTATATATATTTGGTACGATAGTCCAGTTATTTTTATCAAAATAAACTCTTGCCTCTCTTGCTAGAAAATAAAAAATACAAAAAATTTTCCAACAGAATTATGGAACACACGCCTGACTTAATTTAATGTAATCCTTCAATTCTAAGAACGTGAACGCGCGAAAGTTTCAAATCCTTAAGATATTATGTGAAAGTTGAGAAAATTCGCACTATTCAGAGAAAACTATAATAATTTTTAACAAGCCCAAGCTCGAGAGAAGCTGTCATGATCTCTTCTTTACGTCACGAATCATTGAAGGAAAAAGGGGTGGAAATAGGTATAAAAAAATAAATAAATTGTAAAGTTAAAAAATTATATGCCCTTTTAAAAAATAGTTACATATTATGAATTATTGAAAGTGCAATTTTGAATTATTCCTACTCTCTTCTCATACAAGTTGATATTCTAATGGAGTTGATATTCTAATGGAACATACTGCAGTCACGATCGGCTGCAAGCCAATCGTATGATACTCTAGATGAATACTGAACTCCGATTTATATTGTAGTTGGGAATAAAGTAGAATTACGTGTGTGCATGTTGTATGTCCTTTATTAAAGACCCCCATTCGGTTGCTACTTGAAACTAAAAGACAATATCGTCAAGGCCGTGACACAATAAAAGCAGAAAGCAGCGGCAGCGACAGCAGCGTTGACAGTGCTGCTTTTTGCTCTGCTATGTGTCCATGCTAACTGCCACCGAAAGTAGAAGCAGGGAAAAATGTGTCCATGCTAACTGTCAACAACCACAAGTACAGTGGATGCCGCTTATTGTAATCGCGGATAATGTTATAAGCCGCATTTTGTTATCAAAACAGTTGGGTTCCATTTTCCACAAACAGAATTCATCGCTTATTTTTTTCTTCGTTTATTGTTATCACCCGGTTAATGTTATTGTTTTTGCCTGGTCCCAAAGTGATTACAATAAGCGGCATCCACTGTATATGGAAAGAATTTTGACTCCTTTAACATTTCCATTGCTGACAACATTCCCAATTCTCAAGGGATTTACGTTGGCAGTACTGAAGCAGAAACAGAATTTTAGAACTTAGAACGAGAAAGCAGCACTGTTTTCGTCTCTGCTTCTGCCGCTGCTTTCTGCTTTTATTGTGTCACGCCCTTCAGTGTTTAATTTCAGATCTTGAATTGCGTTAGTCACTGAAAAAAAATTTTCCTTTTTGAAGGACTTTCACATAGAGGTGCAGGAAGGACTCACTCAATCTCTTACATATTTATCCTTTTCCTTGAAACCATTTAAAAATTAATGTGTACAAAATCCTTTTCCTTGAAACCATTTAAAAATTAATGTGTACAAAATTTCAAATTCCTAGCTTGAAGCGTTCAAAACTTATCGGAAAATATTGTTGAACACGTGTCTTAAGGATTTTTTGTATGGAAGGTACCAGAAGGAGTAAAAGGATTTCGCTGACTAGGGAACTCGAACTTCGTTTTCACTCAAAACCGATTTGTACAAAATTCCGAATTCGTAGCTAAACGATTACTTGAGTTATAGTGAGTTCCGTAAATTAAGTGAATACATTTAGACTAATAGGATTTTCTTCATAATCATACATTTAGTTCCAACTATTGGAAAATCTACACATACAAAATTTCAAAGTCGTAGCTTAAACCGCTCTGAAGTTATCGACCAATATTCTTGAACACGTGTTTCAAGAACATTTTGTATGGCAGCTACCCGAAGGAGTAGGACGATTTCACCCGTTAACGAACTTAGCCTTACAAATTCAACCAAACATCCAGATTCAAAATTTCAAGATCTTAGGTCAAGGCGTTCTTGAGTTATCGTGCTAACGGACAGACAGACGGACGGACGCCAAGCGGATTTGGAGCTTTTGGCCACAAATAAACACAAATAATGTATAACTTTTTTGCGTTACAAACTTTTGGGCTGGATTAAACTTGTAATACTCTCAGATTTCATGTAGAGTACAAAAAGTACTTTCAGACTTTCGATAGATGTACCTACCACTGTCCTCTTCACTTAGTAAAGTGAAATGTGTAAACTTTCCAGTCACAGAGTTAGCGCGATATTAACATCGTAAATGTTGAAAATGGACAGGAGTTAACATAATTTTTAAGGTTGCAATTTCAATATTTCGCGGTGCTGACGTCTAACCCTGAAACCGCTCTCCATTATGCCAATTATTATGATACAAAGTATTCATGAAGTGAATGAGAGCATTTAACTCTTCTGTCTTCTGTAGAAGAAAAATATTTATGACGAATTTTTATGGCAACCTGCTAATAATTGGAAGATTGGAAGAAGTTAGATCAAATTTTTTCTTGTATTTATTTCCGTCATCGAGTAATCAAATACACACAATTGAAAAGTTCACTTCAAATCCATCATCACTGTTAAACCAATTTAAATTTCTGTATACAATTCGCCTTTAATACATCCATCCACCTACACAAATCTTCCGGCAGGAAGGACTACTAACAAGTATTAAAATTTATAAGGAGTCGTATAAATTACACGAGTAATACCTTGTTCTGCCTTTCTGATTCGCTCACGATAGCTGGGAGTCCTTCTAGAACGAAACCTGGACGCACTGAAGTCAGAAGAAGTAATTCCCGTGAATCTACAGAAGATTCCGGTAAATGTAAACTTCACCGTCTTATTTTTCCTCGCCATGTTCTTTCTGACTTCACCCTGAGTAAAAGTAAACTGAGCGTATTTAATTTAATTTCGGGCTTTTTGATTTTTCCCTTTTCCATTTGCGTTTTTCATCAGTTGAAACTCCACTGATGAGTACACGAGCAGGTTGGGGGGTTGAGAAGGATATTTGGTACGTAGGTACTAATATAGCATACGGTTTTCGAAATAGAAACCGGGGATCCAGGGTATGACGCAACGTCGTCTAGGTATAATAGCAATGGAGCAATTCAAGCGCAAATGTAATACCTTGCCCTCAAGATGCTGGAAGTAATAGTCGTGATTTTCAGTGGAATCATTTGTTTTTGTCAGGATTTACTATTGGTTTTTTTTTAAATTTAATTTTATTGTTCAAGTTGTTTGGAAGTAAGAACTTTGGAATGAATTTATTTTATCAACCGATTTTAATTCAAAGTTGACTAGATATTTGTCGACTTGATCACTGAGATTGCGAAAAATCCTAATTGCCGTTCTTAAATCGAACTATGGCCTCTCGTTCTCATCTCATCTCTGTTGTGTACTAAAAAACGTGTCCAATTTTCCACTAACTTCTCACCTGACGTAAATTCAATTCAATTGATATCCTCTTCAAATATTCGAAATCTTTGAATAGTGAAAAAAGGACGAAAAGTTTACTGTAAATGTCGGAGCTATTTGTGAGCGCCATCCATATGTTTGCTCCAGATCCACTTACAATTTCAACAGTAAACATACTTCCGTGAGCTATTTCTTCGTTCGCTTTACCTTTCTACATTTCCTCAACTCCACTCAACTCTCAACCTCTGCAGCATTTCGGTTTCAACAACCCGAACTTCTACCTCACATCCGCAGCATACCGAGAGGATTTCAACGAAGACAAACTTTCTTAAGAGAGTTAGAGTATGTTTGGTTTTTGTTACTTCAGAGGAAAATTTACCGAGAATATATCGCACATTTAGAAGTACTATATTAAGGAGGAGAGCGATTCTGAAGTGTATTCGTTCCAGCAGGATATGTGCCCATTTGTATATTTGAATTTGAAAAGCTATTTGCCATATGGAGTACATTGGCATGAACGAAGGTAGCACGGAGGGAGCATTGCATTTCACTTCGACTCCTCCACATGGAGTTTGGCTTCACATTTTCTATATTTCCAAAATGTTTGCTTACAAACAAGAAAAGGTACAATTGAGATTAATGTAAAGTTGAATCGACTTTGGCTTCGAGCTGCTTAAAACTGGGGGATGCCGAGTGAATTGCGAAAGACATTTCTTGGAGTGGGTGGAAGAAGAAGCTATCTATTCATTTACCTCATCCAAACAGATCATATTGATGAAGAGGACTCTTCAGGATACTTAATTCAATTTTGTGTTTTCAAAAAGTTCAGGGGTGTATATATAGCAGATAATTACGAGAAAATTTGAATGTAGTTTACGAGAACTAATAATCATAAAGATATTAAATTTCTTCAAGTTATTTTGCAATTAAAATACTATACTACGAACAAAAAACTAGACAAACATATCCAATTCTAACATCTAATATTATTTGATCAATAGGTTTCTTTGTACTTTTTATTATTAAAAACATACTGCAGTCACGATCGGCTGCAAGCCAATCGTATAATACTCTAGATGAATACTGAACTCCGATTTATATTGTAGTTGGGGATAAAGTAGAATTACGTGTGTGTATGTTGTATGTCCTTTATAAAGGACTGCCATTAGATTACTACTCAAAATTAAAAGAAAATATTCAGTGTTTAATTTCATATCTTGAACTGGGTAAGTCAACGAAAAAAAAATTTCCGTTATAAAGGACTTTCACATGTGAGGTGCAGAAAGGACTCACTCGATTTCTTACATATTTATCCTTTTCCTTGGAACCATTCAAAAATTAATGTGTACAAAATTTCAAATTCGTAGCTTAAATGGTTGTAAAGCAATCGACAAATTTTCTAGAACACGTCTTTTTAAAAATTTTCGTATGGAAGCTACTCGAAGGAGTAAAGAAATTTCACTGACAAACGAAGTCTAACTTCATTTTCGCTCAAATCTTATTTGTACAAAATTTAAACTTTGTGGCTAAACGATTTCTTGAGTTATAGTAAGTTTCGTGAATTGAATGAGGATATTTTAACAGGATATTTGTATGGCAGCTACTCAAAGGACTAATAGGATTTTTTCATAATCATACATTTAGCTCCAACTATTGAAAAACCAACGTATACAAAATTTCGAAGTCGTAGCTTCGGGCGCTCCGAAGTTATTGGTCAATATTCTTGAACACGTGATTTAAGGACATTTTGTATGGCAGCTACCCGAAGGAGTAGGACGATTTTGCCCGGTAACGAACTTAGCCTTACAAATTCAACCAAACATCCAAATTCAAAATTTCAAGACCCTAGGTCAAGGCGTTCTTGAGTTATCGTGCTAACGGACAAACAGACGGACGGACCACAAATAAGTACAAAATAATATATAAAATTTTTTCATCCGAGGCTCGGTTCTATGCGTTACAAATTTTTGGGCTGGATTAAACTTATAATACTCTAAATGATTTCATCTAAAGTATAATAAAACATATATATGTGGGATCCAAAAGAAAACAACTAGTAACGAATTTTCTTAGTGTGCGTTTTAATCTTACTATGCGTTTTAATCTTACAGAAACGAATGCGTTTTAACCTTACAGAAACGAATGCGTTTTAATCTTCCCGAAACGAACGATCCTCACACGATCAGTGTTACGCGACGAGTCCCCGGCATCCTCCTCTTCTTCTCGGCTCCGGCCTATTCCCGGTTCAGACTACAGGGTGATTCCTACATCTCGGCCGTCCTGCGATGCTATCGTCCCGATGAAATCTTCACTTCCTTTCTTTATTGTACAATCTTCTTTGCTTCGTCTTCAACATCATCTTCATCGTCACCGTCTTCATCATCGTCGTCTTCATCATCGTCGTCTTCATCATCGTCGTTTTCATCATCATCGTCGTTTTCATCATCATCGTCTTCATCATCATCTTCGTTCTCTCCATTGTAGTCGACGTCCTCTTCATCGTCGCCCTTCTGTTCTCTGATCAGTTTCTGAATTGCCGATGCCAGTTCGACTACTTGCTCTAGCTCGCCTTCATCGTTCGATTTGGATTTTTTCACCGTTTTCTTTGTCGCGTCCGCCGTATCATCATCAACGGCACACCTCTTCTGTCCAGCAGCCTTCATTACCCTCTGTAATTTAGATAAAATATTCTTCGCATCGAAAAAACGTTAGCCCCATGCAGACGGTCGATTTGGTCGTCGATTAGCGGCAGCGGATACCTATCCATGATGATCTCTCGATTCAACCTCCTATAATCGATACATAACCTCTTGCTCTTGTCTTTTTTTGAAACCAACACGACGGGGCTTGCGAATTCTGACGTGCTAGGACGGATGATGTTGGTCTTCAACCATTCATCGACTTGACGATCTACGTCAACTTTCTCTCCAGGAGACAAACGACGCGGAGGCTGCCAAACAGGTTTTTCTTCTTTCAGTAGGATTTTGAGAAGAACCGGACTCTGTCTAGCCCTATTTGGCCTGTAACTACCAACGATACTTTCGACCGTAGTTCTGTACTTTCCGTTGCCGATATTTAGAGTATCGCTTTGTGTTTCTTCGACTCTGAAACAGTTGAGGAGGTCGCGTTCTTCCAATTTTTCTAACGTCAGATCGCATAGGCCAAATGTTATTCGCGTTCCTTTAAGGAAATCGTTTCCCAAAATACACCGTAGGTTGAGTGACTCACGAGGGATTACGTGGACTAAGATGTCATCGGTCATGTCATCGACTTTTAGGGTGGCGTTAAATTTGCCAAGCACATCGATCCTCGCGCCTCCAACTCCTGAAATTGTCGTCTTGGATTTCTCGAGCTCTGGTGCGCCGATTTCTTCGTAGGCATCTTCCCTGAGTAGCGTTAGATCACTTCCTGTATCCACTATGGTATCAAATATAACATGATTATTTATTGTTATTGCCTTTTGATTTATTCTGCCCCGAACGTCATTCTGTGCTAGCTTTGTCTCTGTCTCCATCGCCTTCGTTTCACTCGAATTGCCTTTCGTGCAATTTTTTGCGATGTGTCCAAAATCGTTACATCCAAAGCATTTTACACCATTTTGCTTCTTGTGACAGTATTTTGCAGGGTGTCCCCGTTCACCGCAATTGAAGCATAACGTTCCCGTCTTTGACTTTATTGTGGTGGTGTTTGTGCTTTGACCGTCACGGCTACAACTAGCTTTAAATTTCCCATATAGCTTCAGTTTGTCTTTGAACTCGGCGATATTCTTAGCACCATACAGGAGAACTTTGTTCGTCTCCGTGTCATTAATGCCCTTGATGGTGTAGTCAATGATGGCTAGATCTTCGATACCGCCTAGCGCTCCGATTTCCCGTAGTGCCACGAAGTAGCTTTCGATTGACTCATCTTTACGTTTATTCCGGGTCGCCAATTGTTGATGAATTTCCGCGCTGTTAACTTTAAACGAGAATTCAGCGGCTAAAAACTCTTTCAGTTTTCGGAACGTTGTGAGGTCGCTGCGTAGTTTTAAGCTTCTCAGTGCTAGCCCCGATAAAGCCTTCTTCGCGTAAACCAGTGTTTGTCGTGGGGTCCAGTTCATTTCTTCTGACATTAGCTCGATCTCTTCGATCCAATTCTCGACCCTATAATTTGATTCTCCATCAAAAATGGTAATCGAATCTTGGACGTCCTGGTATCGAATTCGTTCCGGATCTCTTGCGACTCTGTCATCGTTATTACACACGAGCATGCTGTCGATTCCATCAACGGCATTTGTTGCGATCTGTTCATGCACTTTATCTGTTTTGATCACATCAATTTCGCGTCGTAAATTGTTTATTTCACCCATTAGAACCTGCTTTAAGTCATTTACCGCACTCGTAACAGCAGTTATAACCGCACTCGTATCGGCACTTGGACCGGGCGTCGGGTCATTCGAAACTCTCGCGAGACTTTCTTGGAAACGGCGCAAGAAATCTTCGTCGTACGTACTTTGCGAATTTGGAAATTCGCTCTTATTTCTTTTATCGCGATTGCGGCCCATTTCTTTTCCAAATCCCGGTTGAGCCCCCAATTTTGTGGGATCCAAAAGAAAACAACTAGTAACGAATTTTCTTAGTGTGCGTTTTAATCTTACTATGCGTTTTAATCTTACAGAAACGAATGCGTTTTAACCTTACAGAAACGAATGCGTTTTAATCTTCCCGAAACGAACGATCCTCACACGATCAGTGTTACGCGACGAGTCCCCGGCATCCTCCTCTTCTTCTCGGCTCCGGCCTATTCCCGGTTCAGACTACAGGGTGATTCCTACATATATGATAGTAGAAAATCGAAAAATTTGACAACAAATTTCTAATAGAGGGCAATAGTGAAAACGGAGAACATATCGATCACGAATTCGATTTCTACTACAACAGACATTGTGTACGTCAACACCTTTTTGGTTGTGGATGGTTAATGCGAGGGACAGTGGGGTGGATTTGAAGAAAAAGCTTCTGAGATTTTTGCATATCAAAATGGAATGAATAATGGGGTATGAAAAAAACCTGCTGGACGCTCATTAAATAAATAAATAAATGAAATAAATAAATAAATATCTTGAACTGGGTGAGTCACCGAAAAAAATTTTCTTTTTCCGTTTATTATATATTTTAGTAGAACGATTGATAAGATGCTACAAAAAATTTCCTTTGTCAATGACAGCATCGTTAGCTGGTTGCAACTTGTAATTGTCATCGCAAATAGATTCCATTGATTGTAAGTTTTAGTATCTCTTCAAGTTATCTAAAAACTTCTATTCTATCTAAAAATCTTCGCGTTTTCACCAAAAAATATATTTCAAAGTAAATTTTCTTTGAATTCATTTTAACTATAGATTATAATAAAAAAATGAATGTACTGTTTGAATTTTACTTCAACATGTTAGCATGGCGCCTACATATAATTATCATTTTATACCTCCACTTGCAATTATGTAAAATTATATTCAAATGAAAAACAAACTCCGAATGTCCTTTGAATTAAATTAGTCGTTGAATATGTACCGTCTCCGATTCGAATCGTCAACAAAGCCATGCTACTTCAAACAATCTTAGTTAACTGCTGACAACATTCATTCACTATCTTTTCGTCTTTCGCAGATTTAATCAAACTTTCAACTATCCCGGGCGATATTGGACTATTCGTATAATGCCTAGCAGTTGGTAGTTTGTTCTTTCGACGGGGACTCCCCGGCATGAATTATTAAAAATATGACGACCGCAAAAAAAAGTCTTTTTATGGACCGCCAGAGTTGATCGGAGCTGCGGAATATTGCTGAAAAAACATTATTTTTATGGTTTTATGTTTGCTCGTTAAAATTGTCCGCGTTGTCTATTATTCGTAAGAGGCAACGCATCCCCTAAATCTTTCGATTGGCCAGGCCAAGGCTTTTTTCCATCCCTTCGCGAAATATTTAGCGATACAGGCGCTGATTCCGATGACTCCTTTCCGCAAGTTAATTTTCATTTTTATTTCTGTTCACTCGAAAATATGCCTATAGATTTCGCGTGCCCCGGTCTCTATGATTATCATTAGAGGGTAGCAGTGCTTGAGGGTATCCTAGCGCTACTTCAGTGGTTGTCATCTTATCATCACGTTGCCGATAGCTGGTGACCCTCCCCGTACTAAAGCCGAACAATCAAAAACAATAAAAATAATCATAATAAACATTAGACGCACACTTTTAGTCGAAATTTGATTCATTGGAGCATAGTATTACTGACTTGACGTTTTCAGTGGTTGGGGTTTGGCATTCGTGGATGTAATTTCAAGTCCCAATAATGAGATTCCTCGTGGCAACACAATTGCCCGTCGTATTCTGTTCGTGATGGGGACCACCTCGTTGTGTGGCACGGGCTTAGGGGTTGAGATGGCATTGTTTAGAAACAACAGTTTGCACTAATTTACTACGATTTGGGTGCTATTCAATTCGCTACTGAACATTTAAGAATATTCGAAGTGATGCCGAATGCTGTACGTCTTTTTGGTTTTTATGCCCTGCCATTATAATAATCGTAAATCAGAAAATCAAATCGAATTAAATTGTTAGTTACAATAACCATGGAAAAATTTTTCAGAAGCTTTGCGCACCTACACGAACTGAACAGTGGAGAAAATGTGAGGAATTACTGACATAAAAAAATGGTTTCCTTACTTTCAACCGGGAATCGAATGTGAATCCCGTGTATTCGTTATTTTATCAGTATCATAATACTTTTCATTTTATTTAATTTATTTATTTTAATTTATTTTATTCATTTTCTTTTATTTAATTTTTTTTATTTAATTTAATTTAATTTTTCTTTTATTTTATTTATTTATGTATTTAATTTTATTGTAGAATTCATTTCCATGAATATAATTACTGAATTAAATATGGACATGTGTGTATATATTTTACTAGCTTAAGTTACAATCCATGTGGCAAAAAGAATAATTATTCAGTAATGCTGATCTGATTTAAGGGGGAAGGCCACTGTGACGGCCGAAAAAATAACTGATGTTTGAGAATTTTTTTCACAGGTATAACTAATTAATAGAGGGGTCGGATTGTTGTTTTTTTATTAAGTGTATATTAAACTTGTTTTATAAAATTTTTATTAAAAATTTTAAAAACTAACAACTATATGGGCCATAACTAACATACCGGAAAAAATTTCACCTCCATTGTGGCATTGATACCTCGATGAAGTGTTATTTGAATACAAAAAATATCTATACGAATGTAGCTATCGTTATGCGAGGCCATTTTTTTATTATTCATAAAATGGCGACGGAATGATCTTTTTTTTGTATTTAAGGCTCTTTTTCTATTGAAGCATTTTTTAAAAATAGTAATTATTGAAATTTTTGAAATAGGCTACGTACAGACTTACGAGCAGTCTCTGCAATTACAAATATCTAAAAAAAAAATTAAAAGTTTTCAAGTATTCGTTGCCGCAAGGTCGAAAAAAGTCGTTTCGAGAAAACGCGTTTAAAGTTTTCGTTGTGCCTAATGTTTCAGTCAATTTCAGAATTTTAACTTAAAATTTTACCTACGTATTTTTTAGAATTTATACTTTGAAAAAATGCAAAAAAATTATTTGTTTTACTTTCAAATTTTCGAAGTGGCCTTAAGTTTAATCAGGGTGATAAATCAATTTTCCTGGAATTCGGTTATTGCTGTTATCAATCTTGCTCACTGTTCTGTTTAACTATTGCTTTAAAGTGTAAATACCTTGCTGAACTACTTGCACCACCTGTATAATGCCTTGGTTATAGGTTGTGTTAGCTGCATATTACGAGTATATGTTATTTTATATTTATTTCAATTGCTAATTATCACATACCTTGTAAGGCTTACAAATCGCATAAATAGCTAATGCAATTACTCATCTAATGCCTTCCAATCTGAAATTATTATTATTCCCGTATGATTGTTCTAATTTCAAATCTCTATCGTCCACTTAGCCAATATTTTACATCGCCTAATCGACAAAATCTCGGAACACATTAAAAGCAATCACAGGCAGCCAATAAGTTCCAATTTTCAGCTCCTTTTATCGTTTTATTAATGGGATGATATGAGGTGTTGATAACCCACCGCAATCCTTTTCTGCTCTCTATACACGGACATTCAAGTCTGGAAAGTATAGCGCTGATTCAAAAATTCAGGCCACCATCGACTTACTCTGGCTGCGAAACGGCGACCACCATTAAAACTGTGACGAAAAAGAACAAACCGGAAGCGTACATGCTTCCCATGAACCTTTCCTCTGACGTTTCCTTTTGCTGTAACACCAAAAACAGGAAAATTCAGCACGAAGGATGCGTATGTGCCCGGATAAGTGTTCGTCGGATGGGGAAACCTGCCACCCATATTCGAGTACCAAAAGCTAGGCAAAGCCATCGAACACAATTCGAACCGATCGAGCTTGAAACTCATATCGGCGGAACACGAAAGGATCAACAGGTTTGCCAGGGAATCACTTTGCACCCGGTTTATCCTAGCGTCGTACTTTTTTGGGTGTTTCGAACGGGTAAGAGGAGTTGGACGGCCGTATGGCGATAGCATACCGAATACGACAACAACAACCCTGACAAATGGTGAGGACGTTTTTCTTGTTTTACCACTTTCTACATGAATTATTTTTCAATTGGAGTGTAATTGGCGTCTGTGGGTACACACATGGCTGTAGGTGTCAGCAAAATGAATCGCAATCATTGCGCGATATGTAGATACTCGGAAATGTATAGGTGTGTTCACATTCCGCGCTCCTTTCACCCACCAAAACCTCTCAATATTTTCTTTTAATTTAAATTACCTCCATTGTACTTGAGCATCCTGTTGTTATTTTCTGATTACACTTGCGGTCTAGGTAATTATTGTGTAGTACTTAATCAACACCTTCCTACATAATCGAGAATGTGCACAACGTACATGTTTGTGTGGCACGTCAAAAGTTTTAATTTCAATTCAGCTCCACCCTCGCAAGCCAAAAACCACAAGAACGCTTCTTGCCGTAGTCCTTGGAGTCGAGTGTGAGTTGCTGCCTCCATTTCGTTACAGAACAATACACTTAATTACTCTAGGATGTGATACACTGGGAACTTGCAAGTACATCCCCGTGGCGCTATTCACCTAGGGCGCCGGGGTACTGAATTAGTGTCAAACCTCTTTTCATACGTGGAGCGTTGAAGGTCTTGATTCTGTCGTCTTGACGCCAAGGAAGGCATCATCATGATGGAATTCGGAAAAAGCATACTTTATACCTTGGAGCGAACTAACTGGTGCTTTTGTGTGCGATTCTGTGATGGATCTCGTTTACTTTTAACAATTTCCCGTCCTGGCGGTGGCAACTCCTCTTAACCACCTTCAAATTATATCACGTCATTGTGGCGTCTGAAATGCGTCTTTGAATTGAATGTCGCGACTGAGTGTTGTGGGACTCCCAATTTTAATTCTAGACAGGATCATGGAGGTGAATTCGTAAGAATGTTGACGGCAGAACAGGAAAAAAACAGGAAGTTATGGTAGTTTTGTGAAATTGTTAATTTAGAGCTTTGAATGAGATGTGAGAGCAAGATATTTTGCTATTTACATATTTCAACTTTTTGACTTGTGTTACACTGTATGCCATGCTGTCAACTATTTTTCGAGTAAAATAGGCCAATTGACAATTTGACTATTAATTTGACATAGATAATAATACAGGTACCTATGTACATAGTGGAGCTTTCATTGAATGAAAACGAAAACGTAAACATTATTATTATTATTAAAACTTCATCATCCTAACACGAATTCCGTAAACTCCTGGAATTAATTTTTTTTCAATTTTAATTGGTCTTATTCAAATTTTAATGTAGACGTAAATGATGAATTGAATATTCGTTTTCGTTTCTTGTAAAATTAAACAAAGCAAATTTTCACTTATGTTTATGTAATATTTTTGATGTTAATGCAACGAAAACTCAGACTGAAGAAAGATGTTGGTCAACTAATTTCATAACGGTTCTAAGCGATTGAGAAGGTGAAAAGTTTTTACTAGAAAGACCAGCTGGGGGCTGTGTTGTGCTTGGCTTAAAATTGCGCTGACACGTCATTGGGGATGGCATGGATGGATGGCTGTATAATTCTTTTTCATGAATAAATTATCTGAATCGAACTGGAAATCTAAGAATTTTTATGTGTTTGCCTTTTTTTTTTAAAAAAAAAGTATCTATATACTTATTTATTGTGAAGATAGGAAATGACATCCAGAAGTAAGTCGTGAAAGATACATTTAGGAAAGCCACTATCAAAAAGATAATCACTATATAGGTACACAGTAAACATTTTTTACTACTCTTAGAGTAGGCAATTTAGTGCCTACTCTGAGAGCAGTAAAATTACTATTGTCGAATTTAATTACGCACTCCTGTGCTTTTACTTTATTATTTCAATAATACAGTATTGTGATCGATTTTTAAAAAAAAAAAATTTGCTACCCTGAAAATTTTTTTTTCACGTTTCATGACTAGTAGACACGAAAAAGGCAAAAAAAAATTTTAGTCCGTCTGTCAGCCGTACGCCGTACGTCGACCGGTGTACGCAAAATTGTTTGAAGACTCGTAGCACCCAAACCCTTTGAGCTATTTAGTTGATTTTTTTTTCGTGGGTAGAGTGGGTGGGCTCCCTGAAGTGACCAAATTGTGATTGGTGGGGGTGTGAGGGGAGAGGTGTTAGATGGAAAATTTTGGTTTCTAGATCTCAGCAACCGCTTATGCTACGAAGCTGAAACTTGGAATTTATATAGAGCTTCAATAGTGGACCCATTTGCAAAAAAATTGCCGATATGGGTGAAGGGGTGAAGGAGTGGGGGAAAAATAATGCGTCCGAGACGCTCGAAAGTCGAGATTGAAACATTCTAAAATCCATATCTCCTAAACGGTTAATGTCACGAAATTAAAACTTAATGAACATCTGTAGGTATACTAGGAAAATAAATCGGCAACAAACTTAAGAGTGGGACTGTGGCGTGCGGGGATGGGGGTGAAAAACTTTACATTCCGATATCTCACGAACCAATTGCACTAGAAGAATAAAATTCGTTTTCTGCATTAACGTTGACAAATACAGTTTGCTGAAATTAAAATTTATTAAGAGTGAGGTGGAGCATGGAAGTGGAGGGAATAAGAATTTTTCTAAAAAATAACGTCTCATATCTCAAGAACAGTGTAAGATAGATATTTAGAATTTTTTACAAAAAGTAGATCTAATAGACCCCTATCAGAAAATAAGTTTGGCGGGTGAGGGTAAGGGAGGGTGAAAAAGCAAAAGTTCTGATTTTTATGTCTCGAGAACCTATGATATAAAACTAGAACTTGGTATTTAGATAGACATGTAGTAGTAGCATGTTGGAAAAATATAATTTTTTATAGGGGTTGTAAGGTACGGGGGTGGGGGGTGTTTTTGCTATCTATAGAATGGGATATGCTAGAAAGTTGAAACTCGGTATTTATATGTAAATCAACTAGAAAAGTACTTTAGTTAAAAAAAATTTCAAATAGCCATTGGCGTTCGGAAGTGGGCGAAAAAAATGATTATTGAAAAGGAAATGCATATATATAATATTTTCACGATTTTCGTCATATCTATTAGGTGTTTCCAAATATTGAATTCGTTTCATATAAATACCTAAAAAGTGTTTTCTGAATTTTTTGAAATTCGGCCCCTAAGAGGGTGTATAGGGGTTTTATATTTTTTCACGAATTCTGCCTTATCCCCGAGGTCTGATCGATATCGAATATCTTTTCACTTTCAGGGGCTTGTGTAATAATCGCATAAAACTTGTTTTTAAGTTTTTTCTTTGTCATCCCCTAAGAGGATATGGAAGGGTTGAACACGTTTTCACGAATTTCGTCATTTCTTTTAGAAGTGATAAGAAATTGAATTGGTTTTTACTTTCTCGTGCTGTCTTCATATTTATTTATTAACTCCTTTCAGGATTTTTAAGAAGGTTGCATATGTTTTCACAGATTCTTACATATTGCTTAGATCTGATGATATATCGAATTCATTTTTACATCCTAAGGTTTCCTATATAACCGCCAAAAAGTCAATTTTAGTATTTTTAGATATTCAATCAATAGGGGTGTAAGGGGGTTGTACACTTTTCAAAGCTTCGACATATTTCTGCGGTTTGATTAGATATAAAATTGCTTTTCACTTCCACACACTTTTTATATACCCTACAAACCCATTTCTCAATTTTTTGATATTCAACCCCCAAGGGTTTGCATATTATTTCACAATTTTTGCCATCCCTTAGTTCTGATGAGATATAAAATTGGTTATTACGGCATTTAATGTAATGACTTAAAAAGCCAATTTCACGATTTCTCGAATTTCAAGAACCAAGGGGGTGTGAAGGGTTTGCTTATGTTTTCACAAATTTTTCAAAATCCCTCGTGTCTCATGAGATATCAAGTTGCTTCTTATGAAATCGTCTAAAAGCGTGTTTCACAATTTTTTCGAAATTCAAACCCCAAGTGGAAGTAATGGGTTTGTATACGTTTTAACAATTCGTCATATCTCTTAAGTCTGATGAGGCAACAAATTCGTTTTTACGTCTATGGGCTTTTAGTGTTCATATTATAATATACCAAAATTCGAATAGTCTACACGGACTTTTTCCATGTTTTATCGGCTAAAAATCTCTATTTTAAATATTTTTATTTTAAGAACAAAATTAATTTTCTAAGAAATCTAATAATCTCGAAACAACTGACGATATACTCCGACTCTGAGCACTCCCGAACTTTAACCCGAAAAATAGTAAAGTTTCGCATAGACCATTGGCACATTTTTTACTATTAATACGGAAATTCGCACACAAGTGTGGAAATCAATCGCTAAAAATGTGCGTAAAATTACACACGGTGTGGAAAAACTAATATGTACTACATATTTACTACAAAAATGTGATATGTTTATGTTTGCTTATTATTATTATTAAATTATTGATAATATAAATGAAAAAGCTTCAAGCAAATGATCGGTAGATGAATTCCCATACGTATTTTGAAGGGCAAAGGACACATCAATCGACAATTGCAAAAAATTCAATGAGATCAATCAACACATGATAATTGGGAAAAAACCAAGATATAGGTCAAAAAGGGTAGAAAGTATAAAACACTATACATGTTTATTATATAAATTTAATTTATTTGTTTTAAAGCCAAACACTTCACACACTATAAACATTATTTTCCTTTTAAATTTTAAATCACGCCTTGCACAAAACCACGAAACAAGTGAATTAAACAACAAAGCGGTCAAGTTAATACATATCACAAAAAACAAATTACTACGCTTGAAGTATCAAAATTACATGCAAAATGCGTTTTTTACACAATAATCAATTTTACACATTAAATGTGGAAAATTTCATGCGGTGTTGCAATATTACCCAATTTATGAATTAAATGTGTAAAAATACGCAGTTTTAAGAATTACTCTCAATTTTGTTAAGTTTAATGAAAATTCGTAAATTTACTACATCAATGCGGAATATTATACTGCTTTAATGATAGTAATTTGCACACAATTTTTTGCTGTGTAGATAAATATATTTTTGACATTTCTAGACTCTATATTGGACAATAGCAATTTTCTAAATTTATTTTTGTCTAGTTTGGTTTTGGGAAACAAGTGATAGAACAATTTAGTATATGCCCTTGTACGTATATATAAGCAATATTTGCCAGAAATTATTTTCTCTGCAATTAGATTCATTATTTTTTCATATTTTAATTTGACAGCTTAACAAGTAGTTATAGTAATGCCGCGCTCAATCTATACTTATTAATTGAACTCAATGAAAAAAATATGTTTTGAGACTTAAGAAGAACAGGAACAAGACTCGCTGATTTTGCTCTAATCGTATTAAATTTTTAGCTGCTACTTAGAAAAATATTAATCTGAATGAAATATGTAGACATTTCACCCATTATTCTAATTAGGCCTAGTATAATCTTAACTGTTATAAAAAGCTAATTAATTTAGACCTATTTTCATTGCGATTTCAAAACAGGCTGAACCTATCCAAAGAATCTCATCCAAGTCATCGTAGATCACAAAAAGTAATTTAGAAAGACGATGCTACAATTTAATGTTGTGTTCAAGGTAATCATCCTTATTTATTGAATCCGAGATAAAGAAAATTATCAAAGCACGTATAGGACTAGAGTCCTCTCGATCCACTACTACTACAATTTCACTTTGCCTTGTCTCTTAATAAAGCCGCAGACATTGTAGATGACTCGTAAAGATAAAATGTCTCTCCATTTGCAGTTGTCTCGTGATATCCTTTATGGCGTTAAAGTGGAAAAATATATAATTCAGTCTCATGTCCTTAGCGCGTAGTAGCTAGACAAATCATATCAGGATATTATAGTCCAAACACCCGGGATAAATCATTATAATAGTTTCCTTAGGTGGGTTTCTTAACAACACACGACGCATTGATTGGGTTAAAAAGAGCATATTTTCTGTCGCCGAGTAAACGTGATGAATAGCCAGACCTCGAATATGGCGTTCGTTCCTTGTAGCGACAGAATGATCTGTTTATTTTGATAATCAGCCAAGAAAAATCTTCCATACCGAAGATATGCACATTTTACAGGATATGAGTTACTGCAACATAATGCAGAACATGGAAGAAAAAAGGGATGTGTAAAAATAAAGAAGCGAGAGTCGCAAGGATAGTTTCCTTCATCTGTTGGTCTTTCCATTGTTCTAGCCTCATAGACCCGAACCGTAGGAGAATAAAATCTCAAATGTACTTTGGCAAACGTACAATCAGCACACCACGCATCATCCTTCGAAAACAGTTGCAATTCATGTAAACAAAAATAATAAAAATGGGATTTATTTTTGTTAGGAGTATCCTGCCCGCTTTGCCCCGAACACACTCTCGCCAGAATATCCTCTGCGCTATTCTGTTACCATATTGTGCTGCAATCATAAAAGCAACTATTCCTGTATGCAATCCTATGAAGGAGTGGATAATGGTCAAGATAACCCATTCAGTATCTAGCGCAATCCTAGTCCTATGTAGGATTGAACTAAAAGTCTGATTTTCTATTGTATGTTTGCCGAGCTTGTTATTATTATTGCTATCCTTCAAAAAAGCATTTCCTTGCTCTCATCATAATTTGGCACTCAAGTATCCCGTTTAGTCCGCCTAAACACTGCTCGAGAAAATGGGCACTTAAAGTGAATTTTTCTGGCATATTACAAGGATTATGATGACAAGAATGTTATAAATTCGGGCGGGTTTATTAAGAATTTTCATAGTCATACTTCCGGTAAGAATGTCACCCTTTTGTGTGTTATTATTATTTAATGAGCCAAACGATCATTTCGAGACGACACAACAATGCATAAGAAGAAGTTCTTCCTCTACTCCGCATTGTTTTTTATGAATTATATCAATAAGTGTACAGATTTCGAAAGTGTGTAACGCCTTTGGATGGGATAATATAGAATTTGGAAGTATTTGCAAGTGGTCTCCTTGAGTCACAAATTTGTAGTGTGTGTTAACCTTTTACGATTTGCTTATACAATTCTTCGCACACAGTATTTATATCACGGCAGACACATTTCTGACAATAACAAACAATTCGTATCCGTAAATTTAAATTAAAGATACTGGAAGTTTATTAAAAATAACCATAAAACCTGAGTACTATGACGATAAAAAATGTGGCTGTTTGTCGCAAGTATCCAAACATCCAATGGCACTGAGGGAAAATATAGGAACTTTCTGGATCCAGACTTTTTTTGCATCCCATTTTCTTATTTTATTTTATTGTTATTATTATCGGTGTAGGGTGTTGAGTTGTCCTTCTGAAAAACGTTTATAACCCCCTCGAAGAAAGCAGAAGAAAACAAACAAACAAGTCTCGATAATATAAGCGAAGACAAGTCATGAGAACAAAAAGTGAGTTTAAGATTGTCATAAGTCGACTGCGTATTCCAAACAAGGACTCTACCAAAAAAAAAAACCAATCCAAATCAGGAAAATTATTTTTATACACCCCCTGAGGAATATTTATGTCAGTATCGTTGAGTGGAGATTTCAAGTAGGTATTCGACACGAAAGGAAAACGACAAGGATATTAAAATGCTACGTCTACCAACTCGTCTAATCAATTTCGTCGACGTCTTTTCGTCTTCGGTTCTTTCTTCGAATTAGCAGTGCACTGAAAAATTAGTAAGACACATGTCCTCATTATAAAGTCATATCGCAAGTGGATTTTCTTACAAGATGTCTGTAGAAGAGGACTTACGGCAACGTTTGTCCCTTGGGAGGCTGGCGATACATGACACATGCATCAGAGATTCAATTGACTTCCGTTACTTACTATACGAAAATTGTGCATCATACCATGCAAGATTGTGACTTCCGTATGTGACTCGGACTTTGAGATAACAACTGTTCATTGTGAGGCCAATGTATCTTTATAAAGATAAAAAGTCAAGTGACAGACTCGCACTGATATAAAAACTGTCAATCCAACAATGACGACGAAAATGATTATTGTATAGTAAAAAGGCGTTAATGGAAAATTCGTGAAAATTTTCCTAGCGCTTTGTTACCAAATCCCCAGAGAGTTATTAGAACGGTTTTTTTTTTAGATAGGGTTTAAAATGAAAAACAATGCCTTCTTTGGAGACGTCCGGTAGTTCCTTCATCCCTCGTCACTTAATCCATCCCTGTATAATTCTCACGCGATCGTTACAAAATGAAAAGACTATCAGGACGTTGAAGTAATGAAGTCCATTTAATTGTTACCTCCTTTTTACGTTTTCTGCTGATATCATCGTTGTCTTGGGGTTTATTGTTGAGAGTTTATAGCGGTATAATTCCAAAGATACGATTAAGAGGAAGTTGGTATATTTCGAATTGAGGAATTGAGTGTGCTACTTGGTTGTGTAAACATGATTATTTGTGAAATGCCATTTTTTTGCTTATATGTAACGCCGTCTTTTAATACTTAAGAATTTTTTTAGGATACTTTTCAGAAAAAAATTCATAGAAAATGTTGGTGTTAAATATGATTTCTTAAAAAAGTTTATTTTTTTATTTTATTTTATTTTTATAAACTTCACAAACGAAATTCGACGATTAAATATCTGATTACATATACAAAAATATATCGTTGACATAAACTTACCCGTTTTAATCCGTTTTTGTGTTTCAATTTTTGTACGTTGAATATAAGAAGAAAGAAGGAAATGAATTAAAAGGAAACTCTTTTTATATCTGTAGAACGATTAAGCCGAGAAATTTCAAACTTGGAACAATTCATGTAATTAAGTCAATCAAATTGAAAGTTGAAGAAATACAGTAGTTGCCGCTTATTGTAATCACTTTGGGACCAGCCAAAAACAATAACATTAACCGGGTGATAACAATAAACGAAGAAAAAAATTAACGAGGAATTCTGTTTGTGGAAAATGGAACCCAACTGTTTTGATAACAAAATGCGGCTTATAACATAATCCGCGATTACAATAAGCGGCATCCACTGTATATGCATGATGTATTCCGGGAACTGCTTGCGGTAGATGCTTCCATCTTTGTCAATACGTTATACTCAGTGTACTTTTTTAGTCCACCCTAAAAAGTCTAAAATTTATAATTTTGATCAAAGTCCAGGCGCGGTTAAAGTCGAGATGTGATATAAGTTGTGATACGGCCGCCAATCTAAAAAAATATATATGTGTTTTTGCAACGCAGATTTTTTTATTTACCTTGTATTCTGTACGGAAAAAATCTGATTCATGTTAAAATATCAAGGACAATGCAAATGTATTGCTATGCAATATCCTTCACAAAAACCAATAATTCTCTAAATGACAAAATTCGATTTAGTCTATCAAGTTAGACAGATGGTAGAAAACACTTACTACACTTTTCTGTAGTTATACTCGACAAAAACAGCGGCCTATGACGTCACTCCGCCAAAAAGAACAGAAAAGTTTAGACTTTCTGCACTAGTGTAGATAGTGTAGTCAAAAGGAACAAGTCTTATGAAATGCGATGGGTCGAGAGAAGTGAAGTTGACACAAAATTAGGTTATAACATTCTCATAATTGACATTCTGTTGCGCACTAACTTGGTTGCAACAGATTTCAATCCATTGCATGCATTCTGTGCATCTTCATACAATCACATCCATTTGAAATCAGTTTTGATTTCCGCTCCGTCATTTTGACATTGTGAGCTTTGTAGAAATACGATAATTACATTCGCCTGTGCGGACCTATATTGTAATTTATTTATTTATTTACGTGTAAGACCCTCGAAGGAAAAATACAAACTTATATATATAAATCTATAAGAGAATCAAATAAAATAAAGAATATAAATGTGTAAAAAAAAAAAAATAAGAATAAAAGTAAAGGGAAATAATTTTAAAAACTAAGAACTAAATAAGAAAGGAAAACATGAAATCATAATTCTATTGCCTTTAGGCATTCAATATTTGTAAAAAATATGTCCAACATAGCGGAATGCCTGTTAGCAGTTCTCATTAAGCGAGTGGCCGGACTATTGTTAGCATAACTGCAGTCTGTGCCACAATTGTTTGTGCATAGCCTTTTCTTACGTAAAAGCTAAAAGGAAAGTACTGTAACTCTTAGAAATAAGCAAAAATATATTCATTTCTTTTTTTTATAGTTACATATATAGCCTACAACAATATTAAAATATAAAAAATTTCTGAAAAAGGAGTATGTATAAGCAAAATTAATAACAGAAAAGGTGTCACAATTGTTTATGCACAGCATTTTGGTGCCACAATTATTTGTGCACGTGCAAAATATCAATCTAGGGAAATAACGGTTAGTTATATTGGGTATTTTGTGTATTGTACAAGTAAAGTAGAGTATTCACTCACTTCAGTTTAGTTGTCATACCATTGTGTTGTGTTTAAACCATTTGATTTATTTATTTATTTCAGATGTGGCATCCATCATAAATTAGAGAAGCCCATCGTATTATCGGCCAAGCCCCGAGGGCAAATGGCACGTCGCTTTACAATCGTGTTACAATTTTATTAGTAAGGAATGTAAGAACAAAAATGGAATTCAAGTGCAAGCAAGCGACATATAAGAATATAAGAAATTAAGTAATAATTGAAAATAAATAAAATGCAAATAAAAATGAACAATGAAATTAAGCGAGTAATTAAGGATAAAATAAGCAAAAAGAACAGCGACAAGTATACAATGCACAAGAAGTATGAGTAAGCAAATAATAATTCATGTAAGTAGCAAAAAGGTAATTAAAAAAGAAAAACAGTAAACTTAAATTTAATGCCGGAGGTGAAGGTGGATAAGGAGCTGAAAAAGGGGATCAGAGTCCGAAGGGGCAAGAAGGGAGCTTAGGGGGGAATGGAATGGTTGAAGAATATCCTGGTTAGACGGCATTCAGTCAGGATATGACTCATCGCCATCGGTTTCTGGCAGGTTACACATCCTGGCTGCGTCGATCTCGACATGTAGTGCTGGTGGGTCATCCTGGAATGACCCAGTCGGACCCTGGTGAGTATAACCGATTCCTTCCGATTTTGTAGAGTGTTATATACCGGTGGATGAGGGCCACGCCAATGTTGAGCAAGGAATGTGGAGTTAGAGGCCCATGCTGTAGCTCGCTGCTTAAACCATTTGATAATGCTCCGAAAAAGTGAAATAAGCATTGAACGAATGTCAGCTATCGTTGCTGACTACAAAAATTGTGTTTCTGTGTCAGAACTTTCGAAAAAGTTTAGGTGTCATAGGAATACCATCCATTACCAGTTATCGAAAGCAAATAAACACTAAAGTGTGAAAACTTTGCCAGGGTGAGGGAAAAGCGGCCGACTTCTGCAAAATAAGACAAAGGTAATTGTTAGAGCAGCAAAGGGGACACCTTTCATCAGTGGCGGTACTGATAGTTTTGGCGCCCGGCGCACTTTCTACATATTGGTGCCTCAAATTTTATATTTTTTTCCAAAAATAAGGATAATTTCCAAGATTTAGCATGATATAAATAGAGGAGATATTGTTAAAGTGACCCCTGCTGTTAATTTGGCCCGCTAATTATTTCTAATAATTCACAATATCATTCATGGTTTGTGTTACATATCGGGCTTTCTGATATGTAACAGATAAACACCATAGAACAAAACTGAAATAAATTGCTTGTGTCCGAGTGCACTTTAAGAATTCTCTCTGGTAATTTTTATCCTAGAATAATAAAATATTTTTCAAAACATATCAACAAATTAACTTTAGATCCCAAGTTAATTTTTTGGTATGTTTTGTAAAACAGTATAACCTACAATATATAAAAAAATCGTTATTATTAAAAAAAAATTTCAAGGATAATTTTTTTGTTTTATATTGCGACAACCTTCCCTTTTAAAATAAGCCCTATTTTATTACTCTAGGATAAAAATTACTAGAGATATGAATTTTCAAAGAGGACTCGGCAACCATTTTTGCGAAAACTTTAATATACTATAACTAACAAAAAAATGTGATGGAAACAAAAAATTGAAATTTAATTATTTTTTTCACTAGTTCTTCATGTACAAAATTTTTCAAAAGAATCGGAGATGGTAAGGTCACAAATTTCTTCATTTTTGGCGATTCTTGATGGAATGGCCCTCATACGAAGGATCGCCTTGCTTTCGCAAGATATGCAAAATTAATTCCATCAACATCTGAGATTGCCTTCAAAGGTGCATCTTATAAGAATCAATGGAAGAATATATCAAAAGATCTCACGGAGCAAAACGTAGCCGCAATCTTCAGAACTGTGGATGTGATACAGGATGATGAACAGATCAGCTCGGATAGAAGTACTGAAAGTAGTGAAAATGAGGTTTCTTCGACTGAATACATACAATTCGACCAGGGACGTCATTTCAGTCTTACCCAGGAGGCAAGATCTTTTTCACTGCATATAAATTCATTTGAGTCGATATTAAGATATGCAGTGTATGGTATGCATGCGCGCACGCACAGTTCAAGGAGTACGTAAATTTTTTTAACTCCTTTAAAAATAGTCTTTCTTGAAAAAATCAAAAAGTCACGGTTCCCTTCAATTCTGAATTCGGCATCTAATATTGAAAAAAAATGTGAAGGATCCCTTCCTAGTGACTAAAGAAGTAAAATATACATTCAATTGTGATTTTTTGAAGCAGAATGAATGTCCTGGAGCTGAAGGCGATAATTATATGCGATTTTTGCCTATAAAATTATTTTTTTTTAAGCTATTTTTCCTATGGTTTTATGCACACATTTAATTTGGCTCTCCGGTGCCATATTACCACTCATTTCAACGATAGTCGTATGCAAAAATTTCTGAATTTAAATAATTTTTTAGAAACTGTGAGGCTTTCTTTCAATTTTAAGTAATTAGTTTTGCTGACATACTATTAGCACTTATTTTTTTCCACAATACATAAAACCTAGCAAGAAAAATATCACATTTTCTTTGGTCGTCACCGAACTCGTGAAAATTCTAAATATTTCAATTTTCTCGATAACATTAGAACAACTGTACCCGTATTGCCGTTTAATTATTAGATAACACTTCTTCATTGCATTCGTATAGTGGTGATTACGTCACGAGAGTTAAATTCCTATTTATTTAAAAAAAAATACCTAGAGAGAAATTAAAAACCCATCGGAATTTACATGAAAAAATAATGTACATAAAAAACTGAAGCACTGGCACCTCGCATACGCCTGGGATCTCTGAGAACCCATTTCGTTCCAAACACAAATTTCCAAACACAAATTTTATTGGCCAAAAAATACTTAAGATTAATAAACTTATAAAGTAACAATAGTATGTCTTAAGATTAATTGTACATTCTCCAAAATTTGAGGAATTTACCACAATTTAAACAGGGCAGCAATTTTTTGATTACTTTATGATAGGTATATAGATACGGCAAAGCTAATGTATTATCCGGAAAAGGACCCATTTCGTTCCTGTGGCGCACTTTTATAAACTGCGCCAGAATACCATGAATACATATGCACTTAGCGGAATACAACGCATGTCGTCGCGCATAAAAGCGCTGACAGGTCACAGTACCGTGCGTGTTGGATGTCGAACCGTGGTGCAGATAAAATATTTGAGTAAGTCAATAGATTCGCACATGTTTGATCGAACAAAACAATGAACATGTCGGATCGGTGGAGGAAAATGATGTTGGTTATACAAAATCGTTTATGTATGTACTATGTATTTGGAAGAGGGTGCTACGAACATGTATTTATATGATAAGATCAAACAGCAATCACATATTTAAGGGAATAAAATAAACGTTTGGGAGTACGACGTGTTATTAATTTGTATTTGGATGATAGGTATATGTAGGTAGGATGCCGTGTTTTAAAATTGCAAAATTTACAAACAGTGAATTTGATAATTGCAGGTTCGTACATGAATGAACAATTGCGTAGGTAGGTGGAACATTAGGTGTAGCGCCCTAAAAATTTGGCGCCCGGCGCAGTTGCTCCACTTGCTCCTATGGAAGCTCCGCCCCTGCCTTTCACAACTTACAAGAACATCTTAAACGATGTGAATATTGGACGAGAATAAAATTAGTAAGACTACAGTTCGAAGGAGGCTAGTGGAAAATAACATAAAATCCTAGGCTGTGCAACAGAAGCCATATTTAACTAAAAAAAAGCAAGAACCTTCACTGGAAGTTCGCTCTCAAGTTCATAAATAAGCCGATTCAATATTGGAGGAGTATTCTTTGGACGGATGCGGTTGTCTTTTCCTTAAATGGAACATATAAACGCAAATTTTCTTTTTCGGATCCAACAGAAACAAAAAATAGAGCGGTGACAAATCAAACGCGACATTCTCATGGCGGAAAAATAATAGTGTGTTTCCTACAATGTCATTGGATCCTTAGTTAGGTGCCCAAAGAGCATAAAACAGCTTCAATACCTGTGCATCTTTCGCTAGGAACAAATTGATTGGCAGCAACTTCATATTACAACAGGACAATGTTCACTAATCAATAATTGTAACAAAGTTTTTAGCAGATATTGGACAAAACGTAGCAAGGGGTGGAAATACAAAATACTAAGGAAGTACTAAATACATAATTTTATAGATGTTAGATTTTGAAACTAATTTGAAATTTTCCTCTTTTCTCTTTTATAGAGACCTGTTATACGTGCACAAATAATTGTGGCACCAAAATGCTGTGCACAAACAATTGTGGCACCTTTCCTCTTATTAATTTTGCTTATACCATACATACTCTTTTTTCAGAAATTTTTTATATTTTAATATTGTTGTATGCTATATATGTAACTTTAAAAAAAAATAAATGAATATAATTTTGCTTATTTCTAAGAGTTACAGTACTTTCCCTTTAGCTTTTACGTAAGAAAAGGCTATGCACAAACAATTGTGGCACCGACTGTAGTTTCATGATGAGCGATATAAAATATTTCGGTAGAGTGTGACGCATGGTTTAGAACCCGGAAATTTAAAGATTCGAGAAATTCCGAGCAATCTAACCTTTCGTTAACAATTTTGAATAAGGCCATTAGCTCAGATCGTTCACGCCGTTTAGACAGTGACTCCAGATTGAAAGTAGTGAGCAAATAGTCATAATCTAGTATTGTTTCAACAGTTATGCGAAGTTTAAAGGCAATGTACCGTAGGAATTTGTGTTGAACAATTTCAATATGGGCAGAGTGAATATGAAAAAAAAGGTTCCAGATGACAGATAAATATTGGAGGGGAACAGGGATTTAATCAGGATATTGCAAACACTGATGTGCACTTAGTACGCCAAAACCAATTTTTGCAATAAACTTTTAGAAAAAAACGGTCCCGGTGCAATCTCCTTGTCTCAATAAAAACAATATCTCGACCGACAAAATTCTTTCACAACCCGAAAAGATTATTATATTCAGCTGCGCATTAATTTCAGTATAATGTACCATAAAATCAAAACTCATCATCTCCGTCGTGGTCGTCGTTTGTCTCAAAAGAACCCTGTGTGTGCAGTCCACGAAAGTTTAATTAACTTATTATCAGTTGTGGAAACGTTAACCGAATAATAAAAAGACGACTGGCTGAAACTCTGCTTGGTACTCTTACATAGCTGAAAAATGAAAACAACTCTTTGGCCGGCATCTCGAGATGAAAGACCGCAGAAAACAGACTTTCCTCAAAAAATTACAAAAGTAAAATTAATGAAAATAAAAATTCCGATGTCTTATCAGACCGCTGCGTAATTATCATCCAACGGACTAGCGTAACCACGAAAAAAAGCCAGCAAAGGCAAAGTCCCAGCAAAGTGTGATACTAGGATTTTGTGGTGCATTGGTTGGTGCATAGAACTCCCAAACACACGACGGCAACTAATTTAACTTGTGAACGAGATCTGGAGAGGCGACTCTTTGTGCATCACTTTTTTTACCATAGCTGATGATATAGTATAACCATAGGATTGACGATTTTCCTTGGTTGGCTTATGTGATGTTTTTGACCAGATGCAGCTAGAAGCAAATAACTTCAAAGCCCCTAATGATAATTCCGCCATCTTGGATGCCCTGGTTTGACGAGGTGAGGCATAAAGGGGTGTGAGACTTTTAACGAGTGAGGAAGTAGGATTCGGGTCATTTCTAATCGGAGCTGGCTTGTAGTCATTTTTAGAAATATTGGAAAGAACCGATTCTTTCTTGGACTCCTCGAGCCCCCGAAAGATACGACTATCGTTTGGCCCGTTTATAACCATCTTATACTATGCAATCTACTTGTTTTCTAGGTTGCCAGAATGCGTAGTTCGCCCTGTCTGACATCCCCATTGAAGATTGTCTATGCCTGTTGTGTTTTTCAATGCGTGGACTTGCTACGCTCACGATAACGCTCCAGTTCGACATAAGTGATGATAACGTACAACAGCTTCAAAACGATTTTAATTAGTTTTCTATTTTTATCAGCTTAGGTGGTTTGTTGTGCTGCACTATGGCCTCTATCGTACAGCCCAAGGCGAGAACCGGGAATGAATAAAATGTCCGACTATAGTAAATGATCGATTGTAAATGTTCCGAAGAAACAGAAATAAGAAGAACCTCAGTCTTGTAGACTTTGAACCCTGACCTCCTCGTAGCTCGTATTGTCGACCGAGCTATTTTGTTGTGTCAAAGATGTCGTCAGATTGCATTTCATTCTAGGAATTGTTTACATGTTTACACGCGCTATTAAATTTTCGCCAATATTTGTAGATTTTCGAGTTATCGCTAACTGTTAGTTGAACGTATATAGATAGGGACATTTTTGTTCCCGGTAAGCACAATCTTTATCTTAATTGAAACGAATCTGTAGAAAATACTGCGCTTAGTCAGAACCTTTTACGACGGTGAAAATCGATTACTGATGAAATTCCGCATAAAGTGATCGTTTTAACCCCCGGGTATACGATAACCTTCTGTTGTATTTGATCTCTTTTACGAATTTTGAAATAAAAAATCATTATGTAGACCTATAAAAATAGATTTTAATGGAAATTAAAGATGCGATATTTCTGCAATTTCTTTTCCCATCTGAAATTAATTACCGAAGGGCCATACAGCAAAATAGCAAAAGTGCACTTGTGAAAAAAAAACTTTTAATTGGAAATGTCGGCATAAAGGATAAGTATTGTTGAAAAGTAAGGAAATATGGGTACTAGGACCCATGCAAAGACTTTTAGACCTAGTAAGGTTCATGAAATGAAACCGTTAATGAAACGTTGGATTGTATTATAGTAACTTCAGTATGAGCAAAGATACATAGACTATTGTAGAAGAAGGCTCCTAATAACCTTACGACTACCGGATAGATGAAGAACTGTTTCAGTATCATCTAATAGTACGTATACATGGAGAATCCAAAGATTGAATGATCAAAATTTGTATTTGTATTGTAACATGAGAAGATCGAAAGGGGATTGAAATGACAAATAGCATACCCTGAAATCTGGGTAAATTGCTTCTTTCGAACATGAAATTTTACACACACGCTTTGAGAACATCGCGTCGTGAATTACATCTCTAGGTTTCTCTAGGCTATTTTTTCCAACAAAACAACTGTTGATCAACAGAAAACGTCACTGGGTTCCATCTTTCAATCCGCGTTTACATGAGAAATTTTGATCCGATTTCGATTCGATCCAGGTCGAGACGTTGGATCGGATCGATATCATTTTAATCCGATCTGCGTCTACATGCGATTTTAAAGGATTGAATCCGAATTCAATTCTCCATGTATACCTACATAGTAACATATAAGCAGCTTCTACAAAAATCATTTGCGTACTGGCCTTCAGTGTTGCCAACTATTTTTTTGAAAATCGGCCAGATGACAGTTCAAAATCGGCTTAAATCGGCTAAGAATATCTTAATTCTTCTTTCTAATTAGTTAATCGTAACAAAATGTTAATTTGATTAAAATGTATTGTAATTATTGTATTTAGAAAATCGGCCAAATGAGATTTGAAAATCGGCCAAATGAGATTTGAAAATCGGCCAAATGAGATTTGAAAATCGGTTAGATATTCTTTTTTGTTCTAATTTGGCTAAAATCGGCTAGATATTCTTTTTTGTTCTAATTACTTGATCGTAACCGAATCACAAAAATTTCAATTGTCATAGATTTTTGGAAAATCCCCATGGAAGATGGTCGAATTCTAGTGCTAACAGAAAGTATGTTAATGTAGCACACAAGCATTGAACTGAAATCTGTGAAGTAAACATTAAGTGCGAATCGGCTGTATATTCGGCTATCGGCTAAACTTAAATTTTCATTTTCCAATGTGCAACTTAACTTAGTGCGGATTAATTCCTGATCGGATCTGCAAGAAAATATTAATGATAACTTCATAATGAAATGCTCATTGAATTCCGTCCAAGAGTAAATGAAATTGAACGCCAAGCAATGTAGTTATATTTGCAATCGAAGGTATTAAATGTGCGCCTCGATTTGACGACGGTGTTAAAGAAATTGATTTTTTCGAGAGTGTACACGTCAAATACTTTATTGCCGCTTTACTGTCCGTAGAAAGTGTAAGATATCCTTGATGGATATAAATGAATAACAGAAGAATGTTGATACAACTTTTTCAGTGTAGAATTTACCTTAAATGGAAAGAAATTATCGAGTCTTAAATAGATATATAAAGTATACGCCGAGATATTTTTCTGCTGGTAGCGAAGAAAACCTTTTCGATTCGAGACATCAAGACAAAGATCAACCCAGTAAATTTGTGAAAATGAACAAGAACAATTCATAAAATAAATACTAGTGAAATAAAGTTTAAATAACTAAACATTTATCCTTAAAAATACATCTCTCAGTAGCCTTAAATTTAATTACCTGAAAACATAAGCGCCCGGGTAGCAACATTCGCCAGGTATTTTTTTTAAATGTATCGTTTGATTGTTGCAAAAATCCAGCATCTGCGTTAGGCCTTTTTTTGCTCCACCCAATCCAAATTTCCTCTAATTATATTGCTAGCAACCGAATAACCCTTTCTTTGGCGTGTTTTTTCCCTGCGGAAGAATTCATGTTTTTCAGCAATGGACGAAGACAAGACACCACACCACGGTGCTATAAAAGCAATCAAAAAGACGTGTTACCCATCTTATTAGACCCGTCCGCGTTTGCGGAAAATCTTTTCTCATGATTTTCCACTCAGTTTTATGGAAATTGGTATTGTAGGCGGTGAAAGAGTTGGTTATCTGCCATTATTGTGCACCATCAGGCATAACCAGCCACTAAATTGCCCCGTGGACTATTTTCTTTTCATTAAGGACGACGAAGAGTGCCAGCTCAAAGATATCCTGAACTTCTTTCCGTCGTTATTTCTGCTTATCTCAAGTGTATTGTTGCGTTGATTATACCTATGCTGATGTTAGGCTTGTTATGCGAAATTGTAGTCTGGATAACCTGTCCTTCGCCCAATTACATCAGAAAATGCATTTACCTTGTGGAGCGTGGTTGAATTATCCCCGAGCAGGCAACTTCTGTAACCGACTCCAATTAGGGTTTTGCAAAGGCAAGGACTTTCCTTGTGCGAGTCCTTGACAAGAAGTATTCGAATATTTTACCTTCTATTCAATTACAGGAGATGGTTCTTGCTACCATTTAACCATAGGAGGATTTAGGATCCTTCCTACACTTCATTTGCCTAATCTTATATTCTGGACATGACCAAAAGTAAATTTGAACGGTGTCGGTTGTATGGGGATGTTGTCTACCTCTTCTAAGAAGACATGGATATGGGGACAGTCCTTGGGATGTAGGTCGGTTGTCCTGTTCAGGGCAAGGCTCGTAAATTTCTACAATGGCAGTTGCAAGTATTCGATGTGCACATACAGGGGATGGTGGCGATAATACTACTCGGCTACTTGGCTTAAGAACTGGTTAAATGGTTAAATGGCTTCCGGAGAGTGGGAAAATATCCTTCGAAAGTAACTTCTTCGCCATGTGAATTTCAAATATCGAGATAAATGAGTTATGGCTGCAACTGACCTTCAAGATTAAACTTTGCGGTTCTTACGGAATGAATACGAGGGATGTTCGACAAGAAATTTATGATATTCAGTTATTTAATGGATAAAACATACCTGTGAGTTTACAGAATGTTTAATTAATGGATATTGGGTTCCTACAGATTTATAAACAATATTTTTTAGGTGATATCTACAGGGTGTTAATTCGATTTGGCTCAGTAATGGTGCGGAGGCAAAAACACGCTGGTTGAAACTATTTAGGAACGGAATGTTTTGAAGAGTTCTTAGTAAGTGGTAAGTTAAAAGGACATGAAGTGGCTAAGAGTTTATCTTTGTCAGCATGCTTCAGAAAGACGGCATTTATTAAATTATCCATTTTTATACTGTACCTTCTTCATTCATATAACCATTCGAAATTGTGTCCGAAATTTTTTAATCACTAACTTCTTTGATTATTCAAATCACGCGTTTCATTAGAAAATATCTCAAAAGAGAAATTATGGTGTAAAACCCACTTTTTAAATTTCCCGATCGAATTAATAATTTCCATAATTACTAATTGTATTTAAAAGGACGAATTTTTTCCCCTACCGAAAATTTTCATTCACTTGGGAAAAATAAAAAAGAATTAAAATCACGTGAATCCTTTGAGTTTCCACACGGGCTCTATCTAGCAAACTCATCGAAAGCATTCTTAATAAACTCGTCCGTCGTTTTCGATAATTTGCATTTCTTTGCATTTTTTATTTGCCCGTTGCTCCTTTATAAAGTTCTAAAAAATCCTCCTGATTATTCGTGACAATCTTCCGCATACTCATTTCTTCGAAGAAGAAAATCCCCGAGCAACCGCGAAACTTAATAAACACAATAAATAACCGACGGGCAAAAAAATCAATTCAAGATACTGTGAAACTAACGCTGATGAGCAAATGATTCCTGTTTAATATTCCGAAAATGTCATCACGTTATGAAAAAAGGACCTCGTCACCCACGGAATAATTACTTACAGTTCAATTAATTTAAAACAATAACATAACCCAGGGAATGGCCCTGCAAGGATGTCGTCAATAAAAAGGGATAAGGAATAAAGTTTTATTCTTTACAGTTCAGATCATTTTTGAAAGGACTATGATATTGTTGAAAACTTCCTGTCATCCATAAACTCACCGACCATCTATCCGTCCCCTTCGTGAAATTTACCTAAACCTTAAAAAAACATACCATGAGCTAGGAAGCACTTGCTCACTATAATTCTCAAAGATTGCCGAAATGTCCTTACCCCAAAAACATTTATCTAAATTGTTTTAGTGAAAGGAGTAGTATAGTTTAGTGTGTTGTTGCGGGGGAAAGGTTTCGGTCGCAAAAACATTATAGCCGAACTCCTGTCTAAGATAAGAAACAGGACACGTTATCCTTTCATATTATTACAGCCAGGAGAAAATGCTATATCCCGTATATATATCCAGGATAACATTTCTCGTCTCGAATGTATGTTCGCATATAAACCACCTTAAAACAGGACAATTTGGATCATTGATAAAAACCAGCAACACTTAAGAAGGGACTTAAGAGGTACGGAACGCATGTGTAGAAGAAGTTTCATTTGCATTGTGTAGGATGAAAATATCATAGGTTCGATGTTTACTAGAATGTATCGTATTTTTTTCCTTCCTTCATATTCAGTAAGGATCTTGGGTCTCGCTCGTTAAATAAAACCGAATTTCTCGAAAAAGAAGGATAGGAAATTGTTTTACGTTCCAAATTTTTTTTGGAGCTTGTTATCCTTGGAGAACATCTAATGCTGTCATGTTCCGTTCATTTTTCCGTGAGACACAGGCCTGGCTATCTGATATTTTCGAGTTATCACCATCAGTACGGAAGATGGCATCGCTTAATGACTTCTTAATGTTTTATTAATTTGTTTTTGGTTAGCTGTCAGTCATTGACGGTATTTTTTCGACAATCTACACAGACAGTTTCATTTTTGAAGTCCTTTCTATTCGGTGTGCAGAAAGCGGAAGTCGACTAGTTTTAGTGAAATGTTTCCGCTCAATTTCTACCCATGTATCGAAGAAGATTGACGAGATTCTTAATTTGTACAACATGAAAGAGTGTCAAATTAAAGGATGTAGAGAATGGACAAGGGCGGTATTAAATTAAATGTTAGCACTTCCTTTCTGTGGAATATGTGTGTGGAGCCGTAAATTTTTTGTGGCATTGCTGCTTCTGATTAAATTAGCTTACTTAGCTTAACCACTTGATCACCGAGGTCCTGTGGAATTATCTTGCTGTAATTGAAGCTTATTTTATTACTTATTGCAAATTACATGAAAACCATTTGATTGGAAAAGTATGATTTAAGAGAAATATTCGTATGAGTCCGAGAAACTATTTATCATAAAGTACACAAGCCAAAACTATGAACGCCACTTAATTCTAGTCCTAGATTCATCACTGCGGGTGTGCCACAGGGATAATGTCTTAGAACAACATTGTATAATATTCATACTTCTAATGTCCATATACACCAAAATTATGAACTTGTCCTCTTCGATCCAAAGAAATTGAACATATGGTTTTTCTCAAGCCGATACCTTTCAATGAATCAATTTTCTTCCTCTGATTGTTACGTATACATGGCCATTATATCTATAAGAAATGTTCGAAGTATCTTCCGATTCGCAATGAGTGAAATCAAAAGGTAAAATCATTCAGTTAAAACTTTCTCTCCGTAATTAAAGTAAATGCATTTTTCTACAGTTTGTAATAACTTTAATGCGAAAAATTGTGTCTTAAAATCTGAACGATTTAACTTTTTTAATCACCTACTTCCGAAAGTTAAATTTCACCGGAAAGTGCTCATTAAGGACGACTACATCGCAACGTAGCAGTAATAACAAAGTACGCAAACTGCAGACTGCTTTTTTGCAGTAGAAGATTTTGCACTGATACTTGAATATAAAGAGGTAATTTCACGGAAGGCACTTAATCCATGAAAACTGCCATCAAAAAGTAATGGTTAATGGTCGCGGTAATGCCATCAAATCTAAAAAAAAGTATCAAGCCATTGAGCCGCCCTATTCCACCGGGCTAATCAAAGGTGACAACCTTCTTTCGTGAAAGTCAATTGAAAAATTACATAATTTAGAAAAAAAATGCCAAACACAATTCCACTTTGTCCGTAATTACGTCGAATACATTTAAAAAAGTTTTCGCATAATTAAACACCGGTTTAAATTAATGAAATTAATTCATGTCATTAAGGAGAAATCTCTCACCCAATTCTGCTCTGTACTGGACAGGATTATGGCATACCCACCCTCTCGGCAGGGAAGGACGCTTCAAGTCATTTCATATCGCGGGCGCGAATGGGAGTAAAAACCCTGGTGTAGTTAAAATGAAAAAAAAGGGAACATTACTTAAGAACACCGAAGGAATTTCCATTCAAGGGGTATTTTCCCCCAAGCCTCCGAAAAGAAAGAATGACGACAGTATGCAATACAATACCTCAACGAGAGATTGTTCTGATTTTTCTTAAGTACCTCAACCCGAAGTCGCTCTTCCCCGTGGGTGTAGTCACAGATCCTTGCAATATAAATGAAGTAATCAAGGACGCGCGCGACGCTGACAACAGAAGCCAAACCGTACAGAAAGAAAATGATTCTTCAGAAGGACGGCAGATTAAAAAAAGCACAAAAATACCAACAAAGTTAAAGGCTACGCCAATCAGTTAACGGCACAAGTTTTGTCACACACCAATGAGTTCCTTCAGTGTTGTTGGTGTACGATAAAGTTTTGTACCTACGTTAAGGTGTGACTCTTTTGATTTAGGAACTCTTAAGTTTCTTGAAGGATCCAAAGAGGACTTTGCCTAACGATAGGGAGAAGAAACAACAACGAGGCCAAATTTGCTTGCATAATTTTTCAATTAAAATCTGCTTTTATGGACGCACGCCATTAAATATGGCGAAGATAATTTCGTGAAGGGGTTGAAAATTGTTAAGGGTTGAAAGAATTTTATTAAACTCTTTTTGGCTTGGTAGGCTGTGCATGCGTATGTTGCAAACACAATTTGGAAATCTGCATTTAATTTAATCATCTGGGGTAAGTACGAGTATATCTAAAGACATGGTTATATCATAAAATAGGCGAGTCTGATATTGGGTAAAAAATATATTTTTTGTTATCTCATTCCGGTAAATAAATTACACCTTTCGTCAAGAAAACTAATAAATACTCTGTGATTAATTGCTATCTAGTTGCTAGCTAGTCGTGACTCTAGTAACTGTATACGCACAACGTAAACATCAACTACCTCGAATACGGATATTACGTCAAAGCTTAGAACTTTTGAAGGGCTTAAAAAAAATTCTAAGGTTCCTTATTTGAAAAAATTGACCTTTTTGAACATGTCTCTGAATCTTGTTTGTTTTCTAGAAAATACATAACTGTTGACTTCCCTGTTAATTCTTTAAAAACTACTTCCAGGAGGTTTCTTCTTTACTGGTTTTCATTGATTGTCCTCGGGGTAGTAAATGTTTGTAGTAGTGCGTATAAAGTTCTCTAGTCGTGATCAATGGAATCTTCAATTAAACTACTCTAACTGGAACTTTAATCGGAAGTTTCGTATGAAAATCGATCAGTTAAAGTTATAGTTAGAACTGAACATCGTAAGAACGGCCGTCATTCAGTAGCCTTTAATTGTCTAAAGTAATAAGCGTACAAAGTTTGATTAAAATCGACTGAGCGGTTCCCTAGAGAAAGGTACCCCATTTTGTATAAAAAATCAGTAAGTCAGTAACCCCCTTAAGTTTATCGAATTTCTTGAGTACCTATTACTTTATTATTTTAATAATAAAGTATTGTTATCGATTTTTAAAAAAAAACATACTGCAGTCACGATCGGCTGCAAGCCAATCGTATAATACTCTAGATGAATACTGAACTCCGATTTATATTGTAGTTGAGGATAAAGTAGAAATACGTGTGTGCATGTTGTATGTCCTTTATTAAGGACTGCCATTAGATTGCTACTCAAAACTAAAAGACAATATTTAGTGTTTATTTTCATATCTTGAACTGGGTAAGTCATCGAAAAAAAATGTCCCTTTTGAAGGACTTTCACATGTGAGGTGCAGGAAGGACTCACTCGATTTCTTACATATTTATCCTTTTCTTGGAACCATTCAAAAATTAATGTGTACAAAATTTCAAATTCGTAGCTTGAAGCGTTCAAAAGTTATCGGTAAATATTGTTGAACACGTGTCTTAAGGATATTTTGTATGGCAGCAACCAAAAGGAGCAAAAGGATTTTGCTGATTAGTAAACCTAAACTTAGTTTTTACTCAAAACTAATTTGTACAAAATTTCCAATTCATAGCTAAAAGATTACTTGAGTTATAGTGGGTTCCGTAAATTAAGTGAATACATTTTAACAGGATATTTGTATGGCAGCTACACGAAGGACTAACAGGATTTTAGCATTTTAGACAGAAAATTTTGGTTTCTAGATCTCAATAACCGCTTAGGCTAGAAGGCTGAAACTTGGAATTTATGTAAAGTGAAATAGTGAACCCATTTGCAAAAATATTGTTGATATGGGTGAAGGGGTGTGGGAGTGGGGGGAATAATAGTGCGTCCGAAACGCTTGAAAGCCGAGATTGAGACATTCTAAAATCCATATCTCCTAATCAGTTAATGTCACGAAATTAAAACTTAATGGACATCTGTGGGCATACTAGGAGAATAGATTCGAAACAAATTTTCGAGAGGGGTCAGTGACGTACCGGGGGGGGGGGGGGTTGAAAAATTTTACATTAAGATAACTCACGAACCAATTGCAGTAGACAAATACAATTTGGTTTCTGTATAAAGATTGACAAATAAAGTTTGCTCAAAGTAAAATTTTTTGAAAGGGTGGTGGAGCATGGAAGTGGAGGGGGTAAGAATTTTTTTAAAAAATCACGTCTCATATCTCAAGAACAGTGTAAGATAGATGCTTAAAATTTTTACCAGAAGTAGGCCTAATAGATTCCCAGCAGGAAAAAAAAATTCAGGGATGAGGGTGTAGAGGGTAAGGGTGGGGGAGGGTGAAAAGTAGAAAGATCCGATTTTTATATCTCGAGAACTTATAATGATATAAAGTTGAAACTTGGTATTTAGATAGAGCTACAGTGAAATTTATTTATTTATTATTCAAATTCATCAAATACTGATTACTTATAACAAAAATTACAAAATATAAAATTATTAGAAGAAATAAAAATTAAGTACAAAAATATATCATTATATCCGTACACTCATAAATGCCTAAATATAATATTACATTATTTATTTGATAAAGCCGATTTTAACTGTTGAACAGAAATGTTAAAGTCAATTTGACTGTAATTATAACAGTAGTAGGATGTTGGAAAAATATAATTTTGTATAGGGATAGTATGGTACGGGGGTGGGGGATATTTTTCCTAATTATAGAACGGCTTACGATAGAAAGTTGAAATATAAATCAACTAGAAAAGAAGTTTTGATTTAAAAAAAATCAAATATCTATTGGTGTTCGGAAAGGGGCGAAAAAAATGATCAGTGAAAATGGAATGCATATATTTTCACGATTTTCGTCATATCTATTAGGTCTTTCCAAATATTAAATTATGTATTTTGGTACGGATTCTTCATATAAGTACCTAGAAAGTATTTTCAGGATTTTTTGATATTCGACCCCTAAGGTGGTGTAAAGGGGATGTCTACATTTTCACGAATTCAGCCGTATCCATCAGGTCTGATCACATATGTTATATGTGGTAGCGGCGAAAGTATTCTAGCGCGACCCCATTCTAACCGCCTCCCGAACTTTTTTTTCAGTCACATAGTAACCTACACCGCATCTCAGAATTAAACTCGTTCCGAACTTCTTCCGAAAAAATAATAAAGTTGCTCCCAGACTGTTGGCAGATTTTTTTTCTTAGGGCGGGATATCGCTAAAATGTTGAAACTCGATTTATGTAGCTCTGTATATAATATTAAAGTAGTATAACTTAATACTAAACTTCGATTACGAAATTGTTGAAATATAAAATAAATGTTCCCAGTGTGTAATAAAATTGACATGGATGACTTTTCAAAGGTGACCCGCTCTAAAGCCCATCTGCTTCAATAAAACTCCAATAAAATTACCAAACCTATTTATTTGCCCCAATAAGTCTTTCGAAACTAATAAGAAAATCTCCCATTCATTAAGACTGAGATCGGATCGACTTCCACCGCACAAAAGCCGCTAAAAAAAATACTTTAATTTGTAAAACACAAAGCACTCCCAAGCGTGTATTCTTCAGCACGAATTAAAACAACTGTCCAATTAGCTCAAGGATCTGCAGAACGGAAAAAAGACGATAGCTCAAAATCATGCAGATAGACCCGTCCTATCAATTGGACAAATTTATGTCGTGTCATAACTTTTTCTTCATCCGAGCGTCTGTCATTCAGCCATTCATCAGCGCTACTAGCACGGCATCAACTCATGCCCTGTTGGAGGGGGCAAAACAATTAAAATTATGATTATGGCATTTTTAAAGTTGTTGCTAAAAAGTATAAAATAAGAGAAAACAATAAAGAAATTACTGTGCCGGGAACGGGAACTTTCTGGGGTTCTAGCTGAAATAGAACAGAGAGGCCATCAAACAACTGTCACATGCCATTAACTGCTCGTCCTGAATTTATTATTGAACACAAAAATGCGCAAGCTATGGTCACCGCAGCTCCCTCACTCCCTTCAAGGAAGGATGTGGCAACACTGAAAACCCATTTCGGTTTCGGCAGATTTTTTAATGGCCCCGCTGCCCTCATAACGATCATCCGAATTAGAATTTTAATTACAGAAATTGCTCGAGTATTAATCGAAGGGGTGGTTATGATTATTCCCAAGCGGACCATCTTTTGATTGTTCGCCTCTATCCTCCAGCGAATGATTCGAGACTGGTAATGAGGGACGAGAGAAAAAAAATCTGAAATTCCTTTGCAGGATACTTAAAATCCTGTACATATTTAGTTTAACGGTGTAGTGAATTTATCGAAGTTTAATGGGAAATGCAAGCGGAAGCGGAGGTAATTGGTACGTATAAATACCTATTTATTACTTCCAATTAATCGATATCCAATGTTGGGATTTGTGACATAATTGGAGTGAAGTCACCTTAACTCAGACAACCCTCTGGTTACAGAATTAGCCAGCATACTACCAAATATGTAGAGTAGTTATAAGATGCCTAAGTAGTGTAAGTTGGTTGTAAAAAAATTCCTAAAAATAGGTTTGTTTTCTTTAAATTTCTTACATTTCATGTGTACTGTGCTCGAAAGCTGGGATCGAGACACTCCAAAATGTATATATCCTGAATGGTTTACGCCGCAATTTTTATACTCTAGATGAAATCATATAGAGTATTATAAGTTTAATCCAGCCCAAAAGTTTGTAACGCATAGAACCAAGCCTCGGACGAAAAAAGTTATATATTCTTTTTTGTTATTTGTAGCCAAAAACTCCAAATCCGCTTGGCGTCCGTTCGTCCGTCCGTCCGTCTGTCTGTCTGTCCGTTGAAATTTTGAACTTAATTTACGAAACTCACTATAACTCAAGTAATCGCTTAGCTACGAATTCAGAATTTTGTAAAAATTAGTTTTGAGTGAAAACGAAGTTTGAGTTTACTAGCCAGCGAAATCTTTTTACTCCTTCTGGTACCTTCCATACAAAAAATCCTTAAGACACGTGTTCAACAATATTTTGCGATAAGTTTTGAACGCTTCAAGCTAGGAATTTGAAATTTTGTACAGATTAATTTTAGAATGGTTCCAAGGAAAAGGATAAATATGTAAGAAATCGAGTTAGTCCTTTCTGCACCTCCCATGTAAAAGTCCTTCAAAAAGGAAATTTTTTTTTCGGTGACTCACCCTGTACAAGATATGAAATTAAACACTGCCGATATTGTCTTTTAGTTTCAAGTATCAACCGAATGGGGGTCTTTAATAAAGGACATACAACATGTACACACGTAATTCTTATTTATCCCCAACTACAATATAAATCGGAGTTCAGTATTCATCTAGAGTATCATACGATTGGCTTCCAGCCGATCGTGACTGCAGTATGTTTCTATTTTAGAAATACTAGGGGAGTATATTAAAAATAAAGTTAGGTAAAAAACTTAATGATATGATCCGCGTCAGATCGCCTATCTTTCCAACCATAATAATTCATAATGCTTCTTTTGTGCATAAATTTAAAACTATTTCTGATTAGTGTTTTTTAATTCTGATAAGGAAAATTGGCACTACAAAAACATTATTGGTGGCTTAAAATTACTTAAAATTAGGCTAAACGAAACTAAATTGACTAGCGTATGAGTATAGCTGTACATTATTTTTGTAATGGAATAATAGAGAGAATCATTGGATTTTCTGAGAATTCAGTATGATCTGACACCTGTTCTGGATTATCTGTTTTATATGTAACTTGGCGCATACATTTCAAACTGGAACGCCATACATTAGGAAGGATTGTATTACCGTCTTGTATATAAGTAATTTATTTTCCTTGGATACCAAATTAAAATTATATATATATAATTATACTCTTCAGATTTAATCTTGAGTATAAGAAATTCGTATAATAAATCATTTTTGATCATTTTGGACATTGACCGTTTTCTAGCAAGGTACAGAACTATGCCTCTCCCGACAAAAACGAAGAAAGGAACACAAATCGAGTGAAATGTGAAAAAAAGTTTAACATATTTTAATGATTGCTAAACCAAACAAAAATCTTGTGGATCATTAGAAGATCTCTGTTTTCCCACTTCTCCTATTTTCGAACTAATTTAGTTTAAGCAATGTTCTCTCAACGGATAAACATAAAACACCTTACCACTTCTACTTCAGTCGATTGTACCAACAAAATTAAGTTTATAGTTTAGGTCATCTCCCCTTTTAGATCAGGTTTGACTTCATGATTTATCCAAGGTAGTCACAGTACACCGCACAGTTATCGTTGCCCTCTAGATATCTTTTCACAATGTGTAAGTGTCAACTTAGAATTTATATAAATTTATGCACCATCTCAAGACATTACCAGCAAACATTCCCCAAACATCATACACAATTTATCCTTGGACTAGAATGAGAATGGTTATAAGAAAACAAGGACCTAATAATTATATATGGTCCCAAGTCTAAGAAAATTTTGTCCAAATCTAAAGCAATGGAAATTATAGAGGTGGAGTAAAATGGCTAGCAGAAACGAAGGAAACATTCCTGTGCACAGGGACAAGGATACTATTTTAAGGATACTAGTAGTGCGGTAAAACTTCACTCCTGAGATCACCGAATACCGAAGAAAGGATACCGAAGAAATTTGTCTGTGTGCCGCCGATTAATATCATTCTCGTGTGATTTATGAAACCTGAGGGGAATCATAATTTCGAACGTATCCTTTTCGGGTGACACCATTACTGATGTTCTTGTCGTTATAATTTTATGTAGTCCTAGCTTTCCTGTTCCTCATGTTTAGGTACATGCGATAGAACTCCAAATCCCTTTAGAATAATTAACGAAGACAGTGCAAGAACTTATGGGGAAATTGAAAAGGTTCACCATGTGAACCGCAAGGAAAGGCAGCACAACGAAAAATATTTCCAGGATTTTGGTTGCTAGCATAATTTCATAGAATGGTAAAAAATTTAGTTGAGTTGCTCTAAGAAAGGTGGCGTTAAAAATTTGTCTGGGATCGTTTTAATGTGGATTTGCTTTAAACAGGCAATTTGGTATGAAAACCGTAACCAGTAAGTATCTTCCTGAAACGCACAATGCATTCGAGTCCGAAATTTTACTATCTCCGGGAAACTCCAAAATCTATTGGTCTCGCTTGTGTACGATTGTTAAACTCCGCCGCCGCAATACACGACCTCAAACAAACCATTCTACATCACATAATAGCAAATAGTGTGTGGCACTCATTTCCCCCAGGGAGCAGAAGGAACATCAGCAATTACCAATTCTAAACGCACCACCAAACTACCCCGGAGTAGATTTTTTCGCCAAAAATTTATCTCCGCTCCCGGTATACGAATATACGGGATAGGGCATAGCAGTACGTAGGCTCTTTAGATTTGATAGCCGATAGCGCAAACAGTTTTAGTTTATTTGCAAGTAGTTATCCTGGGTCCTGTGCTCCTGTCCCGGCCACGCATTTTGTTTCGAGTAATCTTGCTCCCGATTTTGCAATTCGCCCTATGTGTTTGCCGTACAATGAATCTCTCTCTGTTTCGATTTCGAGGTTCAGAAGTCATATGCGCGAATTGTAGGCGTAGAGATGAAGGGTGTAGGGCCGAGCGCGTTTCATCTATTTTATATTCTAACTAGCACATTTAATCTGGAATTGAAACAGCCAAAAGCTGCTAAATGTTCAGATACACAGGGCGAGATAAGTGACAATTAATTAGCAATATATTTGTACATTTGTCGTGCCATTTTGTCGGGTCGGTCCGTGACGCTGTATCTTTTGTGGACATCATCATATATGCTATTAGATAACGGTTTAGGTTATGCCTAGTGATGTAATTTTAAAAGTCTTATACAATTATTACTTGTACCAATAAACTCGAAGACCAAAATTTTTTTTACTTAAATTCACCGTAACTACCCGTTCATTATGTACTGATATTGCGAATATATATGCAAAACATTAAAATTAAATTAAATTGAAGCAAATCGGAACTTGAAACTATCGACATCAATTTCATTAGTCGGTTGTCAAAGGTAACCTGCCCGTAGTTTTATGTAATAGATTTTAAGGAACGTAAGAGAGGAACTGTGCTTAGATGCCATAAACACCAAAAGTCACAAACTTTTTGAATTTTAGCTCAATGCGTACCAAACGATTTTTGCTAATTCTCTTGGGAAGCTTCTAAAGGAAAAAAACTCCGGCTACGGCTTGATTAGTTGATTATAGAAGATGAAAGTCACAGTGCCTGCATTTTTGTGTGGATGACGTTGTGTGGGTTTATACTCGAAGGTGTGGGTCCTACGCAGCCTTACTCATGTCATGTCATGATGGTTATGACTTATGTATATCGGGTCTTGACTCTCTGTTAAGTGTCGACCAATTCAAAATTCGTTAATTAGAATATTATTTTTTCTCACATCAACCGTGGTGAAAGAGTGATACTAGAACCACAATTGTTTCTTAAGGGCTCACATACCCCTGCGCGCGCTGAAAACCGAGTAAATTTAAAAAATTATTATTAAGGTTATATGGTTTAAAAAAATTAAATGGTTGAGTTCACATTTCTTATTAACTATTCAACTATAACAAAAAAATATTTTTTTTTTTTAATATTAACATTATTTTTTACGGGTATAAATGGACTACTGATGAAAACTATGGCGCCTCCTTGTCGGCATCATAACTTCACCAAAAATAATTCAATTTGCAAAAATAAAAAAGAATCTTGTAAAATAATGTCGTAGTTATAGTCTGACTGAGGAAATTTTTTTTTTTCAAAAATAAAGAAGTTACAGTATTTCAAACTTTAGTAATCAGTTCTTTAAAAAAAATTTGCGTTTAATAATTTATAAAAAATTGTCCAACCAAAAAATTAAAAAACCTCTCGTCAGACTATAGAGAAAAAAATTAGCACATTTTTTTAAAAAAAAAGGTGAAAAATATTGATAATTGACTGAGTTATCGTGCCGACACTGCCTAAAAACATAGTTTCGAGAATAACGCGTTTAAAGTTTTTGGTAGGTACAACGTCTTCCATTCCAGCTTCGTACTGTACACCTTCTTCTCCTTGTATCTTCCTATAAACGACCTTGTTTTCTAAGCAACCCAGGTTTTGCGAACAAAAGAAATACGAAACGCAGCTGTCGAGAGGGGCGCGGTAGTTAGCCAAGTCACATTTATTGCTATATCTTTGTAACGTAGTGGAATTTTCTTTAACATTTTTTTTCTGAATTCTAAATTTTGTTTTTTAATTCTTAAAAGTATATTAAATGAAAATCTGTAAAAAAAAAAATTTTTTTTTTAAATTTCAGGGGTATGTCAGCCCTTAATAAGAGTCTATTTCCTTTACTACGTAAACAGTGCGTACTGCTCTAGCTTCCATAGCTTCCTATTACCTTCAGCCTTTGTTTACAAAATCCAATTGGTAATACCTTATATCTCGTTGCCACTGTCACTCTGGATCTTATGATTTCGTAATTTATGGCGCCATACTGTATAACCTAAAAGGTATGATATCAAAGTCCGTTGTGTCCATCCAAAGAAGAGCAACGTATGAGCAATACAAAAAAGAGGGAAAACAACAAACACAGTAAACATACCTCGCAAACACTAAGAAAGCTTAAACAGTTTGAACCTAATGTGATGGATTACAACATCGATTAAGGCTGATTGCTCCCCTATAACGCTGCCATACGGACGGGTGTATGTATATACAGCTCTAAGTAAATCTTATACTAATAACGCTGTACAACTTGACATATCTATCTGCACACGACAACGTGTATTGAGGGCGAAAGTGGAGCTTGCTACTACCTATAAAATCTACAGTGCTGTTCAGGTATAGTTGTTCATATTAAAAGCAATAACGTCTGCTTCTATATCCATGTAGCTTTTGCTCTATTCCTGAACCTGTGCGTTTATACACACCGACAAAGTCGTACAAAAATGAAAACCGATTTTCCCGGAACTCCTTACTAGACGCTTCTATTGTTCAACCTAAACTTCTTTACATAAAGCTAGAGTGGGTGATGACGGGTGCTCCACCTCTTTTCTAGCCCGATGGGTTGTAAGTGTGCTATCTCAAAAAAGTCACATATAAATACCATTTTCATTTAACGTAATAACTTTATGCCTGCGTCTACCAGGAATCACCACATACTCACAGTATTGCCGAACTGCCTAAAGGATGGCTGGGACTCTTCCAGTCAGCGATTCACTCATATATTGGATGGATGGCAAACATTAAGGTATTTGCTACATCATCCTTCTTACCATTGTTATTAAACCGGGAACGCCCGTTCATATGAAGGTAGAGTTGGTATAGCATAAACAGCAGAATAGTTTCAAGTCTCATCGTTTTGGTTTGCAGAAAGCCGAGCCTTCTGAAGGAATCAAAGTTGAGAGTGAAGCGCCTGGAGGCGCAAGCATCGTTATTTCATACTCCCGAAAGAATCGGTGGGTGTTTGCCAGGATACTAAGTTTCTGGATGGTTTTTGTTAGCCCCAATTTTTTCCTTCCTAGCTGCTGTTCAGGGTAATGACTTTCTCCGATATGTGTCTTTGGGCGACACAACGTTAAGTGTCCTACGGCAAATCTCAAACGAAAACTTTCAATAATCCACAGCAGTATGTCCCCAGAGCATACCGTGATGTAACCGTTTTCAGCTTGATTCAAGACAGGAAAAAAACACCTCTGGAACGAAAAGTAGCAAGCACTGCCACTTTTTTCTTCCTGGTTATTACTCACATGAGATTAATTGAGTATACGCCTTCGCCGCCTTGAATACCAAGCTCTACTTTCTACACGGGCTGGCGCTGATTCGGTTCCCCTTGATACTCTCGTTAAGTAAACAACTTAAGGATAAATTATCCCCGAGCATGGGATATATTCCATTCCTATGTTAAAGGCCTCTCCGAAAGTATCTGCTAAGGGATCGGGGTCCTTTCCTTCGAGAGATGATACGTCAATTTTTATTCGATTATTTGTAGTCTTACCTTATTTATCTCGAATTGATGCAAATATCGAAGAAAATTTTCTTCGAGTAGGTATCCTTATTTTTTTGTATTATATGGAACCGCGTATAATACAGTTAAATGATGTCGTAAATTTCACGAAATTGGTTCTTTGTATGATGGAATTTCTTTCGATATTTTCGAAGAGGAAATGTTCATCAAAAAGTTTATAGAGATTATATGAAGGTTGAATCCGGCACAAGAGTATTAATCATATACGTAGGAGCAAGAAAATGAGAGGATCTAGTTTACAAATACCGCAGTTTTTTTTATGATTTTTATGCATGTTATTTGACTTTGTATCGAGTTTATAGCATTTTAAAACTCAGATATTGTATATTGGAAAGTTAGCAGCAAGGAATTATATGATCCGAAAACCCTTGAATTGATAAATGGAAATAGAAATCGAGTATCAATAAAGAAGGTAAAATATTAGTTTTATCTGCCGGCCCGTGCGAAAGGGGGGGGGGGGGTTAAACCCCACATTGGTCGAAAAATTTTTGATGTATATTTTCGAGGAGGACAATCATACGCAAGTTTTGGTCTAACGCCCTTCCATTCTGAAAACCGGTAGATGTTAAGTTCAAATGTTAGCAGGTAATGTGACTATTCTCCAATGTCGCTTTCTATATAAAGCATCAGTTTTCGATCGACCTTGGTCAAGCCTAGTACGGACCTCGATCAAAATTTTGATTCCCATATGAAATGCATGTAAAAAAGAGTGATCAAAATTTTGATTGCTCGATTTTCGCGTTGGCTTTCTGTTTTGTGGTACGGAGTTCGAGTCAAAATTTTGATTCGATTTGACACTTCGCTCATCGACCAAAAGATGGTGCTGAAACCGTGGAGACCAATTTTCCGCCACCATTTAAATCTGCTGCTATTTAATTTTGCATTGCAGTAAGATAATTTTGACATCTTCTGATTTGAATTTGAATTTGTAATTTTTTTTTTCAAACTGTCATTGGTTTTTGTGATATCGAGAATTTTTTTTTAAACCAAGGCGGATTTTAAGATTTTTTATGAGCGTATAAAATTAACCGTGACCGAAATTATTATTCATGACACTTAATTGCTATAAAAAACACGCGTATAATAAATTTTATTTTTGAAAATGTAAATGTCAAACAAACAGCTGTTCCCAGCTTTTAACTTCTCCATAGTATTCTACACAACGAATTTTTCACTGTAGAGATGGTAGAGATATAAGATAAGTAAATTAGCGAATCAAAATTTTGATCAAGGTCCGTACTAGGCTTCACAAAAGAACATATTTCAAAATGTGTACCACGTATGCGTCGCGTTACGAAGCCGTGTTCGGTGTTAGCATCTAAAAGGACCAAAAATAACCCGCTGTGAAGTATGTGCATGAAAAAGTCAAAGACATTTATAAGTAAATGGGTAAAATTTCATTTCGACGTAAAAAACATCGATCACCTGATGCCTGATCGTGGCCTTGTGTGGAAAACTAAGAAAACGAATTTTAATAAAAAAAACTGATTTTACGTGTATTTGAAAAGAATACTTGTCCATAATTTTTCGTAAAAGGTCTGACTGTGTCTTGTAACACTGTTCTAACGCACAGTGAAGAAACCACTGTACTGTCCATCAGACACGTCATAAAAGGACTCGCTTGAATCGCGATTGGAAGAACGTAATTTTGTAGTCGAAGCCTCTTTTCTGTGGATTCTTGCTATCTGGCGTACCAGCACAACAAGACACATCCAGCGGACTGCTAAACATTCAGTAATGGTCCATTGTTTGAGGCTTATTCGCCAAACAGAGATTCGACACTTTGTACATTTTTACAGACAATTTGGATGCTTCTAATAGGGTTAAATTACAACCGTAGGCTTTACTACCATCTGTCCAAAGATGGTTTATAAGGAAAAATTACAATTTGATACTACAGGATGACGACGATCCAACACAATGAAGTCGGCTTTGTACTGCGTAGAAATAGGCAAGAGTTTTACCATTTAGCTTCGTGGTAGCGGTGTATCTTTTCATCACCTCGACACAAATTCTACTTTATACATGCGTGCGAGACTCCACCACTTCCTTCAATATTGGCGTATTTTTCACTCCTCGTTAACGATACCAGATAGTTACTACTAAATTACCTGGAATATTACCAGTGAATATACCCGTTATGACTACTAAATTAACCACGCTACATACCTATTGGAAAATCTATTGACGCAGAATACCAAATAAAACTTTTCGAAGCCGGATGGCGAGTGTATGGTGTAGGATGTTGAATTAATTACCGCGTTCTTGCAGGGACTATGACGAACTGGATTGACCGTCACATTCATCAGATTCAAATATCGTAGAAAATGTTTGAGCATTGATAAATTTCAAGCTGTGAATGTCAGCAGTTATTTCCACATATTCGAAAAAAAACCCCTTGACGATACCTTGACGCACGGGCCTGTTTATCTATTATTATTGTAAATTTGAATGTTTTGATAAAATGAGTCTTGATGTAATCTCTTAACTCTATTTTAATTGGAAATTTTTTTCAATAAAAAGCGATTTCTACATCTAAAAAAAATTCAAATATGTTTAAATTACACAATTTAAAATACTTAGGAAGATATGAAACTGAATTATCTCTATATTTAAATTTTTTCGACTTTGACTTACTCACAGGATGACAACTTGAACAACAATAAAAGGATCAGTTCCAAAATTCCTATTTGTTATTTTGAGGTAAAGAAGAAACTAGTATTTATGGGTGAATACTACACAATTTCGAGAATACAATAATAATTTGGAAGCAGTAGATATAAAATACTTTTATTTAAGATCTATGTAAATATGTATGTGCCCAATCGAGGTTCGAATGTATCAAATATGATGTATAACAGAAAATTAAGAATATAGTTGGTACTCATATATAACAATATATACATACATAATAGAAAATCTCGAAGAACATTCATTTCAACGAGTATAATATGGCATTTATTTTTACAACTGTTTATGATAGAAAGTTGAAATGCAATATATGAATTATTTCTTAATGTAAAATCTACTTATCTCATCTAAAATTCAATAAATAAAAATCGTAATAAGAAAATGTTAGTGATCAGCTGCTTTTCATTGCAAAGTAAAGAAGATCGACCGATATAATAGAACCTCCCTCTACCCCTACATTATACCTTCATTTCAGCCCACATTGAAATTAAAGCATTTCTGAAGGACCTTCAAATGGAACAGCCTAGAATATATTTTTTAATATCAAAACAGAAAACGAGAGCCATTGAAGGTAGTTTTTCCGTTTGTTCCTATTAATTTTTTTTATATTCGAACAAAAGAAAAAATATCCTGAGGATGCTGCCAGGGAGTAGAAAAAACAGAAAAGTTGGTTGGAGAGAAGAAGAAAAAAGTGTACAACACTGAGAGGTGGAAATTAGATGTCATCGAGGTGTCATTTGCCACGCTCCATTCCTCGTGAGTATTGTTGTAGTAGTCGTCCGTGAATGCACAAATTGCTGGCGGTGAGTTTTAAATCTATAGGGAGAGTGAAAAAATTTTTATTTTTTTTCTTTCCCAGTTGAGAATTATTTTTTTAATTTTCAGCACGGCTTGATTCGGAAAAAAAACCTACTTCTCTGTATTAGAGAGAAGCCACCAGAACGATGAGGTGTATTAAAAGTGAACAAGTATAGAAACAGCAGAACGCCAGGATATTTGCGATTCGGGGTAGTGAGTGGTGTGAAGCTACGTGATTTGTCTCTGTGATTGATTCATTCCGGAACGTAACCGTGTGGTTCGTAGCTTCGGGCTATCTAAGTAATCATACGTTCGAATGCACTTCGACTGAAGAAAACTAGTGTGAATGCACTGATAGTGAGTTGTATTTGTGGTGGTGTTGATATATACGAATTAGAAGTGAGTACTTTTGTTTAAAGAAATTAAATCCGACAAATCTATCAGTAAATCCTGTAACATCGAACATCATCCTAAAGTTGCTACTTGAAGAATCTTTTTTTTACATCTTTCGATCGGTAAATGCTAAAAATTGAGACTTACTACTTTACACTAGTAAAGCGCTTGAAGTATCATTATTGAAGGCGTGCGTACCGTGAAAATTCGAGTGGTTAAAATAAAGAGGGCGCTTTTGTGATTGATTAAAAATTTGAGCTTTATTTAACAAGGTTATCAAAATAAGGATTAGTCACTATTAAAATGGAGTTCATATTTTCACGTATATTTTTCATTCAATAAAATGGATTTTCAATGAATGTTTGTGCATATACAGGGTGCGCCATCTTTTATATCGGTATGTAAACATTGAATAACTTTGACATTTTTCAACAGTTTGACTTGATTGGACAAGTTTTGGAAACGTCAATTCAGTAGAACAGACCGTCCACGTCGCTTGGAATACGGCCAAACAGTCGCTCGAATGGTTGACACTGAATCTGATTTTTGGAAGCAAATTTTGATGACCGACGAGGCCCATTTCACACTCTTTGGCGGCGTTAATAAGCAAAATTTCCACATTTGGGGAACGGAGAATCCACACGAGATCCATGAAACGCCATTGCATGATCAAAAAGTGACTGTTTGGGCCGGCGTATGCGCCGAAACCATAATTGGGCCATTTTTTTCCGACAAAACGAAACAGTTGATTGAAAACGATATCGGTGGATGTTAGCTCATTATGTCTACCCGCAAATGCATGAAAAAGGTCTGGATGGTTACTGGTTTCAACAAGATGGTGAACCATGCCACACTGCAAATGAAACAATTCAGTTTCTGCAACGAAAATTCGACGACATTGATTGGCCACCGAGAGCTCCAGATTTGACTCCTCCGGACTTCTTTTTATGGGGTTATTTGAAAAGCAAAGTGTACGCCAGCAAGCCTCAGACCATTGACGAGTTGAAAGCAAATATTCGTGCCGAAATCATCGCTATACCGCCCGAGATGCTCGAAAAAGTAATGGAAAACGCAGCAAAACGGGCACATTTTGCTGTGGCCAATAGAGGCAGCCACTTGATTGATGTTGTATTCAAAAACTAATCCAAATAAATTTTAATAAAAATACCTCACATATAAAAATCAGTTGTTTTTTTTCAAAGTTATTCAATGTTTACATACCGATATAAAAGATGGCGCACCCTGTATATTAATTAATAATTATTTTAAATTATTTATCTTATAGTACAAAATTGAAAATATATATTCTAAGAGAATTCAGAAAACTTGTAAGCAATCTAAAATAAAATGGTCTAAAGGGTCTTCTTGTGGATTATTATCAGGATGTCCGCTATTTGGATGCCACAGCATTGGCGGATACAGGGGGGGGGGGGGCGGCCGCCCCCCTCCAGAAGCAATTTCGAATTTTCTAAACATACATACTTCAACCGTTCTCCGATTTTTCTTACTTTACTGCAATGTGGACTGTAATTAGCATTTACTGTAGCTCTGAGGTGCAATGCGAAGCACAGAACAGAACCGTGATAAAAAGACTACAAGACAACATACCTATTGCGTAGGTAATAGGGTCATTCCATCAAGAATCGCCAAGAATGACGAAATTTGTGACCTTACCATCGATTCTTTTGAAAATTTTTGTACTTTAAGAACTAGTGAAAAAAATAATTGAAACTAAATTTTTTGTTTCTATCCCATTTTTTTTTTACTTATAGTATGTTAAAGTTTTCGCAAAAATGGTGTCCGAGTTCTCTTTGAAAATGCATATCTCTGGTAATTTTTATCCTAGAATAATAAAATATGGCTTATCTTAAAGGGGAAGGTTGTCGCAATAAAAATTATTCTTGAAATTTTTTTCAAGGATAATGATTTTGTCCTTTATCCTTAAATATTTCAAAACGGGTATTTTTATTTTTTTATATTTTGTAGGTTATACCTACTGTTTTTCAAAACATACCACAAAATTAACTCTGGATCTCAATGGGATCGGGGTCAAACAAATCGAAGAACATTATAGTAGTTCTCAATTATTTTATAGAAAAAGGGTCATTTAATCAAGAATCGCCAAAAGTGTGACCTTATCATCGCCGATTCTTTTGAAAATTTGTGTACTCGAAGAATTAGTGAAAAAAAATATGATTTCGAGTTTTTATTTTTATCTCATTTTTTTTGTTAGTTATAGTATGTTAAAGATTTCCCAAAAAAGATGTCCGAGTCCTCTTTGAAAATTCATATCTCTGGTAATTTTTATAATAATAAAGTAGGGCTTATTTTAAAGATTGGTGTTGTTTTTGTTAGTTAAAAAATGAGATAGAAACAAAAACTTGAATTCCAATGATTTTTTTCACTAGTTCTTCAAGTACAAAAATTTTCAAAACAATCGGAAATGGTAAGGTCACAACTTTGGCGATTCTTGATGGAATGACCCATAATAAGATGAAGACAATATGATCCCGTCATCAGATGACCCTTTTATTACTAAGTGCAGTCTATGTAGCTAAATTCACACAAAACTTGATCAAACAAATTAGCCAAATCAAAAAAAATTGCGCCCCCCCCCCCCAACAGCAAGGTCTGAATCCGCCACTGTGCCACAGTATACACTATTTCATAGTGTGGAGCTTTGTGTTGATCCATACAAAGAATTCGACCATTTAAGTGATTTTTTGGAGAACACCAAATGTCATTCGTTCTCTTAATTTTCTCGACGAAATGAAATCTATTAAGTGGCATTTCTGGCTACAGTATCTGACTCCTGCTATTGGTGGAATAATTTTATTCAGAACTTGATCCCTTTCATCAAAAGATATATAACAACAACTACTTTCAAAAATCAAGTCTTCTGGAATTTGCTAGCGCTAGTCGCCAGTAGTTTTGTTGGCTTGTCTGGATGTAGGCATTAATTAAAAATTAGCTCTTTTCGCGTTATTTAAAGACAACAATTGCATAATTATCGCCATACTTTTGTATTATATTTTATTTTATGTTCTCCTTTTTTGTTTGTTTTTTCGCCTTCTGGTTGTTTTATTGTCTTATTATATCCTTAAAAAAATAAAGTTACCCACATTACGTTCCGGGGTTGAATTTTTCATTGCTTTGTCATTCCTGGACTCTACAGTCGAAATTTCTGTACTATAGTTGGTGGTTGGTTATGGCTGGTTGTCAGTAGAAGATGAGTTCGTTTTTCTATTCGTGGCCATCACCATGGTTAATGTCCTTTTTCGCTCATTCAGGATTGTCATAATGGGCCACGTTATGGCAAAATTGTGGTTTCTACCAGAAAACTTTTCGGGTGTTTGTATGTGTGTGTTGACTCCTTGCATTAAATTGTAGCGTTGTTGAAAAGTACGAGAAGGACCTCTATCGTGCCGGATCAAAGTTTTGTTAATTAGGAAACTTTTCAGTAGAATTATCTGTGATGTCAAGTAAAAGTGTCGAATGCGAAAATGGTTTCAATGGCGTTGGGGGGAAAAGTCCAAGGTTTATACTGCTGGCTGTTGTAAAGTACTTTTGCACACAAAATTTGTTAGGATAAAACAATTATTGTTATTATGGAAATGGAATATAAACGGCTATGGATTGGAGCTGAATTGGCTGATGGAATATTTAAAATCTCTTTTGTAGCTCAACTACCTACGCAAAAAGAAAACAGTTTTTACCATGAAGATTTTGACCTCAACATAAATTATTAAGTTTTCCTTGAAGACTCAAACTATAGTTGGTAGGAGTAACTGGCAGCAAAGGATCTGGACTAACAACGAGGATCAGAACGAAAACGATTAGAGGAATTATATTATTGCTATTACTTTCATTCTCACCTTCCTTCCTCCTTCTTCTATGCAACTAGGAAACAATCTCTAGAACTCCCTCATATTGATAAAAAACAATTTAATAAAATAACAAAAGTCTTTCATCACTGTAACAACAAATTGTTGTAATGATTGAAAATTTTGTTATTTTGAATTATGGTTTTGTCACACGAACTGAAATTTTGCGGAATAATCAATAATATCAAGGAAATCAAAGTTTTCAGTACTATTAACTACTTTTTTAAGTTTATAAAATTTTCTCTGAAATTGATGAGAAAAATAGATTAGAGAAACAAAATTGAATAAAAAAGTTTGCTACCATGAACAATTTTCCTCTGCACATGAGAAACACAGTTTTTGTTGAATTGATATATTATTTTTATCATCTTGACTAGTTATTGCAATTTAATTTTTGTGAAGCTCGTTCAATTTGATCAAACATTTTGTTATCCGTATATTGATAAAAAAAATTGTTAAGTTAAGTTAACTTGTTTTTTTGTCAGAATTACTAAGACCTTTCGAATTTAGAGGTCATTTTGCATTTTAACCTATGCTATGAAATTTATCATAGTGTTTCTAAAGTTTTACTGCTCTTCCTAGAATAGTCCTGCACTTACTGCCAGAAGACTATGAATATTTGGTGCACGTCGCTATACTATATTTCCAGCATTTCTATAATAAATCTGAGTTATCCTGTCTCTGAAAGAAGAAATGACCCAATTACTTCCGTCCTGGACATAGAGTAATCCTACACACAGAAATGGTGACAAGAAAGCTGAAAAAAGCGCAAAACGGAAGACAATAATTCCGACACCCGAACTTTGTATAGACAAAGCAACACTCTACACCGTAGAAACGAGGAAACGTGTGAGTTTCCTGCGAAATACTTTCAATTTTTTCCACTTCGGGCAACCCTAACAAAGACTTCAACTCGGACTCCTGCTTTATAGTCCGCGATAATTTAATTGTTTGCCAAAAAATCCTGAATCCCTAATGTAAAGATAGTAGGCAGCGGTGGTTTGGGGGTTATCATCAGGACTAATTTTATTTATACCGCACTTTTTTCTCAGAGCAACCTCTGCCAATGGTAATTACTTTATTTCTCGTATTTTTTTCCCTCCTGTCGGTCGTCCCTTATCTGTGCGGGCTGATTTTTTGTTCGACCTTAGTCGACACCCTTTTTGGCAGAAACTCGCAGTAGCAGCTAATTTTGATGTTGTTTAGTCACTTTGTGGCTAATTTAATTGGCTTTTTAATTTTTTTCTTTATAGCGAAGAAATTATTAGTAGAAGTTTTGAGAAATTTTGAGCAGCTGATTTTGTTGCAATTCCTGATGATTATATTAGAAAATGTCTTGTTAGATGTCGAACGTTGAAGTGTTGAACAGGTGGTTATAAGAACAAATGCATTGCATTGGGAGCAATTTCATTAGAGCTATGTAGATTATGGAATAGAGTTTTAAAGGTCTATCGAGTTTTTGAATTTTATCATTTAAAATACAAAATTTTTCTTTAGGAAAAAATTAGGTTAATATCGTGAAAAAAACATTCGATTATCAGAAACTCTTCAAAACCTTTAAATGAAATGAAATTCATAAGATGGATTTTTGTTTGTAATTCAACAGATTAGAAGTTGGTGAATCGTTGCCTTCTAGCGAACTTAATAATGGGGAATTTTTGGAACTACTGTAGATCGCAACGTATCATTTAACGCGGGGAGTATTCTGGAGTACCGAGTGGTGCAGAATGGAAATCCACATAAAAATTCGCAACAAGAAAGTTTACACGACATCAGACTAGGAAATTAACCTAAAAGAAAAACGGATACAATCTTTTGGAATTGGGAAAACTCACAGATGATGATATTAAAGAAAAAGCTAATTTACATATTTAAAGAGAGCTGGAGATCATTATTGACAAGAATAGGAGATCCACGGGGTTGGTACTCAAAACCTTCTAATCCTAAATGAGGCTTAAGACTGAAAATCTATTCCCTAAAACTCTAATTTAAAAAATCACTATATAAAACGCCGATTTAAGATTTCAAATTTTCCAATTTTCTCTCCATCTTGAAATGAAATTCGTACCACATTTTCCAATTATATTTTCCGTCGCTCCCGTCCAATTGTTTTCTCTCATTTTCCTAATAATGCAATTGAGCCGCACCTTTTGTCCTTCGGTTAATTCAATTTTATACTTGATGCTCGGTTTCTCGTTTTTCTTTCTGGAGAATAAGAAAAAGGAAATTTCACTCTTGGGCTCCATCATATAGTCAAACACGTGTCGATACGGGGACACAAGGATGCCCAACTGTGCGAGTGTAGTAGTGCATGGAGTTTTTCGTATTTTATGTGCTCCGGAGAAAAGCGACAAACTTTATTTCGCCTTCGGAATACCTTTGGCAATTTTTAAGTCACACTCGAGCACATCCCACTCCTGAGCGGTCGGGCGAAAAATGTTGGAAAAACAGGCAAAAGTTTTGTTTTTCGTACGGGAAAATTCGAAAGTGGGACCAACTTTTTTTCACCGGACAAAGTTGAATAGGAGTTTTCGCTTGTTTTTTGCGAAATGCTCTTTGAGCTTTTTTTAACGGTGGTGATTTTACTCCAGCGTAGTGTTGAGAATGCGATCCAAATGTATAGTGAAGGTTGCCGTGTTCTTAGTCGTATTCAATGAATTAATGCTCTGTGTACGATAGGGGGTGGCAGGGTGCGTCCTTGCTGGGCTAGAAGACATTGCTCTAAATGAAAGTTCTTTTTCTGGCTTTTTTATTTTTGACCAGTTTAACTAGAGTTTTTCGACTTCTTCCACCGGGAATATGTTCCTCGAAGTCTTGTGGGTAGGCAGTCAATGTTGATTTGGATTTCTTTTTATGCTTTCTTCCCTTTTTCGTTTGTTTTTTTTTAAACTTTCCTTAATTGAAAATATCTGTTCGGAGCAATTAGACGAGAAAAACGAATTACGGAACGGAAGAGAAAAGTTCAGAGACTATGTACAAGTTAAGAGTTAAGTGACATTTTTTATAAATTGATTTTTAAATTGTTGTTTAGTATGGAAAACATATGAATTCGAAGATGAAGTTATCGCTGTTTTGTCGCCGAAAAGCAAAACAAAACCTTACACAAAACTTCCGTTCACTTTGATGGGTCTTTTAAAAAGAATAGATCTGAGAAAAGAAGTCCACACAAATCAACGTGATTACTTGAGAAAAAATTTATAACTAATCCCTACAAAGCACACAATTTACAAATCATTTTCATTATCAAAAGTTGGTTATTGTCACAATAATAAAATTGGTCAAATGTCGAAGATATCTATCTTCAAGAAAAACATAATCATTTGTTTCTTAAAGTTTGACAGTAACTTCACAGTAAAGTTACGTATGTTTATTATGTTAATTTTTTGTCGAGTATAGAGGTGAGTGAAAGCGCTTCTAAATAGCTGCTTCTCTTACGCAATGAAAAGGAAGCGCTTTCCGATTTTTTGTAAGTGCTTTTTTGATAACACGTTTTTCTTCGCGTCTTTTGATAACTCGCTATTGTTGCCGCTTTTCAATAATGCATGCTTTTTGTTTAACCCCTTTTCGGTCTGCCTTCTGCCTTTCGATCTGCTTTCGGCTTTTCGATCTGCTTTCCGCTTTCAAATAACGCGTTGATTGCCGCGTTTATTTTAAAACTCCATTTTTCCTCGGAGATTATATCTAAAAGACATATGTGTAACTATGTGTTGTTCAGTATTATTTTTTAACTAATACCTATATTTAAAAATCCAGAAATAGATAAGAAAAACGTCGTATCGAACACTTTTAAATATTGCGACCGTAAAAAGTATTTTGTACTGAAAAATGTTACTATTCTATTTGTTGATTTTATTCATATTTTGATATCTACTAATTCATAAAATAATTTTAACGTTGAATTGAATGCTGCACTTAACGGCGTCTAAAAAATCTATGTACAAGTGGATAAGGCATACAAATTAAATAATTTTTTTTTCCGGTTACCAATTCATTGATCATTAGAAAATCTTTGGGCTCAAGAACAATGGCACAATAAAAGACAATTTGCAAACAAAATTTAATTTTGGAAACTTTAAGCGCCCTCCCAACTAAACCAGATATTCGGCACCTTTAGCTTCATTAAATATTTCATACTATTTTACATAATTTGGAATGTCCTAGTTCGAGACCACGACAGAGTCCTATCTCGTGGAATGGAATTTCCGTCGGCTACATACTTGTATATCGTTCGGTCGCTATACGAGTACGTTTTACCGTAGTTTTTCTTGATATCAACCGCAAAAAGGATATTCGCCCACCACATATCCGAGGATCAGTTCTCGTATATTCAATTCGCAACGTTCACGATACGGTAGACTCGTGGTACTCCTGGATGCTGTTGGCACTCTTGCGGTAGGAGGACAGCGGAAATATGTGCAAAATATCTTGGCTATGACGATGACACGAAAAAGGTGTTACGCTGTAAGGGGTTTTGCCGAATTGAAACTTTGGGATGGCCATGCCGAATATTTCCGAGAAATATATGCACGGGGAAAATGGGAAGTTACGATATATTCGGCTCGGTCTAGGACTGTCGTATTTATGGGTAGTAAAGCAACACTACTGTGTATATACCAGAAATCGTTTATCGCATTTGATAAATGCAAATTTAATTTATTTTCTGTCATTTTCTTTTGGCACACACGAAGGGCTGAAGGTTCAGTGAAGATGGTCGAAGGGAGGATTTTTTCTTATTTGAGGGCAATTTGTGATTTCATAGCGACAAACAAGGCTCTAAACAGGGGTTTTCGGAAGGTGGAAGGTTTTTTGAGTGCCTGTTAGAAACTTGTGATTGATGGCGACACGGAGGTGAAGTGCAACAATATTTCTTTTACGACATACTAAGATAAAATCGTTCAGATACATATTTAAATTTGTTATGTCTAAAGTAAAAGATTTATTAAATATATAATTGGAGCTGGTAATGTAATATATAATAGTGGATATCGTAGCAGTCGATCAGAGGACTTAAAGAACCCAACGGGAGAACGACTTAAATTTACTTTAAAATTTTCGGAGCATCTACACAGTTTTTACGTGCTCTCTTGTTATAATAGGTTCAAAGCGGGGCATTAATTTAAAAGAGTTGTTGAAATTTGGCAATTTTAAATATGGTAAATTTTCATGATCTAACTATTGGACGTAAATGTTCAAAATTTCAGATTCCTGCTTAACGCATTGAATGTAAACACATTTATTAATTTAGATCATTTTGAATAAGCCATGGCATTTCGCTACACAAGAACTTCACGCATTGACTAATTTGCCGCGAATAATCGATTTTATTGATAAGCAGACTGCAAAGTTTATAACTAACTGTGAAAGCTCAGTAAACCCCCTCATTCGATCTATCTTTCCTGATCACCATTCACTATCATTGGCGTAATTTAAAAGTAGCTTAAGGTTAGGTTAATTTAGTTTAAGTTGAGGTTTTTCACTCCGTTTTCCTTGTGTCGTAAGATTATATAATGACAATAAAAAACTAAAAAGCTATATGCGGAAAAATAACATTGAAGTTGTAAATACCATAAGGTAATCTGATCACTGTTGAATTTAAACTAGATTAAGCTAAACCTATGTACATATTTTGGAAATAAAATCAATCAATCAATCACATTTATTAATTTCTTTTAACTGTAGAATTATTTTTTAAACATTTAAAATATATATGTGTTTACATGATTTAAAAAATAAATAAATTGCTACTCACGTATTTTGTATTTTCACATTTAAAGATTAAGCGGAACCTCAAAAATGAAAAAGAAAATCAAAGAATCAGTCCGGTGTACACAAACGCGTTTAAGTGCTAGTAGCAAAATCCCTTTGAAACATTAAGTTAAATTTTTTTTGCGTAGGTAGACGTACGTGATTGTTTAAAGAAAAGAAAAATTGATAATAATAACATAAAAAAAATCTGCCAACAGTCTGGGCGCAGCTTTATTATTTTTTGGTAGAGGTTCGGAACGCGTTTAATTCTGAGATGCGGTGTAGGTTACTTTGTGACAGAACATAAAAAAAAGTTCGGGAAGCGGTTAGAATGGGGTCGCGCTAGAATACTTACGCCGCTGCCACATATAACATATGAATTACGTAATTGGGTCATACTCCGGGACGCCGTCAAAGTCCTAGTATAATATCTGTTGTTAGGAGGTTTTTTGTGATTTGGTTTGGGGCCATTACATGAAATCGGAAATGCATTTGTTGGCGATTATATAAAAAATCTGTGGAAGTGAAAACCAATCTGATATCTCATTAATCCTAAGAAATATTTCGAAAGCCTTACGTCCTATTGGAGTTGAACATCTAAAAATCCTTAAATTAACTTTTTGACGATTATGTAGGAAGTATTAGGAAGTAAAAATGAATTCGATATCTCATCAGAACTAAGAAATATATAGGAATTTCTGAAAACATATGCACCCCCTTGCAGTCACTTTGGGGTTGAATATCCAAAAATCTTGAAATAAGTTTTTAGATACACATTCACATATATAAAGAAAGCTCGAGGAAGTGAAAACCAATTCGATATCTTATCACTCCTAAGAGATATGACGGAATTCGTGAAAATGAGTTTAACCCGTTTATAACCTCTTAGGGATTGAAAAAGAAAAAAAATTTAAAACAGGTTTTATTTGTCATGAGTCATTTGCAAAAATGGTCAACTTGAGGAAGGGTACAGTAAAGAGGAGCTCGAAAGCTGGAACCGATATATTCTTAATACCATTTCTTAAAGGTTCGTGCTAGGCGTATATCGATGTATCAGACACAAAAATTTTAGAAGAGAGAGGGAGGATGCCGTTCGCGGTGGTGATGAATAACTTTGAATTATAATCTCCCGCGAACTAAGATTTAATTTGTGTGCATTTGTTTATTCATTCAAATTTATTAAAAATTATTACTACAAATTACAAATATAGAAAGATATTTGCGAATTAATAGTGGTCAATTATACTAAAATAAAAAACCTGGGTGCTCCTTTATTATTTTTCGAGGCTAAGTTCGGAAAGCGTTTAAAGTTGGACTGCACTGCTTACGCCACTTCCAATCCTGAAACATTAATTTCGTTTTTGGGTCAGAGTCGGAAACGTCAAAAACGAAATGTTGCCACTGGTGGTGTCGATCCAGTCTGTAATCCTCCCTCAATTTACGGAACTCATAATAACTCGAGAAATCGTTTAGCCACGAAATTAAAATTTTGTATAAATTAATTTTGAAGAAAAATAAAGTTCAAGTTTATTAGTCAGTAAAATTCTTCTAATCTCATATAAAAAATCCTTAAACACATGTTCAAATTATTGACCGTTAACTTCAGAACGGTTTAAGCTACGACTTTGAAATTTTGTATGTGTTGATTTTTTAATTGTTGCGGCTAATGGTATGATTATGAGGAAAATTCCATTAGTTCGTTTATCTGTGTTCTGTAAAAATTTCTGCACTCAATTTACGGAACTCCCTAAAAATCATGAAATCGTTCAGCCACGAATTCGGAATATTGTACATATACATTAGTTTTGAATGAAAGGGAAGTTCGAGTTTAGTAGTCAGCGAAATCCTTCTACTCCTTTGTCCTTAAGACACGTGTTCAATACTATTTTCCAATCGCTTTTGAACGCTTTAAGGTAGGGATATAAAATTTTGTACATATTAATTTTTTCATGGTTTCATGTAAAAGAATAAATATACTGGCAATCGAGTGACTCCTTCATGTGAAAGTCCTTGGAAAAGTTACAATTTTACTTTCGGTGAATTCGTCGAGTAGCAACCAAACGAGAGCCTTAATAAAGGACAAACTACGTGCGCACTCCGCATTCCACATAATCCTCATCTTCAATATAAATAGGAGTTTAGTATTTCATCGAGAGTGTCATACGATTGGCTTGCAGCCGATCGTGACTGTAGTATGTTTTTCAAAAAAATTTACTTAAATTTATCTGTTATACACATATGCATTTTGATTCGCTTCACAATATTCACATAAGTTTCATAGCTCATACTTACCTACGAGCTCTTCAAAAAATGTATGATTCATGAAATAAAACCTATACTATAATGTTTTATAGATAGAATAATAATGAATGAAATTGAATTTAATTTTTATAAATTGATAGCAAATGTAGCACTACCCATTCAAATGCAAATAACAACTCAAACTGAATAGATAATATCAATTACTAAGTAGAAATTAGTAACTAATTCAAAATCACCGACAAAGTGCAATAAATAATGCCTCAATTTTAATTGCCAGCAGTTAATTGTCCCATCAATCTTCGTGCTGATTGTTTTGCTTGGTTCCTTCCTGAAGATTTTCACCTACATCCTTCCTAGAAGCTGACATAGTCGTCTGTTTGTGCTTCTATCAGTACGCCGTAGTCGATAAAAGTACAAAATAGCTTTTAATAGGCTTCACATTAAGGATCCTATTTATCAGCGTGTTGTTTTGGCATTGAGATGTTTTTGCCTTATAGATCTTCTAATTCCCCTTGTCTGGAGCATTTGTGCGTTGTGTTATAGACCCATCTACGCAAGTAATCGACATGACATGTTATCTATAGGTATTTAAACGGAAATCCCTCCTAAGGATACTGTAGGTAGCACAGGCACGTGCACAAAGTTACAGACATTACTCACTTCTGTCCATAGTATCGAACTACTCCACCTTAGGTTCGGATAGGTATCAAAATCAACCTACTTCGGTTTTTTTCTTATTTCTAGGAACAATTTAGCAAATACTTGGGGTCGTGGTTTACATTGCCCTCCACCCATTCTACACCTCCGACCTAGACTAGTTTGATCTCTGCTTTTCGTAATTTATTTTGCGAAGCCTTCCAAGGATCGGTTTCGGGGAAAACAACAGAAAAAATACGAAATATTGTGGAAACAGGGTCAGGACAGATAGATGGGTATATTGGGAGGAGGACCCGTAATATACTGTATAGGTAGGCGATAGACGATAGCTAAAGAAAAAGGCCTTGGGTCTTCTGAAAGTCGACTAAATAATCGCACACGTAAAGGATAAAGAGTGTGTCGAGAAGGTAATTACATGAAAAACTACACGAGAAAATGGATTTCAAATTGAGAACGATTTTTCTTGCACTCTAGAGAGTTAATGATGTGAAATTGGTCAAGGTTCGTGAGTGCTTCTGATTTTCCTCTTGGGGTGCTAAGGCCATGTCGTATGTTTGATATAGAGAAGGAGATGCACATCTTCAGGTGATTTCTTAAGGCTTGGGAGTGTATTTCATTGATTTATATCGATGCTAGGGATTACGGATGAGTTTTTCGGAAAGTTTTGTGTTTTAGGGGAGAATATTGCTATACGGTTGAGTATCATAAGTAACTTGCAAAAAAACTCATAACTGCTGAGTTTAATTTCCATTTTCAATATTCAGACCATTTATCGCAAGTTAAGACCAATTTATGAAAGTACATTACTATTATTAGCTTACCAAATTATTTCGACAGTTTCAAATCTAAATCGTCTTGAAGAACGGACTATGTGTTATTTGCCTAATTAGTATTTAAATAGAATTGGTCTGGTTTTTAATCTTTTTCAATTTATTCTTAAAAGTTTTTGAATCTTTGTTTAGGATCCTGGAAATAAGATTTGATTGAGCTCACATGAAATACAAAATTACAATCAAATTATTCCTTTACAATTTTAAGTCTCAACCTGCAGTTTAGCCGATTCAATAGATGTATTTGAATGAAGTTATAAATCGAATCACCAGCAAGAAATGAAATTACTTTCACCGCAATAAATAACCAATTTTTATATCACTTTCACAGTTTTAACCGGAAATCGAATTCAACTTAAAACTTGAAGACTGGGGTTAGAAACGTTCCGGGGAGTTGTTGATCGAAAACTCTTAAATCAAATTAAAACAACATTAAACTGGTGTAATAATGGGTGAAAATGATCATCCCCGCAGACCAATTTCCACTTCTTTTGACTTAGAAAATTTATAGCCTCCCCTTTTTTCAGTCGATGAATTAAATTCCTAACGTGTACATTATACCCTCATTCGCTGCGTATAGTTTAATCCCCGTAAATCGTGCGATTCCATCCCGATGTCCTGTTAATGCAGTAATAAATAAATTTTCCAAAATACTATCCTATACATTATGGCCCGATAATTGCCTTTTCGGGTTACACTCGACCCCTCGCACTTCTACTGGCCTTCGAAAATTCGCAATTGATTTTCAAATTTCGACAGGATACGTTTCGAATTGAAATTATGCGACTCGAACTATGGAAAAACTCCTCACATATTCCAACTGTAGAATGGTTGCATGGTCGTATATTAGCCCATCATTTTGAAGAAAACTTTTAAATAGAATTTTCCTTGTTCGGAAAAGCATTTTATATTAAACTTTCTCTTAGTTCCGATACGAGTGTGGGGAGTGTGCGAACGGGTCATAAATTCTAAAACAAAAACTCATTTCATGGATTGAAGAGGACTCTTTTTGGCGTATCCTGACGATTTCTTCGATTTGAAATCGGCATTTGGAAATTTCCAAGCACAAATGAGAGCAGTAAATGTGCAATCAAAATTTGCATACAAGGTCGGATTTAGTGAGCAGGAGAAAAGTCCTTAAGTGGAAAACGCGCAGTATCTGTACTCCTTCGTGTCGAATTTCTGTTTTATGTTTATGGTGAAAAGTGGATTCGTGGCTAGGGACTTTTATTTTCTCATGGAAAACTTGGTGTAATTTTCGATCGATGGGCCTATAAAAATTCAAATTAGTCTCCAAGGTGTATGTGTTGAATTAGGGATGGATTTCGGAGGGTTTGTTATTGGAAAATTATAAAATTTTGGATAAGATAAAGGAGAAATTATGCTTGGATATTTATTGGGGGATTTCACTGCTGCTAGTGTATAAATGAAGTTAATGAACTTCTTAAAAACGGTCGATTAGAGTCTTTGATTGGACGGTGTGCCTTAAAATTACGTCTATTATTTCATATTTTACTTTAATTACGGATAAATCTATTAATTTTATATATACATATGTACTATAATGAAGAAAGGCAGTTCTAAATATGTTGAGTTGTAATCTACGTGGTTCAAAAATGTATAGGAAAAGTTTACTAGTAAAATGAACAAAGGAGAAAATTGTAGAAGTTACATAAAAGAAGTTGCAAGTTGTAAACAAGAGCACAGCCCTGAGTGTGTTGTACAATACACAATATCATGTTACGTATATAAACGGAAATAAAGTTAAAATTTCTCTACTTTATTCAAAGCGCCAAAGCTTTATTGTACTTCAATACTTTCAAACCTTGATTCACCCACGCCTCGCTAAACAAAAATTGGTACACATACGATACGAAAAAATTTGGAATTTTAAGATTTTGAATGTTTCATTTCCGTGCAACCTCCTCCCGCCTCTGCCCTAACCACCAAATAATTGCCTGTTGGTTGTCAACTCAATTTAACGACTTATTATTATGTTAAAATAATAGTATAAACAAAACAGTGGCGAAATGTACATAATAAGCAACTTTCCAGAGATAGGAACACATTTATTAAATATCACCCTGTTCTAAATACTCTAAATGTGTTTTGGCCCACGGTTCGCCGTAAATAACCCAGACGATCGCAACTAATTGTTTGCTGCTATCAAGTCGACTTCATTAATAGTAATCAACACTACCCCCGGCGAATAGTACATTAAATACGAAAACTTGGAGCTCTGGCCGGGGCAGAAATCAAAATTAATAGTATCACCTGTCAATTTGTATTTAAAATTAATCTGTGGGTGAGTCCCCTTAAATCACACGAGGTAACTAATTGTTGATCCCAGTTAATACCAACGTAAATTTGCAATGACCCCCAACGTAGGAAAACCATGCGTCGCATCGGTTTCCAGAACGATGTTGTCCTTGTTTTTGTTTGCCCCGAGAATCGTCCTTCATCCCTAAAATTCGACAATATACCGTCGATACTTTCGATTACCTTAGCGCCATGCTATACAGAGGGCAAACCCATCTCATCCTACTCTTGTTGCCGAAAGTATCGACATCAGGATACCGGCATACTACTCGTATAACTCTGGGTGAAATGATGTATCGCTATAGGATACTAACAAATCCTCGATTCGGGAGTTAGGAGGACACAGCAGCAGCATGCCAGGCAGCTCGCGCCTATATTCTACACACCTATGGTGTTCTGTCGGTAATCCAATATGTCGTGTAATTAAATTTTGGTTCATTTGAATATGTCACTTTAATTTCGTTTAAAACCTGTTGGATGCGGCTGGAATTGAACCAGCTCGAGCGCCGGATACCTATAGGATAGGTAGGAGTAGGACGTGCCAGTATGTCACTTTTGTATGCCTTCTGCCATGTACGAAAATGGAATGGATTATAGTTTGGAGCTAAGGGGATGTTAGCCGTTTTGTTTGACACCTAACATAAGGTTATTTATGGGCAAACCTGATGGCAACGGTGGTGGACCGAGTGGGTGCATGCGGCGAAAGTATCAAGTGGAGCTCTCTAGACGAGCACGCGAACACTATTTTCAATCAAAAGTTGTTTCTTTTGGGAGAGTTTAACTTAGGAGACAATAGCGGCACTATTTAAAAGTTGAAACTTTTAAGCATGGTGTGGTTTTTGAATTTTGTACCAGAAAATTGCTATCGGGTACCTATACTCTTCTGAACGAACGGTGTTTCATGAGGAACAACTTTTATTGCATTTTCAATCCAATTACTATTTAAGTTGGAAAGTTTTGAAATAGATTTTTTTTTGTGTATTATATCAGAGAAGCTGCTTTAGTATGAAAAATATATGTATAATAATATCAGTGAAAGTGGATATTACTTTAAAGTTAAGTTAAAATATAGGAAATTATGAATTAATTTATAATTTGAAATAAATTCAAACGGCCTCGTGTGGAACACACAACACAAATTTTAAAACTTTGTTATGGCAGGCAGTTGAAGCTGAAACTTTTATTAACATTTCTGTAATCAAAATTTCGCTGCAAAATTTCAGCTTCTTACCTTAATTTGCTTTCGACTCGAAAATTAATGATAAATTATCATATATTATATGTATTGTGACCTTTTTAAAAAATTACTAGTTGATTCTAGTACTAATAGTGCTAAATAAAAAAATGTTTTTTATTTTGTCAAATTCCATTGAAGAAACTATCGAAACTCTTTGTATTGGATGTTCTTGACAGGAATCTTATTGCAATTACATGAAAATTTTAATTTAATTTTTTAATTTTCATTTCACTCGACCTTAGTACTATATGTGTTTACGCCATTCACCCAGAGTTAAGTAGAGTAAAAAATTTTCATATAAACTAATAAAAATATTGCGGTTTTAGTGATTTTTTATGTCTATTTTCTAAAGTTAGTAGGCTACATTACACCATTTTTATATTTTATGTACGCTGAATCTGGAATACTTGGAGATAAAGTTATGAATATGAAAAGAATCCCATGAGTCCTTCGTGTAGCTGTCATAATATAGATAGGTACAAATTAATTTCAACTTTTATACAAATTAGTTTTGAGTTAAAAAAAAGTTCGTGTTATTCATCACTGAAATTCTCCTCCTTCCGGTAGCTCCCATAGAATAAGTTCTTATAATACCTGTTCACCAATATTGGCAGATAACTTCAGAACACCTCAATCTAGAAATTTTAAATTTTTGCAATTTAAATATAGAGGTTTTTGAAATATACCGAAAATCAAGTGAGTCCTTCCTGTAGGCCACATGTTAAAGTTCTTGAAAAAATTACATTTTTCAAACTGTGATGTACCTAAAGTTCCACATACGCAATTTAGAGATATTGCCCTTCTCCTTTGAGTAGTAACCAAACGATAATCCTTAAAAAAAACAAACTATGTACATGCCTACTCCTGATTCTCCTTTATCTCCAACTACAACATAAATCGGAGTTCAGTATTTCATCCAGAGTATCATATACGGTTGGATGGCTGCTCATCGTGACTGAAGTATGCTCTTCTTTATTTTTCTAAGTTATGCATGTCCACGTGGAGTGTTGTCCAATTTGAACGCTTCTTCATTTACCTAGCATTGCATACATAGCTTCTTCCATCAAATAAGCAAAATACATTTCGCATTCAATGTGCTTATATCGTAAAGACACTTTAGGAAACACTTTGCCTAACTAGAAAATTGCTGACGACACATTTGAATTTAGTTTTCGTCCCATTTCTTTTCCCAGTTACACGGTATCTTTCTATCTACATACAGTCCATGGTACAGCGTGAACACTATCGTATCGTAAATTTCCGAAGTTTTAAAACACGAACCGCCATCAACACTCAATCAATGCAAGGAGAATATTCGACTTTTCCTTCTGTTCGAAAGAGGTGGTGGTGGGCTATTGATGTCCTTAACGAGGACACAGAGGCAAATCAAGTCGGTCGTTTCACAGCACCATAAAAGCCAATCCCAAGAGCAATAAATTGTTTTTTCACTTTGGACTTTGTTTTTTGGGACGTTTTATTGTTTCTTTGAACCAATTCCTGAGCGTTTGAAAAAAAAAGGATATATCTAACGGGTAGTATTCAAAGCTGGAAAATTCAGAGGATACATTTTCTGTTTGAAGGATTCCAGGTTATGGGGAGTATGGGGAAGGTTTTTTGCCCGGTATAAATGGTGAGCGTCGGTACTATAGTTAGGTATATGCAAAGGGAAAACACGACACTATCAGAGTGCAGAATCTTCAGAACGTAAAACAAGAATCCGAATGTATTTTCGGTTCTGATGCCCGTAGACAACACAGTGTTGGTGGTGGTGGGGCTAAATCTCGAACCCTTACATCAAGTCATATCATCCGAGAAAATACCAATTACATGGCACTACGTCGATTCCTTTTTATTGCCATCGTCTTTGAAACACTTGCACGTCAATTTCGGTGTCCGCGTTAATGTCTAAAGAAAAAGAATATTACACTGAAAATCGAACAAAACGGAAATAACAAAACTTTTTTTGATGATTGTAAAACCGGGGCTAAAGTTAAAATATTGAAAGTTTTATTTGAATTGGACTATGTATAGGTACTTGTAGAGAATGGAAACATAAATAATGAAGACAGGATCTTCAGAAATCCGTTTTAATCGAAATCGTTGATTTTGGTATTTAAAACCGTGTAAATCGAAATCAAACTAAAATGTGTAATGTTAGAACATTTATTTGAACATAAAATAAAACTAATATATTTTGAAAAACATGAAAATAACAGTCCATTCGTAAAATGACAAATATTTAAATTTATAAGTGTGTATTAAATTCATTTTAAATATATAGAAACAAGAAATATAAGATCCTGAAAAATATTAACTACAAGTTTAATTACAGTTCATTTTCTTCAACTATCAATCTTTTCGTCCTGATTAGTACGATGTCACTTTCATCACTCGATATTAGTTGATGTGATTGTGGTTTGATGGTTGATGAATTGGCGATAATTCCAGATCGTCAAGACTTGGTAATGAAATACGTAATTAAAAATTTTATTTGGTTTTTTGTTAAATCTTTCTAGATCTCTCCATATTGAGTTAAGCATTAATTAACATCTCGCTGGAATTGGAGAGCACGTTCAATATTCTGGTCATTTTCTAAAACATGATTACATGATTTTTTCTGTGAACGTAACTGGTTCAGCCCTCTCTTCATCAGGATCATTGTCACAATCATTTGTTTCATTAACTATGTTAACTAAATCATCCTCATCTACATAGTTTTTCGTCAGCCATTAGTTCTTTAATACCCACCACCTCTAAATGCTCGAAACCTTCTCCTTCCATTGTATGCGCCAACTCGCCTATCTGAGAATATTCATGCTTCAATGGTAGTCCAGAATTCTCACCTTCAACCAGCAAGCATTGAGCGTTGATTGCTTAATAATTTTTTTTTCCAAGCATCCATAACTGTAAGAGATAATCCATTATTTTCCATTTGTTCTAAAATATACCTGAATTATCCCTTGATCTGCAACAAATAAGTCGTATTCTTTGGTAAAAATTCACTTTGTACAATCTCGTGACCTGGTACATTATCAATTTGGAGGCAGCCCCCTTTTACTTAAATACCTTTTGACATCTGGAATAAAAAAGTTATGAAACCCTTCCTAGCAAAGTGTGGAAATCTTAGCCATCCAATAAATGGGAAGGTTGTTGATGTTTATTCCTTTAAACGAGCGTGGTGTTTTTGCTTTATTAATAACCAATAGATTCATTATATGATCGCTGCTTTGTAACCACTAGCTGATTTGTGAGCTCTAGCTAATTAGGTATTTTTTGTTGGCATTTTTTTCCAAAATAACCCGAACTCATCGTTCCAGGAAAATCAAAAAAAATTTCATGGAATTATCAGGGAGAATTCGGAAAGAACTTTCGGATATACGGATATATCATAGAAAACTATGTAAATTCCTTTTTAATTTTTAATTAGGAAATTGTAAAAACGTAACCCTCGATTTTTTATCTGTCTCCCATAAAATTAAGAAAACAAAAGTTTTTAGATTCTGGTGGCGATTTTTCCGTCAAATTTAATTCAGTTTGGTTATATTCGGCGCCCGTGGGCTACTAAAAATAATGCGCCCCTCGTCATAATAAAATACAATTTTAATGGCTAGTGGAAGTGGCAAATGCAAAATATGAAAATTGCAGGACAAGAAAAAGTCTATTTATTACCATTAATTATAATAAACAAAAACTTAAAATGCATACAAAATTTAAAAAAAACGATATGAATAAAAACAAACTCTGTAGTAAAGAAAAAACAAAAGTAACTTATATATTTATTTTCCTAACTTTTTCTATTGCAAATTGAGTAAGGGGTTAAGTATAGTCACAAGGTCGAAAGACAGGTTTTTGAGATTTTTTTTCATTTCTGAATGGATATAATTAATTTAAAGTTTTTGCACATAAAAAAGTAAAAAACATTTCAGAATTCGTCGACGCTTGGTAAAAAAGATGACTTGCGGTGCGTAACGTAGGTACTTCATCACAGGATTATTTGAAATAAAAAAATCGAAAGGATTAGTGTCTTTCGCGGATGAACGAATTTATTTTGAAAAATATGAAATTTTAAATTTTTGGCATGGTTTTGAACCAAAGAGAACGATTTTCACTTAAAAAATCAGTCAATTATTGCTTGTAAAAAAGGATAAAAATGTGTAAAAATTTTAAAAAAGCGCGAGTATTATTCATATCAAAGATGCATGGAAAATTTTATGAAGGTCGATGCCGCACTTTTTGAGTTATGTTACGCACGGACTTCAAAAACAAAGTTTTGAGATAAACGGGATTAAAGTCTTCGGTGTACATATAAGTGTACATATAAGTATTCGAACTAGACATTTACGACGACTTCGGACACGACTACGAAACAACCGGTATCTTTGCGAGTTTTAATCCGATAGTCTTGAAATTTTCAGATATTATTCCTGATATGTCATACTTTCATATAAAAAAATTTCAAAAAAATTATTTGATATGAGAAATGAAATCATACCAACACAGCTTAATCGTGTCCGCCCTTGTTTGTTGCAATTTTTTATGAATGGACTTTCTTGGATGTCATTGAATTGGTATATGCCACACGTTATCAGTTTAATGATCGCAGGGTGTATTATTTTAATGAAAAGGAAATGAAATTAAATTATGGTATAAATATTAAGGGACCGTTTAATAGGTTGTTTCGTCGCGCCTATTTCATTTAGAACAGGTTAATTGGTTATTTCTGTCATGAATAAAAATAACAAATAACTAATAATAACTAAAAAATACTTTATTATTAAAATAATAAAGTAATATAGCATCAATAAAAATTGCCGCCCTCAAAAGGCTTGCGCACCGGGGCTATAGCCCATTTAACCCTGTGGTTAGGGTGGCCCTGGTTGCAACTATGATTTTAAGTAGTGAAATTTGTTTGCCATTTTCCTTAAATTTTCATTGCAATCCCTTGAAATCTTCTCGCAATAGTAAATGTGCATCATTTATAAATTAAAATTATAAATTTATAAAAAGGTTTGAAATGTCGAGACGAAATTCGTGAACGGGAGCAAAGGAGAAAATTTTGATTAATTTCACCATAATTCAAAACTTGAGAGGTATGAGTAAGACTATATGTCGGATTATAGATAATTGGGCCAAATACTAACTTATTTTGTCCTTTGTTGATACATGTCTCATAAATGTGTCTTCATCGAAAGTAACGAAAATCGATGAAATAATAAGAAGTTATTTCACTTGTTGGCTGTCCCATTCCAAAGGCTAGTAAGTGCTTTTCAAAATTTTGAAGAACAGTCTACAAAACCTATTTTACTTTATTATTTTAATAATAAAGTATTGTTATCGATTTTTAAAAAAAAAATTTGCTACCCTGAACATTTTTTTTCCACGTTTCATGACTAATAGACACCAAAAAAGTAAAAAAAATGTTCAGTCGGTCTGTGCGCCGTCCGCCGTACGCAAAACGTTTGAGGGCTTATAGCTCTCAAACCCTATGAGCTATTAAATTGAAATATTTTTTCACGTCTCATATCTCAAGAACAGTGTTAAATAGATGCTTAGAATTTTTACCAGAAGTAGGCCTAATAGACCCCTAACAGGAAACATTTTTTTGAGGATCTGGGTGTAAGGGGTGAGGGTGGGGAAGGGTGATAAAGAAAACGTTCCGATTTTTATATCTCGAGAACCTATGTATGTAAAGCTAGTACTTGGTATTTAGATAGAGCTATAGTAGTGGCGTGTTGGAAAAATAAATTTTTTTCTAGCCGTAGTATGCTACGGGGGTGGGGGGTGTTTTTCCTATCTATAGAACGGCATGTGCAAAAAAATTGAAACTTGGTGACTATACGTAGATCTATTACAAAAGTAATTTAGATAAAAAAAGGGATCAGTGAACATTTTAACGAATTCGGCCATATCACTCAGGTCTGATTAGATATTGAATAACTTTTTACTTCCATGAGCTTGTTTTATAATCAACTAAAACTCGTTTTAAGGTTTTTTCCTTTTTTAGCCCCTAAGAGGTTATAAACGGGTTGAACTCGTTTTCACGAATTTCGTCATATCTCTTAGGAGTGATAAGATATCGAATTGGTTTTCACTTCCTCGAGCTTTCTTTATATATATCTAAAAACTCATTTCAAGATTTTTGGATATTCAACCCCAAAGTGGGGTTGCGTATGTTTTCACAAATTCCTATATATTTCTTAGTTCTGATGAGATATCGAATTAATTTTTGCTTCCTAAGGCTTCCTACATAATCGTCAAAAAGTTGATTTCAGTATTTTTAGATATTCAACTCTAAGGGGACGTAAGGCTTTTGATATATTTCTTAGGATTGATGAGATATCAGATTGGTTTTCATTTCCACAGACTTTTTATATAATAGCCTACAAATGCATTTCCGATTTCATGTAATGACCCAAAACCAAATCACGAAAAACTTCCTAATCGCGTAACAACTGATAATATACTACGACTTAGACACCGTCCCTGAGTATGACCCAATTACGTAATTCATATGTTACTCGTATATGTGGCAGCGGCGTAAATATTCTAGCGCGACCTAATTCTAACTCTAACCCGAACTTTTTTTTAAGTTTTCAGTCACATAGTAACCTACACCGCATCTCAGAATTAAACGCGATCCGAACTTCTACCCAAAAAATAATAAAGTTGCGCCCAGACTGTTGGCAGATTTTTTTTTCAGCCTTCACAAATAAATATTTATAATTCGATATATAGAGATACGTCCAGACAACCTAGGAGAACTCCTAACATAGTGGGATAGCATATTTACATTTACATATGAGGGCTGACAAATAGGATGTTTTTGAGCACTTGTTTAAAATTTTCTAAAAACACTTATATAACAGCAATAAATAAAAGGATTACTGATGGAATGCTATTTGATAATACTGATTATTAATGATAGATGTATTTAGTTCTTGTTTTATGTTATTGAACTTTAAATACCTTTTACGTTTTAATGAATTTTGCATTAAATGAACAAAAGTTTAATTCTCTTTTATAATGGGGTTTTCTGAGAAAAACTAAATTGATCACGGAATTTTTAAGGTTGAAGTAACAAAAATTTGTGTTTTGAAATAAATATCTCAAGATCGGGTGCAGTTACAATTTGAAAGGTAATTCGATTCTCTAAAAAGCAAGCTATAAGACGGTGAATTGTGATTATTAGTTTTCAAGATATACTCTTTTAAGTGAGTGAGGGTACAGGTCCGAAACACTTTTCTTGACCACCCTGTATCTCCACGGATATTGAAAATTGACCCTCTCTGTAGAACAATTTTTTTCTCAAAATATATCAAGGCGCACGGAGTACAGGACACCCTGTATAAATCTGGTAATTATGAGTTATTCTTTCGGACATTCAATGACTGAATAAACTAATGCCTTTAAATTTACTACAATTCTTTCAAAATACATACATACGAGTACATATGTAGATACTTGCATTCAAGTCCAAAAGAGGCTCAACGGTTAATACCGCGCTTTATCATTTTTTCATTACCCGATCTTGCGTTCCGGTTCATTCTCCTCTCCTACAACCGAAATCTTATGAATACCAAATTTTCCCTTAGAATTTCCGTTTATAACGACAACAGAAATACCCCAACAATATACGGAATAGAATGAATATCACCTCTTCCTTCCGCTTCCCAGCCAATCGAAATATTTCCCGATGCAATGGAATTACGATGAAGATCCGGGTTATGGTGGCGAGCACCCAACATTTCACAGAAAACCCCCAAGAACAAAAAATGGAAAACCGTCAGATGAAAAAAGCACTAAAAACCATAAGCAAAGTAATTCTAACGAAATGACAATTGAAGCTCGAAAGAAAAATAACTTCGCCTTCGTCTTCTTTTTCAGCTTTATCCCTAGACAAACAATCGGTTGAGGAATGACGAGATTTTTCTCCATTTTTTCTCGTTACCATGAACACTATACGCTTAAAAGCGACATAGGATGGAGATTTTCTCAAGGATTTCTTTGGGAATATTAATTTAAATGAAAATTGGTTACCATTTTACTTGCTGTTTCTGGTAGTTTGGCGTAGACAAAAGTACCTAGGGATTAAGATGCATTTGATTTTCTGATATAACACCGTACTTTCTACGGTATGACTAATTTCAAAATAAATTTATTTCGGATAAAAACTACCTTTTATACTATATGCATGTCCAATGAAAGGTAACATCCTGTTTCGTCCCGTTCCTAAGGTCCCGGTGCAAAGTAAATGCCCTCGAACCGTTTAATTTTACTGGCATCTGTTTAAAATGCAAACAAGACGGTTTATCTGAAACGACCATATTATTATTTTATCGCTTATCCAAATTTGTATTAAGTCGCATAGTAGCTCAGTAGCGAGAAGCTAATCCCACTGGTCCTCCCAATTCATCCTGTGTTATAACCATTCCAGAGAATTCCTTGCTTCTTTCACCGGATAGCCTCAGGAAACAATAATAAAATATCGGTAAAGGATATTTATTTAAAAAAAAAACAGGAGCAAGTAAAAAATGCCGTATAAGACGTCGGCGGGTGGATTCCATCCGATGTTTAAGAGCATAATGTCGACGAGGTATGCTCCTTCGATAGGAAGGGTGGGCGTCTCACGGAAGATGAACCGATCGGTATTTGCCAATATTTAATATTCTACTTTGGCATAGCCTTGGGTCTGGCAGAGTTCAGGGCGGGATGAGTTCCACTCACTGTTTTTCTGGTCTTGGTACATTTTACCAGTGTTTGAAATGGAGGCGTATTTCAGCGAAGGAAGCGGTGGATGAAAGCAAGGGATTTGCCACTATGCAAAGTATCAGACTATCGAAAAGCCACCTTATAAGATACTTTTATAGAACATGCAACCAAAGAATGAAATTGATTTTAGACGATATCTTATATGAAATTTAATTATAACGTAAGGGTTGCTTCATCGTCACATTTTATTATGTCCAAATTTCATTTGAAACTCGGTACAGTCGCGCATTATTCGACTATTTCAGACGAAATATAATTAAAGTTAGCTCTAGTATATTTTGTTATAAAAGTTAGAATTTATTTAAATTTTACTTGTTTATTCCTCTCTTTTTATTTGCTTATTCCTCTCTTTTATCTTCTGAAATAATTTTTCGCGTAACTATACAAAATTACTGAGAAAGGAGATAATGCATTTGCAAGTTTCGGGAGTGTCTTCAAGGCAAAGCAATCAGGGAAAAATACTGTTGATCTCGATTAGCTTAGTAACAACCAGTGTTGCCAAGTATTTTTCTTGGTTGAGCACTATAATATGACATTTTGAGCGTTAATTTGAACTTAAAGGCACTAAAATTTACGTTTTTCATATCAATCGCAGGCATATTCAAATAAAATGCAAGCGGTAAAACTAATTTTTGACCGCTGAGACGATATTTTAATCACCAAATTTAACGCTGAAAGCACTAAATTGGCATCACTGGTAACAACGTCAAATTTTTTTTCTCTTTAATTTTGTTCCTTTGACCTCTCAATAAGATAGTGAATGAGAAAACTTCATAGTGAATGTACATTGAGCTAGAAAGGTACATTCGTGCAATGAAAAAATCATTATATTTGAGCCGATATAAGTATTCCTTAATATTATACATAACTGTTTCTTAATGTTTGTTTTTCTTTGCAAACTCATAGAAATGAAGACAAAAATCATTGCGACAATGAATAGGTTCGAAGTAGCATCGAACGAATTCATAATAGTGATGAAGAGAGTGATTTATGTTAATATTATTGTTTATCCTGCTTTGGTCGCTGAACTGGTTTAATTGCTTGGGATCTGATGTTCCTATCCTGGAGTTTTGTCGATTTAGGAAAAAGTTCGATCGGTGGCTCATCTGTAAAGAGGATCCTTGCTCTTTGTTTCGCACCTCTTTGACTTTTCGTCGTGAATGCAGAAATTCTTCCTATCACGAACATTTTTTTTTAGTCAAAAGAGGTTTCGTAGTTTGTAAACATATTTGCCTCCAGGTGTGTACATTAGAATGTAGTACTTCGCCGTTATTCTACTGACTGTCTTACGTTGTTGCCGGTATTCAGGTGTCTGACGTAGGACTTTAGGGGACACAGTTCTGAATTAGTTATGAATTAGACTTTTAAAAAATAATAAGCAGTAATGGCTCGTTTGATAGCCACTCTATTTAAGAAGTGTTGCCGCGTAGTTCGATACCTTATTATTTTTCCCTGATTTCTTAACGGAATTTTGTTGTCGAATTTTACTGAACTGTTGTGAAAATACCTACATACACCACAGCCATATCAAAAAAAAATAAATATTGAAATATTTCTTATCTACTAAATGCGTGCATACCTAAATCAAAGATATTATTGTGAAAGTCTGTCGCACTCGACTTACGCGTAACGCGTTCAAAGTTTGATTGTTTCAAATAATAATTCAATAGTCGGACAATACATTTTTATAAAAATACCAATTTCTGTATCAGTTAAGAAAAACAAAAAAAAAATTTGTATAACTTGGAAAACTTAGAAAACTCACAAATCATAAAAAAAACTAAAAATCCAAATACTCTAAGCTAAGTCGGATACATTTCAATCATTTCAATGGATCTAATTGACTATTAATTAGCTTCGCAGTTCGTAATTAGGACAATGCCTTCATGGCCTACAGAACGATACCTATAGCAATTGGAGCGAATCATAAGATTTACCAGTTAAAGAAAAGCGGAAAACTTTCCATCCAGACTTTCTTCGACATTTAGGCAGCCATCGAAAAAGATGCTATCCAACCGGATGAAAAGGGAATCCCTTTTTCGACCTTAATTGCCTTTAATTACATTTCGAATAATTTTATTATTTTTTTTCTCCCTTCTGTTTCTTGTGTCGTCCTAATTTTTCGACCTTCTGGAAGTTTCATTTTCTTTATTTTTGATTATCGGTTTTCTTTATTTTAGTCGGGAGGAGTTCAGTTAGGGCTTGGCTTTGATACCTTTGATGATGGTGTGGCACTTTTTCGACCTTTTTAATGGCATTAAGAATTCAACTTGAACCTAATTGAATGAAACGAGAGATTAAAGTATTTCGGGGATGATAAAGGTAAGGAAGGATTGGAGCTGCTGAGTTATCGGGGTCGAACAGAGAATAAGATTGTGATGATTTCACGTTCAAATTATAGACAGTAAGTATCGTTTTAAAAAATATTATTGGGTTTTTAGTACCTACAATCCAATTGGCTTAGAATGCACTCTTTCACTCGCAATGTTGAAGGCTAGCGTCATCATAACTTTCATTACACATTACACCTTACATTCCGTGAAGTCTTGTAGGGTAGGATATTTTATTAGAATGTATAGTCCAGAGGACAGAGTTTGAGGTGATCAGCAGCTACTTTAGCTAGTTTTCTGTATGTGGACATGTTTGCTTGTTAGACTTATGACGATGAACCTTGCTGCAATAACCAGAAGCAATTGTTCTCAAATGTTTTATAACGCCGAACAAATCGAATAAAATATGTAATGTAAATTAGGAGTTACCTATATATTGTAAATTTCACAAATCTCTGCTCGCTTAATTTATAGGGTTGCATCTATCTAACAGACCATTCAGATTTTCAGCATCCTTCATGAATCATCATCTCCTCACAAAATGTATTTTTAGATGTTTGTTTACTTTTTCTTAATTATTTGTGTCAATTTCGTAGCAGTATCATTTAAAAATTTTTTTTTTTAAATATTCTCCCACCATGGAACTTATCGCTAAAACCGATTCACTTAGATTTTCTATTAAGTAATAATTAGAAAAATAATAACAAATAAAAAATTTAAAGTAATTAACAAAAATTCTTTGGTAGTTCCTAAATGAACAAAATTAAATTCCAAAATTTTCGTGTTGGGGCCCACAGTATTTTATTTTTGAGTAGAAAAACATTATATCCATTTTGTTTAAGGGGAGGGAGCTGTTACTGCGCTCCATAAGGTTTAGGGGAAAGTTGGGCAAAGTAAGCCCCCTAAGGACTGTACCGAGATTCTGTAAAATGGGTAATAGTTATAAAATCCTTTTCTCGCAAAATCGATAGCTTAAGATGTTAGCTTAGTCACATATTCGTGAAGTTAAATTATTGCTGCTGATAAAAAAGACATCTACTAATTTATATACATACTTCAAAGTTCCCACTTTGCAGTGGCGGATCCAGACTTTACTGTTGGGGTGGGGGGGGGGGGTCGGACATTTTTTTGATTTGGCTATTTTGTTTGATCAAGTTCTGTGTGAATTTTGCACCTAGCAAAAACGGGATCATATTGTTTTCATCCTATTATGGGTCATTCCATCAAGAATCGCCAAAGTTGTGACCTTACCATCTCCGATTCTTTTGAAAATGTTTGTACTTGAAGAACTAGTGAAAAAAATAATTGAAATTCAAGTTTTTGTTTCTATCTCATTTTTTAACTAACAAAAACAACAACAATCTTTAAAATAAGCCCTACTTTATTATTCAAGGATAAAAATTACCAGAGATATGAATTTTCGAAGAGAACTCGGACATCTTTTTTAGGAATTTTTAGGAAATCTTTAACATACTATAACTAACAAAAAAAATGAGATAGAAACAAAAACTTGAAATAATATTTTTTTTTTCACTAATTCTCCGAGTACACTAATTTTCAAAAGAATCTGCGATGGTATGGTCACACTTTTGGCGATTCTTGATTAAATGACCCATAATAAGATGAAAACAATATGATCCCGTTTTTGCTAATGTTCTTCGATTTTTTTGACCCCGATCCCATTGAGATCCCAAGTTAAGTTTTTGGTATGTTTTGAAAAACAGTATAACCTACAAAATATAAAAAAATGAAAAAAAACCGTTTTGAGATATTCAAGGATAAAGGACAAAATCATTATCCTTGAAAAAAATGTCAAGGATGATTTTTATTGCGACAACCTTCACCTTTAAAATAAGCCATATTTTATTATTCCAGGATAAAAAGTACCAGAGATATGAATTTTCAAAGAGGACTCGGACAGCATTTTTGTGAAAACTTTAACATACTATAACTAACAAAAAAAATTAAATAGAAACAAAAAATTGAATTTCAATTATTTTTTTCACTAGTATAAATTTTCAAAAAAATCGGAGATGGTAAAGAGTAAGGTCACAAATTTCGTCATTCTTGGCGGTTCTTGATGGAATGACCCTATTACCTACGCAATATGTTGTCTTGTAGTCTTTTCATCATAGTGCGTTTACACTCACCCTTGAGGCGAGCCTCAACTTCCATCAGGCCATTGCAAACCGGTTTTCGTCGGCTGTGCTCTTTGCTGTGTTGAAAGCAATTTACACTCAACATGGCTTTGCGGCGCAACTTGCCTATAAGTGCGAAACGACAGAAATACGATGAGCTGCGAATTGTGGGGTACCACAGTTCATTGCATGTGTGTACACATATGGAAACATGCGTCGGAGAAAAAGTTGAAGAATGTTAGACTCTTGCGAATGCACGATCCATCTGATTGGTTGATTTTATGGTGGGGATAGAGGCGCGACTCAAACGTTCAGTGTATGGTAAATCCACCATCATGGTTCTGTTCTGTGCATTGCACCGTAGAACTACAGTAAATGCTAATTACAGTCCACATTGCAGTGGAGTAAAAAAAATCGGAGAACGGTTGAAGTATGTATGTTTAGAAAATTCGGAATTGGTCTTAAGGGGGGGGGGGGGTGGCGGCCGCCCCCCCTGTATCCGACAATGCCACTTTGCCCCACTACAGGGGGGTGAGTCCTTCCACGGAGTATAGTAATTTCACCTAAAACTGGAGCGAAAAAATATGGCAATGGATCAATTAAGACAAACAATATGATTTTAATAAATTCAAATGAAATTAAGTGTGTTGAGAGAGTACTCTACTTTGAAGAGTAGCCCTGGGAACACCAAAATATTTAATGGCTTTCTTTAGGTCCATTTTTTCAGCAACAGAATCTATTGCATTTTTCATCGCAACTTCAGTCAACCATTGTTGCATTGATTTTTTGTTGTATGTTCTAGCCATTCTAATATTATTATTTTTAATTGTCAAATAAAATTATATTGGTAAGGGGTAAAATGTGCCCGGGGCTCACTTTGCCCCAAATGAACGCTTAACAGCAAGCATCTGCTAAAATTTATATGTTTTTTTAAATAATCATCAAAGCTTACCTTTCCAGTTTCACAATCCGTACGCCGATCTCAAGGATACTGTTCCAAACAATTTTCACTCGCTAACAATTATTTTTAATGCAATTATTAAACACTGATATTTACATCAGACGGTACCAAAATCGAAATATGAGAAAAATTCAAGGAACTGTAATTAAAGTAGATTTTGTTTATAGTGCATTGTGGTCAATTTATGAAGCTTTAGCGTATAATTTATTTTGATAAGAGATGGCGCTATTGCAAACTAGAAATTTTAAAGGGGCTCACTTTACCTTGTGTAAATCTTCTAATCTTCAGGTACACATAACTTCCGCCCCATTTAACTTTTTGGTTAGATTTTTTTAACTTGTTTTTCACATTATAAACTTAAATTTGATTGATCGTTTTTCTATTATGTCATCTTTGCATTTCTTAAAACCGTGTTGTTTTGTCGGGATTAAAAGTGCATAGCTAAAAAAAATATCATAACTTCAACCAACTTCTCCATCGATCAGATTTTGGTGCATACTTTCATCTTCAAATGAAAAAATTATCGCGATTGGTCTCTCCATTCAGAAGTTATGTGTTCCTAAACATAAAAAAAAAATCTGCCAACAGTCTGGGCTCAACTTTATTATTTTTTCGGTAGAAGTTCGGAACGAGTTTAATTCTGAGATGCGGTGTAGGTTACTATGTGACTGAAAACAAAAAAAAAATTCGGAAAGCGGTTAAAATGGGGTCGCGCTAGAATACTTACGCCGCTGCCTCATATAACATATTAATTACATAATTGGTTCATACACCGGGACGAGATCTAGTCCTAGTATAATATCAGTTGTTACGCCATTAGAAGGTTTTTCGTGACTTGGTTTCGGGCCATTACATGAAATCGGAAATGCGTTTGAAGACGATTATATAAAAAGTCTGTGGGAGTGCAAACCAATCTAATATCTCATCAATCCTGAGAAATATGTCGAAAGCCTTACGTCCTATTGGAGTTGAATAACAAACATCCCGAAATCAACTTTTTGACGATTATGTAGGAAGCCTTTGAAAGTAAAAATGAATTCGATATCTCATTAGAACTGGAAAAATGTAAGAATTTGTGAAAACATATACAACCCCCTTGCACCCACTTTGAGGTTGAATATCCAAAAATCCTGAAATGAGTTTTTAGATATATATAAAAAAAGCCCGAGGAAGTGAAAACCAATCCGATGTCTTATCACTCCTAAGAGATATGACGGAATTCGTGAAAAAGAGTTCAACCCGTTTTTACCCTCTTAGGGGTTGAAAACGGAAAAACCTTGAAAACAAGTTTTAGGTGATTATTAAATAAGCCCGTGGAAGTAAAAAGTTATGCGATATCTAATCAGACCTGAGGGATACGGCTGAATTCGTGAAAATGTATAATCCCCTTTACACCACCTTGGGGGTCTAATTTTAAAAAATCCTGAAAATACTTTCTAGGTATTTCTATGAGGAACCCGTAGAAAAAAAATTAGTTCAATATTTGGAAAGACCTAATAGATATGACAAAAATCGTGAAAATATATGCATTCCATTTTCACTGATAATTTTTTATGCCCCACTTCCGAACGCCAATAGATATTTGAATTTTTTTTTAATCAAAATTACTTTTCTAGTTCAGTTACATATACATACCGAATTTCAACTTTCTAGCATAAGCCGTTCTATAGTTAGGAAAAACACCCCCCACCCCCGTACCATACTACCCCTATAAAAAATTATATTTTTCCAACATGCTACTAATATAGTTCTATCTAAATACCAAGTTTCAGCTGTATATTGTTATAGGTTCTCGAGATATAAAAATCGGAACTTTTTCCTTTTCACCCTCCCCCAGCCTCACCCTCTCCACCCTCACCTTCAAAATTTTTTTTTCTGCCGGGGGTCTATTAGGCCTACTTCTGGTAAAAATTTTAAGCATCTATCTTACATTGTGCTTGAGATATAAGACGTGATTTTTTTAAAAATTGCTTACCCCCTCCACTTCCATGCTCCACCGCCCCCTTAAAAAATTTTACTTTCAGCAAACTTTATTTGTCAAGATTTATACAGAAACCAAATTTTATTTCTCTAGTGCAATTGGTTCGTGAGATATCGTAATCTAAAGTTTTTCAACCCCTACCCCCGTACGTCACTGCCCCCTCTCAAAAATTTGTTTCGAATCTATTCTCCTAGTATACCCACAGATGTTCATTAAGTTTTAATTTCGAGACATTAACCGATTAGGAGATCTGGATTTTAGAATGTCTCAATCTCGGCTTTCGAGCGTTTCGGACGCATTATTATTCCCCCCACTCCCACACCCCTTTACCCATATTATCATTTTTTTTTGCAAATGGGTCCACTATCAATGTTCTATATAAATTCCAAGTTTCAGCCTCCTAGCCTATGCGGTTGCTGAGATCTAAAAACCAAAATTTTTCGTCTAAAACGCTTCCCCCACCTCCCCCCTCATACTCCGACCACCCAAAAAGTGGTCACTTCAAGGAACCTACCCAGTCTATTAATAAAAAAAATTTCAATTTAATAGCTCATAGGGTTTAGGAGTTATAAGCCTTCAAACGTTTTGCGTACGGCGGACGGCGGACGGCGCACAGACGGACTGAAAATTTTTTTTGTTTTTTTGGTGCTTATTAGTCATAAAACGCATAAAAAAAAAAATTCAGGGTAGCAAATTTTTTTTTTTTAAAATTCGATAACAATACTTTATTATTAAAATAATAAAGTAATATGAATTTTCAGGAAAGATGCAGAAAAAGTTTTTTTAAACCACTTAGGTTTAGCCAAATTTTTTATATCTTAAAATGTTAATGAATTGTAAGCATAAGCGTAATAAAAAAAATCGATTTCATTTTTTTTTGTAACTGCTCCATCCCCTTTAATTTATCATAATAGGTTTATGCTGGGACATAGCAGCGCCTAACTTGATGCGATATGACTTTAACCGCAGGTATAGCCATTCATGAGCGCGTTAAATTCAAAACGGCGTTATTAATGCCGTTAGACTTTAGATGATAATATTGGTATACACTTAAAATTCCTTTACTGGAAACCGTGGTGTTGATTTAAAGTACGAATACATCTTGGATCATTCTGTAACTCTGAAGTGCCCTAACAGCTTTTTAGTATTGAGCCCAACAGCGAATTCTGGTCTTAGCAATATATTCCTTAGTAACTATTTTTGCTGCATCAAATCCAGAACTTCTATCTGGTTTTTTCATCTTGTCGTGCCATAAGCCAAGGAAGCGTTCTTACCATCGTGCGGCGGACTCGCAGACTCCTCTAACACCCAAACAGACCCAAAAAGTTCTTGATTGTAGCTTAATTATGATAAATTGTATTCTCAAGTTACACTTAATTGATATTTGAAATAGGCTTGTGTAGTTAGCGAACGAACTAGTTCAGAAGAGCGTTCCCATAACTAAAATGAACGAACTAGTTCGCAGTCAATTCTGGTCCTAGTTCGTTTCATTGCCGTTCGGAACTCTGTGAGACAATATACTTGTACAGCATCTTGTTTTTTTTTGCTCATCATCTTCTACTAGATCTACTGTCCTTTTTTTTGCCATCATCTTCTACTAGATCTACTGTCCTTTTTTTGCTCATCATCTTCTACTAGATCTACTGTCCTTTTTTTTGCTCATCATCTTCTACTAGATCTACTAATGAACTATGAACTGAAAGAAAGAACTAGTTCGCGAGGGATCGGGAATCGGAAATGATCGCTCACTATGGTGAACTAAAATGCGCAAGCCTAATTTGAAAGAGACATTTATGTTTTGCTTCTTTCACTAAATCACCTCTGCGGTCCTACTACACAGACATTTTACAAGATATCGTCATCGAAAGAATGTACCGCACTCGCATGTTCTGTAAACTCACACTATCGTCTGCCATCCTTATTCGTTAACTGTTACAACAAAAGAAAAAACAAGTTTTTGTTGATAAATTTCGGGTAAGATATTGATAAAACAGTTGCCGAGTTTTTAGGGACATTTTATCCCAGGTTGTACTTTATTTAACCTGTGGTCTAATGTAGGCATTGTTAAATATATTTAAAACATTTCAAGAAAGGTTTTGTATTCATGAAATTAAACCCAATTTGATCTCGAATTACATTGTTCTTTTATCTTCCGAATTAACTTTAAAATAAAAACCGAATATAATATTTTTACACTTGTGTAAAACTCATAAACTGCAATGCTGAAACATTTTTAAGAACTACCCGTGTAAATGTTTCTGCTCGACGCGGTAAAATTATTTTTTAAAAAACTTTCTACGCCATTATCACTAATTAGAAATGTCGACTCATAAATGCTTAGCTCACCCGCAATAAAACCGTAAGGTAGTGAAAAGCAATTCAAATTAAATACGAGTATAGCATTAAAATCAACAAGAAAAGAATTATGCGTACTCAAAGACAATCTGACATCACTTGCCGTATTATGTCTTCAAATAAGGGTCGCAAAAAGAAATCTGTGAACAGTTACGCTCTTAAAAACTTTAGAGCGACATCGGCACTAAAAAAGGACAACACACATACTGGTATACAGGAACAACCTGTGTGGAGTTCGTGATGTTGCAAAGTGGATATACCGAGTCGACAAGCGCAATTTATCTGGTCACATATCTTTTCATTTACATTTATTGCGTCCTCGGGATTGTACGATACGGGATTCGAAACATAGAGATGGGGTATATGTTCCGGGGCAGCTACCCTCAAAAGATGCTACTGTGAGAATAGTGAATAAAAAACACGAGGCTATGAAAAAAATGGGAGACAAATGACTGAATCAACTGGAAAAGAAGAGAACCAATTGGGCCCCATACAATACACAACAAACAAACATAAAATTTGCTTACCAAAGCCGAGCGAGTTACATTGGTTACTGGCGACAACAATTTTGCAACCAGCCACAGGACACCAGAGTCGTATCGCAGATGAAAAGGAGACACGCTGAGATTAAAATCTGATTTTATTACGAACAGAAAAAAGGGATATGCCAACTTTACACTGACGTGAACAAGGACGAAAAACTGCTTATTCGGCAAGATGAGCTTAAAAGTGATGTACAAACTATTTTTTGATGGGTAAGTTTGTAGCCTTTCTTTTTATTCGATTGAGGGGGGAAGGTATAACTTTCGTATGTGATAAGAAAATTTTGAATATTTTTGTAATTTAGATGAAATCTATGAAATATAGTGAACTAGTACTAGCAGTGTAAATGTCTGCCTGACAGATCTATATCGCTTGCGTCCAGGTATTATAGCCCATACCCGAACGTATCAAAACACCATATTTCAAATCATACAGCACGCGCGCCAAAAAGTCTAGATTTTTCCATTTAAAATCAAGATATCATATCTTCGAAAAAATACTCTTAAGAAGGCAGAAAAAATCAGTTTTCTTAAGTGGGCAACTTACTCCGTCCCGAACGGCGAAAGAATGAAACCGCCAAGACTGTGGAGCTGAATAAAAAAATTTAAAGAACGACAAGGAATTTTTATCAGACCATTTGTTCTCATGTTATACATTAAGGAGACATTTCGCTAAGGACCTCAGAAAATCCGGAAAGTTTTTTTCCCCATTACGCCAAAGGAGTCCACATACAGGCCTTATATACGAGAACATGTACAAGAGGTATACTCGAATCAGTTATCCGGATGGTTAGTTCTGTTCCGTGTAATTGAAGATTCGAAACTTGAAATAACAAAAACCGACAAGGACTTTCCTTTTTCTATTCCTGAATGGGTTGACTTTGTAAATTGATATCTTTGATTTGGTCCTCCTTTGTCTTAAGGCGAAACATTTCGACCCTGTCAGCTATAAATTTTGTTATCATTGCCCATTATTTTCCCCTTGATAAAACGGAAGAATTCGGCCAGAGCACTATTTGGCGATCCGTCTTTCGAAAACTCGAAGCTTAACAGCCTACTGCAATAGCAAAAATATTTTTATGTAAAGAAGGACGGAAACGCGTCTTATTATTGTACTGAAGTCAAAATTATAGAGTACTGTGTTCCAGACTGGCGGTGTTCCCCGTACTCGAAAGCAAGGCACATACCCAAACTATTATGTAGCCATTAAAAGGAATTTCGCGAAACTCAAAATAGGCATATGCTTTCAAACACTTTCATGGAACTTTATGTTCGTAAGTGTCCACTTCTCCGCACCATCCCTTGCCTACCAACCACAACCCGTTCAGAAATCCCATCTAAAGTGCCCACTCACATGTATCGCATTTTCGGTCTACTATAAAAACTGACCAACCATATGCACATTTTGTGCGGTGGGAGAGAAGCACATTACCGGTGTTTTTGTGCATCAATTCGGATTCAAAATGCAACAATACAAACCTAAAGTCCACAAAGTGTTAAAGCTTTTAACTGAAATTGCATTCACTTGCTCTTGCAGAACCTTCAAAACGGCCAGCGATTTTGGCGTTGATGGCTTCAAAGCTAGTTGAAATGTAATAGCCAAAACGGTAGTAATGATGATGATGATGATGATGCATCCATCAGATGTTGAAATACCCCGGAACCGAAAAAATGAGTAAAAGGCTCTTTTTACCGACGTTCAACCAATTTTTGTTGACTTTGTGCATCACGTGTATGTGCACTTTCCGCGAGCTGGATTTACGGTAAAAACGTGCAAAAATTTCAATTTACATACTGAATTTCTCTGTATATCCCAGGGGTAGTATTGGAACGTTAAAAAAATTATATACCATTGGAAATTAATCAAACACTAAAAATAACTCTAGTAGGAAAAAAAAGAACACATTTTCGACTTTTTAAAAGGTTTGTAAAGAGCCCTTTAGAATTGGAACAATTTGAAATTGCAGCGTAAAGTAGGAAGCGTCGAGAATCAAGTAGTTGAGCTAGTTTTCCCTTTAGTTAAATATTGTATTATGATTACAAAGTATTATGGAGTAAGAACCCTGTTTTTTTATCATCATCGTCAAGAATCATCTGTATGTTGGTACCAAATTCAAATTTTATATCATTTAATATATTGACCCTAAGCGACGCACCCAACACGTATACTACAAAGAAATCTGTGCAACCTTATTACATTTTTGAGACAAGGTCAGTGAAGCGGTCAGAGAAGTGTCCAGACAAGCATCATTAATAAATTAACCAGGAGATTATTTTAAAAGTTAATTTTGCTATTAGAACAGCTCCTTGTAAGATACAACTTTCAGCATTTGTTTTTCACATAAAAATGAAATTAAAAATAAAGAGCACATGTAAGTAAAGACCAATCCGCCATTTGATTAAATTTATGAGCCATGACGGTATTCATGAAAATGTATAGATTATATAAAACTATCTAAAAAGCCCGTGGAAGAAAAATCAATTAATATGTAGAATTTCATCATATCTAAGAAATGGTTAAATTTGTGAAACGTATACCATGTCTTTACACTCTTGCAGTCATTTCCCCCGGCAGCGGATAATCCATGAAATAAATTTAAAATAAAATTCTATTAACTCAAACTAAACTCTCCAGGTTTGCTTTACATTGTTTCTTAGTAATAACTTAATTAAAGTAAACTGGGATGATTCCATTTATTTTATGTAACGTTATATTTGTAAGTTCCAGTTTATTTGTACTGTAATAACAATGAATTTATAAATGACGGTTTCTTTGGTAATATAAATCAACAAGAATATAATGTAATATAAATTGATCATTCAACTTCATAAGATGTAATGCAAATAAAACGTAAATTTGTAATACTTTAAATTTGCATTTATTAATTCTGTGGTAAAAAGCGATAACAGCTTAAGTCGAGAAAATAATTAGGCGGTTACGTGTATCAAAATTGATAAATAAAGTAATAAAAAAATATATTAGGAGATCTTATTTTATTGAATTTAATAATACAACACAATAATAATATATTATATGAGATAAAAATCTGTCAAACAATGGCAATTCTTTTAAAAAAATGCAATTGAAAACTTGAAAAATTATTTTTTCTTATCTCGACATAAGCTGTTATCGCTTTTTACCACAGAATTCTTTACTCTTCCGTATAAATGTAATATGTAATTTTAGCATAATAAGTTTCATAAGTACTCGACCATTGTATAATAACTGGTAGCCTTACGATTAGAAAGTAACTAAAGTAGATACTTGTTATACTTGTGTTACTTTATTATTTTCTAATATTACTAATTGTTTTCTAATAATACAGTATTGTGATCGATTCTTTTAAAAAAAAATTTGCTACCCTGAATATTTTTTTTTCACGTTTCATGACTAGTAGACACCAAAAAAACAAAAAAAAAATTTCAGTCCGTCTGTCCGCCGTACGCAAAATCGTTTGAAGGTTCGTAGATCTCAAACCATTTGAGGTATTAAATTGAAATTTCTTTTATGAATAGATTGGGTAGGCCCCTTGTAGTGACCAAATTCTGAGGGGTGGGGGTGTGAGGAGAGAGGAGGGGGATGCGTTTTAGACGGAAAATTTTGGTTTCTAGATCTCAGCAATCGCTTACGCTAGGAGGCTGAAACTTGGAATTTATATAGAGCTTTGAAATTGTCAATAAGGGTGAAGGGGTGTGAGAGAGGGGGAAAATAATGCGTCCGAGCAAAAAAGCTGAGATCGAGACATTCTAAAATCCATATCTCCGAAACGGTTAACATCACAAAATTGAAACTTAATGAATATTTGTAGGTATACTTGGAGAATAGATCGGAAACAAATTTTTGAGTAGGAGCAGTAGCGTACGAGGGTGGGGGTGAAAAACTTTAGATTACGATATCTCACGAACCAATTGCACCAGACAAATAAAATTCGGTTTGTGTATAACGGTTAACAAATTAAGTTTTCTGAAAGCAAAATTTTTTAAGGGGGCGGTGGAGCATGAAAGTGGAGGGGATACGAATTTTTCTAAAAAATCACGTCTCATATCTCAAGAACAGTGTAAGATAGATGCTTCAGTAGGCCTCATAGACCCCTAGCAGAAAATAAAAATTTTAGGGATGAGGGTGGGGGAGGGTGACAAGGAAAAAGTGCCGATTTTTATATCTCAAGAACCTATAATGATATAAAGCTGAAACTATTTAGATAGAGCTATATTAGTAGCATATTGGAAAAATATAATTTTTTATAGGGGTAGTATGGCTTATGCTACAAAGTTGAAACTCGGTATGTACGAGTATATGTAAATCAACTAGAAAAGTAATTTAGATAAAAAACAATTTCAAATATCCATTGGCGTTCGGAAGGGGGCAAAAAAAATCTCAGTGAAAATGGAATGTATATATTTTCACGGTTTTCGTCATATCTATTAGGTCTTCCCAAATATTTGAAATCATTTTCAATGAGATATTAGATTGCTTTTCACTTCCACAGACTTTTTATATAATCGCATATAAACCCATTTCTTAGTTTTTGGATATTCAACCCCCAAAGGGTTTGCATATGTTTTCACAATTTTTTCCATCCCTTAGTTCTGATGAGATATAAAATTGGTTATTACGGCATTTGATGTAATAACCTAAAAACGATTTTTCAAATTTTAAAAACCAAGGGGGTGTGAAGAGTTTGCTTACGTTTTCATAAATTTTTCAAAATTTCTCGTGTCTCATGAGATATAAAGTTGCTTCTTATGAAATCTTTTAAGAACCTGTTTCACAGTTTTTCGAAATTCAAACCCCAAGTGGAATTAATGGCTTTATATACGTTTTAACAATTTTTACTTCTATGGTCTTTTAGTGTACATCGAAATTAGAATAGTCTACACGGGCTTTTCCAATATTTAATCGGATAAAAATCTCTATTTTAAATATGTTTTTTTTAAGAACAAAACTAACTTTCCAAGAAACCTCATAATTTCGAAACAACTGATGATATACTCCGACTTTGACTGCTCCCGAACTTTGACCCGAAAATAATAAAGTTTCGCCCAGACCATTGGCAGATTTTTATATTAACTTATAATTCTGATTGTTATTGCTTGTAATATTGCGTGTGGTATCCTTATGTTTGGAGCCATACTTCTGAGTCCGTTTGGACAGTTTTGTAGCCACGAAGGGTTGATTAGTTGTATATGTGGAGGCCTTTAATTTGAACGTTCCTAAACCTGTGATTATAATAATGTTAAGATGAACGTCACTATACTACGTTTTCGGTTTCATTTAGTCCTATTTTTTATAATATAAAAAGGCGACTTCAACCTTTTTTCTCTTTTTAATGAATCTTATAAAGAATTTAATTCTATTATTGTTGTAGCATTCACTTTATAAGCCTCCAACTAAATTGTTCCAGTTTTGTGATATCTTGAATTGTGATTTTCTTTTTAGTTTTTTTAACTTTTAGAGAATAATAGTCTGAATCTCTTAATTAAGAAGTAAGGGACTGTTAAGCGCCAAATATCCACCCACTTTCTCACAAACGCGAACTCCAGATGGAGAGGACTGACCAACTGCGTCATATCTAGGAAGATATGGCCATCCTACTCCCGGAGCAGAACAGACGAACTCCTGAGCAGAAGCCGCGTGGACGTCTCCAGAGTCACGTCAGTCAGCACGGGTCACTGGCCGATCGGCGACCACGCGGCCAGACTGGGTATTCCGTTTAACGTCAATTGCCGCAGTTGTGGGGATGCAAGTAAGAGGGAAACTGTCATTCACCTTCTTTGCGAGTGTCCCGCCCTAGCTAGAGCCAGACTTCGCGCATTAGGCAAACCCTTCTTCAATAACCTCGATGAGATCTCGAAAAACAGGATAGGAGAGCTGATTACCTTCTTGAACAGCTCCGGATGGATATGATAATCCATTCAAGCCCTAGGTCTCTGTAAAACTACACATATACTTCATCAGCCCTCAACGACCAGGTTAAACGAGTTGTGGTATCAAAACGGCGCTTCCTGTGCTAATTGGACCCTGTTTTCGGCAGACGGGCCACCACGTAAACCAACCAACCAACCAAGGCATACGCATGTTGCCAACATAGCAGCCTTGTAATATTCTTTGAATTCTTTGTTTAACGTATATCTATAATACTGTTTTTTCTAAGAGTTAATGACTACTTGAAGGACACCCATTGTGTCGTTGTGATTAAGGCCCGTTCCTACGATGTTCAGTTATATTCTAACTGGAACAAGAGATTTTCATACAAAACTTCCAGTTCAAGTTCGAGTTAGAGTTTAACTGAGGATCGTATAATGGCCCTAAGTCTATGGAATTGTAATTTTTTTTATTTTTGGCAATAAACTTAAACTTAAACTTCTTTACACTCCTAAAGGTGCCATGGGAAAGAGAGAAAAACAGCGCTAATATAAATTGTGGTATAAAGCTGGTTTGTAATGATTTTCCCTTCGTTCTGGATGCCCCGATGGAATTGAAACAAAGTTTTCAGGGTTGCAATTTTTTTTAAATCCATGACAATACTTCATTCTTAAAATAATAATTTAAAATAAATAAAATATATGCTTTACTTCTAAGGTACGATTATGTGGCTATACATATAGTGTCATAAATTTCAATATTCGGGGATACATAATGTCAAGAACTCGCTTCTTTAAGGAAACCTTTCCAAAGATTGTGTTAAATCAGATAAATTGAAATTAAAGGATACATTGAAAAAAATTATTTGCTTAATAGAGAAGACCAAAGCTTGAATGTATGACCATTCCATTATTTTTAGCGATTAATGTACCTCAAATAAATTTCATACCCTATTTAATTTAAATTTCCTTTCAATATTTGCACCTAAATTTCATGCATCATTTCCACCCAAAACCGCACTGTGTGTAAACAACAATGTCTTTGCGTTTTCCACCGAAAAAACTTCCTCGAAAGGAAACCGTAATTCCTTAAGTACACTGCAGATGAAAAACCATTTTCTTTTCTTACTTGTTTACCTATTCACCTTGCCAACTCAACTCTTGACCGGAACACCATATGTGTGTTGGCCGATGTCCAGAACCTTGGATTTTTTACCCATTGGCACGGCAGCACAAGTTGAAACTCATCACAGCAACAAGGATCACTTGGTTCCGCAGGAAAACACTGTAAGAAGCGTCTCGTTGATAAATGTCCTTACTTATATGGATAGCACTAAGATGTCCTGCCCTCAAAATGAACGAATTGTTTCTATGGAGGGAAAAAATTGCAGAAAACATTACATCTAAGGAATAGGAAAAGAAATCCGGAAGGCGCAGTTTATCTTCCGTGTCACCAATCATTCTACCTAGATAACGTACTTCCGCTTTTGTCGTCCTTGCCTGTAAACGAACTGTGAACCTTTTCGACTAAATGTTGCTTCGTGAATGTCGTCTGGTTTGAAATATTTTCTGCTCAGTTGAGAATGAAATTGTTTGGCGAAAAGTTGTGTCATTTTATTAAATGAACTTAGAATGTTATGGTAAAGGTTTGCTTTGGCAAAATTTTGTCGGAACCAATTATTAAATCGATTACAAAAAGTGACCTTGGTACGTACGCGAGTGAAATTTTTAAAAAGATTCCTTGGTATAGAAAGCCGGGCTTTTCCGATAACATCTGGAAGGAACTAAAAAGTATTCCCTTGGTGGAAAGGATGAAAACTAATGCGTTTTTAAATGGGTGAGTCGCCGGCCACTCTCTATTCTGGTAGTAGTGACACATATAAAAACTTAAGATGCAACAACCCTGTAGGAAAAGTCGTAAGGCCTGATTTAAGTAATACCAAAATCAGACCTGATTTCGGCCTATCGATAGGCCCAAAACGCAAGGTACGTTCGCTGGACATGTATGATATGAATCATACCACTTTGGATGAAAAATTAAACGGTATGATTTCAATCACTCCAAAATCAGATCTGATTTTAACCTATCGATAAGTCCGAAATGCATGGTCTGATTATTCACCATATGCGTATCATATGAATCACATCATGATCTAGGGAAAGTCTTAAGGCCTGATTTTAGTCACACTAATCAGACCTGAGTTTGGCCTATTCGTTAGGTCCGAAATGAAAGCTATGACATTTAATGTACGCGTATGATATAATTCATACCTTTCTGATGGAAAAGTTGAAAGGTCTGATTTTAATACACCAAAATCAGACCTAATTTTGGCCTATAGATGAGACCGAAACGTCCAATAGAATGTTGATCATCACAAAAGATTTACGGCATCTTTCAGTTGTGATAACCGAATGTGTGTTCCGCCAACCGAATGTATCTTGCGGTAACTTATAGTTAATCCACAGTAAGTTAAGTTGCACATAAGGAAATGAAAACGAAAGGTCTTCTGTGGCGCAGTAGTTACGCGCGCTAATCCAAAAACATTCAACACCGGGTTCGATTCCTACATATAGCCATAGGTTTTATTAAGTCAGTAAGTGAGAAATAATATTTGAAGTAGGAAAAATAATATCTTAGAAGAGTCCTCTACCTCCCTCCTAGGTAATAAAAAAAAATTCAGTGTAGGATTAAACACAAAACTCAATTTTTTTTAGATATTACTAATATGGTAAGAGTCAAACCAAAATGTCAGGTCTGATATTTCATACTGGTTGGGTGTGCATATCGTGAATAAAATCATGGAACGGTCAGGCACAAATCAGCTGTGATTTATATAGTAATCGTAAGATATGACACAGGTATTACTACCAATACCTGATTGTGATTTTATGTGTCAGATCTGAAATTTGACTGTATCGATAAGGTGTGATTCATGAAGGACTCGCAAGCTATGACGTAGGTATGATTAGTATGGTAAGAGTCAGACCAAAATGTCAGGTCTGATAGTTCATACTGGTTGGGTGTGCATATCGTGAATAAAATCATGGAACGGTCAGGTATAAATCATAGCTATGATGGCATTGCAAAACAATAGCTGATTCAGATCTGAATCATGCCTATTTTTCCTGCAGGGAACGCGAGTATAGACGGTTCAAAAAATGGTTTAAAACTACATAACAAAGACTATTGTCAAAATACAGTGACCGATGAAATTCCAATCAACTACAGTATGACAATATGTCACAGGAGCACAGCCCTTCATAGGTCTATGAAATTGAAACAAGACGTACTGATTCTAAATTCCGTGTAAGACATGATTTTAATGGACTGGCTAGTATATTCATTCAAAAGTATTTTTCGAACACAATCAGATTCTCCAATATGTCGTAGGTATATTTCCTTAAATTGAAATATTTCTTTAAAATTTTCTTTTCCAGGACCTAGTATATCCTCCACTCAAATCCAGGAAAGTCGAAAACGGGCTGGAGACAACTGTTACCCAAAAACATCGAAGCGATCGCGTTGTGAAATAATCGCTCCGGGACTTCCCCGTCAGAGATTAGATGGCCTAGAAATTATTGTTCAATGCGAATGTGAAGAAGACGATACGGTAACAAGTTCTGAGGAGACTTCAGGAGACTGCTACAATGCATGCCCTCCACCATGCCTTGATCCAAGCCATTCATTTTCCGATTCCGGTTGTCAAACTTCCGAAATGGATGTTGAACTGGAACCAACCCCCGATATAATTTGTACAACACCCGAAGATCTTCGATGTATGCCCACGCGTTCTACTTCTCATCAAGCTTGGATTAAATTTTCCGAAAGAGCCGGGAATTTCGGAAATGCTGAGGAGCAATGTGCTGCTCTTACAGCCTCCGAAGAGATCTGGCACAATATGACGTCACACCAAAAAATGCGATATTATTGGGACGCAATCGATCACGGCACGATCGAATTCGATCCGTTCGATAATTTTTTCAATTTTTACAAGTCGCGTCGGAAAATTCGAAGTCTTCGGGCTAGAGCACGAATTTCAAAACTCTGGAACCGACTCTCCTTCGATCAGAAATTACCGTTTATTGTCGAAAGTTTGATTTCCAAGATGATAATGGTGGAGTGTCCGATGGAGCAGTGTTGCATTAAGAAATACCTCGACCGATATCGACAACGATCTAGGAAATCATGTTAGCGCAGTGAAGGGTTACTTTTAAGTTATTAATTATCCGAGTGGTTGCAATATATGGAAATTATGTCCAAATAAAAGTACCAAGTAATAAAAAGAAAGTAGTTTCACCAATAGAACAATAGGAATAAAAGATATTACTGCGTTCACCATAGTTCTTTGTAAAAGGTAGAAAAATATTGACTAATTAAAGTATGCTTCCACTTTCCAATCCTGATGGCATTGGGACACAACTCGGGCCAGTTTCTTCTTTCTGTTTTATAAATTTTATTAATTAGTTATTTTAATTTTTAACTTTATTTTTCTCTATTAGTTTAAAATTTTTTAATAAATTGCTAGTAGACCGGTATACGTACGCAAACGCGATTGAAGGCCAGTAGCTCCCGAAGCCGTTGTGATATAAAGTTAAAATTTTTTGGTGAGTAGATTGGCCCAGGAGGAGGTGATGGAGTGTGGCGTCTTAAACGAGAAATTTTGGTTTCGAGATCCCATGAACAGCTTATGCTAGGAGGCTTAAACTTGGAATATATATAGAGCTCTGAAAGTGGAGTCATTTAAAAAATGGCTGATATCGCACGCATTTGAGCAACGAATTTGTCGAAGAATTTTGGGACCAGTAAGATAAGGCGTATCCGGTATAACAATGAGTGGTATAACATCTATGACGACTCTTATAAAATTTCGTAAGGTACAATGGGCAGGCCATGTGGAACTATTGGACGACGGAAGAATTCCCAAACGCACACTGAAAAGTAGAGCTCAGGGCCAACGACCGGTGGGAAAACCGCGGAAAAGATACGAGGACTCAGTTGACGCAGATTGCAGATCGCTTCTTAGATGCACAAATTGGAGAACGCGGGCGCTGAACGGAGATGACTTCACATAATGTATCCTGCAGGCCCTATCCCGATTTGGGCTGTCGTGCCATTGATGATTTATGGTACGGTAAAGGTAATTCGAACAGTTGTTACTCCATATAAATCTTTGGTTCCCCACCGTTTCTTAAGAGAGTTATAAACATCTCGAACTCCTGTGTACGATAAATGGACTCTTATCTAAAACCTCGCATCCCCTTCCAATAAGTGATCATTTATTCCAAAAGAAAAAAAAAATAGATTCAACATGACGATAACGTAAATTAGTCTCCATATGTCAGACTGGATTCATTATTAGTTGCTGCGAAATTTACTACTTAGAGATATCATCATGACATACAACTTATCTACTCATCGAACTCAGCTCAGCAACTTTTGGTAGTATCCGGACTACCGGCTCCTGAATATATTTCCAATGTCACATCTCACATGTGCTATTTTGCCATAGTTCGGAAGAGAAGCAAAGTATTAGTAGCGTCATCTCACTTATATAGGCCCGATGTACTCACATGAGTGCACAAAATTTGCAAAACAAAATATTTCCGTTTCCGTAGCGTACGTTTTGCACTAAGGTTTCGTCGGTCGGTGGATGGATAGATTTTTTTTATAAAATATTGAAGCCTATATCAAGCATAGCATAGGCACGAGCCTCTTTTCACTTCCGTAACTCATTTCCTGGAATCTTTTCAACCACGGTATATACTTGAATTTCGCCAGGACCCAGGACCATAAAGCCGAAGCGTACATTGAATCGATTATGGTGGTACGGCATGTCCTAGCCTGTGTTATCATTAATACATGGGGAGAAAATAAAAGAAATCTGCAGATGCAAAGATGATAATAGAATTGCTTGAGTGTGCGAAGATCCCTACTCCAGATGACTGTTCTGAAATCTGTTTGAATGTTTTCTTTAGAAAATCACAAACAAATAAATTTCCTGATTGGACATATGAGATTGGATGGACTTGGTCCGAAGAAAGAAACTGCCGTAGGGATGGACGTCCTTGCTATCCTGTCTAACCAAATATGGTCGTCATGATAGAAATTTTTCAAGATTGTATTAGGAGAAGCAGAAATCTGACATTACGCTATAATTTTCGAAAAGTAAACGAGAATCTAATACTCGTATGCGAATAGCACAGAAAATGGACCATATCCAGCCCTGGAGTAAAAAAGGTAGAACCAGCAAAAAACTGATGTGTTTTGATTCAATTATTCAGAAATTAAAGTACAGGAATTATCGGATATTGATTTGAATGTAGGCGACTAGTTCTGTTCAATTTCTGTACAACTCTGTATACTGCGTGTGGAATTTCGAACATACCGGAATGATCAACAAATGTGAATTACCGGGGAAGATTCATCAAAGTGACGAACAATTTAAGCGAAATCTTGCAATTTATGTGTACTTTTAGGAAGATCCTAGTAGCCGCGAATACACAGTTTGATAGTCATCAAAAATCGAAGCATCAAATCGAAGGATCTCTAAGCAATTTGAATATCGCTTTAGTGGAAAGACCAATCTGTATGTTGCTTGGTAATATTTGAAACTCATCAGAATGCATTTTTTATAATCAATCATTGCTACTCGTAGGGTTAATTGACCATTTTCGATGTGGATAATTATGTAAGACTTTGCATTATATTATGTTGGCCTGTTTAGTAAAACTGTGATAAAACTAATGGAAATCATCGCAACCTTAGAAAATTATCAGTCAAACAATGTCATCGAAAAAAAAACGAAAAGCGGATCTTTTAGCATCCAAATTTTGTTGAAATTTTTTGAGCTCACATTTTCCGCTGCCCCTCATCACAAAATATAAAATAATTAAGATATAAAATTTTGCTAAATTACTCACTGTGAAAATTGTGTAAATAGATAAAATAAACCGGAAATAACTTAAATAATTAACACGTATATTTTTTTTTAACCGCAAAAATGAGAATGAATTTGAGTAATAGTTCGAAGCCGATCAAAAGACGCAGATCCGTGGCTCATATTATTAGCGGTACCCGCAAGTATATCATCTATGAGGGACATAATAAAATTCAATTCCAAAAACGATCAGCAAGCAACAATCTTTCAATAGTTACAAAATTTTATGAAATTGATGATTTTGATTATTGGAAGCATGGCATGAAAATTGTGACTGGCGTGAAGAAAAAGTTTCGTAGAAACGGAAAAATATATCCGATAAATAGCCTTTGGGGTGTCGGTCAAAATTTGCCAGTTCGCAAGCAACATCGCTCGCTCCGACACCAGCACCAGTACCAGCAGCAACAACAAGGCCGACGATTATTGGAGCAATGCAAGAGTTCGCAGTGTTTTTTGCTTGATTTAGACCGAGTTTCGCAGTGGTCTGTTCCTTTAGCCTCCAGTGGAAGCGAAAATGACCGCTTGGAACGTTTGTTTACAATTAGCCACAGTTCGCCGCTGGTACGCTCCCATTCGCAGCAAAATTTCTGTGATTGTGATGAGACGGAATTTTTCTGTTACGACACGGCTACAATCGAAATGATCCCTAACAGTACTGACAATGATTTGCAAGGAAATTTATCAAATGTTGAGCCGCATTTAAATTACTACGTAGAAAATTTGCAAGGTAACAAAATTAATGACAACGTTAATGATGAAGATGAGTCAATCTCGGCCAATATTCAACACGGTATTAAGGACGAAGACAACTTATTCGATAGCCTCTGCCATTCAGGATGTATCTGTTCCGATAATTCCGATAATCAGGATTTGCTCCGATGCGCCGAGATCCAGAAGTCTGAAATAACGTCCAAAGCATTTTTGGTCTACGTCGATTATTGTGCGTCCAAGTCCAAGATTGAAGTCCTGAATGGCGTTGATATCAGAGCTGAAGCTAGAGATAAGTGGCAAAGCCTTACACAAAAAGAGAAGCTACCATTTCTGCTGCAGGCGTATATCTCCGACTATATGCCGAAGAATTGACGCACTACAACTGAATTTCGTATACGTGGCAGGAATTTGTAGCCTCCTATCGTTGGTAGTGCAGTAGTTACCGACGATACGAGAGCCGTGTAGGTTTTATTTTTGTACAAAAATATGATTTATTAACTATTTTTTCAATTGTGTTATTTGCATTATATTTTAATCAACGAAATTAAAACAAATGTTTTTCAGTTTCAGATGCTTTTTATTTTCGTAGCTTTTCTTTTCTATTTTATCTTTCCACTTGTTCAACCTTTTTTCACTCTGACAACCGGAAGAACAGTGCTGCCAACTGCCTTATTTAATACATTCGTTCATATAATTCACAATATTCGTTCATGCAATTCACAATATAAAGTATTGGTAGTACAAATATTTAATAGTTTACAATATTTTAGTGTTCATTTAGACTTATATCCTTTATTATGAATGTATTTTTATTTTACAAATATATTAGACATTCAGTAGTATATTCTCTTTTCTTTGACAGTCTTATGCGTTTCCCACTGAGCTTCAAACATTTGGCCCAGCAGATAATCTTTATAAAAATTGCCAAGAGCCTGGGCTCAACTTTATATTTTTGTTGTGTAGTCTGGAACGCGTTTTACGCTTAAACGTGGTGCAGGTAACTATATATGGTTTTTAATTACGGGTCGTATACGACCCGTAATCAGACAAATGTTAATAAACTCGAATTAATTTGACGATGTTTTATTACCCTTAACATACAGACGTCAAACAAAAAAGGAATTTCTGGATTATACATATAGAGAATTATCGATTAGACGCGACAAGTCCCTGATCTGCTGAGTATCGTCAGATACTGTTCCGGAATCCCCCTGTTAACATCGCCAGCAAGGACACGCTACGATTGTGGAAATATCGAATACAAATTTATTAAAAATAACTATTAAAATTGAAATAAGTACAAGTCTTGAGTAATTAAACAATAGTAAATATTTAAAATATAATAAATGAAATTTTAAGAATTGGTTGGCTTTAGAGGAGTTTCGTACGGAACATCACCACGAATTGCCGACTGGATTATTCGCTATCCTAGCCGCTGTCATTGAGGACATGTCAGTTGAAAAACCTTCACTGGAGAAGCTAGTTTAAAACTGTGTTGGACTGAAATCCGAAGGAGCTATTTTGTTATCGGATGGCATTTTAACTCATCAGAGGGTGTCATGCCTACTATCCGAAACACGCTTACAGCTGCTGGTATTGGTAGCTTTACTATGAAAAAAATCCATTCTCAAATATTAAGAAAAAAATTGCTGTTGGCAGAATTTGATCTTATGCACTTAGTGTAAGAGTTAGTAAATTTCGCTAAGTACATAATTTGCGGATATGAATTTAGGTTCTATATCGCATATATAAGGAAATTCTCAGTAGAATATTATATTTGGACATAGTATTTTTATTTAAAGCAAATTTTGTTTTTATCACAAATTTTTAGAATGTATATTTTCATTTCCGTTTACTGAGACTGCCCCGAATGTTTAATCAATATTGTCTTAGTTTCTATGATTCATTATCATTCTTAATTTATAGTTCCATGGCTTTAAAGTAATTTTTTTCACTTGTCAGCTACATGTATAATTGGAATTACTGAACTTCCTGTCCAATGGGTCCTTGAAATATATATCATAATAAATATCTTTTTCAAAAATTTTGAAAACTCAAAAGCTTGCGCTTTATTGTATCTAGGTTCATGTTCTACAAATTTACCATATAACTGATTTTTCGTATGCCCTCAGGTACCGCCAAAAGAGCTACGTTGTTTAAGTGCAATCTCTTAAAAAAATAATTTATTAAATGTTATCGTCATTTCTCTAACAATAATAACACAAGTTGGTCATTTCATGAAAAAATTCCATAGAAAGCATTTAACGTAGACAAATAATAAGCGACTTGCTTAATTTTGTCGGTTTTACAACTCAAGGAAATATCACTTGAATTCAAAGGGGTAATGCGAACAAGGAATAACAAAACAGGCATGGGTCATTTGTTTTCATCCGTCTAAGTACATAATTCATGACGCGCAACAATGCCGCTATTTTTGACGAAAATTTACCATTATAAAGGAGCAAAATCCAAGAGTATCAACCCCCGTACAAGATTAACGACACATTCTTCCGGAATGCATAAAAATAACTGGGCGACTTAATCTCACTGTGCTTCAACAAAAACCTTTCCGATGATACTTTTCGTTCAACATTTTTAACCCCTGCAATGACACCGACAATTTTTCTTCTTGTACGTTTTATGAATTGTGCCGCGTTCTATTGGCTTGTAAATACTATAAACTTTTGAGTAAATTTTTCTTAAACACTACCGCAGAATTTTCTTTTAGTTGGCCTGGGATACGTTCGGAAATTAACTCGCGTAGAATTAGAGTTACCTTTAGAATTAAACTAATGCTGTTATGACACTGGCTATTTTCTCGCTAGAAAAAAGTACAATAATAGCCAATCGTGCGACAAGGCGAACAACATTAAAAGAAAGAGATACCGCTCTTTCCGATGCTAGCGGCATATCGTAAACGAAATTAACAACTGGTTTGTTAAAAAAAATACCGGTTTTGGCGCGTTTCATACAGTGGCGGTCATATTGCTTGTTCAAGGGGGGGCCATTGAAGTTCAGTAGCTACTGTAGAGAAAATAGGTGGGGTAGCTACCCATTAATACAGCATGGATGAAGGAATTTTTGAATATTAGAAAGTATTACCATTGCTCTGAAGGGATTTCTTTAACATCGTTCAATTTATCAACTGATTGTATGATATCGAAAATTTGAACCTGTGTTGTATGATTGTAAGTCTTTAAGCAATGGAAAATTGAATAGCACGGGTAGGAACTAGAAAATAAAATTAATTGATTTCAAAGCTTGGTGAACATAATTTTCGATGTCAGTAGAAGTCGACGTCGATCTCGATTTCGACAAAATTTAGAAGCCCAAGCAGACTTCAAGATCTCTTACATGTATGATGTACAACATTTCAAGAATATTGTGTCAATTTCAAGTCGATCGGAGCAAAATTAACGGAGTTATGAACAGTTTAGAGGTATACGCAGTTGTATGTGACGCTTAGTGTGCAAAACTCAAAATCTATTGCACCGATTCTTTTGAAATTTTGTACACTATTTCTACACATAAATCACCAGGTAACGCCGTTGAGTTTTTTTTTATCATTATTTTTTATTTTACAATAAAAAATTTGCCGAAATTTTTAGCGAAAATCACGTTTTTGAGTTCACTTCCAAGTGCTACCAAAAATGAAAAAATCGATAAAAATAAACTCGACGGCGTTACTTCGAGAAACATCTCACTTAATAAACGCATTTTGATTTTTTTGTTTCACATGATCCAGTAACGAGTTGTAGCGTACACCGCAAAACAACTTTTTTTCGAGGCGCCTGCGAAGATTTGCTGATTTGCCTATTTATAAATATTTTGAAATGGAAATTTTGGAAAATATAGTTCTGATGTTGTATTATTATATAAAAATGAAATCAAATATACCGGCATTACCTATATCGTCTAAAAAAATTCTTGAAAATATGCCTTTTTTTCACCGAATTAACCTTACCCTCCTTAAGTTATCCTACAATACTTAAAATCTATACGAAAGAAATACATATATATACATATTCACTTAGTCTCCTTATTGAGTCGATCTATAGTTTAGATGACTGCCACCATAACCTAACCTAACCTACTCTCCTAATTCAAAAATTTAAAAAACCAAACTCGGAAATTCTCTAAAACTATTTTCAATTACAATAACTTCATAAGCAGTATCTTATACCTGATTTATATCGCAAGACTTTGGCAAGTAGATTTTGAAATCTCGAAAAGCATTTACAACACTCTGAAGACATTTGTTTGACAACGACTCTGATGATAAAATTTTTAATTTATTTTGTAAGAGTTAACTTATGGAAACTAGGAAATTTAAATTGAATGAACAAGAGTCAAAAGCTTCCATTATTATGCAATTTGAAATTTTGTAATATTTATTAAGGTAGTTGTGGTGACAGATAATTTGAGGGCATCAGGGAAATCTGTTTAGTGACTATTATTTGTATTGAGAATTTTTTTCCAAAAGATTTTTTTTGCGGTACCTCTTATAATGGTTCTAATTAGTGTAAAAAATATATGTTTTAAGCTTACCCCCGATCAGAAAAAAAGAGAGATTCCAAAAAATGGGTCCCAATGTATTGACAAAACGGTCAAATAATATTATTCTGTGGATGATTGTGATTCTAAATACATAGGTTATGTACCATCGGAAATACCATCTAGTGGTCGTAATGAGAAAGTGAAGTTTTTCATATTTAATCGGTTTCGGTTTGATAATGGTTAATAATACGAATTTAGTGGCGTCGGCAAAAATATCTATCTCTATATGGATGTTCTCTATCTATATCTTCTATCGCTCAATATTATTATTATAGAAAGACAAAACGGCTCAGAAAGTCCTTCACCAAGTACGAAACAAAAACTATGACGGATTAGTGATTAAATGTCAAAAATCATCTTTTTCGTCCTTGCTGAAGGACTCTTTTTTTCTTTTTTTCATAACATTCAGCACTCGAAAAGAAATGTTGCCGATGACACTTACTGCGTACAGTATATCGTTACAAAGTTACGCTCAAAAATTTCTTTCTTAAGAAAAACTTCAATTGCTGAATTTAGGCACTAGATGGGATTTTCGATGGTACACCAAGAGTGACAATCACCCACAGAATGATACTATATAGGCCCTATGTCGATATCTCGGGAGTTTTCGGAATTTTATACAATTTCGGTTTCTTTAAGGTCCTTGAGGCACGTATTCCCCATATATTATCGAGCCATTATGATGGATGCTACGAAAAAAATTCAAAAGTTTCAAATTGAGTGATTAGCTATGATTAGGGTTTGAATTACCCTTTTTACTCGAGTAGATTTCAAATTAATCCAAATATGGGAAATATATTTGGATTTGATAGAATCTTATCGAAATCTCGACATTTCGGCAAATCGAGTTTTAAATCTTTGGATGTAAATCAGTTATTAATATGTAATAGTTACTGTAAATATTCATACTTAAGTTCTTTTAGCTGATTTACAACGCAATATTTCAAACTGAGTTTGCAGAAATCTCTTGATTTCGACAAAACTATTAATATCTACTGGATTACCCATAAATTTGAATAAGTTTGATATCTGCTTTGGTGACTAGGTTTTGTAAAAACATAGTTCAGAATGCTCTCAAAATGACCTGGGCAGCAATGATATTGTGTTTCACTCCGTTTACCACAATTTACGTCTTAATTTAGGATTGGGATGCACATAATGAAAATTGTCCAAGCATAATCCAAATCCAAATTTTTCAAAATTAGTTTCAAACATTAAAAGTTACTTCCTTAACATAACACACCACAACCCAAAGATTGATTATATATATTTATATTCGAAATTTTATTACTTTTCGATTGAAATATTTTTAATAAGTACAGTCTTGTTTTCAATCTGGAGGCAAAAGACAAAAGAAATATTAAAGAAAGACATAAAGGAAAATTAGATTTCATTGCATTACACTTTATTAAGTGCATTAAACTTTATTAAGAGTATCTATTAATCTAATAGTCTCATACAATTTTTCTTTAAAGCAGACGTGATAAAGTAATCATGAGTGACGATTTTGTTAGGGGGGGGGGGGCATGGCCCCCCCCCCCCCTATGACCGCCACTGGTTTCATAACATAACATGGTAGGGGAGGGTGCTGTACCTTGGAATGGTTGTACCTTGGAACGTTGTTAATTTTGTGTTTAAAAAGAGCATTCTGGTGTGTGAATCAAGAACTACATTTACAACAGCTGATATCAAGACAACCTGTCTTGTTATCACTTTACTTTGTCGGTTATTTTGCGTTTTTATTGACATTTGTGTTTTGAGGTTAGTGTGAGTAATTTTTTTAACTAAGTTTGTTTAATAATTAAACTATTGTGTTGTAGTGGTATACAATCGTTTTATGCAGGATTATTATCAATAAGGTGTGTATTATCTCTTTTCTATAACATCTGATTGTAAGATAATTAGGAGGTTTAAAAAATAGCTTTTATTCAATTAATGGACCATGTTGTACCTTGGAACGTCACACGTGTTGTACCTTGGAATGGCATAAAATAGTAATCCTGATACAAAACTAACGTGTTTTGACTGACAAAAGTGTTTTTTTTTGCAGAAAATGCCTCGCAGTAAGAATGGGATTCGTAAGGTTCCCATCGATGCTAAGAATATGTTTTAATTTTCCATTCCATAAATTCAATGTTAAATAAATTACTTATGTACTACATAGTTATCTATTTTAACATATTTTATATTATTTTACTATTTTATGATGAATTTTTTTAATTATGTTTAATAAATATCTCTTTCAGCACTCTCCCCTACTATCCATAATTTAGACGTACCGAACTGTCAAAAACAAGTCTGTAGCGGCTGGAAAATCTAGCCGCCAGTGGATTTTTCTTGGATTAACTGCTAGAATGTTGCGAAACACTGCTCGAATGCTCTTTGTTGCCGCTTTTTTTTGACAGTTATGGACTGTTTTTTGACAGTTACTCATAGTTTTGCTGTTCGGACTGTCTCTCTCACACCAATGTCTAAATTGTATGTAAAAGTCTCTATCCCTCTCCATTTGGATTTTCTAGCCGCTTTAAAGCCGCAAAAATAGCCAGTGTCATAACAGCATAACCCATTCAAATGAGAGTAAACTCTACTCTGATATTTAGGAACGGATAGAGTTGCCATAAGATTGAAGCTTGACATTTTCATTTGATGTGTTTCAAAGTAAATTATAGCTCCAAGTAAAGAATGTCAACAAAACTTTACACTGACGCGTAAAGTATTCAAAAATACTGATGCTTCAGGTCAGATATGAAGTGTCTAACTCCTTGTAACACTGCTCATGACTGGAGCTAGTAGAGTTACTCCTTTTTACTCTACTCTGCCATTTTCGAACGAAACTCAATTACGTCATTTGAGTAAGATTAACTCAACTCTACATTTTCGAACTACTAATCTAGTTCGTTTCCGAACGCGTCTATTTCCGATCAGCATGCGATGAAAAATAAATTTTTTAGACTTGTCTAATTTTCAATGAGGGAAAGGGCATAATTATTTATTTGAAAAAGGATTTTTTGCTTTTAAAATTCTTGTATTTTCTGTACCTTATACTCTAAAATTAAAGTTGTATATATTTTTTGTCAAAGGAAAATAAAATAAGTTAAATTAATAATGGCAAAGTGGAGATCATGTGTTTGTCCAAAGTCGGTCTGTAGAAAAAAAAATAGAAGGCGATCGAGAAGAAGATCTATTAAAAAAAAATGCTACAAACCCGGGATTGTAACCAGAAATCCATTCTTCAATTTTCTGCGCAAATATCGACGTGAACATTGCGGAATATCTATAATACAAATAGCAATTGAAGGTGCGCGAAAATGGAACTCTATGTCTGCAGACGAGCGCTGTCGTTACGTGCAGCAAGTAAGAATATTACAATTACCCTGGATTTTTTTTTTAATTTTAACGAATTTTCATAGGCGTGGTGCGCACCGAAGCGACGCCTTCGAAGTCGCAGTCGCTCCCTCAGTAAAAAAAAGAAGAAGCGCATCCGTTCGTGCAAATGTAAGAAGAGTCGCAAGCGAAGCCGTTCACGTCCCTAAAGAATTATTTATAATCAACGAGCGCTTACCAATCAATCAATGTAAAACAAAGATTCCGATTGTCATGAGATCAAAATTGTCTAATAAATTAATTATTCACAAAAAAGCATTATTGTTTTTAATCAGTGATGCATCGAACAATATTCGTGTATCACACATTCGACTATTATTGAAGTGATATTCTTCAAACCATTAGAACTTACAATCTCAATGGGCTCAAATGAGTACCGGTATGGAAATGAAATAATTAGTATTGTAGTCTGTAATCCTTTGAATGAAATGTATTGAACAAACTCAAGCAATTTCTGTCTTAATTACTTTATTATTTTAATACTAAAGTATTGTTATCGATTCAAAAAAAAAAATTTGCTACCCTTAAAATTTTGAGTCCGTCTGTGCGCCGTCCGCAAAATCTCCCAATCCTTGTGAGCTATTAAATTAAAACTTTTTTTTTTAATAGGCTGGGTAGGCCTCTTGAAGTGTCCACTTTTTGAGGGGTGGTGGTGTGAGGGCGGAGGTGGGGGAAGCGTTTTAAACGGAAAATTTTGGTTTCTAGATCTCAGCAACAGCTTACGTTAGATGAACTTGGAATTTATATAGAGCTTCGATAGTGGGCCCATTTGCAAAAAAAGTGCTAATATGGGTGAAGGGGTGTGGGAGTGGAGGGAATAATAATGCGTCCGAAACGCTCGAAAGCCGAGATTGAGACATTCTAAAATCCATATCTCCTAAACGGTTAATGTCACGAAATTCAAACTTAATGAGCATCTGTAGATATACATACATGGAAAGTATATCGGAAACAAATTTTTGAGTAAGGTCAGTGGCGTGCGGAGGTGGGGGTGAAAAATTTTAGATTACGATTTCTCACGAACCAATTGCACTAGAAAAATAAAATTCGGTTTGTGTATAAAGGTTGACAAATAAAATTTGCTGAAAGTACATTTTTTTAAGAGGGCGGTGGAATATGGAAGTGGAGGGGATACAAATTTTTCAAAAATTTTACGTCTCATATCTCAAGAACAGTGTAAGATAGATGTTTATAATTTTTACCAGAAACAGTCCTAATAGACCCCTAGTTTGAAAAGCTCTTTTTTTGGATCTGGGTGTAGGGGGTGAGGGTGGGGAAGGGTGAAAAGGAAAACGTTCCGATTTTTATATCTCGAGAACCTATAATCATGGAAAGCTAAAACTTGGAATTGGTATTTAGATAGAGCTATTGCAGTGGCGTGTTGGAAAAATATATTTTTTTATAGGGGTTGTATGCTCCCGGGGGGAGGGGGGGTTCCTATCTATAAAAAAAGTTGAAACTTGGTGACTATACGTAGATCTATTAGAAAGGAAATTTAGATAAATTAAATAAAATTTTTAAATATCCATTGGTGTACGAAAGGGGGCTAAAAAAGTGATTAGTGAAAACGAAATACATACATTTTCACGAATTTCGTCATATCTCTTAGGTCTTTTAAAATTATGAATTGATTTTCATTTCACGGATTCCACATATTAATACCTAGAAAGTGTTTTCGGTGTTTTTTGAAATTCAACCCCTAAGGGGTATAAAGGAGTTGTATACATTTTAACGAATTCGGCCGTATTACTCAGGTCTGATTAGATATTGAATAACTTTTAACTTCCATGGGCTAGTTTTATAATGGACTAAAACTCGTTTTCAAGTTTTTTCCCTTTTCAACCCCTAAGAGGTTATAAACGGGTTAAACTCGTTTTCACGAATTCCGTCATATCTCTTAGGAGAGATAAGACATCGAATTGATTTTCACTTCCTCGTGTTTATCTAAAAACTTATTTCATTATTTTTGGATATTCAACCCCAAAGTGAAATTCAGAAATTCACACATATTTCTTAATTCTAATGAGATATCGACTTAATTACTTTATTATTTGTATAATACTATGTTCAGACTACGAGATTAACTCGTTTAAATCGAGTTAAATGCGTTGAAAACACTTCCTGGACGCGTTTACGAAAACACGTAGCTACTACGCGTTTTACCGAAAACATGTACTGCGACCCTCGCGGAAATCGAAGTAAACTTTTGGAAGAAACTATTTAATTCTGCAGAAACTCAATTTTGTGCTTGTGCAACGACTGCATTAGCTAATAAATTCCCTTTTCATTACTGCTATACAAACTAATTGGTTTCAAACAATTTAGAAAGCATAAATTTGCTAATGAAACACAGCTGAATATCTACTTGTCAAAGCAAATCACATCAAGCTATCATGTATCAAAATAAAACGTGTTGCCTAGTCTGAACACTACTTTTTTAACATGTTAAATTTACCTACTTAAATGCGTTTAAAATGCATAGTCTGTACAGGGTATAAGGCTTCTTAAATAATAGTCAAAAAGTTGATTTCAGTATTTTTATATATTCAAATCCAATAGGACGTAAGGTTTTCGACATATTTCTTAGGATTGATGAGATATTAGATTGGTTTTCACTTCCACAGACTTTTTATATAATCGCCTACAAACGCATTTCCGAATTCATGTAATGAGCCAAAACCAAATTACGAAAAACCTCCTAATCACGTAATAACTGGTATTATACTACGGCTTAGACTACTTCCCGAAGTATGACCCAATTATGTAATTCATATGTTATAAGTGGCAGCGGCGTAAGTATTCTAGCGCGACACAATTCTAACCGCTTCCTGAAGTGTTTTTTAGGTTTTCAGTCACATAGTAACCTACACTGCATCAATCTTAAACGCGTTCCGAACTTCTACCTGAAAAATAATAAAGTTGCGCCCAGACTGTTGGCAGACTTTTCTTTATTGTAACATACACTTATCTAATTTGTGCAAATTTTGGAATCTTTTAGAGAAGAGTGAAATCTTAATTTTTTCTTGTTGTTTTTCAATGACAAATCGGGCCAATAATTCGTACAACCGCTGCATCATGTAATTGCCGCTTAAGAAAACAGACAGATTTGTGTGTAGGTGGCACAACTTAGTAGAGTGTTTTTCATGGGTCGGACCCATATTTGTTCAGATCAAGATTGAATCTAGAATATTTTCGATACGATTTTCCGATTCAAACTGCAAAAGGTTAGACACATTGTATACGCGTTTTATTTGTTATAGTTGATAGATGTACGAGTTGTATGACTTTTTTTTTATTTTAAGATTAAATTATACTAGAAAATTGAATATTAATATTTACACAAGTCTAGTATTATGGAATAATGGAGGAAAGATAGTAAATTTCCATGTTAAATAATAAGCTTATCAATCCTTTAAAGATGATTGGACCAAAAGTTTCATTCGGTATATCACAAGAAAACCAAACAGTCGTTTGCGTTAACACTATATTGGACGTAGGTTGAAGCCTTCCAAATTCACATATAAAAACATTTAACGGGCTTGGCGACAGTGGCGGATCCAGACTTTGTTGTTGGGGGGGGGGGGGGGGGGGGAAATTTTTTTGATTTGGCTATTTTGTTTGATCAAGTTCTGTGTGAATTTAGCTACATACACTGCACTTAGCAAAAACTGGATCATATTGTTTTCATCTTATTATGGGTCATTCCATCATGAATCGCCAAAATTGTGACCTTACCATTTCCGATTCTTTTGAAAATGTTTGTACTTGAAGAACTAGTGAAAAAATTAATTGAAATTCAAGTTTTTGTTTCTATCTCATTTTACTTTATTATTTTAATAATAAAGTATTGTTATCGATTTTTAAAAAAAAAAAATTTGCTACCCTGAAAATTTTTTTTCCACGTTTCATGACTAATAGACAGCAAAAAAGCAAAAAAAAATTTCAGTCCGTCTGTGCGCCGTACGCCGTCCGCCGTACGCAAAACGTTTGAAAACTTATAGCTCTCAAACTCTTTGAGCTATTAAGATGAATTTTATTTTGTTGGTAGACCGAGTAGACCCCTTCAAGTGGGCACCCTTTGAGTGGTGGGGGTATGAGGGGGGAGGTGGAGGAAGCGTTTTAGACGAAAAATTTTGGTTTCTAGATCTCAGTAACCGCATAGGCTAGGAGGCTGAAACTTGGAATTTTTATAGAACATCGATAGTGGACCCATTTGCAAAAAAAATGATAATATGGGTAAAGGGGTGTGGGAGTGGGGGAATAATAATGCGTCCGAAACGCTCGAAAGCCGAGATCGAGACATTCTAAAATCCATATCTCCTAATCAGTTAATGTCACGAAATTAAAACTAAATGAACATCTGTGGGTATACTAGGAGAATAGATCCGAAACAAATTTTTGAGAAGGGGCAGTGACGTACGGGGGTGGGGGTTGAAAAACTTTAGATTACGATATCTCACGAACCAATTGCACTAGACAAATAAAATTTGGTTTCTGTATAAATCTTGACAAATAAAGTTTGCTGAAAGTAAAATTTTTTAAGGGGGCGGTGGAGCATGGAAGTGGAGGGGGTAAGCATTTTTTTAAAAAATCACGTCTCATATCTCAAGAACAATGTAAGATAGATGCTTAAAATTTTTACCAGAAGTAGGCCTAATAGACCCTCAGCAGAAAAAAAAATGTTGAAGGTGAGGGTGTAGAGGGTGAGGCTGGGGGAGGGTGAAAAGGAAAAAGTTCCGATTCTTATATCTCGAGAACCTATAATGATATAAAGCTGAAACTTGGTATTTAGATAGAGCTATAGTAGTAGCATGTTAGAAAATTTTTTATAGGGGTTGTATGGTACGGGGGTGGGGGGTGTTTTTCCTAACTATAGAACGGCTTATGCTAGAAAGTTATAATTTGGTACGTATATGTAAATCAACTAGAAAAGTAATTTTGATTAAAAAAAATTCAAATATCCATTGGCGTTCGGAAGTGGGGCAAAAAAAATGATTAGTGAAAATGGAATGCATATATTTTCACGATTTTCGTCATATCTATTAGGTCTTTCGAAATATTGAATTCATTTTTTTTTACGCGTTCTTCATACAAATACCTAGAAAGTGTTTTCAGGATTTTTTAAAATTGGACCCCCAAGGTGGTGTAAAGGGATTATACATTTTCACGAATTCAGCCCTATCCCTCAAGTATGATTGGATATCGAATAACTTTTCACTTCCAGGGGCTTATTTAATAATCACCTAAAACTCGTTTTCAAGGTTTTTCCTTTTTCAACCCCTAAGAGTGTAAAAACGGGTTGAACACGTTTTCACGAATTCCGTCATATCTCTTAGGAGTGATAAGACATCGGATTGGTTTTTACTTCCTCGGGCTTTCTTTATATATATCTAAAAACTGATTTCAGGATTTTTGGATATTCAACCCCAAAGTGGGTGCAAGGGGGTTGCATATGTTTTCACAAATTCTTACATATTTCTGGTTCTAATGAGATATCGAATTCATTTTTACTTCCTAAGGCTTCTTACATAATCGTCAAAACGTTGATTTCAGGATGTTTGTTATTCAACTGCAATTGGACGTAAGGCTTTCGACATATTTCTCAGGATTGATGAGATATTAGATTGGTTTGCACTTCCACAAACTTTTTATATAATCGTCTTCAAACGCATTTCCGATTTCATGTAATGGCCCGAAACCAAATCACGAAAAACCTTCTAATGGCGTAACAACTGATATTATACTAGGACTAGATCGCGTCCCGGTGTATGACCCAATTATGTAATTGTAATTATGTTATATGAGGCAGCGGCGTAAGTATTCTAGCGCGACCCCATTTTAACCGCTTCCCGAACTTTTTTTTGGGTTTTCAGTCACATAGTAACCTACACCGCATCTCAAAATTAAACTCGTTCCGAACTTCTACCCAAAAAATAATAAAGTTGCGCCCAGACTGTTGGCAGATTTTTTTAACTAACAATAACAATCTTTAAATTAAGCCCTACTTTATTATTCAAGGATAAAAATGACCAGAGATATTCATTTTCAAAGAGGACTCGGATATCTTTTTTGGGAAATCTTTAACATACTATAACTAACAAAAAAAAATTTGATAGAAACAAAAACTTGAAATCATATTTTGTTTTCACTAATTCTTCGAGTACACAAATTTTCAAAAGAATCGGCGATGATAAGGTCACACTTTTGGCGATTATTGATTAAATGACAATTTTTCTATAAAATAATTGAGAACCACTATAATGTTCTTCGATTTTTTGACCCCGATCCCATTGAGATCCCAAGTTAATTTTATGGTATGTTTTGAAAAACAGTATAGCCTAAAAAATATGAAAAAATAAAAAAAAAACCGTTTTGAGATATTCAGGGATAAAGGACAAAATCTCTGTCCTTGAAAAAAATTTCAAGAATAATTTTTATTGCGACAACCTTCCCCTTTAAAATAAGCCATATTTTATTATTCTAGGATAAAAATTACCAGAGATATTCATTTTCAAAGAGGACTCGGACAACATTTTTGCGAAAACTTTAACATACTATAACTAACAAAAAAAATGAGATAGAAACAGATAATTGAATTTTAATTATTTTTTTCACTAGTTCTTAAAGTACAAAAATTTTCAAAAGAATTGGAGATGGTAAGGTCACAAATTTCGTCATTCTTTGCGGTTCTTGATGAAATGACCCTATTTCCTACGCAATATGTTGTCTTGTAGTCTTTTTATCATGGTGTGTTTACACTCACCCTTGAGGCTCGCCTCTACCCCCATCAGGCCATTGCAAACCGGTTTTCGTCGGCTGTGTTCTTTGCTGTGTTGAAAGCAGTTTACACTCAATATGCCTTTGCGGCGCAACTTGCCTATAAGTGCGAAACGACAGAAATACGATGAGCTGCGAATTGTGTGGTACCACAGTTCATTGTATGTGTGTACACATATGGAAGCGTGCGTCGGAGAAAAAGTTGAAGATTGTTAGACTCTTGCGACTGCACGAGCCATCTGATTGGTTGATTTTATGGTGGGGATAGAGGCACGCCTCAAACGTTGAGTGTATGGTAAATCTACCATCATGGTTCTATTCTGTGCTTTGCATTGCACCGTAGAACTACAGTAAATGCTAATTACAGTCCACATTGCAGTGGAGTAAAAAAAATCGGAGAACGGTTGAAGTAGGTATGTATGTTTAAAAAATTCGGAATTGCTCTTGGGGGGGGGAGCGGCCGCCCCCTCCGCCATCCCCTGTATCCGCCAATGCTTGGCGACACGTTTCATGTTGGTTTACAACCAAAGTTCATTCAGGGCGTCTCCAAGTGGGCTCCGATCTTTTCTAAAATTATCTGTCAAACAATTTTGAAACTTTTTTAGTATGCATAGTAGTAAAAAATTCGTTATGTTATATTTTGATTTATTTTTATTTCTAACTTTCGAGTCTCTCTTAGTTCTAGGTCAAAAAAAGGCTAGTGATCAATGCATTCCGGGCGAATTTCCAAGTCAAGTTTGCATTTTATATATAAGAAATGATCAGCTATGCGGCGGATCAGTTATAAATCCAGTACATGTTTTAACTGCTTCTTATTGCTTCAAGGACAGCCTGGAGAGGAGGAAGCTAACCAAGAAAGTAAATCGTGAAATACATTTTACTTTTATGTATTTAAAACAAAATTTCTTAAGTTTGTGGTAGCTGGCGATCTCACTTGGGGTCACGTTATTACTAACACACGACAAGTCCGCCAAATCACACATCTTATCCAGCATCCTGGGTACTATAGGGAAGGATTTGATCTTGATGATATCGCTATTTTAAGAGTAAGCTCTTTTATTAAGGTCAGGTGTAAAAACATTTAAACAAGTAAAATTAACGTTAATTTTCAGGTGAACACATCGTTTGATCAAAATAGTTTTGTCGCTGCTATTCGGCTGAGCACTAGTGCTCCCGAAATTGGTTTGGAATGTACTTTGCTTGGCTGGGGTCAAGCAGGAGTAAGGCTATTTCTGAGATTCTTGTATTTAATGTTTATCGGCGTTTTTCTCCAATAGTTGGAACGCAAGTCATATACCTTACGAAAAGGTTTGGTTTATATTCAGAGGCAAATTAAATGTGGCGGTGTACTAGTTGAAGATAATGATCGACTTATATGTGGCGCGAATTCGGACACTACGCACGCACCGTGCAAAGTATGATTCAAGTAATTGGTATTCATGATTTTCAATTTTCTTTCATTTTTCAGGTTGATCCAGGTGGACCGCTTATTTGTAACGGTCTACTGGCTGGAGTTCATTCACGTGGCCGTCGTGAGTGTGGCAATCATACATACGGCGGTTATTTTATGAATGTTGCTTTTTATCGACGCTGGATCAATCAAGTCCTTGAATGGAACGGAGAAGGAAGCGAACCTCGTCCTAGATCTGTCATGTAAGTTTGAATCAAGGATTAATAAATAATTAACAATTTCTATTCGGTTAATATTTTATGTAAATAGGAGTCAAAGCGGAGAGGAAACTGTACAGTTATCTCATTGGTTTATTTATTTATTCCACGTGTTAAGTGCAATAATCATAAATTAATAAAAGTAAATAAAATGGTGGGAATAGATTTATTCAGTTATGAATTCATTTAATCAAAGAATATTTTCAGAAATTTAAGGACAAACTGTTCCATATTATATGAGAAATTAATAAAAATACATATACGTGTATAATCGAAATACTTTTACTTTATTCGACAGAAATTTTGAAATAATTGGTTTGCAGATCTCGATGTTTCTGTCCACATTGTCCTTCAAAAACAATTAATACTGGTATCTAGTCTGATACCTACATGCCTACATCGTCAGAAACTTTCAGTTTATTTCGGAGATTTTCTTCTTTTTTGGAAAGCTTATATTTTTAGTGTGTTTCATTTCTAACACCTTTTAGTGTATGATATGTTTGACCATGCCAAATGATCTTACACTCAGCTTTTTTTTATTAATCTAACTCCAAGAAATTATCTATTTTTTACTTGTATACTATTAGAACAGTATTTTAGATAACCACCTGCCAACATTGATAAAAAAAACATTCAGAATGCAATATAATTAAGGGTGCAATTTGAACAAAAATGATCATTTGACTATAGTACTTTTTAGTTCTTATATTCTTTTTTTTATTAATGTAATTTATCTTTGCGTTTTTAGAGTGACAAGTAATACCTTAGATACACAGCTCGTATACAAATCATAAGATTGTCAATATCACCAGTGTATCACCCAATAATATGCATATAGTACGTCAACGAGCTGATATATGAGCCGTTTATTTTGAAAGTGGGACAAGTCCATTTTTCAAAAAAATTAATAACTATAGATAAAACTTAATATGATCTTTTTATTTGTAAAGAATTTTTAGTCAAAAAAATCACATTCCGTAATATTTGGGAGATGGAAGTTTTAGCTATTACCGGTATTGTAAATATGTTTATTTTGAAAGTGATGCAAGTCCATCTTTGGCTTTAATATCTCAAAATGCGTTTTTTTTTATTTTTTTGTATTTTGTAGGTTATAATGTTTTTCAAAACATATCAAAAAATTAACTTGGGATCTCAAAGAAAAAAAATTGAATAAGATCAGTGGTTCTTAATAATTTAAAGCTAGTTTAGTTCTCTAATAATTTAAATTGATTTTTTTTACCCCGATCCCCTTTTTTAATTTTTTGATATGTTTTGGAAAACATTATAACCTACAAAATATAAAAAATAAAAAAGAAACGCATTTTGAGATATTTAAAGATAAAGGACAAAATAAATATACGTGAAAAAAAAATTTCGAGGCTAATTTTTATTCGTATTTTTTGTATATTCTATATTTATCTATATTTTATCTATATTTTATCTATATTTTATCTATATTTTATTTATATTTCCCTCTTAAAATAAGCCTTATTTTATTGTTCTAGGATAAAAATTATCGGAGATATGCATTTTCAAAGAGAACTCAGACACCTTTTTTGAGCAAACTTTAATATACTTTCACATACTATAACTGACAAAAAAAATTAGACAGAAAAAAAAAAATTGAATTTCAATTATTTTTTTCACTAATTCTTCAAGTACAAAAATTTTCGAAAGAATCGGAGACGATAAAGTCACAACTTTGGCGATTCTTCACGGAATGACCCTTTAAAATTAACGATTACAATAATTCATAAATTTTGAAAGTGGGGCAAGTCCATTAAGGTATAATAAAACCATTATTTTTTTTAGCTAGCACTATATAATCTATTGGATAATAAACTTACATTATCTAATACCACAAAAAGCAAAAAATATATCTATTACTGCTTACCAATATTTTTAAATTTATTGAAATGCAAACCTTTAAATATCTCGCAATAACAAAAAATGGACTTGCCCCACTTTCAAAATAAACGGCTCATATACGTAATATCCAACCTGTTTCCTTGTAGATAAATTCGATGATTTTAGCTGATATATAGCCTTCTTTTAACTGCCATCAGCGCCATCTGTTACTAAAATCAACTGAAATTTTAATGAATGACAATTGCGGAGTTTACTTTATTATTTTTTAATAATAAAGCAATGTTATCGACCTGAAATTTCCAAAAAATTTGCTACCCTGAAATTTCATATTTTCACGTTTTAGGACTAGTAGACCCCAAAAAAGCAAAAAAAAAAAAATTTCCGTCTGTCCGCCGTACGTCGTCCGCCGTACGTCGTCCGCCGTACGCCGTACGCCGTCCGCCGTACGCCGTACGCCGTACGTAAAACCGTTTGAAGGTGCGTAGCTCACAAAACCTTTGAGATATTAAATTGAAATTTTTATGGTGGGTAGATTGGGTGAACCCCTACGACTGGTATATTTTCGAGGGGTGGGGGTACAAGGGGAGAGGAGAGGGGATCATTTTAGGCGACAAATTTTGGTTTCTAGATCTCAGAAACCACTTATGCTAGGAGGCTGAAACTTGGAACTTATGTAGTACTATGATAATGGACTCAATTGCAAGAAAATGGTCGATATTGGTTAAGGGGTGTGGAAGTGGGAAAACAATGAGTCTTTAACGCATGAAAGACGGGATTGAAACATTCTAAAATCGATATCTCCTGAACAATTGATGTCAGAAGATTGAAATTTTGTTGTTGTCCTTAGGGATACTTCAAGATTAGACAAGGGCTAAAATGTTTAAGAGGGGTGGTGGGGTGTGAGGGTGGGGGTGAAAAACTTTGGATTAAAATATCTTTCGAACCAATTACACCCGGAAGATAAAATTTACTTTCTGTATATGGGATCACAAGAGGAGTCTACCGAAACTAAATTTTTTGAGGGGGGAGGTGGAGCACGAAAGTGGGGCGAGAGCAATTTTTCAAAACAAAACATTTCAGAAACCGTATCAGATATGATCTTGAAAATTTTAGAGAAGTTGGGGTCGATAAACTTCTAGTAGGGAAAAAAATGTTGGTGGTGTGGGTGTTGGGGGTGATGGTGAAAGGGGGTAGAAAGGAAAACATTCTGATTTTTATTTCTCGAAAACCATAATGAATAGAAAGCTACAAATTTAGGATTATATCCTAGAAAAATAAAACGGGTACGGGGGGGGGTTTAATGATGAGATGCGGTGTAGGTTACTATGCGACTGACAACATAAGAAATAACCAGGAGGCTATTTGGAACGTTATTTTTTAGGTTGTCAGTCGCATAGTAACCTACACCACATCTCATCATTAAACACGTTTCGGACTTCTACCTACAAAATAATAAAGTTGCGCCCAGACTGTTGGCAGATTTTTATTTTCTTCCGTCAGCGTGTTTTCATTTTTGTGTGTGATGCGATGGTCCGCTTTGTACATTTCTTTATTAGCAATGAAAGTGCTTTTCGCGAAACATCATACTGCGACGTTTGGCACGAAGAGCTTGCAGTCGAAGCCTATTTTTCTTCACAGCTAAAATTTCGGAATGCATTTTTAGCTGTCCCATATTAATTGAAAGTTCCATTAAATTTTGTTGTTGCGTTTAATTCATATTAATTTTAAAATATCACAATATAAGCACAATACTACGATTGGTAGACGCTTAAAATTTTATCTTTGATAGCTAAATGTCAAAGTATAACATGTATGGGCTGTGTATCATGCTATCTTGTATCGCATATCATGATTTGAATTAAGTAATTTGTATACAAGCAGTGTATCCATGGTATAAGGAGAGGGTGTAGGAAGCTGTGCCTCAAATTTGAAAGAGTTTTAGAGATATGGTCTTCAAATAAGGGGAAAAATTAAAAGAATAACCTCTCGGAAGCTTTGAATATTTGTATAACGATTTTCTGGTGATCTTAATATATAATTTAATGTCACTTAATTTCATTTAAAATATTTTCTAAGCTGACATTCGCAACCCTTTCCATACTGACATGAGAAAAGAAAATTTCCTCTTGTCACTTAGTGAATTATCAAGTTTCAAGTTTCTTTTACAGACAACATCGAATGTAGTCAAAAGATATCGCAGCGTGTTGAACGTGTGAATTTTATTTACAACAAGCGACTGTGTGCTAGAGCAAACCGTATAGTAATGAACAGCATTGATAAGTGCAAAGTAAAACACAGTACATTTTGTGAAAATTACTATCCTTAAAGCAGTAAAATATTCCGCATTAACGTAGTAAATTTACGAACAGTTATTGGCTGTAATAAGATATGACAAAACTGAAAAGTTACCTTTAAGAAATCAACTACTGTCGGGTAGCTGAAATGTTATTTATCAGCGCGATAAGAATGAGCACAGAATTCATCTCAGAGTTTAATCCTTTAGTAATGACCCTATTAAATATGCCATATTGTTCACTACTTATAATAATATTTCGAAGCCATTAGCAACTAAAAAATTTGTGGTATGAGGGTGTGTGAACGTTAAATTAAAGGATCATTAAAATATCGTTAATGTTCCATTTTTGGGCATTAGATACTACAAAAATTAAAAATATAATACGTGTGTATATACCATATATATCTACATAGTTATACAAATTAAGTCGAGAAGGCGATAGGTTATTCCGTAAATTCAAGACTGACGGATAGATTACTTCCTACATCAAAAAAAAATATATAAATAGAGTTATAATAGCACAGTAGCGCCATCGCAAAGTGCAACTAAGACAGCTTTGTTTTCAGCAAATATAGCACATACGGCGAAAGGTCTGTAGCTTTTGTGAATATAATGCAGCGTTTCCACTATCGCCTTCATGTGCATTGGATGATGCGAACTAGCGCGTATGCGTAAGTGGAAACGGTACATTCGCATTAGTTTGCAACTCAAGTCGAGAATCACTTACATTTGCGTCGATGGCGGTGTTTGGACGCACATCAAAGGGATGTGCATTGAGCACAAATGTAGCGTTTCTACTATCGCCTATGCAAGGACACCACCCTAGCGGGAAAAAGATTTCTGAAGAATGCATTTCGTAAACAATCCGATTCAATGGATGGAAGAATTACCATACTATTCATAATAAATTTTTTCTGGATTGTTGAAGGAATGATTCTCTATATATTTTCAGAATGCGGAAAACACAAAATTCTAATAATCTTGCATAAACTATAATATTACATACAGTACATAATACATTACTCGTATTCCCGCTGGGACTGAACTGAACACTTGCCAGCTCCCACCAGTGCCAAAAACATTTGCATTGACATTCGCGTCGATGGCGGTTTTTGACGCAGATCAAAGGGATGTGCGTAGAGCACGAATGCACTGTTTCCACTATCGCCTAGACATTCGCGCTCATCGCACATGCCCAATGGCGAGGCGATAGTGGAAACGCGGCATACGAGTTGAAAAAGTGCAAGGTAGTCGTATCCTTCGTTATTTTGGCCTGCCTTAATCGGAAAAACACGTTTGATATTTATTCTTGGATTCATTGAATCGGCGCACATGGTAGAACTATGTTATGTAAGAAAACCATCGCGATTGAAGATTACTGAATCAACCGTCGAATGATGAATAGGTTTGTCTAATACGATAAAGTTTGCTGAGGGCCATTATTACGATCTTCAGTGAAACTCTAATCGGAACTTTAACTGGAACTTTGGTATGAGAATCTATCAGTTAAAGTTCCAGTTAGAACTTAACTGAACATCGTAGAAACGGGCCTAAATCGTACAAGTTTAAGTTTAAGTTTATTGCCATAGGTACAATTTAACATATGTATATTAACATATTTTGGTATCTTATTGGTAAGCCATGTCAACTAAATTTATATTGTATCTGAGTCGTACAAGATTACTAGAAACCTCTACTTACTTACCTTTACTTACTTTACTTACTAAAAACCTTTACTTTTTCGAAGGGAGTAGGGACAAGAAATCAAATTACATTAGACATATTTAAAAACTGAAACTACATTTCTTGATAATGCAAAATTCACAAATGTGAACATTGTTTTCATATGCCTGTTTATGTTGACTATGGGGTCATTCCATGAAGAATCGCCAAAGTTGTGACCTTACCATTGCCGATTCTTCGAAATTCATATCTCTGAGAAGCACTGATGTTCTTCGATTTTTTTGACCCCGATCCCATTCATATCCCAAGTTATTTTTTTGGTATGTTTTGTAAAACAGTATAACCTATAAAATGTAAAAAAATAAAAATGAACAACAAACCTCGTTTTGAGATATTCAAGGATAAAGCACAAAATCGTTATCCTTGAAAAAACATTCAAGGATAATTTTTATTTTTATTTTTTTTTATATTGTGACAAACTCCCCCCTATAAAATAAGCCCTATTTTATTATTCTAGGATAAAAATTACTAGAGATATGAATTTTGAAAGAGAACTTCACCATTTTTGCGAAAACTTTAACATACTATAACTAACAAAAACAATGAGATAGAAACAAAAAAAATGAAATTATATTTTTTTTTTACTAATTCTTCAAGTACAAAAATTTTCAAAAGAATCGGCGATGGGTCACACTTTTGACGATTCTTGATGGAATGACCCTATGTTTAAAATGTATAAATTGGTAACTATTGAGATATTATAACATGTATGTACGTCATGAAAGACGAAAACGATTGGAGGAATATTATCGAAAGATTTTCATTTTTTATATTTACTTTGTAATTCAGTAATAGTGCAATAACCTTACTGTCCCTGTGAAAAACTCTTATAAGCGAGTTTGATATTTTTCGAAGAAGAATTAAAAGTTGAGTCTGTCAAAAATTTTGTCGACTGTGACCTAATAAAAGTTGAAATATTGAATATAAAAAGCAATTTGCCCAGCTTCAGGTCCTTGGTTAGTTATTGTCGTCGCGGCTAAGAAGGTGCTCACTTAAGCCGCACATTTCAAATTATTCATCTAGCCACCCCCTTTTTACTTGATTTTTTCTACTATTTCACTTTACTTACTTTTTTCATTTAACTTTTCTCTTTTGTTCCGAAAATTCATCTTAAAGTTGACTGAAATATCCATAATTTCACTTTAGGCTCTAACTGAAAGGATGAGAGAGAGGGGGTGGCTTGGGAAATTATTATCTTATATCTGCCGTGTTGTGAGGACCAAGATGAACCAGGGACAATAACAGTATGCCTATAATCTAGCGACAAAAAGCATTCTAGGACTTGTGTTCTGTCGGGAGTTTTTATGAGTCAATGTTATCACAAAAGACGAAAAGGTGATACACAGCCATCAACCGAAAGCCCTCAAAAGGAGACTGGCAGAAGTCATAAGGATATAAGAGTCAGCAACAACAACGACAACACGGGGAAAAAACTTTATGGTTGCGTCACGCCAGGGGATAAATTAATATTTTTGTTATTGCCGAGTGATGTCCTGGAGAATTATTCGTATCCGTAATATACATCCCCTTAGCCTTTATTCTTGTGATGTGATGAGAACTTGTGTTAATTCCTTTTCATATTGTTGAAAGGGAGTTTTTTTAGCTAAAACTTTACGACTTCAATTTCATTCGATGAGAACAAACAGAAGAGGTTGGATTTTAAGAAGATTGATCAGAGTATTTTGTTGCAGTCAAGCGGCCAACGCAAGGATTCCGTTAGATGTGTAATTTCTACAGGTGCATACATATTTTAATTTGTTCAGTTCTTACATGAAGTGCCATAATACGAAATGCTAATCTATATCTGGTATCTGCGTATATTACAATAAATAGTAATCAATTCAGATGGATTAATCGTTAAATTGCCTTATTGGACAGGCCTTTTTTACCTGAAAAATTTGTTCTGAATTTTTTTTTTATTTTCGTTTTCAAATGTTTGACAGAGGGACTTAATTATAGGTTTAACACTTTACAGTTTCCCCTATTATAAGTATTTTTCCTAATATTTTCAAACGTTCAGGAATACTCGTATATTGTTCATTTGCGAATGGAGTGAAAAGTAACATACGTAACACACATACAAGTGAGATAGGGAGTCCATAATGCTTCTCATACTATGTACTTGTCTTTGAAAATTAATACCCCGGTTTTTACATATTCTCTAAATGAATCTCCACTCTCCGTTGTCACCACTATGAAAGATCTAGGGGTAACATTTGACCCCCAATTAAAATTTGTTGACCATATCACTGATATTGTAAACAAAGCTTTCCGTCTCTCGGGTTTTGTTCTACGTGTATCGTCCTCTTTTAGACGTCTTAGTACCGCTTTGTTGTTATTTTCCTCCCTTGTTCGTAGTGTCTTAGAGTACTGTTCTATAGTATGGAATCCGCATCATAACTATTTTATGAATTTAATTGAAAGCGTTCAACGCAGATTTACGCGATCTCTTTTCTATCGTCATCACATATCGTATCTTGACTACAACTCAAGGCTGTTATTACTTCACCTTCATCCTTTAATCACGCGTCGCTCTTACCTTGACCTATGTTTTTATACAAGCTCGTCAATAATGTTGCCGGAGTTCTCCAAGTTGAAGAGTTATCATACAGGACAAGTGCAGTTCCATCCAGAAACTGTAACATCTTTCAGCCTCCTCGCGATTTTTTAGATGTTTACTTCTTTTCGCCACTGGTAAGACTTCAGAGAACACATGACACTCTACAACTCGGATCTCTGTCCACCTCTTATACCTCTTTTATTATTAAATTGAAACATGCGCTTTTTGCAAACTAGTTTTTTCTTTTGTCAATTTTTAATTTCTAAGCTATTGTATTAGTAAAATCATTGTATTCTGTCTCAATGGCTTTTAAAAATAAAATAAATAAATAAAATAAAATAAATAAATAAATAAAATAAAATAAATAAATAAAATAAAATAAATAAATATGTTGACAGCTTTGATTAAGAATGAATATATGTTAAAATTAGTTGAAAATCTTCTGTCTACTTATAAAATGATAAATATCTCGATATCTATGTTCATATAAAAATGGGAAAAAACTGCGAAAGCTATTCTAAAAAATATAAACGCCGATGATATTTGAATTTGAAGGTAGAGAGAAAATTTTCGGTCGGAAACAATAATTAAAACGTTCGACTCTATTCCAAAAATGCTGTAGAAAGGTCTTCGAGGTTTAAAACCGCAGGTTCAAATTAAAATTAAATTTAATTAAAAACTTTTGTATGAGAAACCTTTATGCCACTCACACACTTCACATTTCGCTGCTTCAGATCGCTTCCTTTTAACCAAATTTTATTCGGAAATTCCAAAGACCTTAAGATATAGTTCCAGGCTAAGTGAAGGTTGGATTGTGGTGTTTTGAGCTGAAAGTAGTAGGTCTTTGAGCAACATATCTTCCGTATCAACCGTATGTAAGAACACCGCCTTGTACTTGGGGTGTATTTTAAGTGTCTGGTCTAAGAATAGTTAAAGAAATTTTAACATATTTCTACAAAATGCCAAAGGAATTTCGAAGCTCACACATCCAGTTGCAGTTACCTCCACACATAGATAGCGTATAACTATAACGTTAAAAACCAAGAATCCAACAAGAAAGCCCCCTTGAAAACTTTTCAGTTCTCCTTTGGGAGGAAGAGGATTCGGGACTCCGACCAGCATAAGCAGCGAGCATAGAGCAGTACACCAGCACCAGATACAAAAATGCTACGAGTAGTTTTAATTAAATATTCCTCCTTAAGATTATTTCCTTAATTCAAATGTGTTTCCTTTTCCAAGGAAATAGTAGGTACTTGAATGCAGTACGGCCCGTTTTATTGGTCCGGTGGGTTCGTTCATCTCAACGATTCGAGGCTTGATTTGTGCGTTTCTCAAACATTTGCCGAAGAAAAGGTCCAACTAAATTTACACAGCCTTGACCATAGAATAATTACTTTACACATGAAAGCAGAAATTCCTTATTTAATGAGACGTTTCGGAATATTACATTATCCTTGGGTCGGATTGTTATAAAGTCTGGAGCAAAGTAGTGGGAGGATACGAATTGGAAAAATCTTTATAAATTATGGGCAATTCGCAAGAATTCTTTTATGTAGGATACGCTGATATTTCAAGCCAATTACAACTGGCAAAGGACAATTTTTCTATATAAATCCTTGCAGCGCCTACAGACCAAACTCGAAATTGTCCGTTGTTTATAGTTGATTTTCTTGTCTTGTCACTTGCGTAGTGATATATTCGACCAAACAGCATAACATACTTACGTACTTTTAAGGAACTAAGTAGCTGAACAAATGCATTTCATTCCGAGACGTTGTCGGGATATAGACAATATGGACGACATATACATTGAGTTAAGGACTAAGGATACGTACGACTAAAGTCGAGTAAATCTTCTTATGAATTTCACAGTTCAGTGCAGTTGAATTTAATTTATGGCATTGTAACTGTCATTGGAATCTGATCGGAAGCCAATAGTTTAATTAAGAGATCTAAGTTCGTCGTTTGGTTGGTGCAATCAAAAACGTTATGCTATGTATGAAAATATATGAGAAAAATGTAGAAGCTAAAAGTTCCATAATTCGAATTTCCAACAGCTCGGTTTTTTAAATTCAAATTTAGAATTTTAACTGATATTTCCTGTAGCAAACTGCATGCATTAGTTAACTTGATTGCAATAAAAAAAATACATGCTATTAGCAATTAAATTCAATTTATAACGCAGAAAAGAAAATGCCTTTGTCCTAGCTCGATTCCACTATAAATTTTGACTGAAAAGTCCAGTTCTATATATCAAACGAACCGCATACATAAAACTACCGCTCCGGGCACTATTCCGGTTCGACAATTGCCAAACAGCACCATGATGCAAATTGTAACTTTATATCGAGATGTACTCAGATAGGCAAGGGTCCGTGCTGGTACTTTTGCTTCTTAGCGCGTTGGTGAACGAGTGCCGGACACAAAGCAAATCACACCACAGGCGACACATCCTAGATCCTGATGTACATTGTATTGTACCTTCTATAGGATCATTCACTCCATTTCAAGAATCTTATGAGATGCCTTCAAGAAAAAGGAAATGAAGTTCTCCCACACACTTATACACAGATTTGAAAGGACTACATAACACAAGACAGGATTCGATGAAAACTTGCGGTACACCATATATAATGGGATATCCTTCTGCATAAGATGTTCGGTTGGCCAAGCTTAATACACAACTTTCTATGAACACAGAGCAAGTCCGAAGTGAAAAAGTGCCAAAAGGCATTGAACCATACACTTCCTTAAACCACTGCTCTTCGATGACCGTCACACCAACTTCAGTTGTGCTCCTTTATATATCCTTCCATGTTTCATCTCAAGAATTCCACAAAGGAATTGTGTACGAAGAACGTCTTATTGGAATATGATATGTGTGCTGTGTATCGATTCGGTATTTTCCGTATATTCAAAGTGTGCACTACCTTTCAGATATGCCCCATTATCCTTGGTAATCTCAATCAAAGTTATTTCAAATATTTTCCAATCAATTCTAATTGCCCTCTTACAAAGATAAGTTCATTCCCTCTAAGCTCGAGTTCCTTTTCTTAAAATAAAATTCTTCGTGATGTAAGAAGCTCCTGAAGATTATATGCATGTGCGGTCTATATCCCTGTAGAATAGCTCGAAGATACCGACAACAACAAAAATCCAACCAAAAGAAATTTTAATCGGAAACTTGTTTGTCTTGAGGAGGTTTAATCCTGAATCCCCGGCGAGTGAATTAACGTGAAGGTATGCCAAGAAGGCGAAATTGTTCGAGGAATTTCGAACCAACGATTTCATATTGGAAATTTCATATCAAAGCCAGGGGAATTTGATGAAATTGTTCAAAGATTAGAGAATAGTCCGCATTAGAATGCTATCGGATTACGTAGATAAGATTTGCTATGAAAATCAAACTAGGAATACAACACCCTATTGCGTATTTATTACCTAATTTTAGTTTCTATCTGTATCTATTGCGCCGCACACGTTCCTATTCTCAGAAGTACAAATCCAAAGGAAAACATTACGATGCCTTAACTTTCACACACTGCACATTCAGCCTTGCAGTATATTTTGAAATCCAAAAACTATCATCTCTCCTCTTAAAATTCATCAAACGAAATAAACAATAAACATCTAAAGTACAAAATTACAAAACTTGCTAAGGACGAGGTTTTAACACTCGACTGCACGTTGTCGGTTTTAGGTCCTCTATCTTATCCCTGTCGGAATGAAAATGGATTTCATACCGATGGAATATTCTAATGCGTGCAGTTGCTAAAATAGTTTTGCCGTTGAACGAATTTCATATATCTCCGTATTTATTTTACGAAATTTATCTGCAAGGCTCATACGTGTTTCACAATCATCACGGAAAATAATTTCCGTGTAATCTCTTTTGCGGTTTCGGGACTATACACTTTGTAAGAGCACACTCATGTGCATGTTTTAAATCAACATATTTAATTGAAAAGTCGGTTGCTAGATGACAAGTACGCGATAAGAAGTTGCACGAAAAAGATAATGAGGTACTCGTACATTACTTCCAAATAGTGATTACGTTATATCGGAAGTTCAGATTGTATCTATACTATGTTAAGATATTATTATACCCTTTCCTGCTATACTTTGTTAAAACATTATTGGTATACATTTTCTTTCCATTGCCACACCTGAAGCCAAAGCGTAAAACACAAAGTATACATTTCCACTGTCGGACTCATATTTCTATATGTGCATCTTTAACACGGTTAAATTAATTAAGTATAATCACATAATTTTGATCAATAAGTTTAGGGAAAGTGTTTTGACTCCGAACTGCCTCCTAGATGCGCTCCTAATTTTATTCATTTATAATATTCATTATATGGTTTTGAATTTAAGAATTATTCACTTATAAATTTTCTTAAAAAATGAGTCCGTATTCCAATCCGAACAAATAATTACTCGGAAAAGTATCATTTAGTTTTAGATTAATCATTTTTTATCGTTAGTTATAAATTATTGTAATTTTTACAACAAGACTGAAATTTTTTCATGGTTAAGCCGTAAAAGCTTAATTTTACGAACTTTAATTTGTTTTTTCGGGGTCAGGGCCGTTTCTGGCGTGAACATGACACGAAATATACCGACTCGGATTGATCACTGCATTGGCTATTGAGAACATGATAGTTGAAAAACCTTCACTGGATAGAGCGATATGAAAATTGTATTGGACTATATTCGAAGGATTCAATGCCATCGGATGATGAAACGGCTTCCGTGGACCTAGTCCTAAAAATTTTTCAAACTTCAAACTGAAAGTTTTTTCTCAATAGCAATAGTCTAATAATAAGCTTTATTTTTCAAATTTCGGTAGTATTAATGTCACTTGAATTTAATTGTATCTTGAAAATGTATTATAGTATCACTAGAATTTAATTGTATCTTCAAATTGTATTTTTAATGCTACTTGGGTGAAATATAAACTCCCTTCTCGGTGTCTATAAATTATACTATCCGACCAGTATACAATTTCGATTTTATTCACGATTAACCAGTTCTCTTCCTAAAACAGTTTCCAAATTGCTCCTGTATAGCATAGAAAAATAAACTGCAACGACTTCAATGCGATGCTGAAAGAGATACTACACCAAAAACGGTCAATTGTCAGGACATCTTCATTAACCAAAGGGGATGGTAAATATGGAGTGCTCTCTCCATCTCTCTAAAACGTTGTCCAGTTCGAGATTACTATCTCTCTACGCACAATAATTCTCGACAAATAATCAAAATTAATTGGTATTCCTGTAACACGCAATTTAAACTCTGTTAACACAAGTAAACGATTCAAGTGGTCACTTCCATAAAGGTCCGTTCTCCTGGTCATCCTGGGGTTCGAATGGGGCCATCCAAAGTCATATCTTTCATCGCAAGAATAGGGCATAGTATGTATACCTATTTAATTGCCACTCTCTCTATCTCTCTGCATCTATTTGCAAGAGGAATCTTTCGCATAAATGGTCAAGGATTACTACTACATTGGACTTAATAACACGAAAGATAGAATGACCAAAGGGGGTCCTTGTATCGTATTTTAAACCGAAATTTAACTATGGACATAGGGCGATTGAGACTCGTGGTATATCGTCGAAGAAATTAACTGCTCCTTGGAGATATCTTAAATTAAAGTAATTGACAGATATGCTGATATGGTTTATTAATTAACAAAGTGTATGTGTGTAGATGCGGTCCTCGAGAATTAACTTTATCATCAGTTTAATATTCTGGACAAGTTTCGAGCGGCTGTAAAGAAATGACCTTTGACTGAAAGATTATTCTAGGGACTAGTTTCCAGATACTTAACTTACGTACTGGATGGATAATTAAATTAAAGTGGTAAAAGGTTTCAAGTTTCGACGAGGCTGATTGATTCCTTTTAATTGGGATCAAGTATAAACAATTACAAATATCATTTCAGAATAGTAATTTGAATATTTACTTGCCTTTACTTATTTCAAGAAAAGTTATTCATACCATGGAAAAACAGTATTGATATTGTTAGTAAAATATCAATCCGTATAAGTATGTATGCATGCACGTACTCGAAATTAATCTGAGTCAGAGAACTAATCAACTTATCCTTTAAATTTTGTTAATAGCTATAAGAAACATCAGGCACGATAGGTCGCAGGCAATAGTATGCTACTCTGATAAGTAGTTGAGGGTGAACAGAATGAGAAATGGAGTCTTAGGTCAATCACCGTTTTCAAAATCTAGGATGATTTACTTTTCAGGTTCCGAAGTTATTGTACAATAGCTTTTTAAGGACATTTGAATGGAAAATATAGGAGGCCAAAATTTTAGCTTTATTGTGAAGCACGTTCTTAGTAGTCGTAGAATCCAATTTCCATAGACCCTTATATGACAGGTACTTGAAAGATTGACTCTGACAATTTTCACTTGTTCAAGTAACATTGTACACAATTTTATAACATTGTACACGATTTTAAGCCTCTACCTTCACAAATTTCCTGCTGATCACAGAATAAGTGTAACTTTGTAAGTGATTTAAGGACTTTTGTATGGAAGTTAACCAAAAGACTGCAGGAATATCGTACACTAGCAAACTGGACCATATATAACATGGGGGCTGCATAAAGGACTCTTTCAAATTCCTAAAAACTACTGTCTTGCTGGAAACATTGAAAATTTAATTCATTTAACTTGAACCTAATTTCTATTATTGTTTTTTACTTAGATCAAACATTTTTATTATTATCAATATAGATATGTTATGTGAATGGAATAAATTACTTTCTAAATACCCATTATACCATATAATAAGAAGTATTTCATTTCCAGTTACCCAAAAACCTAGAATTTTTCATTGAAACTGAATAATTTCCTCAAAATTTATATTTGCGACTGCTGTCGCTGTACATATAAAAGAACTCAACTACCCTAAAGACAAGCTGTACTTTCATTCTCATTCCACAAGTTTCGACTTATTTGGCGGGAGTAAAGAAATAAAGAAATAAATAGAATAAAAATTCTAAAGAGTTTGTAACTGCATCTCAATATTCGAACTGCAGCAAATATATACGATGGAACTATTCAAAGCTCGAGTCACATTTATTTGTTAAAAATTAGTAGAAAAATATTAACGAGGAAATTGGTTGCTTATTAATTCATTCATTCCATTACAGGAGCGACAATCAACTGAAGACCCTACACTTGTACACTACCCTTATTCCAGGCATTAGACCAAAATTATACACGCATAACAACGCTAATGTACAGGAGATCTTGATTTTGCGAAATCTTAAGATTACAACAAAACTCTATCAAAATCTAGTAGATTTTAAAATCTCCTTGAGGAACTAAATTTTGTGAAAATCCTGCTCGAAATTTACATAAACCGTCCTGTACAGACCTGAAATTTGTGTTTCGCCACGGTCACATTTCACCATATATGTACATTAAATAAATTTTTCAAATTACTTGCTCGAAATGCAAGACTTAGAATTAAATAATTTTATTTTTTAATTTCTATTCATTCATCACAAGTTTCAATTACTGGAAATCGTAAAATCTTACAAATCAATTAAAAATGCTGATACAACAACCAGCTGCTAAATTATTAGATATCAAACAAATCTTTTCAGGCCGAAGTAAACGCTTTTTGAGATTTTCAAATCTAGTTCTCGAAATCTGGCGATGTAATTCAGCTTAACATTGGAGCTGGTTCAGAAAACGATTTGACAAAAGCACTAAAAAAATACCACTAGATTAGATTAGATTGGAAATAGGGGTTGGTATGTTTAGCCTCACTGCAGCCACAGTTGGGCTTATTGTGACGTCCCCCGGATTGACAATGATTCCTCTCCAATCCCTGCGCTTTCAATGAAGTTTAGTATTTTGCGAAGAGGATTGGTCAGGAATTCCAGTGGGTTCATGAAACTCTGACCGAAGTGACAAAGTCTTTTATGAGCTAAACCCTCACATTCACAGAGGATATGCTCTGGTGTTTCGTCTTCGTCATTGCATATTCTGCAAATTTTAGTCTCAGAGAGACCAATCCTATTGAGATGATTCCTCATGTGACAATGTCCAGTCAGAGCTCCCACTAGGGTTCGGGTCTGATATCTGCTTAATTTTAGATAATCAGATGTTATTTTTTCCGAATGCTTTGGCATAAAAAGCTTTGTGTGCCTGTTGCCCGGTGCCAAATCCCAGTGAATGGTACTTTGCGATTTTTGCCACATTCGGATGTTCATTTTGGCTGTGCTTAATGGTATCCCACAGAATGGATATGGTCCCATGAAACCAGCTTCTGAACCTTTCCTAGCCATTAAGTCGGCCATTTCATTAGCTTCATAGCCGCTGTGTCCCGGAATCCAAATGAGGTTAACTCTGTTCTTATTTGCGAGCTCAATCAGGCATTGGAGGCAATTCCAAACAAGTTTAGAGTAGATTTGAACGGACTGAAGTGCCATTATAAAAAAAAACCTCTTAAATAGGATAATTGGGAATGGATACTGTTGCGAGGTATAGAAAACGTGCAAGACCATTTAAATGATATACCTGTGTATTAATGTAATGTCTTACCGAATTTCATATTATATATGCTATATTATATTTGTTATTCTCTGACAGCGCTTTGCATTTATTTTGCATATTTAAATCAAGATTTTTTAATATATCTGTGTGTAAATTTGAACAGCCTAGCTCCGCAATAACTTCTTCATCAAACAAGTTCAAGTAAACTCCGCTTTTATAACCCAAATGCGACAATTACCCGTACGGCCCCTCTTTCAAACATTTTCCCTTCCATTCACCAATATTTTCATCAGCTCTACATCGCAGTCATCCCGTCTACTGCCATACCTCAAATTCTATGCTTAACTTAAAACTTGTGTGGAAACGCGCTCAATTACCTCCCGCACAACAAAACAGAAGTACTTAAGCCTTGTAATCTAATATTCCGCGGTAAATAAATTTTATATCAGCGTAATCCTCTCCGATGTCATATCTCCCCCTCAAAAGTATAAGAAACCGCCGCAATTAACTTGTTACCTTATTCCTGCAAAGGATCTTTCAACGACGTCTTATTTTTCCGCTTACACCGAAAAAAACCTCATTGCTTTGAATTATTTTGAACGTTTTGAACATAAGGAAATTTGCAGCTACTCAAGGAGTCTATTAAAACAAACACGGCAAAGATAAGCCCATGGATAAAATGGCAATTTTTTAACTTTTGAGCCCGCCGTCTTCATCTTGTTGGTTGGTGCCAGACAATTTCAAAGGGAATTCGTTAGGCATTGTGAGGAAAAGGTGTGGTAGATTATGGGAATACCACCAATGTACTTAGATGGAGCTGGTATGGTATTCGGAAATATTTCCTATTCAGAGAGGGTGGCCCGAGAAAGTACCTATCTAACGTGAAGCAGAAGACAAGAGTGCGTAGGTTACAAACGACACACACTTAAGATTATTAGCAAGGATTTGCTGCTTAGGTTTTACCTACAGATTTTGTTACAGAGTGTTAACAAGCGATATCTAGCGCAAAACATTTAATGCGTCGGTGATGAAAGTTTCTATGACTTTCATCATCCCGAGCGAGAGAAAGTTTCTTATGGAAGTAGTTAATATGATTATAGGCCAAGTTTAATAGGTGTGAGTCTGTGATAAAGAAGAAGATAATTTCTAGTTGAGATAATGTGTTCTGATGAATATACATATTTATGAAAGTGAAATGGATTTTGTTCATTAGTTATTTCTTTTCAGAAATTGTTCGCCAATACTTTGCCTTTCGTAGATGACTTACAGTTTGAGGTATTCGCTTAGTTGCAGCATTTAACGCCCTTAGTTCTTGAATAAGCCCTTCAGAGAGTAATCGGAGGCCTAAACTGAAATTTTTGAGAACTATATTCTATGTAGAAATAGCAACATTATTGCTTTACTTTTACACTACTACTTATAATGTCCAGTCGTTCTCTGAGGATTTTTATTTGCAATATCTCATATCGATAAAGATAAAGAGCCCAAATCGACCCGTAGCCTCTATTATGATATTTCTTTGATCGGATTAAGGACCTTACGGTCACATCTTAGTCCGATCTGAGTTTTTTTTCTCTTGAACCTTCTCCACGTTTTTTTTCCAGAGATACGTTGTTAATCTATCGTCCAACCCTCATGGTGAGAGGATTTTTGAGAATAAATATTGTTGAAAAGTACGGAAAACTGGTTTTAAGAAAATCGTAGGATCAACTTACTTCCTCCTTTTTACATTATATTATGTATTTAACTTGCAAGTAGTCCCCCGCATGCAAATGTTTTTGGCATCGGTAGCCTAATGTGGGTGTAGCGTGCTATTTTATCATCTTGGAGGTCGTGGACTCGAATTGGTGGAAAAAACAATTATATTGAGCTTGAGTTGTTTTTTCTTATATTGGACAAGGCGAGGACCGTAATGTTCTAAATTCGGCCAGAGAAAATATTATCGTCGAGGCAATCATCTAATTTTTACAGAACTGAACCATTTCTTTTATCGAAGTCACAGCTTTATGTGTAGCATAAACCTTTCATACTACAAAAAGCTGAAACTGTAATAAATATCAGTCTGGGTGAAAAAAATCAAGTAATGCGTTATATTTTCATAAACAGCTAATTAATATCTACATATTAAAATATTACGGCATGTGTAGGAAGAAGGAAAATCTAATTCCGTCTTCTTCCTTATTCGAATACCTCATTTCTCCCCACCCCCAACCCTCCCATTTCATTCGTATATTGTTTATTTTGTGGCTTAAACTGAAAAAGTTACGTAATCAAAATAAGTGGTATACTTAAAGGACATTTCTTAATCCAACCCCACTTGCCTCATTCTCTTCCATTAATTCGACTTATTGCCTGCCGTAGATATTTCTTAGATCTTCCATACCTAAATGTGCGAGTATATACTGAAAAAGAGTACTGTGATCTTTAGCTGAAAGTCAAACCAAGTATCCCAAATTAATCCTTTCAGTAAATTAAGACAAATTCCTTTTGGTACGTTGTAGCAGCTTCTTGAGCTTCAATGCCCCGACTGAAATGAGCGAAAATTGTTTTTTTCTTACCGAAAAGCGAGAAATCTTCTAAGAAAGCCCTGATAGAGGGGTTGCTTAGAGGATGGTTAAAAATATTGATGGCTTCAAAAGTTCACCTATTTTTCGCTTCATAACTTTTTTAAATCTTAACTCGCATTCTCGCTTTGGGTCGAGGATTTTTTGGGGCAAAAATTTTCACCAGGCGCTGATGCCACTGAAATCCCTCAATTACCGACTTAAAGGCTTTACGCGCGCACTCTTTGGGCACAAAGTGTACGCCAAGTACTCGTCGTTAGAATGGAAGAAAGCGAGTTTAGAAAGGACCGCGAAGTGGTGGTAAGTAGAAAAAGTCATCTTGTTCTGTTGCGAGGGATTCCATTTAATCGAATAAGGCGGCAAGGGGTGTGATTTTAATTAATAAAACTTTTCGCCAAAGAAATACATCCTCCGAGTGAATTCTTTGTGGCTTTCCTTCCGAGTGGTTTTTGTTCATTTTTGGTGGATTCGTGCGATTCGAATTGAAGTGAAGTGAATTTTGCTACAGTGCTCAAAGCTGTTGAGGAAGCGAGATAGAGACAGCTGTTAGGCTCATCCACAATACCGACAAGAATGTCTTAAGCCAACATGATATCTGGTGCAAAAATTGAACTAAACAAACAGAAACTGGCTATTACGTTAAGTCCTTTTAAGTAATTATCCTCGGGGGTAATTTCGCTCAGGGATTTAATTAGCGCGGATGAGTTTTTCGTGGAATTTCGGTGTGGCTAACACTTTTATTCGGGCGTATGATTTTTATTATTGCCAGCGTCTATAATTGCTAATTTTGGTGTTTTCAAGCGAAATATTGTTTTAAATGTTTCGTGAACTTATAGGGATGAATAAAGTGCATTTTAGGGGAATGAATTGATGTTTTATTTCCCTATGGTACTTTGTTTTACCGATATCCACTTCCGTAACAAACCACAAATTGAAATTTCTCTACAAGGAAATATCTGTCTTTGTCTTATTCCGTAAGCGTAAATGTGATTTTACTCTTTATTACACAATTTTTATCTTTAATTCTGATCTAAGATCGATATGCACGATCGATACGCATTATTATCTATGGAATTTTTAAATTTATTAGTAGTAATGGAGATTTCAAATAGTTTCATGCCTGAAAGGAATTCGAGGAATAATCTTTCTTCAGCAGGTTCTGTACGGTGAAAATCTCGTTTACTTGAAATTACTCTCGGCTATCTTTTTATTGCTAGACGTTTCTTAAATGGTTAGGGTGCATTTCTGAAAAAATGACAGAAAGCAGAATATATAAAACGATTGATAACCGAAGGTATAGTGCAGCGGACGATAAGAGGAAAGCGACAAATATATTTCAAACATTTGAAATAAATAAATGTGTAGTCAGTAGTTGTCAAGAACGAAGTTAAGGCCGTGACACAATAAAAGCAGAAGGAGCAGCAGAAGCAGATTTTTTTAAGAAAGCACAGGATCATAATATGACGCCTGTTTAAATGAAAGCAGCGGCAGAAGCAGCGACGGAAGCATTGCTGCTTTTTATACTCTAGATGAAATCATATAGAGTATTATAAGTTTAATCCAGCCCAAAAGTTTGTAACGCATAGAACCAAGCCTCGGACGAAAAAAAGTTATATATTATTTTTTGTTTATTTGTGGCCAAAAACCTCAAATCCGCCTGACGTCCGTCCGTCCGTCCGTCCGTCCGTCCGTCCGTCCGTCCGTCCTTCCGTCCGTCTGTCCGTGAACACGATAACTCAAGAACGCCTTCACCTAGGATCTTGAAATTTTGAATCTGGATGTTTGGTTGAATTTGTAAGGCTAAGTTCGTTAACGGGCAAAATCGTCCTACTCCTTCGGGTAGCTGCCATACAAAATGTCCTTAAAACACGTGTTCAAGAATATTGGTCGATAACTTAAGAAGGGTTTAAGCTACGTCTTTGAAATTTTGTATGTGTTATTTTTCCAATAGTTGGAGCTAAATGTATGATTATCAAGAAAATCCTATTAGTCCTTCGTGTATCTGCCATACAAATATCCTGTCAAAAAGTTTTCACTTAATTTACGGAATTCACTATAACTCAAGTAATCTTTTAGCTATGTACTCGGAATTTTGTACAAATTAGTTATGAGTGAAAACAAAGTTCGAGTTTACTAGTCAGCAAAATCCTTTTACTCCTTCTGCTAGCTGCCATACAAAATATCCTTAAGACACGTGTTCAACAATATTTTTCGATAACTTTTGAACGCTTCAAGCTACGAATTTGAAATTTTATACAGATTAATTTTTGAATGGTTCCAAGGAAAAGGATAAATATGTAGGAAATCTAGTGAGTCCTTCCTGCACCTCCCATGTGAAAGTCCTTCAAAAAGGACATTTTTTTTTGATGACTTACCCAGTTCAAGACATGAAGTTAAACACTGAATATTGTCTTTTAGTTTTGAGTAGCAATCTAATGGCAGTCCTTAATAAAGGACATACAACATGCACACACGTAATTCTACTTTATCCCCAACTACAATATAAATCGGAGTTCAGTATTCATCTAGAGTATTATACGATTGGCTTGCAGCCGATCGTGACTGCAGTATGTTTCCTTCTAAATTCAAGAATTCTGCTTCTGCTTCAGCAACGTAAATCCCTTAAGAATTGGGAACGTTGTCAGTAATGGAAATGTTAAAGGTGTCAAAATGGTTTCCATATACTGGTATTTACTAATCATTTTAATTTAAAAACTCACTAAACTCAACTGAAACAAAATATTTTTGCCGGGTCAAAGAGTCTAAAATACTTGTGATTGTTGACAGTTAGTATGGACACATTTCTCTCAGCTCCTGCTTCGTTGTCAGTTAGCATGGACACATTTTTGTCTGCTTCTGCTTTTATTTAAATTCATTAAGCACAGCAGAAAGCAGCACTGCCGACGCTGCTGTCGCTGCTTTCTGCTTTAATTGTGTCACGGCCTTTAAGCTTGTGTTACACTGGGCTCTGTTCATTATTTCTGCTATAGCTGCTATTAGCTGCTTTTGTATGCTTTTGTGTGTCCAATGCAACCGAAAAGCTGCTTTCTTGTGCTTGCTATTTGTCACTAGATCTGTTCAAGATTTTTAAAAAGCTGCTTCCATAGCTGCTTTTTGTTGCTCATACTTCGGACTGTAGCAAGAAAGCAGCTATTGCAATATTGATATGTGTGTGTAGCTGTTAGTTTCGTCTCAACGTCATTTTGAATGTTTAAAATCGAAAATGATGCTTTATTAACAATGGAAATAAGCGAAAAACTTAAGGAGTACTAGTAGTGCTCATTTTCACTTTATTTTATTATAATATATGTCATATGTTACGCCAACTTGCGTATGTATGTGTCGAACAGCTATTGTAAGCTATACAAGCTGCTTTTGGCTGTCCAAAACCCGAAGAAGCTATTTCTTGCTATGGCTGAATTTGACAGTTGGTTCAGTCTTGCTATGCTATGCTTTCGAAGCAGCTATAGCTGGCATCTTGAACACACCCCTGTATGCCAGTAACAAGCAATGTCAAATATCGAATTAGAATTATACTCACAGTATCCGGTCTAAGCGGTGGTGATAGGTGTAAAATTCGTCTACATGGTCGTAAGAGAAGGGAGAAAGAAGAAAAATGAACTAGAGTGGAAGTGATGCAAGCATGATATAAGCTACAGTTGGATGCAGAATGTCACATTTCACAGTTGCTGATTGGATAAGGCTTACCAGCATTCATACTTTCACGTTCCAGCACAACCAGATTTCATCGCATTTTATAATATCCTAATACGCACACAGTAATCACATCTAATGGACTAATGAAATGAGCCCCTCTTGTAAAAATAGAGCAAAACAAAGAGTGAAGTAAAAAGTCCTTTGCAGGACAAACCGGTCATGGACTAGCAATAAATAAGTCAGCGGAATAAATTTTTATCTCTTGTCGCACACGAGGCTTTACATACCACCCTTTAATCTACTTTGGCGAAAAGAAAAATTCTGCCTGAATAATTTTGTACGGGGCCTTAAACCAGCTTTTTTCACGAACTTCCTTATCCGGGAACTATTTTTTCTCTATGTCCTTCCCATGCGAATCTGATTTTTCTTCTGAATTATTCGTGTACTTTCTTCCGTTTTACTGTTTTTTTCTCGAGAGGCAAGGATAAGTGCGGTAAACCTCCTCTCTTTGCATAAATCGCTGATCCACTAAAGGAAAGAATAAAATGGCCATGGAATGACGAATTTTTACGCTGTGTCCACGAGGACCTTAAGGCCGAACTTGAATTTGGCTGAGATTTTATGTGCGAACGACATGGAAATTCATGGCAGGAATTAAAAAGTTTCAAGTTTTTTCTCCATCGGCGGTTCCTTAGGATCAGACTAGCTAAGGGGTGGGCGATGATTTTTCGAAGTTAAAAGAGTGAATATTTTGCACTGGAAGGTAGGAGTATCTTAATTTGTTATTGTTGTTGTTGTAGGGTAAGTACGATCAGAGCTACACTCCAAAGAGCAGCTGTAAATTTTCAAAAAGTGAAGAATAAATCAAAATAAAATTGAAAATTTTGCAAATCCCTTCGATAATATTTATATCACAATAAAATAAAATCTGAGCTTATCGAATGAAAATTCTTAGATTCATAAAAGTGAGCCTAAGGCTGTTTTATTTCCCGGACGGTTTAAACGCAATTTGATCAGAATTTTATAAGGACTTTACTTTTACATCTTAGGAGATGCCTCGTCATTTCGGAGCCGAAGACTTCTTGCCACAATCTTCATATGAGTTCGGTACTCAGTGTATTGAGAGCAATGTTCAAAGTGGTGTGGAACCTACTTTTTTTTGAATTTTATGACACTTCCGTTTTTAAATATTAATAGTTCAACTTTTGTAAGCGCCGCTTAATTCGGTCGTATGTATATCGAAATAAATACGACATCCTTTGGCCCAACATTGCTGGTGTATCAAAACACATATCGCGAGCTAAAATGCCAGACAGATGTAATAAAATCCTCGAACAGGAAAATTGCTCAGTGGTAGAAACGAAAAAAGGCGATTCGAAGAATTACCGCCCGGAAAAAGGATTCCTATGATTCCTGTTTGGCAAATCTCATATGTGCCAAGATATCGCATGCAAATGAGACAATTTTTCATGTGAAGCCCAAACGGATATCTGGGTGGCACTCACATCAGCACGAAAATAAGTCCCTTTTCGATAGGATATAATTCGCCTTTTATAGCCATTCAAACGGCACTTGGAATATATGTACTGTACATCCTTCCATGCACCATCATAGCATACACTTAACATACAAACAAGAGTGCGAAAGCTAGATATCTTAGTAATACATGGCTATAGGATGACGGTGTTCGGCCGTGATACCATCTGAAATTATACTCCCAGGAAACTCCCAGGGGAGGAGCTCATCCCCGGTCGTAAATTTCATCGACTGCTCGTCCCCTCCGACTGACCAATTTACGTATCTAATAACTCTACTAATAAGATATCCAGTTAAAGTTTTTCCAATACCCACGCATCCTTTTCAAGAAGGATAACCGAGAAAGCAGACATTACTGTTATAAGTGATGTCCGACTGCCTGGATTATCACGTTTTAGTTTATCCCCTTTACGCTTAGATCAATTGAATTTCCTTGATGACCGTATTTCGAGACGACTTTTATTTATGACGTTTCTCATGTATGCCTATTCCACTTAAACTACAAGCTTATTTTTAGAGAATGGGATAGAACTCCCACTACTTCACATTTCGATAGTTTCCATAATAGAAATTTTCTTTTCCTTGAACATGACATAACCTTTATTTTTCAATAGAAAACTTTCTTCTTCCATCAGAGTAATAGAATGGATGATTCTAAATCAATGCGTTCCAACCACCCCCTCCCCCAATCAGTCTAAAGTTCGGTTCTGTTTATTATGGACATTACTTATGCTCGATTTTCTTTCGAGATTTATACGTTCCAGTGATTTCGAGAACAGTTTTTCAGATTGTTATTGAGTTGTCAGTATTTGGTGGTGTGGAAGTCCATTACCTTAAATGAAGATATTAATGATTTTTTCGATTGCACGCTTTTTACGCTCAGAAAGAATGACTTTTAAGTTTTCGCAATGACTTGAAAGTCCATATAAGTAGTTGGGTTCAGTGAGCATGAAAATTTCCTTTATGTAAGAATATATTTTGGCCAAATGGTTTATGGATAATGAACAATTAATCTGGTAATAGGAAAGTTTAATACTGATCTCCGCACATTAAAATAGATAATCTAATTTAATTCAGGATTTTTGCAGAATAATTAAAGAGTGTGAGTGTGCTAAACAAATAAATCGAAGTATGACCACAGTTTTGACCACAGTGCTGGTCAAAATAATCGGAACAGATATCAATTTTCGTTTTTTGTCTTTTATTGTTCCAATCGTTCCAATCATAATTTAAGTCAAGTTAAATATAACATTTTTTAGGTGACTAGCAATAAATTTTATGAAATTCATGAGCAAGAAAATAATGTTAATAGAATAATAACTCCAGTTTTCGTGCGTTCGTACAGATGGACAGACAGAAAGACAGACGGGAGATGGACAGAAAGTGGATTTGGGGTGTATGGAAAACAATAACCAAAAAATAATATACAACTTTGTTCGTTCCGGGCTGGGTGCTAATTTAAAATTCTTTGGGCAGGATTAAACTTGTAATATTCTACAGATTTCATCTAGAGTATTAAGATCGATAGATACAGACATACTGATTGTTTTCCATGGAACCTCATCCCACATAGATCCACCCATATGTGTAAGGAGGAAATTGTTGTGAAAATTTCAAGGTCATATCTCTCATTCTTGAGGTATGAGATGTGATTTTTGAATTAAATTGTTATACCACACTTCCACGCTGTCCTGCCCTCAAATATATTTTTATATTTATTGTTGCAAACTCCTCTCATATACCTGTATAAATTAAGTTACAACTTTTTGCCATAACTATTTCATAGGTTTTTTATTATATTTCCTTTGTATGGTCGCCACCAATGTCGACAAATTGTACGTAAAATAGTTATGAATAAATTTGAAGTTTCAATTTCCTAGTGTAAGCGGCACCACAGCGAAAAAAAAAACAAATTTTTTTCATACCCTGACAAACAGCTAGCTTTTGTTTTAGTTTCTAGTTTTCTACTAGTTACTGCTTACTTTATTATTTCAATAATACAGTGTTGCGAACAATTAAAAACACATTGCTGCCCTGAAACTTAGGTAGAAATATGTAGAAAATTTTCACATTATACAATCGAAACACAAATTATAAAAATATTACTTTGCCAAACATTTAAAGGGTTAATAATAATACTACATATTCCAATTTCCTTAAATATTATCTTATTCAACGTGCGTTAATAACCAGAAAGCTGTATACAATCAAGTATCCATTCAATAAGCCTGAAATGAGCGCCACACCTCCCGGACACCCATGCAATCCTTCGAAGAAAACCGATTTTCCAAGTATTTTCGATTCAGGACGATATGGGATCGAAGCGCAACAACTTTACGTGGTTAACCAAGAAGTCCTGTACACACATATAGAAAATCCGCTATAGTTTTCGCATTGAAAAGGACATTCTATACGTTAAACCGAAACTCAAAACTTTCCACAATATCTTACGACATGGAATTAAGGACACTGTGCATACTAGTACGAGACTACTGAAAGCTCCGCACAATATCCTTTCAGTATCCTACCAAAAGGATATTGGTAAGTTTGTCATTTCATATCCACATTACCGGATATCTTATCCTCTTCATCTATGAGACAAGAACAAGGAATATAAGGGACTAAGGAGCCTGTGAATGCATTTTAAATAGGTTCTCATATAAACTTCGCCATACAATGTTCTAATATAGTCGCAAAGGACATAATCCAAGACGTTTCGAAATCTTTAGCTTCACATTCAGTCTCCTTGTTGAGTATCCTCTTAGTACACTTCTATTGCTGGATAATTCAAAGAACTTATGTATGCGATGATTCGCCCGCTGTCTTCGTAATTGTTACGTTTCGGTAGGAATGGTGGGACGACTGAGTCTCTTGAAATTCGTTGGCCGAAAACTATAAAGTGTTTTGTGATATGTATCACATATGTGTCTTTACTCGGACTATCTAGTTCAGATATCCTGAAAGTATATAGTAACAGCTTCTCTCCTTGATATGTTAGGCATATGTGCTCCCCAAACTACATGAAAATGCATTTAAAGTTTGTCATTAAGAAAATTGTTTGTGGGCAGTTAATATATTATCTTGAAGACCCTATAAAATATCTGAGTGGAATGTTCCCAATGTTCATAATTGACATACATATGGAGGCAGGTTGTGTTCTATACATTCAGACAGCAATATGGTCATCAATATGGATACACGTGTTCGTTCCTCCTTCGTCTCAAAGAAATACCCATCATCGCAAGAGGTGATATAGACTTGGGACTATAACTGTGCACTAAAAATGTAGTCCTGTTTTCATATATTGCCGTATAAATTTTATAGTGAAGGTACTTAATGAATTTCCCTTACGGCTTAATGGCGGGACCATATCATTGATACGAGGTGATTACTGCATGTCCAATCGAAGCAAAGAATATTATTATTGCCTCCGTAAACCAAGTCATAATTGATCGATAGAATTATAAATGAATTCCATAGTTTTATTACGATTCTATGGTGAAGCAAACAAAAAAGTTAGTCTCGATGAAGTCAATGATCGTAACAATTTCGAATTTATGGCCCAGTTTAATCCTGGAGTGGGCAAAAGCACGGAATCAGCGCAAAATCACATAAAGTTTCGGGTGGTACTTACTATTATTATTGGTTGACTTTTCTTTATTGTTCAAAGAATGATAATAAAATCTTTTACTTAATCAAGCTACAAAAAAAAAACAATAGTTGCAGCTTTTAGAGTAACCTGTTTGATGTGATTTCCTATTTTTAGTTTCATATCCCTCCTGCCGCGACGGTGGGTGGCATCAGGGCCATGTCAAGCTGGTGATCTGCTCCGACCAGAGATCGGCGGATCTCTACAAGGAGGCAATTGCTGGTCTAGGCGAGGTTTGGCCTGGAGCAAAGTTGGAGGTTGTGGCAAGGGAGGACATCCCAAGTCGGCCTCGAACAAGAGCCAGGATACCAAGCAAGCCTTCTGACGCGGCGGCTGTCCTGGAGATCCTAAAGATCTGCAACCCTGATCTTCCGACGCATAATTGGAAGATCGCCAAGATGGAGGAGCCAAAAGGGGCCGAGAGAGTCGCGACAATCGTGATTAACAAGGAGTCCCTGGCCCCCCTAGCTAACCTGAAGGGTGTGGTCAATTTTGGCCTTGGCCAAATCACACTTCGGGTCTACAAGGCGGACGCTGAGAATCCCTTACCGAGCGCGTCGGACACCGAAGCCTCGAAAATGGAAACGGATTCCGCCTCCCACGTCGTCCATAGTGACGACTCAAACCTCGCTGAGTCTGAACTGGCGATGGAACTGGACCCGGTGCAACCCGATTCCGATTCAGTACTGGTTTGCCAGGATCACTGCTCCTTAACGGACGAAGATGATCTTGGCTCGGATGCTGGACTGGATGAAGGCTCGACTGGTCCTTCCGATGGCAGTGAGGAAGATCTGCTGGCATCTGACCCGGAAGACCCGGAAGATGCGAATATAACCGTGATCGAGGCTTAATGCTGCGAATACTGCAGATTAATCTTCATCACTCGAAAACGGCATCAGCCTCATTACTTCTTCGTCTAGCCAGGGATGGAGAAGACCTTGTCTTGATCCAGGAACCATGGATTGTGCATGACGTGGTAAACGGTCTCAAGACTCCAAACTATACTCTGTTCTATGTAAGGAATAATGGCAAGCCAAGAGCATGCGTTCTTGCAAAAAACAGTTTAAATATATTTCTGCTACACAGCTTCAGTGATCCTGATATCGTCACAGTCAGCCTTGAACTGAATAATAAGATTCACTGGCTGATCTCGGCCTATCTGGCCCATGACCATCAAGGTCCACTGCCACCGAGTATTATGAGCGATCTAATCACGGAAGCTAGTAAGCTCAACACTGGTGTCATTCTAGGGTGTGATGCAAATGCGCATCATGCAGTCTGGGGTAGCACTGACACAAACGAAAGAGGCGAGTTGCTTTTTGACTACTTTTTAAGCACTAACCTCCTTCTATGCAACACAGGGCAAGAACCTACCTTTATAACCAGGAATAGACAAGAAGTCTTAGACATAACCCTGGTTTCCGAAAACATCTCACACATGGTCAGCAACTGGAAGGTTTCTGAAGAAAACTCCTTCTCGGATCATCGCTACCTCCAATTTAATCTGAAAGATTACAAACCTATCCCACCGGCCTTTAGGAACTACCGGAGGACCGACTGGGTCAAATACAGGGAAACTCTTAGCGGCTTACTCCCTCCCATACCGCCACTCCAACCGAGTAGCTCAACTGATCTCGAAGGTCTGGTCACCACCCTTACGCGCGCCCTAAACGAGGCATTGTCGAACTCCTGTCCTGAGAGCAGGCCAAGAGGGAAACATAAGCCGCCATGGTGGAACGCAGAACTCGGGGCTCTTAGAAAATGCTGTAGGCAACTGTTTAACAAAGCCAAAAGCACGAAAGACGTTTGCGACTGGGACTCCTATAAAGGATCACTTCGTAAATACAAATATGAACTGAGAAAGGCGCAGCGCAAATCCTGGGGACTCTTCTGTAGCGAAATAGAAGATTCATCCGAGGCATCCAGGCTCCGCAAAATTCTCTCTAAAAATCCAACCACACCATGCTACCTGAGGAGACTGGACGGATCTTGGACTACCTCAAGTAGGGAAACCACTGATCTCCTCCTGGACACCCACTTCCCTGGTAGCTCTCCTGTTGAGTCGGAGCGGGTAAACATTACAAGAAACCATGCACCGTTCAACTCTGACGCTCTTATAACAGAGACCAAGCTCCTCTGGGCGATAGAAGGCTTTAAACCATTTAAGTCTGCGGGACCGGATGGAATAATTCCTGCTGAAATCCAGCAGACCTCGGACATAATTCTTCCTTGGCTGAAGGTTATCTTGAAAGGCTGCCTGGATCTAACCTACATTCCTGAAACGTGGAAGGAAGTCAGAGTGGTATTCATACCCAAAGCAGGAAAAAGCTCTCATGTCTGCCCTAAGGACCTCAGACCTATCAGTCTATCATCCTTTCTTCTGAAAACACTGGAAAGACTAATGGATGTGTACATCCGCGACAATATTGACAAGCGACTGCTGTCAACATCCCAACATGCGTACTGGAAGGGGAGGTCGGTTGAAACGGCCTTACATTCGCTCGTGCGCACCATTGAAAAATCTCTCAGTATTAAAGAATACACCATGGTTGCATTTCTCGATATCGAGGGAGCTTTCAACAACGTCAGACCAGAAGCAATCACTGACGCAATTTCTATCCTGAAGGTAGAGTCCTCGCTTGGCGCGCTGATCAATTTGATGTTAACATCCAGGATTGTGAACACAAAGCTGGGCGAGTCCTCCTCTCGAAGGTTTGTCAGCAGAGGTACACCACAAGGTGGTGTGCTCTCCCCTCTTCTATGGAATTTAGTGGTCAACAAACTACTATTGAGATTGGAAGGGGCGGGCTGCAGAGTGATTGCCTATGCAGATGATGTTGCAATTGCTGTCTCGGGAAAGCACCTCAACACGCTGAGTGAGATATTGCAAAATGCTCTCTCTATCCTCTCCAAATGGGCAGCTGAATGCGGGTTGGGTGTGAACCCACGCAAAACAGAATTAGTCCTCTTCACCAGGAAATATAAAATTCCTCACGTAGACCCTCCTTCTCTGAATGGTACTAGTCTAGTTTTCACCTATAGTGCAAAATATTTGGGTCTTATTTTGGACAGGAAACTTCATTGGAAACCTAACATTCAGGAACGGGTAAAGAAAGCAACAGTTGCGCTTTACTCGTGCAAAAAGGCCATTGGCAAAAAATGGGGTATGCAACCCCGGATAGTTCATTGGCTCTACGTGTCCGTCATCAGACCGATACTAATGTATGGTGTTGTTGTCTGGTGGACGGCCTTAGACAAAGCAGTTAACTGCACCACCCTAGGGAAGGTACAGAGATCGGCATGCATATGCATCAGTGGAGCTCTGAGAACAACTCCCTCTGCAGCACTAGACATGCTATTCAGTCTGCCACCCCTAGACATTTTTGGCAAGCAAATGGCAGCCAATGCAGCCATTCGACTTAGGGCCTCTGCACAGTGGACTGGCATATATGCAGGTCACTCAACAATATTGAATCACTTCAATAACATTGCTGAAAACACCGACTACACCCCTCCCAGTTATGATTTTGAGAAAAATTTTCTAACAGTCATCCCAACCCGTCTAGAATGGGAAAGGGATTCGGTACGGATGGAAGAGTCCGCCCACATATATACGGACGGCTCCAAAACTGAAGGCGGGGTAGGTGGAGGTGTTTTCTCTGATATGCTTAACATTAGCAGCTCCTTCCGCCTTCCGGACCACTGTAGTGTCTTTCAGGCGGAGCTTATGGCGATTAAGGAGGCCTTGTCCTGGCTGAGGTGTAATGTAATATCTACTAGGGACATTAGCATTTTCACAGACAGCCAAGCGGCAATAAAATCCTTAGAATCGGCCTCGACAACATCAAAGGTCGCCGCAGAATGTCGATCATCTCTTAAGGAGATGGCTGAACAGTTCAATATTCTCCTGTGCTGGGTGCCAGGACACAGGGATATTCCAGGGAACTGCATGGCTGACGAACTCGCTCGACGCGGTACTACCCTTCAGATTATGCCGGAACACCGGAATCTGGGTGTGCCTCTCTCTACATGTAAACTGCTACTGGGATTGGACTCAATTGAGAAAACCAACTCAAGATGGGCAAACGGTGTTACATGTCACACTGCGAGACAGATCTGGCCGGAGCTGGATCTAAAACGCTCTAAACAGCTGACTTTGCTCAAAAGGGCGAACATCAGCACCACAGTCGGTGTCCTGACCGGACACTGTCTTATAGGTCGACATGCTAAAAGACTCGGTCTCTTCTCAAACGACTTCTGTAGAAGCTGCCTGGATGAGGAGGAGGAGGAGACAGTCCTTCACCTTCTCTGTACCTGTCCAGCTCTTTCAGCCAGAAGGAAAGCTCATCTTGGAGCTTACTTCTTCAACTGTCTCGGTGACCTTGCCTCAAAGGAGGTCGCGAGAATCCAACGCTTCATTGCAAGCTCTAAATGGTTTGACGAGTAGGACCGGATTCGATGATCCTGTGGTAACACAACGGACCTTTTAGGTCTAAGTGTGTCCGTGTTCTCACGGGCAGCCACGCGTACCTACCTACCTACCTTCATATCCTTTTTTTAAGGAAATCTATCTGTGCTTCCAAGCCGGGAGGATCAACCATTCCCACCAAATAACTACTCCTTATACCTCTTGAACGCTGTTATAGGTATCTGCCGGAACCGAGCTCTATCACGTAAACTGATTTTATTCCAGTATTTTTAATGGAGTAGTATTTAACTTTTTAATTAATTTAAATGTTTTGAAGTTAAGTTTTCTGAATTTCGTATCTCATTTCATTCTTTGGGTAGATAGGGATATAATCCATCTAGAGTATCAAAATAACTTAAGTAACGAACTTATGTAAATAAGTGTAAGTAAAAGTGTTACTGTCGCGCTTTGATTTCATCTATCCACTTATACAAAAATTGAACATGACATGTCAACATCACCGGAAAACACACTTTCATCAGATCAACAGCTAAAGCTACCAAGGTCCATTTACAACTGTGCACACCATTTACTTACTTTCCTTGCGAAAGAATCAAAACAATTTCTCTAATGTAAGGGAAACATTTGTCGTATATATCGTATCCAGGATATTTCTCCCAATATCGCGACAGGACCCACGACTAAATCCCAGTGCTAATGCGAACCGAAAAAAACACCCATCCAAAATCCCAACTAACTTGTTATGAAAGGCAATAAGACACACTACATACTTCCAGAAACTAATAAATTTATCACAATTTCGTGAATGGGCACATATCGTATCAAATCCTGTGAGCTCATATCCTTTTTAACTCATTGAGGATTTTTCTACCGAAAAGGGTCGTGGCGTTTTTGATATGTATGCATCGTGATGGGGACTTTCATCACATTACCGAAATTGAATTAGACTTATGTGAAAGATATTTCGAGATGAGCTCTCCTTGATGCCATTTAGTTACAGTGGTTTTCGGTGCGGAAAGGTGCCATTTGCGAAAAAATGGCAATAAAGCGTGGAGCACCCCTTGAACGGTTCGCAATGCTGTGACGAAGTTTTACATCCTAACATTTTTACAAAATGGTATAAGTGGTGTTATGTAGAGTAGGGTCACTAGATACACAACACTCTCTACCTAGGGTGTTGCAGATTCGTCTAATTGGGTCGTTTCTGTACTAGAAATTGTAATTTAACCTTACAAAAATCGCCTGTTTATGTACTAGTTCGCCTGTTTATGTACTACTGCGCATTGCTATCAAACTGCGTTTTTGAAGTATGTTAGTGCGAATATTTGAAGAATCGGTTCCCTTCCACAATTCTAGTACTTCTTTTTTTTGGTATGGTAAATACCACAGTATGTCTACACTATTATGATACCGTAAAAATCTATTTTCTTTAAATCAATTTTTTTTATATGCATACATATACATATTTCTGAAAATTTTATTTGCAATATTTTTTCTTTTCGTTATTAAATGTTTCGATTTTCGATATTTCGATCCACACACATGGAATTACAAAACTAGTTAAGTCTACATTTTCGAATATTGAAATTTTAACGTAAATTTAAAAAAAAAAATCAGAAGATATTTCTATTTTTTCTAGATGTAAAGCAAACCATGAGTTTACGCTTTTGTTTCAATTTTTCTAAACTTTGCGGAAAACTATCTCTGATAAACTGTTTAATATTCGAGGATTGTATTTTGGTTTAATATTCGAGGATATTTATAGATAGAATTGTATGTTTCAAATTTGTACATTTTTAATTATTTTATAACTTATTTCCGACAAGTCGTAGACATGTAGTTGAAAATTAATTTATGGTAAAGGAACTATAATACTGCGTGAAGACTGTTGCAATATCATTTCACTTGCGATATATATGTGCAGCGATCGATATTACAAATTTTCTTGTTATGCCCTCGTCTCAATGCCTCAAAAAAAATATTACAGTTAACAATTTACATTCTAGTTTAATCTTACTTACTTACTTATTTATTTAATTATTACAGTTATTCTATAAGATATTTACAGTTCATTCAATTTTTGTAGAGATCAGACGGGGAAAAAATTATTGTCTTTACAACTATAGTGTAGTATTTCTATTTCTTGCTCGCAAGGAGAGGTTCGGCGCTGAATCAAGCGCTAGCTCTTCCAGTGAGGAGGCCCATAGAGGACATTAAACATGCTATCGACGCGACAGCCATATCAGAGGCTAGCACAAGATGGTCAGGACTCACATCGTGTCTCGTGGCCAGGCAGCTCTGGCCGACCCTAAATGCGAGCAGGACAAAGTTTATCCTACTCGGAGATAGGAATACTCTTCGTATCCTAATTGGTGTACTGACGGGCCATTGCCTGATCGGCCGGCACGCCAGAAGACTAGGTGTTGCGGACGTTACAGATCTGTGCCGCAGCTGTGGTGAACCTGACGCCGAGGAAAGTATTTTCCACTTGCTTTGCGAATGCCCGGGTCTGGCCTGGAGGCGCGAACGTACTTTAGGTACGCGCTTCGCCATAGACTTGGGCGAATTCGTAAGCATTAAGCTGAACAAGCTGCTGCAGTTTGTCAGGCTGGCGGGATGGTTTACTTAAGATGTTGTCTTGGGCACACGGGTACCTTTTTTCCCGTGCATGTGGGATCACAACGGACCCATTGGCGGTCTATGTGCTTGGTCGCGTAGCGACCACCCACCTTACCTAAAACCTAAAAACCTATTTCTATTTCTTGACAAATTATGTTATTAATTAAAGTGATACTTTATTTAGGAAAATTCTTTTTAAAAACTAGTTTAATCAATTAGACCCATAAATTGAGCTTTATTAATTTTACGTTAAATAATTTTTAGTTCCTGACACCCACCGAAAATAATTAACATCTTAAAGCAATAAAGTTGCGATAAATTACCTATCACCACGAAACAAAAGTACACACATTAATCACAGCGAAAAATGACAAAAGCCATCCCCGAAGTGCTTCAGACGGTTTACCTTCGACCTCCACTTAAGTCATCCTAAGGTGGATGTTCCTGTCCCCAAGATAAGAATTAAGCTTATTCGACATGAAATAAAGTTCCGTTGTCCTTAAAGCGGATAACAATCATTTATCTCGACGAAAATGTAAAGGTTCCGTGCCACTCTCTCTTAAGACGCTACTCATGCCACGTACCAAGGCGTATGTCCTCTTAGCTTCCAAGGAACGTTTCTTTACCGTACGTGGGATTATGGTATAGCTTGTGACAGGCTAAAGATGTTAAAAGGTTGAAGGTATGCCAGAGTAATTCATTTGATATTTACGGCGTAAGCATATACTCGAACCGTTGAGGTACTTGTATAGAAAGTGCAAAGCATCCTGCAATAAAGCACTGCCATCAAAGTGGAATTGATAGATCGCAGCATTTTAGTCTAGTCATAAAGTCGGGCAAGACGACTGTATTCTGTATTGATTTATTTACAAATTCCTTTACCAATTATTTATTTAACAATTTCCACACATGCCTTTAATGCTCTCAGTTATTTGACCAAGTGTATCTCGAATCGAAAGGTCATATGCTGGACATGTGGGGTTCCTACGTCGGAAATGTGGAGTTTCTACATCCACCTTTAATTAAACCTTCTGATTAATTTCTGGTTTAACATTTGGGGTTTGGCAAGGACTTTTTCAGGTTTCCCATAACTTCGGTACGATATTCACACTTCAAGTTGCCAAAGCTATGTCCTTTCCAATGTGCTATGTGCGTACCTAAGCATGTAGGTATGTGGAAAAAGGGTTACCTTAAGCGGAATTTAATGTTCTTGCAGGACCTTCTGGAAAATTAATTTTATAATTTCACCTCTCGATTCATGGAATGGCCTGTTAACAGTGACTTGCTCCCAACTCCGGGGCATTGAGGATTAAGGTCCTTTTATGCATAGTACCTTTTTCTCGGCACATTAACTGACCGCTAGCAGAGTGTTTTTACATACACATACTCGTGTGTATGGTTGTTCGTGCAGAGATCTATGCATTCATTAAATGAAAGGTTTTAATTTTGTCTACTACATTCTTCCGGTGATGATATCAACTTCGAATTCCCGGCCCTTTTATAGAACTTCTGGATGACCGTAATGAGAACATTATAGCTCATCGTTTCAACTTTTTACCGCGAACATTGTGTGTAAAGTCATCCAATGCTGGAGGATTTCATATATAGGAGAAAAAACGTCGAAAATCAAAGCTTTGTAGAATAAAAAGTACAAGAGGCCTTTCGAGAAAAATACAGGACATATATATTCATAACACACGGAGGTCCTTTTCATGCCATCCTGCTTTGTACTCTTATCGAAATGCATACCGTTAAGCCATATGTGAACATGCTATGTGCGAACCAAGCATTTATGTATGTTTAAGGGTTTAGAGGTATTCGCTGAAATTAGTCCATCGTCATGAGCATCACGAGAGGGCCCAATGCTTCTGTTGAAGAGCCATCCAACACTCTCATCAGCCTTTCATATATTGCTGTTGTAGGACCCTGTGGCAAGGAGTTCTAAAGAGTTTTCAGTACGACGGCACCTATATCCCACATATAATAAGCACCGGCTATCATCCTTCAAATGTTGGCCGATGGATGGGCTATGGATACAGTGGCGGGCAAGGATACTATAGATGGCCAACAAACTCAGTCGACCAAGTGTACATAACGTGTGGGCTTTGAATTGCGCTTCTATCGTTGGTTTCGGGAACGCTTTCGGTCGGGCTCTTATTAGTTCGCGGTTTGATGTGTGCTAAAGGTTTTTGATGAGAAAACTCCTCGAAAACTGTTTGGAATCTCCTTTTTTCTGCCTAATGCATTAGACCCCACTATACACATACATGCTAATGATGGCCATTCAAAGTATAAGGTAACTGATATTAGATAGTATGATGGTAAAATGTTGACGGATTACGGATACTTTCCAATCGAATGGTTGTGAGCTCCTTTGATCATTTTGAGAAAACTGTAATTAATATTGAAAATATCTCTATTTTCGATATATGTCTTCTTCTTTCCAAACGCTTTATTCAATTCACTCCGGAAATAAAATGTTTCTCTCGACAAAGCCATCTACATATCGGTACCAAATTCGAGATTCAGATAACTCACTTACAGTGAAAGTTATTGAAATGAACAAACAAAAATAAACGTGGAATCCATTAAGGATGCGTCACCGAACGATTGCCATGTGAGCCAATGAGTTGCTTACATTGAAAACTGTACGAAAAGAACTGATTTACCAAAATCAAGTGATCTATTTTTTCAAACCTTCGACAAAATCTATGTCAAATAATCGAAAGAAGAAATCAAACTTTTTCGCAAAGACCCGATTTTTTACTCAGAGAATCTGTGACACAACACTAAAATTTTCGGATTTTTGCCACGGGCCAGAATGACATCTGATTGCCTATTGAGAACCGCTGAAATAGAACACGGAACGCTTTCTTTCTCAGTGCCTAAATAACCTAAATAGTCCGGACCTTAATACGCACTATAGAGGTTACATAGCCTGTAATTTTATTTATATAATATACATACGGCATATGCATACATACATACAAAAAAGTAGTATAACCGATGTTAGACGTTATGTTATTGTATAGTGTTAATTTTCTACTACGACGTTTTTCAACGAGCGTAATAAGCAAAAAAACTTAAAATCTAAAAAATATGGGTTTCACCATTTTTATGTACTTACTGCGATGATCATTGAATTAAATTTCATTGTATGGCTGAAAGGAAAATTCGATATTTGGGTGGTTACGGTCATTGATGATATTTTTTTAATGTCATATCCTTAGTTTATTAGTATGCCAAGGTCTTGTATATATTTTTCAAAATATTCTTAAATACCTGCTTGCACTACAGTTATTGGTATTTTGGTCATGTAATGGTTTGTTTTAGTTTTTAGTTTTCTGATTTGTTTTACATTGGACTGGACAAGAGTTTTGCTTTAGAAACGTCGCGGCAAAAAAAAGACAGACGAAGCAGATCGCAATAAAAGATTTTTTTGTGGAGTCTGGTAGATGAGATTGTCAGAAGGTAACAAACAGAAACATGCAGTGAAACAGAAAAATCTATAGAATTTCATGATTTTCAATTCAATTAAGATCTCCTTAATTCAGTTTCAATTTGAATAAATAGAAGAATGATTACACGTTATCCAATCCTCAAAATGCCATTCCAAATAAAACAGTTTATTTTATGTTCAAAAAGCTTCCACTCTTTATAGCCTAATAATATTTACCACAAAGATTATTGAAAGTAAGATTAAAAGCTAAATTTTCAGTTCATTTATGTGGACGCGATTTATGTTAATGAACATGGTTGGGAAGCAAGAGTTTTTGAGGACGAAAACTTCGCACACACCCAATATTTATAGGTTTATTTTCATCTGTTAACTTATTAACAGCCTCTGTGACATTCGAGTAGCATTTCAAATAAGCAGACTCAGTTAACCGTCCATAAAACTACACCGCATTCATTAATACGATTTGGATAACCAAACAACTCATCAATCAGCGAACTAAATAATGAAAAAATATTTCTTTTTGCTCTGCATGATTCTTGTGATGCCCTCGATAAGCCCACATACCGAGTAGAAAATTGAATGAGGCAGAAGAACATTGGGCTATCATCTTTCCTGTTAACTTCTTCGAAGAGGAGTATTAATTTACGAGTCTACCGTTCGAGAACAGAAAACCATGTTGCTGCTGTTGATGATGGCGATGGTGATACCTCGATAAATTTACTTCAATTAAACTTGATCACCTTAATTGGTCCTTAAACGATGGCAGGAGAAAGAGAAGAAGCCCGCGGCCTGGCTGCCGACAACGTGACGGGCAAATAACACCGAGCCCAGAAATTTTACAAATATGGGGGTGTAGTATAGGAACGCTCTTCTTTTCCAGCGTGTTATGTCGGAATTAATGCCCCACACATCACATCTTCCATCGGTGTGTGGTGAATTAATCAGACACATAGAGTTGAAGTAGTCGCGGCGAACAATTTATTTCAATAAAAGACGTCATCACGTGACTGTTACGTTACGGTGTCGCAGACGGTAATGTGTGGGACTTTTAGGGAATACTCTGTGAAGTCTTTCACTGCTTGAGGTCTCACCGAATACCGCTTAAGGTATGCTGGTCGGGATGTCAATCCGATTCCACCAGCATTTTAGGTCATTTGAACATAAGTGCACTTCGCCCATGAAAAAGGGGGACCGAACAAGGAAAGTATTTTAGATGCTTCCATACTAAAGAGCAGAGTACAGTTGATGGTTAATCAAATCCAATTAAAATCAATTAAAAGTTATGAAGGTACGAACATTTACAACACGATGCAGTACAGTAATAATCGTGTAGTTCATTTAAGGGTAGATACGTGAAATAACAGTTGGAACGATTGTTGTATCTAAGAGGGCACTCATTTTACTTTATAATTTTTTAATAATAAAGTACTGTTATTGACATGAAATTTAAAATAAAATTTTCTACCCTGAAATTTTGTATTTTCGGGTTTTAGGATTAGTATTATAGAATACCAAGTAAAAAAATTGTTCGGCGTCCGGCGTACGCAACACGTTTGCATGTCATAACTCAAGAAAGATTTGATTTGAACGCAGTACCCTTTTGTAGTGTGTTTATTTGAACGGAAACAGGTTTACAATGTAATATAAGTGAAGTTGGTTAAATTCAATTCTAGTAAGTACATAAACCATAAGAAGTGCTAAGCATGCATTATATTTATACATTACAAGTTCTATAATTATTAACATACCCACTCAACTTGAGCATAAAAAACAAAGAATTATGACTGTATGCAATATATTACGTTCATAAAATTTGAGCAGTGGTTCGATTGGACGCATATATTTGGAAAAAAGTAAAAATTAATTTTTTATATTGTGGTGGAGTGTTTAGTCTGTGGGGGATACTGAACGCAATAGTGCGGTGAGCATTTTTTTGCGTCCACATGAGACGGAGCTGATCGCATAAGCGGATTTCTGTCGTCGCATTTTATATATTTGTATAATATGTTTTATATATTTTGCTTGCTATCAAGCAACATCCATGATTAAGTTCAGCTACTAAAAATTGCCCATTAACTTGATGCTACGTATTAGAGATTTTAATGAAATTGAAGCATCAATCCATTGTTTACTGTTTTTAATGAATGTTTATAGTATTGATAATAGTTAAATCGGTTGGGTGAATATATTTTGCATAAAAATTGAAAATTTCCATACTTATGTTTGGCACGTAGAGCCTTTATGCTTTTAATTAATGTCGAATTAATCTGCGAATCGTAATCCGTTTTGGAGTGCCCGGGTTCATTGAAAAACACTCAAATACATATTAAATCCAATATCCAATTAAGATGAAAACGGATCGTATGCAATAGATGCGTCTTACACGCTCATCGAATTTGCATTTTCAAATGTTCTTCATTACTTACCTATGCATGTACAGTGCATTATTATAAATGTCCGAATTTGAGTCTCCCCTTCAAATCAGGATTTACCGGCACCATGTCGGCAAAGTATTTGTTCTAAGGCACGTGTACCCCCGAACACCTCCGTATAAAAGGTGCATGAATAGAATAGCGACTACTTTGTGCTTTATCTCATCACATGCCACGACTACCCTCTATACTCGTATGTGCAGCTATGATGCACGGTTCTACACAGGACGAGGACGGCATTACTGTGTGCGAGCTAGTGTACTGATCCGAACAACTACCCACTTTATGCCATATGTGCACTTTTCGGTAGTCGGGCCCACCTTGGTATAATGAAAATCTCTTCCATTCATTCGACCGGGGCTTGTAGCCAACAACAATTGGAAGTTTAATTGCATCGTCGTCATTTGAGGTAGAAAACGTGAAATCCCAGACGTATGCCAAAAATTCACATAGCCTAGTAGCCAGAAAGTGTAGTAGTCAGAATCTAGCTATGGAGGAGAGAAAGAACCTTGAGATGTACTCGTATGGTGCAAATATTTTCTACAGTACACTTTTTGTTGGTATTGCTTCTGACTAAGGTAAGTTGGAAGTTTGCGCACATGTCACAATCCCAATGGATAGTTTGCTATTAGGCATAGAGTACTCTAATGGCCATCGAACGCACCCTTGTATTTACTGAAGAGTTTTAAATTTCCAGTTAATGCACCGCGGCACAGGGTGAAGGTGAGGTAACTTCAGATTGATTGCGCTCTGGTGATAATTTTTTTCTCTTGTTCGGGATGAAGAGATTCAATTTGACTAGGGTATATCACTGTGTTTTGCAGGCACAGTTTCAACCTATTGTCCCTTATGATGCTACACACTGTATACCATTAATACACACCGGTGAGCGGTGGGTACCTACCTTTTTACTCAATGTACTAAGTCCCACAGGATTGATTTTGTTTATCAAGGGCGATTTGGTTCATACATCTGCTTTGATTTATTTTTACCGTATTTTATGAAACAGACTGTTTTAAATTATACAAAACAAACTAGAAGTTAGAAATTATTCAAAACGTAAGTGTTTTTGAGAGTTCTTTAATTTTTCAATAATGTAGTTTACGTTTCCCACCAGCGATTGATTCAGAATCCGGATTATTGTCGGTTAGGAAAACTGAGCCAAAAGCATTCATAATATGTCGTTTCTATTAATATGAATAACTTCCGAAACGTTAATAGATTTTTTTACACCATTAGAAGAAAAATATATTTTTTTTCTGTTTATAATAAAAGCTTATTTTGTGACCTTTAACACGAAGGTAAATTTTTTGATCTATTTGCAACCCTTTCGAAGTTATCTACATTTAATCTAACCCATTTTCGCGATTATTTTTTTAATGAGTAATTACTTGCACACTTTCTTTTAACACAACGTTGATAAGAGACGCCCAAAGGATGGTACGGGCATTAGTGCATTAACAGCGCTTTGGGAACTGTTACTGTTGAAAGTATAATTTTAGTACTTAGACCACGGGTGATAAATCCATGGCTAAATATGACATAATCATTTTATCTTACCTATTATATTCACCACGAATAAAAAACCTAAATTTCCAACAAGCAAAACGCTTTTTATACAAATTCAAATAAAATCATGACTTGGATTTAATTTTAATTGAAAACAATAAACTGATAGTGATAGTTTACTTATTCAAAAATATGGAATGAAACAATTGCAGGGTCCTAATTGCACTTTAAAAAAAACAATCGAAAAAATGACAATACCAAATAATTACATATATTTAAAACGGTACAAAAACAGGAGTACATCATAAGAATGTAAACAGAACTCAAACATTCCGCACTATTTACGATGCATATTAATATTCCGAAACCAACTTTTTTTAGGAAGAATAAATTATTTAAGTTATTAGACATGTGTATATAACTTTACTTCGATAGATTCAAAATTATAGAATATTTCTCGAAATTGTCATTAATCAATCTCTCATGAATTGCATGGTTCCGAATTGCTGGTTTCATTCAAGTGTGGCACTTTATTCAGCATCTACATACATCCAAATTCTGATTATTCCTTCTATAGTACTTGCTACTACAGTTAAAAGATCTGGATCAACATTTTCAACCTTGTCTAAAACAATTTAAAGAAAGAACAGAAGACCCTGGATCACTTATTTTCGAAGTAAACAGTTCAAACAATGTCTAGGGGCCTACTTTTTACTGATACGAAAAAATATTGAGTATTAGCAATTCTAAAAAGCATCAATTCTCTCACCATTTCACTGAACCTAAAGAGGTCTGTGCAACTCCAACAAACATCGCACCCAAAGCCAAAACACTAAATTCATGAATCGTCATAAATTTCAAAGCTCCAAAACCCGTCCAGGAAGCAGTGTATTTACTAATTTCGAACAATAAATTACATATCGTAGTACTTTACTCAGGATAATGAATCCCAGATTCGAACAGGAAGGATGCGACTGATTGAATTTGATTTTGAGTTGATCGTTCCAATCAATTACCGCCGGTCCTATGTAGCTGCAATTTTGTCCTTCACTCTCGGCATAGGATGATTCATGGGAAACATTATAACGATTTCGATAGAGTGCATTTATGGTTTATATATGCTCAATGGTCATATAAATAATCTTGTCATCGTTTTGACATGCTCGCAGTTGTTGTTACTTTCTGTAATACGATAATTGGCTACGGACGGATTTTATATCCGGGACGGTGCACGACTCTTTTCCAAAAGCAAGTCAGTCAATCCAATCCATTTACGGGAACACCCTGCCTAAATAAAGTAAGGATATCAGTTAATGTATTACCGCGGCACATTTTTCTGTGAGGAATACTTTCGCAAAAAGGGAGCTCCGCATAAAGATAGATGGCGAAGAAACAGGACTTTATCGCGTTGATGTTCCAATTCAAGTACAGGACAACTTTCGCCTCTTCCTCGTCCAATCTCAATGCAAAATTTATTCTAACAAAATCTGGAGGGTGTGCTTATGACAATAAATTTTGATATCAATATCGGTCGATAGACATCTTCAGGTCATTAATTTTATTGCAAAAATGTATCTGATTTTTTTTCCTTCGGTCGTCCTGAATAGATGTGCAAAGGTCCTGCACACGTTTGATACGAGATTGAGACGAATGCTTTGCAGGGGTTCACTGAAAAGTACCAAGGGTTTGCAAATGGAGGAAGTTTTGCGCGCTTTACGGCAATGTTTTGCCCAAGATTGGACATGGCCGTTAAATTTTGCAAAGATAGGACAAACAATCGGTTAGATGCGATTTCTTTTGGACGGTTAATGAAAGTAAGTCACGTGGAACTGTGAACATGATATCAATTCCAGGGGAATGGGTATACTACACTATTTCCTGTATCGCTTATTGAAGGAAAAATAAAAGTTGTTTTTGAAATTTGATTTATAAGACTCGAGTGCGTTTCGCAATACATCGTTGTTATCTGCGTCAACGTTGTATTGTAAAGCTCGGGGCTTGACTTGTGCCAAATTCATCAACATGAATCATCAAGGCATGTCTCAATAACAATGTTCATCACAAGCATAACACATCAAAGCAAACAATCGAACCAAAAGCATCGATCCCAATTTTTATTTAAATACTCTAGATGAAATCTGAGAGTATTATAAGTTTAATCCAGCCCAAAAGTTTGTAACGTATAGAACGGAGCCTCGGACGAAAAAATTTATATTTTATTTTGTGTTTTTTTGGGGCCAAAACCTTCAAATCCGCTTACTGTCTGTCTGCCTATCCGTCCGTCTGTCTGTCCGTAAGCACGACACCTCAAGAAGACTTAGGATCTTCAATTTTTGAATCTGGATGTTTGGTTGGATTTTTAAGGCTAAGTGCGCTAAAGGGCAAATTCGTCCTCCTCTTTCGGGTAGCTGCCATACAAAAGTCCTTAAAACACTTGTACGAAAAGTGATTAAAACACGTGTTTAAAAATATTGTTTGATAACGTAAGAACGGCTTAAGCTACGACGTTAGGGCTAAAGAAAATTCCTGTAGTTCTTTGTGTAGCTGCCAGACAAATATCCTGCACAAATGTCTTCACCCAAGATACGAAAGCCACTATAACTCATGTGATCGTTCAGCCACGAATTCAGAATTTTGATCAAATTAGTTTTAAGTGACACAAAGTTCAAGTTTGCTAGTCAGCGAAATCCTTCTACTTCTTTCGGTAGCTTCTATACAAAAAATTTTTAAGACATGTAGTAAGGACAAACTACATGCACACTCCTTATTCTATTTTATCACCAACTGCAATATAAATCGGAGTTCAGTATTTCATCTAGAGTATCAGCCAAGCTTAGAGCCGATCGTGACTGTAGTATGTGATTATTTATATTTAATTGCACTATGACTCACGCTATAACATATCTGGATTGATGATAAGTAATTTAAAGTTGAATCACTGCAAAGGAAAAAGATCAATGGAAAATTACTGAATACCATAAAAATTCAAATCGCTTTCCTTCGAAATTTGCCGCCAACGAATGTACTATAGTCACTCAGCAATTTCCCAAAAAAGCATTTATTAAAACAAATGTCCATGACAAATTCTGATAAATTCACATAATTTACTACCGGTGAATCTCCTTAATCGTGATTATTTTTCATCGTCTTTGGGGGCAACATTTCTATTCCCCAGTTGGAATCAGGACACGTTATTGTCTTCTACCGTTTTGATGGGTTAAGTTCACGTCTCTGACAAACGAAAATTGAACGACGGACTCGTTGTATTTTTTTTATTCCCATTGCGATGGTCAGAAAGAATTCCTTCACCTTTTCTGGTAGAGTTGATTGTCTCCGGGACAATGTTAGACAACAAAAATATTCACCTCACGAACAAACAGAAGGAAATTGTCAACTTAACGTGGGCCAATCTCTTTGTAGGTTCCGTCCTTTCTTATTTCTGTTCTTAGGTAGGTACTTATATCTACTGTTCTTGGTGGAAGTCCTTTACTCGGTTTGGGGTTTGCCCTATTTCTTGACTTATGTAGAATGCGACATATCTTCGAGAATAGTCAGCTTGGTATTTTGGCTCAAATAAAACAAATGTTTGCTGAAGGACTCACATCTGTGGAGATATACACTCGAACTGTTGGACATTAACAGACCTGTCCAAAAAGGTACACAGGGATATGCACGAATTGGTATATACCAGCCGAAGTAGATGTGGACAAGAAGCCTTTCTGGACATCTTTCTTCGGATTTTTTTCGGAGTTAACGAATGGTTTGGGTCTACATTCCTTTAAGGTGTATATGTCGTCTCGGGCTGTTTGGTCATGGAATAAGAGAAATAGTTCTAGTCGACTTGAATAATGATGTTTTGGGGTTACATAATTTGGCAATTTTCTACCACATTTATTTCTTTTGTCACGTTACGTTTCATTCGGAATGAGGTAGCTTCATGGATGGAATTGAGGCCTCTTACTTCACTTCCTCCTTTTTTCAACAGCTCCACCAAATTTGGAAGTGCTGCCGGTGTTTGGGTTTTCAAAGAAACGTATGTGCTTGTTTTTACCGCAGATAAAGCTGAGGAATCAATCTATGTATTCGCATGTAACGAAATAAACTTTGTATTTAATTTTAATTAAATTATACAAGCGTTAGGACTTCTTCGAGATAACTTAATCACACAATGTCTACTAATTGTATTTTTATAATATGGCCTAATTGCATTTTTATAATATAATTTACAAATCAAATAAATCTTTTTTCTGAAAATATTGCCTTATTTTACATGTATTTCCCTTGTTTTCGGTTTTTTATTTTATTTTTTTAATGCACTCCTCCGTTTGATATATTAAAGTTCTTTAACTTGAATTATGCTAGAAAATATATTATACATATAATGAAATTACGAATTAAGTAAGTTAACCTTTTTAAGTTACGTGTTTTGTTTGATGTTCTAATTTTAATTGATTCTAATTTTTGTAACCTTAATTCTCTTTGCGCTAAAGTTTTATTTCGTACTCACTGTTATTAAGTCATAGTTTCTCCAATTTAAATTATTATTTTTTCATTGGGATTAAGATGTTAAATTCTTACATTTTTTGGTTCATCTTTAATTTGTTTTCTTTATATGCAAATGTTTCGATTGCAGTTATAATTTATTATCTGTTTTATTACATAGTTTTCATATTTTAATTTTAATTATTTTCCTTGTCGTTCAGTGGTTTACTAGGAAAATAAATCTCGTACTCGTACTGGGCTTATTCATATATATATTAGTATCTATATTGCTAGCTGTCCTATTTTTCTACACAAAATCAATAAGTACGAACTGAATAGGAAAAATCAAAACCTGCTGCTTATTTTGACTGAAAAATCGAATACCTAAATCCTGGGAACTCGGCAAAACATTTAATTTCTCAAAATAAATTTTTTGAATAAAAATTAAATTTGCTTTTTGGGAAACATACTAAAAAATAACTAAATTTTCTCTCAAATCTGCGACGTTAAAAATAAATAATTTGATTTTTTTAACCGCTCCTGATTAGACAAAATTTAAAGTCAAAAGCATTTTCGTTTTTGGTGAGAACTAGAAAGAGCTTTCGAATGGTACTGGAGAGTTGTGTCTAATTTTCTAAATATATTTAAAGGGTTTTTACATCGAACTGATATAAGTCGACCAAGTTTGAAGAACGAGTTTAACACTTTACTCTAGCTTTTAAATTTAATTTTGGAATACTCTAGTATATTTTGATATACGTTTAAATGGACTCGATGAGATCATGAATATTAGTCTACTGTAAATGAGTGACCATTTCACCCGAAGATATTTGTTCTTAAGCTCTTCAATTGAAAATAGATCATTATAAATGAGTCCATTATAAATGAGTCCATTATAAGTTAGTTCACCTGTAAGTTCCACTCCAAAAGAGGACAAATTAACTAACAAGAACATTATTTTACTTTATTATTTTTTAATAATAAAGTATTTTATTGTTTTTTCTTGGTTCTTTTTTTTTGAGTTCCCATTCCAAAGCATAGGGAAGTAGCAGTAGCGGTAATGTTACCACTTTGACCATAATTTTCTTTAGCTAGACAACAAGTAATAAGTCCATGGCTAGGTAGAATTCAAAACCACGAGCTCCGGTTTTAGACTAGAGCCTGCTGTGATTACTTGTAAGGTACCTACCTACCATCTTATCAATTATCGAAGATCAACTTTTTAAGCTTTCATGGAATCCATACAATCCGACTTCTTCCAATAGTCGGCACTGATTTTCCTTCTCTCCGTTTTTGAAACTAACGCACTGTATTCCAAACTCAATATCCGTTTTTTGTCAAAATGTCATTAGAGCGTAAATGACAATTTTCGATGGTACTCGTCCACTAGTGCATTACAGCGATGTGGGAAAAGTTTTTGGTAACGGATGGGACAACAACACCATTTGTCAGCTTCCTGTATCCGTAGCTTCGAGGTACACTCCTTAAAGAGCACGAATATGAGATCCTGTTCTATTTAAAATTTGGATGCGGGACGAGATTTCGCCCTCATTAAAATCCAGGGGATTTTGTACAAGTCGACAGAAGACGATTTCTCTACAGTTGGCTATGAGGAAAGGCTAGGACTTTCGGACGAAAACTTTCTCCACTTTGTTTCCGGTTTGGTGAAACTTCCAAAACTCGCTACTACGGTAATAGTGAAAGGATATTATGATGATTCCCGGTACAGGATGTACTTTTTCGGTACGATCTCGTCGTCCTCTTGCGTGTTAAAGGGCGAAGTGCATCCTAATCCTTTAATATCCTTTCAACATATTCACTGACTGACAATTCCAACTAAAAGTTGGTGACCTCATCCAATCGCACTAGAAAGGGATGTTTGTTGAAGCGTTAGTAATAAACGGTGCCGCCATACAAAACATGATTGATGCCATTTGCCTTATATGTTGATAGAATGGGAGAAATGAAATTCCCTTCTCATTTGCTATAATCTTTTTTTCGGGGATTCCCCGCCAGTTTCAAGGTAGACATCAATTTCGAGCTGAGTAGACGCCAATTGCACATCCCTGTGAGGTGAAATCGAGTGAGGAAAATCGTTTTGTGTTCTATGTCGAGGATGGTGCGGCTTTGGCAACCCTCGCTACAAGGGGTTATGATTGCTCTTCGGTTCTTTTGTGTTAGAGTTGCTGCTGCTGCTGTTGCGATTGTTGTTGTTGGGCCACCTTTGATTTCACCCCTATCTTCCGACTGGATATATGTAGTCATTTTTTGTTGGCGTTCCGTGTGCTTCTTTGTAATGCTGTGATTGTATAGCATTGTCCTTGTTTACTCGATTCGGGAAATTAATACTCATCGAAAAAGGTGGAAGATATGATGATGGAGTGGTAGAGAAGGGATGTATTCAAGAAAATTTCGAACGAATGGAAGTGTTTTCCAATCTTTCTTGAATTACTTTCTAAATCTGCAATTATTTTCCCCAATTTAGAATTGTTTCAATTCTTAATACAATTTTAAAAATGTATTGGTAAATATTAGCCAAATCATATTCACAAATTGTAATAGCTCTAACATCTAAATCATTTTTATTATCTTTTCACCCTAGAAACGGAATTTAATTTCTATAATCTACCAAGAAATTTTTGGAAGTCATCCACAGTGCCGACAGGAATTGCAATACCGACAGCCTTACCTCATTATTTGAGTCTATTAAACATGAGCTGGCACCCATACGCCATGTTAATATCCCGACTGTAATCGCGTATGCATGAGACCGTAGTGCTCTAAAAGTCCAAAATGCCTATTAGATAGTTATCCGTTCAGGTTGTCCTTGCCTACTGCTCTACCGTCTTGGCTATGGAACGCTCTTGCCGCGATGAAGTAGTAAAAACCACTCAAAGTGACATCACGAAAAAGTAATAACCATTTAAATTCTTCCCTCCTGAATTCATCCAAGTTTGAACGGCCCATTCGCAGGACTCGTTTATTGTATAATATCCTGAATTTGAGCATTTATCACGTACCAAATTCTGTTTTAGAACTTACTGAGCCCCGCTCTAATCAGCCAGACTTTATTTCTTACGTAGTGTATACATCGCCACGATGTGGCATTACGAACAGGGCGAAGGACCTTTTTGCTCGTAAGCAAAGGTTGTCAAATTGGTAAAAAATAAAATAGTCTCGGTCCTTAAGTATCAACAGTGTACAGTGATAAACAAGGGAACATAATTTTCTGGATTATTTTTCAATTAGTCCTGACTTTCGACACAAAATACAATAAAAAATCGGAAGGACGAAAACAACTAAGATGAGTGACAAAGTCGGCATGTCCTGTTCAAATTATAATTTCATTCGTCGCAGACTACATCATCGGGCAGGAAGATTCGACTTCAGACTACGGGTATGAATACCGGGGAGGTACATGGACCGAATGTCCTGTCTGTTCTAAGAAAAAAGGAAAAAAAGCCTTTACTTGTTCGGACAAAACACAATTGGACGTGAACTGAATTCCTTTAAGAGTACAAGTTTTTTGCTTTCCGGTTGTTGTTTTTTGTCTTCCTGAGACCAAAGTGGATCGAAAAATACATAAACGAAAAAAGGTGTTCAAAGTTTGGACCTTCTGATGTATTTTAACTGTGGGGACAATCGAATTGTTCACTTGAAGTCAAAGTATTGATTTTGGCTTGAATTCTGTTTCGGAGCAAAAATTTATTAAAATATTTTTAAAGACTCAAAGCATATTAAATCACTCTTATTTTGGGCGTGTATCGAAACTCAAAAAGGAATTTTGATTTGAATGAGCATTGGGACAGGTTATAAGAAACAGCTTAAAAGGCTATATCTCTTTAACTTAAATATGCTCTTCACACATGTCAATCTAATATCACATTGATTGCCAGATGCGTGCACTAATAGTTATAAACTTCACAGTTCTATTCGGACGACTGACTTGAATGAATTAACAACGTATGAGGGAGAGAGCTGAAACTCTCAAATTTGTTGTATACTCATAAAATGTTCGCCAAACATATAAACATCTTTAATTCCTCTTCGCGGAACGATTTTTGATGATCGGCTGATATGGTTTTATAAAACTTTCTAATTTTACTTTATTATTTTTTAACCCTTATAGAGATAGATACCTTTTTGCTTTTTAAATTATTACCATTTATATTTTATACTTATCACTGTTTTTTTACGTTTTTCCTAGCGAAAAAAGGGTTTTTTCTTCTACACCCTAATCGTGCCGAAAAGGTACAGGGGTACCTCCTATGGAAATTTGAAATTTAGACACATTTTGAATTAAAACGCCATTTATTTAATACTAAGAACGCATACGAATAGCTTGCTTCGTCATCGACTAATTCTACTTATAACACTTTATGACGTTGGAAGGATCAAGGTTGTGTTCCAATTCATATTCGTTCGTGTCTTGACTATTTTTACGATAGCTAAAGGCTGGTATTCATTTGTTGCATTTCTGCGTATCGTATTCTCGTTGCGAATCAGTAGATACGACAATCGTATCTTCGTTTCTTATCAAAATATGAAACAAAGAAATGCAACGGACCCGATCGGTCATTTGGCGGTTTTTTGCCGTCAGATCAAAGGAGTGATACGATACGCGATGGAGTCATATTTGGACATGTTACGTTGCGCATGGCGTTGCAGAATATAGCTCATTCGCCTTCGGGACGCAAAGTTGTAAATTTGTTTTGTCATTACGGAGAAAATAATCGAAATTGTGGAAAAATTTTGTAATTTCACAATATTGCTCATTCGCGGTGAAGTCTTATTTGCAGTTGAACTGAGACTGAGTCACGTATTCAGTTGTAATCGCGTATCGTGTATTTTGAAATGCAGCGCACTCTTGATACAAGATAAACTATGTAGTGTCCAGACTGTATCCTTTCAGTGAGTGATACACAATGGTGATACGATGCGCAGAAATGCAACAAGTTGAACTGGGGCTTGAGAAATAAACTATGGACAGATTTTAATAGTTTTCCTTTACTCCTTTCGATAAACAAAAGAAGCGAAAACTTAAATTATGATTTACTGCCGAGAAGTGCTTAAGTGCTACAGAATTGCCAACGCTATTACTATCCTTAAGATACCAATTACCTTTTAAATCTTAGCCAAAATATTGCACCGGTTGTTTGAAGATATGGAGGTTATTTGGAAAGGTAGTTCAATCTAATTATGTGAAATTTTCGACCCAACAAGAATATCTTATATTTTTATCTTGTATCTTTTGGGTTGAATTAGATTTGTAAGTATATTGTGTATTGTATAGATCTACCTACTCGTATGTGTACAGTTTTAACTTCAAAAACATATATTTCCCACATTGAAAACTGATATCTCTCGAATTTTCCGCTAGAGTGCACCATTAAAATGACAAATGCGTTTCTAATCAAAACCCAGTCACGTGCCAATCGAAACTTTTATTTATGTCGAGTCGATTAAAATTCTATCCGTTTCCGCAAGTCCTTGGCAAACGCGTGGGATAGATATTTTCTCAAAGAAAAAAATCATAGTGCGGGGAATGAATTGGTACATTTGTAACTAACGTCACAACAGGAGACCATCAGTCAATTGCGCATAGGCCTACCTTTACTATCGTCATCACTTCAAGCCTAGACCGAACATAGGGCGCGCATGGGATCGATAATTTTTCATTTTTTCCACCAAGGACAATTGTGGGCTGCCATTGAAAAGATTTATACTTTGCATCTAATGCATTCACCCAGGCTTAATGTGCAGCTGTAAAACGGTAATCTGCCATACACCATCATCATCAGCGTTCAGGGGTGGATACTGGCGCCTCGAAAGGTACAGGAGCCACACGGGGAATTTATGTATTAAGCGGTAGAAGGGTGAGAAAAGTCAGAATTATAACAATCGACTAAGTCTACATTAAACGTCACCATTCGGCGATGACGAAGAAGCTATCGTGGAGGGTTAGCAACGGTGTGTCGCATATGGCAACCCTTCTATTGTCCTACCAAAGGATTCAGATTCGATCGAATGCAGGCGAATAAAATATAAGAGCACGCGTGCATACAGTATAAAGGCATTATGATTTGCTGATTCGAATTAGTTACACCTTATGGCCATCAGTGATGAAAATGCAAGGCGGTTTATTTAAGGGGAATTAAAATAGCAACTCACCTCCTTTTCGAGGGAGAAAAATTAATTACTGTACTGTACCTCGTCCTTATCACAACAAGACTTATTTCTCGTGGTCCAGCATGAATTCAAATGAGCATCAAGTAGGATATCATCGTCATCACCAACCCACCACAACGAACCCGTAAACAAAATAATTTACATGTAATACAACCCGCAGCACACATGCGACATGAATTCCACAAGATAAAAAGGTTCTGGACATCCTATCTCATGCATCGTAATTTTTCTGGCTCCTTGAAATTTTTTATCCAGAAGCTAGGAAAATATTTTTCATTCAAAAAAGTTTTTGCAATAATCCGACCGAGGATATTGAATTCATTTCCGGTGGATGTCCTGTCGAAAAGGACACTCAGTATATCGAGTTGGAAATAAACGGCCTTACAATATGACAAAATCAACCGAGCATAGCATTCACCTCACGATGAATAAAAAATATCGTACACACACTCAAAACTTAATGAAAATGTTAACAGCTCAGAATGCAATTTAGTGGAAAATGAAAGATTTCGAAAGCATCGGATTACTTTTTTTTCCCTAACTCGCTAAGAAACAGACTCTTTGCACAGTCGAACTAACACTTACAAATTACTGGTGATTTTCTTAAGCGTCGAGAATACCTAGGATTTTTCTTAACGTAGGAGAGAAAAAATTTCCAATTTAAAAATGAAATTTATCAAAATGAGATGGTGCAGAATGGAAGGAGTTTTTTTGAGTTTTAATTAAAAATGCCTGAGGTTTAAGTGTATAAGGGTCATCAAGCAGAAAGGTCTAGAAAATTGCATTCAAGATAAAGGGCAGAATAGCTTAATTTTAAAAAAAAAATCTACCAATGGACTGGGCCCAGTTTTTCAATTTTTCGATCAATTCAAAATGCACTTACCGATGAAAAATTGCAACTTTTTAAATGATACACTCTTCCTTGTTTCTTAAGTTATCGCAGGACAATAACTTTGGTTGCATAAACCGTAACCTAAATTAGACCGAAATTTGAAAGAATGAAGTTGTGCTCAACAAGGCAGATTAACAGCTACCGTAGCTTCTTGTATACATTTTTAAGTCGTGTGTATAATTATTAATCAAAAAGCAAAGCTCAAAATATTTTAACGTATGGGATTCATGTGTATGTGTTCTGTGTAGTGGATTGAACCTGCACTCGTATTAAGTTTTGGTAATAATAAATTTCCTGACAATTTTAATAGCTTTTGGGCGATTAAGACAGGTCCCAGAACAGTAGGCGCAGCACTACCCCGTACTATTAGTCCATATTGCAGTAGAGAATGAATAAATGCAAAATAAACGTACGAATCTCTTTTCTTGAGAGAAAAGATAAATAAATAAATAAACTTCGAAACACAACGGAATAATTATTTTATGCCCAGAAGTTAGGTTTATGAAGGCTTTTTAAAAATTAGTTTAAACTTTTTTGATATGGTTTATGGTCCATCTCTCAAAGTTACAGTATTATAATTTTGGACATTTTTCTGCCTTATATATAATATATAATATGGTTTCAAACACCCGGAAAGTACGTCTTTAAGGTGTATCGATAAAGTAGTTTCCGAATGTTTTCAATGTTTGCATATGCCGTAAATGGGAATCAAATATGAACCGCATAGCCGGCAGGAATAAAAAATCTGCCGTTTTCCAGAATAAGCGTGAGAGTCTTTTTATATTTATAATCGGCTTAAAATCGATTTCAGAATTTTTAGATTTTTATATTTCCATGGGCAGTATATTTGAAAATACAATCGCGGACATTATTTCTGATCCCGATATTTCGGTATTCAAAAGATCTTACCCCGAGATCCCGGAATTTTCCCGGGTTTGGATATGCTTTGCTAGCGCATAGTATATATTAATTTATTTATCAATTCCATATTATTAGCTAATTGTGTTCGACGAACCGTTTAACATATGATGTTCCAATACATTAGATTATAGCAGGATAATTCCGGTTGATCAGATCATTCTTATACCGTTAGTAATCTATAATAAAGTAAACTTCTGGAAAAGAATATCTGCGCAGCGGTACACCCAGAAATCAAATCGAAAGGTGTTTTGTTTATTTCAAGCCTGTGCAACACCTATTCACTGAGAGAACAAATCTTATGCTTTAATAAAAATACATATACGCCAAACGAATTACAATGATTGCCGGAAAAGTTTCTATCCCATTGTTGCTACCGAAATTCTTGGTTAGCCGAACCGAATTTTCATTTATTGGTATCGAATATATTTTGTTATTTGTGTTAAATCCCACACTGAATTCTTTTTTGTTACTTAGGAGGGGGTAGAGAAATCTTCTAAGACACTATTTTTCTAATTCAAATATTATTTCTTACTTACTTACTTAATAAATCCCTTAGCTATAGATAGGAATCGAACCCGTGTTGAAAGTTTCTGGATTGGCGCGCATAGCCATTGCGTCAACGAAGGCCTTTCATTGTCATTTCCCAATGTAGCAAATTATCCACGCTAAGTGGATTAACTTAGTTACCGCAACATAAATTCGGTTGGCGCAACACACATTTAGTTACCACAGCAGAATAATGACAAAAATCGTATGTGATGATCAATATTCTATTGCAATAACCAACATTATATTGCGGCAATCAAAATTGAGTTGTTAGACATTTTTCTGCTCGATTCTTTCAACATAATCGCACAAACAACGCAACTAGAATGTCTTGACAGAATAGTTCTATTACACGCATTGCGTGTTTATTCACTTAAACGAATATTTTTTGTACAACCAAATATCTATTGCTCCAAACTAATTCTTATTAGCATTAATGAACTTCGATTGCTGCAATGAAAATTTTATTGAAGTAATCTCTTACCAACAAACTATTCCTCTCAGTGTAGGATGTTGTGAAGAAGGTGAATTTCAATTCACCTGAACTGTTGTTAAGTCATAAACCGGTCAACCAATTACCGTTAATTTTTCTATCCATTGAATGTTTTAAACACCGCCTTCAAATCTAACCATGTTCTTTAAGCGCATACTCTTACTTTCGATTGCCTCTTTATCTAGCATTGTCAAGCACAAATTCTCAGGCTCATGCTTGCGAAACACACAACACCTTAATAATTTCTGCACCTGCTCATAAAAAAACTTACGTATTCTTACCGTACATCACCCACCCACCTTAGTGCTTACCTGTAGGTACCTACAAAAGTACGCAGTCGTGTAAATTCTCAGTGAAATTGAAAGCTCTTTGCATCAGTTTGAGGTATACTATGCGCACACCTGTCCACAAAGGTGAGAAAGCTCCACCCATTCCCAAGGTATATAGGACCGTAACCAATTGCCGGATTGTATAATGTGGTCTTGTGGATTCAAGGCGTTCGGCAAGATGTTTAGTTTGTACTGAAGACCAGGTTACTTTCCAAAGCTGTTCGGAAATTACATTAGCACCGGTCGTTAGGACGGAATCATTCAGACGTGGGGAACATGATGAATGAATGGACCAGAATACCGAGAGAAGCTTGCAGTTGTTTTCATTAAATTCTGGCAATGACGGATTATGTGAAGTTTTTGCACGGACTCTTGTCGAGACTTAATTAGTATTTTAATTAAGAGATGCTCCACGTTTTTAAGTTCCAATCGTTTTTCTTACTGGTATTATGACGCAAGAGCAACAACCTGATTAGTTTACCCTTCGTTTGTAGAGATTAATAAATGGGAAACAAGTTCCGCTATTAGAAAACGATTTTTAACTTTCGCTTTTATCCACGAAATACTCAGCAGTTCCACATATGGGTAGAAAACTGGTCCAGATATCACCCAACACTTATGAAATTCGATGACTATACCCGGACATATCGTGCGGTATCAAAAAGAAAGAGTCGTCTGCCAAACATCTGAGTTTCACATAAATCAAGTGCCGCCGGGACATGTTCACGGTGTTAATCTGATCCGCACATTTTAAGTATTGCGCGCTGTATGACATTTTTATAGCTATAACCTTTCAACTTGTGGTTTATGCTATCACATTAGAGCTTAATTTTTCTAGTTTACTGGTTCCTGTGTTAGTTCTTATTTTCGACCATGATCAATGATAGGATCATCTCTTTTCCATATGTTTTCAATTAAACTTTTATTTCTCTTCGATGATCTCAACCGCTGTTAAGATGCCGTGTAAGATGGGAACCAAAATTTCAAAATGACATCATCAACTTTTCTAGGAGGAAATAATTTCCACTTCCATTTCCTTAAGATATTTTTTTTTTTTTCTGAAGTTTCGGAAGAGAAAAAACAAACCTTGATGGGATTGCAGTACAGCATTTTCAGAGTCATAAATGTGGAGATCGTTCATAAAAATTTCAAAATGTAATAAAATTGATCGCTGTAAATGATGTGCTAATGATCGTAAATGCGATCTGCTTAAAAGGTTATGTGCGAGGGTGTCCTGCTTTCCCATTCATGGATATTATTGGTAATAGGACATTAAAAATGTCCATGAAAAATACTCTCAAAGTAAAAAGTTTCATAAGGATTGGATTGATAAATTATAAAAAACATACTGCAGTCACGATCGGCTGCAAACCAATCGTATAATACTCTAGATGAATACTGAACTCCGATTTATGTTGTAGTTGGGGATAAAGTAGAGTTACGTGTGTGCATGTTGTATGTCCTTTATTAAGGACTCCCATTTGATTGCTACCCAAAACTAAACGACAATATTCTGTGTTTAATTTCATATCTTGAACTGGGTAAGTCATCGAAAAAAAATGTCCTTTTTAAAGGACTTTCACATGGGAGGTGCATAAAGGACTCACTCGATTTTTTACATATTTATCCTTTTCCTTGGAACTATTTAAAAATGAACGTGTACATAATTTCAAATTCGTAGCTTCAAGCGTTCAAAAGTTATCGAAAAATATTGTTGAACACGTGTCTTAAGGACATTTTGTATGGCACCTACCAGTAGGAGTAAAAGGATTTCGCTGATTAGTAAACTCAAACTTTTTTTTTACTCAAAACTAATTTGTACAAAATTTCCAATTCATAGCTAAAATATTACTTGAGTTATAGTAAGTTCCGTAAATTAAGTGAAGACGTTTTGACAGGATATTTGTATGGCAGCTACACGAAGGACTAATAGGATTTTCGTCGTAATCATACATTTAGCTCCAACTATTGGCAAAATAACACATACAAAATTTCAAGGTCGTAGCTTAAACCCTTCTGAAGTTATCGGCCAATATTCATAAACACGTGTTTTAAGGACATTTTGTATGGCAGCTACCAGAAAGAGTAAAAGGATTTCGCTGGCTAGTAAAGCCAAACTTTCTTTTCACTCAAAACTAATTTGTACAAAATTTCGAATTCATAGCTAAAAGATTACTTGAGTTATAGTGAGTTTCGTAAATTAAGTGAATACATTTTGACAGGATATTTGTATGGCAGCTACACGAAGGACTAACAGGATTTTCTTCATAATCATATATTTATCTCCAACTATTGGAAAAATAACACATACAAAATTTTAATGTCGTAGCTTAAACCCTTCTAAAGTTATCGACCAATATTCTTGAACACGTGTTTTAAGGAGATTTTGTATGGCAGCTACCGGAAGGAGTAGAACGATTTTGCCCGTTAACGAACTTAGCCTTAGAAATTCAACCAAACATCCAGATTCAAAATTTCAAGATCATAGGTGAAGGCGTTCTTGAGTTATCGTGCTAACGGACAGACAGACGGACGGACGGACGGACGGACGTCAAGCGGATTTGAGGTTTTAGGCCACAAATAAAAAAAAAATAATATATAACTTTTTTTCGTCCGAGGTTTGGTTCTATGCGTTACAAACTTTTGGGCTGGATTAAACTTATAATACTCTATATGATTTCATCTAGAGTATAAAAATTATTTCTAAATTGGCTGTGCGCTCGCTAGGCGGTTCCACCCTTTTAATGCTTCGGTTTCAACTATCGTTTAATAGACAACGTGTCCAAGGTTGAATTTCAACCAACGATTCAGAAATTAGAAGAATTGGCGCCACAACCGAAATTGACACTTACCCCCTCCGATGAATGGGACATTATGGTGGTCTTATCCTTAAAACTAATTATTATGTAGTCGCTTCTCAACAAAGTTATTTTTCCGTGAATAGATTGGTGGCGTAAAATTGAATGAATATGGGATTTTTGCGAGCGAATATTGCCGATTAGTAGGAAAATCTGGGTATAAGGAAAACTCAGGACTATTTCATAAGTATGACGCGGGAATGATCCAGGCTACCGTTACTTCCTTGGTGAATAATGGTTTTCGATAAGAAGGACTAGCTGTAGTTTTTAATTTAACTATTTATTAACACGTTGGGTTTGTCATGACTAGATTAAGTAAATTTTAGTTCAAATACGAAAAACTGCAGTAATTTTTCAAGTGTAAAATGTAGTGTGTTTGCCATAATGCACTTACAACCTGAAATTTCAACGAATCCATCAGGCAAGTCATAAATTTTCACTCGTCTTTTTTTTATCCAAAACAAGAAAAACTGCGCGATCTCATAAAATATGGGATCAAATCTATACGACGTGTCGTATGTGTGTAATCCAACTGCACATGTGCCTATTTAAATTTTTTGACAGGCGATCTTGTACTTTATTTACATGCATGCCATTAGAGATCATCTCTCATCTACAGCAGTTTCGAGTGAGGAATTTGACATTAACATATGGTTGGCTTCGAGGTTTTTTTTGCCCGAGTTTATGATGTGATACGAAAAAGAGGTTCGTGAGGTCAAAACCAAAAATTTTGGATCGTGTCGAAATGTTTTACTGTGAAGTGGTGTAAGTGTATCAGTCGAGATGACGATCATGATGATCTTCTCCGTAGTGAAGCACGAAAAGTGATCCTTTTTGATCTCTTCATGTCATGTTGATGTCTGACCTCGATTTCTTGTTGTTGTTTTTTATTTTCTTCTGTGAAAAGCTAATTAGATAAAAGGAGATCGTTAATTACCGACCGGATGAAACCACTTTGCGACATTGAGAAATAGGAATTTTTCGAACACAAATTTTAATCTGACGATTTTCTGAAAATTTTTTGGTTTATTGTTCAGTTCATTAAAAATTTGATACTCTTGCGGGCATAACGCTACTCCACCTACGGAACTCGAGTCTCGAAAGGGATTAAATCTTTTCGGAGTGTCTCGAATATTTAAAAGAAAAACACTTGTTATAAGCAATATCCAAAAGGTCTCATTAGTCCTTGATTGTGTACTGTACTGGTGAAGCCGGATAAAATTTCCTAAACTCGTGCGGCTACTATGTATACTGTTGACGGCTTCTGACAAGGATACACAAGGAATATTATCAGTTACAGCAACAAATCGTGGCACCCTTTCGGTGAAACAGTGAAAGCAATCCTCAAGCCCAGCGAAACCTACTTAAGGTTGATGATTTTATAATGAAAAGTTAAAAAGGCAAACAACACGATTTAATTAATGGATTCCCTCTTCTCAGTGATGTTTCGTCGTCTTCTTCTTCGCTAGGAACCATCCATTTGTCTATCCATCAGAGAATCTATTCCTGTAGCGATTCAGTTTCACGGGTTTTAAGTGGTCTTCTCGGTGCGCGTTATGGTCCGCCATGATGGCGAAGAAGGGCTAAGCTGGTCCGAAGATGAAAGGAGTTTCGTCGTTTTTGCAGGATAAAATTCAATTTAACAACAAGAAAAATTGAAAGGAAGGCAAGTAACTAATTACTGCTTGTAGTATGGAATCGAAAAACACACCATCCGGCGAAGATAAATGGCGCCACGAGTTAAGGTAATTACTTTCAGAGTGTGTGTTTCTCAGGTCATTTTACTTCTTTTCTTTTAATATCTTTGTACTTGCTCTGTGATTTTCGAGCTTTCTGTAATGTGTATTTCAAAATTATTAAATTAATTACAATTTTTTTATACAACAAACAAAAATATACTGGCATTTAAAAGGTAAGAGAAAAAACATGTTTTGTCTTGCAGTCACCTTATATTTTAGAAATGTATGTATGTTTCAGAACTTTTGATTGTAAATTTCCCGTTTTATAACTATTAGTAGAGTATTAAGTAGTAGGCTTTTTATATATGTAATAATGTAAAAATCTATTTCAGGATTTTTCATTGGCAAATTTTTACATTTTGTTATTCACTATTACCTCCGTACTTGCATTATTTTAATGCCACTCCCGTATGCTAACATCTCTTGTATTGATATTTACGTAGTTTGTATTATATTTCAAAAAATAATCTTTTTACCTAAAGAGTATAACGATAAAAATATTTGACTCTCCGTTGTTAGAAAATCACTTCATGATTGGTCATCAAAAATCTTGAAAAATAACTTCCAGTCGGTACTATCGACCTAGAAATTCACATGCTACGTACGATCTAGCAAAAATCTGTTCCACGTAACAACAAGAAAGAAATGTGTGTAACAATAAAGTTAAGACGAGCAGGAAAAGTCTTCAAGAAGGTTGTTTCATCGTAAAAATCAAAGTCATATAAATTTCGTTCCCATAATCCCTCAGGACGAAGGTAAAACGGAAAATAATGTTTATTACTGGAAAGAGCAATAACAGAGCATCCTTTAAGGATCCGGCGACGACGCTAGAGGCAAGTCGAGCAGCAATGCTGTAATGTATCGCATTAAAGGACTCGCATTTTATTGCAAGTCTCTTAAAACACACTCTCCTCCACATCTCGAGCTTGTGCTACACACATCATAAAAGTAGGGCAGGTGAAATACTCGTATATCTAAAATACGCTTGAGGAGCTTGGGATACGGACAGGGTATATTCGTACATGGCCTTTGATTAGGAAGCAGTACCGAAACATGGAATCGAAACTCGGCCGTTTTTTTTTCTGAACTTACGACTTCCATATGATGGATAAAATGCGAGCAAACAGGAGAAGCTTCACTTAACGAGCTCGACTGGTATCGCCATATCGGACGAAAACACGGCAGCTATAAAGATGCCATTTTCTGCTGGTTTAGGTAGTAAAAATAAAAATGTAAAAACGCTTGTTCTTAAAAGATGGTCTTAATGGTTTACAATAAAGTGGAGCCGCCTGGCACATATTTTTTATGTCGAAGTGTACGATGGAAGCTAGGAGGGATCAATCTCAGTAGACCAGAAGATATGAAGCTATTGCCCAAAAGTGTTTTCTCGCTGCATCCACGGTTATTATCTTCATCTCATGTGAAGTGCTTATGTTCGAGTCCACCATTGCCCGGAAAACGGGTTGAATCGATCTTCTGGTATCTTAGGAAATAATGGAAAACTAAGAATCTAAAATTTTTTATGCTACATGATTCGCGAGACTACAGACATAAATCAACGTGTGAGGATTCATCATGCCTAAACATTAAATAGGATATTTTTGCATAAAAAAGCATGTCCACTACAATCCCCGTCGTTCTCTTCCCTGTGGGCATCATAATAATCATCTCCAATCCCATTGGGATATTACTTTAACCTGATCCCACCTAAGCGCCATAGAAATAGCCACAGGACATCACTTTCCATTCCCTATAGGAAATTTGATATTCGCCGATAAGTCCTGGGGATAAAAATAAAAAAAAAACGAAGGAAATTTCAAAGGGATGAAAGATACCTTTGGTCAGAACTTCTTTTCTTTCGTTCGCTCCAGTACAGACGACATACAACCAACATGTGATTTTAAATTGAGTCAAATGTCGTCAATATTGCGCCATCCCTTCGAAATCCTTGGAGACTATTCTTTCGGATTACATATGTTGGCATCGGCCCATCTCTTTTTTATTGACCACCCCTTTTACCGATATCGTCAGTCCGTCACCCTTTGAACCAAATTTAACCCAAGGATTTTACGTGTAATAATGTGAAATTCGGGATTACTGACTCTGAGCGGGAAGAATGAAATGCTATTAAGGATTTCTAGTAAGAACACACTAAGGTTATTTATAAACCGTGTGAATTTTCTTAGACCGCGGAACCCAGGCTCGCAACCGTTCGTTTGAGTACAGCCGGTGGAGCGTCAACTCTAAAATCGGAACCATAGCGGCAAAAACTAAGTCTGTACCATACACGGAAAGTACAAGTGTGTGCTTCGATCCTACTTAAAGTGACTTAATGTCATGTTACGTTTTTAATGGATGTCGCTGGTAATTTTATTGGTATGATGACAAAAAGTCCGACTACACCCGGTTTTCATATCGCATCCGATACTATGCAATCACCCATCTATCGGGCGGGCGGTTCAAGTCTCAGCTTTCCACACTATCAACATCGTCGTCGAGGTTTAGCCCATCCTATGGAAATCCAGATCATACATTCGAATTGTACATGTGTCTTTTATTAACGACACTTTTTTCGTCTCTAATCCACTTTGCCAGAGCACAGAGCGAGGGAGAAAGATGCATAATTAAAAGTTGTGTAATTGCCAAGTACTCACAGCATAAGAAAAAGGGTGAGCCGAAATGGTGCACGCAATGTTTACATTTCCCGAGTATATTTCTACATACTTGAGTGCTTTGTTACTCTGCGCTTTGTCATGTGAATTTAGCCTTAGTGTAAAATACGCACTTGATAGTAATTTATGGGAATTTCAGTTTCATCCGGGTGCCAGGAATCCAATGACCGTATGCAGCACGGATATTCTTTCCAAGTTGATTTAAGAAGAATTGAATTGAGCGACTGATTGATTAAAATGGATATAATCGAGTTATGGAGTTCCGGAGGTGTTTATACCCTTGATGTCATCTGCAGATTATTCTTTAGAAGTTCTAAATTTATAACGTACACATAAAGTGTCGGACGAATAAAAGTTCAAATATCTACAAACCTCTTAATCCATGTTTGCCGAAAACCCTAAATCTGTTCGAATGCACTATAGCCTGAGAATACTTTTGGCCTTGTTATCCACGTGATATAACCGTCCTGAGGCTGCAGTTACTCGGGATTTTAGAGCGTCCATCTACAATCTGATCTAGGTTCAACCTTGTTATCCACGTGTTTCATGTTATTTGAAAGGCTTAGACAATACTACTTAACACTTAAAAGTGAACACACCAAATTTCTGAAAAATTCTAAAACACAAAATCAATAAATCCTGAAATTAATCTTCCCAAATCTCAAAATACCGAATCTCAATCCCGAAACACAACATCACCAAAAAATATATCCTGAAGCACAAAACTTGTTTCCAAGTTCATACAATCATCTGAGCTAGATTATTTCGAGGGTTGAGTTGCGCTCGACTTATTTCGTTGACACTGAATTGTGTCCACCACGTAAACCTAGCGTGAACCGGAATGTCTCTTTTTCTTAACAAAACATACCAACAATCTGTGTAGTGTGCTACGATGCAGGACAACATGAAAACTAATTTTAAATAATCCCCTGGTTATTTTATTAGAATTTAAACGCGTCCCGGACTTTCACCCAAAAATTAAAAATCTTGCGCCAGACTGTTGGCAGATTTTAATGAAAGCATTGAAGTGAAATATCTAAAAAAAAATTAAGTCTCCTTATTTTAAGCAATTCAGTGAAAGCTCGGTGAGATCTCATCCGATATATACACTGAAAGAAGAAATGTGATTCTTCTATAGTTGCAGTGACCATAATTTAGTTATTATAACTATATTAAAATAGTTATGGTTGTCCTTGCCATAGCTTATAGTTCACACAAACATACTATGGTTGCAATAAACATATTTGGTGATTTTAAATTAATGAGGTTGTACTAACCATGCTTGTTACGTGATGTAAAAGTATTATATGATAACAGCAACTATATTCCATGATCAATACCACTATAGAAATTTATTGAATATTTCTCACAACTATACTATGATTTGTACCATTATGCACGATGATATTACAAACATATTATGGTTATCGCAATTATTAAACATATATGTCATAAAAAGACGAAAACCACAATTTCTTCCACAGTGAAAGGTATCGTTCGTGAGTTAGGTTCATTTATAATATACATATTACCAGCGAAATGTATTCAAGTGAAGTTGGGATTTTAAAGTTAATTAAGAAATATGTATATGTATTGAAATTTCTTATATTATATATTAATAATATAAAGTATTTTTTTAAGTTATTATAAATTTTTAAGACAATTTACTCTTGAAGATTTGCAAAATAAAAATATTCATTAGAAAAAACGCAGTTTTGCCAATTACTATAATTTATTATTACAAAGGCCTCTAGCTGTACAGAAATGTGGACTTCATGAATTTTCAGCGATCTGGAAAGACATTATATCCGGCATATTACGGGACTTGTCTACCACACAGAGACAAGAAATAAAGTAAATTTGTGATGAGAAGTGAATCCAATTTTAAATTGAGTGAGGATCCCCAGTGCCATTTTTTATAATATCGCAGTATCTTAGTCTTCAAAGCATTATGGTTATTGGTTATAAGAACCATACATCATTCTTTGTCTCATCCTTAGCTTTGTTTGAACCAAACATATTAATGTTTCTTAGGATCGTTATTATAGTTCTCACAACCATGTTCTGTAATTGTTACAACCATTTATATGTTTGACGTAATTAGAATATGTTTATCATAACTCAAGTCATAAGATACTGAATATTAAACAGAACATAAGTAAAGTTGGTAGAACCAAAACTATGTTTGCGTTAACCATACAACAAGTTTTACAACATTTCATATGTTTGATTCAATCATAACATATTTCTTAGAAACATGACTGTAGTTGTAATAATCAAATTACAAATGTTTTCATGATGGATATAATCATACTATGCTTAGAGCAACAATACAGTAAAATTAGCACAACCATAACATCAGTTATCAGAACTATCTTACATCTTGTAACGTGGTTCACGCAACTATAAATTCAACCATAGTAAGGTTCTCCCAAAATATGGTTACCACAGTCATATTTTTTCTTTGAGTGTATGAGATTTGTCTAAATTCATTAAAACGTATAAAATCACAGACACTAAGAGATATCATGAAATTCGCAAAATATGCCCCAGCTTTGACAATTTTCTTACCCAACCTCCGTACACTAATGTAAATACGAATACGAACCCTAATGTAAATACGATTTTTTTTGGTTATATTAATAATTTTCTTGAACATCTACACATGTTTATATAATTTGAATTATTTCATTTTCATTTTACCGTATTTATTTGTATATACATTCAAATTCAACTAATTTCAATTACAAATAAAACAAGCAATTTGCAAACCAACAGTGGGGAGTTATCCAAAAATAAAACATACTGCAGTCACGATCGGCTGCAAGCCAATCGTATAATACTCTAGATGAATACTGAACTCCGATTTATATTGTAGTTGGGGATAAAGTAGAATTACGTGTGTGCATGTTGTATGTCCTTTATTAGGGACTCCCATTAGATTGCTACTCAAAACTAAAAGACAATATTCAGTGTTTAACTTCATACCTTGAACTGGGTAAGTCATCGAAAAAAAATGTCCTTTTTGAAGGACTTTCACATGGGAGGTGCAGGAAGGACTCACTCGATGTCTTACATATTTATCCTTTTCCTTGGAACCATTCAAAAATTAATGTGTACAAAATTTCAAATTCGTAGCTTGAAGCGTTCAAAAGTTATCGAAAAATATTGTTGAACACGTGTCTTAAGGATATTTTGTATGGCAGCTACCAGAAGGAGTAAAAGGATTTTGCTGACTAGTAAACCCGAACTTCGTTTTCACTCAAAACTAATTTGTACAAAATTCCGAGTTCATAGCTAAAAGATTACTTGAGTTATAGTGAGTTCCGTAAATTAAGTGAAGACTTTTTGACAGGATATTTGTATGGCAGATACACGAAGGACTAATAGGATTTTCTTGATAATCATACATTTAGCTTCAACCATTGGAAAAATAACACATACAAAATTTCAAAGACGTAGCTTAAACCCTTCTGAAGTTATCGGCAATATTCTTGAACACGTGTTTTAAGGACATTTTGTATGGTAGCTACCAGAAGGAGTAAAAGGATTTCGCTGACTAGTAAAGCCGAACTTTCTTTTCACTCAAAACTAATTTGTACAAAATTCCGAATTCGTAGCTAAAAGATTACTTGAGTTATAGTGAGTTTCGCAAATTAAGTGAATACATTTTGACAGGATATTTGTTTGGCAGCTACACGAAGGACTAACAGGATTTTCTTCATAATCATATATTTATCTCCAACTATTGGAAAAATAACACATACAAAATTTCAAAGTCGTAGCTCAAACCCTTCTTAAGTTATGGACCAATATTCTTGAACACGTGCTTTAAGGACATTTTGTATGGCAGCTACCCGAAGGAGTAGGACGATTTTGCCCGTTAACGAACTTAGCCTTACAAATTCAACCAAACATCCAGATTCAAAATTTCAAGATCATAGGTGAAGGCGTTCTTGAGTTATCGTGTTCACGGACAGACGGACGGACGGACGGACGGACGTCAAGCGGATTTGAGGTTTTTGGCCACAAATAAACAAAAAATAATATATAACTTTTTTTCGTCCAAGGCTTGGTTCTATGCGTTACAAACTTTTGGGCTGGATTAAACTTATAATACTCTATATGATTTCATCTAGAGTATAAAAATTATTAGAAGTTTTACACTACAGGAATAATTATTGAAAAAACAAAATTATATTAAAAGAGGGCAATGATTAAAAAACAAAATAAAATAAATAAAATAATAAAGCTACAATATAAAATTTCAAATTACACGAAAATAAATACACAATAAATTTTAATTTTCAACAATATAATTTACAACATAATAATAATAAATATGAATTATCAAAAATACAAAATAAAATAGATACGTTACAAGAGAAAATAAATTAAAATATTGAAAGATTAAATTGGCAAGGCGGACCTTATCTGACAGCAGGTAAGATTAAAGTCAATATTTTCATAATTGACTAGACTTGATTTAAAAGAAATCGATTCGTACTGACCGTAATCCATCGAGTGGTACGGAATTTGAAGAAGCTTAAGTTATTTATTTTTGTATTTTATCTAAAATAATAAAGGTGCCAACGCTACGGTGGAGAAGTTTAACTTTTATTTATTTTACTGACTTTTATTATTATTTTTTCATTAATTACTTCATGTACTTCTTAAATTTATTGTTATTGTGAAATAAAAACAAATCCCAAGTCTCAACATTGTAGCATTAGCTGTTCCTGACGATCGAAAAAAAAACCCCACGTCTGTTTGCGCTGTTCGAGATACAAAAATCAGATTGATCTATTTTCAGATTGATCACTTTTCACAAAATTGTTCTGGGTCTGTTGGACTGAAATTCTGTATATTTTCTAAGGTCCTATCTCAAAAAGTGATATAAGATATAATATTCTTGAAAATTCGTTAATCCTCTCTGCCTTGAACCAGTTTCCAAACAAATTTGATATTCTCTTATACACTTTGAAACAAAAATCAAAATTCAACATCGGTGGGCGCGTAATATCGTAATCCAAAATTGTTGAACAATATAGCCACGTTTTCCATAAAGTTTTTATTTCTAATGTACTCCCATGGAATACAAAATAACTGCACTATGTTATTTATATGAACTTCATGTTTCAACTTCCTAGGATGAGTCGTTCCTGAGATATGGAACTCAAAACTTTTCGCCTAAAACTCTCACGCCCAAAAAATACTTAAATTTAGAGGTCCACCCAATTTACATACGTAAAAAATTTGCATTTAACAGCTAAACGAGTTTATAAGATATGAGCCTTAAAATCGGTTTACTTAAAACGAGGCAATACAAAATGTTAACTACATTTGATTATTAAAATAATAAAGAGTAAAGCTTGGCTCGAAATTGTTGATGAGCATCGGTTTGAAAAATTTATTTTTCCAAATTCGGATAAGTAGTACTGATAGTATCAAGGCACGGTTAAGTTCTCTCGACACATGGTATCGACGGTGAAATTTCTCAGTGCATGTAGAGTGTAACATTTTTACACACTATTTTATTTGTCCAAATCTACATGTGGAAATAAATTTACTTTTATTTATATTATGAATATATATTTTTTTTTAGTTTGAAGAAAATATGCGTAGGAATATTTTGAATTGTAGTTTTAATGAATAGTAGCTCTATCCGTACATTCCATAATACATAACTTCACGTTGAAGAAATTTATTTTTCTACTCTCGGAGAAAATCCCAATCGGAAAAATAATTAATCAAACCTCATAACTGAACAACAGGCAAGGCACGTTCACGAAAAGGCATTACAAGTAAGTAAATATTTAGCAAGGTTACGATTCGGGATTCGCCATGGTTTCACCGAAACAGGACGAGGCAAGGAAACTGAGCAAAAACTGGAAACATATCCACAAGGATCAATCATTTTTATCGAAATGGCAAACATGTCAACTTTCACCGTTTAACGACTTGTCAGGACGATTTTTCGAATCTTACTTGGTGACGGCATAAGAAATGGTCTCGCCCCACCAACGCACTTAGGAACGAGCAGATTTCATGAAAGTGAACAATTCCGTGTTTACTTAATCGAAGACGTTTACGCCAGGAAGGTACATACACACAACTGGGTGGTACGAGGGAGTTAAATCGAATCAGCAAATATGGGGCTGCGTTTCATGTTTAACTACTCGGCAGGGCTTAGCTGCAATGTAAGACAGTAACGTACTGTACAATCAACAACTTAGTTGCATGACGGATGGAGCACTGCTACGCTGGTTTTGAAACAAAGATGAAGAGTAAATTTAAAAGATGATAAAAAGTTAATTGAAACCACCAAAAGGGAGTCTGCAAGGAAAACCGATATTGAGTACTTCCAGTTGAAGTGAAGTGAGCATGCGCAACACCTGTAAGTCCATCACTAAGGTCGGCAGCAACTCGGTTCTTCTACATGAGGATTCTTCCGATAATCTTACAAGATTGATTTCTTTGCGGTGTAAATTAACCATTCCATTTCTGATTCACGACCAAGCTCTGCGCATTCAAAAAACTAAGGAATATGTTATCCCTGACCTGATTTCATATTTTTCATCAAATAGGTAGTGGAAATTTTTTATATGGAAACTACATAACACTAAAAAGATAGCAATAAAATTCAGTACAACACTGTTCCGCATAAACAATTTGAAAGTCATATAAAAGAGGACTATAAACATTTTTAGGAATGACTTCACGTAGCAGTGACATTTTATATAAGTTTAAAACGTGTTTTATGTGTTTTAGTGGGAGATTTTATGCACGTGTTAATTGGACAATGGGGAGCTTTTGTCGAAACTGCACAAACTTTCCCCATAAACCTTGTTTGTGTGATATAAAATTGTACTTCCTATACATTATGGAATTCCTTTCCATTCACATGGCAATTGGTGGTGTCCTAGCATAGTCCGCCATCCATTGCTTTCAGTTGCAGGATTTCAAAGTTGCAGCCCACGTCTCACGTTCGTCTAGTCGAGCGTGAGATTGTATTACCATCGCTTTTGAGAGCAGTTCGTCCTAACAGTAATGGGCGAAACAGTCTGAAAATCCCATCCTTATCCTAAGCTACGGTCGTTTTCTTGGTCCGAGCTAACCTCCTCGAGGTGGAAGATGGGAAGCAGTAGGAAAATTTCTTTATTAGGAGTCCTGCAGAAACTTTTTAATTTCTGCTTACGGCATCATGAACAGCAAGACGCCCCGTGTAACGTACACAACGGAATTTTGGATCTCCTGTTCAGGACATTAAAGGAATATGACGGCATCATTAAGCGATTTCTTTACAATTATGGCCTCTAAATTTCGTCTTTTTTCGCCATTCTTGATAGTCGGTTTTCCCTGGTTTTTTATCCTGGCTGTTAAGTAGGACACCATGCCTTCACGGTAAAAAGCACTCTCCGACTATTGGAAATTGATTTTTAAACGTGGCGCTCGGGGTTGATTGAAAAATAATTGCCCACCAGAGAATTGAAAAGCGAAAAGCAGTAGCTGTTAAAGTTAAGGTAATTTAGTCTTGAGTGCAGAGAACCTTTCTAACACCTCTTCGTTATACTGGATATCGGAAGGTCCAACGCGAAGAAAATAAACCTGTACAAGACAGGAGATTAGAGCGGGGTAGCAATGAAAAGCATCGCATAAAAGTGACTGTCGAGAGCGAAGATTAATTTCTTTTCTGATTGAATTACTCGGTGAAGATGATGCAGTACTTTGATAGTATTTCGTTACACGCTACCAAGCGTTGGAATAATCGTCGGCTTCTTTCAAACGACGTATGAATAGGAAAAACTTCATTAATTCTGATCGATGACCATAAATCCTCTTTAGTTTGATCGACTACTGCGAAGACAAAAGGACATCCTCTTTGAGAAGGATATGCCTTTTTCCTGCTCCTACCAGCGTACTTTTAGCGGTTCTATGGCTCACTGGATGCCATTGTTCCGATACTTTTTGCAAATTCGAGCTATGATATTCCTGTGCATTTTCTTTGCAAAAAAGGACAACTTTTATGGATGTATACATGAACTGTGATGGTTTTTCTTTCGATCCATCCTTGACATAGTATAAGTTAAGCAAAGGGTGGTAATCGAAAAGAATGACAGACTACCATTGATCCTGAACATTAGCAAGTCATATGCTTGGATAATAGAATATAGTGTTTTTGTGCAACCAAGTGTTGAACCGATGTCATTCTGGACGGATTCTCATTGGCAGGAAGAAGGGTTCTAATAAGACTAACAACATAAATATTGTTACGTTTTATTATCTTTATTGAAAGGAATCCCTGCTTTGGATTAGACCGAGAATAAACCAATCGGAAGGTGGAATACTTGTCAACCGAATGCCTTGGAGAAGGCAAAAAATTTTTGAGAGGGGGCAGGGGCGTACGGAGGTGGGGTAAAAACTTTAGACTACGATATCTCTCGAACCAATTGCACTAGAAAAACGAAATTTAGTTTCTGAATTAAGGTTGAGAAATAAAGTTTGCTGAAAGTAAAATTTTTTAAGGGCGCGGTTGAGTATGGAAGTGGAGGGGATAAGAATTTTTCTAAAAAATAACGTCTCAGTAGGCCAAATAGACCCCTAGAAGGAAAAAACTTTTTGAGGGTGAGGGTGTAGCTGGTGAGGGTGGGGGAGGGTGAAAAGGAAAATGTTCCGATTCTTATATCTCGAGAACCTATAATGACATCAAGCTGAAACTTAGTATTTAGATAAAACTATAGTAGAAGCATGTTGGAAAAATATAATTTTTTATAGTGATAGTATGGTACGGGGGTGGGGGGTGTTTTTCCTAACTATAGAACAACTTATGCTAGAAAGTTGAAACTCGGTATGTATATGATTCGTCAACTTGAAAATTAATTTAAATTAAAACAAAAATCAAATATTATTTGGCGTACAGAAGGGGGGCAAAAAAAATTATCAGTGAAAATAAAATGCATATATTTTTACGATTTCCGTCATATCTATTAGGTCTTTTCATATATTGAATTTATTTGTATTCTGCGGATTTTTTATATAAATACCTTGAAAGGGTTTTCAGAATTTTTTGAAATTCGACCCCCACGATGGTGTAAAGGGGTTGTATACATTTTCACGAATTCAGCCATATCCCTCCGGTCTGATTAGATATCGAATATGTTTTTACTTCCACGGGCTTGTTTAATAATCACCTAAAACACGTTTTCAAATTTTTTCCTTTTTCAACCCCTAAGAGGGTATAAACGGGTTGAACACGTTTTCACGAATTCCCTCATATCTCTTATGAGTGATAAGACGTCGGATTGGTTTTCACTTCCTCGGGCTTTCTTTACATATATCTAAAAACTCATTTCAAGGTTTTTGGATATTCAACCCCAAACAGTGTGCAAGGGGGTTGCATATGTTTTCACAAATTCCTACATATTTCTTAGTTCTGATTGATATCGAATTCAGTTTAAGTTCCTAAGGCTTCCTATATAATCGTCAAAAGTTGATCTCAGTATTTTTAGATATTCAACTCCAAGAGGACGTAAGGCTTTCGACATATTTCTTACGATTGATAAGATATCACATTGGTTTTTACTTCCGCAGACTTTTTATATTATCGCCTACAAATGCATTTCCGATTTCATGTAATGGCCCAAAACCAAATCACGGAAAATCTCCTAATCACGTAACAACTGATATTATACTACGACTTAGACCTCGTCCCGGAGTATGACCCAATTATGTAATTCATATGTTATAGCGTAAGTATTCTAGCGCGACCCCATTCTAACCGCTTTCCGAACTTTTTTTTGGGTTTTCAGTCACATAGTAACCTACACCGCGTCTCAGAATTAAACGCGTTCTGGACTTCTATCCAAAAATAATAAAGTTGTGCCCAGACTATTGGAAGATTTTTTTATACTGTGCAGCAAATATTGGAAAATTAATGTGTGCAATATTTCAAGTTGCTAACTTGAAGCATTCGATCAATAGTTTTTTGTTTCAAGGGCTTTTTTAAAACAGTGTGGTAATAAACTGAATATGAAGCAAATCGAACGGGTCCTTCGAGTAGCCGCCATATAAAAGTCCTTTAGAAATCTATGCAAGTTTGAGAGCTCAAAAATTCAAGAACACCTAAAATCAGAAAGTAAAGTTTTACAGTAATTAGTTTTAAATCAAAAGAAAGTACATGAATTAGTAACACTCGTCAACTCTTCCGGAAAATCTTCCTTACTAAGGTCCTTAAGACATGTGCTTTGAAATAATAACTGTAACTTCCAAGCACTTGAAGCTAATATGTTGAAATTTTGCGTAAATTAATTAGCTAATAGTTAAAGTTACATTAATTTTTCAATAGTAAAAACACGAGAGAGTCTTTCATGTAACCGCTTTATGAAAGTCCTTCAGGAATGTATGCATTCATCTTTCAGAACTCACTGCACCTCGAAAACATGTTAAAGCAGGGAATATTTTACAGGAATTATTACTTGTTATTACTTGCATATTGTATGATATTATTATTAAATAATATAGAATTCGAATAAACTATATCGAAACTGGTCGAAAAATACAGCAGCGACCGACAACCGACCCGCTTACAGAATTCACATTAAGGTGAATATTTTATTACCATTTCATTAACGTCCTTAAAACGATGTTCTGATTGAAATTTATGCGCAATCAGAGTTTACAACTGTTTGTGTCACGTCTATCCATTAGAGCCGACCTTAAACTAACTTGACGCCCTTTAGTGCCAGTTAAACGCACTCGGGGTGCAAAATCTAAGATCCGTCTTCATACGAAGTTTTCAAACTTATCACACGTATCAATGACGTTATGCACGTGTCAATTAAATTAGACCCCTTTCTGAATACATCGGGATGCTGCTGCAGGTCGACATATTATCGTAAAATCGTGTGCCGAAAGGGCTCTTCCTGTCCATAAGTACTTGCACGAGGACCTTCCGACAACTGTTATCCAAAACATTAAAATTGATTTCAAGGTAAATTTAATTATCAAAATCGTCGAGACAGAAAATTAATATTAATGGTCTCCTTTACTATATATAATACTAATGTATAGATTGGGCACAATACATAGGGAGTCACCCGTCGTCAGAATATAAAGCCAAAAAGGACTTTTCCAATCAGAGGATGGGTAGGCGGAAAAAATATTACAACCACAGCTCGTATACTGTACAGGTACCCATGTATATGTTATTATATGAGAAATTGTTTAGTGGGATGAGATTTATCATACATCATCTTGAAGACATCAGTCACAAAATTATAGAAACATTATGTTAAGCTGGTCACAGAGAGGAAGGATGTGGGGATTTTGATGCTTTGTTGACTATACTCGGGAACCCTTTTCACGAAATTCATCATCTCATCATCATCATCATTTAGCTACCTTATACGGGAGTAGAACCCCCATCCTTTATATGTGACAATAGAATGGAAATATAGTAACAGACTTTCCTGATATGTGAGATTTGTCATTAGTCGAATTCAAAACCAAAAAGGTAATGCCATACAGGATTTCTCTCATGTAGTTGAAATTATTTGGGAGTATCCCTTGAGGACGGAGTTTTTAAATCAACTAGGGGTTATAGATAAGATGTGTGTCAACATAAAAGGGTAGTAAAAGTTTCGCTATTGTCAGACAGACTGGTTAGGATAATTTTTTTGATTTTAAAAGTTTATTTGGGACCTACAGTCAAACAAAAGACCGTGAAATAATAAACGTAAAATATTTCTTATAAGTTAAATATTATCTTATAATATTATATATAAATTTCAATTTACTTTATTATTTCAATAATAATTTTTTGAGCATGTCCAGTGGCATGCATGAGCAGAACTTTTTGAGAAAATAGGAGCGGTGACCCAAAACAAAAATGCATGTAAAACTAAATCATAAAAATTAAATGAATTTTCATTACGGCGGCTGCAAAGATTCGGCATTTCGCCACATTGACGGGAGAGATGCACTAGACGGACTAGTAACTGTCGGTTTTTAGCAATATTACTGTAACGAGTCCCCCGACTAAATTCTTGACAGCGGCTCTAGGAGGATCTAGCCGATCGACTGTTTGACGAAAAAAAGTTCAGCACAGCCTCGGGTTTCCGAATCTTTTACTCCTCGTTACAAAAAAAAATCGAAAACGATATTTCAAAAGAATAAGAAGAACGTACCGCTGTCCATCGCATTTGGAAACCAGTCGCATGGGATACCTACTCTGGATTAAATACTGAACTCCATTTTATGGTGTAGTTGGATATATAAAATTGAATGAGGAGTGCACATAAGATATGCCCTGCTAGAATTGGAATAGCTGATTTTGTTTAATTATTCAATAAAATCAATTGTTAATTTGTTTCAGGAAATTTGAATAAACCTACACAATTAAGCGCAGTAGCCGATTATATTGAGTAATGATATACCTGGCCCAACTTCTCAAAGTGGTCAACGAGCTGGTTTTTATCCGAAGATTATCTATGTCAGTTTGCTTCGAGAAAACCTTTATCATAAAAGAGTTAGATTGTGGTAATATTGTCAAACACCATTTAAAAAAATTCACAGTAGCAAACTATCATCACATCTTTTAGAACTTACATACCTATCATATAGCTGAATATTAACGATATTGTGATCTAAGGTTATTCCATTGTAGCACGAGCTAAAAAAAATTTTGGAAAATTCCAACAAGCAAATCCATTCTAATATTAAAAATCATTTATCATTAACACTGAAATGTACGAGTCTATAAACCCGAAAAATGTGTTTTTCGTCAAAATTCTCCCGAACGCACATGCGCTTATTTTGCGTTTCGAGGTTCCCGACATCAGACAATCCGACCATCAACTTTCGACATATCTTCCGAGCATAAAATTGTTAATTAGAAAATATATAAACCTCATGTTCCAGTTTAACATCATTAAGAGAAAAAAAATATTTAAATTGATGACTCCTGAATGCCTGGATGTTCGAAATGAGATGAAATGGAAAATGGAGAGAAATTTTGATTTTGAACGAAGGACTGGGACTTGTGCTGGTTCGTGGTGTTTACAAAGTGGGACAATTTTTCACATTTCGAATAATTTGTCAAGCTGTGGTTCATTTGTCATCTATGGTGAAAATTGACATGAAAACTATTTTTTTCGCTTTCCCGATTTCTTAAGAACACAAATTTGTTGTTCTGGGACGTAGGGAACGGTAGATTTTTTTTAAATAAATTTTCTTGCAACAGTTGTTATATGGGTGTATGAAGAAGAGGTTCGTGTTGAGATTGCTTTGCAATCATTGGAATTTTTGGTATATTAATAAAACCTCCATAAATATCTACACACTTTAATAAATTGACGGTGCTGGGCGATTTTCAATTTCCATAGTGTACGTCGCAAATTCACCTTTAACCTATAAGCACTACGAATTCCAAACTAAATATAATACCGTGGAAGTTGCAAGAGCGCAAAAAACCCGAAAAGGGGAAGGAAGCCTTCACATCTAAGCACAACTTCTTGAAGTCTTCGGCCAATATTTGCGTAAAGGCTTTTCACTTATAATTCTCGCATAAAAATTCATCGACACGTCGCAGAAAACTCCCTTTAACGCAATAATGGCATTACAAGAAGTGCTTTTTTGGTCTACAGATTCTTATCCTATATATCACAGGGCCATGATATGGAGCTAAGGAGTGCCTTGGTTGACATAAGGACAGAAAACGAAGCGATTCCATATTGAAATGAAGACCGGTCGAAATGGGTCCATAACAATAAGCAAATTGTCTGGTTTATATGGGACACGCGATCCTAAATCGAGCAATGTGGCGCCCTGATTTCATCCCTTCTTGAAAATCACAAGGTTCTTGTTTCTTGGTGGATTACATGTTTATCATACCACTTGGCGTATAAAACATTCAAATGACGTCCGATATTTAACTTAAATAAAAATTTGTTATATTTTTGTGAGCAACCATTCACATATGGGTCATAATCACTAATTCCCTTCCGGTCGTTCTATTTATCGAGATGTCTAGGTGCCCCATGCATATTCCATTTTTCACTACACCTAGTCATTTTCCTCGATCATCAGAAAATGGAAATTAACACATGAGTTTCAAAGGTATGTAACGTACTGCTATGAGCTCCGAGAATCATGGAGATTTCCTTGCAGATTCCCAGATAATAATATTCACCTTTTTATGGGTTATCCTGCGATTACGTTTCCAGGAGCAGAATAAGAGTGGGTACGTTGGCGGTGTAGGCGGATGAATGTGGAATTAAGTGGTTTCGAAAACCACGAGCAATCGTGAAGTGGTGTAATTGAGAAATTTGATGAGCTGACATGAAAGGTAAATGTTGAAACAGGACTTTGAACGGTATGAATATCAAGAGATTGGCGGTTTCAAGCAAGCAGAACGAGCTACACGTTTATGTGAGCATTTCTAAAGTGTGTAATCAGCTAGGGAGAACTAGGGAGACGGGATCAATTTTTGGACTATTTTCGTTAAACATTTAAACGTGGTTGTGTATATTGAAAAGTTTATGGGAAAGTAAAATTAATATTAAATTGAAATTGGACTTCATTGAATGTATGCAGTATCTATGTACTAGGAAGGGGTAAGGACCGAAAATTGTGGAGTAGACCCTCTCCAATAAATAATTATAGCTAACGGCAAAAAAAATTTCAGTCCGTATATCCGCCATACGCAAATGCTTTTGAAGGCTTGTAGCTAATCAAATCTTTGCACTATTGATTTAAAAAAAACAGTTAATATCTAGACTGGGTACACTCATTTAGGTGATCACTGGTGAGAGAGCACGAATAATTTTTGTTGTTTTATCTCGTGAACCACTTATGCTGGGAAGTTGAAACCTGAAATTCATATAGAGCAATGATATGTTGGAAAATAACAATTTTTCTAAAGCCAAGTGTACACGATAGAGAAAAAACAAAAGAGTTAGAGAAAAATTTCGCAAAATACTTGTACACACCAAGTGGTGCTCTACTGCAGAGCAATTTTCATTACAGGCACTCTACGATGAGAGAAATTATTGTAGAGACGTCACCTCGTGTAAACACGTTTCGTAGAGTAGATTTTACTTAGCTTAAGAAATGATCGTATAATATGTTTTATATTACAAGAACTTCTTCAGATTGAATCTTGGAACTCACACATGAGTTAGGCCCAATGGACCCCTACCAGAGATGGGGTGGGGCTCATGAGTGTGGGTGGAGGATGTTGGAAAGCCAAACATAGCTCTTCTTGTTTTACCAGCTAAGGATTGAAAGCCGAAAGTTCATATCTGTATAGGGCCACTGTGCTTATAAGTACATAAGCACCTATAACTCAATTTCAGTATTTCTAGATATCCAAGACTTGAGGAGATGTAAATTACTGGCGTATATTTCCACGAACTGATTTTTATTTCAACTGGATCTTTCTTATATTTGTTTGCAAATTAATTCAAGGACTTTGCGATATTCATTTTCTACGTGGGTGCAAAGTGGTTGTGAACGTTTTCCCGAATTCCGATATATCTCTCAGTTATGATGAGATATCGAATTGTTTTTATTTCAAAGGGCTTTCTATACATGTGATCGCTTAAAACTCCTAAGAAGTTTTCAAGTGGTTGTATACATTTTTACGAATTCCACCACATCATTAGATTTCTACCTAGAAATAGTTTTTAGGATTTTCCGATATTCATTTGCATTTTTTTTTGCAATTAAGTTCGGAGTGCCTTTAATTCTTAGATATGGACTTGTACCTAATTCTTAGATATGCGACTCCTAACCTAAAAAATAACTAGAAGACTTTAACTAGAAGAATTTTTGAATACCTATTTATTGACTCGAAATTAGAAAACACAACAAATTCCGGAATTTTAGAAATTTCTGGAATAGCAAATTCATAAAATAAATTTCAGAGCTAAAGGTCGTGGAATACCTACAGCATATAAAAATATCAGAATTTATTCGTATGCTCGATTATTTGTTGGCTAACTACTTGCATCTTTTGCCAGTCTGATTCTGACATGAAAAAAGATAATTGCAGTCCTTTAGCTCCAGCTTAGAGCCATGCAAAAGCTAGTTCTAAGGGTATCTGTAAAATTAAATTCTAGCAATAAGTCAAGCAACTGAAAGTCGAGCTTTGATTGTAGCGATGAGTTCATTAACTAATAATAAATCGAGATATTCTAACCCGTGATTTCGTATTTAAAAATTTTTTAATTTCGGAGTTATGAATTCCGGGTTTATTTGATCCAATATTTTATATTTGGGGCAACTGTGTCATCTAGTACTCGTGGTGGTTGGTGTTATGGGCATTAGTTCGGCATAATCCACCACGTATTAAACCCGATTCGAACTTGTACCCAAAAAATCTGTTATTCGTTTGTATGCCACTTTTCCACATATTTGACCCATTTAACCTGATAAATTTGACTTAATTTTTTATTGAACTTCTCTGTCAGTCAGTCTTATACAAGCTTAAAGAAGAATCTCAATTATTTGTCATCACAAAAACATACAAATATCATCTCCCAAATTTAAATATGTAACATAACAAATTAATTGCAATTAACATTTTTCTTCAAATACAAAAACCCCACGTAAAAAACTACAAACTTTCAAGTGACTCGTACATTTCCCTTATTATAAAAACAAATTGAAGGAAAAAATGTTCATTGGATTGGTTTAAGTAAAAAAGTGATGCCGCGGGAGAGCGAACGGAAGATAAAAACAACCATAGATAAATGGAAACATCCATCATGCGTTCATATGTGCCCAATAAAAATAACCATTTCGACACATTACCATCATTTGACGGCGAGTTCTTTTAAGTGTTCCGCAATGCCAAAGTCAACAAGGAAAACAATTTCAGAGCCCTCCTCATTCACGTTTTTGACATCTTTCTCTATTTTTTAAAAACATTATTTTTAATTTATTATATTTGATAGTATTGTGATCGCCCTGAAATGTGCAAAGAAATTTGCTTCCCTAAAATTTTGTTTTTTCACGTTTCAGAATTAGGCCGCGCGCGGTCCGAATTACGCTGCGCTTTTAGCACGCTTACAACCGGTCCGAATTGCGCTCACGATGCATACAATTTGCATGGAGGGGTAATTTTCTGGCGCTTACACTGCTCACGATATCGGATAGGCACTGTGAATACACTGTGTGCACACGATCGGTCCAAATTATATATATAATTAATTCGGACCAGCTGTAAGCACTGTTAGTGATGTAAGCACCGTGAGCATAATTCGGACCGCGGCCTTAGTGGGGCCTAAAAAAACAAAAAAAAGGCCGTCTGTTCGCTGTATACGCGATACCGAAATGCGTTTGGAAAATAAAGTTCACAAAATCTTTCATCTACTGAATATAAATTTTTTGGAGGGTAGATATGGTGAACCCGGTAATTTTTGGCGAGTGTAAGGAGTGAGGTAGGGTAGTGTTTTGTAGTATGCTAGACTTCAGGAATGAAGGGCAAAACTCACTTGGCCTAACTTTATTATTTTTTATGCTGAGGTATTATCACTGTAGCCACATTAGTTTGACCCATAAACCAAAGACATTACCAGCTCGAGCTGAAAAGCTCCATATCCCATTAGGGATGTTGAAAAAATATCGATATATCGAAATTGCGATATTTGTTAACGATATATCGATAATATCGGCCGATATTTTTTAGAGCGATATATCGATATTGAAATCCGAGTATCGGACCCGATATTTTTTGTTAAGTATAGCCTATTTTAAAACTCGAACGGCATTTTTCATTTCTGCTTATTTTGGTGTATATGTACCTATTCATGCTTTGGCCAAAGACTATATCTATAACAAGGCTGGACACTTAATACACATGCATTTTTTGTGTAAAAAAAACAAAAAATCATTGCATAAGCGGAACAAAGAAATCCGATTGAACAATTCCAATTCCATATTCTTATGGAAATTCACATGCGAAGAAAAGAGTACGCCAATATGCAAACATGAATGATTACACATTCGCATCTGTGTGCATCGTTTTTCTCAAAGCACGTAACAGAACGCATTTTTTGCGGCTGTTCTATTCTCAAGTGTTTCAGCATACAAATTTATAGGAACAATATGATAAATGAATTCACACAATCACTGCTGAGCTGTGTCTGCAAATGATTTGATGTAATTTTTTTTATTGAGGATGTCATTATATTGGTGAATGCGACTCGTTATCAGTTTTTGTCTCTTTTCTAATCATGCATCATGCTATTGCTATCTGCTTCCCTCATCTTATTAAATAAAGAAACCAAGGTCAAATTTTTATAAGAATAATACTGCGTAGTGTCCTGTCTTTGCTTTGGCCGCAAATTTAGCTATTTCTAGCTGATATTTTACGTGGCAATCTAATAAGTTACTTATGCCGAAGCATTCGAAAAACAGAACGTCTGAATATCTAAAATTAAGCAAACATCTGACCCGTAACCTAATGTGAGCTCTGACTGGACATTGTCACATGAGGAAGCATCTCCATAAGATTAGTCTCTCTGAGAGTAAAATGTGCAGAGTTTGCGATGATGAAGACGAAACACCAGAGCACATTCTCTGTGAATGTGAGGGACTTGCTCATAAAAGACGTCATCACTTCGGTTAGGGTTTCATGAAACCATCGGAATTTCTGGCTATTCCTCTTCGAAAAACACTGAGTTTCATTGAAAGCGCAGGGATCGAAGAGGAACCATTGATCCAGATTGATCCAGAGTGACGTCCCAATAGCCCCAATTGAGGCTTCAATGAAAGAGGTGACCAAACCAACCCCTACACGAAAATCTAATATAATAATGTATATGAGGGATATCAGAAAGGTTGAAACTCGAAAACTGTTTTTCGATCACGCAAAGTTTATTTCTGTCGAAACAAAAAGATGCAAGACACGTGGTTTCTGTAGGTGGGGCCTGTGCACAGGGATCTATCCGCTCAGTACCTTGTTGTTATTGGTTTTTAATCTTGCTCTTTCAAATAGAAGGGATTTAAAAAACCCGGAGGAAAGTAATATGTTTGTATTAAAGAGTCACAGCTTACCTAAATATTAGCCCGCTTTGGTGGTAAAAAAAACTTTTTTTTTTTAAATTCTTATTTTAGACTCCATTCTGGGTAAAACTGTTTAAACCGCAAGAGTCCACGAGATCAAGAAGTGCCTCTCCTGAAAAGTTGTATTTTTTTACGTTTGCTCCATTTTCTCGAAAACCCTTCATGACACCTCTTCTGTCAGATAGAATAGAAGGAAATTTAAAATGTTTAATTATTTAATAATGTAATATGAGACTGACTTGACGCTTTCTGTCCGTCAAAATTAGAAGTGCAATATATACAACCTTCGCAAAAATAATAAAATTTTATTCCACTCTATGTGCTCATTTTGCAGTAAGGAATAATTGTCCAAAATTTCATTCGAGATTCTGAGAAAATGGGTCATGAATTTTACACTGAAAAGCCTTTGCGATATGCCTTAACGTTAAATTTGATACGGGAAGGGAGATAAGAATTTATTTTTTATTGGAAAAAATATTCGATATATCGATATTTTTTTTCTATATATCATCAGCCGATATTGATATTTTTCCAATATCGATATATCGATATACTAATACTAGCTCGTTTATGGACACTGCCCAGCAAAAAATCGCGTCAGGTATATCAGGCTAAGTTATAAGTAAGGGATACCGCGTTATAAGAAAAGTCGAAAAATTTATTGAATAACCGTACTAATGCTTAGATAAGTTTTATTTTAAGGTATACTTAAGGTTTTGAATACCAAGAATATAACAAAAGTTGACTATTTTATTGAATAACCATACTAATGCTTAGATAAGTCTTATTTTAAGGTATACGTAAGGTTTTGAATACCAAGAATTTAACAAAATTCGAAAATTTTTTTGAATATCCATTCTAATGCTTAAATAAGTCTTATTCTTAGGTATACCGTTTAAATATCAAGAATAACGAGAACACGCGCTATTTTGTTTTGTCATTCCAGTGCGAACTGTTGAGTGATTGTGCAGTGAAGTGGAATAAAGTGTGTAGTTAAAAAATTAAATAAAGTAAGTATAATGACTTCTTCTACGTTGGGCTACTCTAAATGCCATTATAAAAGACTAATAAAACAAGAGAAAGAGAAAATGCTGTCAGAAGGCAGCAACAGCGGAGATAATAGTAAATTTTAGCTGGCTACAAACAATTTTTTAACAAACAATCTTAAAATCTTTTTCATCAGAAAATATTGATTACAACAAAGATAAAAGGTAAAATTTCACAAAATTTAAGCCTTTTGATAGCTGACGCTCTGTTAAGTGAAATTAACTGGAACGGTCGGAAAAAAATGAAGGCCATAAATAAATATAAATTTTTTAATTCCACATTATACGGTAAGGGTAAGTTTAAAATATTCTTAGCATAATTATAAAATTTCATTCATCGTTAAATGTATTTTCCAAATTAGGATGCCTACATCAAATTTATGCTTCTTTTGAAGAGTATGAAAAGGATGTGAAAGAAGCCATGAAAAAAGGAAAAAACCGTATGGATCAGAGGCGGCATTAACTACGTCTGCAGTCCGAAAAAGAAACGTAGTTCTATAAGCAACGATTTTTTTTACTTTCATATCTCTATATATAGGTATATGTATATTATTTTTAAGAATGAAAATATTACTTTTTTTTTAAATGTATAACAAGAATAAATTTAATTTCAAATGGCATACGCTGTTTTTATAAAAGTGCGCAATAAATTGAAGTTTTTAATTGAACTTCGTATTGTTTTTTTATTATTACTCCCCTTACAGCAACACAATATAAGTGTTTTTAATAACGTGCTTACATAATTCATTGTACGATAACTTCGAGAAAAATCTTCAAGAAGCAGGAAAAAAAATCATTTAGATCAAAGTTCTCATAAGCTTAAGGTGGTTACTACAAAGCGCTTCTTACAAAATCTTTAACCTAATAGTATTACTAAGCCTGAGCATTGACAAAAGTAAAGGTTATTATAACTGGGGTATAAGGCTTAACCTAATCCTTGTATTAAGCCTGAAGAGTAACAAATGTAAAGCTTAGTATAAGCTTTAACCTAATCTTTACATAAGCATTATCATTAACAAAAGTCAAGTTTAGTATAAGGCTTAACCTAATTCTTACATAAGCATGATCATAAGGTATATGTTATAGTATCCGCTTTATACCTGATTGCCAATGACATGGCCCATGTTAGATTCAGGGATAAAATAAGGTAATTCGTTTGCGTTCAAGTTTCCCTTACAATTCAAAGGCCTTTTTCACTCAGGAATAGATTGCACGTAATTAAGGCTTATATAATGATTACGGTGTTTGCTGGGTGTCTTTGATCGCATACTGGCTGAGTAGTGGATGATACTTTTCCCCCAGTACGAATACTCCCCGAAAGTATAAGAGAAGGTAGAGAGTATGTGGATATGGCTACAAAAGTCAATGATAGATTGTTGGCGGATGGGCTAGATTAAGTGATATCATTCCTGCACCGAAATTCCCTAGTTGCTGCCGAGAAAAGCTGAAAAGTCTATCGCCTTCGCCATGGATAGAGTCGAATCTGGACCGTCGCTTGTTCATGAATCTGCTTGGTTTTGATCAGTCGAGTGTCTGCTGATGCGCATTGTCCATTTCAATTGTTGTTACATTTTTCTCGACCATTGCATCTAATAGGCATTAACAAATTTTGGTCTTGAATTAAACTACCACGTTTTTGTATGTAAAAAATACCCCGCAAAAGTAAAGATGTAAAGACTATTGTCTAATCTCTAGTTATTAATAACATAAGTTTATACTCGAAATCAGCACCGAATAAATATTATTATTATTATTATTATTAAACTACCACGTTTCATCTGGATCATCAGAACGTTATATTCTATTTAATTCACCAACTGAACTTTCTATGGTCTTTCAACGTTCAGATTATGTTCGCAGTAAATAAAATTTGTCCTATAATCACCTCCCCAGGGAAACATAAATTCATGCAATCAGAGTGCTAGATGGACTCTTCAAATGTTCACCTTTCCTTCGATGTGTTCTTCGTACTCGCTATCGACAGATAGAAAAAATTACGAATTCTCCGTGTGTTCGCACATAAAGGTATCAATCTATATCAAATATTCAACACGAAAGAAGTATTCGTCTGCATATTTGGCTCGGTTCGTTTTATCTGTTATTGGTCATCTTCGATGGGCATTCTATCATCCTCTACGTGAACAGCAATCTGAATTGGCCGCTGTACTGATTTCATAGACCTTTTAGCCATATCTCCAAAAAAAAGTAGCAAAATCTTTGTAACATTGAAGAAGGTGATAAGCCGTCGTGGTATTGAAACTAAGCTATATGTTATGCGCACAGTATGTATACAATCGTAAAACTTTCGATATGTTTCTGGGGTAAAAGATAGGAATAAAATAGGAACAGAACGGCGTACATTTCTACGCGGCAGTATAATAAATGTTATTTTACTACTGTGATGGAGGTGTAGCAACCAAACTAACTATAAATTATTAGAATTCAAACACGAAAACAATGTTGCACTCGGTGTGAGCTTTCGAGCATTAAATTCCACCTGCAACTAACTCTTTGTTATTACACACTATACAACCATAGTCATTCTAATCTTAAGGTAACAGTTTGTTTTAAGATATCGTTTTATAGGTTGACGAAATAAATAAATTATAAGTTAAATTCGAAACACCGTCCGAGTCTGACGACTGTTTTATTTAAATTAATTATTTATATCTCTATGAAATTAATCAAGTAAATTATAATTTCGTGGCTAATAACTACTAAAGTAAGAATGCTTCTAATAATGAACCTATCAAAATGGTTCTACGGTAATTGATTCGAGTTCTAGTTCCATTTCCTTATGGAAATTTCAGTAATTAGCAAATTTATATCATATTTTCATAGATAAATTAGTAAATTCCAAATCTGGATGCAATTTATTTATAGGATGATGAAAAATTTCACAACGCAGCTGTATATTCTCGAAATACCTCTAGAAAAATAAAAACCGTGTTTTCTATCGACTAATAAATTTTTTGTTTAGACACACTTCAAATCACGCATTGGTCTCATTTACTACCTTAAAGGAACGAACTACTCGGCATGGGATGAACCAACATGTGGCCACATATGTCGCCAAAATTTCACAGTAGGTCACCTATAGCTTCTTTCGAACGTACGTAGGTTTTTTTCCGACGAAAACGTTGTTTGGAAACCCGAACTGAGTTTAAAATTGAGCGCATAAACATTTCCGCAGACTAGGAGATCACTTCGGATGAAGGTATTTAATTTGTTTACAAATAATCGTAAAAGTTGTATACAAAATGTGGCACGAAGCGGTCCATGAGACCGAAAGTTTTGGATAAAAACTAGAGGCATACACTTACGAGTAAATTGGCCGAATGCTGATATGCCGCTATGAATTTTCGATGCAGGTGCATTGCAAAAGTATTCGTAGCTCGGAAAGAGACACAATAAAATATTCTGTGGAAAGTTTGGGTGCAAATTTATTATTTTTTGGTTATAAAACCGGAACGCGTTTAATGGTGAGATGCGCTGTAGGTTACTATGGCAACCTAAAAATAACGTTCCAAATAGCCACCTGGTTATCATTATAGCTTAGCTTTCTATCCTTTGCAGTTTTCGGAAAATATAAATCAGAAGTCTCTCCTAGAGGTTTACTGAGGCTAACTCCGGACAATTTTTAAGATCATATCTGGTACGGTTGTTGAGATATAAAAATTGCTATTCCACCACTTCCGTCACACCAACAAAATTAGAACTTAATATCTCAAACGCTTTTGGTGGCGGTGTACGGCGCCTTGTACTGGATCGGTTCTTGCACTCCACCAACTAACTATACTGCCCACTTCTGACACTTTACTGCTCCAATCCACAGCGACTTCTTAGAAATTTTAAAAATGCAGACTTTCACATAGATTTTTGTTAGTATCTTCTAAATTTTCTGCCACTTTTCATCTCTTTGTCGAAAGTTCACCTCAAAGGGAGTATGGTCAAGCTGAAAAATGTTCAGCGAAAGAATCTTTCATTCGTCCATTAGGCATTCAATTAAAGTTTTTCAATGTTAGGAACCTTAACTTGATGACAGTGCGATTAAAGTAAACGTGTCCCAGCATCAGATTTCGGATCCGAAGTACATACTACATAAATTAGACGCGCTTGGCAATCAGCCAACTTTATAGAATCCGCTCGCATATGCAGCGCAACAATTCCCATATTTTTCATTTTCTGCCCGTACTCTGACTGCACTTTCGTTTTGGGTGTAAGAAAATCTCGCGAATTTCATCTCGTATTCGTCTTATTCAAATTGATCATAAGAAAAGTTCTTTATCGCACCTGGAATAAATTCGTTACGGACGTAAAACACGCATAACTAAGTGGCTTCTATTTCAGAATCATTTCGGATCGACATAAATTTTCTGCCCTTGCCCAGCCATGAATCAAAATAAGAAATAAGAAAACTCCAATGTACTACCTTTCGCGCGTCTTGGATCCCTCGGCCAATTAGAATTTCCCGATTTTACGAGCTTGCAAAAGAATCCTTTTCCGTCAACAGCAACACTTTGAAAATAAACCCTCGCATCGAATATCGCATTTTGCAATATGTAGCACTTGCAATGTGCCTTACTTTGTAGCCAGTGGATATGGAGACGAGCGTAAGCATTTTGGCTAAATCTTAATACTTTCGCGCGGATTCCCCGGTGGACCATACACGGCTAAAAATAAAGACTACGTGCGTAATAACGTGCAAGCTGGCGAAAAATGCGAGCAGGAGCAAGGAGCAGATGATGACGCAGCGGGCGTTAAAAGTATTAATTAAGGCATCGGTTCGCATCGTGTTTTGCATGCTACAAAAGCAGCGTTCCCTTTGAACTAAAATTAGTCGCCTTAGCGATCGCAAGGAAACGCGGGTACGTTTCGAGATAACAAGTTAATAGCCGACAGAGCATTACACCTGTTCGTATTACTTGGAACAACACCGACGGCGACGGTAGTTAATGGACGGTTTTTCCTGTAACGCAATGCGAAACAGCACGGCCCTCTTCAGTTTGATGATAATTTTAGAAATTGATATTAGATATTATGGATGTGAGTTGGTGTATACTTGGAACATGCACAGTTTTCTTTAATAATTTGATTTAGTCTCTTCTACAGTTCGGTTTTCAATATTTTCTTAAATTATTTCTAGAAGGTCTTTCAGGTAGCCTATGGTTTCAACACCTGTATAAATATAGGGGTACTAGATACTAGATACTCTAGATGAAATACTAAATTAGTATTAAAATTGTAAATAGATGCGGATAACTGAAGTGTGGGCTTCCTACTTCGAACATCCATCATCGACACTACCCACACTAGACGAAATCAAAGCAGCTCTATGTGACCAGAAACTAAACAAAGCGCCGGGAATTGACGAAATACGAGTTGAACTTCTGATAAACGGTGGAAACTAGGCTTGTGCATTTTAGTTCACTATAGTGAGCGATCATTTCCGATTCCCGGTCCCTCGCGAACTAGTCCGTTCTTTTAGTTCACTAGTTCGCGGCTGAACTTCCGCGAACTAGAGAACTAAAAGAACGAACTTGAAGTTTAGTCATGAGAAAGGCAGTGCAGTTTGGAACGACTCGTAGTCGTCATTGTGGTAGAATGTGATGACCAAAAAAAAGGTCCTCAGGTAGAATGTGATGAGCAAGTATATTGTACCACTGTCTTACAAAAGGCAATGAATGAATACAAACGAACTAGGAGCGGGACTGACTGCGAACTAGTTCGTTCATTTCAATTCTGGGAACGCTGTTCTGAACCAGTTCGTTCGCGAACTACACAAGCCTAGTGGAAACTGTGTCGTGGAAATACTACACAAAATGATATGTAAAATTTGGACAGAAGAAAATATAACCGAAGATTGGCGAAAAAGCATTACATGTCCAATTTATAAGAAAGGAGACAAACCCTGCTGTGAGAACTACAGAGGAATATCATTGTTGTGTACGACCTTCAAAATACTGACAAAAATAATTGAACGTCGTCTTAAGCCCTATACTAACGAAACAATTGGCGAATACCAAGGTGGATTCAGAACCGGATGATCTACAACAGACCAGATATTCTCGGTGAAACAGGTGCTTGAAAAATACTGGGAATATAACACAGATGTGCACCAAATCTTCGTAGATTTTAAACAAGCATATGACAGTATTGACAGGAGGGTACTGTACCATATCATGCTTGATTTTGGAATTCCACCGAAATTAGTTCGACTAACGAGACTCACAATGACGAACACTGAATCCCAAGTAAGAATACAAACCAATTCCACAACCAGCTTTCGAACGGGATGTGGTTTAAAGCAGGGAGACGGTCTAGCCCCCATTCTTTTCAACCTGGCACTGGAGTATATCATCCGAAAAACCCCAGTCGACACCAATGGGACACTACTATTCACGTCCACCCAACTAGTAGCATACGCTGATGATATAAACATCCTCGCAAGATCCTTCCCTAGTGCTAAGGAGGTATTTGTCATTCTTGACTGAGCCGCAAAAGAAGTCGGGTTACGCATAAACGAAAAAAAAACAAAAATAATGCCGCAAACAAGAAAGAGAACGCCAATCAGACAGAATGTAACAGTTGTGGAGTATAATTTGGAGAGTGTGAACAACTTCATATATCTTGGGGCTAATCTAGCAAAAGACGGCAACGAAAGGGACGAAATCAAACGACGGATCATGCTAGTAAATAAAACGTATTATTCGGTACTTCCAATAATGAAATCCAAGAAAGTGCACAGGAACTATAAGCTGCGAATATATAAAACTATTATACGACCTGTGCTCTGTAATGGCAACGAAACGTGGACATTAACGCGAACTTCCGAAAAAGCAGTTAACGCATTCGAAAGAAAGGTTCTCCGAAGAATTTTTGGACCTGTAAAGTAAGGAACGGACTGGCGAATAAGATACAGCCACGAGCTGTATCAACTCTTCAAGGAGCCAGAAGTGGGCTGGCCATGTAGAGCGGATGGAAGACAGAAGAATCCCCAAACGTGCTCTTAAAGGCAAAGCGAGTGGTAACAGGCCAGTAGGCAAACCACTCAAGCGATGGGAAGACTCGGTTGATGAAGACAGCAAAGCTATCTTAAAAATTAGCAGCTGAAAGACGCGGTCTTTGGATCGAGACGATTGGAGGCGACGATTTCAGGAGGCCATGGCCCGACTTGGGCTGTCGCGCCATTGATGATGATGATGGAATTCAAACTATCATACCAAGAAATCATATACAGTAATGATGAACCTTCAATAAATAATGCAATTATTTTTCTAAACTCAATGAATTTTGCATTAATGCTTCTCCGTTTCATCGTTCTGCCTACCATTGGACGTCATTTCGTAATCGCGATTGGTTCAGTTTTTCCCAAAAAAATACTATACGTTTGGCCATGTTTCGTAACGGGTATAGTCTGCAGTCCTTCAAATGTAACATCCATCGACTTCGGATATCCTTTCACTACTACTTTTATTAGTCTTTTATTGTTTTCCTCTTTCGAAACTGAGTGAAGTGTACGACTGTACGTAATTTTAGTTATAGTATTAACCCCTAATTTGGTCCCGAGCTATTGCAAGAAATAAGTACAAGAATATCGTTAATTCTTAATATAATATTATAATATTTATATCAAAATCGAACTGCACTGACAGTTTATAGAATCATACTGTGTCTGGTGCGATTAGTAAATAACGCCAGTTACATTAAAAAATTAATTTATTCAAAAATAAAGAAATTGATTAAAGCAGAACCTTTTTAATGGAAAAACTGATGTCCCTACGAAAGAAGATTTCATCCCTTTCATTTGATTCAAATCGATTGAAAGGACACTTTATACGAAATGCTGGTGTGTTCTTTTAATATATCTGCCCTCCACTGTCGAACTGAACTTCCGCATTCGTTCGATAGTCGTCTGTCGGCACGACACACGGAACAAAGTAGACAGGATTCAAATAAAAATTTCATTACCATTTCACACTTGAAAGAAGAATTTTCGATTCGTTTTCTTCGACCCGCTACTGCGAGCTGTCGATAGAAAAGGATCTGAAAATCCCAGACACCGTTCTACTTTCAACCGTTGAAACTAGAAAGCTACTTATCTTCAGGTTCACGTGTCAGGTTCCTTTATGCAACATACCGAATTCATATCACACATACGACAACCCACTGCGTCACGGTAATAACAATAACAGGGCAAAAAATCGTATTGCCAATAAAATGCTACAACGTTTCGTTTACATTTTTAATAAGACGACAAGGTACCTCCGCATACCTTCGTCCTGCCAAGGATGTCTTTCAATTTTTACATGCAATCACCTCATGAGAAGGGTTCTGATTCAAAGTTATGTGAGCGCATTCCTTAACGTAATCGTACACGGGATATCCTTCGCATGTCCATCACTCCTGGCCCGAGCTGGACATAAATTTCGGAGGGATCTGAGTCGTAACGGTGGTCAATAAATTTTATGCTTCTTCTCCCTTAAAAAATCTCAATACGAAAAAAACATATGTAGTCTTAAGTGATGTATACTTTTATGATTTGTACGGACTTTGCCATTGACCCTTTTCTACGTTTTGCGAAAGGAGTGGACGCAGTCAAGGAAGAAGGCGCATAACGCTCGATATACAGACGAAGGATAAAATCATACCGTTGTAGAGGAGTAGAGCGAGGATACAACACGGCGACATGTGTCCCGAATGTTTATTTATTGGAAATAAAAAAAATAAACTGGTATCGTCCAATGGAACGCGCCTTACGTTACACTTTAAATGAATTTCCGGCTTTATGGTCAGTATGGAGCAGTGGTGTTCTTCTGCGAATCTTCGGATATGATGGACATGAAAAAGGACATTCAAAATTTTTTCTCTGCTGCTATTTCCCGTTGTATAGCCCGAAAAGGCGACTATTTTGAATGGAAATGCTCTAATTTCGGTGAATATTCAGCACGAGTATTGTGGACACAATGCTTTTGTATACCCTACAATAGTGACAATAAGAAGGCGCCCAAATGGTGGAGGTTTTTCTTTGCCGTTGTCCTTTCGATAGCCTGCTTGGTGCGTACTTAGAGCTAACATATCCTGGCTGTAACGAATTCAATTCGTTTTTGGTTGATTAAAAATGTCAGAGATTTGCCTAAACATGAACGTGACTTGGGTTAATCAATTTTATATGTGTAATGTGTTAGAAAAATATGCCGGGTGATGTATTTATGCATGTTCGGATAGTTTTCGGCTTAGTACGTGAAATTGAGCAAAGCAATAAGTTAGCTCCGATTTTAATATTCCATGGAGGATGTGTATTTGCTGTAGTTTTCAAATGTACCAAAATTAGGAAATTGGCTCCAGTAAGACTCTATTTGAAATCTATGCAGTGGACTTAGAAAGTGGCTTGAAATTCTTTAGAGAACTAAATTTATGTGCTATTCAAGATTTAGGTTTAATTAATATTTATTATATTATAAATTTAAGACTATCGGCCAAAGTTCAGCCTGCACTTATATTCCAACACCCAACTTCTTTGTCAATGAATTTAAAGAAATAAAAGGAACTGGTCTAGAAGTGTCCGCTTTCTAATGCGAAATGTTTATGAGTTGAAGAAACCAGAAATGGGTTACCCTCCTCATACCCTCTTTAATTTACTTCAAGACGTAACTGGCGTTCTTTCTTCTTGAATATATAAACAAATTCAAAGTCCCTGAAATAGAAAAAATCTGCCAACAGTTTTTGCTCAGTTTTATAAAGTTCCGCCCAAAGTGTTGGCGGATTTATTTACTTCTTTTCAATTTCAATAATACAAGTCCTTCCTGAGTTACCAAAATCTGACCCACCCCTGTGCAATACATCCCGTATCAAAAATTTTATTGCTTTAGGATATCGTTTTACCCTTTCCGGTTTTCGAGAAATAAAAGTCAAAATTTTTTTCTTTTTACCCAGTCTATCCCCCTATACCTCGAGCCCCTAATTTTCTCTGCTAGAGGTATACATCCCTTCATCCTACACTATCCCTTTAAAATTGTAGTCCTTGTCTAGGCTTCTAGTATGCTTAATAACAATCACAAAGTTTCAACTTTCTGACATCAACTGTTCAATAAATATACATTTTAGAATGTTTCGTTTACAGGTTTCGATCGTTTTCAGACACACTCTATTTACCCCCACTGCCACATCCCTCCACCTAAACAATAATTTTTTATTGCAAATGGGTTCACTATCATAGTTCTACATAAATTCCAAGTTTCAGCTTCCTATCATTAGCGGTTCTCGAGATCTAGAAACCAACATTTTTTAACTTATGTAATTCCTCAACGGGTTTGTGAACTACTACGCGCCTACAAACGCTTTTGCGGACGGCGAACATACGGACATTTTGTTTGGTTTTTTGGAGTTTACCATTTCTAAAACGTGAAAATAATAATACTGAAATTGGTTCGTAAAATCGCATATGGGGTGTGTTTAAGCATACCCAATCGATAAAACCTAGTCCTAAACATCGAAAATATATTAACAGAAAAGTTTTCGTTTGGACATATTACACATGAATGCTTCTTTATATGACAAAAATGTTCAATTGCAATAATAATTATGACAAATGACATTAACGTGCGTCTGAGGGCTGCCAAGTTTCCCATTATAATACCTATCGTATAATGTCCTTCCCTGGAAAACCATTTTCAATTTTTCGACATTCACTTTTATTTATTTACTTTTTTCAGAGGTTCTGATTTTTTAAGGCCGCAACCACTTCGACTTCGTCCGTTTTGTTGTGATTTATTTTTCTTGTAGCTCGTATTGCATGATGAAAAGATCCTTGCTAAAGGGCAATGATGTGATAACATTTCGATTTCCTTGCAAGGCCACTACCGTCTCAACTCGCCTGTACGAACCCCTTGAAGGGGACTCTCTATCTTTCATTTATGCGTTTATGACACGTGCTGTAGTTTGAGTGGTCCTCTAGGAAAAACGGTCATATGATGTGAAAGATGGTTTTGTTGTGATTTACGGAGGGTTAATTGCATGAAAAGTTGCGACAATTACTAGCAGGATGGGAAGTAAAAGCAGTTGATGGTCGCTGAACGTTAAGTGCATCAGTTCGAATGGGCAACCCTTTGTTTGGGGTGGTTTGGGAATATTTTGCTGAGAAGACAAGGTTTATTTATTTTGCCTGAGAAGAGGCTGTAGAGAGTTGGATAGCTATAGATATTAGATTGTTCCAAAAACTTTCACAAGAATCGATATAGATTGAAATTTATTTTATGAAAATTATAAAATTTATTTTATGAGTTTATTTTATTAGTTCTTCAAGAACAAGATGGGTGGACGTGAATAAGCATCAAGTGGAACACAAAGATTTTTTCTATAACATAAATGAAAAGCACTGATGTTCTTCAATTTTTTTGACCCCGATCCCATTGAGATTCCAAGTTAATTTTTTGGTATGTTTTGTAAAACAGTATAACCAACAAAATATAAAACAATAAAAAATAAAAAAAAATGATTTTGAGATATTCAAGGATAAATAACAAAATTATTATCCTTGAAAAAAAATTTCAAGTATAATTTTTATTCGCATTTTTTTTATATTGCGACAATTTTTAAACAACAATCTTTAAAATAAGTCCAACTTTATTATTCTAGGATAAAAATTACCAGAGATATGAATTTTCAAAGAGGACACGGACACCTTTTTTGCGAAATCTTTAACATACTCGTACTATAACTAACAAAAAATAAGATAGAAACAAAAAATTTAAATTACATTTTTTTTTCACTAGTTCTTCGAGTATATAAATTTTCAAAAGAATCGGCTATGGTAAGGTCACATTTTTGGCTATTCTTGATGGAATGACCCTTTTTCTATAAAGTAATTGAGAAGCACTGATATTCTTAGATTTTTTTTGACCCCGATCCCCTTCAGATCTGAAGTTAATTTTTTTGTATGTTTTGTAAAACAGTATAACCTATAAAATATAAAAAAATAAAAAAAAACAAACGGTGTTTTGAGATATTCAAGGATAAAGAACAAAATCGTTATCCTTGAAAAAAAATTTCAAAGATAATTTTTATTCGTATTATTTTTTATTGCGACAACGTCACCCTTTAAAATGAGCTCTATTCTATTATTCTAGGATAAAAATTACCAGAGATATTTTCAAAAATGACTCGGATACCATTTTAGCGAAAACTTTAAGGGGGTCGTTGCAAATTTCTAGCTACCATACATTTTGTATGGCGAAACGCGTTATGTTTCGGTACCTGAATCTCAGCTTCCACTTAACTCACAACAGTCAGATTTTGCACACTTATTGTTTAGTGTATTTAAAAGCTTAGTACATGAGTAAATTAAAGAATTTTCACTAAAAGTCGAGATATTTAAGAAAAAAGGAATGAATAAAATTTTTTACTGTTTTTCTTCTTTCATATTTAAAAAAATGATAGTTTTTCATGAGATATATTAATTTGCTCATGTATGAAGCTAGTCAATATTACCACAAAATATGAAAAAAAATTAAGACGCTGCTGTGTGTGGTTACTGAATAACGCGTACCGAAAGTTGAAAAAGCACTACTTTTCAGGAGAGCCTAAAAACAAAAAGTACATGCAGTGACATATTCGACTTCCTCCAATTTAGAGAAAAATTTGAGTCACTTCCCATTACCCGAAAGAGGTACGGTTTTTGTGTGATGAGCAGAAATGAGTGTAGAATAATAATTAAAAAAAAAAAATTTTTTTCATAATTCATACTGTTGCGAGCTAGGGGTTCGCCGGGATTTCAAGTAAAACACAATTCGGTTAAAATAAAAATAAGTGATTATTTATTAATCGCACTTTAAATTCTATTCGCACAATAATTCGCACTGTATGGCAATACCGCCCGCTTATACCATATATCGCTTGACTCGATCACTTTCGCTCTCTACCAACACGGTCGCGTATGCACGCTGGCTGTCACAGTCGACGTAATAAAAATTACTATCTCTCTCGCTGAAAGCTTTATCTGCTTTTATACCAGTTGTCTGTAGTCGAGACTGTTCTTGAATCTTCGCTCGGTGGTGTGTGTGGATGATACCCGAAAGCTTGAGATCTTTCCATTTGACCCTCTACGCTGTTCTACTAATACATTCGAGCGCATTCGAGCACATTCGATAAGAAGTGGGGTATAATCGTGTTGCTCCGCTCTCCTTATTTACTCAACTAGGCTTTTGATTGGGTTACTTTGCAGCTTAGGTATTCGGTTGTTGCTGTTTCCCTATTCGTAATCGATCAAGTTGCGCAGTGGCCAGGCTTACACGCAACAATACTATAACTGACAAAAAAAAATGAGATAGAAACAAAAAATTGAAATTATATTTTTTTTTCACTAATTCTTCGAGTAAATTTTCAAAAGAATCGGCGATGGTAAGGTCACAAATTTCGTAATTTTTGGCGATACTTGATGGAATGACCCTTTGGGAATATTTTGTTGAGAAGACAAAGTTTATTTATTTTGCTTGAGAAGAGGCTGTAGTGAGTTGGATAGCTATAGATATTAGATTGTTCCAAAACTTTCACAAGAGTCGATATAGATTGAAATTTATTTTATGAAAATTATAAAATTTATTTTATGAGTTATTTTATCAGTTCTTCAAGAACAAGATGGGTAGCCGTGAATAAGCATCAAGGGGGAGGTACCACAATGCTAATGTGTTCAAGCCGTTCTGTGTTTTTTTAATATTTCTTAAAAATTTAAAGTTAGACCTACAATGGCGGTAACACCATCGCTGAACAGTACGATACCTTAACAAATCTATTACTCTTAGTAAATAACACTGGTCAACAAAATCAGGGTTTGTGAAAGCATCAGATATGTGGATATACTTTCTGTTATAATTCTTTGCTCTAAATCCAAATACGTAAAGCAAAATGTTTGTTTAGAAAAATTAAAAAAATTAAGTGTAGTTGAAATTATTGGTGAACGGATTTGGATTCAGTGCCAAAAACTACGATAAGCCGTGCATCTACATCGCTGATGGTTTTTGGTGATGACCAGTGTAATGGAAGTGGTATCAGTTTTCTCCATTATTTTACTTGACTCTGTTTATCCAACTCTTTAAAAAAAAAACAAATTAATTAATCGGGCTTACGTATGCCCCACTTATGGTTTCCCGAGATTAATTTTGCGGCTTACGGATGTACATATATTAAAGTAACAAAAACCACGAATATTCATAATAATTTTGAACTCTACAGTTTAATAAAGCCCCCAAAAATTTGTAATACAGAAAACAGAGGCTTGAAGTTATTACAATAATTTGTTTGGTGATTACAAGGCTAATTGATTTGATCAAATTGAAAATAGTTTAATTCAGTCAGAAACGATCTATATAGGTTATACTTCACTTTATATACATCACCAAACCAATAATTTATTACATTCATTCTATTATAGCATTTAATTTATGACGTCACTTTTCGAAATTCATTTCACATAACCATGTTGGATGTCGCCTGTAATTCTTCCTGTGAAATCATTAAAAAGACGATTATCGCCCGACTTAATGCGACAGGACAAAGATCTCACCATATAACCGATGAAATTCGGAATCAGATTTCCACGCCACTTTGAATTTAATTTATTTCCTTTCTTCTTTATCCAAATCGGAGTTTTGTTTTCACATGTGTGAGACGTGTAATAAGAGTAGAACTTCTTTGAAGACATTCTTTTGAAAATCACCCACCCTCCGAATGGGAATCGAATTGAAGCTCACTATCCGTCACATTTATCCGTCAATTCGAATCGTTATTTAGAGGCAAGATCGTTTTTGGAGTAAGCCAATGACATTGGGCGATGATAGTTTTCGAACCACATGTTCGATTCTAAAATCTGTTAAGCCACATAAAATAGGGGACCTTCCTCCAAACAAGATCATTATCCAGGAAAAAGATGAACGAGAAGTGCTCGTACTTACTTATGTCACTTTTCGATTTATTGCTTTGACTGAGATAATGACTAAATCAGAAATTTGCTTCCATTACACGACAACTCTGCATAGAAATGCGACAATGAATTATTAATTACGATTCCCAATAAATGCAATCTTGGTGGAACAGTGTCTAAAAAAGCCAAAAGGCAATCAATGGGATGGAGTATAAATGTGACCTTGATATGTACTCGTATTACTCTTACAATGTTTCAGTTTGGATGTTACGTCCGAAAACATACAAAATATTTTCTTATGAATTATACAGCACTTGAACATCTTAAAATAGTTTTGAGATTAGACTATATGCGCCTTTACAGCTATTGCATTGTGGGTACTCTGTTTGTTTGATATGATACACATATAAATTTAAAAAAAAACTATTGTATGTACTTAACCTGAATTATGATTTCTATGCTAGTAAATCGAATTAAAAGTGTACCGACAGGAATAGCACAGCATCGTTAATAATTCGCAAATTAGAGCTGCAATCGCATTCACTTCAATGTGTTTTTAAAGCAGCGATCGGATTGATAGCTTCTTCCTTCGAATCTGCTATAAGCTTTATAATGATCCTTGATTCTAACATCATAGTTTTTGAATAAATTTTAATATTCAAAGTTTTTACTTCGTTTGTCGTTGTTTACAGAACTTGTGAGTGTTTCTTCCGGTAGTAAAATACACCGCCTACCTATCTATTTATTTTTTTTTTTAAAGTTTTATCCAAATCATGTTGACTAATCGGACAAAGTCGTAATTTTTGCGAAGAAAATTTTGGAAAATATCCAAGAATTTTAAGATTTTTATTCGTGTAGGCCGGCAGTTTGAACGAATCTTTATGATGGAAATTCTTAGCATTTAACATTTCGTATGAAGTAAATTGACCACGACAGGCATCTTCTTAATGGCTCATGTATCATGCGGATAAATTTACGATTTTATACCTTTGTGGATAATTCGCAACACGTGTACATTTCTGTTTATATGACGTAAAAACGGATATTCATGAATTTTTTTTGTGGTTTTGTGATTATTTCGGAGCAGAAGATCACAAAGTCTATGATAATTTGAATAGGAGTAAAGGAAATGGGTGATCGTAAAACTTTCGAAATGAGCATAAACGTGTAAGTTGCGGATTAGGCAGAGATGTATTTTAAGGTAATGATGGGAATAGCATAGCAATGAAATATACATTTTCATACAAGGCTAGTTATATAGATACTCGTAGCATCGTTAGAACGAAATGTTGCTCCAAGTATATGAGAAGAAATGGTGTTATGATGTTCAGAGTTAAGCACAATTGGTGTTTTATGGCGACAACGGAGAATTTTAGATAGCCGTATGAGGAGACGATTCAGGTCTGAATATACACAAAAATATGTACAAGATCCTTAGATATAATTTCAACTCCTTGCATGGGTTCTGGGTAAGGTACACACAACGCTACCCTTCTAGTACAGTTCTAGTGTATGAATACGAGCAGTTAATCAGTTTACCAACATAAATTTGAACTATCAACCTAACCCTTCATCCAGCAATTGCTCATTTATTTGCTTCTTAACAGTTATTAATTATTCTTAACTTTTAACTGTAATACAATTAAGATTGCTGTAAATTATTTCATAAGTATTCACATTTTTAATTAAAATGGTAAGTTCAAATATGTGAAAATAGTACAGTTCTAGGACAAACTATTTGCTTTCAGCTGTTCAAACCATTCAAAAATATTACTCCAAATGAAAACTTCAATATTCGTCAAAATCGTAATGCCAATATTTTTCGAACATCCACATATTCTAAAAAATTTACTGTTGCACTAAAAAGAAAGACACAAGGTTTGCACGTTCGAAATACCTGCATACAAAGTACGAGGGGATACAATGTGAAAAGGGGACAATCGGCCAATATAAATTTAAATTTGATTTCAATGATTTATATAGGAAGATGGTTTCATGGAAGCTTTCGGCCGTCGCACATATCTAGATGTATATGAACATACAACCATCACACATCATCTCGTATATACCATCACTCTATATGTACTTTATCTATACGTATTTATGTTTATCCAATCAGAAATTCCATGCACAAAAGGCCGAAATACGGCAGCATTCGCCACTTTGGGGATGAGTCGCCATCAATCCAATACCGAAATTTGTGACCCACACTTACCCTAAACCGCCACTGAGCCGGGACCGGAAAAGACATTTTTCTGAATGTTTTCCAAGGATCATTCTAGACTAACCAAGACGAAAAGCATAAATTTTGGATTTTCTCACCAGTTGTTCTTTTCCCGTCCAGTCCAGAAGGAATATATACACATATGTAGTTCAATATTTCTGAACAGTACTCCAACGCTTCTATTTTAGGTGGTCGATTCTTATCCCTTACAGTCACCCCACACATCTTCCTATTATTCTCAGTTTTGGGTATGTTTGCTTCACCGCTGAATCTGTATGATTCATATTTATTCATATTTTATCCTGGTCCACAAACAATCAGACTTACAGGAATGTGTGCATGGGTATATTTCCTATAGGTAAATAAAAAAAGTTTAAATTTGTGGGTGATGAAAGAAAAACTACTTGACAGTATACCAAAAGGTACTTAAAATCGATACAATTGAATGAAATGAAACGTGTTCACAGTTTAATTCAATACAAAAACTTAAAAGGTGGATGTTGAATAATCTTAGACTACTTGACCGCAGGACGATGAAACTCTCATGTATTCAAAATACTGCCCAACATATAAGTTCTCAAATGCAAATCTGAAAGAACTATGTTAGCTTTTCAGTCAGTTTTCTTTTATTAGTTTTATGTACATAGGTATTTACTACTATGAATTCTTCGATTTGAGGTATCATTAATTAACGCATTGAAGACTCACTCAAGAAAGTGGAAATAGACACGACCAAAAGGGCTGTTGTCTAGCCCGACTTGTATAATGCCGATGATGAACACATGTGTGTACATATATTAATCAAAATAAAAAAAAGACAAAAAGATTTAGAAAAGACACAAAAAATCAAAAAGAGGGCAAGCCGATAGAAACGACGAAATACGCGAGGATCCTCCTAAATCAAATTATTCAAAGCGAAAAGTTTGATATCTATGGCGGGGGTTCCATTAAATTTTTGTATACCTATGTATCCTCTTATTAATTGACCAAACGCAATCATGGAGAAGTTGCACTTCATTGGAAAGCACAATAGCTAGCTATTGTAGTGATACTTCTTTCCTATCCCATCATATCTAACGTCGATAATTGAATGTACATTCACCGAATATACTTCCTAATATTACACGACGAAACAAGAATATACTCCCTCCGTTTTCTAAGATCCAAAATTGATTCCGCTTCAGCTTCAGCTTACCAAGCACTTCATCTCCGGAAATCGTAAAATAGCGCGATTATAGCTAGAAAGCGCTAGCCATTATTTTCGTATGGCCGATCTCTCAGATTCAAGTAATGACACTTCTAATACTTATGAACTGGAAACATCTTACGTCCATATAAAGTCCACTTATAAACTCTAAAAGGTATGGTCCCGGCAATTTATTGACAACATAAACGGAATTGTTGTGTGGCTGTTCCATCTTCAGGAATCACTTCAACTCGCTATTCGAAAACTGCACACATACACACAACGACAAAAACTCGCATTCGGACCAGGAGTAAAAAAGGAATTTCTTCGAGCAGGGAAAAACAACTTCGAACGTAACAAACAACTAAAAGAGGAGATTTAGCCGCTTTAATGGTGATTTATAATAATTGGATGTCTTTATTGATGACCCGAAAGCATCTTAAGGACATTTTGTTTATTTGCGCTACCGTCTTAGCCCATCAACTCGGAGTATAATCAATGACCCTAGAGGTATGTGGAACTCTTGTGTGTTTATTTAGTAGCTATACGGAAAGGTAGTCCCGGAACAATTTACTTCCTCAGAAACACATTTTCTTCGTTGATTTTTAATACGGCCGGCGTGCCAAAGCATCATGAAGATTTCGGGACAATTTTCCTGGATCTTCTCACTGAAAGCAACTACAGAAATACAAAATGGAATTTGTGGAGAATGCAGAAAAAAAAATGTGGCATACGTAAAGGATGGAAGGAACCTGATTGAACGGATGTGGGACTATGTTTATGGAGTGCGGTTGCATGACCAACTTTCTACCACGCTTACATACCATATTCAACTACCCCACTATGTTGTCCGAAAGGTAAACCGGAAAATTAATTTTCAGTTGAGTACATGTACCGAATAGATAGAGCCACCACCACCAAATCAACCACCACAACCTCCGGCGGGTCGCAATTAAATTACACATTTCTGTCCAGTCGTTCGAGTGCATGCAGTTTATTCTTTTGCGAAAATTAATCAGCACAAAGTTTGTGTTTTTTAATTAAAGGTTACTCTCAGTAATTCTCTCCTTCCTTCGAAGTAGGATATACGCTATTTTTATAGCAGTGTGCTGGGAGATTATGATAATATGTTTCATTAAACTAACATTACAAGTACCCATATTTGCTATAATTCACGATTTTTTGTCAAATCAAAAACTTTTCAAGACAATTTTCTTTAAGAGTTGTTTGAAACGTACATAGCTACATCTCGAATCTTTTGATGTTTCTTTGGCCCTCCAATTCCAAGCATGTCTTCAAAGGGATGAACTACATTGATTTAACTACGCTAGCAGTCACATGTATTACTATATCCTTCGGTTGATACTTGAGCGAATTAAAGATTGTTCGCGCAAACAAAGTCAATTACAATATTTGACTTGCAAAAACTTTGCGCTACGTGCTTTTTAGTTAAGTCAAGATTTAACGGGACCGTATCAAGCCGTTTTAAAGCGGCAAACAATAAGAATTCATGAAAATAGATACGCAAGTAATTTTTTTCTTCTCTTTTTATTCTGAAAATAATATGAGTAGATGCAGTGGTGATAAAATGATTAAAAATGTTCTTCAGTTCCTTTATTGTCCTTTCTGGGGCATTGGGCAGTAACTGCACTCTTCTAAGACACTCTTTTTTTCGGCTGTGAAATCGACCCATGAATTAAAGTCAGTATATATTATTTATTTATCTCATAATAGAGGTAGGTATTCTTTGCGTATTTTTGAATTAAAATTTTTGGTTTTATTATTTACTATTCCTTCGAATATTATTATTACTTAAATTTATATTTCTTAATGTATGTCTTTTCTAAATAATAATCTCTTCACTATATGTACCCGTAAGCTCTCGATAAGTTTTGCGTATTGCCCCTTCGCGTACACCGCCACTACATGCCCATCTGTAACTGCCAAATTTTAACTTTTTGGTAGATACCGAACTGTTTTCCGTTTCACACAAAAAAAGTTTATAGTTTAACGGACCACCCAGTTTAATTAGGTGCACATTTAGAAAACTGGAGGCTGCATTTATAATGCCGCGTTTCCACTATCGCCTTCATGTGCATTGGATGATGCGAACTAGTGCGTATGCGTAAGTGGAAACGGCACATTCACGTTAGTTTGCAGCTCAAGTCGAGAATCGCTTACATTTGGGTCGATGGCGGTGTTTGGACGCACATCAAAGGGATGTGCGTTGAGCACGATGTAGCGTTTCCACTATCGCCTATGCGAAGACACTACCCCAGCGGGAAAAAAGAGTTCTGAAGAATGCATTTCGTAAACATTCCTATTCAATGGATGGAAGAATTACCATACTATTCATATTACATTTTTTCTAGAATGTTGAAGGAATGATTCTCCATACATTTTTCAGAATGTGAAAAAGACATATTGTAATAATCTTGCATAAACTACAATATTACATACAGTACATAATACATTACTCTTATTCTTAACTGAGCACTTGCTAGCCCCCCCCCCAGTGCCACTAACATTCGCATTGGACCAGTGGCGGTCATAAGCGGGGGCCATGGGGGCCATGCCCCCCCCTTCCCCTAACAAATTCGTCGCCCATGATTACTTTAATACGTCTGCTTTAAAGAAAAATTATATGACACTATTAGATTAATAGATACACTTAATAAAGTGTAATGCACTTAATAAAGAATAATGTAATTAAAAATATTTCAATCGAAAAGTAATAAAATTTCGAATATAAATATATATAATCAATCTTTAGGTTGTGGTGCGTTATGTTAAGGAAGTAGCTTTAAATGTTTGAAACTAATTTTGAAAAATTTGGATTTGGATTATGCTTGGACAATTTTCATTATGTGCATCCCATTCCTAAATTAAACACAATATCATTGCTGTCCAGGTCATTTTGAGTGAATTTTGAACTATGTTTTCACAAAACCTAGTCACCAGACCAGATATCAAACTTACTCAAATTTATGGGTAATCCAGTAGATATTAATAGTTTTGTCGAAATCAAGAGATATCTGCAAATCCAGTTTGAAATATTGTGTTGTAAATCAGGTATATGAACATAGTTATGAGTATTTACAGTAACTATTACATATTAATAACTGATTTAAATCCAAAGATGTAAAACTCGATTTGCCGAAATGTCAAGATTTCGATAAGATTCTATCAAATTCTAATAGTTTTCCCATATTTGGATTAATTTGAAATCTACTCGGATAAAAAGGTTAGTTCAAACACTAATCCAAGCTAATCACTCAATTTGAATATATATGGGGAACTCAATCGATAATATATGTGGAACACATGCCTCAAGGACCTTAAAAAACCGAAATTGTATGAAATTCCGAAAACTCCCGAGATATCGACATAGGGCCTATATAGTATCATTCTGTGGGTGATTGTAAGTCTTGGTGTACCATCTAGTGCCTAAATTCAGCAATTGAAGTTTTTTTTAAAAAATAAATTTTTGAGCGTAACTTTGTAACGGATACGGTACGAAGCTGTCATCGGCAACATTTCTTTTCGAATGCTCAATGTTATGAAAAAAAGAGTCCTTCAGCAAGAACGAAAAAGATGACATTTAATCACTAATCCGTCACAGTTTTTATTTCGTACTTAGTGAAGGACTTTCTGAGCCGTTTTGTCTTTCTATAATATAATATTAAGCGTTAGAAATCAGATATTTTTGCCGACAACACTAACTTCGTATTATTAACCATTATCAAAATACGGTCGAAACCGATTAAATATGAAAAACTTCACTTTTCCATTACGACCACTAGATGGTAGTTCCGATGGTACCTATAAATTTAAACGGTGCCTATACTAACCTATTATTTAAAATCACAATCATCCACAGAATAATATTATTTGGCCGTTTTGTCAATACATTGGGACCCATTTTTCGGAATCCTAATTTTTTTTTATTTTTTCTGATCGAGGGTAAACTTAATATATATATTTTTTACACTAATTAGAACCATTATAAGAGGTAAAGCAAAAAAAATCTTTGGGGAAAAAAATCCTCAATACAAATAATAGTCACTAAACAGCCCTCAAATTATCTGTCACCACAACTACCTGTATAAAATATTACAAAATTCTTTCAATTTAAATGTCCTCGTTTCCAAAAGTTAACTCTTACAAAATAAATTAAAAATTTTATCATCAGAGTCGTTGTCATACAAATGTCTTCAGAGCGTTGTAAACACTTTTCGAGATTTCAAAATCTACTTGCCAAAATCTTGCGATGTAAATTTTTTTTACATTGACATAATATATTACTTCGTAGTTTTTAAGTATTGTAGTATAACTAAATAATTGGTGTGATCACTTCTTCGTCGGGCCTGAAGTCTTTAAATTATGAGATATAGGGTTCGGATTTTAATGTCCAATATTGAATTTCATCAAATATGTATGATAATAGAACCAATAAAAATTAAATACACTACATTTCTAGTGCTATCAAAAAACAGCTGGATTTGGCTAAATCTCCAAATTTTCTCATACATGTAAAAGATCTTATTATTATTATTATCTTTATTTGCCTTGATTCAATTTATGAATTAACGCTAATATATTATACTTAAGAGATCAGTCTTTTCAATTGACTATACAGCTTTTGATATTAATTGCAGTACGAGAAAACTTAAGTAATAAATCGAAAAATTAGGTAAAGGAAAAATGGCGAAAAAAAACCTCTATGAATTACAATTATTTCTTATATCTAAAACTTAACCTAGTCGTTATTAACAAGTAAAACTTATAATATTAAATATGTTTAATTATTATTAATTAATTCATTCATTAGATTGTTTTCAGATTGATTGATAAATTTTTGATATAAAGATTCTACTTTGACTTTAATATGTTCTACCTTAGCTAAAGAATGTAATCGATCGGTCGAAAAATATAGAGGCATGTTGTGTATCATTTCAAGAATTTTATTTTGAGCAATTTGTAACTTATTAATGTGGGTTTGAGCACAATCCTTCCAAACGACGATACCATATAAAAGAATAGGTTGAAATATTATTGAGTATAGGAGCAGCTTGTTTTCTAAACTTAAATCTGATTTCCTATTAATAAATGGATACATTACTTTAACGAGTTTGTTCACTTTACTGACGGTGTCAGTGATATGATTCTTAAAAGTCAGTTTCTTATCGAAAATAAATCCTAAATATTTAATATTATTACTCTAAGTAGTTTCAGCTCCGTTAACTCTTATATAGTTGATTGCGGGTATGTAAGGAATAACTCTGCGTCTAGTGAAAAAGATTGCTTGGGTTTTGGCAGAATTAATTTTGATTTTCCATTTACACATATACTTCATAACTGTCTCAAGCGCCAGTTCTAATGAGTGGCACATATTTGAAGCTAACGTACCAGAGCAGTAGATAGCAGTATCGTCAGCGAAAAAAGCAGTATCACAGTTGACTAGGTGTGGAAAATCAGCAGTGTAGATCAAATACAAAATTGGTCCTAATACTGAACCTTGAGGTACTCCTGCAAGTATTTCCTTTCTGCTTGAAAGATGGTTAAGTATTGATACTTCAAAAGATCGGTTTGCCAGAAAACTATTAATTATCTTGACGAGGTGTTTGGGAAAGTTGAATTCGATCAGCTTGTAAATAAGTGATTTGTGCCAAACACGATCGACCGCTTTTACGATGTCCAACGATACTAGCGCCATTGTTTTTTTTGAATTTAAACATTTATGAATTGCTTGCTTAATTCTCATAAGTTAATGTATGGTTGAGTGGTTTTTCCTGAAACCAAACTGCTCATCTGGTATAATCTTTGAAAGATCTATGAACTCAACGATTCTTTCTTTTAATATTCTTTCAAATAATTTCCCTAGATTACTTAGGAGGCTAATGGGTCTGTAACTGGATCCAGAATTTGCCGGTTTTTTATGTTTTAGGATAGAAACAATTTTTGCACATTTCCATACTGAAGAAAAATATCTCAGCTTTAAGCAGCCGTTCAAGATATGAGATAAAAGAATAAGACCTTTTTTAGACATATTTTTCAAGCATACGTTGGATATGTTGTCGTGACCAGTATAGAGTTTAGGTTTCAGAAGGCGAAGTTGTTCCTTAATGTCATTAGGTTTAATCAGTCGTATTATTTCATCATCATTGGCATTATGAAACAACTTCACCTTTTCTTCTACCATACGTTCTGTGGATTTATCGGAAAGGTTATTGTCTGTGCAAAAATTTTCACTAAAAATATTAGCTAAATGTTCTGACTTCTCTTCTCGTGTAACGTGAAGATTATTGCCTTCGTAAGAGATCTTGATTCTTGAAGTCTGTTTGGGCTTCTAAATTTTGTCGAAATCGAGATCGACATCGACTTCCACTGAAATTGAAAATTATGTTCACCAAGCTTTGAAATCAATTAATTTTATTTTCTAGTTCCTACCCGTGCTATTCAATACCCCATTGCTTAAAGACTTACAATCATACAACACAGCTTCAAATTTTTGATATCATACAATCAGTTGATAAATTGAGCGATGTTAAAGAAATCCCTTCAGAGCAATGTCAATACATTTTAATATTCTGAAATTCCTTCATCCACGCTGCATTAACGGGTAGCTACCTCACCTATTTTCTCTACAGTATCTACTGAACTTCAATGCCCCCCACCCCGCGAACAAGCAATATGACCGCCACTGCATTGGACGTTCGCGTCGATGGCGGTTTTTGACGCACATCAAAGCGATGTGCGTAGAGCACGAATGAACTGTTTCCACTATCGCCTAGACATTCGCGCTCATCGCACATGTCCAATGCACATGAAGGCGATGTAAACGCGGCATAAGGTTCGTTGAGCTATGCCGTGTCAATGTTGATTACAGTGTGAATTGCGTGAAAACAAATGTCGGCCTTAGACGGCTAGAACGTAAAAATAATACAAAAATCACAAAGTTATAAATATTCTGAAAATTTCGTATTGATCGCAATACATACCAGTACTTTATTATAGCTCCATGTTACTATCATTTACTCCAGATGAGGAACTTGGTTTTATAAAACGAACACTACACCAAAATTATGAAAACAATTTTTATTGATTTTTCCCTTACTCGACATTGAGATCAAGTATTGCATTAATCGCCAATAACTTTGATCTAAAATTCATGGAATAGCCCACTTTAAAAACTTTATATCTACCATTCAAAGCAACTTCGCACAAAAAAGTAATTCATCTAATTTAAGATCCTACAAAGTCCTTTAATGAGCCACTTTACCATTGCTCAATGCCGTTTAGTAAAATCCTCTTGTTCGAAAAATATCGTCCACTAAGTTATAGACCTCAAATAAAACATAAACTGCCCGTCATCCAGGATTTTTTTTGGATATACTCGGATAGGTTACACTCGAAACGGATAAGAATAAGTTCTTGCATAAGAATAAGCATACAAGTTCGTGAGTGGGCGTGGGTTAGTAGATGGGCGACATGGCTTCACGCATCTCCTCTCAATATAATCCTCGCATAAAAATTCAGAAACACGTTCTCTATTACACTTTATATGACTAAAGCACATGTTCCGGATATTTAAAGTACTCCTAGTTCTCTCGTATACATTCATGTCGGAAAGACCTGTCCGTGGTCTACAGACGATCAGCCACATACGCAAATGTCCTTTGCATCATTTTCTTGGGCGCGGGTTGTATATTCAAATTCCAGCCATGGGGACTTTCCCGTGGAGTCATCTCGTTATGCCCGTTCCACATTTTGTACTAGACTAAAACCGTAAGAATGTCATCTTAACTTCTGTACGTCCATCTCGATGGGGTCACGAAATCATGTCAGTTTGGATAACGGTCAAAGTGGCGCCAAATACTACTAAGGGGAAGCATCTTTATAATATGATTTCCCAGCTTTTCTCTCGCTCTTCCCCGGTTTTGTGTCTTTTGCTCGTCCTTCAAATGTTTCTCTTTATTCGACCACCATCAATCCATTCCTGAAAGGCTTCTAATGCGGCAGCTTCAGTCCCCCGTTCTAGGATACAAACTGTTGTTAGTTAGACAGACGAGCTATCGTCGTTTTTACACAAATGCGAAGCTGTGCAGATGAATAAAAACATTTCATTTTCGGTAAGAAGTTGGACTTTGTGTGCCACTGCCGCTGACTTGTGGCTAATACTTAACCCAAATAAGGTAGTTATTATTTTTATTTATTGTGGCAGTTAGCATATCTAGGGGCTTATCTTTAAGGACACAATTATATCAGCGGTCTTTGCGTGCTGGTCTAGAGGCAGCCTTCGTCTCTTTCGTAGCATTATCAACTCGGAATTATTGCCGACAACATATTGAGACTTACAAATCTGATGATTTATCAGCAGCTAGCGTGGACTTCTACGAGGTCATTTATTGACCATTCCGTATTGTTATTTTCTGTAGTCCATCAAAATGTTGCCTACTAGCTAGTTGGGCCAAAGTTAATGCATGGAAATTTATGGCAAACTACAAGAGTATCGTTTTGAGCTGACATACCTTATTATGGCATAAATTCCATTACATTCTTTCGTCAAAATAGTACATTTGAACCTAGATCCCAAGGAGATATGGTACTCGTACCAATGGAAATTCTGCTTATAGAATGGAATAACTGACCTGAATGAAGACTGTAACGAAAAACCGAATCTGTAGACTACTTTTAGTTCAAGCAGATATATAGCTAGACAAGAGCTTAAAATTATGATGAATATCACTATGTAGATATTATGAAGAATTTCTCTTTATCTGAATTGGTTTTTTTTAAATGGAGCGACATACCAAATCGGACCTCGGCCTCTTTGTTGAAATTTCCCCGATTTAATTTGGGGCTTTGCGGTCATTCGTAACTATACATACCTTCGTTGAAATGAATTTTTTTTCCTACAAAATGTTATACTAAATGGCTAATGTATAAAATTATGAGAATCTGAAATAAAAAATTAAATACAAGCCCGACAAATTTCTTCTTCTCATTCACAAAAGTAGAGAACATACAGCGATTGTATTAATGATAGATACTCGAACATTGTGGTAAGAATATGATTTGAGCGCTGTTTAAGTTCTTGACCATTAAAAACGCTGTGTATTATTTGATATACGGATAGAATAGAATAATACAGCTTTTTTAAGGAGAGCAATACAAAATTTTTCTCATTAACGTTTGTATAAGCCATAATTATTCTTCTATTTCTTGTGGCTTTCAAATAATTCTTTTTTATTTAATTAAATTGTAATAGTTTACCCGATTCAAGGCCAGTTTTTCATTTTAGAGAATATATCTACTGCATTTCCTTATAAAATTTAATTTTTATTGAGTTAATACTTCTTGAAGCTAAGTAGGAATTTTCTTTAATGAAATCCAAATTGTTTTACTTATATTTGAGACAAGGATTTACTTACAGTAAAAATATCGGCTCTTTTTTTTTCTTTGTTCATAGAAGTTTATTTCTGAGTGTAGTAAAAATTACTTTCAATTAGTTTTTAGCTTTTTTCAAGCCAAAACTATTTCAATTTTTTTTGTCTCCGTTTTCCAATTATTCGTAATTTCCAGACCTTTCAAGTTCTTAATTTCATTTCATTGTCAGCCAGAAGCCACATATTCCAGGAAATGAATTAATTAAATTAAAAATTCCTGTTGGGATTACATTAAATCATGTTTCCCCATTAATGCTGCTAATGTGTATCCCACGTTACGCCGTCGCACCCGTTCTCTTTCATTCCTTCTCTAACTCAATTTCGAGCTTAACGATAAAATTTTATCTTTCTGAATTTTAAACAGGTGAATGTAAACACGTCGTTCTCCTTTCCATTCCCTGACATGGGATGAAAATTTTTAGGATTTTCTTCTAAAGGGTGAACATTCTCGGGCTTATTCTTGGTTTTAAGGAAGAATTTTTACATCGCTAGCCCGCATAGTCGAATGAATGTTTGTCCCGAATTGTAGGTGGTTTGGCGAGAAGTTGATGTGGCTGGATGCTTGTTGGTTTTTGCTTCGAGTAATAACTCAATTAAAAACTTGTTCATTTCGGGATCTATGTACCTATTCGAAAAGGTATGAAAAGTGTTCAGGCTCCTGGGAAAGCTTATCATGATTTCGCTCAGGAGGGGTGAACGGGAAACTGGTAACGGATGGAATATTTTAACATTCCGCACTAAATACAGGCGGCAGTAAATTAATTGAATCTTATTTTCTTATTTGTTTTGAAATTTAAGAAAACTTTTGTTTTAGGGAAGAGTTTTTAAATTCGATAGATTATTGAATTCATGAATAGTATTAAAAGTGTATCTCAACAAATTCTTGCAACTTGACTAGAATGGAATTTTTACGACCTTCGGCTTGAGGGTCACCCTTTAATGCAGTTGAACATCAATGACGACATGGGTAGGTGATAAGATGACGTAAGATTCTGCGCTTGTGTATAAGGTTCACGTTTCACAGCCGCAATAGGTTTTTGATTCTTTTGCATATTCGACACTTTTTATTGACGAGCAGCTTCTTAAATTTCAATATTCGTAGTTCTAGGTAAGAGGACGATGCTTGAATACCGTTCTTTTCAGCAAATGGTACTTTCACGTGGATACCACCGTCCACGAACATTCAATTGCAGTTTCCCCTATATGCCCCATTAGTGTACTTTTTCCGCAGGCTGCATATCTTCTATACTAAAATTCATATGATCGATTTTTAGTCGCGCGAGACACAACATCAAATGTAAATGAATGTAGAATATTTACAAGGTGATACATACAGCCTCTTTCTTTAATTGTAATAGACTCCGAATTAAAATATCATTTTAAATAAAATACCATGAAATGTGTGGAAGATAACGTAACAAAAACAGCCAATATGCTACAACGTCTGCTTTATTCACAGATTCCATTACCATGAAGCTTACTCGTTCGTAGCTTCTACCCCTAAGCTCGCAATTTTCGTGGAAACCTCAGTCAGGATGGTCTCCATCACCATGTACTCGTACATCGCTGACACCTCGGACATACGAGTAACATGGCAGCGATAATCGCAATTTGGCATCCAATAATTCACCGGCAATTTGTCACTACGTGGAAAATTAAATTTAAACGGTGGCCACGGTATGTTTGCAGTGGGTTACGCCTCACATTCGATAGTCGAGTAGAAGGCAGAAGGGGCATTGGATCACATCGCGCACTCCTACGTGATATTCGGAGTTTTCACACACACTCCCTGTGACTGACGGTGAGGTCCATTAATAAATCTACGCTTAAGGTATATTACATACTTGGCGTAATCCCTTAATTGAGTTGAACCAATATCGCGCAGTAGTAGTAGATCTTCCACTATGGATTATTCAAGGTTCTACAAATACACTTTGGCGTGTAATTATATATTTTGTTACTTGATAAATAGTGATATACCAACATATTGCATATGGAAAGAATTTCACTTTTTATTTCAATGAAAGCGAATTATTGTTATTACCTATAGTTTATTAAAAAAAAATTCAAAAATACATTAGCTTCAACATGTTTAAGATTTTTGTTTTACTATATAAAAATAATGTAAGATGTCATTTTCACGAAAATTAACAATAGATTCAAGTATTAATTAAAAATGCAAAATTCTTTTTATGCTGATGACGCAAAGATCTTCTCTCCGATCTCAGGTTCAGAAAATAATATTTTACTGCAAAATTATTTACTGGGGTTTATTGACTTATGTAGTTTAAGCTATATGCCTCTCATATTTTGCCCATTCTTTGTCGCCAAATATACCACCCTTTTTCCATATCCAAACCAATATTTAAGAGTGAAACCCATTACACGCCCATGATACATTGCGAGCAAGACTAACTTATAGTATAATAGAATAATTTGTAATGTATTTATTCCATCAGTAATCATTATAATGATGAACCTTTATGTATATAAATAAATAAATTGTTATTGAATTCATAACAATATTGGTAAATATTCGGAGCCATGGTTTTTCCTGGAATATGGCTTAAAACTTGTTACGATTCCTCATTACCTCACAATGCTATGATCACTGAGATATGTGTACTGGAGATGACAAGCAGCAACTGAGTTGAAGACTGATGTCATCGTATTCATTCACACGCAAAACAACAACAATTGACACTAGGCCACTATTTTTTCTCATTCACATTTATATTATGTCTCGCTCTTGAAACACGCTAAACAACAACAATTTGACACTATGCCACTATTGCATCTCACTTCTGTGGCTTCAACGTGCTTTACAAAAATGGTGGCTCGTCGTCTCCAGTACGACATACATACATTTAAGTATATCTCTATGGCTGTAATATAGTGGCTTTCTGTAGAACAACTTCGTCGAATCTGAAAGTTTTTGATCAAATCAGTTTTTTGCCAATAGATATAGACCTAATATCTTGAACATGATGCTCTCTTCAGTATACAGATCGTGTCATATTTGAGATATAGAAATCAGTTTTAAATCCAACAGAACACACGCTTACGATGAACGGCTTCCAAAATCAACTTAATTACAGCAATTTCCATTTTTATTACTACGCCATATGTCTGAAAAAACCGTCCACTTTTACCGACCACATAAAACGGAAAACAAAATAATTTACCCACCTCTTCGAAAATACAAAAAATAAAATAAAAATCAATATCCTACCTACTGAAAACATGCCCACAGTTCTGCACCACTGGTACAAGCTTTCTTAGAAAATAAACAAAAAAGCGCATTTAGAAACGGCTCCATAATATTCAACAAATCGCAAACGAGGTAGATAAATCTGTCCGTTTAGTCGGTTTATTGACTCTGGCTATTAGCCAGCATTTATTTATGTTTCTTCGAACATCAAAACTTGAACTGAGAGATCAGTCGGGTGCGAAAACATCACGTATCTTACGTATTTGAGAGACTTTCCGTCGGTCAAAACGACGGCGAATTTTCCAACACAACGAATTCGCACAATTTTCTCTTCTTGTAAATCATTCGAAATTTTTTAGAGTCGAATTAATATAAATTTTTTTATTTGTGTATAAATTTGTGTATTTGTGTATAAATATAAAAATATACGAATCTTTATCGCACTAAGTTCCGGAATACCGAAAAAAATCTACCAACAGTCTGGGCGCAACTTTTTAATTTTTTGGATAGAAATTCGGAATGCGTCTTATGCTGAGATGCAGTGTATGCTACTATACGACGATATTTGGAACGTTATTTTTTTAGGTTTTGGATTTTGTGCACGGATTTTTTTTTTTGCTTTTACTTTATTATTTTCTAATAATACAGTATTGTGATCGATTTTTAAAAAAAAAAAATGTACTACCCTGAAACATTTTTTGGGGGAGGGTGAAAAGGAAAAAATTCCGATTTTTATATCTCAAAAACCTAAAAGGATATAAAGCTGAAACTTGGTATTTAGATAGAACTATAGTAGTATCATCTTGGAAAAATATAATTTTTTATAAGGGTAGTATGGTACGGGGGTGGGGGATGTTTTTCCTATCTATAGAACAGCTTATGCTACAAAGTTGAAACTCGGTATGTGTATGTAAATCAACTAGAAAAGTAATTTAGATAAAAAAAAATTTCAAATATTTATTGGCGTTCGGAAGGGGGGGCGAAAAAATGTATCAGTGAAAATGGAATGCATATATTTTCACGATTGTCGTCATATCTATTAGGTCTTTCCAAATATTTAATTCATTTATATTCTACGGCTTCTTCATATAAATCTGTAGAAAGTGTTTTCAGGATTTTTTGAAATTCGACCCCTAAGGGGGTGTAAAGGGATTGTATACTTATTCACGAATTATGCCATATCCTCCAGGTCTGATCAAATATCGAATAGCTTTTCACTTTCACGGGCTTGCGTAATAATCGCCTAAAACTAAGAACCAAAAAGTAAAAATCAGTATTTTCAGATTTTAAATCCTAATGGGTGTACGGGATTTGTATGCTTTTCAAAGGTTTGACATATTTCTTAGGTTTAATGAGATATTAGATTGCTTTTCATTTCCACAGACTTTTTATATAATCGCCTACAAACCCATTTTTGAATTTTTGAATATTCAACCCCCAAGGGTTTGCATATGTTTTCACAAATTTTGCCACCCCTTAGTTCTGATGAGATATAAAATTGGTTATTAGGGCATTTGATGTAATGATCTAAAAACTTATTTCACGATTTTTCGAATTTCAAGAACCAAGGCGGTGTGAAGAGTTTGCTTACGTTTTCTCAAATTTTCAAAATTCCTCGTATCTCATGAGATGTGAAGTTGGTTCTTATGAAATCGTTTTCGAAATCCAAACCCCAAGTGAAAGTAATGAGTTTGTATACGTTTTAACAATTCGTCATATCTCTTAAGTCTTATAAGGCAACAAATTCGTTTTTACTTCTATGGATTTTTAGTGTACATAATATACCGAAATTCGTATAGTCTACGGGGGCTTTTTCAATGTTTAATTGGCTAAAAATATTTATTTTAAATATTTTTATTATAAGAACAAAATTAACTTTCCAAGAAACTTCATAATCTCGAAACAACTGATGATATGCTCCGACTTTGACCGCTCCCGAACTTTGACCCGAAAAATAATAAAGTTTCGCCCAAACCATTGGTAGATTTTTTTGGAGTGTAATGTAAAAAAAATTCAGGGAAACATATTCTTCAAAAAAAATCGATAACAATACTATATTATTAAAATAATAAAGTAAAACAACACAGAATTTCGATTAAGAATCTCAGACATAAAAACCATGTACTCAAAATCTTGTCATATTAGAACTGTGTGATCACACAAAGAAGAAATATGAAACAAATTTTTATTAAACCCAAGATAATAAAAATTATAAAGCAATTTCTGAATTTTTTTAAACTATTATCCCGCATAGAACCAAGCCATATTCTATCATTTCCCATTTTTGCATTCAACACTTGCCTTTTACTTGAACCTTTTGGGCATTGGAAGTGGAACAATAAATAGCTTTAAGCTTTGTATGAATTGTTGAGTGTTCAGTTTAAAACACAAAATTTCGTTCGGGCTTAAGTATTTTCGAATTTTTTAATATCAGTAATTTTATATTTTGGGGTTTGCGGTGATTTGTGGATTTATATTTCTTGAACTTGTGTTTCGTGATTTGGCTTAGCTTCGGTTTTAATTTTTTCAAGACAATATCGACATACGTGTTAACATCTTGTTTTCTTACTGTTATGAACTATTCCCCTTCCCTCTTCCATTCGTATCCCTTACAACCTTATTCGAAAACTTATATGAAACTTCACATCTCAGGTGTTAACCACATCTTTTTAAACAAATTTGTACCACCGCATCACCAGCAGTCTTATTGTTACTTTATACCCAAATCAGATACACATCAGCTAAAGATGACAAGACGAAGTTTGGAGCAGAAATTTATAAGTTAAAGGGACTACTTTAATGATAACCAGTAAGGTTCAAGCTATTGCATGATTATTTTGGATAAGTACACATTCCTACTTAAATTCTGCGAACTGCGACCACCATGAAATTCATCTGTTTCCTTTCCAGTTGACATTTTAACGATAATTTTAATGATTTTAAGGGAGGTTGTAAAAAAAACTCATTTAAACTACTAACTGATTGATTTCGGCCTGAAGTAACCCCACAAGGGACAACTTCAGCGTTATGGCTATGGACTACTATCCGAATAGCAAAAACTCGATAATTGTCCATGTGTTTGCGTTGTTGTTCGCCTCGACCAGACGACAATCCCACACTTTGGTCGTTTCTGGCGTTGTTTTAATTAATTGACAACTTTTATAGCTTCGTTTATGTCAGTTTGAAGTGTTTCAGGATAAGTGGCCACTAATGAAGAGGCTGCCGAAAAAACCGCACCAGTTTTACTGTGTCTATGACGCGATGTCAGATATTAATTCCTTACCACATATGTATGATTCCTGAAGAACTAACTTATTACCTTAAAATCTGAAAGATGAATAATTTTAGTTGAATAATTAGCAAAAGTATGGTCACATTTTCGCGATCTACTTGTGAAAGAGATGAATTAGGGATGTTCACCGATACGAGATACTTGGATATCACCTTAAGGACGCGACTCAACTCCTGAACGACATTGTTAACGTTCCAAAGGGATGTATTTTATGTCCATAAACAGGTCACAATTGTCTTTTGTCAGTAGACTGACAGCGATGAAATTTTTCTCTAAATCTGATTTTTAGGCATTGTGTTTATGTAGCAAATGATTTTTGGGTTAGAAGTAATAAAAACGAGGGGTTTTTGTAGATTCTTAGTTATAGTTTTGATATGATGAGTCCAAGTAAAACCACATGAGAAGCTGTGAGATGATGTTTACGCAGGGATGTACCATATTCGGTTAATTATTTTTAAAGTCTGAGATGAGTTGGGAGGTTCTACTTTCGGGTTATTAAAAGATACGAGGTTTTAATTGAACACACATGCATCGCATTGTTTAGTTTAACGAATGAGAGAATATTCTGGTCGTGATGGGGACTACAGTTAACACGTCTGCACAACGAATTGTAGGCACTAAATTGATCGGATCGCTGATGTTGACAAGTCTGAATAAACAAAATGTTCAGCTGTTAATCTCGTTCATTCATTTTGATAATCGTTCAACGAACTTTAAAACCTTGACCAACTTCTCGTGAGCTCTTCTTGGTAACAAATCAATACACGATGGTTCGTTTCGCAATGGGACGAATGGGAGTGTCTTGCTCATATCGTATTCGTTAATACGTATTAAACTGTTCTCGGTATTAAGTTAATTCGTTTGCCGTTTATATCGACTGAGGGTACTAAACTAATTCACTTTGCTTTAAAAGTCATATGTGATGTTGACATGCAGGTGAAATGTTATATGTCAAAGAGATATTCTAATTGAAGATTAATTCTTTTTCGTCTCCATAAAATATCAATATCAATATGATTGAAAAAAATGGTAAATCGCAGAAAGCAAATTTTACTCCATAAATTTTCATCCAAAATTAGAGCTGCCAACATAAAGACAATGCACAAAATGTACTGCTTTGCAAAATCTATCTCAAAGACATTCCAGGCTTCTGTTGAATGTTGTTATACCCAGAGAAGAGGGCTGAGGATGCTAAAGCGTACTCCTAAGATTCTCACTATATTTTGTACCTTAGATCGAAATTATTCTGTAACGTTTGACAGGTTTTTGCGAATTAAGAAGGGATATTTTGCAAAACGAAGTAAAACTAATTCAATACATCAGCAGACCTAAGAGATATGAAGGAATATTAACACCATCTCTCAACGATTCACAAACCAAATTGAAGCTTCCTCACGTAATTGTTTCGCGAGATATCGTCCTTCAAAATTTTTCACCCAACATCCCCTCACGCCACTACACCCACTCAAACTATAATTTACAATTATGCTACCCTAATATTTTTATGAACAACCATCAAGTTTCAAATTTGTGGCGGAAACGATTCAGGAAATATATATTTTAGAATGTCTCAATTCCAGCAAAATCCACTTTAGCCTGTGTTCCAAATTCATTTAAATTTGAGGTTTTAATTTTGTACACGTAAATTTGAAATAATTTGTAATGTAAGGTTTATCGATGGAGAGGTGACCTCGTTACTCCCATACCAAAACTTTGTAAAATTATGTGGTCAAACTCATCGTTCCTTCTTGCCCACAATGATTTGCCTCAGCCATCCGAAAAGAAACTTGTGTACGACTTTGGATATATAATTTTTAACCTTTTTCAGATATTCTGATTGATGTTAATGTTTGTTCTGTTCATACCGTCATTGCAATGCTAGAACTTTTGTTCGAAGCTAATATTTCTTCTTTTTATTTTGACATTATTTTGTTCTTTTCAAATAAATTAGTTTGAGTGATTCACTACCTAAACTTTGATTTAAACATTAACGACAACTTCAAACGTTGGCTAACATTCCCACGAGACATTATAGTCCTAATCCCTTTTTAATTGAGTCACTTACATATTCTTTGTAATTAGGTGGCAAAGTCCTTGATTGTGAACCCTATACTTTCCTATCCTTTCGCGTACCTTCTTTCGGCATCATCAGTAATTATAGGGTTCCGTTCGTTCATTACACTCTTTACACCGAAAGTTGTCATACACCTAAAATGCGACAAATGAAAATCTCGATTTTGTTGGCACGTTCCCATTTCCAGAGTCTCTGCCTTGTCTACTTACTGCGCCGTACTTAATGTTTGCTAGTAGGTCTAGTAGATACCGGAGGACTATTTGTGTAATAGCTGTGTTAGTATATATTGAGAAGTCTGTAGTAGCCCAAAGCACACGGGGAGCTATTTTCTAAAGGGATTTCTTCATGTTTTCTATGTGCAAAGAGCAGTGAATTCGTTTTGCACGATAGTCTTCAAGGACTCTGCTGAAGGTACAAGTACAATTTCCGACCCAAGCTAAAAGATGAGGACGTACATAGCACAGCTTTGTTAAGTAAACTTCGGTGTATGGCTTAAATGTGATACCTTTGCTAATGGACCAAACCAATTCGACCAGTGTACCTTCTCTATCGAAGCGCTGAAAGGGCCCTTGTAGAAATATGACATTTTCGTTTGTTTATTTTTGCTCAGCATGTGCTCAATTTCACATGAAATTTAGGGCAACGAAACTTTGATCAACGTGGCTCTACCCCACCGTATTGACCAGCTAGCATGCTTAATAACTCTCAATATTTATTGACTCTTAACTGCAATATGGTCATATAAAAAGATGCCGTCATCACTGCCATGTTCCAAAGCCATGTGCTTCAAGTCACAGGATAATTACGTTCTTAATCAGCAGATAAAACTCAAGTTGATTACCGTCATCAATTGAATTTTATTGCCTATATTCGCTTAGTGTGCACCTAGAGTGCTCGATATCCATCCTATTCAAAAAGCTGTCGCATGGACTTGAAGCAAGTCCTTATTACTACCCGCAAAGCAACAAAAAGCTGTCATATTCATAAGATATAGACGAGAGTAAATGGCTATAAGCCTATCCTATCCACCAACATATAAGTAACCACTCATATGTTGACGGCGGCAATCATTCAAATGATGATGATCCTGTTTTATCTGGATATCAGATTAAGGAAAAGGGATGTTTCTACTCATAGAGAAAAATAACAACATCATCCGCGATTACATATAGCAAAAACAAATAAACTTTTCGTCGCCAAGGATGGGCAATTGCCAACTCGAAATTTATATCTGCTCCAATAGGGCACTACACCTTTGAAATTAGTCCTGTAAATTGCGATAAAAAGACAGTAGACAGGACGTAGTGACCTAAACGATGAGACTTTGAAGGAAATATGGTCCGAAATAAATAAGAAAAGTTTATCGAGACCAATAAATTGAACAATTTATGGAGTTCGCACGGAAGGAATACAAAAAAATGTATCACGGGGTGAGCCTGGGACCAGCAGTGTGCATAGCAAGAAACATGTGTGCGTATTGTCTGGAAATGCGTGGCTTTATTGCCAAAGAGAAACGAAAAGAAATAGAAGATTGTGTCTTTTACCTTTTCTGAAAAGGATTTAGGGATTTCATATAATTTACCAATGATTTGTTGGCAGATTGGACCCAAGGGGGATTTTCTAGGATTTCGTTTAAGTGACTTTTAATGATTTACTGTTCTAAGTACGGCGCTGAAAAATATGAAAAGTATTGAAGTAAGTGTATTACTCAGCCGTTGACAGAAAATTTGTACCAGAAAAAAAGTCAGTGTCGCAGTGTTTTGATAGAAACTCAGAATGGACCAATGTAGACCGTAGCTTGGAAAGCTTAGGATAAGAAAGGATTAGACTAAGGTTTAAGAATTGCCTTCTTCATATACGGCTTTTATATCTAATTTATTTTCAGGACATCATGAACTTGATTGTTTTATAAATCATCGCAAAATCTGCTACTTTTTCTCTAAGGGTCATTCCATCAAGAATCGCCAAAAATGGCGAAATTTGTGACCTTACCATCGCCGATTCTTTTGAAAATTTATGTACTCGAAGAATTAGTGAAAAAAAAATATAATTTCAATTTTTTGTTTCTATCTCATTTTTTCTGTCAGTTATATGTAGTATGTTCTGGTAATTTTTATCCTAGAATAATAGAATAGGGCTTACTTTAAAGGGGGAGGTTCTCGCAATATAAAAAAAATACGAATAAAAATTATCCTTGAAATTTTTTTTCGAGGATAACGATTTTGTCCTTGAATATCTCAAAATCGGTTTTTTTCTTATTTTAATTTTTTTATATTTTGTAGGTTATACTGTTTTATAAAACATACCAAAAAATTAACTTGGGATCTGAATGGGATCGGGGTCAGAAAAATCGAAGAACATCAGTGCTTCTCAATTATGTTATAATTGTAATTTTTCTATAACATAATTGAGAAGAAAATTCCAAGGTAAATTTTTATTCGTATTTTTTTTATATTGCGACAACTTCTTTCCTTAAAATAAGCCCTATTCTATTATTCTAGGATAAAAATTACCAGAGATATGAATTTTCAAAGAGGACTCGGACACTATTTTTGCGAAAACTATATATCTAACTATATATCTTATATGTATCTAAAAGAGGATGTATGTATGTGCGTATGTTCCCTATAAACTCCTAAGCCGCTCAACCGATTTTCATCAAAGTTTCAGGAAACATGTAGAATAGTCCTGTGAAGTTTGGTACGGATCGAATTAAAAACAATTAAAATCGCGATTTTAGCTCTAATTGTTTGTTTGTTTGTCCCGTATGCCTTCCTAAACCATTCATCCCATTGCGATGAAACTTTGTTGATATGTTGAGCGCACGCCCGCGAAGGTTTCTGCGTTAACAAAATCATTTTACAATTGGTGGTACGCGAGTTATTTCAACATTTGAGTGTATTTCATATAGTTTAGCGGCAGTTCGTTCGTTTTCGGTGTATTAGTTATGCGTTCCTATTACTAAATGGTAAAGTTGGATGATGGATGTTGGATAGGGGATAGAGGAAAGTGGATGGAGGATGGAGGATAAAAGATGGAGGATGGTGGATGGTGGATGATGGAGGATGGTGGATGGTGGATAGAGGATGGAGATTAGAGGATGGAGTAACGGGAGCAACGGAAGCAACGGAGAAACGGAAGTAAAGGGAGAAATGGATGTAACGGGAGTAACGGAGCAACGGAAGCAACGGGTGAAATAGGAGCAACGGGATCAACGGGAGCAACGGAGTAACGGAAGCAACGGGAGAAATGGAAGCAACGAGAGAAATGGAAGCAACGGGAGTAACGGGAGCAACGGAAGCAATGGAAGAAATGGAAGCAACGGGATCAACGGGATCAACGGGAACAGCGGGAGCAACGGAAGCAACGGAAGAAATGGAAGCAACGGGAGTAACGATAGTATAGCACCAAACAAACGTGAGCGTAGCCGCGGTACGCGGCTAGTACTATTATATAACTAACAAAATAAATGAGATAGAAACCGAAAAATGAAATTGTATTTTTTTTTCACTAGTTTTTCAAGTACAAAAATTTTCAAGATTTTCAAAGAATCGGCGATGGTAAGGTCACAACTTTAGCGATTCTTGATGGAATGACCCCTAAGCCAAAATCTCATACGTATACGAATAATGCATTTTTGTATTCTACTAAATAAATTTAAATAACCTTTCGAAAGACTAAACGCAAAGCATGTTGAATAAGAAATTAACTGATATTATTTAGTTTCGGAAAAATTAGCAATTTAATCTATTTTGTTGCATTTAAATTACGTGTTATTACAATATTTTCCATAATCTTATGCAGGTAATTTTACTGAAATAAGGTAGTGAATTGTATTTAAGACCATCACATCATGCAGTATTCAGTTGGTGAACTGATTTTCATGAATTCTTGCTCTGATAGTTCCTCCCGTTTCTCTTATGTACACTTTGTTGCACGAGCCGCAAGGAACTATATAGATCCCCTCCATTTCCAATGTGATTTTACCCTCTTGGTTTCCTAGGAAGCCTCGGATACTGGATTTCGTTCGCACCTAGCCGATTGCGTCTGTGGTACATTTTACGTAAGGTAATGTTACCCACCGTTTGATAGTAGGTACGTTTGTTCTTATTTAAAAAGTGTTCTTTTTATTATAAAGAAAATTAGAAGTTAAAATATTAAAGTATACGTGCTATCAAATAATCTTATTAATTGGCTGTCACCATCCCTTATCTGTACCTATTAAAAAATAACATCTAATTTGGAGTCATTGAAAGGATTTAAGAATGTTAATCCAATGTAACGCACACAAAGTTAATGAAAAAGTAGCATCCTGTCTAGCCAATGAACGATTCCAAAAATAAATTTTATATTCTGCCGGGATGGTAGCCACCTACCGTTTCCTTGATTAATTGCTGAAAAAAACTTACTACGTTAACAGGAACAAAAGTTTGGCTTCTATACGAAATGTGGATCCTTTCTTTGAAGGCTCAGTTTTTTTTATTCATAGTGAATATAATCAGTTACTATGTTTGTAGTGTAATAAGTATCTATAAAGCATATCGCCGTAGTATAATTATGTATCTCAGGTTATGTTTTTCCTGCTGTTTGTTATGTTACCTATCTACATTACACCAGTCTGCGTTTGTCCATTAGACAGTCGCCTGAATGGCGCCTTTGCGGCATGACCACTTATAGTTGATGCCAGTATGTATGGCAAAAATTAATTTCATTTTTTGAATATTAGAGATATTTATTATTTTAGCACGTCTAAGGAAGTTTTTGAAAAAGGCGAAATGATTGATGTGATTTGAATTTTTAATACTTGGATTACACATAAACATAAGTCAATCATAAAAGATTTTGTTCGTGGATAATTTTTGGGACGAAAGTTACCCTTCCCTCAAGGTAAGTAACATCAACAACACTAATCAACGAAAATCTCTTATTTGTTAAAATAAATGTAGAAAAAATCCACTTTGCCCTCACACAAAGTCCTTCTTAAGTTCGAAATTCCACTTCATTCATCAACGTGTGTGTGGTTGTTTGTAGCTCTTACTCAGGACTAAGGCGAAAGAAAGGAAATCCCCGGTAAAAGTACCTCCAAGTATGTCCCGTATCTGTAGCTAAGGAAAACGACGACGACCGGGAGTATCATACTGATTACAGTAATTGATGGAGCTAGGGCTTAATTAAAAAGACGTTCGGCGTACGTGGGATATCGTAAATGGAACAGATTTTATTATAGACGCGCGGTTACTCTACTCTTCTCGGCTTCCTTGGAACCTTCTCGGAATTTTCATCCTACTTAGGTCTTATGAAGGATATTATTAAGATGACATTTAATGTGTTTTCGTGTTATTTCAATTAAGCGGTAAATATAATTAGTGGTGGCTTTTGTTTAATCTCGAAGGTATACCTCTCCGAAATATAGCAATAATAGCAAATAATGACGTGGAAAGTTTATGATATACAAGTGATATGATTAAGTATTATCGGGACTAATAGAAGGATTGGCGATGTTTTAGTCGAAAATGCATAGTTTATCGAATGATCCGAACAATTATTAATATGCTTCGATAATCTGCGTATTTTGCCATTGAAGACAACTTTCTATATGGCAGTAAGTATGTGCTATTTTACCAATCACCTGAAAATTTAAGCAGAAAATTCAACCAGAAAGGCGTCAAAATCTTAATGTTAAATTTAAAATGAAACCTTTGTATGATCTATAGACCTTGGTCCTGTTCTTGATAATATCACAGCAAATTAAGGACCGACTTGAATTCAACTGGATAGTTGTACCTTTGGTTAACCCGTGTTAGCGCAGGAATAGTTGGCTTGAAATTGATGTATCGACCTCATAAATAATAAAGTGCAGCGATTTCTGTCCTTCTGACAAATGAAACCAGATTTTAATACAGACTCTCAGCCTACGAATACCAAAGTTAACCGTTATTGTTTTAGGTGCTATCATATTTTTGGCGCAAATTGAAAAATTTTCGTTTTCTTACAATTCTTTTTGAACGATATCTTTCTACGTTCGTTTGAAATTTTCGATGTAATTAAGCTTCCCATCAACATCACGATCACTTGAATATGAAATCACATGTGGAGAATAATTTTGAAACTTCAAAACTATCAATCTGCACGAATGATCCAGCTTATGATATGAGGTACTACATGTCTGGTAGCAATTACACATTACGTTGACGGATTACCAATGATCTTAAAGGCCTTCTTTCAGCGAGTTTTTTTCATGATTACAAAAATATCTCGGCTTAATATGAACACAGCTCTCTGACGCGGATAGCGATCAGTGAAAAGTGCATATTAATGATGTGTTTACTTGGGGGTGAAAAAAGTCCATGTAGATAAAAGTTCTGAAAATTACTGCATTAGTTTTTGGATTAATTCTGCATTTTCTTTAAAGCGAAGTGTAAAGCAAATAATGAATTAAATCCTATCAGGTGAATTCAATCTTTGAATACAATTAATCATTGCGTGTAACTAATCAGCAACAATTCTTAATAGTATATGCAAACATTTTTCAAATAAACAATTTTTAATGACCGGTTATTGAATTTTTTCATGGTACAGTAAAACCTGTCTAAAACGGAATGCTGTGGTACCCAACTTTCTGTTCCGTTTTAGCAGGTTTCCGTTTTATACAGTTTTGTTCAGCAAAAGTCTTGATTTGAAGTACAGTATACAGTACATATGTATATAATATGTTTTTTTGGGTATTTTAAAAATAATAAACAAACAAAAAATAAAAATATATACAGTTCAAATAAAGGGTGTTACAATAATGCGTTCCGAAGTTAAATCAAAATTGAAAACAAGGGGATGATGGAGTTAATGAAATTTTATTAAAAAATATTATTTGGTCCATGGCAATTAAGTATGGGAAAGAATATTACTGAGATGCTCGTACGGCACACCTCGACCCGTTTGTCCAAATTTTTGATGACATCACGGCATAACTTCTCCTTAATTTGACCAATAGATCCTTCAGTTGTTGAATGGTGTTGAGTTTATTGTTGTAAAACATGCTTTTGAGATAACCCCAAAGAAAGAAGTGCAACGGAGTCAAATCGCACGATCTCGATGGCCAATTGATTTCGCTGTTTTTATTAGCCCGCGGAACTTCAGCTGTGGTGCACATCGCACCATCTTGCTGGAACCACATCGATGTCATAATCATACAATATTGGCCACAAGAAGACGGTGATCATGACACGGTACCTTTCCTCGTTCACTCTGACAGGTGCATTTGCAAAGAAAAATGAACCAATCACTCCACCAGCGAAAAATGCACACCACAAAGTGAGATTTTCTGGATGCATTTGTTTTTCAAAGGTGACCCTGGATTTTCATCAGCCCATACTCTGCAACTCTGCTCGTTGGAAACTTGGTTTTGCTTTTTGCTTTTGCTTTTTCTTTTTACACCTTACCAACAATTTGCCAAAGACTGAACTACCAAAATTTCAAGACAGATGTCCAAAATTATTTTAAAAGTTTTTGTAACACTCTAGTTCCATAATAAATTAAAAGCATTTTTCCGTCTTTCACTTGCAGTCAGTCATAGTTAAATCCACTCATGTCACATTTCAACTGTTTTCCGTTTTGCGAAAAATTTCGTTCCCGAATCACGTTCCGTTTCCGCGTTAGACAGGTTTCCGGTTTATACAGGGTGTTTTGCATTGGAAAATGCTCCGTTCCCAGTTTTTTTTTCCGTTATAGCAGGTTTCCGTTTTATACAGGGTCCGTTTTAGACAAGTTTCACTGTACCACGTATCATTGAATTATAATGATAGTTTGCATATAGAATTTGGTTTGTATGTGATTGAACTAAAAATATTTAAAGAAAATTTAAAAAAAATAAAAACATGCTACTGTGTTGTGAAAATCAAATCTTTCCGATTTTTTCTTATACACACACGTTGTTGTAAACCCTGTTTCAATATCTTCACATTTCGTATCATATTTATAGCTTGTGATATAATAAACTACTGAAAACTGTAGCAGTATCACAGTTCGGCACAGAAACCCATTACTACCCTATGCAATGCTCTAACAAGAATTGCATTCAGTTTCTTGCATCAACCTTCTTTCCAACTTTGAACTATTCTACGTGGCCTTTGGATGATCATATTGCGTTGTCTTTTAATATACGCTATATTGTTAATATACACTATGATTGACAATAGTGTCATCCTAGAGAGACTCAAATAATTCAGAGAGAAGTATTAATTATTGTCACCCAACAAAATTAAACTCCAGAGCAAGGCATCGATTTCGTTTTTATTTAGCAAACAATACAACGAATTTATCATTGAAAATCCGTTATGGCGGATTAAATCGCGGTGTAAACACAAACAATTAGATTTATGCAAATTCTTTTGCAGGTTGTTCGTCCTCAAACCGCCGATGTCGCATACACACACCTCATCGTATTCGGGAACCAAAATTCCATTTTGCCAAAATGGAACAACGCAAAAAGAGCAGCCAGGAATTATGTGGCGCATATTCACACGCCGCTTTACCGTATTGGAACTCATTCATGCGTCCTCACTCTAATCCTGTATTTATGTGCCAGGACAATAGATAAATATAGCGAAGACCCCATTCCGGTATTCATGAAAGGCAGCCGGAAAAGGATCCACGATACAAGGGTGCTTGTATGCTACCGTATGATGTAACACTGTAAAGTACTTTTTGCTTGGAGTAGTGGGTCGGGAAGGACACTGAAAGGTAGACGAGGATTCCACCTGAGTGTACAGATCGCACCCATCGACCGTTGACCATTTCAACGGGCAGAAGTTTATTGCCGATTGTTTCATTATTTGCTTACCAAGGTGGAAGCTATCCGGAGATTAAGCCGATGAATTGATTTGTGAATTAAAGAGATTTGGAGTTATGATGCATTAACGGTTTGCCGGCTTTTCATCAGCGATACATAAAGAATATTAATGTAGTGCTAAATAAGGCGATTATAACAATATGGTCGAGCTGACCAGAAAGACGAATATTTCTAATCCACTTTTTCTTCAATTTGGGATTTCCCAAATATGTTTACGTTTCCCACCTAATTTTACTAATTTTACCTAATTTACTCCGGCTGAGGAGCGGTTTCCGCATCATTCTCATTACCCCAATTTTACATTCTCAAGGTAAGCAAGATTGCTAGAAGTTAGCGAACGCTACCGTTCTTCGAACCTGCTGATTTCAAATTCATCCGGTAGACACCTCCAATGGCAAGTAGAACTGAAGAAGGTTCAGACCTCATCACATAATCCGATACCACTTTAGCTAAATCTTAAAAGTACTACATTTTCAAAGAGCAGTTCTATGGAAGTCTAGGTACATCTGGAACTGAACATGCCAGGAGTGATATCAGCATTGGTAATGATAACAATGATATTTGCCTGCAAAAGGCAACTTGGAAGAGAAAATTAACTAAGCGAGAATAAACACGAAATCCAGGAATACCAAATGTCAACTTCCGGATTGTACAAAGTTTCGAGGTACTCTCACTTTAATGCTTCAACTGGTCCTGGCATAACATCCTTGAATACGTATTACTTCGTCGTATTATGTATACAACTACGACTGCAAAAAGGGAGAGACCCATAGACACAGTCGACACTCGAACTCCTCAGTATTATAACCCGAAAGGCTTTTGAAATGGACATGTCATACCTCCATATCTCTATACACTGCTATTTCAGTATATCCTGATATCCTGTAAGCTGTCTGTTACAGTTCGGTGAGATGTTATAAACTCAGAAGGCAGAAAGGATTAAACAGGCGTGTGATTCGGTATAGTCCTATCAGTGATTTCCTGTGAATCCCATAGAGAACAACACAACATGACCATCCGACCCTGTAGTAGGGAACTACTTGAGTGCCTTCTCAAAATTATGGGGCCGAAATTAATTTATAGCGGCCCTGCCCGGACTAATTCTCGAGACGATGACAAAATTTAATTCGTTATATTTTATAGCGTTGTGCCTTTAGCTAGACGACAGAACGCAAATTGGATTTGGGCGCGAGTATTGTCGACTTTTTTGTTCGGAACGTTATAATAATCGTCGACGCTAGTGGAAAATGGACGCTAATAGTCCCAATCAATCATAGCTCAAGTGAGTGCGAATGCCATGGTCGAGTTGAGAAGAACCAATGCTCGACGGATAAGGCCACAGCCACCATGCGTCCTCCTTTGCTGCTGCGTCAATTCTTTTCTTTACACGCTCCGAAGATCATACTGCGGACGATAAAGAACGCACGGGCGGCAGCCAGCTACTCTTGCGGGTTGACAAATTGCCAAAGTCAATAAATTAATTTGTTGCACCCGTTTCGTGTATGATTTTAATGTTTCAGTCGTCATGAAGTTGTTTAAGTTTGGTGTCTTGCGCCATGTGGTCAAAAGCACTATCGTCGTCGAAACGCACTATATTCGCGTTAAGGTGGTCATCTCCCGAGATGATCTCAGTTGAGTTATTTTTTAGTTTATGACAGCGAGATGGATATTTCTGGGCCGCAGAAAATGCTTAATTAGCTGGAAAGTCGAGCGGAATTGTTACGAATGTTTCGTTACTATAGTCGCTGTGTGATGGCTATCGTCATTTCACTCTTTAACATTAAATTTGTATCGATTTTCTCACGGCTTTTAATAGGATTGCGTTTTGCGTAATGGTCGGCACACACCAAATTCCCAGAAAAATACAGCAATTGAAGTCATAGCCATTATCCAATACGAAAATTTCGTCAAAAAGTCAACATATCTATCTACTACTTCTGCCTCTATTCCTCTATATCACAATTTATGTTGGAATTTATCCTACAAATGTACGAGATCAAGGGCTTAACTTAATGTCTACATAGTCAGTACATCGATTTAGTTTTATAGTCACGGGAAATTGCCTTCCGAATGAGGTGTTTATTGAATCCAATATTCAAAGTCGCTTGTTGGGCATATCAACCAAATCGGATTTAGTATTTGCAACATACAAATAACAAACGTGGCTGAGTAGTGCTATTCAGCCTTTAGGATGCTACTACCAAAAAAGTCTGACAAATAATTTTTACTTAGCATAATCGAAAAGTTAATATGCTCCATATACTCGTATCGTAAATATATACCATATGTCATGCAAATGTGTTCAAATCTTCTGATCGACTGATTGGGTGACAAATCCAGCTCACAAATTCCAAAGTGCACATCACGATTTTGGAACACATATTTGATTAAGGACGACTGACATTTTTGGGGTGGTTACTTTTTCGGTATTTTCGAGAATTTTGTACATAATTAACAGGCTAATTATGTACAAAATTTAAATACTCGAAGTTTTGTACTAATGCTGTTATGACAGTGTCTAGATTCAGAACTGAAAAGTCGCTAAAAATACGAAGGAAGGGAGGTAGGGAATTTAGTTAGTTAGATAATTCAAACACCTGTAATCCGCCAAATTGTAAAAAAATAACCAGCAACATAGTGTATTTGCGCAGGATTTCTCAACATTCGGTCAAAACAATATATGTATACTTAATAATAATTTTTAGAAAGAGACAAGTTCTTTTATAATATTCACTAAAACGTATATCAACTGTCAATTTCGTTCACAGAATACCTCTAGCGTTCATCCTTAATCTCTTTCTTTCAATATTGGACAACTTGTCACACAATATGTTTTTCCAGTACTTATTTTCAGCTCGTTATATAGTTATAAAAAAAAGTATTAAAAAAATTATCCAAAATAATAAATAAATAAAATAATAAATGAATTATTGTATTTCTGCCATGCTTTCACTTTTAATTTTCATTACATTTATTAAATCGTCATTAAAGCCAAAGTTTTTCGAAGCTGTTACCGTGTTTGATTGATGTAAACTGGTAGGCAGAATTTCAAAGCATGGGCATCTTGACGTTTTTCAAGTAGGCATTAGACAAACATCATTAACGGAGTAGTTCCGATAGAATGTGGTAAGTTGAAATCTCCGCAAGTTAGCAGCCCATATTGATACTGCATAATGTTCTACAAATAATCTGTGGCCGTTCATACTGATTCGTGTGCTCCGGATACCGGAGGAAGTATGTACACCTGAACAGTATATGTACAACTAAGATCACGCATGAAAGCTTAATATGACTAGAAAGCTTAATATGACTAGATCAACAATTTCAGTCACAAATTTGTTATGTTTGGCATATCGCCAATTCGAGCATCAAAAAAGTCTTAGTGACAATCATGGACTAAAAATTGGTAGTTCTGAATCCATTATACAATATTAAGACTTTTTTGGTGGCTTAGCAACGTTGAGTTTAAAAATAAATTTCGGTTAGGACTGGCTTGACTAGTTACAATAAAGGATAATTAATACTTTTAGTTCAATTCAGAGGACAAAGTATTCAATACAACTTCTGACTCGCAACTCAACTAACTCGTCATGAGTAATAAATAAATTGAAGTTAAGACCAACAACTTACGAGATTTATGTCACTTCTTGTATTGGACTGCCCACTTCTTAATAAATTAAATCAACAAACGGAACATCTAGTCCATACTTTTTATCCCTATCACTATAAATTCAGGATTGAGAAAAGCTTTATAGAAAAATTTTATTCAAACTCTTTTATCAACACAGAACACCGCGTAAATATGATAGTGAAAAAGAAAAAAATAGAGAAGATGCGATCCTACTAATGGACAAAAAGGATATTTTTCTCATAGCCAGCACAACATGACTTTCTCCACTTTCTTTTGTCCGACAGTAGGTTCTTTTCATATCTTATAGTCTTCATTTCATTTCGTTATAGTGTGTCCTCGCTCAACCCTCCTAATACCTTATGAAGTAGTAACAACCTCCGGTGATGCGTCTTACCTAGATTGTTATACTATAGGGTGGTTAACTTACTCTATTGTGGAGAAAGTTGGACGGGGTAGCACCACATGCTAGAGAGTACGACGATGAAGGACTTTTTGTATATCACCTCCCTTCTGTATACTGTAATGTAATCTACGTGAATTCCTCCATATCCCCATAGGGAAGAAACATCATCTCTCCTTTATCTGCCGAGACCGTCAGTCTGGAGCCAGTACTCATTCATATTTCCCTCCTTCCCCAAAAGTTGCTTAGGGATTCAACGTGTTTCTTGATTTTCACTCTATACTATAACCCATAGTCACTGTCCTCCTGTGTTTCTTTACACAGAGGTTAATAGCAGTCGGTGGCAAAGCACTTCTATGTTTCACTTTGCCACGGACGATTTTTATTTCCTTTTTTTCGGGTACTGTGTTAGCTGCTGTGTTCTCTAGCTGTATTTTTAGATTGAATTGATTGGCTTCATAATGACATGCAGAAGAACAATATCCAAAGGATATACTTTTTTCGCACCTTAGTATGGTCAAATTCCTATAGATTCTCCATAGATTTTTTAGTTTCTATTTCATTTTGTTTTAAATTGTGTTTTATGTGATGGAAAGAATTCTGTATAATAAAGTGCGCTTGTCTATTAATCTAGAGGTTATAGCCCGTGTGGAAAAAACAAGTCATTAACCCGCATACACCTCCACGCACGTAAACCTCCTAAAATATACCTTTGAAAGGTTTCAATTCGAGCAATTTAATTGAAAAATTGAAATTGAAATGATATCGCGATAAATACGCGATCATAATCATCGTGTAAACTGCGTGATAGTTGCTTTCGCACTATCATGATTGCACTATCGCACTATCACGTTTATCGAGAAACTATCTGGTTGACATCGACTTGTCAAATGAATATCGAGTTGAAGTTATATAACCCGCTATCGCATTGATGAACTATCGCGGCGCGTATACAACAGATTATCGCACTGTCGAACTTCGACACTGTCGTTCTGTGCTCTTACGATTATGCTATCATTAAAAACTAAAACTAGGACTTTCAAAAAAATTAACATGAATAATAGTACCTATACAAGAAGAATTAAAATAAACAAATTTTTGAAACTTAATCCAATCTCACAAATCTGAAATTTTAACACAACCGCAAGTCAATGTATACTCGTACTAAAATTTTATTTTAATAAATCGAACAAAAATTTAAGAAATAAATATAGTAACGATTTATTTTTTTTCGTCGTTTTAGGGTTAATATGAATAGGCCGTAAAAAAAAAATCTGTCTATCTGTCGTCGTCGTATATTAAGTCCATCGGCTAGAAAATATGGTAAGGACGAGATGTGGGTAGTAAGTAAGTGAAGAGAGCATTAAGTAAATGTAAAATGTGACTTTGGGAATGTAGGCAAAACAAATTGCCCAATGCTGAAATCACACTTTCTAGTTTTCATATCAGTTGCATCATTTTTCGATTGGCTTTTGTTGGAGAACGCACCTATCTTCGCATTTTCTATAATACTATACTGGGACTTTTTATCTCCTTGATCAATGTCCCCTATTAGTTCAAACTAAGTTGGTTCCCTTAGTAAATAAATTTAATTGTTTGACATGTAACAGTATCAGGACCAGTAACTAACTAAATCCACATTTCAAGCACACTATGCCTAGAACTGGAACAGGACGCTATAAGTCTCCTCCTACACCTTGCGTCGACATTTCATTTTTGGCGATAAATCAACAACTCAACACCTCAGTGCCGTCGGGACAGTAGTACACTGAACAAGAGTACACCTTCCTTGCAACCACCACATTCACAGACACACCCCATATCAACATAAAAATGTTGTAAAGTCAGAATTTATGACACTGTGGAGTGTTACCCCGAGATGATCAATTTTCAACTTTCCAAGTGCAGAGATTATTGGACTCGGATTACTCCTGCACGTTCGAGGATTCGAGATTTCCACCTCCGTATGATTTACATATCTCGGTAGGTTTTTTATTATTTTGGGCTCCATCTCTTCTTCATTTCATTTCCTGGTATGACGGAAATTCCTTCACATCGTTATGAGATATAACTAGGGCTAGGAAGGACTAAAAGGAGTTCACCCGTACATATCTATAATATCCTGCGCCGGTAAGGAGGGCAGCCCTACGCCAAAATTTATATGATTCGTGTGTGGTTTACATGCGGCAGGAGTGTACTAATGGTGGCTGAGCACAAATCCGCTTAAATTACAAAGAATTATGCGAGTGGAGCCCATCATTGTCATGTAAAACGCATAATTACACGGTGAATTACGGAGCTAGAGGAGCTCGTTGGGTGAGTCTAAAAAAATTTATCAAATGTAATCCGAAGCTGACAAATTTATATAAGGTAGGTGAGCTAGTCAACAGACGGCTTTGTACTCGACAGATTTACGGGCACAAACGTGAGGAAAAGTTATCGTCATCAAGAAGGGAAAAGGTTACAGAGGGGCCTTACGCCAGAATGATTACCCCAAGTGTACTCATTTGGGGATGGTTCAAAAGTCACAAGATTAATTCAATGTTAATTTCAAAGATCGGATTAGATGGCTCCGCGTTTTGTCGGATTCGAGGGATATTCATTTTGCTCGAAGTGATTTGTCCAATGATATACACGACTGGCCACGGAGAAACTTTGGCATTTCGACAAAATCAGGGATAGTTTCACGGAGAATGAATGGTTCAAAGTTATCGTAGTCGAGTGGTCGTTGAAGCGAACAAGGTAGATTAAGATTAGAAAATGTGTTAACGACATAAACTATTATTGTATCAGAATAAGTTCGGCCATATTCGTCTGTCGTTGACAGTTTTTTGCTTGGCATAATTATGCTAAGATTCAGAACCGAGTTAGAAAGGGCTAAACATATTCATCTCCCCTATACAAAGGAAGCTCCATTTTCATGGTTACTTATGATGAGGTACGAATGAAGTGAATTATCATAAAATATAGGGGATCCATTTTATCTAGGCAATCGTGCTTTGCTTGAAAATATTGCAAGGATACTTTAAGACAGTGCTAACAATGAGGAATGTAATATTATTTCTAATCATTTTCATTAAAAAATGTTCACTATATATTGGTTGAATCTTATAAATGATAAAAATTGTCAGACTTGTATAATTTCGTTGCCATATCATATAATGAATCCTTTGGCAAATCATTTCAATCTAAAAGACATAAGTCTGCTTCAGGAAATGCACGTTATACATTCTTACTATACATGAAAAACTCAATTGGAAATATCACCTAAGGATAATTAGATAAAATATATTTAGTATTATTGTCTACGTATTAGGCGTTTTGCTAACATTTCTTGTAGTTTTTACACATTAAACTAGAAGATTTTTCTATTAACGAGTGGCAGCTTTGAAAATCGACAAAAAATCCAATTGCTTTTGATAATTCTTCTGAAGATTTAGATGAAAATATTTTCACATGATTATATTAGAAAAAATGCCTAAAGTATTTCTTAATTTCATAGAAATAGAAATTTGGGGGGATAGTTATTTCATTTCGGAATAAGGTAATGCAACTTTAACTTTTGAACTAATCGGGTGTGTTAACTTTTAATTAAGAATAATAAAGTGCGTAGTTTTTAATAAAAATAACGGAATAATAATTAATTTAAGTGAAATTGAAATTATTAATAGAACAAAAAAAAAGAAAGATTATAATTTACGGTAGTACTTACATATGAAAAAAAAAATTTAATAGTGACTAGTAATGTAGGAAATTTTCATTTCTTTGCCATAAAACATATTTTGTTCAAAGAAAATATGTATTTTTTCGTTGTTAAAAAACTAAACATAAAAAGAATTGAGAACCATTTTGATTTATTATGTTCTAGTGAGTGACTAATAAAAGTAAAGATAATATTTAGTGGATCTGACTGAATAATAATCTATTAATATTTATTATATAATTCTTATATGACTGTGAAAGAAATAAAAATGTTTACTTTTAAGTTATATGTATGAGAAAAAAATTTTTTTTTTTTGAAAATTTAACCGTTCGTATGCATTTATGAACATTTCAGCGTATCTCCCGAGATAGAATCGTTGCACCAAAGTATATAAAATCTAGTAATGGGACAAATTATAACAAAACAAAAAAGTTACAGTGGATGACGCTTATTGTAATCGCGGATAATGTTATAAGCTGCATTTTGTTATCAAAACAGTTGGGTTCCATTTTCCACAAACAGAATTCATCGCTTATTGGAATAAGAATTCGGTTTATGTTATCATTCGATCTAGATTCATTCCCATAATACATAGCAAGTTTTGTGACTTGATCGTTTCTGTTTTTTTTCTTCGTGTTTATGTAATCAAAAAGGCGGTTAAGGAACAATATCAAAAAAAAGCGAAAGAAGGCTGATGGGGGATTTACACTCACCCTTGAGGTGAGCCTCTACCCCCATCAGGCCATTTCAAACCGGTTTTCGTCGGCTGTATTCTTTGCTGTGTTAATAGCGATTTACAATGAACATGCCTCTGCGGCGCAACTTGCCTATAAGTGCGAAACGACAGAAATACGATGAGCTGCGAATTGTGTGCTGCTACAGTTTTTTTTTTTTAATGGCTGAATTAGTCCCATGCCAAGGGCACACTTTCTCAGTCCGAAGAGCTGGAGGCAGTACAGTTACACAACTCATCGAACTGGAAAAATTTCACCATATCAACATACTCATGCTGTATGCTGACATTGGGCTCAACTTGATGTGTCATAAGTGCTCCTCAGTCAGTACAGTGAACTGGTATTAGAGGTAACACAAAATGACACACCCACCTAAATTAATATAATAAATTTAAAAATAAAAAAAGATAAAAAAAATAATAATAATAATAACAAAATTAAAAAAAAAAAGAATTAACGGAATAATCCAGGATAATAATAAAAAAAAAATTTGAAAAACATAATGAAAAGAAAAAAAAAAGAACCAAAAATCCAACATTAGAACACTGGAGATTAACGGGGTTAAAGAAAAAAGGAAACAACAACAGTATTAGTCAACCAAGAACCACGCACAATGACAAAACAAACCTTCACAATTCTTTCTTTTTTCATTGTATGAGTGGATACATATGAAAGCGGCGTCGGAGAAAAAGTTGAAGAATGTTAGACTCTTGCGACTCCACAAGCCTGATCTGATTGGTTGATTTTATGCTGGGGATAGAGGCGCGCCTCATACGTTGAGTGTAAATCCACCATGACGATGACATGAAAGTGGGAACAATGCGCTGATCATGATTGCTTTTTGTTTTAATTATGTAAACAAAACACGATATCGTGTTACAGTGCTATGTTGTGCCAGTATGAGTCGACAAAAGCAGAAGCTGTAGTCATTGGTAACAGCAAAAAACCACGATGTTTCAAAAATGTTCGGAGCTTCCCGGTCGATTACTGTGCAAACCAAAGTCCGTGGATAACGACACAGATTTTCACTGACTGGTTGACTAAGTGGGACCGTACTTTAAAGCGCGACATCCTTCTTTTAATCGACAACTGCACTGCACATACTGCTGACATGCCTTTAAATCACATTAAAGTTGTTTTTTTGCCGGCTAATACAACATCACTTATCCAGCCTTGTGATCACGGAATTATAAGGACACTTAAAGCGTACTACCGAACTGAAATGCGACGAAGAATATTGGACGAGCTTGAAGGAGATTATTCAGGACAATCGGCAGCAGTGATCAGTAGGAAGACCAACCTTCTTAATGCCCTCCACTTATTAGCACACTGTCCAAAATTGTTTCAGGAAAGATGGTTTCATATCTGAATCGAAGAATAGTGACATCATGGATGAAACAATTGATTGTCTACCATCCCAACCGACCGATTTATCAGCAACTGAATTCAAGGAATGGATGGCTATAGATGACAACGTAACAACATCAGCTACACTAACCGAATATGACATATGCGCATCAGTAATAAAAACCTTGGATGATTCTGATGATGAGTCAATAAATGAAGAATCGGGAACAGTGAAACCACCAAACAACAAGGAAATTAAGAACGCTATTTCGGTTTTGATTCAAGCAGTACAGTATCGGGCAGACGATTTTGACCTACACTATAAATATGAGAAGTTTATCAACAATTTAATAAGAGAAAATAAACAGACAGAAATAACGGATTTCTTCAAATAACAACTTTTTATATGTATTTTATTAGTTTTATTTAATGTATTAAGTCTTATTTGAATACTGTATTATTTTTATATTATTTTAAATGATGGAAATAAATTGGTTTTCTTTACAAGTTTTCAAGTTTCAATTCAAAGATGCAATACATCAGAGAATTTTGTAAAAGGATAGAACTTGGGTTGTATATAACACTTATTGAATAAAAAATGTTTATGTTAGATGCTCCGAGCAATCTATATTCAAGCGTAGGAAAATATATGAGAATTTTCCTTCGTATATTTATCAACCGGTTAATGTTATTGTTTTTGGCTGGTCCCAAAGTGATTACAATAAGCGGGACCTACTGTATTATATACACTGGTGGTCAAAATAATAAATACACGCCTGCGTTTTTTGGAAAACATCTATTTTTTCAGCTTTCAATACCTTGTAAGTTAAGCCAGTCTATTGAAACGATACGTTGAAATGTGTAGAACATGTTAGTAGGAAAAAAAAGGGTCTTACCTGTTCAGGGTTTTTAATATATTCCGATTTGGATTCATTATCCTAATTATAGAGTGGACAAAATAATAAATACAGTATGAGAAATTGTATTGAAAAATTTAATTCTTTTCAAGAGAAGTTGTCAGTTTTATTTTTTTCATAATTTCAACTTAGTAATTTATTGCGTGACCCTTATTTTTAAGAATTTGTTCGCAACGAGCCGGCATCGAATCCACTAAACGTTCACAACTTTCTTTTGAAATCAGGTGCCTTTCTCTTTTTACTGCAGTCCACAATTCGAACTTATTTCTGGGTTTATGTACATAAACCTTATCCTTGACTTGCTTCCACAAGTTGTCAATAGGATTACAGTCCGGTGACTGCGCTGGCCAATCGAGAACCGACATTTTTTTGCGCCGCAACCACTCTTTCACTATTTTTGCAGTGTGCTTCGGATCATTATCGTGTTGAAATGTCCATCGAAGCGACATGTCTTCCTCTGCAAATGGCAGCATTATGTCCTTTAGTATGTCCAAATAACTTTCTTTGGTCATAATCCCGTCAATCAATTGAATTGGGCCTACACCATACCAAGAAAATGCTGCCCACACCATTATGCTACCTCCCCCATGCTTAACGGTCTTTTTGGTATATTGTGGATCAAATGGTTTGTTGGGAGGACGCCTAACATATTCTTTTCCATCCGATCCGAAGATGTTGAACTTGCACTCGTCACTCCAGAGAATATTTCGCCATTTTCTCGTGCCTTCTTCTCCGCTCCAATCTAAATGGGCCCTTGCAAAATTTAGTGGGTTCCGTATGTTTTTTTTACTTAGGTAAGGCACTTTTCTTGGTGATCGTGCTGGTAAGTCTGCGTCCAATAATCTTCTACGAATTGTTCTAGCACTGACTTTAGCATTTGTTTCCCGCAAAATCACGACCGAAGACGCCAAAGGGTCCTTTTAGAGACGCGCACAATTTTTCGATCCAATGATGGAGTGGTTTTCCGTGGTCGGCTGCGATTTTCTTTATCATTCATCTCTTTCATGGCATTCTGGACCATTCCCAAAGAGCAGTGAGAAATTTGTGCAATCTGTCGAAGAGAGTAGCCGTCGTCCCTTAGGCGTTGCATTTCGATCCTCTTTTCTGCGGAACAGTGCTTATTTCGGCCCATGTTTGAACTAAATAATTATTACAAAATCAGATAATTTGAACTTATTAGAAAAGTTTTCACTTAACTTACTCGAAAAAAAATAAATTTGGACAAAAAAATTAAAAAGTGGCCCGAAAGTACTTATTTAAAAACACTGTATTTATTATTTTGTCCAATGTGAAAATGGTCCTTTGACTATCAAATTCAAATTGACATGTCCGCATAAAACATATGAACAGGCTTGCTACTTAAAACAATGGCTTCCCAATCTAATGGTTCATTGCAGTTGATTACGTCACTTGAAAAGCATTGCCAGCTGAAAAAATATATGTTTTACAAGAAACTTAGGGGTGTATTTATTATTTTGACCACCAGTGTATTTGTCTGCAAATTACATGAAATATCATAATGTACCTACTAATTGTAGAGAACCCACCTAAACTATTTTACAAAAATCAGCTACTTAAATTAGTAATAACTTCGAACTATGGCCTAATAACAAACGGGGGGAATAATCAATTTTAATTAGACGAGTAATTAATAAAAATATCTATTTTCATTAGATCCTTTACCGAATATTTTAGACAATTGTGTTTCGATAGTGTTATCTACTTTGTCTTGGAAAAATACCCAATCATCAACTAATTTAATTAGAAGGCTGCAAATCGATGAAGATGAAGGACCTATATTTTAGGTGAATCGCCTATTTAATTTTTTCTGTGTGTGATATATTATATATAATGTCGATGAACCGATAATAGAAATACTCAAATCCGAAAAAGATCTAACGGGCTTAAGATCCCTTAAAGCTTTAATGGCCAAAGCACGGGAAACAGCACATCCTTCATGTAATAGTTTACCTCAGTCACCGGCGAACCGGTAAATAAATAATCGTGATCTTGTCTATTCTAGCATCATAATTTTACGATCTCGACGATTGCTATGTAGTCATCATGCTAATCATGATCATCACAGCTAATCCCAAAGGCATTCAATAGCACACTTCCGATCGTTTATCAAAACAAATTCGCCGAACGGTGTGCTGTTTAGGTAATAAGCCAAGAATTCGTTATAGAACAGTGACGTTTATTTGAGGAGGAATTACCCAGGCCACTTTGGATGTCTTCCCCGCACTCCCCTGCCAGACCATAAATTACCAGCCAATATGCAATAGTCTGGTACGGTGAACTAAATAACGATCCTACATGAATGTAAACACGCGATCGTTAATCAAACAGTGATCACCTAAAATTAATCATAAACTAAACAGGGCGGAAGCAGATCTAACGGGCTTTGTATACATAGTTCTGCGGTAAATATTTTGACAAAACTTACACCCAGAATTCCGTGCGGAAAATGTAATTTACGCCGGCTAGAGGTAAATGGCCCATTTTAGCTGAGGTTTCGGAAAATTCAGCGACTATCGTATGATCATGATTCTATCGTTTGATCATATGGCTATACTATGCAATGAACTAAGCACCTACTTTTATCATTGCGATACACGAATAAGTTCAGAGGTTTTAATGGTGCCGCAAGCGAATAATGTCAACTACAATGTTTTTCAGTATAGATTTCGCATACCAAAATTCCGATTTGCGTGCCGCGAAATATACCTTTCAGGTGGCGATTTAGATTAATGTCAGACTGATGGCTAGTGCTATTTACAGCGACAAAATGACCGTGCTAACCACTTTTTAGTGAATGTTCGGTATCAACAAGTAATTTCGAATTGATGCCGGGTCAAATACACGAATGATGCGGGAGCGAGCTATTTTTGAACTATCGAAAAATTCGATCGTTCAAGTTAGAGAATATGCTTCTCTGATTTATGTCTGTATAATTAATGTAGAAAAGCTGATTATGGATTTTGCAAGGTAAGTATACACTCAGAAAAAACCTTGGTAGCATTGACAAAAATGCAGTTCAATTCGACAAAACTACGGTCAATATACGTCCAACAAAATACTTTGTCGTATTGACAAATTTCATATATTCTTTGACAAAAACCCACTGTCTAGATAACAAAAGAATTTGTTGAATTGAGAAAAAATTGTTCAGAAAATATTTTGTAGTTTTTGTATTTATGACAAAAATAAATTATCAAATCAACAATTTTTACTTTATTATTTTCTAATAATAAAGTATTTTGTATTTGTAACGAAAGAATATTATCAAATACACCAATTACTTTATTCAAGATGAAAGTGTTTTCTTGTTTACTTTGTCAAATTGACAATGGTTTTATTGAATACGCTCACGTTTGTATGGTGCTATACGGTTTCCAGTCTTGCTTTCAGTTTTGTTCACCCTTGCTTCGTCGCTCCCGTTGCTTCCGCTACAACAAAAAAGAAACCATCAAAAAAAGAAAATTTTGTCATTTCGATAATACATGTTTTGTCAAAAGAACGAACTGGAATTTCGCCGAATTTTTATCAATTCGATAAAAATTTATGAAATTGAATAATTTTTATTTGTTATGCTGACATATTATTATCATTATGACAAAACTGCACTGTTGAAATTCAACAAATACTTTTTTTCAATGTTACCAAGGATTTTTCTTTCAGTGTACTCTAGATGAAATCTGTAGAGTATTATAAGTTTAATTCAATCCAAAAGTTTAAAACTCATGGAACAGCGTCGCTACAGAGAAAAGGTTACATATTATTTATTTGTTAAATTGTTTGTACATACTCGATAATTGAAGTGCGCCTTGATCCAAGATGTTGAAGTTGCGTCAACTCGACAAATAGAAATTGTTAGGCTATGTTCGTTATCGGGGAAAATCCTCTTACTTCTTAGGGAGTTTACATACAAAAGTCCGTAAGATAATGTGCCTAGATATAACATCAGAAATTTGAAATTTGGTATACGGAAATTTCACAAAATCTTCGGGTAACGCCAAGAAGAACATTATGTTAGTCCTTCATGTAGCCACCATACAAAAGTTTTTGAAAAATGTGTGCATTTATCTTTCAGAACCGAATTATGAAATTTTGGAGAGCCCCAGATTCAAAGTGCTCAGAAATACTGCTTTGCTTATTCTACACAAGACCTATTTTGCCTGCAATCTCTTTCTATTTTTTTTTTAAGATTTAAATTTAGCAGCATGATGTACACACAAAATACATGGTTGACTGACTATCTGAAAAAAGAATCTATTTCATTATTGTATCTTCTAATTTGTTCAGATCATCCTACCTGACATTTACTATTAAAAACAAACTCCCCAAAATCCACTGCAAATCCACGATAACCACAAATCTGTAAGAAACCAGTTCGGACGGCGAAAGGCATACAATCGCAGGATCAATTAATTAAGAGACAAGCAATCTTACTTTTAACTTTTGTGGAACTCATTCGCTGTTTACCTTTAAATTAAAATGCAAATTAAAGAACATCCCAAAGACATCGGTTTATAGAGTTCATGTGATAAACTCCCCACACAACCAAACTTGCGTCTCCCGAAATAAATGCAAAAATCTAAACTGAATGCGAAAAGAAAAGTGGTACGGGTAGCACACAGGTCCCTTCCCAGAAAGACGACTTTCTTACAGAAGCGAGTACTTCTTCTAAACCAAACAGACAAAAATCGGGAGCAGGAAGATTTTTCAGGGACGAAAAAGGACTCGATCTAAAGAAGCCGAACTTCTTAGAGAGCAGGCACTTGTTCCCTACGACGCTGTGTTTAACTTGTGCTTTTGTACATATTTAAATTGTCTGTTAAATAAAAGGTAAGCCCCTTAAGAAGAATTAACCCGTAAAGCTCTAAATAAAATATAAAAGTTGCGTTATACTTTTTAAGCGGGAATAGAAGCATCAAGGAACTCGACTCCGGAGCGACCCATCCATACGACAATGACAAGACCGTGAATGTTATAAGGAAAAGTTAAATTAAGAGCGAAAACTCTGTGTCGTCATTTTGCTATCCAGAAGATAGGTACGAATCCTGTCTACAAGTTTCGTTCAAGCATTTTCCAATCTGCATATTTAATGAGTGAAAATGTTTTCGTTAATTTTTTCATCGCTTGGCGCGGACTTGTTCAGAAGCAAAGAAAAAGCAATGAACCCCTTTGATATCAACCATCATGATCTGACGACTAATTTCGTTTATTCGATGACTTATTCTAATGCGAAGAGATTGCTTCCAGCACACATTTAATGTAGCTTTACTTTCGTTTTTGGACTAGTTGTTTAATTTTGGTCGATTTATAATTAAGAAAACTTAATAAAACTGTGTTCAAGTGAATTTCTTATCAGTTATCGAAGGTTTTTTTTTCACATCTGCATCCTTCTGATATATATACATCATTTTACGAAATCACTCCCAGTTACGAGGGGATACTCTATCTCAACTCTCGAAGAAGTACACCAGCACAAAAAATTGCACTGGAATATGTTTTTCAATTCTCTTCTTTTTGGTCAAAAGCAACGAGAAATGGGCAAAAGAACTTCGCATATTACCGGCCAAGAATTTCAACGCATTTATTTTTTATTCCTTTGCGGAAAAAGAAATTAATTAAAGTTTTCATTTGAGAAGGATCATGAGACGAGAATAGCAAGAAGAAAAACACGGAGTACATATTAAAATTTCTATATGTTTTTTGGAAATACATACAAAATGAGAAATTCAGTTAGAAATAATTGGACTCACGATCGACAGAGCGATGTTCATCCAAGTAAAAAATTTTCCGGAAAAAAAATTTCTTCATAGTAGGTTTTCTTTTCAGCTTACCAGACGTCCGAGAAGTCGAAATTTAATTGTTCGCATCACAATCATTTTTATCTTATCTTGTTATGTGATAGAGAAAAAATCTCGTTTCAGTTTTGAATATAAGGTTCAGATTACTATGGGTGGTTGGAGGCACTTCTGCCCATATTTCAGTCTAAATTTATTAAAAATTCCTCTGATTTTTTTTTCACATACATATAGATTCATATGTTTTTGGACAATCTAGCTCATGATTCCTCTGCTCTATGGCATTACAGATAAAGTACAAGTAGAGTACTCGTATGCGGTCCGATGACCATACTGGATAATGATTTCGGAATTTATAGCATTTTACTAACGAAATTTTCGAATTTTTGCATTTTGAATTTCGTTCTTTTGGATTTCGATTTTCTGATTTTAATATTTTTTTCGAAACCCGATTTTTGTAACTTTATTAGTATTTTTGTTTTTCTGGATATGTATCTCTTGATTTGATTGTACAGGTATGTGTAAACCAAAAATTTGAAAGATCGCGTCGTGTAATGTGATGATATTGACAACTTGATAAATCGGCCCATTTGCAAGTGGCTATTTGAAACGTTGTGTTGTCAGTCGCATAGTAACCTACACCGCATCATTAAACGTTCCGGACTTCTACCCATAAAACAATAAATTTGCGCTTTATTCAGCAATAGTTACTGCAGGAAGATCGAAAAACATTATAGCAAAGCCATGATGGATCTTTCACTCCAAAAAAAAATTTTACTTTTCCTAAATGGCATCAACAATAAAAAAATAAATCATATCACCAATTAAAGCAGCTCAACCGAATACAGACACTCCAGATCATCAACCAACAAAAATTCAATCCAGCCACAATCTATTCCTCTGAATTCACTTAAGAATTTTTTTTTTTTCAAAACTTTTTAATATTATGTGACTGCCACCTTATCTTTTAACTCCTTCACATAGCAATGTGTCCAATAATAAGGTTCAATTCCTCATTGCACCGCAGCATCAGCATTTTTCTTGTGGATCTTCCGCATAATTTTCCATACTCCATAAGACATGACTGACTGGCTATTTTTAACCAGAGAAAAACGAATTTTCCACTTACCGCGAAATGGCATAGCCCCGAAATAGGGAAACGTTTTCTTTGCGCCATCGAATGTGGCAAGCGTTAGTAGTAGCAGCAGCTACCATCCATACACCAAAAGTAGAGAGATAAATCCAGAATGCAATAAAATGTATTACAACAACTGAATGAGGTTCAACTCATAACCACCGGGTACTGTGTAACGTTATTCTTTCTTACGTCGCCAGAAAGACGATATACCGGCCCCAGTAGTCGGAATATTTTCTGATAGGATACTGGCGGTTGGTGGTTCCTTGTGTACCTTGCACCACAAAAACCCATAACTACCGCGACCGTGCACTCCGCACCATATACTCCACAAGGAAGGATTTCGAATTCTGTACAAAATCCTGAAGAAACCCTCTGCACAAAAAGAAATATCGCCTTCTTCTGGTACATTCACTTCAAGGATTGTATTTTTTAAAGGTTGTTCTTTCTCTGATTCATGGCCATTTTCTACGGTCAAATAAACCTGAAAAATACATTTGGTATCTGTCTACATGACTTTGGTTAGTGTCCTGGCCACCGAAAGTTGAAATATTCGAAGAAGGAGCAGAATAGGACGGTCAGTGTGTATCTTCTTGGCCGAAACTGAAACTTAATATTATTGCATTTCGGTACACTTTTAACCCACTGTTCCGAGCGAAACTCGCTCATGCTGTAATAGCTTGGCAAGGATACTCATGGGTCATGTTCATATCTCCTTTGCGATGATGCATTCACTAGGATGTGGACTTATTCATTTTTCATGCAAAATTTCGGTTTTTGCCCGTAAAAATAGACGGAAATCACATTTCTAGAGGAGACAGGATACCAAAAGGGGATAAAGTTCCACGAAGATATCCTCTATTATCTCCGGTGTGACCGCAAGGTTTGTGCGGTCAATCCAGTCAATTGGTTTCCATGCTTATCGAGCATGAAGAAAGGAAATAAGAGATTTTAGTGATATATGGATTTATAGTACAAAGTTTTTAGTTAATATTTCGTGCTGAACTTTAATAAAAAAGATCCATTTTGGGACAAATGTCTTAATATGAATAATGTTTATTGGTTTCAAGCGTTTACGATTACAGCTACAGTGGAGTTAAGTCAAAATTCCTCGCAAAGTTTGAATTTCAATTCATCTGCTTAGATCGATTATTACTTTCATGGCTTAACAAATTGTGGTAACTACTTGCAAAAAACCTCGAAAATAGAATTTTTCAGAATGCTTGTAAGAGCTAAACGTTTCCATTAAAAAAAAATACTGTTACATAATTTTTGCAGATAACTTTTACTTTATTATTGTTGAGACAGGGCAACGCTTCGCTCGAGAACATTAAAAAAGTGCAATTCTTGTGAAACTATACTGAAAAATACTATGAAATCGAAAGTCGTAAATATCTCCGTGACCGTTCGCCTTAGGAAAAATACAAAAAATATTTAACCTTCCAATTTTTCTCTACAACTAATGAAGGAAATATTTTAAATCTTTTTTTGACTCCCCTCTCCTTGAAAGTAATCAAAAAATAATTGCGTACGTTACCACATACATAACCCTTTATCCAAACTACAATTCATCAAAGACCGTTGAGCGTGTCCTCGCTACTGTTCAGCTTAGGCAAAAATATGTAAAACATAAAAGGCTGCAAATTACTTTTCCTTTTGCTTCTGTTATATCAATTTTTCGATAGCAGTCTAATAAAAGAAAGCCGAGTCTTTTTAACATCTCGCGATATGGTGAAAGCGGGGATACTTCGACCAGCTGCAATTTCAATGCTTTTTCAACGATTTTCATGAATTAAGGTGATGTCTTATGATTCAAAATATTGTAGTAATGTGTCAGGTACGATACTTAAGATTTTCGTATTCTTATAAGGAAACTTATTACTACTTCTGATTTACATATTCCAAAAAAATATGTGAAATTAAAGACTGTGCTATATCGAGGCAAAATTCAAATCGGGCGAAGGGGAAGAATTTATATATGATGTAATATTTATTTAAATACCAAATTTTTGTTACTTTCAATATTACAATATTGCATTCTGTGTTTATTCCTTGTATTTAAAATTATATTGAGTTTTAGTTTAATTAATTTTTGTATTGGTCTAAAACTATTTTTGTAAATAGCAATGAAAATAATTAACCTGATTTTCAAATTTTACTTGTTAACGTGATATTTTTAAAGAGTACTACAAGTTTCTATTATGTTAGAAAATATACAAATACAAGCGTTAAAAGACGTGTGCCATTCAAAGTCGAAAGTAGCAGTGGATCAGTGCGTTTTCCTCAAATTCAATGCTGTATATTGAAATTTTTAGGCAAGCTGCATTTTATTAAAGTAAATAATTTAACCTAGCCACACGCATTCTGAAGTTATTGTGTAATTGGATTACTCCCTAAATTTAAGAAACTTAGTATAGGAGACAAGTTCTCGTAAATCTAAGGTGATTACATGTTTTTAAAGTTTATGTATGCAAGCTAGTTAACACACTTATTGTTGAAAATCGCATTTTATATACAAAGTTTCATCTTCTTATATTAATTTGGCTTGGATTTACTGTACATGCGGAAGGAACGATGCCATAAAAGTAAACTATTTTTACTCTGAGCATTCGGTCAATGCCTTATTCATTTTTGGAAATGGGTTCGAGCTTATAATGATCTACTAAGTAAATTTAAATTTAAGAAATTGTCAGGAAATGTGGGTAATTAACTGACCCCAGTATTTCTTTAATAAATTTCACTAATTTCTTTTCAAAATAAACGCAACAAACCCTCTGAATAATCAAAAGTCACTGATTTGTGATTTCGTATGCAGTGCTCAAAAGATAGTGCAGCTTTTGCGGTCAAACATAACGAGCATAATTGCTTTTCCTTTGCATGTTCAAATGTCTAGCGTTCACATGTAGAAAGGCTTTGGGTAATTTGTTCTTGCCAGTAGGTACCTTCAGAGCTACACATTTCGTCTTCATCATCATTACGGGTGGTAGCATCATCAACACTGGACCAAATTCGAATATTGTAGAGTGCTGCCAAAATTACATAAAAATGTTCCTAGCAGAAAAAAAGCAGTCGTATATATTTCCCAGCGTAACACAACACGATTCACTTTACTCCTTGATGTCCTCGACTACCTCAGAATACATTCGGTCGTTTGATGTCTTTGCGCAAAACTAATTTTACACTGTGCGCCTTTATGTGAATGATTCAAAGTGAAAATTTGTCTCATTAAAATTTTATGATCAAAATGTCATAAATTAGCACTCTGTCAGCTACTACATACAGTTTGATGTCGTACGGATACCTAAACCATTTCTATACGTGTGTATGGCAGCGAAGACGACACAAATTAGTCAGCATGTCGAGTAATTTTCCTTTATTATTTTTCTATAATATAATTTTTGTAATCGATTTAAGATTTTAAACAATAAAACCTCCTTGGGAAAAGACCTTGGAGAAGCAAAGAAAAAATTAGTGCATAATTTTAACAATAGAAGTAAGCACATTTAATGCTACAAAATTGAAGCTTAATAGTAGTTAAAAATTTACTTTTTAAAATATATAAAATGTATGCTATTGAAAGTAATATCTTTTAATATTTTATTTTGTCAACTTGAAACGAAGTAGGTACTAGACTAAATACAACTTACAATTTTTCCTTAAGATACTTTAATCTTTTTGTTTTTCCTTTTTTCTTTTTCTTTTTATTACATTTAGGGCCATTATTATGATCTTCAGTTAGACTTTAACCGGAAGTTTTGTATGAAAATATGTCAGTGCCAATGTTCCAGTTAGAACGTAACTGAACATCGTGGGAACGGACCTTAGTATGGTTAGATACCAGTAGAAATAATAAGACTACATTATTAATCAGTACTAAGACAGTATAAATATGCCAATTGAATAAATTCTGCATTAATCTAAGAATAAATTTGCGTGTTCTGCCACCGCAGAATCGGTTCCAGTTTCATCTCTCTGACAGTATTTCATCCGAGCAATTACTTTCCTCCCAAAATGCATAAATGAAAAATGTTCCCTGCATCACCTAATTTTGTTTTTTTGTAACTGCATGCATGGCGAATGCAAAACAGAAACATATCATCCAAAGGATCATCATAGCTGTCGTCGTCCTGTTTCCTGCTAGTCGTGTGGCTCAATAAAACCATTTCTATACCGGAAAGGATATAAAAATCCTCTCAACAAAAGAATTTATTTCTCCACGCGATATCTGCACGAAAATTTATTCGGTATCTGGAAAAAGCCCTAAGTTTTTCTACATTCGGTTTTGTTTCTACCACCCCTCTTACTTTCAAATGTTTCGCATTTTGTTCGCGTGTAAAAACTTTGGCGCCCTACTATTAAGTCAAATTTTATGCAAACGATAAATTACTGATGGAAACCAAAAGAAAGAACGAGATAGCAATAGATTACACCGCGCAAAACACTATACCATGTTATGGCCGCTGTGTAGAGAATTGTAACGTGTATTTTGCTACATAACCTAGAACTGGGCGATACCAACAAGGGCTTATTTATGTTTCGAGGATAGAGGAGCGTTTCGCGCCAGCAAAGGTCACAAATTCACGTGAGATTTATCGCAATGCAACAAAAAGCCCAAAGTATCAAACAGTGAGAGAGTGAGAAGGAGACAGAGCGGACACGTATTATAGTAAAGTGTGGAGACATTATCGCGGACTTAGAACATCCGTTCCATTTAATGTCTCAAATTTTGATAGATCTGAACAATGTTGAATTCACGTATCGGGTATGGGATTATTCTGGTGACCTGTTAATTTATGACCGATATTTCGCATCGTCCTGCAGCAACAGAACACATTGCAAAAATCAATCAACTTCGGATTTATCCAGTTCCCGCGGAAAATACCTTTTCAGAACAATCGCCCTATTACAAACGTACTTTCAATGACTCTCGAGAGTTATTCAACTCTCTACATATGGATGATGAATGATCCCAACCGTTTTTAATATCAGAAAGTAATAAAATGTCTCGGGAGGATACGAAAGGTGGGAAACAGAGAATAAGGAGGTTGCCATCAGTCACACGTGTTTACCTTGGCAGGTTATGAGAAATTTCGGATTAATTTCTGATGATAATGAATTTAGGTTATGGCTATATGTGATATTCTTAGGTAAATAATTATTTGACGAGGTGTATAATTTTTTTGTTTCTACACAGGCAGTCTAATTAATTGTTCGGAAAATATTTGAAATCATTCAGTTAATATAATAGAGGCAGGAAGAAGTACGTTCTTAGCTTAGTTTGCGATATAAATTTTAATGATGTAATTTTGACTTCAGTCCGCAGTGCTTCAGTTTGAAGTATACTTTATTGTACCAGAATGATGCAGGATTCAATCGATACAGAGGTCAAACTCCCGACCCAGATATTTGGCATGTTATAAATAAATATTGTATACATATTTTGTATTATTATTTGTGTTTTTATTTGTACGTTATATTTGCTTCCTTAGTATAATATCCTATGAGCTATTATAGTTTTCCAAATACTATTCTATTATATGAACTAGTTTTCCATTTTACCTAAGCTTGTTGTTTGAGCTCGGATGAGTGTTGATAATAAAAAATAAGTAGTTCTAACTTAATTATTTTTTAATAACAACAGAACCAGGAGAATAATATTTGGAATGTTATATTTTAGGTTGTCAGTCGCATAGTAACCTACACCGCATCTCAGCATTAGACGCGTTCTGGATTTTTACCCAAAAAATTATAAAGTTGCATTTTTCAATTTGAATAAAAACATTGGGAATAAAATATTGACATAGCCCTTTAGGGGTTGAATATCAAAAAATGTTTAAAACGATTTTTAGGTGATCATAAAGAAAGACCGCTTAAGTTAAAAAGAATTCGATATCACATTCGACCTAAGTGATATGTCGGAATCCGTAAAAGCATATACAATCATTTTACACCCTCTAAAGCCTAGTATCCAGATCGAATGAAATTTCGCTTACCTCTCAATGCACTCATTCCGCTGTGAAATTAGTTCGTGAACGTTACCGAAAGATGTCGTGTGATAATTGTTAAAAATCAAACTGACAAAACAATTTATTTTAAATTTAAAATCAATTAATTTTAAATAAGAACTAATCAATATTTGCTTTCGGATCCAAATGGCAATACGTGAAAAGGAAAATGTTTTGTGGACCAGACAGGGAACAAAAAATTGTTGCTGCGTGCTGTTTTCTTTATAATTTTATGATGTCGGAAAATGACATCGAGTATTTCCCAGCGAATTATGCTGATGAATTGGATGAAGAAGGTAACGTTATCGAGAGTGAATGGAGAAAAAGGATTTCGAACGACAGTATGGTTCATTCGTCATTGGAAAATAGCACTGAACGTTCATCAAAATAAAAAAATCTATAAGGGATTTCCTAATGCAGTAGGCCATGTAATAATATTTTCCATTGCCATTTCCACTTCAAAACGAGACAAAACGTCACAATTTCACCGCGAAACTACGATGCACGCTCATTTCGATGCGGAATCTTTGATCAGCGCCATCTGTTTGATAAACTCCAAACAAAGGAAATTTCTCTTGAACTGGATACTAGCTAGCGAAATGAAAACGAAAAAATTGTTCACTAGCATTTCACTCGGGTTTTGTATGGGAAACGAAATTTCACTCGATCTGGATACAAGGCTTAAGCAGTTGTATATCGCAAAATTCTGAAATTAGTTTTTGAATCATTGTATACAAAGTGCATAGAAAATTCGTGAAAACTTGAACAATACCTTAATATTGAAAACTGCTTAAATCGATTTTTTTCTATTGTAATACTTTTTGACAAATAGGATACCATAATAACGGGTTTTAGTGTGAAAATATAGCAGATGTTGGTGCTATTACTTGCATATTACTGAAATTATCCTGCCAGTTTGGTAGCACTTACACTACCATACCCATCAATCCCATATTTTAATCCTTCTTCCCACTATTTCTGAATTATTCTTATCTAGTTGCCAATTTCTTTCTTTCAACATCCCAGAAAAAGGGGATGAAGATAACATAAATCTCGTCATTTTATCATAAATAATTATGGTCGTTGTCATTATTTCAATTTCGCTACTAGAGCGAAATACTCTTTCCATCCCCTGCGGCACAAAAATCAACGACTTCTATCAAGAAGACCATTAAATTTAGGATTTGCTATACGCATACAACACAGTTCGCTCCACCCCATCGCAGCTAACCCAGTTTTGAGTTCTTGCTCGTCAAGAGCTCTTGCCAATTGACAAAGGACGTTGGTTACGCACCTGACTTTTCTTGAATAGAACTCAATTAGGCCAATTACCTTTGATCTGAAAAAGCTGAGAAGGATGTCATTAATCCCTCTGGGGAGATTTGAGCGCCGCTAGATCATGCGATACATAGAACCGAAAAAAATGGAAAGAATTGTTACAATCCACTTGTAATTAGATGGCAAATTACATAACACGTGTTCACTACTTAAAAGAAATGGGATGGGAATATTTCAACTTCCTATTAAAGTAAAAACGACTCTAGCACAGTTTCTATCTTCTTGTTTTCATACGAATCCCAATACTTACAGCAGTGTACTTCGATCCGTTTCAACCCCAAGTAGTTCTCTTTTTTCAACAAATGTGCAACATCCTTTACAGGAGCATAAATGACGGTCATAACTTTAAACTTATGAACACATCCGTTATGATATACCATATATAGTATGTACAGAAAGAAAAAACATATGAAAATATTCGCCATAACTTTGCAGATGGTTACCGTAGTATTTGATTCCAGTTCAGCAACCTGCAAACATATTGGAATGACCGCAATAAAAAAAAACGACAACGAGGACGATTTTTGAAGGAGGTATGTATAAGAGGGGCACGTTACGTTCATATCGAACCATTGATCGTTCTACGATTTTTTAGGGTTTTTTTACTGGACAAAGTCCTGCAACTTTTCGGTATATTTTGGGATAATGGTAGGTTGGTTGGTGTGGTCGTCTTTTGGTAGAATTTATTACCCGAAATCAATAGCGGGAACGTAGGTGCCAAGCAAGAATATGCAAGCATTACAGATATTTTAATGTTACCATGAATAATATGAGGTAGGATCGGGCGGGCAACTGATTTCATTTTTACCTCGTTTTATGGTATTGCTCTGTAGATAAGGTGTAGTACGCGACACATCATATATCACATATATGTATGTACTCATAAAAAACTCTAAGATTTGCATGCATATTTCAAAAATAATACCCTCAAGTTTCTAAATAGTTAATATGAAATTTAATGGTTACTTGATCTATTTTTAATAAAAATAATCAATGCGTACAAAGAAATTTCTTTATATTAGGTTCAATTTTTTAGTGAACCAAATATTCAATAATTGAAGCTGTAAGTTTGAATCTACTATAAACATTAATTTCATACATTTAGCTTCAGTATAATATCTTCAAGATCTACCATCATAGCCACTAGACAAGAATACAATGTATCTCCTCATTTAAGATATGAATATAGTGATAATGTAAAAATTAAACTCCATAATTGCTGATTGCAAAACTCTACGACAATCAATTGAATACAAATTGTTAGTCCCATCGTCGCTCATTTATTTTGTTCATTAGTTTGCCTTGTTTTTATTCTCAACGTTTTACATATGATTTTCTCTAATTCTAATTTTTACAGCCAAAAAACAGAATTCGGCAAAACAATAAAAATCTGCCAACAGTCTGGGCGCAACTTTATTATTTTTTCGGTAGAAGTTCGGAATGCGTTCAATTCTGAGACTCGGTGTAGGTTACTATGTGACTGAAAACTCAGAAAAAAGTTCAGAAAAGGTTAGAATGGGGTCGCGGTAGAATACTTACGCCGCTACCACATATAACATATGAATTACATAATTGGGTCATACTCCTGGACGAGGTCTAAGTCGTAGTATAATATCAGTTATTACGTGATTAAGAGGTGTTTCGTGATTTGGTTTTGGGCCATTACATGAAATCGGAAATGCGTTTGTAGGCGATTATATAAAAAGTCTGTGGAAGTGAAAACCAATCTAATATCTCATCAATCCTAAGAAATATGTCAAAAACCTTACATCCTATTGGAGTTGAATATCTAAAAACACTGAAATCAACTTTTGACGATTATGTAGGAAGCCTTGAGAAGTAAAAATGAATTTGATATCTCATTAGAACTAAGAAATATGTAGAAGTTTGTGAAAACATATGCAACCCCCTTGTACCCACTTAGGGGTTGAATATTAAAAAATCCTGAAATGGGTTTTTAGATATATGTAAAGAAAGCCCGAGGAAGTAAAAACCAATCCCATGTCTTATCACTCCTAAGAGATATGACGAAATTCGTGAAAACGTGTTCAACCCGTTTATACACTCTTAGGGGTTGAAAAAGGAAAACATTTGAAAACATGTTTTAGGTGATTATTAAACAAGCTCGTAGAAGTAAAAATATATTCAATATCTAATCAGGCCGGAGAGATACGGCTGAATTCGTGAAAATGTATACAACCCTTTTACACCATCGTGGGGGTCGAATTTCAAAAAATCCTGAAAACGCTTTCTAGGTATTTATATGAAGAATACGTGGAATAAAAATAAATTGAATATTTGAAAAGATCTAATAGATATGATGAAAATCGTGAAAATATATGCATTCCATTTTCACTGATCATTTTTTTTGCCCCCCTTCTGTACGCCAATGGATATTTAATTTTTTTTTTTAATTAAAATTACTTTTCTAGTTAACTTACATATACATACTGAGTTTCAACTTTCTAGCATAAGCCGTTCTATAGTTAGGAAAAACACCCCCCACCCCCGTACCATACTACCCCTATAAAAAATTATATTTTTCCAACATGCTACTACTATAGCTCTATCTAAATACTAAGTTTCAGCTTGATGTCATTTTAGGTTCTCGAGATATAAGAATCGGAACTTTTTACTTTTTTCCTCCCCCAGCTTCACCCTCTACACCATCACCTTCTGCTAGGGGTCTATTGGGCCTATTTCTGGTAAAAATTCTAAGCATCTATCGTACATGGTTCTTGAGATATGAGACGTGATTTTTTAGAAAAATTCTTATCCCCCCACTTCCACACTCCACCTCCCCCTTAAAAATTTTTACTTTCAGCAAACTTTATTTATCAACCTTAATACAGAAACCGAATTTCGTTTTTCTAGTGCAATTGGTTCGTGAGATATCGTAATCTAAAGTTTTTCACCCCCCACCTCCGTACGCCACTGCCCCCTCTCAAAAGTTTGTTTCCGATCTATTCTCCTAGTATACCCACAGATGTTCATTAATTTTTAATTTCGTAACATTAACCGATTAGGAGATATGGATTTTAGAATGTCTCAATCTCGGCTTTTTTGCTTTTCGGACGCATTATTATTCCCCCCACTCCCACACCCCTTTACCCATATCATAATTTTAATTGCAAATGGGTCCACTATCGATGCTCTATATAAATTCCAAGTTTCAGCTTCCAAGCCTAAGTGGTTGCTGAGATCTGGAAACCAAAATTTTCCGTCTAAAACGCTTCCCCCACCTCCCCCCTCGCACCCCTACCACTCAAAAGGTGGCCACTTGAAGGGGTCTGCTCAGTCTACCAACAGAAAAAAATTCAACTTAATAGCTCAAAGAGTTTGAGAGCTATAAGCTTTCAAACGTTTTGCGTACGGCGGACGGCGTACGGCGCACAGACGGACTTATTAGTCAAGAAACGTATAAAAAAAATTTTCAGGGTAGCAAATTTTTTTTTTTAAAAAATCGATAACAATACTTTATTATTAAAATAATAAAGTAATTTGAAAAATGTAATTAAAGAGAAAAATGTGTTAAGCTAACGAATGCATAACACTAAAAGTAAAATTTAATGACCTTACGGAATTAAGGACTTAACATCTACAATATAGTCGCAAAGAATCTTTCGTTATTTATTTATTATTAGTTTTTTGAGCTGACTTCAACCCTGACATTGAATAGATCTCGAAAGAGTTTGGACAATTAATGTCATGCTTCTATGAGAGCTATGGCTGAAAGCGAACTAAGGACTATAAGTAATTGTAGAAAATTTATTCAAATATGTAGGTAATATTAATAGTAATAGATAGGTCTGAGTGATGTTAATGCAAGTATGTACTTTAAAACTATAAATTACTTACGTATTTTTTTGCTGTACATGGGGATGTTAAATAATTACATATGTAATTCTGTTCTAAATACCAGGTCACAAACCACAAATTGCAAATTCGGCCACAACCTCAAATTCGGTTGCTGTCCGTCTGTCCGTTAGCACGATAACTCAAGAACGCGTTGAGATAGGAAGTTAAAATTAGATACCTCGCATACAAGAGTCCATAAAACACGTATTCATAACTTTAAGTTAAAAACTTGAAATTCTGCACACCTGAACTTTCCAATGTTTGAAGCTGAAATTCCGAATATAATGCAAATCAAATGAGTTATTCGTGTAGCAGCCTACAAAAGTACTTCAGAATTGTATGCAAATTACAACATAGACTATAACTCAAGAACACGTTAAAGCACGAGTTATCTAGTGATTAAAAACACGACTTGATTGATATGAGTTTAACACTAGAGTGACTTTATTCAGATAGAAAATTCAAAATGCAAGCAATATATGGGATTGTTGAAGACAATATTTTCCCATCAATTCTGCATGCAGAATCGTAATATGATTTTGAATGCAGTATGTTTAGTAATTTTTTGAGTGTCAAATATGGTTGGTACGATTGCATAGGTATCGTCTTGCACAGAGCTTAGGCAGCCAGTTTTTGGTTACTGGAATGTGGATGGCTGCTGAATGGGTCTCACGGGTGCACAGGTGTCATCTTGAACATAACTCACGAAGTAAAAATCTTGTAGAAATTTGTTTTAAGTCAAAAGCAGAACTGACTTCGTTAATTAGTAACATCCGTCAACTCCTTCGGGTAGCTGTCATATAAAAGACTTTAAAACAAATATTGAACGTTAACTTCAGAACGGTTTAAGCTACGACTTTAAAATTTTGTTTACGTAGATTTTATAATTGTCGCAAGTCGCAGCTAAAGGTATGAATATGAGATAAAAATCCCATGAGTAGGTACACTAAGGACTCATGGAATTTTTTCTCCTATTCATACCTTAGTGTACCTGCCACACAAACAAATGTCCTAACTTAATTGACGCAACTCACTATAACTCTAGAAATCGTTTAGCCACTAAGTCAAAATTTTGTAGAAATGAGTTTTGAGTGAAAATGAAGTTCGAGTTTATTAGTCAGCGAAATCCCTTTAATCGTTCGGGTAGCTAACACATAAAAAGTCGTTAAAACATGTGTTCATGAATATTTACCGATAACTTCTGAACGCTCTAGCTGGAAATTTAAAATTTTCCAATTTCACATTTCAATGATAACATAAAGAGGAATTCGTACGAAGAGAATCGTAAAACACCTTCGAGTACTTTTGCCATACAATGAATTTCGGAAGATATTATCAATCGAATTTCAAAACCACGAGAAATCGTTGAGCTTGAAGTCTAAATTTAATAGGAATTAGTTTTTAGCTGAAAGTAGGATCAGTTTTGCTATTGGGCGAAATGCTCTCACTTCTTCGAGTATCTCCCATTCTAAAGTCCTTGAAACATATGTACACGAGTGTTGGCCGATAGCTTTTGAACGTTTTATGCTAGGAGTATGAAATTTTGTACAAATTATTTTTTAAAGAGTTCCAGTTAAATTGATTAATATGTTACAAATCGAGTGAGTCCTGAGTATGAGGAAGTTCTGGAAAAGGAATCTTTTACTCTCGGTGATTTACCTAATGTTCCAGATATGAAATTGAAAACAGAAGATATTGTGTTTCACTTTCGAGCGGCAACAAAACGAAAATACTTAAAAATGATCAAACTACATGTGCAATCCTTATTCTGCTTTATCCCCACATACAATATATATCGGAGTTCAGAATATAGAGTATTATACGATTGGCTCACAGCCGTTCGTGACTCCGGTATGTTTTTTATTATTTTACTTTAAAAAAATCTGATGAAAAAGACTTTCAAGTCAAAAGTAAATATAGCACATCACGTAGAGTATCTATCTACCTAAAGTTTTTCGCGAAAAACTGGCAATAGGAAAGGAGCACGTAAAGGTTTTTCTTCCTAGTCAAAATTTTACGACAATACCAAATGGAAATTTTATGGGTTTTCGGTCCTATTATGTGTGTCTTCAAATGATAACACACATACATGAGCATAAAACCAATGTCTACTTACGACTTTTCGAAAAAATATTTCCATCAACACATCATTTTCAATCATATGTTTAGCTGACATGATGTACAAGGTGTCTATACATATGTGTTTTATTTTTGTTGAAAAGTTGCGCAGGTTGTTGTGTGGAGGGATGGTAGAGAACATTCCGTTCTGAGCCTTTAATACTGTAGCATATCTTCAGTTTTACTTTATTATTTTTTAATAATAAAGTATTGTTATCGACCTGAAATTTCAAAAAAGTTTGCTACCCTGAAATTTTGTATTTACACGTTTTAGGACTAGTAAACCCCAAAAAAGCAAAAAAAAAAAAAATGTCCGTCTGTCCGCCGTAGACGCCGTACGCCGTACGCAAAATTGTTTGAAGGCGCGTAGCTCCCAAACCCGTTGAGATATTAAATTGAAATTTTTATGGTGGATAGATTGGGTGAACCCCTACAACTGGTATATTTTTGAGGGGTGGGGGTACAAGGGGAGAGGAGAGGGGAGCGTTTTAGGTGAAAAATTTTGGATTACAATATCTTCCGAACTAATTACACCAGGAAGATAAAATTTAGTTTCTGTATATGGACTCACAAGAGGAGTCTACCAAAACTAAATTTTTTGAGGGGGGAGGTGGAGCACGAAAGTGGGGGGATAGCAATTTCTCAAAAAATTTAATTTTTATATCTCAAAAACCGTATCAGATATGATCTTGAAAATTTGACAGGAGTTGGGGTCGATAAACTTCTAGTAGGGAAAAAAATTTTGGTGGTGTGGGTGTAGGGGGTGGTGGTGAAAGGGGGTAGAAAGGAAACCATTCTGATTTTTATTTCTTAAAAACCATAATGAATAGAAAGCTAAAAATTTAGGATTATATAGAACCACTATGGAGACATCCTAGAAAAATAAAATTTTTGATAGGGGTATCAAGGTACGGGGGAGAGGAGTGGTTTTTTATATCTCAGAAACGGCTTATGCTAGAAAATTGAAACTTAGTACGTATATGTAGATGTGCTATTAGAGTAATTAAAGCAAAAAAAAGTTCAGATTTTTATTGGCGTTCAGAGGTTGAGTAAAAAAAATGTCCGTGAATCCACATTTTCACGAATTTCGTTAAAACTTTTAGACATGTCGAGCTATCAAAGCAATTTTACTTCTGCGGGCTATTTATATAAGCGCCTAGTAACGGTAACGGTAACGGAATTTTTCGATATCCAACCCCTAAGGTGGAGTAAATTGGTTGTGTACATATTCACGAATTCTGATATATTCCTAAGGTATATTGAGATTTGGAGTTCACTTGTACTTCTATAAGCTTTAAACGTAGTCGGGAAAAAACCGATTTAAGTATTTTTCTCAATTAAACCCCCTGGGGGTATTGTTTAAGATTTCACTGATTCCGAAAATCTCTTAGGTTTAATGTGATCGAATTCGCTTTTACTACTATGAATTATTCTATTGATAAAAAAAATACGTAAATAAAAAAAAAAATCTGCCAACAGTCTGGGCGCAACTTTATTATTTTATGGGTAGAAGTCCGAAACGTGTTTAATGATGAGATACGGTGTTGGGTACTATGCGACTGACAACCGAAAAAAATAACCATTAGGCTATTTGGAACGTTATTTTTTAGGTTGTCAGTCGCATAGTACCCAACACCGTATCTCATCATTAAACACGTTTCGGACATCTACCCATAAAATAATAAAGTTGCGCCCAGACTGTTGGCAGATTTTTCGGGATGACATGGTTGAGGAATCGAGCCTCGTATGACAGTGGGTACTAGCAGGTGTTAATAATATTTAAGACCATTGGCTACTTCCATCAAGAACAATAAGACTTTTATGTCTTCTTATTTAAAATTTGTCCTGAGCTCGAGTATGTTGTAACAGAAAAAAATGCCATGGAGTCAGTGTCGTGGCTCTCGGTATCTACTTATACTCAGCTTTAAGTTTTGATCTAGTGCCGCAACAAACTCTGCTCCTGTTTCATATTAGTATTTTTAATTACTTTCACGTTTTCAAAATTTAATTCTATGTATGTATAGGTACAGATATAATCATTCAATATTGAATTTATATTTTCACACTCATGTAGGTATATAGTAATATTTTTTTAAATTCTTAATTATTTCTTGCTATGTTTTATCTATTGCATAATTGGACTGAAGTCCAATAGCTCATCATTAATTAAAAAAATATTATAATAACATCTTCTTACTGTAATCTATGAACCGTAAAACTGTGTCTTTTCTTCTTCAGAAAACTTTAGTACGTACTTACGAGTACGTATTCTTCATATCATAAATAAATTACACAACCATCCAAAACACAAATATCCAAGTACCGAAGTCAATAATATCGAATAAAAGTCAAATAATGGCAGTTAGGCTAAATAATGGCATATCCATAATTCGACATCGAAAGCAAAATAAACTTTTTAAGGAGTGGACCGACCTAGTAGGAAGGTATTTTCTTGAAGATTGGTAGCAAGAAATCTCGTTTTCCCGCAACACGCAAACTTCTAAGATTCGTGTGAAATAGCGTAAAAACGAAAACGATTTAGAGAGGCACTCACACATCAACATACGAGCGCGATAAATTTCGATAAAGAAAATTTTCTTGGCTTCTACAAAAGGTATATTTATGAAATGACATTCCGGTATACTGGTATGTCGGCAAAAACGTTGTCGTGGTCGAGGTCCAAGTCACTCGACGAATTTATGAACCGTAAGGTTAAGAGCACTCACTATATTCTTCGTATCGAAAGTGTACGTTGTGCGGAAATGGTCGTGAATGAGACGATACTTTCGAGAGAAAATCGTGCAAAAATTTATGTTCATTTCGAAAATCAAAAAGCTCAAGAACGAAGCCACGTGAATTCACATGTAGAAAGGACGACGGTGCTGCGGTTAAATGGAGCTACTATGCCCTTCCTGGTGGTACACATATGAGGAATATGGCTCCAGTCAGACGGGCACTTTGCGGTGCTACAATACACGGTAATGTCTGAAAGGAAAGTACAGGACTCTTACGTGTGTTCCGGAGACTGCACTATCATTAGGAAGAAGTCGGAAGTTGATAAGATAGACATTAAAGACATGTTTTGTTCCTGAAAGTCGAATAGTTCGTAATTACTGTACTCTCGAATCTTCTGTTTTTCTTCTGCGTCATATAAGTATTACATAAAATTTTTTCTATTATATTTTCTAGTATTCGGGCTTAAGTTATTGGAAGAAAAATTAAAGATCTCTATTCTCTGATTCATTTTATTCTGTACGTACGTTTAAGTCTTGCAAATGTGGTTCTGTTGGAACAGTGTAATTACTGATATAAAATGGAATTAGTATTTGAAATCGGGTCCTATATTATCACATACAACAGTATATTTAATATTAATATAGTGTTACTTATGAGTAAAATAATGCGTTTTACGTTTTAGTCATAAACTTACATCTTATTACATTTATCTGGAATCCCCAGGGTAGAAATGTTAATTTTATGTAGTACATATTTTACTAAAGGTTAAACAATTTATTAACTGTTCTCAAGAAAAATGGAAAAAAAACCGAAAGTGATACTATTCGCACATTTTTATTTACACTATAAGCGGTCGAAATTCGTCTCCAAAGTGAGCAATGACCGGGTGGGACTGCCGCGGACCGTTCGGCTTGAGTTAGTGAGCTCCTTTTCCTTTACGCACCGACACTTACTTTTCATTTATCTCGGTTCAATCAATGTTTTATTTTACATATTATAAATAAGAAAAATTATAATAAAAAAATTAAAATTAGATATTTTTTAGTTTTTTCTCCTGAAAAAGAATTTTTTTGTTGATGTACCTTTTTCTCTAGTTCTATAAGAGATGTAGTATAGTAAAATTAATTTTTTTTAAATTTGTTTGTGGTAAACCTGAGATCATCTGGTGACAAGCGAAAGTTTCAAACTAAAACCTAAATCAAGTTTTAGTCTTTCTAGCAAGTCAAGATAGGCTCGATTTTTCAAACTGCTATAAAATCAGTTTAAATAAATATTTCGTAATAAGATTGTCACCAGTTCTTTAGATTATTCAAGTAGCTAATAATCCTACAAAATTGCAACTCAATCGGATGAGCGGTTTTAGAAAAAGGGAACATGAAATTGCATGATTTTTAATATACAACGGCCGCTGCAGTTACATCCTTAAAACGGATTCATTACACAATACATTTATTTTTTAATTTCGACTTCCCTTTCTGCACTTCATTGTTTATAAGGTTGGAATACATTTTACTTTATTATTTTAATAATACTGTATTGTGATCGATTTAAAAAAGAAAAATTTATACTCTGAAAATATTTTTCTTACGTTTTAGGACTAGTAGACACAAAATAAGCAAATAAAATTTTCAGTCCGTTTATCCACCGTACGCCGTCCAAAAATACGTTTGAAGGCTCGTATGTTCGGGCGAGGGCCTGCAGGATTCATTGTCTGAAGTCATCTCGGTTCAGCGTCCCCGTCCACTAATTTGTGCATCTAAGAAGTATATTACATTGTTGATGTGATTTTGTTTTCGTATGATTGGGGCATCTATCCCAGTGAGGGAACCATCCCAATTTTTCAATGGTTCCAGAGATATATATGCTCAAAATCGAGTGAGTTCTTCCTGCAGCCTCCATGTAAACGATACCCAAAAAGGAAAATTTTTCATACGGTGATTTAACTCCAGATACGAAATATATTATACTTTTCCCTCGAGTAGCAACCAAACGATGATCCTTTAAAAAAGGGAAACTATATACGCGCTTCTTATTCTGCTTTATTCCCAACTGCATTATAAATCTGAGTTTAGTATTTCATTAAGAGTATTATACGATTGGCTCAGAAAAGTGTGAGTTCACTTCAATATGGTGAAAGAAAAATGATTCCTGAACTTTATTATTTTTCGGGTCACAGTTCCGGAAGCGGTTAAAAGGGGGTCACGTTAGAATGCTTACGCGACTGTCACATAAAACACATTAATTTCGTAATTGGGTCATACTCCGGGACGCGGTCAAGCCCGGAGTATAAGATCAGTTGTTTCCTTTCCAGATTATGAGTTTTTTTTGGAAAGGTAGTTTTATCCCTAAAATAGAAATAAAAGTATCTAAAATGGAGATTTTTAGCCGATTAAAAATTTCACATTTCGGTATATACTTGCTGACAGATAGGACGAATTGTGATAGCGTATACATACAATCCCATTACATCCACTGGGGGTTGAATTTCAAAAAATTGTGAAATATGATTTTGACATAAGAAGCAACATGATAGGTCTGTTCTTGTTCATACACTTTCTACACTAGGTTACACTTTCTACCCTAATGCTGTTCTTTTTGTCGGTGTGACGTCAGAGGTGGCTGTTCTTTTTGTCGAGTGTAGTGTACTCAGTGTACACTTTCCTACACTGGGTCGGGAGCACGTGTAAGTTCTTCTTCTTTACCATCTGTCAAAATTGATGTCTGTATGTAGATAAAATTGACTTTTTAATTTGTGAAACTACTGTTTTGAATGAATACATGCAAGAATATTGAATGGCAATAAATTTGCATTGATAGAAGTGAAAGAATAAAGCAAATAAAAAAGTTCGGAATTTTAGGTGTCACTTTTCTACACTAACCCGTTCTTTTTGCGCGATCTACACCCTACACTTTCAGTCTAAGGTGTATTACACTGAAAGTGTAAGCTACACTAAAGTGTTAACTTAACCTGGCAAAAAAAACAAACCTGATATCTCATCAGACACTACAGATTTTGCAACATTTTTGAAAACGTAAGCAACCCCTACACATCCTATTAGAGGTGGAATTTCGAAAAATCGTAAAATTGATTTTTAGGCCGTCACATGAAATGCCCGTAGACAATTTTATATCTCATCAGAACTAAGGAATGGTAAAAAATGTAAAAACATATGCAACACCTTTAGACCCCTCGGGGGTTTAATACCGAAAAATGGGGAAATGGGTTTGTAGACTATTATATAAGAAATCTGGAGAAGTGAAAAGTAATACTTAAAAGAGTCCAGTCAGTCAGTCTACTCACAAAAAAATTCAACTTATTAGGTCAAAGAGTTTGGCAGATACGAGCCTTTAAACGATTTTGCGTTCGGCGTACAGATGGACTGACATTTTATTTTGCCTTCTATGGTGTCTATTAGTCTCGAAATGTAAAAAAACATTTCTGGGTAGTAGATACATTTTTTTTTTTATAAAATCGGTAACAATACTTTATTATTAAAATATTTAATAAAGTAAAATTAAAGTAAAATCTGCGATCTGTCCTCATGATGATTTTTTTTGTAGATGCGATAAATTCACCATTTTTTAACTCTGGTTTAAAGGGGACCGAATTGGTTAAATTTCCTACGAATAAATTAAAGTTTGCGAAAATCATTTGACTAGAACTAATATATTCAGTTTTTAATTTAGAACATACATATTTCATACTCTCATCTTCGTATACTCCAGCCATTGTCTGCCGCATAGACTTAAAGTAAAGAAAACCATTATTACCTTCGTCGAGTATTGGAATGTTTGCATTGTATAAATCCTGAACACCCTTGTTTGCTCTCTGCTCTCCATAATAATAATGAAAATAAAAAGCTTTTATACCGTATACCATCGATATGAGATGACCACTGGACATGCTCTTAAACACAGACAGATAGTCTACCTACAGTTAAGTGTATTTGGCTATGCCGTCGTCCTCTTATTCTTCTTCGACGGTAGGTTATATATTTGTATAGACATAGAAGGTCTGTATAGTCTTAGCATTTATTGACCTTTCTACCTATCCCAAACTGCTGCAGACCTTTTGTTTGACTTAAAGTTGCCTACGGTTTGCATTTAATCGTGTCCAAAGTCACTGTCCATCGAAGATAGAAATCTTTACATTTAGCACATGTTTTCTACAAAGGCTCTCTTCTTATTTTAGAGAAATCAAAACCCTTCATGTCCTGCCGGACAATAATTCAAAGATGGGTTAAAAGGTTGACTACGTTGATTGAATAAGATGTCTGCCAAGACAGGCAGATGGATGGATTGTGCCTGATCCTAGATATGAGAGGATTCGTCGTGAATGACGTGAAAATTATTTAGGGCAACATATGTGTCCTTGCCGTGCACCAAAGGCATCAAAATTCGTAAAATATTTGTACAGAGGATCTAATTTTTGATTAAAAGAGCTCCTTTCCACAGTAAAGTGGGTCGATGTTTATACCAGAATTTGATTAATTGATTTCGTTGTTGCTATACTGAAATACGAATTATGAAGGTTCACTCCTTAACGCCTCATATCACTTAACAAAATTGATTTATACCGCTTAAGATTTGAGTAGCTTCCCAAGACGTGAGATGCCATTCTGGCGAAGGAAAGACGAAAACTTTATGGTTACATGATTTATAATAGAGAAATTATTTTCAAGTCATGCGAGCAATTAAAATAAATATTTGTATGTATGATATTATTTTGAAATTTTTTTTTTAGCTAAGATACACTTATGTAAATGATGCATCTAATACAATCAAATTCGATATACTTTCCATAACTTAATTTGATCTAGGAGTCACATGAATATAAACGAATTGGGTTTTTTTCATGACTAGTGCCGTCCAAACGGGCTAGAGAGTTCACAAATTAAAGAACGTTAATTATAAACGTTATACCAATTTTATCACATGAAACATTAAGAATGTTGAATTCATCTATATTATTTGATATAAATTGGATTAATAATAATAATAATAATTTTCATAATCATAATAATTTTTTTAATACAATAAATGGAAAAAGTATAATAATAAAATATAATAACTAAAGGGAAATTAAATGCACGCGAAACTCCTAAATACTATGAATATCCGAACTACGCGTTTCCACTTTCTCGCTTTGTTTACACTATTCTCCATCTAATTTTCTTATTACTTTATTTATATTCATTAATTTATATTTCAGTATTCCTCTCTTTCTCTGTTTTTTTCTCTTTTCTCTTTATGACCTGTTTTCTCTAAATATCTTAGTTACTATTGGTTCATACTCTCTTTCGTTTTATTTATTTTATTTCATTTAACTTTTTCCCCCTTCGGTATTTGTATTTTTTTCTCTTCGTTCAATTATTTATTTATTTACTTTTTTTCATTAAACTAGATAAATATATTTATTTCGAAATGCTAACATGAGTGAATAATAAATATTTGATTTGGGATGGTATAGAGATTTACAACTTAATTATTACTATTTGCATGCTTTGGCAGATATCATTTAATAATACAGTTAATTAAAGGTAATGTACGGGAGAAAATTCACAAAACTCGTTAATTCACTTACATCTAACTTTAAACTAAATTTAGTGTATCTTACTAACTATGAATAAAATTAAAAGAAAAGTAAAGTCCTGCTGTATCGTTTTAATCGATAAAAATTTCTGTTATGAAACGGTTGTTGCAATCTTCACATTTTCCTTACAAATTTTAATAGTAATTCGCCTGAAATTTTTATAGTTTTGGCTGCTTCAAAGCAATCGGCTGGAGGAGAAATACCAGGGTTAGTTTAATATCATTTTTAGACATTTGTTCTGGATGTTCTGCAGTTTGTTCTTGTGCACTAAGGCGCAATGATTCCAGATTGGTGCTCCACTTTTTCATTAAACTATATTTATTTTATTTTAATTTATTTTATTCTAATTTTATTTTAATTTATTTTTTTGATCTTATTGTATTTTAGTTATTATTTAATTATTATTAGGATAGTTGGTGCTTCCCCTGATACCAGTACGCTGTACTGATTTGAGAGCACATCTGACGGATCAAACTGAGCTGATCCCTAATGTAAGCATACAGCATGAGTATGATATGGTGAAAGTGTTCAACCTTGTTAAGGTGTGAAACTGTACTGTCGCCAGTTCTTCAGGCTGAGAAAGGGTACCAAAGCAGTCAGTACCACTAAATAATAACCATGTTTAATTACTGATTATCGGATCACATCAGGACTGGACAAAAATTATTTCGAGAAGCAGGTAATCCAGATATCAAAAGATAAGCTTTTACTTTATAACTAAAGTAATCGAATTTGGATAGGACGGATCAGATTACAAAGATGAAGAGTTAGCATTTAAGTTAATCTTGTACATCATGTCCCTTCTGTACACTACATAAAACGGAGACGAGTACATAATTGAAGTTAGATCGTAGGACATTAGGTAGGTACGGGTTGTAGGGATGGTCAAAATATTGAGGAAAACTTAACGTTGCCTATTAGCGGATTTAACTCTGATAAATTTATAGATAGTTGATTTTTTTTTTGTCAGGACAGTGTCATTATAGGTCTACTAAGAGATACTAATACTAGGTTAATCCAGTGTGACTGGATAAAATATTAAAAATATTTTATAAAGTAATTATGTAGTTGTAGACAACAGTGAATGAAAATTAATTTCGGAATGAATATTTTCCAGATGAAATACACACATTACTGGGTAATTCACGGTAATGTAAAATCCAATGTAAAGTCAATTTGAGGGGCACATATAAATAGATCTTGTATATCATCATTCGAAACTCAAACCCACTAAAACATCAATTAGTTATTATTATATGTATATACAAAAAATATATGGGTGCACATTATATTACATACTCGTATATGGAAAATTTGATAATTTTCAAGAATAATGGGATCAGTCAGTAAATGTCCCTTTTATTCATTTTGTAGCATAGTCCATTGCTATTGAATTGATTCAATCAAGTGATGTAATGAGGCTAAAATACTTTTGAATGTTTTCACCGACTGTTGTTTCAACGGATTCAGTAAGCAACGCAAGATGTAAAAACTAGCCAACCAAAACTTTCACTGAAATATATCATCTCATAAATATTAAATTCGTTACTTCTATCGATTAAAAATGTGAAAATCTTAAAGCTGCTATGCTCCTTCTTCGCCGCACTTCAGATACCTACTAGAGTCCTTGAGATCCATGTACTCGACATCACTGAGTAAAGAAATAGAATCGACCGAAGAGACGACGACGGGCGAAACATAAAAACTACTTAAAAATAGACGAGGTAATACCTAAGAGGTGGATGGCAGAAGGAAAAAACGACAAGGATACCTATGTCTAAGAAACGTCACACCTTTTGCGAGTGAGCAACCATTGGCTGAAATAAATCAAACGTAATACCTGAATGGGTGGAGTTCCACCCACCTATCAAAAGCAAGGTGCGCGCACGTCAGCACAATTTTCTCACCGACCAACTGAGTATACACTCAAACTTTAGAAAAGCATTTACTCGGTGTATAGGTGCTCGGTAGGTACGAGAGGTAGACACACGACATAACTTTAAAGCTCGGCTATGTACTGAGTATCTTCAGCAGGTAGATTGGCTACTCTCATATATCATCATGCGCAAAAACACCTGCCGGAGGAGGTAGTAAAGGTATACGCCATACAGCCAGAGTGAGTAGGTGGCAACTGAGCGAAATGAGTGCCTTAGGTATACAAACGAGAACCTAGGACAAGAAATTGAAAAACCTACCGGCAAGGGAAGTGTCCCGTTCCACAATATGTAAACCATTTCCCTTTTCTATGTAACTAATTTGTGTGGTTAGTGTCGTTTTTTTGTCTTGCAACAGCGGCGCCAACATACATAAATACAAGACGTGAATCGAAATGAGGAGCACTGTAGGTCCTTTTTCTAGGACAGCATCATGAGATTCCAAGCCAGAATCTTTCTCATTACTACTGCACTGTGTCCGGAACTCCTTCCTCTCATGATTTTTTCCATTACAAACAATGCCAGGAAATTAGAAAGGAAAATCGAATCGAAACGAAAAGAAGGGCCGGAAAAGCGCAACAAGACGAAACCTTGATGGAACACTGGTCGCAAGGGAATGGGATTTGGATACGAGTCGGGCGTTTGGAAAATACCTCACCTCGAACGTTGTTGTCTGTTGACTTACTTCTTCTTATGTACCTGTACCACCACCATAAAACGTCTCTCCTTTACCTTGAAACTCACACTTGTGCAGCAGGTGCCACTGTGTAGACGAAAATTCTCGCAGAAGCCGGTGGAAAATCGCAAGTAGTTGTGTGCTTAAACCAACACCAACTAGAACGATTGGCTTTCCGTTTCCGAATCTCTTTTCCCAGCGTGTTTATTTCGAGTTTTCCCCTTTTCAACACATTCGTCGGATGTTTCGGCACACACAGAACCGTTATTCCTCGCATTCGGAAAACTCCATGCTATTCTGTCCAATGAATTTTCCAATGCAGTAATATTGGTGAAAATTGTTCAAGAGCGCACATACGACATCTGGCCGTCACTAGATTAAAACTTGTTGTTATCGCTCGCATCGGACGGTTTTCTTTGTTCTGAACGACGCACATCGCGCCGCGAGTATTTAGCACCCAAAATATCGTGATTTATGTTCCGTCGAAACAAGTAAAATTTATTTACTGACCCAACATTATTTTCCCATTCAGACCAAATTTATTATTAACTTTAAGGCAAGTGTTTGATTTGATATTTGTTAGGGAAATGTTAAAATTAGTGAAAGTTCTTTGGTTGGGTGTTGATGGTATTGACGCGTTTTGTTTAATTTGTTTTTAAATATTTGTTTAAAAACGCACTTGGCAATGTCAGCAAGATTTTCGGTAATATAACTTATTTCGACACTTCTTCATTAATTCAATCGGAAAATTGGAAACCATTTAGATTTTTAATTGTTTCTATTGTGTAGTGTTTCTAGCAGGTATAACAGCGAAAAAAATATTAAAGAATTAATCAAAAATCATTTTCAAAATAGTATTCGCAGACAACTTAATTATTTATTGTTATATCTGTATTACTTCTATGCAGGATCCATAAATGAATATCCTCCTTAGAACGTTGGTCGATAGACTACCAAACTATCCGAAAAAAAATGTTAAATTTGTTGCATGCCCCTCACTTATTAACCTCACATACTTTATAAGTTAGGGCTTATTTTCCCGAAGGACATAGCATTAGGGAAGTTACAGGTACTCAATGTTTTCCACTTTCTGCAAACAAGTTACTGTAAAAATCGCAAGGAGGTAAGATTGAGGTGATTGGGCAGTCTTTTCTTTGACAATTTGGCGGATTTGAGGTTGATGGGGCATGACAAGCTGGTAAAGTTTATCAGGGATCTGCAGTGTATTTTGGGGATAATTAGTGACCTACGTGATTTTGGTGCCTAGTGTATGCGATAGCTCAGCACTTCGCTCCTTCCTAAAACTAAAAGTAAAACTATATTCATCGTAGAATCTTAATCTATGACTTATTTTAAAGGTTAAAATCAGTCTTTCATTAAAAAATACTAAAGGAAATATACGAAAAGGATAAATTAAATGTCTTTTATTCTTATATAAATCGGAAACGCCATTAAATATATTTTTTATTTTTTTTTAATGTGTTGCATGTAGTTTTAAATAAATTCAAAATCTCAAGATGTGACCGGAAAGGATTCAAGTAGGAGAATTTCCTAAATCAGAACCACTATCTAATTCGGAAAATATCACAAATAAATTTAAACGTAAATTTTCATCATCCATGTCAACTTTAAACATTAATAATCAATAATCAATGGCACAACAGCCCAAATTAGGCCTAGGCCTTGAAGTAATGCTAGAATTACTTCATTACTAGACTAACGGAACACTAGGTGGTGAAGTGTTCAGCCACACGCTCGTCCGTCATTATTACCCCGATTTTAACTCAGGTACTCATTTACAGCTGAGTGAACTGGTAGTCCGGCACCCAATCCCATTCTCGAAAATTACTTGTTGCCAAGCAGATCTTCACATTAAACATTAGTTTACTTAAAATTTAGGTATGCTGTAATTTCACTGTGAATACACTAAACTCGGCTTTGACTATTTTAAAGTTAAAGTCAACTTATCGCGATTTGGAATAGTTGTTAGCTATATACATATTTGTAAACAAAATAGGTAGTGCAGTATATGCTAGGGAAAAGTAACTAAAAAACTCTTACATTCAGGAATCAGTTGAAAGTTAAAAGTAAAGTCGAGTTTGTTATTAAGCGAAATCCTTTCACCGCTTTGAGTAGTTCCCATACAAAAGTCCTTGAACACTTTTCATAAAGTGATATATCTAAAGTTTCAAAAAAGGAAACGTTAGCCTTCTTCAGTACCAACCAAACTACATGCGCTTTATTCTGCTTTATCTCCAATTACAAAATAAATCGAAAATCAGCACTTCGTGTAGAGTATCATACGATTGACAGGGGCCTATCTTAATAGCGTCTCATTTTTATGTACCTATTGTAATAATTTTAACATAAATTTGTTAAATTACATTCTTATTATTCGATAATAAAGTATTTTAATCAACCTCAAATTAAAAAAAAAAATTTACTATCAAACTTTTAGTTCGAAACAGCAGAAACTTGTCTGCCACATGGCATCCGGAACACTATTGGAGGATAGTAGCTCACAATTCAAAATTAACATTTTTTTTATGGATCATATTTTCGAGAAACCACCCTCACTAAACTTAAAAGTTGATAAAGTACCCAATCTTCTTACTTATTTTAAATTGTTTAAATCACCTTGATTTTAATCGCATCTCGCACTTTGACCCACTATAAAGAAGAGAAATGAATTTCATTGATTTTAAAATATATACACTTTTTACTGGGTATAATACAGAGTTATGTACACATGTAAAAAGAACTGGACAATTTTGCTCACCATCATACAAAAAAAAGAAAAATTTATTCCCACGTTACAAAAAAAAGAAAAATTTATTCATGGCCTGGTACCATATTTAATCCCAGGGTAAGGCTGCTCACGCTAACCTCAAAATATCTTGCTGACTTTCTTTGAAAGTTAAACAAAATAGCACCTACTTTTCGCAAACTGTTTTATATTTTATAATTCCGGAGCTGATATCTTATCCTGTGTGCTGTCAAAGACTCTGGAGGAATAAACGGTGATTTACATAGCAGGTACGAAATTTAAAAAAGCAAAAATAGAAAGACAACTTAAGAAAATTATTCAAGATATGAAAAGACCGGAAATATGGTTTGCATATATCAGGAAGTAAATCACGTTAAGGCATAGAGATTGAACGATTTCCTTTTGTTTTCGTTTGCTCCCTGGAGGGAAATCAATTTTACTTCAGATCGCCTTTATACAACAGGTTCTGCTACTTAAGGGGGAAGGGATAAATTGCAAAATCACATAGAGAACTACCCCACTTTCACTCGTTTGACTCATCTAGTTCTTATTTTTTTTTGTTTTGGTATACCTACCTATAATTAGCTTTATTTTGATCGTTTACTTATTAGACAACGCAATTTGTATAATGGTTATGCCTTTACAATAAAAACATTTTTTTCATTACTTTAACATTTCATAACTCGTGGAGTTAAAATCTCTCATTAAAATAAAACGATCAAAATGTGCAGAGTTTCTTCACGAACAAAACAGAAAAAAAAATCTGCCAACAGTCTGGGCGCAACTTTACTATTTTTTCGGTAGAAGATCGGAATGCGTTCAATTCTGAGACGCGGTGTAGGTTACTATGTGACTGAAAATCCAAAAAAAAGTTCGGAAAGCGGCTAGAATGGGGTCGCGCTAGAATACTTACGGCGCTGCCACATGTAACATATGAATTACATAATTGGGTCATACTCCGGGTCGAGATCTAAGTCGTAGTATAATATCAGTTGTTACTTGATTAGGAGATTTTTCGTGATTTTGTTTTGGGCCATTAAGGAGTAATACCTAGTCGAAAATTTTTTTTTCCCATTTTTTTTTTTATTGGCTTAAATGGTGTAAAAACATGTCAAGAGTGATGTCTGACATCATTTTTTATTGAAAAAAAATTTTAAGTGGACGTAAAAGACGAATTTTCGAAGCAAGGCGGAGCGCTTGAAAATGACAAATTGAGTTTCGGAGTGAGTTTCGCCCCTTTTACTCGTTACCGGCGATGCAAATGTACACTATATAGTTTCTAAATGAGGTATAGATGGCGTTAATATGTAGTTTTAAGCAAATATTGAATATACGTTGTCTGTGTAGCCAAGCCTGTATCTTTAAAATTTCATGGAGTAAACACATTGTGAAACTTTAAACGCGTTTTTCTCGAAACCATCTTTTCAAAAACGGCTAGCAGTAGAACTCGAGTAATTTTTATCCGATCGATATGAAATTTTGGCTGTACCTTCTTAGATAGATTATCTAGTCTAGTACACACGATTTTTGAGTTTCATAAACAATTACGATTTTTATAAACAAATTGAGGCCGATTTTTTTGTTGAAAAATCTATTTTTTTTTCGAAGTGCTCGCAAATTTTCAAAAATTAAAATTTCTGAATATCCATGTGTACTTTGACAGTAAAACTCGTGCATATCATGAAACATTTTTTTTCATTGTTCGACATACGTTCGTTAATAACTTGTGCTGCTAGCCGCGGGACGCCTACAAAAAATCGACCTTCGTTCCGTGCACTGCTCAGCCGCCATTTTTTCATAAAAATTAAAATAAAAAATTTTTTTTTGTAGTTCAAGAAAAGTGTAATGATCCCTCAATATTTCGCATTAATCGATTTTTTAACAAAGACACAAAAAATCGTCTTATTTTTTGCTTCCGACTAATATTACCCCTTAAATGAAATCGGAAATGCATTTATAGGCGATAATATAAAAAGTTTGTGGAAGTGAAAACCAATCTGATATCTTATCAATCGTAAGAAATATGTCCAAAGCCTTACGTCCTCTTGGAGTTGAATATCTAAAAATACTGAAATCAACTTTTGATGATTATATAGGAAGCCTTAGGAAGTTAAACTGAATTCGATATCACATCAGAACCAAGAAATATATAGGAATTTGTGCAAACATATGCAACCCCCTTGCACACTCTTTGGGATTGAATATCAAAAAATCCTGAAATGAGTTTTTAGATATATATAAAGAAAGAAAGAAGAAGTGAAAACCAATCCGACGTCTTATCACTCCTAAGAGATATGAGGGAATTCGTGAAAACGTGTTCAACCCGTTTATACCCTCTTAGGGGTTAAATAAGGAAAAAATTTGAAAACAAGTTTTAGGTGATTATTAAACAAGCCCGTGGAAGTAAAAATATATTCGATATCTAATCAGACCAGATGGATATTGCTGAATTCGTGAAAATGTATACACCCCTTTACACCATCGTGGGGGTCGAATTTCAAAAAATCCTGAAAACGCTTTCTAGGTATTTATATGAAAAATCCGTGGAATACAAATGAATTCAATATTTGAAAAGACCTAATAGATATGACGAAAATCGTGAAAATATATGCATTCCATTTTCACTGATATTTTTTTTTGCCCCCCTTCTGTACGCCAATGGATAATTGATTTTTTTTTAATCCAAATTACTTTTCTAGTTGACCTACATATACATACCGAGTTTCAACTTTCTAGCATAAGCGGTTCTATAGTTAGGAAAAACACCCCCCACTCCCGTACCATACTACCCCTATAAAAAAATATATTTTTTCGACATGCTACTACTATAGTTCTATCTAAATACCAAGTTTCAGCTTGATGTCATTATAGGTTCTCGAGATATAAAAATCGGAACATATTCCTTTTCACCCTCCCCCAGCCTCACCCTCTACACCCATACCCTCAAAATTTTTTTTCTGCTAGGGTTCTATTAGGCCTACTTCTGGTAAAAATTCTAAGCATCTATCGTACATCGTTCTTGAGATATGAGACGTGATTTTTTAGAAAAATTCTTATCCCCTCCACTTCCATACTCAACCGCCCTCTTCAAAAATTTTACTTTCAGCAAACTTTATTTGTCAACTTTAATACAGATGGGTCCACTATTGATGCTCTATATAAATTCCAAGTTTCAGCCTCCTAGCCTAAGCGGTTACTGAGATCTAGGAAACAAAATTGTTCGTCTAAAACCCTTCCCCCACCACCCCCATCACACCCCCACCACTCAAAAGGTGGCCACTTGAAGGGGTCTGCTCAGTCTATCAACAAAAAAAAATTCAACTTAATAGCTCAAAGAGCTTGAGAGTTATAACCTTTCAAACGTTTTGCGTACGGCGGACGGCGTACGGCGCACAGACGGACTGAAAATTTTTTTGCTTTTTTGGTGTTAGTCATGAAACGTGGAAAAAAAATTTTCAGGGTAGCAAATTTTTTTTTAAAAAAATCGATAACAATTCTTTTTTATTAAAATAATAAAGTAAAAGCGTTCGAAACGATCAAATGCTGAGATTGAGACATTCTAAAATCTATATCTCTGAAACGGTTAATGTCACGAAATTGAAACTTAATGACCTCCTGTAGGTATAGGTAGGTGAAAAACTTTATTAAAAATTGCGCCAGAAAATTGAAATTCGGTTTTTGTATACAAGTCGACAAGGAAAGTTTTCTGAAAATAAAATTTTTCTAGGGGAGGTGGACCATGAAAGTGGGGGGTATAATAATTTTTCTAATAAATAACGTCTCATATCTCAATAACAGTTTAAGATAGGAACTAGCTAGGGAATTAGACCTAATAGACCCATAGCACAGAGAACATTTTTGGGGGTATGCGTGTAGGTGGGGGAGGGTGATTATGAAAAAGTTCAGATTTTTATATCTCAAGAACACATAATGATGGATAGCTAAAACTTTGTATTTAGATAGAGCTATAGTAAATGTAATTTTTTACAGGGGTTGTATGGTACGGGAGTGGGGGCATTTTTCCTATCTATAGAATGGCTTTTGCTAGAAAGTTGAACCTTAGTGAGTATATGTAGATCTATTAGAAAAGTAATTTGGATAAAAAAATATCAAATATCCATTGGCGTACGGAATGGGGCCAAAAAAATTATCAGTGAAATTCACAAATTCAGGTCTGATTAGATATCGAATAACTTTTCCTTTCCACGGTCTTGTTTTATAATTGCGAAAAACACGTTTTTAAGGAGTTTGCCTTTTCAACACCTAAGAGGGTATAAAAGGGCTGAACAGTGAGTCGCGTCCTAGTGCCGTGGAGGAAAAAGGAAATTATCAAAATTAATGAATTGGATTTTATGAAAAATATGAATTGCATTTGAATGTCCATGCGAAAAGGTCATCAGTCCATTTTTGTAAATGGTTATAAAAACAAAAAAACCGCCTAAAGTTTTTTCAAAAAAATTAAATTTTTATATCTCAAGAACCGTACTAGATATAATCTTGAATCTGTACAGGAGTTAGTACCAGTCGACCTGGTGGCCGGTGTGGGTGTATGGTGGGAGGGGCTGGAAATGAAAAAATTCTGATTTTTATTTCTTGAAAGTCGCAAAAGATAGAAAGCTAAAAATTGGCATCTATATAGAGCTACTATAGAGAGATCCCAGAAAAATAAAATTTTTGATAGCGGTAGCAAGGTACAGGGGTGGGGGGGGGGGGTGTGGTTTTTCATATCTCAGAAACGGCTTATGCTAGAAAGTTGAAACTTAATACCTATATGTAGATGTACTACAGTATAAATTAATATGATTAATAAAGATGTGCCGGATCTCCAAGATTTCAAAACTAGTGAAATCTCAATTTCGATAGAAATTGAACTGATAACCTCTTAGCATGGACCCATTCATTTCCTTCCGCGTTTAGTTTTTTTTATTACGCTACAGTCTAGGGAATCTAGTTATAATTTTTTTTTCTTAATTATTTGTATTTGTTTTCCATAATATAATAAGTAATATAAGTGGATAGATAGATAGATAGAAAGATAGATGATTTATTGAAATTCATTAAGTTCTATAGTAACAAGTAAAAATAGTTCAGTGATTAGATCTTAATCTTTCCAACTGACACAGTAATATGTTCATGGACATTCGGATTAAAACTCGCAAAGATACCGGTTGTTTCGTAGTCGTGTCCGAAGTCGTCGTAATAGTCTAGTTCGAATACTTATACTCGTATTTACACCGAAAACTTTAATTCCATTAATCTCAAAACAAGGTTTTTGAAGTCCGTGCCTAACATAAATCAAAAACTACTGCACCGATTTTCATGAAATTTTCCGCACATCTTTGATATGAATACAACTCGCGGATGAACGACTGTTTTTTTAAATTTTTTAGTTTTATCGTTTTTTACAAGCAATAATACGCTGATTTTTTAATTTGGTTCAAAACCATGCCAAAAATTGAAAAATTCATGTTTTTCAAAATTAATTCGTAAAGTAAAAGTAGGTAAATCCTTTAAATTTTTTTATTTCAAATAATCCTGTTATGACGTACTTTACGCACCGCAAGTCATCTTTTTTACCAAGCGTCGACGAACCACTGCTACCAGGGGATTAATTATGAATGGCTGGTTGGTTTACGGCTGGTTGGTCTGCCGAAAACACGCCCAATTAGAACAGGAAGCGGCGTTTTGATACCACAACTCGTTTAACCTGGTTGTTGAGGGCTGATGAAGTATATACATAGTTTTACAGAGACCTGGGGCTTGAATGGATTATCATATCCATCCAGAGCTGTTCAAGAAGGTAATCAGTTCTCCAATCTTGTTTTTCGAGATCTCATCAAGGTTATTGAAGAAGGGTTTGCCTAGTGCGCGAAGTCTGGCTCAAAAATTATGAAATGTTCTTCAAACATTATTTTTTTATGTGCAAAAACTTTAATTTAATTATATTCATTCAGAAATGAAAAAAAATCTCAAAAACCTTCTTTTTTCGACCATGTGACTGTACCTAACCTTACTCAATTTGCAAAAGAAAAAGCTAGGAAAATAAATATATAAGTTACTTTTGTTTTATGTTTACTATATAGGTAGTTTTTGTTCGTATCGCTTTTTTAAATTTTGTCTGAATTTTATGTTTTTGTTTATTATAATTAATGGTATAATAATAAATTGACTTTTTCTTGTCCTGTAATTTTTTTTTGTATTTGCAATTTCTTCTAGCCATTAAAATTGTATTTTCTTATGACGGGAAGCGCATTATTTTTAGCAGCCCACTGGCGCCGAATATTTTAGGACGGCCCTGACTGTATTAGGATCGATCACCCAGGTAGAGATGAATTAATTTAACTAAAGTCCGGAAAGTACAGAACGAGCGTCCTAAAGCGAACCCGGTACGTGTAGTTGATATTCTGCACCCGCTCTTCATTGAAGTTTGGAAACAGGAAAAGTACCTTACCGAAAGAGAAGAAATTGACAAAATTTCCAAGTGTAGATAATATTGTTTTAACATTTTTTTTTATTACATTGTGTATTCTATATTATATAATTTCCTTTTTTTTTAAATAATATTGTTAATAATATTTTCGTAATATAAGGGAAATTGCCCGCAAATACTAATAAATAAATATAATGTCAGCTATCGTGCCAGGGACGTCATTTGGAGGGGGCAGGGGGCATTTGCACCGTCCCCCTGAATTATGTTTTTTTATATATTATATATAATATATATACCCCCAAGAAAAAGCTGACGTCCCTGTATCGAGCCTTGCATAAAGGAGAGCTGTATGAAATAGCGATATCCTAAAATCAGCATAAAAAGTGGATAGAAAAAAGGTCTGCGCTTGGGGCCCTTTAGTATTCTGAGCTATCTTGACGTGAATCCACTCGAACATAGGGGTTCAAATCCAAATTTTCTTAGTTCAGTGCAAATAAATTTTTACCTTGTTTTTAAATCCAAAAAAAGAGCGAGTATCAGCACCACAGACGGTGTCCTGACCGGACACTGTCTCATAGGTCAACAAGCTGAAAGAATCGGCCTCTTGTCAAACGACTTCTGCAGAAGCGTGTTTTGCGTACATTTCCTCAGCCTGAAGAACCGGAGAGAGTACGGTTTCGCAGCTCAACAAACTGGAAAACTTTCACCATATCACCAACATTCTTATGCTGTATTCTGGACATTGGACTCATGTTATCTTGATGGCTTCCAGTCAGTACAGTGTACAGGTTTAAGATGTAGCACCAACTAACCTAGTAATAAAAAACATAAAATAAAATAAAATAGAATAAAAGGAATATATTATGATAAGAAAATAATAAATAATGTTTAAAAAATAAAAAAATTATATACATATAAAAAGAAAAAAATTAAATAAAAATAAATATGTAGGAATGGAATTTTTCATGGTGAGAAGCTACCATAGAAGCAAATTTGTTTAAGTTTTTGTTGTTTTTCGGCGTCAGTGGAGTTTCTGGTGTGAAACCCCAACACCTATCCAGTGAAGGTTTTCCAACTGTCATGCCCTCAGGGACAGCGATCATTCAAGAGTCGGGGATTTCGTGTTGGGGTTTCACACCAGAAACTCCACTAACGCCGGAAAACAACAAAAACTTAAACAAAAATAAATATGGTTTAATAAAAATTAAATAAATAAGAAAAAAAAATATTATAAATAAATTTTTTCTTCTTCTTTTTCACATTTCGCCATACCACAATAAAGTAGGAAGGCATCGATTGACCAACGAACTTTAGTATAATTTAAAATCCTGTACAGTGACAAAAGAACGGAAATTTTTTACTTTAAAACCGATATCGATATCGCTTACTACTTTCGTTTCATACAGTAACCGACACATATAAACAACATTTCGGTCGACTGTAGCAGGAGTGCTACGCTTTCCAATTTTAGTCACCCTTAAAAAGACAATAGCGACAAGGAGAAGTAATTGCAACGACATTTACACCTCAGTTCAGTATCAGTGGCAATGGTATAAAAAAATACGCGATTTACGTATGAGTGAGAACGTGTACACCCTACACATTTCGATAGAATGCTCGAGTATGAGATTTATGAGGCTTACAGATGCCACAGCATCTGTTGCCAAAACCCACATTTTAACATTTTTATTCCTCGATCGATTTTTTCCATGTTCTAAGTGAACCACATTAAAATAGTTAAACCCAGTGTTGTCCTTGGCTAGGATTTGTACGTATTATATCTAATATAAAAATACGGGTATGTACCTATAAATACGAAATAGCTTAACTTTAAATTAAAATCACAAAATCTAAACTAGGAACGAGACGTCCATATACTATACTTTATGTTTTTATTTTCCTTCTTCTTCCTTTTTCTCTTGTTGTACGTTTTTCTCTTTTTTTTTCCTGGGCCTTGGTCTGTTCAAGAACAGATTATTCTAGAATCGCGTTTGGCAAGTCGTGTACCTGTCGTGTAAAAGCGCTTGCATAGGACGGTGCTACTCGTAAGAAGTAAATCCATTGTTGTTGCTTCCAATTCTTAATACGCTCCAGGGGTTATCGGATAGACTAACAACATATCCCCGGAAAACAGCTATGTTGAGGAGATTTTAGAGAAATTTTAGATGTGGCGTAGGCAACTGTCAAATATGACATAGTCCGATTTGAGTTAAGAAGTCATAGAAGAGACCGTTGCTTTCAACTATTTATTCTAAGCTACGATGAACAAATTTCTTAACCCAGCGTTTAATATGAATCTTACATTAATTAGCATAGCGCCATAAATCAAGATATATTCATGTTTTGCAAGATTAAGATTTTTTTTGTAAAATGTAGTTGTTGCCGAAATGAAACGCAAATTATGCATTATCTAACAGTCTCGCATGAGAGACATATCACTCTCTAACAATTACCTAAAAAGCAATCCACTTGCATTCCATCCATCTTGAAGGATTTGAAGTTCGTTTATCTATGCCACATCCGTTTGCCTTACGGATTTCGATGTATCCTTTAAGAAACAATTTCATTTGTCCGTGTTTAGCTTCAGTTTTGCAATTTCTTTTCAGGTTTCTGGATGTCGACGGAAATCCCGTGCACTGGGACGAGTCGGAAGAGAATTGAGTCGGATGCGGGCGGACGAGGAAGCTTTTTCGCCGCTTATGTAACTTTAAACCGCACTTAAGTAAAAATTTTGTGATGAAGATTTATGTGCGAATCGTTCCCTTTATTCGCTCGTCGTGTTAGTTTCATTTTTTACGTTTGAGAAGAACAAGAATTGCAGCAAATAAATTAATTTTTATGAAATGAGGGAGACGTGATTTTTTTTCACAATGACGGAGATAGATATGTATAATACAGTAATAATTTGTGAAAAGGAATTAGATAAACCGACAAACTCAAAAAAAATTGTTAAAAGTCTTTACAATTTTCAACGAGAATATCAAGAAAATAAGCAGTCATGACAGACAACAAGCCAATCCAATGATACTCCCGATGAAATACTGAAGCCCGATTAATATTGTATTGTAGTTTGGGGATAAATCAGAATAAGGAGTACGCATATATGTACTAGGTATTAGATTTGGTAGCTACTCGAACGAGAAAGATTCTACGTAAATGACTGTACACTGAAAGAAAAAATATCATTCTTCTATGGTTGCATTGACCATAACAAAGTTGTTGTAACTATAATAAAACAGTTATGGTTGTCATGCACATAGTTATGATGCTCCTAGTCATAGTAAATAATTCGTACAAACATAATGTGGTTGTAATAAACATAGGGGCAATTCTCAAATAAAATCATGCAAGTTATATGATTAAAAGTGCTTTATTTCACGGCAACTATATTCCATGATGAGGGCAGTGCAGAGTTTGGTCGAATATTTTAAACCATAGCATGGTTTTTATCGCCATACATAATGGGTACCGGAATCAATATCTTTATCACAACGAAAGGTTTAGTTTTGCGGGATTAGATAATATACCAAAATGTGTTTAATAATTCTTAGAAAGTTCTTAAAAGTAGTTGAAAATTCAAAGTTTTTATTGCTCCAGTTTAGGAATTAAGAAAATATATGTATGTCTGTATTTAAATTAAATATCGCTGTTTTGTTTGTTATAACATTAACGAATACCTTTGTAAAATAAAAGTATTACAAAAAAAAAAACAAAAAAAAAATGTTGTCTCTTAATATTTATATTTAAATAAGTAACTTCTACAAAGTAGGAATAATATGTCAATTGTTTAGTATTATACAATCAATATAAATCAATAATCAAAAATATTAAACTGTTCCAACCCCGATCTCGGAAGCTACAGGTTTTAAAATTATTATTTTTATTCTTTTAATTGGATAATTTTATAGTTGACACAATGTTATGATAACTGGTTACCAGAACCAGAAATCATTGTTAAACTCAACTTTTTCTTTCTTTCATACATATTATTGATTCTCATGACCGAAATTTTAGTTTTCACAATTATGTTCTTTTAGCATGGTTGTCTTAATCAGAATTTTGTTCTGACAAAGTTATAACTGATTGCATGTTCATAATAATGTAACTTAAGTTGCTACATCAAAAAATATGGTTGCGCGAATTATAGTTATTTCAACCATTTTTCATGTTTCATTCAACCACAACATATATCTTAGAAACATAACTATAGTTATAGCAATCAAATGATACATGTTTTCATGATTGTTATGATCTTACTATGCTTACTTAAACAAATTAGTAAAGTTAATACAACCATTGTACCAGTTATAACCTTGTTAGGATATGTAAGGTGGTTGTCGCAACTATAAGTTCAACCATAGTATCGTTCTTTAAAAATATTAATACCCGAATCATATTGTTTCTTTGTGTGTTCGAAATTTTTTTAGGGTTTTGGCCAAAACTGGACAAAAAATAACATACAACTTTTTTTCGTTCGAGTCCTCGTTCTATGCGTTACAAACTTTTGGGTTGAATTAAACATAATATAATGTACTATACAGATTTTATTTAGAGTATACAAATTTTAATTAACTTAACTTATACTTTTCTTTACTTGAGTTAACAGAACTGTAAAACAACAATTGTTACCTTTTGAAAGAGTAGGTATATAAAAACAAACTGTCTTTCTCTGTACAGTAAGTCCCTTTAGATGTTACAAATTTCTTCAGTCCTGCCATGATTCATCTAAGAGGTAATCTTTAACAAGCACTTGCTAAAACCTCCTAGTCAGTATATGCACGTCGTCCTCTGGGAAAATCCTTTGGAATCCGCTTTAACGATAAAACTAAGGTAAAGTGAAAAATTTTGTCGTCTCCTGATACCTGATAAGTAAGTAGGTAAGTTGCACTCTCGTACTACGTGCGGCCGTGAGTGAAAAGTCGAGTCGCTCGTATTTCATGACGTGTGAAAAAGAAAACTTCTCTTCCACTTTACACGTGACTGTTTTTCCATTTTCCATCCCGCAAAGTCTTTCAACTAACTAAATTTATCCGCTATCATTGCATTTTACACCTATAAGGCACTTTTCACCCGTAAAACTAAGTGCATCTATCCCCAGGAAAGTACTAGGGCACATAATCACCGATCTGATGTAGTTTCAATACGGAACCAAATTGCTGTGGCATTGTAATGAAAATTTTCACTTATCGGCGTGCATGCAGATTTCCTTTTCGATCGTAGGAGCAAGATTTAAAGTGCATTAAATTATGCGACTAATTATAGTTAAATTTATGACCAACACCTGTTTTTGGTGTTGCGTTGTAGTGTCGAGAGGCGATGCTAATACCGCTGCAAGGTGTCGCAGACAGGGAAATTTATTTCCTGGCGAAAATTGGACGGCTTACTGGTGCCACTGTAAGTCCATAGGGATAATAAGGACTGTGTGTTTTGTAGGTACTACTCTAGTGCTTGGACTAAATCACCGCGAATACTAATAAGCTTCGTCGGGACTGGAAATGAACAGGTACAACATAAACAGAACAACCACGGTACAGCGTAACAGAATGCTAGTGATTATGTGCATTTATTTTACAAAACCGTAAAATAATAAATCGGGAGTTAACTTAAGAAACTTCAAACGTTCTTCGCGATAATCGTGGGAGCATCTGGAATATACATTTAGATAAAATGCTTAATTTGATTTATAGGTTTTAATAATCACAAAGTGGGAATTAATGCAGTCGAGAGGTATAAAATTACTTTATGTGCTCGTGAATAAATTTAAAAGCAATTTTTTTCTCAAAAAATTTTTATACTCTAGATAAAATCTGTTAAGTATTAGTTTAATCTAGCCACCCAAAAGCTTGTATCTAAAAATCGAACGATAAAAGCTGTTCATAATTTTTTCCTAATTATACGATAACTCAAGACCGCCTTGACCAAGGAGGATGTTAAAAATACCAGGGAATTCTGAGATATAGAATTTTTATTTCTATACGATTTTCGATAGTCCACTCCCAAGCCGGAGTGGAAATTTCGCCATATCTGTTAGGTATGATAAGATATCAAATTGGTTTTTTCTTGTTTATGCTTTTTACGTAGTTGCCTAAAAATTAGTTTCATGATTTTTTACTATATTTTCTTAATTCAAGGTTTATATGTAGAACTTCTAATTAATGTTGAAATTTGCATCTTATAAGGATCTATCCTAGTGAAAAAATAACTTTCCAAATAACCTGTTGGTTAATTTATTGATAATGCTTTCAGTGAGGGTACTTTGGTCGCTTAAATCTTGATTTTTGGTTTAAGGGTGTCAGTAGCGTTGAAACTTCTGCTGCTAAACGGACCCTGTCCCTAAGAATAATGAAATCGCGCCCAGACCGTTGGCTCATTTTTGCAGTGATTCCAGGTAAACAACAAGTTAAAATCAGAGTAACTCTCTGAAATACCTCTCATATAAAGGTCCCAAAACATTTTTAACTTCGCTACAGCCCCAGAACGAGTTCGTCTATAGAGGTAAATAACTGTAATACCCTGTACAGACTATGCATTTTAAACACATTTAAGTAGGTAAATTTAACATGTTAAAAAAGTAGTGTTTAGAATAGGCAACTCGTTTTATTTTGATACATGATAGCTTGATGTGATTTGTTTTGACAATTAATTATTCAGCTGTGTTTCATTAGCAAATTTATGATTTCTAAATTGTTTGAAACCAATTAGTTTGTATAGCAGTAATGAAAAGGGAATTTATTACCTAATGCAGTCGTTGCACAAGCACAAAATTGAGTTTCTGCAGCATTAAATAGTTACTTCGATTTCCGCGAGGGTCGCAGTACATGTTTTCGGTTAAACGCGTAGTAGCTACGTGTTTTCGTAAACGCGTCCGGGAAGTGTTTTCAGCGCATTTAACTCGATTTAAACGCGTTAATCTCGTAGTCTGAACATAGTATAAGATTAAAATATCGAAATCTCTTTGCTCTTTGGCGATTTTTCCATACAAAGATTCTTAACTAATAATTGTATAACAACTTCAGAACCTGATAAGAACCATCTGAAATTTCTTATGATGTTCATTATATAAAGTTCCAGATATGAAACTGAAAATCTGCAATTTTTCCGTCTTCTGCTGAAGGGGAAATTACATGCACGCATCTTCTATTTGTTTTTTTAACCCGACTACAATATATGTAGATCGGAGTGTATTGAAGCACCTGCAAATTTATCCTCGCTTAGTGCCGATCTCTTTCTTTCCGAGTGTCATAAATTTTTTTCTTAGCTCCGTGTGTTGATATTAAAACAATGTCCACTTCAAGAATAATAAGTTCTTGTATTTTTTTACCGTTCTATGAATTACTTACATATTCGCATATATTCCACTTTAGCAACACGGGAGTTGAAATATGAAATTATATAAAATATGGCATCTTATATCTGTCTAGACATTTATTGTCCCCGGCACTCAAACGTTGCCTTCACTTTGGACCTTCCTTCCTTAGCTTGAAGCACTACGGGAAGCGACAGCATATCGAGAAATGCTGCCTTCCCAACCACAAGCTGGCTATTACACTGCTCCACTTTTAGCTTCAGTGTCAGGATCTAAAAAAAACAGAAATTTCTTTTCCTTTTGACCTGTGCGATATATACAGTAAGGTGTGTTAGAGCTTTCTTTAAGACGGAAGGCAAAGGTTCGTCGACGTTCTATCCCTGTACGTGTTCCTCTGGCCATCTATTCACTTTTCCTGAACCTCTTAACTGCCACTTTTCCGTACTATTACGCTGCAGATGGGTTAATGGAGATACAAAGGTAATATGGACACACCGACGTAAACTTATGCGATGAACCACTCCGCTCTAGTTTCTGGAAGGTCGTCAAATTTGAGATTCAGGAAACAGGAAATTGTCGAGCTTTCAGGTTTTTCAGGATGAAAGGCTAGCACAACGTCTCGTAGTATAGCAAAAATTATTTGTGGTAAATTTTAGGTACTTCGTATTTTCGTAATATGTACAACAGAGCTAGTCTTTGTATCGTTTAAGACCGGAACCAAGCCTTTTTGAAAATCTCGGTAGTTACTTCTCCGAGTGACCCATTCCAGAAACTGGAGTAAAAATTAAGAAACCCTTGTTCTCAAGGCAATTCAATGGCTTCTACTTCGTAAAAAAAACAAATAAAAGGGGAGACATAAAACATTTTCTCGGATGTTTGCACGAGCTAAAAGTAATTAGAATGCAAATTCCGCAAAAGTTCTTAAAATGAACCGCGGAGACGAACTTTCTCTCGTTTTTCGGTCAAAAATACTAGGGCTTCTGCCAACATGGAAAAGGACGAACATAGAACACGAACGAGGACAAGAGCCTACGGTAAAAGCATTTCAACAATAGTATACATAAGAAGAATGCTAAGAAGAAGATGTTTAACTTAAATTATGTAAATCATTAGGTTACGCTCCTTACAAGGTGCACTGCTGCGAAGAAAAGGTGAGTCAACTTGAACAATTTGAAGAAGTGACTAAGGTTTACGAATGGATGGTATGAGGACAAGTTACAGATTACAATGAACTTGTAAGTGGCCTGGTAGACGATTCTCAGCTGGGATAAGGATAAACAGGGTCTTTCATTGGAATATGTAGTTGATTGTCTATGTGATTTAAGTTGTTCTTAAGTAACTTCATACTTTTTTCCGGATGCCGTTTGAGGTTTCGTTAAATGATTTATTTTATTTCTGATTACTTTTTCGTATAATTGAGAACGTTTAAAGGTACATGTCTTGAAACATAATGTGTTCGAGTATAATATATTTGATATGCCTACCAAATTCAAACTTAGTAAATTATATTCTGTTGAGAGTACTAGGTAAAGGAAATACCCTCGAGATTTATTATCAGATACATTGATGGCAACCTGTATAACAATATTTTAGTGCTGATTTTTCAGTACAAAGAATCTGTAGTAAATACGAATTCAGTTCGAAAAATTAACAAAATGAATGAAGTGAAACTAAATTCAAGTTTTCGCGAAATGATATTAATACAGTAGATGCCGCTTATAGTAATCGCGGATAATGTTATAAGCCGCATTTTGTTATCAAAACAAGTTAGTTCCATTTTCCACAAACGAAATTCATCGCTTATTGGAATAAAAATTCGCTTTATGTTATCATTCGGGCCAGATTTTCATACAACATTACAAGTTTTGTGACTTTATTCTTAATCGCTGCTCTTTTTTCTTCAGGTGAATGTGATCAAAAAGGCAAAATAAAAACAAACTCAAAATTAAAGATGATTGCTCTTGGTCTAACATTTATGTAAACACAAGGCGATACATATCATAGATTACTATGAGAAATTTCAGTCTTTTCGTAGCTTCTGAAAACTATTGATATTGATCTCGTTCAACAGAATGAGCTCAACTTCGAGTAAGTTTTCGAGACAGTTTAATAGAAAGTGGCGCGCTAAGCTGACAGATATGACCGAAGCTGGATCTAAAACGCTGTACAAGGCTGAATTTTCTAAAAAGGGAGAGAATCAGCACCACAGTAAGTGTCCTGACCAGACACTGTCTTATAAGCCGGCATGCTAAAAGACGGCGATTCTTTTCAAACGACTTTCTGTAGAAGCTGCCTGGATGAGGAGGAAGAGGAAACAGTATTTCATATTCTCTGTAACTTTGTGAAACATTCAAGCTAGAGTTGTAAATAACACTTAATGAATAAAAAAATAATATTAGCAAATAATACTAGCAATCTATATTCAAGCGTAGGAAAACAAATGAGAAAAAATTTCCCCTTCGTCTATTGTTATCATCCGGTTAATGTTATTGCTTATGGCCGGTCCCAAAGTGATTACAATAAGCGGCATCCACTGTATAACACTTTTACACTTTTCCGAATTGTTGGAAGTAAACTTAATTTCGGTGAGGGGATTTAACGCTAACTTTTTTGTTACATAGGGCAGAGTAAACCACTCTTCTGATGCAGTATTCCCCTTTCAAATATTATTTCTTACTTACTTCTTTAAAAACCATGGCTGTAGGTATGAACCGAACACGCGATCAAAGTTTCTGGATTGGCACGCTTAACTACTGTGCCACCGAAGGCCTTTCATTTCCCAATGTAGAAACTTATCTTAGTGCGGATTAACGCCATACTGGAGTTTGTAGAACAAAAGAGAGGTGCTTGCAAAACAGAATCTCAAATATCAGAAAGCCATTAACTCCATATCGCAGGCAAATAATAATAATTCCAATTGAAGTGCTTATAGAACTTCATCCAAGTGTATTGAATTTTAACGCCAAGCGATATAGTTATATTTGTAATCGAAGGAGTTAAAATGTGCGCTACGATTCGAGGACGGTGTTTAAGAACATAATTTTTGTAAGAGAGTATTTAGTTGTATCGCAGATAAAAATATTATCACCATATGAAAATGTTTACCACTAAAACTACCCGGAGTTGCAAATCTTCACCTCAAAATCCATTCAGCTTTCAAGGATATGTTCCCTCGGCAAGGCAATCAAAGAAAATGTTGTCGCATTGTCAACTAGTACCAGATGTCAGCTTCATTTCTGGCCAGCTCATCCTTAGCTTTTGCAACAAATGGACGTCAAAGTGAAATGTTTTAGTTTTTACCTTACTGCCTATGCAGCAGGTGCTTCATCTACTATAAACCCATTCTCGTATAACCATCGTATCTGTTTCCATCCATGGCAAAGTTGGGAAGGTAAAGCTTCCATCAGACTCTATCCTTATTCTCATGTCGCTCGGAAGTAAAGTTCGTCGTTATACTTTAGTCACACCTGCGACCTTCCTGACCAGGACATTTTCATGACTACTTTATCATCCCTAAATTCCCGTATCTATATAGAAGCCACATGGATAGAGTGTGCTGTCTTCACTCGCTCCAGGACATTGAGGAACTGTTCAAACCCTAGAGGGATTGATAAGTGCTCCCTGTTGTGTGCGAACGTGGAAGAATTGTAATTAGATTTCCTCGTGATGCGAGATTATAAAGGTGGGTAAATCTCTGTAATGGTCAAATCTGGCAGATAGACCGGACATTGTCCATTTACCGTAGTCAATTTGTTGGACAAGAGCAAAAAGGCAATTTCTGATACGGTTTCCACCTGCGGAAAATCAATAATCGATTATCGGAAAGTTCTTCCTGGGCAATAAATCAAAAAGACAGGATACATGCCCAGTATGTAACGTGCAGAACTTGGCATTCGTATGATATGCGATCAGAGTGATAGAGATAAATATAGAACAAAAAATAGCTGCAAACTTTTAGCTTAGTGTTCCTGGCATAGTGTTCAATTTACCCTTCATTCAGGTTATTTTTTTTCTACTCTCTAAATCTATCTTGCTGCTGCCATGGTGGCTTCTATCAATAGCGACATACACGTTCAAATGTGCAGAAAGTTTTGGGGGCCAAACTCGGTTTTTGCTTGATCCGAACATATGTGAACATCGAACATCATTTGTCATGTCATTTTACTCCAATCTTGCTTCCAAATTTGCCAATGTTCTGGTTCATATACCGTGTATTTAGAGAAATTTGTCTACGTTTTAGGCAAGAACATATTATCAAATAAACACCTCAATGTTCATATTTAACAAAAGCTTACGAAAAAGAAATGCAGTTCCAGTCGGTTCTGTTCTGTGGTATATATTAGAAGAATGTAGGAGATAAGATACTGAACTCCGATTTATATTGTAGTTGAGAATAAAACTTAATAAGTAATTTGCATGTAGATTGGTTGCTACTCGAAAGAGAAGGGCAATATCTTCTTCTTTCAAGCCTTTAACTGGAACCTTGAGAACCTTTTTCATGCACTTTTACATGAAAGCTGCAGGAAGGACTAACACCGTTTTCAGAATAGATACCTTTACCCGAAACCATTTAAAAATTAGTGTGTACAAAATTTCAAATTCCAATCATGATGCGTTCTGAAGTTATCGGCTAGTATTGAACTTCACCATAATTTTAACTCAAAAGTAATTCGTATAAAAGTTGTACTTCGTGGCTAACCTACACTGAGAGAACAGATTCATTGCTGCAATATAAATATATGCCAAACGAATTACAACGGTTGCAGGAAAAATTGTTGGAACCGAAATTCTGGGTTGGCGGAACCGAATTTTCGTTTATTGGTATCGAATATATTTTCCGACAACTGAATTTTTGTCTAGCCAACCAGAATCTCAAAAATTATGATTGCCACAAATGCGCGTGTTGTTGGTAAAGAATAAAAAAAGGAGTGTTGTGTGTTAAATCCTACACTGAATTCTTTTTTGTTACCTAGAAAGAGGTTTAGTTTAGAACTCTTCTAAGACACTATTTTTCTACTTCAAATATTATTTCTTACTTACTGACTTAATAATAAAACTCATGGCTGTAGGAAGGAATCGAACCCGGTGTTGGAAAGTTTTTGGATTGGCGGGCGTAACTATTGCGCCACCGAAGACCTTTAATTTTTTTTCCCTATGTGCAACTTAACTTAATCTGATAAGAATGTAAACAGAACTCATTTGCTCAGGTTTAAATCCTTTACAAGTGACTCGTATTAAACATTCCGCACTGTTCACGATTTATATTAATATTGCGAAATTAATAGCATCTGAAAAATTAATAAATAAATTATGCATTGAGTGGGAATTGATCCCCGATAGCAATGATTTCAAGACCTAGTACACTACCACTGGACTACACCCAGCGCATTAACTAAGTTACCGCAACATACATTCGGTTGACGGAACACACATTCGGTTATCACAACTGAAAGATGCCGTAAATCGTTTGTGATGATCAACATTCTATTGCAACAATCAAAATTGAGTTGCTAGACATTTTATTGTTCGGTTGTCTCAACAGAACCGCACAAACGAATTAAGTTGATTGTCTTAACAGAATGATTTTATTGCGTGTATCGCATTTTTTATTCCCTTGAAGGAATATTTTTTAGTACAACCGAACAACTATTGCTTCAAGCAAATTCTTATTACCATAAATGAACTTCGATAGGTGCAAGACAAATTTTATTGATGCAAACTCATGCCAACTAATTATTTCTCTCAGTGTATTTTTCGTGTTATAGTAAGTTCCGTAAATTCAGTGGAAACACTTCTACTTGCTTTTTGTATGGCAACTAAACGAAGGACTCATGTGATTTTCTTTATATTCATACCTTTAACTACAATTATTGAAAACTCAACTTATTCAAAATTTTAAAATCGGAGATATCGGTCAATAGTATTGAACACGTGTTTTAAGGCCTGGGGTATCCGAAGGAGTAGGACGATTTTATCCGTGCTTTCGGACAAACAAATTGATAGACGAATGGTCGGAGAAACGGCCGAAGAACCGTATTTTGAGATTTTGGACACAAGTAAAAAAAAATTATATCAAATCTTGTTTCGGCCGAGGCTCGGATCTATGTGTTAGGAACTTTGGACTCGATGGAACCTTTAATACTCTCAGATCTTATCTAGAGTGGAAATATCATTCCTGAATGATGAACCGAGTTGAGGTAGGGTTTAAAACTGTACTTGAACATTAGTTCTTTACTTTTAATGAAGCACTAATCCAATTTCAAAATTGATAAATTCATTCCTTTTGCAGAAAAACCAATGTGATAAAAGCAAAAGTTCTCATTATAAAATTCACTTGCAGAAAATCAGACATCACCTTACAGAATACATCGGCCTAGAATGCAGGCAATAATTCAATCACTCATTAAATGCCAATCTGCATAGTTTGGCAGCGACAAGCTATCAAAAGTTAATGTATTAGTGATATAAAAAGACGTCTGACTCGATTACCACTATTATTCGATTTCTGGGTTACCATCGGCGTCAAAACGCATTGCGTCTAATTAACACATTAGCGAAGGTGTCAAGGAGTCTACAAGTAAATGGCGTCACTCGTAAAATGTTCGGGCAATCATCACGTCTCTACGAGGCTCTCAGAAAAATAGAAAAAGCACGCGTGAAACAATTTCATGATTTTTATTGATGCCAAGAAATATCGACATCTAATTTGTTGGGCCGCCTTAAATACTAAAGCGTGCTGTACGCTTGAGCGAGAGTATTGTTTGCTTATGCAATTACTGCGTAAGTGTAAAGTGTTTCTCAAACGCGTGTATCTGAAAATATCTTTAAAATAGCTGAGATAATTTTGACCAACTCATTTCGAGACTGGATCGATAAAAATTACACATAAATTATTAGAAGAAATGGAGTAATGGAGTCATGATGCTGTGCTGTTTTCTTTAAACAGAAATGTTTCAACTAATGACAAGAGATCATATCAGTATGTCGCAATTTTAAAAAAATTAAATATCAGCTTTGGTCACCACAAATTCTTCTAATTATAAAATATGCAAAGGTCTAGCGTCTAGCGCTGAAACTGTCAATTCTTGTCACAGAATTTTCCACAAAAAGAAACCGAAACCTTTCCAACGCTAAGAGGTGTTCATTCAATCGTCGAAATCGTTGGCAAGAGCAAAGGTGCCTAAACGGCGACATTAGTCTAAGTATGTCAGTAATTTTTAGCACGTGAATGCAAGAAAAGCGATTTTGGCTGGGAAGCCAAAAATCCTGTTACCTTTCAGGTGACAGATGATGTGTCTGATGACGGATGTGTACTATTAAAATGGACTGCTTTATTTTATATTTTTTTAAATGTAATTGAGTTACATGAAATTTGTGACTTTTGATATACAACGTATTGAAGTATCAATGATAATAATAAAAGAATTGAAAAGGATTTGTACTCTAAAAATAAATCCAATCAATTGAAATAGACTGTAGGTGTGTCACACCAATACCTACATTAATGCATTCCCTCAACTCGACCCAAGAAATGCTCTCAGTACTTTAAGGAGTAGCAGCGTATAAACCACAGCGTCTCAACTTTAATCGCGCACCTGACTTTAATTCAAAAATTTATATTTATAGCTATATATAGTTATCATTCAAGAAAACATATTATATTGCATAAAAACATAAATAAACGTCAAAAATATCACGCATTTAAAGGGAAAAGGGAGTTACTGTGAAAATAAAGGGAAATGGGAACAATATCTCAAAGGATTCTCAGTTATGTTGTGCCAACGCAGTTTGCTGCGGGCAGAGTAAAAACATTTTTAATATTTCCTGAAATCTTGATATCTATATAATTTTGATCCGAACGGGAAATATGAAAATTAATAACAAACAAAATTGGAATTATATATATGAATGTTTGTTTGTCTGTTTGTTTGATTGTTTGTTTGTCCCGCATGCGCTCCTAAACCATTCATCCGATTGTGATGAAACTTTAGTGATTTGTTGAGGGCACTCCCGCGAAGATTTCTATATTAGTAAGTTTACAATTGGTGGTACGCGAGTTATTTCAACAAATGAATGTATTTCATATAGTTTAGGGCAGTTTATGCATTTTCGGTGTATGAACGCGCTTGACATAACTGAACAGCGTGAACAACGAAACCAATGGGAGTAACGGAACAAATGGGAGCAACGGTGCAACGAGAGCAAAGGGAGCAATGGGAGTAACAGAAGCAATAGGAGCATCAGAAGAAACGGAGCAACGGAGAGACGGGAGCAAAAGAATTAACGGGAGCAACAGGACGAACGTGAGCAATGGAAGCAAGATTGGAAACCGTTGGCTTCGCAGTTTTGGTGTCGTAGCACCATACAATTGTGAGCGTAGCCGCAGGACGCAGCTAGTTCCGTTACAAATATTTACCAAAAGAACATATTTATCAAAACGATAGCATTGTACGTAGTACGTAATAAATTCGGTCGGCAGCCAAACCTAGGTAATGGGCGGATACGCGAACATCTTCACCTTTTGTACCTTCTTTCCTAAAGAAAAACAAAACATTTGGTGTCGGAATTTTTGACTTGCTGTGCTCAAGAGGATTTTACAAATCTAAATAGTCTTTTCATCTAGAACGTAAATCAGAACTTCCTTAGGGAACTCAAAACTGATATGCGGAGTAATGTTTGATTGGTACTAGACAGCGGCAGCTATGATCTTTACATCCACTGGTTGGCATTTAATTCAATTTCTTACGAGTATTTATTAAACGATGTTTGTAGTCTCCGTAATCAATCTACAAAATATTCACGATCAATCCCTAAGGGTTTTGTTCAATCTCTGAAGTTTGTCCTGTATTTAGCTGCTCAATTTCAGCCATTCACAAAACAATATCAGACCGACACCCTCATAGCATCTTTCTGCATACATTCGAAATGTCATCAATCTACTCTAGAAGATCCTAGGTGATAGCATATAACAGTCGCCAGGATATCTCTTGCATTTATTTTTCAATAATTAGTCTTAGGTACTAGTTCGACGACGCGACCCACTTGTTCCTTTTTAATAATTTTTACTGTATGGTTTGCATGGCTAGTTTGTAGACAACATTTTGTATATGGTGGCTAGCACTTTTTGTATAAGTTTCATTGAAGAGTATCCTTTCTTAGTGCTGCAATTTTTACTATGTGATATTATTATATTTCACTTCACACATGTACCTAACATTGGTCCAACTTTCAATTTACATAATAAATCCGTAAATCCATAGACTTTAAAAAAGGGCACATAAATAATACGACTAGAAACCATTTGTTTACCTGTTTAACAAATCTTTCCACATGGTTCGTTCTCTCATCGCATATAAAAAACTCAACGCCGCCGGTGGATAACGTTCACAAAAATCTTCCTCCTGCCTTTCGCCATATGAATACATTCTGCAAATATGTGATAGCTTTTTTGTCGTTCTGTTCTTGTTAGCATTTTTTCTGGCTGCTCCTTTAACGTACTCGGCACTTCAGACCGAGTCCTGTGGAATTAAATAGATCTACTGTATGGCCGCAAGGGATCAACGCAAAGGTAACGTTTATGTTCATACATGAATGCTTGGACGCTTTTTAATAATAAGCGAGCAGCAATAAAAGTTCAAGGTATCCCTGAAGGATCTTTGAATGAAAATTTCAAAATTATTCATGGAAGTCCTTTTTTATGAATTTTTCGTTACTTGTGTGATTTTGACAAAACTTAAAATAGATAATGCAATAAAATTGTTGTTTGTTATCTACAATTACCTTACTTGAATACATGGATATTTTTGGCATATAAAGTTCGGAGTCTTTTACTATATTTCTCATGAATATTGAAACCGAATGTCGATTTACTTAATTACTCATTACTTAAATCAGTATGTAGTTAAAAAATGCTTCTAAACATGAAAGAAAACAAGTATATTTCAGTGTACGGCCGAACTTTCACAACAACTGTTTACTATTCTTTATTTTTCGTTAATTAATGATACCGAAGTAAATTTTCGATATGTAACGAGTACGTTTCACTCTTTCAGTTTTACTTCTAATTGAAATGACAGATCATTGTAACACAAGCTAGTGAATATCAGTACAGTTTTCTAAAAATTGATAAATATATAAAACGAGAGTGCCGCTGTATTATAATTGCATGAACAAACTAAACCTCTTTCCACCTTGCAATTGAAAAAGATAAAGTTTTTTTACATTTATACTCGAACTATAGTATTGTGTTTTAAAAAATGTCTCGAGCGTACACTAAGAGAAATAATTAGTTGGCATGAGTTTGCATCAATAAAATTTTTGTTGCAGTAATCGAAGTTCATTTGAGGCTATGAGAGCAAAAGTGGTCTAACCCACCAGCATAAGATACATGCAATTTTTTTCCATAATATTTTATACAAATGTTTCTCACTAATAAGATTTGCTGCCATCTATCTATCCGCAGTACATAAAACTATTTTTTAAAATTAATCTAATTAATCTAGATACTAGAAATATCATTTTTTCAGGTTTCATGGTTTTATGGGTTCGGCCACTGTTGCCCTCATAGCCTCACTTAGGCTAATAAGAATTTGCTTTAAGCAATAGGTGTTCAAAAAATTTCCCCTCAAGGGAATAAAAAACGCGATACACGCAATAGAATCATTCTGTTAAAACAGTCTACTTATTTCGTTTGTGCGGTTCTATTGAGACAACCGAACAAAAAAATGTCTAGCAACTCAATTTTGATTGTTGCAATAGAATATTGATCATCACAAACGATATATGATATATGATAACCGAATGTGTGTTCCGCCAATCGAATGTATATTGCGGTAACTTAGTTAATCCACACTAAGTTAAGTTGCACATAGGGAAATGCAAATGAAAGGTCTTCGGTGGCGCAGTGGTTACGCGCGCCAATACAAAAACTTTCAACACCGGGTTCGATTCCTACATACAGTCATGGGTTTTATTAAGTAAGTAAGTGAGAAATTATATTTGAAGTAGAAAAATAGTGTCTTAGAAGAGTTCTCTACCCGCGCATTTGTGGCAATCAAAATTTTTTAGAGTTTCTGGTTGGCTTGACAAATAATTTAATAATAATAATCAATGGCACAACAGCCCAAATTGGGCCTAGGCCTTGAAGTAATGCTAGAGTTACTTCATTACCAGACCAACGGAACACTAGGAGGTGAAGTGTTCAGCCACACGCTCGTCCGTGATTATTAACCCGATTTTTAACTCAGGTACTCATTTACAGCTGAGTGAACTGGTAGTTCGGCACCCAATCCCATTCTCGAAAATTACTTGTCGCCAAGCAGATTCAAACTTGGTACCAGGTGCGCCGAAGGCAAGTGCTCTAGCCACTAAGCCACCAGACAAATAATTTAGTTGTCGCAAAATATATTTGATACCAGTTCCCATTTTCCTCGAATTATTCATATCACCAAATTGTAACTCATTAACTTCTTGCCACAACTAAACAATAATCACGATTTGAAAAGGCCGCAGGGTCTGAGCATCGCATTATTTAATATATCTTAAAATATAAAAAATGTAATATGGAATAATAAACATACTGCAGTCACGATCGGCTGCAAGCCAATCGTATAATACTCTAGATGAATACTGAACTCCGATTTATATTGTAGTTGGAGATAAAGTAGAATTACGTGTGTCCATGTTGTATGTCCTTTATTAAGGACTACCATTAGATTGCTACTCAAAACTAAAAGACAATATTCAGTGTTTAATTTCATATCTTGAACTAGGTAAGTCATCGGAAAAAAAATTTCCTTTTTAAGGACTTTCGCATGGGAGGTGCAGGAAGGACTCTCTCGATTTCTTACATATTTATCCTTTTCCTTGGAACCATTCAAAATTGAACGTGTACAAAATTTCAAATTCGTAGCTTGAAGCGTTCAAAGGTTATCGAAAAATATTGTTGAACACGTGTCTTAAGGACATTTTGTATGGCAGCTACCAGAAGGAGTGAACGGATTTCGCTGATTAGTAAACTCGAACTTCGTTTTTACTCAAAACTAATTTGTACAAAATGTCCAATTCATAGCTAAAAGATTACTTGAGTTATAGTAAGTTCCGTAAATTAAGTGAAGACGTTTTGACAGGATATTTGTATGGCAGCTACACGAAGGACTAATAGGATTTTCTTCATAATCATATATTTAGCTCCAACTATTGGAAAAATAACACACACAAAATTTCAAAGACGTAGCTTAAACCCTTCTGAAGTTATCGGCCAATATTCTTGAACACGTGTCTTAAGGACATTTTGTATGGCAGCTACCAGAAGGAGTAAAAGGATTTCGCTGACTAGTAAAGTCGAACTTCCTTTTCTCTCAAAACTAATTTGTACAAAATTTTGAATTCGTAGCTAAAAGATTACTTGAGTTATAGTGAGTTTCGTAAATTAAGTGAATACATTTTAACAGGATATTTGTATGGCAGCTACATGAAGGACTAACAGGATTTTCTTCATAATCATATATTTATCTCCAACTATTGGAAAAATAACACATACAAAATTTCAATGTTGTAGCTTAAACCCTTCTGAAGTTATCGACCAAAATTCTTGAACACGTGTTTTAAGGACATTTTGTATAGCAGCTACCCGAAGGAGTAGGACGATTTTGCCCGTTAACGAACTTAGCCTTACAAATTCAACTAAACATCCAGATTCAAAATATCAAGAGCCTAGGTGAAGGCGTTCTTGAGTTATCGTGCTAACGGGCAGACGGACGGACGGAAGGACGGACGGACGGACGGATGTCAAGCGGATTTGAGGTTTTTGGCCAGAAATAAACAAAAAATAATATATAACTTTTTTCCGTCCGTGGCTTGGTTCTATGCGTTACAAACTTTTGGGCTGGATTAAACTTATAATACTCTATATGATTTCATCTAGAGTATAAAAATCGAATCTAATCTATTCGATACAAATAAAAGAAATTTCGGTTCGGCCAACCCAGGATTTCGGTTCCAACAATGGGATAGGAACTTTTCCTGCAATCGTTGTAATTCGATTGGCATGTATTTCTATTGCAGCAATGAATCTGTTCTCTCAGTGTATAAATAAAAAAATATATTTGTAGTTCATTTGAAAATCTTGACCTAAATCTAGCTTGTAAATTTCTCTTGGATCAATTTAGCTTTTAACATTCTCTAAGGAGTAAATATTCAGTGAAATGGAAACTATTGAACTCCTTCTCAAAATAGAGATAGGTAAAGCACAAATGATGAAAAATAAAAGAGATTAAAATTAAAATACCAGTAAATCGAAATGATAAAAATTGATTTGATGATTATACAAATGGAAATTTCGAAAAAATGTAGTTACCTTAAGTATTTTTATTTTTGATATTGTAAACTGCTATATGCATGCTATACAAATTTAAATATTCATATAATATATTTAAATATTCATTCACAAATTTAAATATTCATGCAGTATCCATGCTGAAAGAATAAATTCAAAAATAAAGTACTTTTGCTTGAACACCTAGCAGACGAGACAACTGAAATCGCTTACGTACATAATTTTCCCTTTCAGGTATTTATTTTGTCAATTTCCTAGCTAAATCGAATGAATGTGGAGCATGTAATTTGTATCATGCTCCTATTATTCAGAAAAATACCGTCAACTCCCTACGGGGTATGAAGGCTCTTCGTAGAATGTAAAATCCCTTAGCATGAAGAAATGCAATTACCTTCGTCAAATAGGGAACGGGGCAAATTTAGTGTAGTATAAATGACAAATGATGATGAGCTTCTTCCAAATGCTGCCACCGAGCAGGATAACGAAACTGGAGTACAACATATGTAATATTGCATGTAACAGCCTAAAAGCAAACCCAGTATTATCATCATTCCATATTGAAATAATTGATTATCGATCAAATTTAACTGAGGTCCTTTGTGTCCTTGCATCCTGGTACCAACACATGGACGTCTACTTGATTCCAATTCGTAATGAAATTTCCGCGTAAGTTTCTTTCGAGAAAAAGTAGCCAGGTCAAAGATGGAATATCGTTATCGGTCGCATCACAAAATCGTATGAGCTCGAAGTACGTGTATACACACCTCCTTGGAGGATTGGTTTAAGCCATACGCAGACTTCTACGTCGGAGTCCTTACTCCTAGACCTCGACGGAACAATGAACCGATGATGTTTTTTTTTCCTGCCTCTATTCAGTGTGGCTGAACATGAAAAATCATTTCGCCGCAGGATGCTGAAAGGTGGCTTGACTTTTCATGTCATCTTCCACTCACATACGCCATAAAGTACCTTCGTCTAAAGAGTCCTGCTGAGATAGAATATGAGCAACATTTATGGCTTAGTATGGTCGGTAGCATATGCTGAGTTCATTTCAGTAAGGTTGGCAGGGACAGGGACCAAAATGGAGGCCCGTTTTTGTTGAGTCGTCTGAAATATGTCTCAGATGACGTCGACCTGATTGCGAGTAGAGCAAGAAAAAGGGTGGTAGGGTGGTTTAGCTCGTGTAAGGCAGGATGAGTTTTTGTGGCTGTATTTTAAGGTAAGTTAGAATTAATGGTATAATGAATTCGATAGGAAGTTTTTTAGCAAAAAGTTACTGACAATTTGGAAATGAAATTATGATTGATGATAAGAATTCCTTTCCACGTGAATCAAGTAATGGTAAAGGTGGTATTTCTTACTTTAAGACTAGGTGGTGTTTAAATTGCGAGTGGTTTATTGAAATCTCACAGGCGTTATGAAATACTATATTTTCTGTATTTTCTTAACAACTAATGAATAGATAATTTGATTGCAAAAAGTACTGATATTGCGTCGACTTTTTTACTAATAAAGCAACCATTATACAGGGCAAAATTACCTACGTGTACTTATCAGTCATTGGAGAAAGAATGGGAATCGGTTCTTGGAATGAGATAAGAGAATTAACAATGAGTATTTCGCTTAAAATGCATCAAGTATTCGAAGGGGAAGATAGGATTCCATTCCCACTTAATAGTACAGTATGATTGTACCTAGGGTTACTGTATACGCACTCACACCAAAACAGTCTCTAAGAGGGGTTTGGCAGATGCGTACCAAGGTGAAAAACCAGTAAATTTAATTTTTTTTCATGTTTATGGGATTTCGAGTTATAAACATTCGAAATGATTGACTTTTCGCTAGGCAATTATAAATTTCCATAAAAGAAATGAAAGAGATACGGAAATTTTCAATTGAAAACCACAATTTCGCGCACTCACACTTCCATACCAAAGAAAAACAAGTACTAGAATTGTGGAAGGGAACCGACAGCTTTTTTCCGACTCTTCACATATTTGCACTAACACACTTCAAAAACGCAATTTGATAGCAATGTTCAGTAGTACAAAAACAGGCGAACTAGTACATAAACAGGCGATTTTTGTGAGGTTAAATCACAATTTCTAGTACAGAAACGACCGAATTAGACGTATCTGCCAAACCCTAGGTAGAGAGTGTTGTGTATCTAGTGACCCTAATTGTACCTACATCGGTTCAGACGGAAGTACACCGATAACCTTGAAAAAGCAAGACATTGAAAAGGCGCAAGAATTTTGGTACCTTTATGCCTCGATTACATGTTGGGCCAACCAAAGCAAATGCATACAAGCGCCAACATGTAGACATTCCACTTGTGTGCGTTGACTACTTCGCCGCTGTGTCGGTGGCGTTGGCCTGCATTTGTCCAACTTCGCGCTGGCCTACGTTGGCCCAACTTGTAGTTGGGGTATTAGAAGCATGATCAGCACGGATGGTGAGGTCGAAAATGATTTGAAGGCTCGCATGAGCAGAGCTCGCTAGCCTTCGGTATTCTCTCACCCTTCTAGAGGATTTAGTATATCACCCTTCGCACAAAATTTCTAGTATTCGAATCTTACGTCAAATTTGTGTTGTTATACGGCTGTACCACATGGAAGGTGATCGAGAGACTTACCAGAAAATTGCTGTGTTTGGTCAACCAATGTATTCGACACATCTTCGTAATATTTTGGCCAGATGTTATTTTCATTGATAATCTTTGAAGGACACCTGGGAGACTACCTAGGCATTGCGATTCAAAGTGGCAATGGATCGGTCATGCCATTAGGAAACCAGAGCAAGTACTGGATTTGAATCCGCAAGTAAGACGAGGAGTGGGTCGTCCTAGAAATCATGGAGACTATCAATCGAGAAGTAAATTCTAGGAGTAAATAAGTCCTGACGGCAAGTAAAGGTATACTGTTGCTGCACTACGTTCCCAGTAGCAGCCATACAAGAACTGAAGACAGTATGATTAATAAAGGAAGAATGAAACTATTTAAGCTTGACCGTGGTTTTGCAAACAGCTGCATGAGCACGTGCAAGAAAGTTTAATCGAGTCCAAGGTATAGAACCGAGCCTCGGACGAAAAAAAGTTATATTATTGTTCAGATGTGACTTAAAATGCCAAATACGCTTGCTTCGTCCGTCCATGCGTTCGTCCGCCAATCCGTCCATCCGTTTCTCTGATCGCACGATAACGCAAGAACGTCTTGACCTTGGATGCTGAAATTTGAAATCTGGATGTTTGGTCGAATTTTTCAGGCTGAGTTCGTTAACGTCCTACTCTTCCGGGTAGCTGTCGAATAAAAGTCCGTAAAACACGTGTTCACCAATATCGACCGATAACTTCAGAACGCCTTAAGCTACAACTTTGATGTTTTGTATACGTTATTTTTGCATTAGTTCCAGTTATAGGTATGCATATTATCTTCAAGAATATAAGCCGATAACTTTAGAATGCTTTAAGCTAGAAATTTAAGATTTTATGTTCGTTGATTTCCCAATAATTGCAGTTATACGTATGAGTATGAAAAAAATCCCATAAATCCTTTGTGTAGCTGCCATTTTTGTGTGAAAATATGTCCCTAACTCAATTTAGGAAACTCACTACAACTCAAGAAGTCGTTTTGTTACAAAGTCAAAATTTTGTACAAATTAGCTTTAAGTGAAATTAAAGTTCGAATTTATTAGTCAGCTTCTACACCCTCCGTTAGCTCCCATACACACAGTCCTTAAAGCACGGGTTCAAGAATAACTTCCGATAACTTTTGAACGCTTCAAGCTAGGAATTTCAAATTTTGCATACATTTATATTTAAATAAAGATATATGATATATATATGCCACCATGCCAAAGTTCTTGAAAAAAGTGAATTTTACTTTCAGATATTAAATTGGAAATGGAAGATATTGTCTTTCGCTTTCGAGTAGCAACTTCACAAGAGCCTCAAAAAAAGGAGAAACTACGTGAGTACTCCTTGTTCTGCTCTATCCCCAACAGCAATATAAATTTCATCTAGAGCATTAAACGATTGGATTGCAGCAATAATCCTACCTAGCTTTCTGGCGAGAATTACTAACTGCGGAAACCCAAAAATGTTGTAATTGGACCATCTTAACTCTACTCTTTTTTTTCTACAATCGATTTGTTTTAATTTTGATACCGAGGTACTGCATATATTTCTAATCAAACAAATCGTAAAATAAACTTCTATGTTTAATTTAATTTAATTTAATTTGTTTAATTTAAAAAAAAAATTTTTTAAATTTATTTGAGATTAAAGCGAGCGGCCAATGAAAAGTTCACCTTAAGAGTATTGCCCATTCATCGTGATAGTGAAAGTGCATAATTTATTGCACATTTCATCATTTTCAACTTCATTCACAGCTAGAAGCGCTTTACCTATCCGGGTCGGTCGCATTTTTTGTTGAAAATCCCACCTTTTTTCTACGCCGGATCAGCTATACGCTATAGTTCAACAAAATTCACCAATTTGCAAAATACCTTACAATTGCATTAAAACCTGCACAAAGTGGAACTGGTGTATGCCAGTATTCAGTATATCAAGTGAATGGTCGGGCCAATCTCTTTCATACTTTGGGGCATACCTAGCCGGTGGCTAGTGTACGATTTATGCATGTTCGGAGGAATCCCCTGGAAACACAGTCAGCCCCAGCGTGTCTACGTCGAGCGCGTGAAACAGGGCTAAAAGCCGCCCAGCACAGAGATGACAATGGCACGGCCATAAATTACCAATTTACCATAGTTATTTGCTCGCTCAGTTGAAATTATTCGCTACACCTGTAAAAACCATAAAATCATCAATCAGTAGTTGTAATGGGTTGGAAGTAATTTATAGGATTATAGACCTGGATGTCGTTCGTTCATTTTTCTGGCTACGGGCTCAGGAGGTTGTCTCCATGCGCCGATCCCTATACTTCATTGTCCCAGCATAAGGGATGATCCCATGCCGCCAATATTCGCGCGTACCTTATGCCGCGTTACATTAAATGGGTGAAAATATTGGGTATTTGGGATAGACATTAAGTGCTAAATGAATGAAAAGAGGAGGAAATATGGAAGTATGCAGATCAATGGACGGAAACGAATGATGATAATCTCATGGCGTCGTTACTCATCCAGACTGAATGCCGTTGATGATAAGATCTTCAAATCGCTGTAATGTGAGATGATGTGAAAGGATATGTGCGTACCTTTGAAGTTACGGGAATCACACCTCACCTATGCTACCGCATACAGCACAAGGTCTCATGAACATAAAACGCATATAAGCAATTTCCAGATTACTTCCTCAGCAGTTTTCTTTCCTTTTTTCCCTCTGTCGATTCTTTTGCTTTCCGCCCTTATCAGCATTCTGCTTGGATGCTCCCCAATTTGATACCTTCTCAAGTGTTTGCCATTCTTCTTAGGCTCATGCACAATTCAAGGGAGAACCATCAAACTTTAGTAGAGAATAGACCAGGTAGGCTCGGGATAAAGGTTAATCGGTTTCAAGTGGAGCTTTTCAGTTTACTGAATTGGGTTAGATGGCGTGTCGTGAGGGATAAATTGTGTACAAGTAAAATGGGGTTGAATTGAGAAAGCCGAATGATGAAGTAACAAGATACTTAACGTAATAGATTTTCATTATTAAGGTACATGGTTTTTAACGGAAAAGAAGTTCAGTTTTAAAGGATTCAATTGTCATACACTTATTTGGAATTGCTTTAATACAATAGCTCCCACTATTTACCATTGGCGGCCAGTTTTAATATGAGTTTATTACATAGAACGTTACATTTGTACGAGCACATCCAGAACATAACAGTAAAAGATTTAAGTTAATCTATCTTAACCGGTGGGGCATTTGTGACGCAAACGCTAACGCGCTAATCTACAAACCCATAGGCCGGGCTTATCACCAGTGGTCCAAGTACAAAACTTATATTTAAAGCAGTACCAGTGCCCAGAGTGCAGTTCCTTCCCTATATCCACACAGACCCGCCGATACGACTAACGAAAATAATTTAATTTTTTGTCGATGCATACGGCGGACAGAGAACTTTGTTCTTTGCTTTTCTGGGTTCCACTATCCAAATTTGCTACCCTGAAAATTTTTTTTTCCACGTTTCATGACTAATAGACACCAAAAAAGCAAAAAAAAATTTCAGTCCGTCTGTGCGCCGTACGCCGTACGCCGTACGCTAAACGTTTGAAAGCTTATAGCTCTCAAACTCTTTGAGCTATTAAGTTGAATTTTTTTTTGCTGGTAGACTGAGCAGACCCCTTCAAGTGCCCACCTTTTGAGTGGTGGGGGTGTGAGGGGGGAGGTGGAGGAAGCGTTTTAGACGGAAAATTTTGGTTTCCAGATCTCAGTAACCGCTTAGGCTAGGAGGCTGAAACTTCGAATTTATATAGATCATCAATAGTGGACCCATTTGCAAAAAAAGGGAGGATATTGGTAAAGGGGTGTGGGAGTGGGGGGAATAATAATGCGTCCGAAACGCAAAAAAGCCAAGATCGAGACATTCTAAAATCCATATCTCCTAATTGGTTTATGTCACGAAATTAAAACATAATGAACATCTGTGGGCATACTAGGAGAATAGATCGGAAACAAATTTTTCAGTGAGGGAAGTGGCGTACGGAGGTGGGGGGTGAAAAACTTGAGATTACGATATCTCACGACCCAATTACACTAGAAAAATAAAATTTGGTTTCTGTATTAAGGTTGACAAATAAAGTTCTCTGAAAGGGGGCGGTGGAGTATGGAAGTGGAGGGGATAAGAATTTTTCTAAAAAATCACGTCTCATATCTCAAGAACAGTGTATGATAGATGCTTAAGATTTTTACCGAAAGTAGGCCAAATAAACCCCTAGCAGGGAAAAAATTTTTGTAGGTGAGCGGGTAGGGGGTGAGTGTGGGGGAGGGTGAAAAGGAAAATGTTTCGATTTTTATATCTCGAGAACCCATGAAGATATAAAGCTGAAACTTGGTACTTGGATAGAACTATAGTAGTAGCATGTTGAAAAAATATAATATTTTATAGGGGTAGTATGGTACGGGGGTGGGGGGTGTTTTTCCTAATTATAGAACGGCTTATGCTAGAAAGTTGAAACTTGGTATGTATATGTAAGTCAACTAGAAAAGTCATTTAGATTGAAAAAAAATTCAAATATCTGTTGGCATACAGAGGGAGAGCGAAAAAAATGATCAGTGAAAATGGAATGCATATATTTTTACGATTTTCATCATATCTATTAGGTCTTTCGAAATATTGAATCCATTTTTATTCTACGGCTTTTTGATATAAATACCTAGAAAGTGTTTTCAGGATTTTTTGAAATTCGACCCCTACGATAGTGTAAAGGGGTTGTATACGTTTTCACGAACTCAGCCATATCCCTCAGGTCTGATTAGATATCAAATAACTTTTGACTTCCACGGACTTGTTTAATAATCACCTAAAACTTGTTTTCAAATGTTTTCCTTTTTCAACCCCTAAGAGTGTATAAACGGGTTGAACACGTTTTCACGAATTCCGTCATATCTCTTAGGAGAGATAAGACATCGGATTGGTTTTCACTTCCTCGGTATTTCTTTATATATATCTCAAAACTCATTTCAGGATTTTTGGATATTCAACCCCAAAGTGGGTTCAAGGGGGATGCATATATTTTCACAAATTTCCACATATTTCTTAGTTCTAATGAGATATTGAATTCATTTTTATTTCTTATGGCTTCCTATATAATCGTCAAAAAGTTAATTTCAGGATTTTTAGATATTCAAGATATTCTTAGGATTAATGAGATATTAGATTGGTTTTCACTTCCACAGACTATTTATATAATCGCCTACAAACGCATTTCCGATCTCATGAAATGGCCCAAAACCAAATCACGGAAAACCTCCTGATCACGTAATAACAACGTAGTATAATATTACTACTTAAACTGCGTCCCGGAGTATGACCCAATTATGTAATTCATATTTTATATGTGGCAGCGGCGTAAGTATTCTAGCGCGTGTAGTAACCTACACCGCATCAATCTTAAACGCGTTTCGAACTTCTACCCGAAAAATAATAAAGTTGCGCCCAGACTGTTGGCAGGTTTTTTTTAAATTTTAGATCGATGATAATACTTTTCAAATCAATTCGATATCCTACTGTGCTTAAATAATTTGGAAAATAAAAAAACAAAACACATATAACATTACAAACATATTTCACTTCACTACATTTACAGTAGAATTTTCAAAAATTGCTTTTTAAATGATGTTTTATGGTTTAAGCCTTAAGCCTAAATCGCAAAATGTTTCTATGGAAAATATTAAATTGAATTGAATGAATGGAAGAAAAATGCAAGTATACAAATATATACGAGTACCTACCTACCTATATAAATTTATACCTGAAATTAACTATAAAGTGCACACCAAAATGGTAGTGGCAATTAAACGGGTTTGAAGTTTTTGTGCTAGCCCTGTTAGTGTATTTTTACACAGTTGTGATCATTTACGGCGCTTTCAAACTTTTCGGGCGCTTTAATAATTAATTTGTACATATTTCAGTTCCAAAGCTACATAACTTCCAACAAGCTTTTCACACAACACATAAATCAATTTTAATTGTTTTTTCTATTAAGAATGTTTCTTTGAAGTAAAATTTCTTAAAAGTTAAAACCCTGTACAAAATTCAATTAAGTGAAATAAAAAATTAACATAACCTACATAATAATATATAAAACCAAGTAGTTGTACAAAAAAGTGTGAAAGTCATTGGCTTTAAAAAGTTTTGAGCTAAAAACGAGAATGATTTATTGTTTATATTAAAATTTAATGATGAGGAGTTTGTCTCCACACGAATAATGGCATTACGTTCTAAATGTTAAGTGCTATTATATTTTGATTTACATTCGTTTCGATCAAAATTAGATTTAGTTTCGTAATCGATTATTAGGCTTACGAAAATAAAGAAAAAATAGGTGCAAAGTCAACATGAATTTATAAGTAGTTACTTAATATTTTAATAATGAGAATATATCTAAAACCACTGTCATGCTCAAACTATATGATGGTCCTCAATACTGTGTAATTTTGCCATTAGTAAGTAATGTACACCAAAAGATCAACTAATGATATTGAATTAGTTTTAAATCATTGACGCAATATGTTTAATACAATTGTAAATTGCATGATTGTATTCCAGAAAATAGAAGATAGGTCCCTACCATAAATATAATGAATAATAATTAAAGATTGTTAAGAACGCAGGAAAAAAAAATTTAAAGAAAATGGTAATGTGAAGCGCCTGCTGCTATCTCATTAACTAATGAACATCACAGTGGCTTCCCAATGCTTCCCGACCAACCGACAACGCTGCTACGCCATTGCGTTATTCCGCACATTTTTCACGCTCGTTTTACACCTCAAAGTGTGTTGTCTTCTCCGCTTTATTAAATTAGAACAGCAGCGGTGAAAAATTATCCCTTTGTTTTTTTAATTAGCTGTAAAGTGTTTTATCCCTCGACAACCGGGCGCACAACCTCTTATTTAGTGTCCTGGCCGAGCCTTGGATGGGTGGAAAATTCTACGAAAAAATTCTAAACGGTCCCCGTACAATGTCCCGTCTGTGGTACCTATATAGGAAAGATGAAAAGTTCGTGGCGGAAAAGAAAACTTTTTTCCAGTTTTGACGAGAAAAAGTTCATCGTCATTTTTAGTGCTATCTATTAGTTGAAATTTAACTATGCAGTTTTCTGTGGCTCAACGCTATTCACTTGCAGGAGGATAGGTAAATAAAATTGAACACGAGATGGGAGCTGATCATGAGAACCTGGGCATTCATGATTCCGGAAGCTGGCAGAGCACCAACCTTGTGAAATCCAAGTGCTTGGAAGAGAGAGCACAAGATGATTCTGAAGAAAAATAGCCGGAATCGCTTCAAGGATAATAAGATTATGATTCTCTTGAGTGCTTCTGCTTTCTTTTGCTGGTCCTTTTTCTTGTTAGGGATTATTATTAAGTTTAGACTGTTTTTTCTCTTTTGGTTGGACATAATACCTTAGGTAGCTCTGTAATGCAGACGTGTCTGGTATTGTAGGTGATATCCATTTACATAAAAGTTTTTAATGGATTGAAACTTTTACGGGGATTTTTCAATTATGGAAAGGAGAAGAAATAAGTGGGTTTTTCAAGTAATGAATTTCATTTTTAATAAAATTTGGAGACTTAGAGAATTTATTACGTGGTGAATTTGTTTTAATATGAGAATTAGAGTAATTTCTTTAAAGTGGCAGGATTATAGCTTAATGGTCTACTATTAGCAACATTGCAGCCAAAAGTAACGTGAAATAGGAACTCAGCCAACGTAATATTTCATACAATAATCCACTTACAAGATGGAAGATGGCCTAAAATTTTCCCAAAAGTAACAATAAAATTATAACACCACAAGAGAAGTGAAGGGACACTACTATTCAAGTCCACCCAACTAGTAGCATACGCTGACGATATAAACATCCTCGCAAGATCCTTCCCTAGTGCTAAGGAGGTATTTGTCATTCTTGACTCCGCCGCAAAAGAAGTCGGGTTAAGGGCCCATAGACGGTCCGTCTTGCGTGTCATTCATGCATGTCATGCATGAATTTTGATTTGCCATACACGTTCATGCCAACCAGTCTCGCTTCAAAACTCAAAGTGAAATGGTCGACGTAGTGGCTTGTACTTTCGTAACCGACAGTGTTTTGGACGATGATGTTCAGAATAAAAATTCTCCCCTTTTTAGGGAAGAGAAATAAAAATATAAATAAAAACAATTGCATAAAGAATAAACAATAGTAAATGACTACGGCAAAGCGCAAAAAAAACGAATTTGTGTACCACAAGAATTGTCGGGGCTTGTCCTAAGCACAACTCAAGAGTATTACGACTATTCTTATATCTTTGTATTCAAAGAACATAGGTTTCATTCAAAATTAAAATTGATGATTCGCGCAAAGCACCTGGTAATAAGATGTTTCTTTTCCGTCAGGATACGGAACAAGAATCAAAGAAAATATTTTCTTTCGCCTTCAAAGAGCCGTCATTCGCATTTGAAAACTGTAAAATTGGAATGACGATCGCCATAGACCCGCATGTATGTTTTCATGCGCTTTGGCTCCGCACACAAAAATCAAAATGTTTTGATATCCATCATGCCGCATGACAGCATGCATGTAATGCCATCATGCAGCGATAGATTTTAGAAAAAAATACCATTTTTCATGCAAGAGTGACACGCAAGACGAATCGTGTATGGGGCTCTTTACGCATAAACGAAAGTAAAGCAAAAATAATGACTCAAACAAGAAAGAGAACGCCAATCAGACAGAATGTAACAATTGCGGAGTATAATTTGGAGAGTGTGAACAAGTTCATATATCTTGGGGCTAATCTACCAAAAGACGGCAACGAAACGGACGAAATCAAACGACGGATCATGCTAGCAAATAAAACGTATTATTCGGTACTTCCAATAATGAAATCCAAGAAAGTGCACAGGAACAATAAGCTGCGAATATATAAAACTATTATACGACCTGTGCTCTGTTATGGCAGCGAAACGTGGACATTAACGCGAACTTCCGAAAAAGCAGTTAACGCATTCGAAAGAAAGATCCTCAGAAAAATGTTGGGACCTGTTAAGGAAGGAACGGACTGGCGAATAAGATACAACCATGAGTTGTATCAACTCTTCAAGGCGCCAGAAGCTTCAACGTTCATAAAACTACGTAAACTGCAGTGGACTGGCCATGTAGAGCGGATGGAAGACAGAAGAATCCCCAAGCGTGCTCTTAAAGGTAAAGCGAGCGGTAACAGGTCAGTAGGCAAACCACGCAAGCGATGGGAAGACTCGGTTGATGAAGACAGCAAAGCCACCTTAAAAATTAGCAGCTGGAATACGTGGTCTTTGGATCGAGACGATTGGAGACGACGACTTCAGGAGGCTATGGCCCGACTTGGGCTGTCGCGCCATTGATGATGAAGAGAAGTTTTGATATAAATGAAAAAAAATTTAATACCGAAGAGTTTTCTATCTATATTTTTATCTATGGTATTCCTACTTGAGACTTGAGACTATTTATTGACTATTTTTTGAGTCTATAATATTTTACTTTTAGCTAATTAATTTTGAGGTGAACGAATTTATACTTATAAGATGAAAGTGAGAAAAATAATTCACTTTAGTTACGAAATTCGGCTCTATTGTGTTCACTAATTGAATTTCTTCTGATCGATTAAACTGTCTTGAATATATACCCACAGCGTGGTTGAGCAGAGTAAAAATTATAATGAAGTATTAGTTATTATCATAGTTTTAACAACATGTGGTGTAACTAATTTCAAGAAGATAATAAAGAATACGTTACAGAATACATAACAATGTAGGAATCGAGACTACAATACTCAATAAAATCGAAATCATTCATTCCGCCGAAAAAATACCTACAGATGTTCTCAAAAGGAATGCCTCCGTTTTATTACGTCAGCTACTAAAATCAATCATGCTTCTACATCGAACAAAAAAAGGACATGAAGGATAGGCTTTAAAATGGGGAAAAAGCAAAGTATACCCCCCCCCCCACCTACCCGATATGTACTAGGTACCACTATATGTTGAACAGTTCAGGAACCCCATAAAGGAAGGAATCAGCCGACGCGGGAAGTGAAGCGATGATGATGCCGTGATACGTGATAGGACCCTGTACCTGTTCATTTTATTACGGTACATCAATTCAACCCTAAATTTGTTTGCAATCAATTTTATCAAGCATACGTACGAAGTATAAGGGTTCCGAAAAAGTTTTATGCTTTTTGCAAGAGGGTTTGTAGCAAAATCAAACTGACGTTATGATGGAATAAAAAAAACAAGGGAAAAATAACATAATTTGAAAGTATGGTAAGGAAATTATTAAATTCTTTTATTTATTTTTCTCCCCGTCTTATTTTGTAGAGAATTATTAAAATTTATGTTTCTGATTATGCTCATTAAAATTCTTGAAAAGCTGTGAACTTATTGATATGACTAGATCTTGACATATGTATTCATGTTATAAGACGTTAGTGGTAAATATATTGAAATTGTAGTAGGTATTATTCAGAAAAGATTGTATGAGATACATAGTGACAGCTGGTAACGGAGATACCCCAAGTTGTGATAATGGTGCTCGGCTCGGAGCGCTATTTTGGCTTAAGCACCTAACCCTGACACTGGGTTCCAACGCACCTAAGATACACCGACTTAGGCCCGGTATTTCAATATAAAGTTAACTCGAGTGGTTTTGATTAACTCATAGTTAAAATAATTTTCCGTATTTCAATATCAGATAACCTACAAAGTGTTAGTAAAAGTTAACTCATACTTCAGGCATGAGTTAACTTCTGCTTATATTTTACTGACAGTTGTCAGTTGATAACCTAAAAAATTTGAAGTAATTTCTAAATTGACTGTAATTGTTTCTGTTTATTGAATTTATTTATTATGGATAAACTGTTAAGTATACTTACTTACTTAAACTGTTAAGTATACTCACTTACTTCCAATTTACAAACTTGAAACCAAACGTTTTTGGAAATATGCTTAACAAGTTAACTGTCAGTTAACTGTGAGTTAACTTTTTGGTATTAGTTACGAAACTTACAAGTTAACTTTACATTGAAATGCCGGGCCTTAGAGATTGTGATAGTTTCTCGTAAGAGAAAGTAATGTTTAAGGGTTTAACCTTTAGAGTTGGTCATTCTCGGGAATAAGAAAAAAATGTTGCTCTTCATCATATGCAGTTGAAGCAAATGATATATTTTGAGTTGAACTCTGAAAGAGTTTCAAGAATTATAATTGATTGGAATTTTAACTGAATGGAATATTAACTTATCTCCTAGAAATTCGTTCCTACATGTACGACTAAACTCGATGCATTCCTTCCGCACTTTATTTTATAATCTGAATGTCGGACTCAATAATCAAGAAACCTTATTTCCAGCCATGCCTTACATACCTAGTAAGCTATAGAACTTTCGTATGGAGAGTAACATATCGAAATATTCTGAAAATGGTGGAACCTGAAGCTGAATATCGAATTACATTAAAACATAACTCAGTTTTATGGTGGTCGCTATTATGGCGATACCATTAAATGGTAGCCGCCGATAAATTCCTACCTGTAAATTTGGTCATACACAATGAAAAATGAATTTTAAATGTTGGTTCAGGAGCTGTGTGTACCCTGTTAATGGAACCTTTCTGGCATAGTAATGATTGTAATAGCCATAGCCAGAAGTCAATGCTGCGGACAGGGTAAAATAGCTATTATGGAATGGCATGCATAGGATGGCGATAATGGGAGTAGTGGGTAGTATACGCTTTCAAGAATTTAAATGTAATTTGAATTAAAATTTAATTTAAATATCTTTATGTACCTACATATGTATGTTGAGTCATAAAACTATCAAGGTTTCATCAAATCCCAGTTCGATATGAGTATGGGGTAAAATGTGCCCGGGGCTCACTTTGCCCCGAGCGAACGCTAAACAACCAGCATCTGCTAAAATTTATATATTTTTTAAATAATCATCAAAACTTATATTACTTTTCAAGTTTCACAATGCGTACGCCGATCTCAAGGATACTGTTCGAAACAATTTTCACTCGCTAACAATTCTTTTTAATGCAATTATTAAACACTGATATTTACATCAGACGGTACCAAAATCGTAATATGAGAAAAATTCAAGGAACTGTAATTAAAGTAGATTTTGTTTATAGTGCATTGTGGTCAATTTATGAAGCTTTATCGTATAATTTATGTGCTAAGAGATGGCGCTATTGCAAACTAGAAATTTTAAAGGGGCTCACTTTGCCTCACTCTCCCCTACTCTTTACAGCAACTCGAAATGCATAAACTTGTTTTACTTGACTGAATAGTGCGAATTTTTACGTTTTAAAAGGAGATCTAATCTTAGCAAGATATGTAGGTCACCATTCAAAATCTTGACAAAACTCATAATGCACTATACTGATTTTTACATCTACTCACATCTTGTCATCACGAGTAAGTTATATAAATCACTTGGTTCCGTGCATAAAATTGCAGATTATTGAATTGTGACAGACTCACTTTACGAGAAAATCTCCTTGACAATGTCAGTATCATAAAAAATGGTAGGTACCGTGCTCCAAGTCGTGAAACAACCCCAAATACGACCACGTCACGGCAGTGATGGTATTATATACCTGTAACAATTTGCATTAACATCCTCTGTCGCCGTCATCGTTGGTATGGCACACGGTACCGTAAAGAGATGTGACTACAGTTGTTTTCACATCTTGAATATAAATTGCTTTATTTTGTCGAAACGTATTGTATACGGGCTGGTTGACAAACAAACATTCAAACAAACAGCCGCGACAGACAGTGCGACAGACAGACAGATAGTAGGTAGTCGTCGTAGCCGCATAAGCTAGATACTCGTATATCAGTGTCTTTAGAACACAGCTGAATTATTCCACACATACCCATGTCAGAGGACATCGCAACAACCTGCTCCCCCGAAAGGAGCGACCTATCCCGTAACAGTCCAGAGAGGATTTGTAAAACCTCCTTCTGTTGCTTTCTGGTTAACTCTATTCCCAACTTCACCGGTACACAATTGTTGTGCAATTTAAACTCCAGGAGGAGGAGATCTTGTTGAATAAGATGCTCGGCACACCTGCGACCAAAGGTTGCTCATGTTCTTTTGAGGCATTTCACCGATTGGGTGTGGGTTATCTTTTCCTTTTCCGGTAAATGCAGTAGGGACGAACAGATCCCTTTTTTCTTGCCATTCTTTAGTATATTTTTTGGTTGTCAGTTTCCAGGAAAAGTTCTTAACGGAGGGTGCATGTTCATATTTTAAAATGATTTTCATTTCAAGGTATGAGAATTACCGGGTGAAATAGGAAAATGGTAACGAAAGTTACAGCGTAGGCATAGACAATTTATTTCAATGTCGGCTCAGATTTTTTACTTCGATGTTCAAAAAGTTTATTACTTTTTGCCGCGATACACCTGTGGTAATTTTTTATTGTTAGGGGAATTCAACGTTGACTTAGTCATGTGCAAAGAATTTAAATTGTCCTTTTTTCATGGGGATAGGATAGTTTTCAAGCATGAGTAACGAGACTGGGACGGTGGAGTAATAACTAGAATTCACCTTTGACGGTGAACTCAATTCAAAGAAGGATGAAAAATTTTCGAAATCTTTCAATCCCCACTCCAACCATTCTATAATTAAGTACATAAAATTTTAACTGACTAAAAAGTTAACTGTGGATTTCAAGGGCACCCGTTCAACATTTTGTAGGTTTGGGCGAAGCTTGTGTGAGCGTTCTGACCCAATTTTGCAACCTTTACGCGAATATCGCCAATCACTCTCGTTTGTAATAATTGTATAAAATGATACTGGTGAGTGGTGATTGAAAAAAAATTAATACGATTTTTGTTAGAAAAGAATCGACCGTATTTTGATCCGTTTAGCCGGATTTGAACCAACGACATAATGGAAACAAGTAGAAGTGAGTAACAATTTTAAAATGAATGTAAATTTCAAAATAGTCGAGCATGGAGAGCAAGCGTTCCTTCTGCACCCCAAGAGCGAACTTGGTGGAGAGAAGGAGACTTCCAATATAGTTCTACAGTATCTACTTTTCTACTTTTTATAATCTAGATGAATTTTGAGAGTATACTATAAATTGAATCAAGCTCAAAAATATGTATCGCATAAAGAAAACCAAATTTATAAGGCTAAGTTCGTTAACGGGCAAAATCGTCTTACTAATTCGGATAGCTGCCATACAAAAATCAAAAAATAAAAACTCTTCATTCTGTACTTTACCTTAAGCTCAAAATTGCAAAAACTAAAATAACAAAATTAAAAATTAAATTAATATCTTATTTAATTTAAATTAAAGTACTCGTATAATAATGAGTGAATAATTTAAGAAAATATCTCTGGTGCTGGTACTTAATACTAGCACAAACTTCAAAAGCTACTATTACTTACCATTCATCAGGCAAGGTTTTTATTTATAAAATATTTCAATCTTCCAGTTGTTGTGCAGCACCTTTCCACTACTTTTTGCTCAATCATTACTTCTAGATACTTAATCGTATGAATAGTTTGATTGCGAATTCAAAGATTCAACCGAGAAAGATCTATGAGATTTAACACAAGAGAACACTGGTCGCGGTGCTTGCAGGAAACTCTCCTCCTCTTCTTCAAACTCACCAAATTCAATGATGAACATGTTACCAAAAGGGCGCCGCTTACAGAATCAAAAACGTCAAAACTTCGTTTCTTTTCCCGTAGAGAGTGAAAATGACCTAAACCTCAAGCTTTATTATACATACATATATGAGAAGTTCGACATAATACATATGTATATTCTCAATAAGATTTTAAAAAATGTGGAATTAAGTTTTATTGAAATTTAAATTCTTTAGTGTAGAATTTTGTCTATGCTTATGCTATACATGAATTAAGATCAGCCTCTCGTTTTTACAAACATGTCCCTGCTGGTTTTGCTTGCGTGCAATACAATTATTTTAAAAATAAGATAAACTTAAAGAAAAAGAGATTTAAGACCAAATTTATTGTCATCTTAAAAGCATGCGGATAGTTAACATGAACTCGCTTGATATTAATGTTTCGGAAATAAGTTCTGTTAAATATTGTTTCACCAATTTCTAATATAGTATATGTAGGACTGTATCGTACGCTTATAATTTCGTTAAAACATTTTGAAATTAAATTCGTCCGAAATTGAAGGTATATCAACCCACCCTCTCGTACAATGAATTGCACGTGCTGCAAAAATTACCCACTGATAAACCAGCGAAAACCGAACCACTCAAAATGCTTCAATTACATGAAGGACTTGGCTCTCGAGAAAGTCCATCAAAGCCCTTTAGGCTTGAGGTATCCACCAGGCACTTAGCTGTGCTCCTTCCATTTTAATCCAAGCTAACTAGGTGCTAAAAAAAGACAGGGGAGAGAAATCCAAGATGTTCAAAGTCCTGAAGGGTGTCACGAAAGAACTCAACCAGACGATGGATGAAGCAAAAAAAAAACAGAGCTCGAACGATAGGAAACAATTTAACAATAGTCAAGGTGGCAAGGAGCAAAGGCGGCTTAATGCAAAAAGCATTTCAATTAAGGGCATTCCTCCAAGCCGAGGTGTTGAATGTTTCACGCTTATCCTTTAGCTGCGATTTATTTATTTTGGATTATTTTTTGTTCTTCAGCAGATTACTTCTAGGAATGAAAATTCTATCGAGGTAGTCCTGAATTGTCCAAAAAGGGGGAGAAGTCACTATTCTACATGAAACGTAAATGTCCTCGAAGGGTAAAACAACAGCTGGACGAAATTGTAAAAAGGTGTCGAAGGTATTTATTGAATAAATACTGCCTTACCCGGGTATCGTGGCACTCTTATTTCACTTTTCATATTGAAGGCATTGAAGTTTTAAGGCTAGAAAAGTTTGACGGTATGTTCTTTCTAGCTATCTCCATCCCGGAGATTTTCGGAAATCTTCGTGGGTACGTGACAGGTGGATTTCAAAGTAAAACTTTTTCAGTCGCAATTACACAATTTAATGGACTTAATGAAGTTTTCACCAATGATCGGAATATGAGCAGTTTGTCGGATTACATTGCCTTTGGAAGGCTCGTTAGCCCCTTTATTAAATTACGAATAATGGAATAATTAAAAATTAAGTTCTGAGTTTATAGTGAAGAAATAATTACAATAATTTACCTGTAGTAGATTGTAGATAGGGCTCGACATTTGTTTTTTTCATTTGAGGATTATTATTTGCCTTAAGAAACATACAGTAAAATTCCCATCACTTTACAGCATTCTCAATATATTGTGTTCTCATGCGAATAGAGAATTTAAAGACATTTATAACAATGTTTATATCTACCAGAAGATCTAAATATATAATTTTTGCGTAGTATTTGTTATTATACATATATCCCATGTTTTCCAAATATCGCGTCAGGAACTAGATTACAATACTGGGAGCAGCAAGCATCAAAACATAGCAATCATAAGACCGTATTATAGGAGCCATGTGCACTTCAAGCTTTAAATATGTTAGTACGTATTATTAAGAACGATTGATTAATTAAAATAACAAAAGGTGTGTTTTTTCAACTGGATCAGATCACAATTGAAAAAAACGATGTGGATCAACCTAAAAGCTAGTTTAGCAGGGTTAACAGTCCTGTTGGTAAATGCCTTGGATAAACTGTATGGGCAGGGCTACGTGTAGTTTCCCTTTATTGCATGTAGAGATGAAACTCTGTAGAAAATGCACAGAAATACAAAGGCTTTTCAATAATTTTGAACATGCTGTCTCTATATTACACATAGACTTAAATTTCCGTACAAAATGTATTGATTTCCCACAACTATTCTAGACTTTTGGGTGCAAATACCTGCTTCAAATTGAATTTACTAGTGTCAATTATCAGCTGAGTCGCAGGGAGAATGCTAAAATAGTGCAAATTTAAATGAATTGAGAAGCAGCTTTAATAGCGAAAAATTGATCCAACTTTGATCCTATTATGATTTTGGATCATCTCTTTGTTGTTGTTTTCAATGTAAAACGAATGATTTGATCTTGATCCAGTTGAAAAAAACACACCTATAGATATCGAATATTGTTGTAATAAAAAAAAAGATAGAAAAATGATTTCCAGTATTTGAGCAAAGGACGATATATGTTGCTAATGGGGCTATTTTTAATTAATGCCAAGCGGAGGAAGTTTAGAGAACAAAACGTCTTTTAAATATGTATCTCCTTTAAAAAAATTCAAATTGAATATATAACAAAAGTTGTGGATTAAGCCTAGTACTGTGTTGCGAGCGAAATGAAACTGTCAAATCTCATATATATAGCTGAATATATCGCCCATTTCGCGAAATATCTATTTTACTTTATTATTTTAATAATAAAGTATTTTGTATGGGATTTCACAGTTCATTTTGTTTCGCTCGGAACACAGTTCTAGGCTTTAAGGTTCAACATTTCGTCTAATGTATTTTTCCTAAAACAGACGATAACAGGAGTCTGTCCAATGTGCAAGCTATAGCTCTTTCGATAGCATAGCAAAGCATCACAATTTGAACTGTCAAATTCAGCCATAGCAAGAAAAAGCACAGGCGGGTATTGGACAGCCAAAAGCTGCTTTAATAGCTTACAACAGCTGTTTGACACATACATGTGTTTGCATATTGAAAAAATGATTTTGTCGGAAAAAGAATTTTTCTGAATCGGGTACCTTGCTTTGCGAACGTACGAGACGGTACTTTGGATAAGTGGGGGTTGGGGGCAGTGTTGCCGCGGGGCACGTGAAAAAAGTAGCAACTAGAATTTCAAAAGAGTAGCAAAAATTTGTGAGCTACGCGGTAATTATTTTTTTTTTTTTCCTTTTTTGGGGTTTACTGGTCCTACTTGTAAGTATCTATTATGTGTGTCATATGCAAATAAAGAAAAAATAACTTCTTAAAAGATTTGATGGATTAGCTTATTAGCTTATATTATAAGAACTTAACGAAGACCACCACACGTGTCTTTCATAGTTACTGATGAGATACCAAGAACCGTAAATTCTTTTTGCTCCTTTTAGATATAAGCCTATGTTAAAAAAAAAAATACCCCACAAACACTAAAAGTTTACATAGAAAATAACTTTCGTTTTCTTATTCCTGCTCCGGGAGCCTATCAAACAGAAAAGATCCATTTGGATCTTTCTGTTAAAACGTATTGGCCGCGGGACAAAAATTAACTTATATACTTCGTATCGGTGTACATGCGTGTGATTCGCTACCTCTATCTCCATGTCTTTCACTCCTAGTTAATGATACCCGGTAGCTAGCCGTTAAATTAACCCAATCCCACAGTCAGTGGCGTAGCTAGACATGATTTTCGGGGAGGGGGGGGGGGGGTCAGCAAGGAAATGAATATTGACCTATTTCAACTTCAAATTAATCACTAAAGTTCGATATTATCTACAAGTAGTTGATATGTTACTAATCAATTATTAATGTTTAAGTTATTAAACAACTTATGAACAGATTTCTATTTTACCTAAAGTATTCTCGCGATTAAAAAATATTAAAACACGAATCCGTTAAAAAATCGAGCCGAGTACTTTTCGCGTATGTACATAATTCAATTGAGTAATTTTGCGGTAAGTGCGATTCACTTTCGATGAGTTTATCTTGTTCTGCGCACATCAGTTGAACTTTAATTCATTAAGACCTTTGTAAGTGCTAGTTTCAGGCCTTGGTATTCTAGTATAAGTGTACTAGTCTATCATCTCAGAGGTCAGAGGTTCGAATCCCATCCATGATATTGTCCTTCGCTTTTCCTTATACCCAGTTTTCCTTACTTTTCAACAATATGTAATCTCCCAAAAGTGCAATTGCGAATTATCCAGTGCCATTCTCCTCTCACCCGCTGCGGTTGGATGACAGGCTTGAGAACCTATCTCCGAAAAAGAAATTATGTTTATGAAGTTTTGAGAGAAAAACTAAAATCGCTGGCAACTGTCACAGGGAGAGTAGCTTTGCTTTACTAAAAACCATTCGATATTTGGATTGTCTTCTAATGGTTTTATAATTCTTCGTCTTAAATAAAAAAACCTCCTGTTATGTGTACTTTATGAGGTGCGCTAATCATTTCGGGGGGGGGGGGTTTATCCCCAAAACCCCCCCCCCCCCGTTACTACGCCACTGCCACAGTGTAAATTACAAAGCGAGGCCAGTACGATTAAACGGGTAAATTACACGGTAATGGTACCCTATAGTTGCATACTAAATTAACTACATGTTTGCATGGAAATTTGGAAGCGAAGCTAGTAGGATTGAACGGGTAAATTACAGGGTAATGGTACCTTATAGTTTAACTACATATCATAACATAAATGCGTCTTAATTTTCCATCCCAGGTACCCCGGTACCTGTTCGGGCTGATTAAGGTGTAGAAGAAAAAAATCCCTTTTCAATAAGAAAAACCTAAAAAAAACAATGATAAGTATGAAAAAATAAATAAAGCAAGAAGTTTAGAAATATCCAAAAACGTCAGGTACCTAAGTGCAGTAGAACAGAAATGATAGTAGTGCAGCAGGGGTCACAGCGTTGCGGGATAGGTCCGCTCGGCTAATTTACGCGAAAATTTGATGGCACATAAGACTAGAAAAGGGCCATGTACTCCAAAGTTTAAATGTATCGCATACAATTAAACAATTTTGATGTCAGGGTGTTGGAGTTAATACATGTGTTTGTACTTTCGGTAGCGCTTTCTTGCAGGGGCGTCCGTACTCTAAGCATCGAAAAGCAGCTATGATAGCAGTTATTTGAAAATACTGGACAGAACAACTGTCAAATAGCAAGCATGATGCTGTTATGACACTGGCTATTTCCTCGCTAGTTTCAAGTGCAATAAAAGTCAATCGTGCGACAAAGCGACCAATATAGAAAGAAAGAGATTACCGCTAAAAAATACCCTTGCTGATGCTACCGGCATCTAGTAAACGAAATTAACAACTGATTTGTTATAAAAAATACTGATCTTAGCGCGTTTCATAACATAACATGACACTTTCCATAATTTATACATAACGAACTGTCAAAAACAAGTCGGTAGCGGCTGGAAAATCTAGCCGCCAGCGGATTTTTCTTGGATTAACTGCTAGAATGTTGCGAAACACTGCTCGAATGCGCTTTGTTGCCCCTTTTTTTTGACAGTTATGGATTGTTTTTTGACAGTTACCCATAGTTTGCTGTTCGGACTGTCTCTCTCACACCAATGTCTAAATTGTATGTTAAAGTCTCTATCCCTCTCCATTTGGATTGTCTAGCCGCTTTAAAGCCGCAAAAATAGCCAGTGTCATAACAGCATGAGAAAGCAGCTTTTGGTTGCATTGGACAGAAAAAAGCTGCTATAGCTGCTATCGAAGCTGAACATTGGACAGACCCCAGGGATATTTACGATTTTTACACAGTGTTTTTCAGTACATCAGCATTGCACGCTATTAAATGTGCCAATTGAGCGGAGCAACCGGGCTCAGCTATCAAAATAAAGTTTACTCAATATTTCGAATGGCAAAAATGATGCGGTTAGTTTTTGGTTCGTGTTCTCCATAATTTATTCGATTCAGAAGAATTTCAAGCAGCTCATTAGACTTGTTTCTTTAGAATCTTGCCCAGTACAGAGCAGGTTAACAAAATGAAAAAAAAACAAAAAACCAGAAAGATTTAGTTTTGATGTTTAGCTATGTTCGTAACTTTCTCTGCTCTGAAAAAGAGCGCAGAACACTACTATTGTCTCAGAAACATCATAATGGAATATTGAACGATTTAAACTGATGGCTATTATGAAATATCGAGTTGGTTTTGAATTTCACGGACTTTTAAATACAAATTAATTTCAGTATTTTTATATATGTATTTAAGCAATAGTCCTCTGTTTTTTTTATAAGGGTGCTTGTCTCGAAACAATTAGTGCGAAATATTGCAACTTTGACCGCTTCCCTGTCTATGACCCATTAAAGTAATTAGGGTACTAGAATGCCAGCACTTCTTCACTTCTTCACTTCTTCGCAATTCGACTTTAACTGCATCCAGGATCTTGTTGAAAATACGCGTAAACTGTTGACAATTTTTTTACTGCGGCAAAGGGGAGTCACACAAAACACATTTTTTTTACTAAAATGCTGTACACACTGAGAGAACAGATTCATTGCTGCAATAGAAATATATGCAAAACGAATTACATCGGTTGCAGGACAAGTTCCTATCCCATTGTTGGAACCGAAATTTTGGGTTACCCGAACCGAATTATCGTTTATTGGAATCGAATATATTTTCCGACAACTGAATTATTTGTCTAGCCAATCAGAATTTCTTAAAATTTTGGTTACCACAAATGCGCGGGTTGTTGGTAAACTCAAAAAAAAAATCTGCCAACAGTCTGGGCGCAACTTTATTATTTTCGGGCAGAAGTCCGGCATTCTTTTAATTCTGAGACGCGGTGTAGGTTACTATGTGACTGAAAACTTAAAAAAGGTTCGGGAAGCGGTTAGAATGAGGTCGCGCTAGAAAACTTAAACGCCGCTGTCACATATAACATATGAATTACATAATTGGGTTATACTCAGGGAAGAAGTCTAAGTGATAGTATATCAGTTAATACGCGATTAGGAGTTTTTTCGTGATTAGGTTTTTGACCATTACATGAAATCGGAAATGCATTTGTAGGCGATTATATAAAGTCTGTGGAAATGAAAACCAATCTAATATCTCATCAATCCTAAGAAATATGTCGAAAGCCTTACGTCCTATTGGAGTTGAATATCTAAAAATACTGAAATCAACTCTTGACGACTATGTAGGAAGCCTTAGGAAGTAAAAATTAATTTGATATCTCATTAGAACTAATAAATATGTAGGAATTTGTGAAAACATATGCAACCCCCTTGCACCCACTTTAAGGTTGAATATCAAAAAATCCTGAAATAAGTTTTTAGATATATATAAAGAAAGCCCGAGGAAGTGAAAACCAATCCCATATTTTATCACTCCTAAGAGATATGACGGAATACGAGAAAACGTGTTCCACCCGTTTATACCCTCTTAGGGGTTGAAAAAGGAAAAAACTTGAAAACAAGTCTTAGGTGATTATTAAACAAGCCCGTGGAAGTAAAAAGTTAAAATGTATACAACCCCCTTACACAACCGTGGAGGTCGAATTTCAAAAAATCCTGAAAACACTTTCTAGGTATTTATATGAAGAATTCGTACAATAAAAATGAATTCAAATTTTGGAAAGATCTAATAGATATGACGAAAATCGTGAAAATATATGCATTCCATTTTCACTGATCATTTTTATTGCCCCCCTTCCGTACGCCAATGGATATTTGAAATATTTTTTAATTTAAATTACTTTTATAGTTGACATACATATATATACCGAGTTTCAACTTTCTGGCATAAGCCGTTCTATAGTTAGGAAAAACACCCCCACCCCCGTACCATTCTACTCCTATAAAAAATTATATTTTTTCAACATGCTACTACTATAGTTCTATCCAAATACCAAGTTTCAGCTTTATATCATTACAGCTTTTCGAGATATAAAAATCGGAACGTTTTCTTCTTCACCCTTCTCCACCCTCACCCTCTACACCATCACCCCCAATTTTTTTTAGGGGTCTATTTGTCCTTCTTCTGGTAAAAATTCTAAGCATCTATCATACACTCTTCTCAAGATATGAGACGTAATTTTTTTAGAAAAAACTTATCCCCTCCACTTCCATACTCCACCGCCCCCTTAAAAATGTTTACTTTCAGCAAACTTTATTTGTCAACCTTAATACAGAAACCGAGTTTTATTTGTCTAGTGTAATTGGTTCGTGAGATATCGTAATCTAAAAATTTTCGACCCCCACCTCCGCACGCCCCTGCCGCCTCTCAAAAATTTGTTTCCGATCTATTCTCCTAGTATAGCCACAGATGTTCATCAAGTTTTAATTTCGTGACATTAACCGTTTAGGAGATATGAATTTTAGAATGTCTCGATCTCGGCTTTCGAGCGTTTCGGACGCATTATTATTCCCCCCCCCCCCTCATATACCCCTTCACCCAAATCACCAGTTTTTTTGCAAATGGGTCCACTATCGATGCTCTATATAAATTCCAAGTTTCAGCCTCCTAAAGTAAGTGGTTGCTGAGATCTAGAAACCAAAATTTTCCGTCTGAAACGCTTCCCCCTCAAAGAGTTTGAGAGCTATAAGCTTTCAAACGTTTTGCGTACGGCGGACGGCGCACAGACGGACTGAAATTTTTTTTTGCTTTTTTGGTGTCTATTAGTCATGAAACGTAGAAAAAAAATTTTCAGGGTAACAAATTTTTTTTTTAAAAAATCGATAAGAATACTTTATTAATAAAATAATAAAGTAAAATGGAGTTATTTTGTGTTAAAAATCCTACACTGAATTCTTTTTTGTTACCTAGAAGGAGGGAGGGAGGGAGGTAGAGAACTCTTTTAAGACACTATTCTTCTACTTCAAATATTATTTCTTACTTACTAACTTAATAAAAGCCATGGTTTTGCATGTAGGAATCGAACCCGCTGTTGAACGGTTTTGGATCGTCGCGCGTAACCACTGCGCCACCGAAGACCTTACATTTTCGTTTTCTTATGTGCAACTTAACTTAATTTTGATTAACTAAGTTAGGTTAAATCCTTTACAAATGACCCCTATTAAAAATTCCGCACTGTTCACGATTGATACCAATATTCCGAAACTAATAGCAACTGAAAAATTTATAAATAAATTATGCAGTGAGTGGGAATTGAATCCCAATAGCGATGTTTTCAAGACCTAGTACACTACCACTGGACTACACCTAGCGCATTAATAAAGTTACCGCAACATACCTTTGGTTGACGGAACACACATTCGGTTATCACAACTGAAAGAAGCCGTAAATCGTTTGTGATGATCAACATTCTACTGCAATAATCAAAACTGAGTTGCTAGACATTTTTATGTTTGGTTGTCTCAACAGTACTGCACAAACGAATTAAGTTGATTGTCTTAACAGAATGATTCTATTGCGTGTATCGCATTTTTTGTTCCCTTGAAGGAATATTTTTTAGTACAACCGAACACCTATTGCTTCAAGCAAATTTTTATTAGCATAAATGAACTTCGATTACTGCAATAAAAATTTTATTGATGCAAACGCATGCCAACCAATTATTTCTTTCAGTGCAGTAGTACGATTCTTGTGTGTTACTTAAAATTTAATAAAAATAGAATAGACGCACTTTGGTTTTAATAGACAAATATTATTTTTGTACTCTTTCAAACTCCCTCAGAAATATTAATCGGTAATTCAATTGCTGTCAATCAAATATACTGTTAGTGTACATACATGACTCGAAACCACTGACACTGATACTACACTACAATTCATTTAGCGTCCTGTCTCTGATATGTTTTACGATCTACATATGTACACTCTACCAAGCTCTTAAAAGACAAAGACAAAGTCTTCATGATGGCTAAATCTGTAACTTTTATTCAATCTTAAAAACACATTCAATTTACTTTTCCATGTCAGTCGTTTTGCTACAACACTATCCCACTGAAACTTCATATCTCATTCTGTTTTAAAGCCCTATATAAGTATATAAGTATCGTGTCATCCCTTTAATCTTTGCACCCACCTCCCTCCAACTACGCTGTACGATACATTTGCGGCTATCAGCATGTTCACTGCACTACAAAGCCAATTCTACTCGGCTCGTAATAGAGTCACAAATTACCCGAACGTTCACCACAACCTGCAATTAATAAACTAATCAGCCAATTTTCAGGCAATTTATGGCTAACACCTGTTCCGCTGCTGACCACATTATATAGAGGTGGCTTGCACCTTTTCATATGTCATTAAAACTCCCAACTCCTTGCATTTGCATCCGCGCTGAACTCCAACCATTGCCGATGAAGTGATATCGTTTCCAACTCTGGTGCAATTAAAGGTGAAATACTCGCTCCAGAAAAAGCCTATTACAGGAGATAATGCCATTAAAATGGAATAGTCCGTATTTTCATCACCTCTACTTCTTCCTTGTTTTGCCATAGCTAAAGAATTCTTTACAGTCCGGACACGTTCCGACTACAGTCAATCGGGATACAAAAATTTTCCTTCCAGTTAGCATTTTATTTCGAGAGTTTCCAATTGTTTTTATCCTGTCGGGACGAAGCTGGCGGACGGAAAGTTGCTCTATTCCTGTTTATTGTACGGTGCTTTCGAGCTACGAGTATATGAAAAGAGAATTAGACCGAATACATCTGGTGCTGAGTGTGTCTACCTTTCAAGATTTCCCGCACCGGAGGTGCTACGGATTACGTGTATAAAGCTTATAAGCATATCCTGCTATTGTGCAGCCATTCTCGCACTTGCTACGGATATATTACCAGATAGGAAGATACCCGTAAACACGAATAATTGGTCTGCTCAATGAATTGCTTTTTGTTTTGTGTTTTTTCTCGGATTTGTAGGTACCCGTTCGAGGTGATGAAATGGAATTTGGATTTTGGGTAGCAATTGGTTGTGTCCAAGATTTAATTAAATTGCACAATTGGTGAATAAATAGTATCGAACAGGTATACTAATCAAGAAGGTTTCATGATTATCAGTAAGTGGTGTAGAAAATGCAAAGAAGGCCCAGCCGAAGCATTTGGCAAACATTAAATATGCATATTAAATTATACGAACATTATCTGTAAATATTTTCTCTTTGCGAAGACTGCTCTCATTCGGATTAATTTTCGCCTCTCTACATTTTATCACCTTACACCTTACTACTCTCATTTTACAATAAGAAAAATATTTTTGTTCCTGCCCAAAGTTCATGCCTTTCAGCAATGCATATATGGATATAGTGTAGTGGACAGCACAACAAAATTTGATTTTGTTTTTTCATTCTGTTGGGTAACACCTATCACAATATGCGAACGAATATGTGTAGAAATTAGATTTGTTTTAGGTAACAGACAGGCTACATAAGCCACCGAGTCAGACTTTTCCTTGCGATGGGGCCATTTTCTAAGCATTGATACTAATATAGCATGGCTGTTCTCACAGGGCGTTATTTAAAGCTTGGAGAATGGAAATCCCCAAGTCCCACAACTCATCAAGTTAGACGCCATACGTTTAAATGTGTACCGTAAACACCGAATTTTCCGGTCTGTTTATTTTCTGCAAAATATTATTTACCATACGATAGAAAATTGTACGGGAAAGCAAAGAGGATATCTAAGAATTATTTTGACTTTGCTGAGTTTGGATGGTTTTTACCAGTGAAAATGTGAAATGGATTTTTTCAGGATAATGGGAAATCCGGCAGAATGATTGAAATGCGGAAAACTTCAAGATAATTTCGAGTATAAAACGCATAATAGTTACAAATTTCTAGTAATTTTTATGAAGTTTTCATGCTCATAAAAATATCGCAAAGTAAACTGAAGTTGTGCAGAAATACAACCTCTTTTTTATGATTTAGTTTTTTATTGTAAAACAATATTTTCACTCTCATGTATTTTTCAACACTCATTTCGCCGATGCATTTCGTCATGTTAAAGAAGGAGTAAAGCTGGAGATGGGGAGCTTATTGCTTAATTCGGCAATTTTGGTGAACTGACATTGATGCGAAGTATTTCTTCTTCGTGAAATGATGCTACTTTTATATAAGTTCCGCACTAAATCTATCTAATCGAGATGCATGACATAATCCTAGAATTATATTTCCTTTGCCAGCCGATCTGGGACTACTATCACTTTTGACTTTAAATGAGAAAAAATATCAAAAAGATAATTACAGTTGCGGTTTGAGCATCAAACCAAAGTTACTGACTTACAAAAAAGGAAATCAATTTGGTCCATTACCCGTAAATTATTGAAAATTGAAAGTTACAGACAAATTGTACAAATAGCAAGGCTCCAGAGGATACACAATGTTTGCTCATTCGATTGCGAGCAACTGTTAGTCTATTTTACAGTCACTTTCTTTATCAAAACTAATTTTCGATAAGAATAACGAAGATAAATGCGGAAATGAAAAGAAAACCATGCAACCTGTTATATAACATAATGTAATCTGAACCCAGCGATTTTTAATCGGATGTGGTTCCTCTTATTTACCTTTCAGTTTAATTGATTCTTCTACTTAAAATCTTTGTAGGATGTCAAACAAAACTTTTCCATAGCCATGTGTTCGTATCATCATCATCTTGTCCCTTGTCGGTTCCGTAAATGTAACCCTTAATTTCATACCACACATTTGGCGCTTTGGCTTCCACCTTCCACTTTTTTACCCGTTATTTTTCCCATAGAAAACCTCCCTCTGTACTGGAATATCACATAACCAGATTGCCGGTGGCTCTGCTACATGCACGCAAATCCAGGGTATACGGCACAGCGTAGTTGAATCTACCTAGTCATTAAGATCGACAATACCTTTCGGAATTACTTCAATCCGTCTATTAATCAACAATGACATTGTGCATTATATATAAAAGCGTAGCAGTGGTGCCTCGGGGTGCTAAGCTGATCGTATTTAGTTGATTGAATAAGGGCGTTCTTTTCGAGTCATCTCTTACTTTAAGCACAATCGAGGGTGAAGAATCTCCATCGTATCCTTTTGGCAAAGGTAAGGGTAAGCCAAGTAATGGTTGAAATTTTTATTTGCATAATTGAATTATTACTCGTCGTTGTCATCATTCAGTGCCATTTAGTCGCGTGTGTTACTTATACGGCATGCTCAGACTTCTTATACGCTACATTATATAAATGTGTTAGTATATCCTGTTGCGTTTCTTTAACGCATGTTATGTGTTTTTGACATCTATGATGACTTTTATGAAAAGGATGCACACTGAAACCTACTAGGGTGATGCTTTTTTCAACTACCACGATGACTTTTGTGTACGAAAGGTTGAGAAAAGCATCATGGAGTGCTGACTATATATGTATGTAAATGTATATTCTCTTAAACTTATTTTAAATGCTTCGGAGGTAGATGTAAAACGTTGTATGTCAGCAGCATACATTTGGTTTTCGTGAAGATTATGTAAAAGATGCAGTTAAAAAAAATCGTTTTTGAAATGCGAGTCTATTATTGTCATGAAAAATATAGGATTTGAAATTATGACAGAAACGTACCGACAAAATAGATCTTTAAGGTTTCGTACATTAAAGTTATGTCGGGATGTGAATATATATTGTCATTACCTTAACGTCTTTCAGAGCCGGAGGTGGCAGTTGATTTTCTTCTTTTCATCTCCATAAAAGTGTAGGAGACTTCCTTTCTAATGGCAGCATGTTACAGAATAGAAGGATGAAATTTTATTTGCTCCATTAAAGAGCTACAATGATTTTAAGGATAAAAGATTTCCATCGTACTTGGCTTCACTTTTTGACCGGTAAGACGTGAACCACTTATTGTGAAGTAATTACTTTGAGTTTGGTTGAAAGGATAGTAGTTCTTCTTTTAACATTAGTGTCAATTTTTTTTTTACATAGTTAATGTATATTTTTGATTTCATTTTGTCGAGGCCCGATTTTAATATTAAAATTCGATCGATGACCAGGAAATCCGCTCGACTTACTTTCCTGCTATTGAGTGTATACTTTATACTACCGACCTACGCTTACAAGGTAATATGATCCATCGGCAATACATAACTCAACAGCACCCGTTAACGATCTAACTAAAAGGTCGACAATTGCGATGGACTACCCACCAATATAGCTCACCTGCTTTTGAAGGTCGATATTCGCAACACAATCTGCAATTATCACTAGCTAGCGAGAATACCCATCCATCATGTTTGGAAGGATCGATAACGGAGAGTTAAACTACACCGCGGATCGAACAGGTGTTACGGTAAAAGAAAAGTTATAGTAAAGTTCATAATTGTTCTTAATAGAGTTGGTATTGCTTTGTAAAATTATTCCAATCAAATTTTTCATAACTATTTCAAAAATGTCGAAATGAACCGAACTTTTGATAGAATATATTCTTGGAGTTCGGAGAATTTCAAATGACATTTCTTATAAATATTAAAAAAAATTCACAACTCAGATATATGTAACAGTTAACTTCAGTCTTCGCGATTGTTTAAAGCCCAGCGGGGAAGCCAAGCGCTTGAAAAAAAATTCTTAAGCGCTTATTCCGAAGCTTGAAGCGATCACTCTACATATATATTACTATTAATAAAAAATAAAAAAATGCCTTATAGGGCAACAGGGCAGGTAGGAATATGATTGGACAAACACATAATTTCAAATAGATTTTTTTTTAATTTGATATTAAATACATCTACATATGATAAAAAAAAAATAAAAAACTTATCTTTTTATTGATTTATTTAAAAATCATTTGTTTATTGTTTTATTTTTAAATCACAATTTTTTTTTATAACAGCGATTTTTCTCATGGCACATTTAGGTACGCGATATCTTCCGCCTTGACTGCTCCTTCTTCTAGAACGAAATTGGTAAGCGTGTTAAAAAAAATCATTTTGAGTAAATCAATTTACGATAAACAAATTTATTAAATAACTTGGTGGGTTTTTCCTCTTTTTTCCATCCCAATTGACTTTCAGAATGAAATCTTCTCTAAATAAAAGGTACCACACCAATAAAGCGGCGGCGTACATATTATATTACGATAGACTTATAATTATTATAGAAATCGGTGTTGTACTAATTTTTTTTTTTTAAAAAACTTGGCGAACTTACATATTTTCACTTGAAAATTTTAAACCCAATTAAACAAATTTTCAAATTTATATTTTTTTTCCTTGATTTTTGAACGTATATTGTAATATATAAATGAAATTCTCAAAAAAACAAGAATCTTCTATTGAGCTTGTAATGAGTGTAATTGGAAAGCGCTTACTTTGAGCTTATACTGTAAGTGCTACTCCAATTAGCCGCTGTTTGGGAGCAAACTGATCTACATGAAGATATTTCATGAAATAATCGATAGAAAATAGGACGATTGTATGGAATAAATAACAATATTGTCAGAATGAATTAAAAAAGTCATCGTAAAAATAAGAAAACCTACAGATTGATCCAAAATACTCCATTGAAATATGCATTCAGTTCAAGATATTCAATTCAAATCAACAAGACATTTTCTACGAAATGAGTTTCACAATATTTAAGATACGGTTCCTAGATATAATCAAAATTTTTTTGTTATAAATATTTAAAAATCGTAATATTAACGACTTTTTCCTTGAAATAGGAATTACAAAGCAATATCGTTAAATTTATTGCATAGATTGTTCTGAATGTGAGTACCTACAGTATTAAACGAAATCAGAATAACAAAAACATTATTGTTTGAGAAATGTTATCTACCTGGAATCGCAATTTCAAACAAATAACTTAAGATCGGATGCGAAAAAATATTACCTACATAAGCCTCCTTTTTTGAAGTTATTAATGCAATTTATTATTTACTTTATACATGCAATAAAGTAATTTTAATTGGCAGTAGACCAAGATTCACTAAAATGTACATATTACGGAAGCGAAATAACTGCAATTTCGTTGTAGCATAGATATATTTTAGTGAAGACAGTGTCATTATAAAATAACGCACTAATAATAATTATTACACAAAACGTTAATGAAGAACACCACAGCTATACAACAAAACTAACAAAATGGTGATTTAAAACAAAAAAGCACCTAATCTAAAACACATAATTTCGTATACAAATGAGCTTCGCTACCATGTTGTGGTTATGGTGGAATAATAACTTTTTTTAAGGCATAACTATTAAACTAGACATAGTAATCTAAGCTATGTGCAATGTCTAGTACCAAATCTATGTAATTTAAAATTCCTTACAAACCCCCCACAACACTTTAGATGTTTTCATATTGACTTTTGCTTAGTGTAGGATCCAAAGGACTACCTCCTACCCTCCATTCTTCTGTTTCAACACACAACAGATTATTACCTTGCAGTGGAGTTGCATCCAAAAACCAGACAATTAGCACTGAAACAATGGACGGGATATTGTGTGATGTCGCTAAATCGATTATGGAATTTCTCGTTTTTATAACCATACCGAGCTCCCTTTTTTTCGCTGTTGTTGTATTTAACTGACCATAGTGCACAAAGGCAGGTGGATTGGGGAATGATTTCCATTGGTGGCCAGGATTGTCCAATGCTTTTGTCAAAACGCACAATGACCATTCGTACCCCATTATGGCGGTCGTCAGGGCCGATCGCCACAGAGTTTATTTTTCATTTTGCATTCGACCAGGATGTCATTGTTGTTAACCTCTACATATAGCCAACTAGGTCCCGGTATTGTTTGGAGTAGTTCAGGACTGCCCAACAACTCTTTCAATCGTAGTTTCTCGTATTTTTATTATTTTTCTATTGTTATTATATTTTGGGTGATTTACATCGAATGAAATCGATTTATTGATAGAGTTGGTGGCCCTGTGTCGTGTTCCTGTATATGAAAATATTTTGTAGGCCATTTATGGTGGAAATTATTCACAATTTTCTGTTTTGTTTTCTTTTTATGTTGCCAGAGTTTATAGGGTTGTAGAATAGTTCACACTGATCACAGAAAGGTTTCTGCAATAAATCCAGGGCACATCTCCGTATTGCGAGTTAATTTTTTGCCTTCCTGTACAGGAAACATATTTCACGTATGCAAGTCATTGATTTTGCTTGCCTGGACGCTCCCAATTCAGACTTTTACCACGTGAAAAATCCGGCAAGCAAAGGCGCCCCCGGTACTACGTTTATCCCGTGCATAGTTTGCAGGAAAACTTATCACGATTCAGGACACGTTCCGATCTATGCCTCAGGGTCTAACGAAAAGAAACGTCTGGAGACTGACTCTACTCACCTTTTACTGCAGTGTATCCTTTTGCGTCCTGGCACGTATTTTTACGTCTTCTGCACAGTACATATCCATAAAAATCAACTTCTGGCGAATAGATAACTCCTCGATCGGTGAGTTCTTTCCTTCTCGACAACGCTCCGATAGAGACGCAGTGACAAATAAGCCCGAAAGTGTTTTAAAGTGACACCAAAGTTTCGCGATTTAACACAAAACACCATACACTGGGGGATGTTTGCAAAAAGGACAGTACCAACACGTCGGATTCGTATATTTCCTATCTATGGTGGGAAATAGTGAAGCCTGATTTTCCGGGTATTTTGTCGAGAGATTTGCAACTTGTTTGAGCTTCGGTGATGCGCTTCTGTGGATGTATTAGTCTGTGGGTGTTGTGAATAGGCGCTAAAAAAGCATAGAAACACATTTTGCATGGCACTTGTGTGTTTGTCATAAATCAAAAGGATTTTCGAGGATATCCTGTCCCAGTGTTGTATATACTTTGATTTGTTAGAACGGCCTCCTAGACCAGGGAGACAGAAATGTTAGTTTTTGGCCTAGAATGGATGGTAGTGTTATTATGGAGGGGTTTTGTCCGACTGTAAAATTGTTATTCGCATTATACGTCAAACGATTTAATGTTCGAAACAAGGTATAAGAGTTAAGCTCCCGTACCAACTGGTCGCTTTCGAGGATTACAAAATAAGCCAACGTTTTGGATACGAAGTATGGTTAGGTGAGTTTACGGATAAGAACGACTCTCGCTGAGCATACTAAACACAATTCAGACCATAACTTAACGTAAATTGAAATAGGTCCAACCTAAATTAAAATTAATGGGTTTCGATAAAGAAAACCGCCACCCCTTTTCTACTACTACTACTACTACTACTACTGTTTAGATACTGTTGCTGTTAATTTAGAAAATATAATTTTTAATTAGTTATGGGCAAAACCATAACTAGGTGGAATTCAAGATCATCCTCTGTGTCTGAATATTGACAAGCTCATACAAAATAAACCAGTAGCTTAGATCAAATAAGGAAAACTAAATTCTAGAGGGAAACAAACATACCGACAAACCCAAATACTTGAAGCCACCCATATTTTTAAAGGACGTGATATCGTTAGTTCGCGCGATGCCTGATTTTTTGTAAAAATTTCATATATATTTGTTGAATTTCGAAAAGTTTCGAAACCACGTCTCACCCATCAGAACTGAATATGAAACAGTCGCGATAGGCGGAAGCCAATTGAAAAGTACTCTATATAATGTAGATATACATATATAAATATAAAGAAAAATAAAAATCAGCTCAGCATTATTTCAAATACCCTTGTTATCCGATATGATTTGGAACTCCTAATTTGAACTTTAGCACCTCCGCGGATTCTAATTAACGAAAAAGTCATTTCGCCTGTCCATCAACCCTTTTCACTAATTTCGCCCTAAGCGATTTGTTTTTATTCTATCTGGCATGTGTACCAAAAAGGAAAAGCAATACTAACACATTCCGCCCTGCAGCTATACCCGTTGAAGTTTAAAAACTCAATGAAAAATCGCCTTTGCTTAGCACCTCTTACACAGAAAATGGCAGACCAGGAACGTGGTATTGCAATCAAATTAAGGACACCGTGAAAAATTGAACAGAACACTAATTACAAATAGCGTGCCTGGACTACAGAGAACTGTTGCGTACAACCTGTGTTTTTCACCATACAACTCAGTTCATCCCCTTCGCGTAATTCATCAATAACCAAAGCCAGGGAAAACGAATCATTCTTTGAGGTATTGGCTGAAACAGGACGCCACTTCCAATAGAAAAAATCTGGAAAAACGAGAATGAAGACAAAAGTAAAGAGGCAATCCCTCATCATGTCTCACCATAATACCCTTATTTAATCTTGAATACTGCCTTATAGATCCTGTTCCAATAAAATGACCGAACCAGCGGCATCTATCCATCCAAAATACACGGATAGATAGGATCCTATCGTATATTGAACGATTCAAACCTTACGACAAGACGACGACAGAATATAGTATAACGTTACCAAAGTAATCACCTCTATTCTTCGTGGTAGTCTTCAAGTTTTCGTATTTAAGGTGACGAATCTACCACCAAGAGTCCAACAATCCATTTACTGTACATCCTTTAGTACAAGGACGGATTCCGATCTATATATATCTAGCTACCGCACTCATACTTGCTCCCTTTCTATAGCGAAAAATGAACGACAACATAAATTATCGCTTAAGGATTTTATGAAAAGGACATTTTAAGACACCTATCTTTCATTATAATTGATGGGAAATAATTCATTTAAAGTGAATCCTGCGGAAATATCCGCCCGAATCGTTACACTTCAATTTATTTATTAGATATACCCGACTAGGATTTTGCATTCGTTTCGTGATTAAGGTATTCCTCACTATGAGATACCTAACATCAGTGCTTAGGTCTCCCCCAACGATCCATCCATCTGAAGGACATTGATTTGAAAAGGATACGATTAATATGGGGACTTAATTATGGTCGATGAATGAATGGAAGAGATTAGGGATCGCTACCGTTCAATGCGAAAAAATGTACGAGAAATTCTTGCCAGTCAGGAGGAAGCGATGATAACGGAATTATACAGATATTTTCGATAGAATAACTTTTTAGATTGATTTAATAAATAAATACGGATGTTTTGGACTGGTAATGATTGAAAATTAAAATTTTACTACAGGTTCCAATACATTCCAATTATGGTGGAACCCGTTTTCGTGGAACTGTTTTATATTTGGTAGAGTCATGAGGAGATCACTTTAGAAAAAAGGATCTGATTTATATCTCAAGAATGATTACATTTAGAAACTGGGGACATGTGTACATAAACATATGTACATAAATGTAAATTTTTCTAAACTAGATTTCCATCTTGGAAGCCACAACAGTCTTGCTTGTTGATATACCAAATCGGTTGACTTCCACGAAACAGTGCAATGAAAGTCGTATTTCGATTGTACTAGTCGCCAAACACCATCATTCCATGGCCGATGACCCGACGCCGAGGATCGATGCAGTGTCTACCGATAAGGTATAATTGAAAGGTATTCTTATATATGAGTGCGGATGAGATGGTCGAATGCATTTCAATATGAGCAAGAAAGAAATGCAAATCCCTCACACGTATTCACCGATAGCAAGTGTTCCCAAGTGATAATATTTTTTTAATCGACTACTTTCGGTGTTCGCTGCCTCTTCATCGCCGATTTATCGATGTTTGGTTTATTGGGTAGTACTGAATTGAATATATATACAATCTACAGAGATATGCTCGCACTGATAAAAAAGAGAACTAAGAAAAACAATAGGGAAGGTGCGACAACGCTTATATATGTATAATAAAGAGATAAGGGTATTCGCATTTATCATCCATCTAAAGTTGAAATCTTTTGCGATATTATTGATATACATATGTAGCTGTTTGCTACATTGTTTTGCTTTATAATTAAAAAAAAAACTTCATTTTAATTCGTCTTCAACTCCGAATATCTCAAATTATAACAACCAACAAAAGTAATCCTCTTTAAAACACCTAAGACAACAATGTTAAACACCCTGTTAATTAAATCACTATCCTAATCACCCCTCAGTGCCATTAAATTTCTTTACACTTCAGTATAGCACACAAAGCAAAAAAAGGTCATAATCACTTAAACCGAGCTCCGTCAAAAAGGAAGACCGTCCTCGTGGATTTTGTATATTAGATAGATAACCGCACTTTTCTCATAAAACTTTTAGATACTTTTTGGTGTTTCCGCTTGAACGCAAGTTTGTAGAGAGGATTTTTCAATCCCACGAAGAACTTTTTACAAGTAAAAAGGTACATCGTCACTATACTTCGGTCTTTCGAGAGAGGAATGAAGGACATAATCGTAGTTACATATCGCTAACGTTGTAGAGCAAGTTACTAGCTGAAAAGAAAATAAAAGACGAATTAGCACGGCGAAATAAAAGAACTTTTTTAATTAATTTTTTTCGGAGTTTATCAGATTACTTGACATGATATTATTCTCGTATAAGAAACATTTGCATCTTTCTTTGGGGCTTACTTTTAATAGTATGTACTTGTACATTTTAAATATTTATATCTCTTTAATTTAACCCAATAAGCAAAAGAAACATCTTTGATTTTGGCTTTCCACTCTCTCTCCCCCACATTTTACGGGAAAACGCTTTCGATGAAGTGGAGAACGGAGAGCACTCTCAACCTACTAAACGCTTTTCAAAGCTATTCGCGACTCGCGAGCCCTCCTCCTTATTAGGGTTTTTCCCGTTGAGAGAAACCGTATGAAACCCTAGACAAAAGGGGGCGAACGAGCCTTGTCCGGCCAACCCAGAGAAGGGTTGCGGGCGCCAGTGATCCGGTATTTAAGGACCCGTCCTACTCTTTTCGCGGTCGGATCACGGATTCGAGAAAATAAATCTAAGCACCCGGAAAACAACCGAGTCTCGCGATGTGGAAGTTCGGCTAGAAAAAAAACGTCACAAGAAAGTTCACAATGATAAATCAAGATAATTTTGTTTGAAGGAATTTTAATTTTTACTTTTCGCTTAATTTTAATTTTTGCTAACTATTACAAAACTCTGAACCTGTTCCTAACCTTACTCTAGGGCGCCGCTGATGCGTTGTCCCTCGATGGTCGTGTCGGCGAAACTCCTCCGATCTTCCTGAACTGGATCTCCTTTCGACAGAATTCTGCTTTATCCCACACTCGTTGTAGTATTTTTGATTCCCCGGTCTCTCGCCACTTATTCACTCGTGTCTTTTCCTCAGGATACGTTGAAACAAAATCCGGCAAAATAAAATTGCACGTCCACTTGTGGTTTTCTTCTTTCTTCCTTCAATAAAACTTCTTTTAACAAATACTTTCGTCGAATTTAAATTAAACGTCCACTTCTGACTCCAGCTTATTCACAAGAGAGCGTTTTGATGATCCCGTCGCTTCCGCGAAAACTTCCAGCTGTTCTTCTCGTCGACGGTTAGCTAGAACCAGCTTTTCGAAACTTTATTTGGAGTTCAACGATCTTCCACTTTCATGTAATTCTTCCTTCTTGCATGATACCGCCGTATGGCTTTCCGGCATTCCATTCGGGTATATAGTCGGTAGAGCTGGAAAACTATCGATAGCGCTATCGGTGACCTACTTATTAAGTGACCTAACGATCAACTTGGAATGCTAAGTGCATTTTGACAATATTTAGTGCACGGATATTGTGAGCCATTTAGCTGGACACAGTGGAGTCCGTCTAAATGACCCACAGTGCCGATAGCGCTATCGATAGTTTTCCAGCTCTAATAGTCGGGGTTCATACCATGTTTATCGTCCATCTCGCCGCTCCAAATCGCCGTCAATGACAAATCGCCATATTTCAGTCGGAGGTACTTGTTTGTTTACTTCTTGGTTTACGCGTATTTTTGTTTTGGTGCTGTGTTTACGCGTTCGCGTTCCGTTTGTATCCTCTCGGGTCATTTCCTCTTTGTTTCCGTTTCCGGGACTGTTTGTGGTGCTATACGTACAGGAACACAGTGCAGAGTGACTAATGGTTTTATTTTTTTCAGTGCAACTTGCCGCCTCATTCGGACGACCGCAGGGTGGAGTAACCCGTTTGGTAGGACGGAATAACCAGGCATGGTGTGATCGCTGATGTTGGTAAATACGATTGGTTCACGTTGTTTCCGCCGCGTGACAATGTTTAATTCAAGTATGTACATTATCTATTATTTCCGGGGGCAGAAGAATTCGAATACTAACCCTAAACTATGACTAACCTTAAACTAAACAATAAAACTAACGTAGTCTATAAATCAGATGACAAAAATAACTCCAATGCTAACCCTAATCTAAATAATAAATGCAATAAGCTAATATTTTCGTATTTTCAGCCTTACTTCCAATCCAGTGTTTGTTTTCTTTTTCCTTTACTTGACTTCGACTAATTCGCTATTTTTGCGTTTACTTTTAGGTTGGCTCGGATGTGGATGATTTGAGTGGTGATTCTGCACGGAGCCCGACAAATAAGTTCTTGGTAAGTTGGTAAATTTAAAAACGCGATATTTTATTCCACTAAACAATTCTCTTCTTTTCTTGCAGGGTGACGTCCCGAATTGACCCGTAACATCCTTCTCTGGACGCACTGGAACACACCACTCTCTTATACACTCATTAATCTCTATCTCTTTATATTAGATATTATCAATTCCTCTCTCTTTCTCGTTAAAGAAATGTTACTACTCCAAAAATTATTATAAATAATTATTTTTAAAAATAAAACGGAACGTAAATCAAACAAACATTCAAAGAAAATATAATATTTACCTGAACTTCGTGAAAATCTTACACTTCCTCCATCAGCTTCTAAATTGATCTTATAACCATATGATAAGCTTCATGTAACATCATAAATCAAACATTGTATTAAATTTGCAAGAAACCATCACGAACGGTGTCAGGTAAACTAGAAATAAATTGAATTTCATCGTCGTCAAAATAAGAATCGCACAGAGAACTTAATGCCCAACATGATGAGGGTGGTACAAGTACAAGTAGCAAGACGAACAGGCAAAGTTCGTTTCTCTTCAATATAGAAAACAAAAAAAAACACGACGTCTTACAGAAACTTCTTTAACCTGAAACTGTCTATATACAGCCACATATACGAAAAAAACATCATTTTATTCTTGTTACCTCCTAAAAAGTAAGAAGTGTTCCAAAAGACTTCAAAAAATAAAAAAAATACTAAAAAATAAACTCGAACGACACGAACAGATATGATGGCAAATAATCCTCTATTGACATACCCAGGGCCCTGGACAAGTAAGTTTCCTTCGACCTTTTCAACACACAAAGAATTATTATGGTTACAATGAAAAATGGAGCATATGCTCGATAATGTTGAGTTTTACCTGTTTGGTAACAACTTGAGAAATTCGAAGTTAAAAATTTCGTAGCAGACAGGTCCTTCTGGATGGCGAACAGATAGATACGGCTAAATGGTCTATATCACATGTATCCACTTGGAACGGCCATTACACACATCCGATTTGAAGCATCCGTCCAAAGTGCATTTAAGGGTAGATAGTGCGACCCGGGAGAGTACGTCTACTAATTGCATATTGCCCGACAGCAAATCGCTAGTTCCAGGCAGCACTGGATACCTATAGTAAATCCACTGCTGCTCGATAGGCTCGAAACTGCAATCGCTGCTAATATCTGACCAGAAATTTCCCAGAACAACGCCACACCGATTCCCGAGATAGACAGCAATAAGCAATGCTTCGACCAAACGAATCATGCTATCCAACTTACAAGAGTCAGACTTTGCAGATGGTCTTCGGAGTTTAGCTATGTGTATATTAGGGAATAAACCAATTTCGAAACGCTTCACCGATTTACTCTAAATTCTAATTCTGAGTTTCAGAGTTTTTGGGTAATCAATCGGTTCGGCGTAGTTAGCACAAACCTTTTCCGACAGGTGAACTGAAGGCTTAGTAGCAACTAGAGATGTTTCTATGGTCAATTCGAGCGATTTTGGCTTAGAGGTATCCAACTGAACTTGGTCCCTGCAGTCAAATATTTTCAGAAGAGTGAAAGCATAAATTACATCGGAAAGGACAGTTGCAATTTATTGCTGGAGTTCTATTCCTATGCGTGCTGGAATTTATTTACATATTTCTGGCTATGAAATTGCAAAATATATCTATCTAGTCGCGCTGAATGGCACTGGATTGCAGGTGTATTAAATTAAATTTATGTATATCGATAATAAATACGAAGAAGTTTTTATGAAGTTCCGGATTACCTGAAACGAGGTGGATTTACGCTGAAAGTTAGTTTTATCATTAAATTAAATTCTTCTACTCCTTCGGCTAGCTCCCTCTATACAAAAGTGCTTAAAATATGTATTATCCAATATTGGCCGATAACTTCAGAACACTTCAAACCAGAAATTGGAAATTTTGCCCAATTTAATAAATCAATAGTTGCAGATATTATAATTAGTATAAAGAAAATCGACTAAGTCCTTCGTATAGCTTTTTCCTTGAAAAATATATGCAATCATCTTTCCAAACTCAATAGAACTCGAGAAATCGTAGAGCTTTGAATTCGAAATTTTACAGGAATTAGTTTTCAGTTGATAGTAAGATCGAGTTAGCTACTGACCGAGATACCTTCACTTCTTTCGCAAACTAAAGTCCTTAAAACACGTACCTATGAGTATTGGTACAAAAATTTAGAACACTTTAAGCTACAAATTTTAAATTTCGTACACATTAATTTTAAATGGTTTCAGGTAAATGGAAAAATATACGGGGAATCGATTGAGTCCTACTACCTACAGCCCACAAAATCCATGAAAAAGGAGAATTTTACTTTAAATACTCAAAGTTTCAGATACGAAATTGTAACAGAAGATGTTGTATTTCTAGTATCAATCAAACGAGAGTCCTTTAGAAAAGCAAACTTCATGCGCGCTTCTTAGTATGCTTCGTCTTCATGTATAATATAAACCGGAGTTCAGTATTTTATCTAGAGTATTATCCGATTGGCTAGCTGCCTATCGTGATTGCTTTATGTTTTAATTATTTTTTTTTTAATTTCAAAGGAACTTATAGGAGGTGAAATATAAACATAGTTTATTTCTAGACGTTTAAAATAAGAGCCCGTAAATGTAAAAACTTCGTGAACAATCCGCTTGTTACTCCCTGGGGGTTGAATACCGAAAAATCTTGAAATTGGATGATTGCATAAAAAGCCCAAGGAAGGAAAAGCTGAATCAATATCCAAATGATTTGCAACTACTGGTTGTGGTTGAGTATCGAAAAATCCCGAAAACTATTTATAGGTGTTTATACCAACTACATGCACTGTTAAAATCTTATCGTGTATCACATCGAATCGAAGAAATATGTCGGAATCCGTGTAAACGTACACAACTAATTTACACCTCCTTAGAAGTTGAATATCGAAAAATCCGGAAAACGATTTCTAGGCGCTTGTATAAAGAGCCCGAAGTAGTATAATTTATTCGATATCTCTCCAGACCTAAGACCCCTTTCACTCACCATTTTTTCCTCACAGCGAACGACAATGCAAATCTAAGATTTTATTCCCTTAAATTACATTTCTAGTACTCTACATATACGTACGTACCAAATTGATGATGTCTCAGGACGTTAAAAAGACTCATCGAAAACCTTTTTATTCTCCACTTTCTAATGCGGCCTTAAAGGTGTCTTTAATTACCACAAAGAACTAATGATTAATATACAGACGTGTTTTATGCAAGTTCGAATGACGAACCTCTCGGTTAGCTCTTCTGTATGTACGAAGTATGCTATGTGTACTTCAGTATTATTAAAAAAGGAATAAATTCAGAAAGAGATGTTTCCAATGTTTTATTCAAAAACTTAAATAAAAAATGGTTTCAAATGAAGCTTATATTTCTTTTTTCTATAAAACACAGATAAGTCAAAAAGAAATATAAAGCAATATTAATTATGAATTTTTAAATCAATATTTAAAATATATTGTGAATGGATCATGAAAACTTTTTGCTTTGATTCGTGTCATATACTTATTCCCACTATGAAACTAATTTGTTATAGTTAGCAATGGACCAATTAATTGTCACTCAATTGTAATAGTTTCAAGATTACTTACCTTAGGCGACATCTATTAGGCCCTACCGTATGAATGCCAAGCAATTGTTTTATTGTCATCAAGAGAAACTGCATATTGATCCACCTTTCATCTCATCCTGATTTAATTGGATTACTTCTATAAGCAACAAATTGAATTGTAGGCACTACCCATTACATCGAAATCCACCTCTACGAATGAGATCCTTGGCACAAAGCATGCCTTAGTGAAACCTCATGCATTTCAATTCAATTTATGCGATTGAAGCTGACCGGTACGGCATATAACAGCTGAGCGTGGTAATATCCTTGCCAATATTAACCAAATGTTACTGTTTCGTCTATTTCACGATATATCCACATTGGATATTACCTATCCTGTAAGTGGCTACCTCCTGGTGAGTAGTTTACGTTAATAAAAATGATACACGTAACGTATATGATATGAAATATTCCCATTTACCAATTCTGTTCACCTTCTGCACCTTAAGGACTCCCTTGTCTTTTCGTCAGCTATATTCGTCTTGATACACAATTCGCACATATCTGCCTGTCATTATGCCCAGATGTTGTCATACCCAAGGCTCTTTACTTTTATAGTGAAATAATAAATACACATATCGTCGTATATTAGCCCCTGGGATGTCTTCTACGGCGAACTTTGTGAGGAAAATCCCTAGGTGTATCCATGAGTGCCACTTTTTCCCCAAAACTCACATAGCACGAATAGCATAATCATAAGTTAAGGTGAAAAAGCCTATATAGGTATAGACTATGGCTAGGACAAACGGTAAGGAACAAAAAGGCTCCTGAGATGTCCCTAATTTAATATATGCTTTTATCACTTACTGACCCTTATTTGCTGGAGTGCCAACTTTTCTGCCCGAACATGAACCCTAGATATAGATTTTCGGGGAGAGATGTGAATGCGAACGTTTGTTTATGCCGGCAAGGTTTCTTTTGGTTGATGGACTGAACAGATCTTTTGGGTTACTTCTTACCTTTAGGGACCGATGCCGTCTTTTTTGAACAGACAGTCAAAAAAGGTAAGTTTCGTCCTTTTGAGGTGACCACCCGGTGTGGTGACATGTATGTGCTTTTGGCTACTAACTATAACAAATTGAATTAAGCTCTATCAGTTTATTGTTTTAATGAAACGCCTTTAGGCGGAGATAGGGTGCCAGTAGTTGAATGGCTTCCATCTTATCAGAAATTATCAATATATATTTCTCTCTATGGGTCTATTCGTGTCCTGTTCTGTTTTAAGTATAATTTAAATACAAATTCTTTAGTCCATTTGATATTTTAAAGACAAGAAGTTTAGTCCTTGGGTATATTCTCAAACGCCATCACACAGGAGGGGCATCCGGTATTTTTGAAAAATTTAAAGTGTATTTTGTACCGGCAATGCGTGCTAATAATATTCTTCAATGATAAAAATTAGTTGTTCTTCCATTTTTTAGTTTATACAGGGTCCTGACGGTTTTTGAACGTGGGTAGTGGGTGGTGGGGGATCTCAGGTGGTTGGGGTCGGTCTCATTCGCTTCTCCTAATGTGGAAGTTTAGTTACAATGGAGCGTTGTACCAGTAAACACCATGCCTTTGTCGTCGAGACGTTCTTCAGAAATAACGATTCTGTGACCCTAACACAGCGGCAATTTTGTTTACGTTTTAATGTTCCTCCTCGTGTGCCGATTCCATATTGGATCACTATTCTTTTGTGGGTTCGGAACTTTCGCAATACAGCTTTCGGAACAACATTGGGAAGAGGGGGGTTCCACAGGACGGCAAGGTCACCTGCAAACATCGAGGCCTAACGATTTGCTTTTGAGTCCCCGGCGATCAGCTATTCGTCGTGCTCAGGCTTTAGGGATGTCCGATAGGACTGTTCGGTGGATACTTCATGAAGACTTGAATTTTCACCCGTACAAAATTGCTGTAGTTCAAAAATTAGAGCTTTAAGTTTCCCAAGAAGGTTAGCTTTTGCAGAAACAATGTAGGGAATGATGAATAAAGACCCTGAAATGATTGTGATGACCTCAGACGAAGCTCACTTTCACCTTAACCGTTTTGTTAATAAACAAAACTTTCATTATTGGGCCCCACATAACCCACAACAGTTACATCAAAGGTAACCGTCTGGACTGCAGTCTGTAAGACAGCTGGGATAGGTCCCCATTTTTTTTTTAGGAAAACGGCCGTACTGTGACGGTTAATTCCGAGTGCTACCTGACGATGATCACTGACTTCTTCCTCGCTGAGTTACGTCGCCGCCAAATCCCTCATGGGAGGGTTTGGTTTCAGCAGGATGGAGCAACTGCGCACACTTCACGTGCGTCTATGGCCCAGCTAAGAAGATCATTTCCCGGTAGGTTGATTTCACTCCGAGGTGATATTACATGGCCAGCACGTTCTCCAGATTTATCCCCGTGTGATTTTTATCTGTGAGGTTACCACAAGGGAAAAGTGTACCTTAATAAGCCTAGAAATTTGGCAGAACTGTGAGCGAATATTCAGCGGGAAATGCGTGCGATCACGCGCGAGTGATGACTAACTTTGCTTCTAGCAGTGCAGAGAAAATGGAGGTCATCATTTAAGTGATGTTATTTTTGCTTTATAATGCTTTTTCGAAATTTTTTTGTATACATCTTAAACTTCCATTCTTTCTTTTTTAAATAAAAAAAATTATAACAAAATATCTTGAGTATTCATTGAATTATTCCATTTCAAAAACCGTCAGGTTTCACTACCGGACCCTGTATAAGAGTTTGTTCACATATATTATGTGTTACGATTTATATTGTCCTACAAAACATCTTCAAGTAAACACAGAGTAGAGAAATGTAAGTTGCACCTTTCAAATCAAAGTTTAATTGAGGCAGACGTAAACACTTTTCCGTAAGATTCTAACTACTGCCTGGCACCTTATTCTGGTAGACTCGCCACCACGTTCTAGCCCTTATTGCTCTACTAAGAGCACTGTCAGTGACACTCAGGCAATTATCTTAGGTGCTGGGGTGTATTCCCAGTTTTTTGCTCATTTAATTTCTGCCCCGTTCAAGAATTAATTTGTGCTCAGGAAGGCACTACCCTTAGGGAATTCAGTCATGTTGTGTCTACCGAGCAACCAACTTATGTCCCTGTATAGTATAGTTTATCACTGGGAAGTTACGAAAACCTAAGGCCAATGATAGCATGTGATGCAAGGAGATGCCGTAAAGGTAGAAATGTTGAAAGCATAGTATGTACTATGGTAGAACTGCATTGTCTGTATATTTTAGCGTTAGAATGTAACGAATCTGGGAACAAAAGCTATATCCCTGTGCAATGAAAGTGTTGACTGAGAGTTTTGGGACTTAGGGACTTGCAAGAATCCTATTTCAGTGTGCACTAGATTTTATTTCTCAATTTCTTGATGACCTAGCTTATTTAATATCAAAAATAACGGAAATAGTTCTCACTCAATCCACAAAATCAAATTCAAATATAATATTTAACAAATCGATTAGGTAATTTCGAAGCTAAGCCAATGTACTCGTACGTATATGAATCTTTTCTCTGTGACGTTGTCTATCTATCCATGGGTACATGTCACAAAAGAGCCGAAATTATTATTCTGAATTTCATCTCTCGATGGAGGAAACTAACCGCCACATCAAGCAGATATTATGAGGCCTATGGACCACTTGAGCGAGAATAAATCGCTCGTATAAGTAAGCGATTAATCACAAGAGCATTTCATGGAAAATTCATACGTTCTACCTATTACACATCACTTTGAACCTTTAATCCGTGGATGTGTACATGTGCTCCTACCTTTCAATATGCAGCGGAGATTTCAGAATGGATTCTATATCGGGATACGAGAAAAAAGAAGAAAGTGGCTGCGAGGGTGGAAGGTTTTGAAGTACACCGTTTTCGTGGAAAATAATCTTCTGCCGGAATCTACAAATATAGACACCACCTCGTCACGTGGAGTATAGGATACTCTATAGCTTCTGCTCCTGCAGAATAGCGTCGAATCGGAACAGGTTAACGGATTAAAATTCTTTATCTCGCTATGGAATAATACGAGTACATAGATCGGACAAGTCAGAAAATTTAAGATAAATTAAGCGATCGTCGAACATGTAATGAGCTTTAGTTGTTTTATTCAGAAGTGACAGTAACTGGCACAACCCTTAGGGCCGTTCCTACGATGTTCAGTTACGTTCTAACTAGAACTTTAACTGACAGATTTTCATACAAAACTTTCAGTTAAAGTTCCGGTTAGAGTTATCGTATCGTACTAATCAGTGGCGGTCATATTGCCTTTCCAAGGGGGGGGCCATTGAAGTTCAGTAGATACTGTATAGAAAATTGGTGCAGTTGCCGTTAATTCAGCGTGGATGGAAATTGTACAAATACTATATATGGTCGCTGCGGTTGGTACTTACTGCTTAAAAATAACAACTTTTCATTTCCGCATCTAAATCGCCAGATTTTGGCAACCGAATTTCAGAAAATTAAAAAGCATTAACATAGCTCTGAAGGAATTTCTTTAAAATCGTTCAATTTATCAGCTGATTGTATGATATCGAAAATTTGAACCTGTGTTGTATGATTTTAAGTCTTTTGGTAATAGAAAATTGAATAGCAGGAACTAGAAAATAAAATTAATTGTTTCCAAAGCTTGGTGAACATAAGTAGAAGTTCAGTAGAAGTCGATGTCGGTTTTGATTTCGACAAAATTTAGAAGCCCAAACAGACAGAGATCTCTCACATGTATGAGAAATCTAGTAGATTTTGAGAGTTTTGTTAGAATTTCGAGATTTCACCAAATCCAGATTGAAATCTTTGGATGTAAATTAGCTGTTTTTTGAGACCACTAGAAAAGTAGTATATTTAGATAGATAGATAGATATATTTATTTCTTAAATTTAAATACAGTTCGATATTTCAGTATATATTTAGTATATTTAATTTTTATTAGTTCTACTATCATACATAAAACTGAATATTGGGCATTAAGATCCGAACCCTATATCTCATAATCTAAAGACTTCAGGCCCGACGAAGAAGTGATCACCCCAGTTATTAAGTTATCCTACAATACTTAAAATCTACAAAATAATATTTTATGTCAATGTAATTTATTTGGTATATATACATATTCACATAGTCTCCTTATTGAATCGATCTATAGTTTAGATGACTGCCACCATAACCTAACCTAACCTACTCCCCTAATTTAAAAATTTTAAAAGCAAAAGTCGGAAATTCTCTAAAACTATCTATCTTATACCTGATTTAAATCGTAAAATTTTGGCAAGTAGATTTTGAACGCTCTGAAAACATTTGTTTTACAACGACTATGGTGATAAAATTTCTAATTTATTTTGTAAGAGTTAACTTTTGGAAAGGAGGAAATTTAAATTGAATGAACAAGAGTCGAAAGCTTGCATTCTCATGCAATTTTAAATTTTGTAATATTTTATACAGGTAGTTGTGGTGACAGATAATTTCAAAGCTTTCTTTGTATTGAAAAAATTTTTCCCAGAGATTTTTTCCGCGGTACCTCTTATCTTGGGTAGGAAACTTGGACTCCTACTGGAGACTGTGGTCCTAATTAGTGTAAAAAATATATGTTTTTAGTTTCACCCCGATCAGAAAAAAAAACAAATTTGAGATTCCGAGAAATGGGTCGCGATGTATTGACAAAATGGCCAAATAACAAATAACAAAAACAAATTTGAGATTCCGAGAAATGGGTCGCGATGTATTGACAAAATGGCCAAATAATATTATTCTGGGGATGATTGTTATTCTAAATGGATAGGTTATGTACCATCGGAAATACCATCTAGTGGTCGTAATGAGAAAGTGCAGTTTTTTATATTTAATCTGTTTCGACCGTATTTTGATAATGGTTAATAATACGAAGTTCGTGCCGTCGGCAAAAATATCTGATTTCTAACGCTCAATATTATTTTATAGAAAGACAAAACGGCTCAGAAAGTCCTTCACCAAGTACGAAATAAAAACTATTACGGATTAGTGATTAAATGTCAAAAATCATCTTTTTCGGCCTTGCTGAAGGACTTTTTTCACACTAACTTCGCATTGTTTACCGTTACAAAGTTACGCTTAAAAATTAATTTTTTAAGAAAAACTTCAATTGCTGAATTTAAGCACTAGATGGCATTTTCGATGGTACACCAACCACCTATATATTTAGAATTATATCACCCAAAGAATGATACTATATAGGCCCTATGTCGATATCTTGGGAGTTTACGGAATCTTACACAATTTTGGTTTCTTTAAGGCTCTTGAGGCACGTATTCCCCATTATCGAGATCAAACATAAAATGTATTTTTTTAAACTAGTTCGAGCCATTGCGATGGGAGCTGTGAAAAAAATTAAAAATTTTTAAATTGAGTGATTAGCTTTGATTACGGTTTGAACTACCCTTTTTAGCAGAGTAGATTTCAAATTCATCCAAATATGGGAAAATTATTAGAACACATAATGAAAATTGTCCAAGCATAATCCAAATCCAAATTTTTCAAAATTAGTTTCAAACAGTAAAAGTTACATCCTTAACATAACCCAAAGATCAATTATATATATATGGATTTACATTCGAAATTTTATAACTTTCCGATTGAAATATTAAAGATTAAAGAAAGACATAAGAGGAAATCATATTTAATTGCATTATACTTTATTGAGCGCATTATACTTTATTAAGTGTATCTATTAATCTAATAGTCTGATATAATTTTTCTTTAAAGCAGACGTGATAAAGTAATCATGGGTGACGAATCTGTTAGGGGGGGGGTGCCATGGCCCCCATGGCCCCCCCCCTAAGCAATCGGAATTCAATGTCTGATCGGTGGAGAAATCGTATCGGCTGTTTTCCCGGCGATGGACAAGTGCAGCTTTAATTTCCCAACGTTTCGTCTTAAGCTGGCATTGGATGATGGGGATGAACGACGGTGTCAGAGGAAAGGGCTCAAAATCGTCGGTCGTTCGCGAAAATTCCCGCCTAGAGACATCTTCTCCTCCTCCCTGGCTCCAATTTCGGCTCGACAGCCCCAATAGGCTTGTAGGACGTAGAGAATCCCCTTTCCTGCAACACCAGTAGCTGGGACCCTTCGGAAAACGGTATTACCTGAGTACATGAACGCTATACAAATTAAAATACACCATTCCAGGATAACTATAAATTTAACTGAGAGATATACTACTAATACTAATCTTAAATCTACAATTCAAATATACAAAGATGTTCAGGCTGGAAAAATCAAATATAATATAAATACTACACGCAGTGGTACACAGGGTATGATTCTCATAGACTTTATGAATACATCCACAGGACAACGAGAATATTATTACAATGGCAGTATACTATTCAATGAGCTGCCAAGCTATATAAAAAAAGCAACAGCGTTGTTACCTTTAAAATGAATTTAAAAAAAAAATTGCTATTGGATTATATTAGTTTTACTTTGAAATGAACTTAGAAAAAAAAATTACAGGAAATTGCCTTGTTAAATTTAAAATGAATTTAAAAAAAAAATATTATATTAGTTTGACTTTGAAATGAACTTATGAAAAAAATTACAAAAATTACCAACTATTAGTAAGAAAAGAGTTGTTAATACAGGAAATTGTTAATATGGATTTAATAAGAATTAATCGAGCAAATGAGAGATGTAATTGGAAAAGTATTTACCCGTATGTAGAATGATTTTATATTAAATTGTAGAAGACTCCTCACCACTAACATAAGGATATGTCCTCAGCAGGGTGAGTAGTGCAATAGCATACTTAGCCTAAGAATATTTGAATAAATAAAGCATTTATATATATAAAAAAAATTAACGATCGGAAAGTTTCCGTGCGCGGCTGCTCCCCGCCGTTGCTCCCTTAGTTGATCCTCGCTAACTCCTTCCTTCTCGCCTTACGTCTCCGATCTGAAAGAGGAAAACTGGGTTGTAGTCACTCCGGTCATGGGCACAAAAAAACACATTACAAAAGTACATATTTCAATCAATTTTACACGCAAATTATTGAAATATGTACAAATTATTCATGCAATTTACAATTGAACCGTATAGTTAACATGAAACGGCTCACAAAATTGCGCACCATTTCGTGCAAAATTAACTGTATATATATTTGAATTGAGAATTACGTTTTTTTTCGTATAATTCTACTTATTTATTTGAATTTTGCGACGAAAAACATGTAATATATGAAAACACGAAGTTGGACGCTTCGTTCGATTTTGTTTTATACTTCCGAAGTTGAAATTTACTGATTGCAAATTGAAATTTACTAACCAAAAATTTAAAATTACATTCAAATTGACTATTACATCCCAATGTAAATGTAAAATGTAAGCCATGTAACTTGAAAAGGTGTGGCATATTTGCCTACTATCCAAAACATGTAAATTTCATTGCATTTCTTTTTTACTGTGTATGTAACAGTTTTTGGTAGAGTTCCATCAGAGTTCTATCCAAAGCACTTAAAGCTAAATGCAAATAGTATAAAAGTATGACACACAGCTAAACATAAATAATATGGAAAACCCCTCTTAAGAACCGCTAACAAAAATTTGAAATGGAGCCAAAAAATCTAAAGACAATTTAAAACATGATACTCAATCGTTCGATAGTCCTGTCTGATTTTCCAATAAATCACTTTAAAGGAAAATTATTATTAACGATTACTGTATACATATACACTCTCAAAGCGACGGCATCGCATACTCGTAGAATGAAATTGTGGCACCCACTTAATCTCCTCCACCTTTTCACTTCTTCACGCGATCTTACCATAATCCTATGAAGCGTAAAATAAAAGGTGGCATTGGAACAGTGTTAAATGCAAAATGATGAGAATAATGTTCGAGCCTAGGGAGAGTGGGAAGACTGTGGCACGGTGTTTTTCACTGTCGTAAACATTTCACTTACCGTATTATTTTCCGGTGCTTGGTGTAATTTTTTCACGTTCATCCTTGTTTATTTCGAACGGAATGGTCGCGTATTTCTACACCCCACTTACACCGTGAAAAATTACGGAAACATAAAATCAACGAGAAACCAGTGAGATAGACGATATCAGATTATGATGGTGGTGATAAGGATACGTGGCAAATAGAATTAAAAAACGACGAGATATTTAAAACGAGGATGGTAGAAAAAATTCTCCAAAGTAATACGAAAAGCTTCTTTAAGAGGACAGATTACGAGGTGCAATTTGTCAACTGACATCCTTGTAATATGATAAAAGTATCGCCAGATTTTTTTTTCTTTTTCATCCGTGTAACCGCTTTTCACTGGGACGGGTTCTGAGACTTATTGTTCATTTAATGAGAATATCCGCGAGATTTATATTCCTCATTTGACTAATTTGAAACAATTTGCAAAGTGTGAAAATATTTTTCTAGATCAAATTTGTATATCCTGTTATTAAATTATGTCCTTATTTATTTTTTTATAAACCAAGAAGGAAAATATTGTCTAATATTTATAGCTTTCTATATCTACTTGCGATTAACGTTTGTTACCGCAGAAAAAATAGAATCGGGAAAATTATTATTATATTCTATAACTAAAACTAACAAAACACCAAACTATAGTTTTTAATAATATTATTATATATAAATTTAACTTCATATTGTACAAGCCGGTGGGCACTGTTCATACCTTCTTTTTATGTATGGAGTCTAGTGCTCACAGTGTAGAACTTCTTTCATGTATGCAAATTTTTTCAACAAGAAATTTACTATACTGCATCATTAATTATGAAATTAACATATTTATACACTAAATAACTAAAACATATTCAACGTGACAAATTGACGGTATAAAGTTCAATTGATTTGTGCGCTGTTTTGCATAATACACATTTGGAAGTTCACAATTGTAATTCATTAAACTATGACTAAAAAAACAACAAATATTTTAGCCGACGTTAAACATTAATTTGAACGCAAATAAAAATTTCTTGTCATTAATACCTCATAAAACAGTCCGTCACTAATTCTGAAATCGTAAATCCTACCCAACATAAATTTCACCTGTCCCACCAGTCACCACCTGCTGTATTATAAATTTAAAATCTTCTTACCTTGGTCATAATATGACTAGGTATTATGTAGTTTATTCTTTGTTTACTCAAGCCTTGCTAGATAAATCTCATTCCAGACTAATTAAAATTTCCACTCGAGAAGCAACCAATCTAATTTCCCAACGATATGATATGCAATTTGATTAATGGCAATTAATGACACTGCCGGTAGCACAGTACAACGGTCTTCTAGCTTCTACTAAGACACGATCGAAAATAAATTCTTGTCGTGAATTCACACCAATCTCTTTAGCACCTTTCGGTAGTCACCGATCTTCCCTAGCCCCTAGCAGCTAGATGTACATGCTTCAATCGTTCTTGAGGCCATCGCTAGCCATGCTAACGCAGAAGGAGCATCCAGATTATTGGCCAAGCGATTGAGTATTAGCAGCGTAGTAAGGCCTTACGGTACGTTGTAGGCCATTTATTTAGTTTTCTTTGGTCCGGAGATCTTAAAGAGTGTGGTGACTGTTGTGGTGGTCCATTTGAAAATCGAGCAGATATTTTCAAATAAACTTGTAGAAATTTACGAAAATTTATTAAAACAACAAACTTGAAAGTGATAGTCTTGTGCCTAACGAGCACCTGTTTCGCGGTGTTAGACATCTGTGTAGAGTGACGGATGTGGACTATCACTTTTAAGCAGATATGTTTGGTAGACTGAGAGTCAACATATAGATAAGTCGGTATAACAATGATCAGGAATTGATAAATTCCTAGAAATTATATAGTTCTGCACACGGTTTTGGTTTGGTGAATGGGAAAAACTCAAATGGAACAAATTTTATTTATACCGTTACATAAACTAATAAAAAAGTGATAAATATTTCCGAGAAAAACACAAAAAAATAACGTATACTCCATTGCTTCGAAAAATATTGCTGCTCTCGCAAGCGTACTTATAATTAAATCATCGAACTCTTGCATACTTACCCATCCAACCACACCATCCCGTTCTCAAGAAAGAACCTGTATGGAGTATAAGTAAGACACTAACGTTATTAGTACCGGAAACAACGCATCTATAGAAAACATCCAAGGAAAACCGAATTAGAAAATCTCATTTGCACCCAATCCCCAGAATATAATTAGACACCGGTCTAAGTGAATAGTGCGCGTGATAATGAAAGACAAATTAGGGTTTCGGGAGACGGTCTTTACTTAGTAGATGTGTGGAATTTTCCTCTCACCTTTTACCAACATGAAGGATTCAAGTACCATCTCGTTGGGTACTTTTCACAGGATGCCTAACTCTTGTGCAAATTTCCTGACCCAATCTATATTGTAAAGAGTGAAATAGAGGTGAGCATAATTTTATTATCCAAAAACTTTCCCGTACTAGGAATACTATAGAAATGCCGGAAATGTAAATTTATTCATTGGACTTCGTTGCCTTTCCTATGAATATTAACTTGTTGGTCAATCAGACAATGTTTGTTTGAAATAAGTAAAATATATTTTTGAAAGGGTATGAGCGTTGACTTGTCAGTCTTCTCATTTATGGGTCAAACTATCACACTTTAATGCATTGTAGATTGGGCCATATTGTCATAGAAAACTGTTGCTAGCGATTTGCGGGAAGGAATTACTGATGAAAAATTTCATTTTTGAAATACTGGTATCTTGGATGACGAAATTAACAACAAATTTTCTATAAAAAGCTTGCCAAATTTAAAATTTTTTTAACTGTCTCTCTCAATCCAATCTCTAAATTAAATGGTAAATTCGTTATCTTATAGCATTCGTATTTTCTAGCGACTTTTCAGGTCAAAAATTAAATCAACATAAAATATATAATATTATTAATTAATACTCATTTGCACTCCTTTTTGTTTCAATATTGTACCTTAAACATTTACGTTCCATAAATTATAACGCAATATTTCGTGCAGTTCAATCCATCAAATTAGTACATGGTAATATATACTCGTATATATTTATTTATACATATTAATTTTTAATTTTTAGCTGTAAGTGTTTTTAAGCCGTATACGAGCCGATAGTATATTACTTAGTTCTAAGCTGAAAAATGGCAAAAAATTAATTTTTGTTTATTACCTTTTTTCTATTTCTGGAACGATTTGCTCTAAAAAATGGATCTTGTTGGAGCGCAATAACAAATAAATTCTTTAATTCTTTAACAGCATAAAGTTTTAAGCCGATTTTTTTTATCGGAACCTTTTCTCGACGCATGCTTTCGAGCTCTCAGACACACGGTTTTACCGCATTTAGGTATCTTTCAATCCAAAACGTCATTTTTTTCCATATTTGCATATACATTCCAATTTACAATTTCCTCGAGTGATTAAGTGATTCCTGAGATATGGAAACTAAATTTTTTTTTTATCGTATATGCGCTCAATATTTAGTTTAAACGTTCTTGTATAAAACAATAACAAGATTTAAAGTGAAATGGTAAATTTTAATTCGTTATTATTAATTGATAAATACTTAAACTGTACTCGAATCATAAAGAAGTTCATGCGTCATAACGATTTCTTTCCGGTTATAGACTAGACGACCTTTTGTTAATTGGAAAGACAAATTTGTTTTTAATTTCAAGTCATAATAATATTTATAATAATTTTCACTGTGGTTAATAGTTGTATGAATATTAATGGCCGTGAATGCTCATCACATCATTAAACAATCATTTGCTATTTTATAATCTCATAATCTGTAGATATATCTCACCTCATAAATTGCAAGGATAATTAAAAGGATGATACGTCTAAAGGCCATAGAATTGCTATCATAAAGAAAATATCACAGAAAAACCCCAAAGATACCGACATGAAACAATAACAAATTTTCTTTATCCTTCTACAAATGATGACAAAAGCCAAAAGTCGCCAACTCGTAGATGAAATCTTCATTGTACACTAAGCACATTTGGTTGCGAGCGAAAATTTAGAGCAACAGAAACATTCACATCGAGCGAAAAGGATAAGTCACCCAAGGCTAACATAATACCCTATACTAGAGAAACCAAGGTACTCATTATGTTTAAAAAAAATCCTTATCAGACCCGTAATATGTGGAGTGATTCCTCCACAAAAGTTCCTTTGATCAAGCTACGACTACACTTACGTTAAGTGAGATTTTTTCAAAGTTCGACACACAATCTCTAAATCAAAGCCACGTCCTTGCATAAAGGTGCGATATAACTGATAGAAAAAATCGCATCCCTTACATAAATATCTATCTACCTAAAGTCAAAGTAATCAGAACAGCCTTTGATCCCTTTTTCCGGCTAGTACGAATAATGAAAATAAATTCAGTGAGAACAGTTGGGGCGAAAAGTATGACCAAAACCCCGATGACGTGCACCTCAAATACCATTTACCAATTACTTCAATATTTTCTTGAAACGACGATAATATTGATACTGATAGCCTCCATTAGTACGAGTAGATCAGCTCGATAAGAACTGAAATCAAAATCGTATCATATCTAAGTATAGCATGCACCTACGAATGTGGATTATTTTACTACGAGGAGAGGCGTCTGTTGTAACGCTTCCTCAAATACCTCAACGTTCAATTAAAATACATGGAAACTCTTGAACTGGTCGGATGTTAAATATCCGAATCTGAGCAGGTTAATGAATTCGGCCGCCACAACATGATTAATGGGCTTTTACGCTCGAAATGCTGCCACAGTAATCTCGAAAAGGTAGCGACGAAAATAGAACCAACAAGAAAATGAGAAAAAAATTCGATTAGAGATCGAACTTTTGCTTCATTTAACATGTTTTTAGCATTTAAAATTTAACATTTTGCACATGATCAAAAAATTTCCATTTCAATAAATATTTCAAAATATTTACATTAAGGCAGAGCCCACTAATCAATACTCGAGATTTTTATATTTAGATTCAATTCAATTTATGCGTTTTTTATTAATAATAAAGAATATTGATCGACCTGAAATTTAAAAAATTTGGTACCCTCAAATTATGTATTTTCACATTTCAGGTAAACTAAACCCCAAAATGTGCTAATTGGGCCCTGTTTTCGGCAGACGGGCCACCACGTAAACCAACCAACCAAACCCCAAAATAACATAATAAAATACCCCGTTGTTGGTTATGATATTATATCGAACCAATTACAAGGAGTGTAAGCTGCATGAAAAATAAGGACGGCGGTGCAGCGCAAAAGTGAATAGAAGAATAATTTTTCAAGAAAATCAAGTCTTTTATCTCAAGAACTATTTAAGATATGTTCTTGGGATTTATGCAGCACATACATAGTAACAATGTACTTTTAGAGAAAAAAAGTTTTCAGTAGAAGTTTAAGGGGTGAGGATGGGCGAGGGTCTCTAGATCCGCCAAGGCAGAAAGTTAAATGTTAACGTCTTCTGCCAAATATCCAATTTTTTATAAGGAAAGCAAGGTACGCGCGTGAGGAGGAATTTTTGAATCTTAGGAACTGATTATGCTAGACAATTGAAACTGGGTAGGTATATGTATGTATATCAACCAGTAGGTCTTACAGCTTTATTAGATATTTGTAAAGATTATTTGGCTGTAATTTTTAAAATATTAAATAAATATTAGTAACAATCACTTTAAAGTGTATGGATTTAATTATTTTTTCTAAGATTTAAACCAATTTCAGTTAGGTGCTAATTTTAATTTTTTATGCGAGTGTCCGGCTATATCAGGAACGAGAGAACGGAATCTCCGCGCATATTTCCTCGATGACCTCGATTTCCTGACCGATGAGCGTGTCCTTTTAACTGAGTTCGAAATTACTGAAAACTTAAATGTAGAAATATTTTTCGAATCACAAAAATTATTACCCACTGTTCGGCGTGAAATAATTGTTTCTAACTAGAAATACTGCTGAAAAATTCACAAACGTACCGTATCACAAAACCTAAACTGCATAATTAACGATTTATTTTCGTTTTGAATATGTGGCGCACACCCCGAAAAGAACCTTAACAATGTTTGGATGTTTGCCAAGGCGCTCGCTTCTGTTTTGAAGCCGCGAATTTCGATGTTCATTTCGAATAAAACGACATGAAATTTACCTTTAAGTCGGTTTAACACTTTTTTCTCCGTCAATTGTGTGATCCATCACCGGCACAAAATCCTGAAAATAGACCACGCACATACGTCGCACATATGACCAAAGCGCATACCGTAATTTTGAACTTAAAAAAAGTTTTGCCACCGCGGAATTGCACAATTGCAATCGGTCTCTCGACTAGTTGCCTCTGCAATCAGCGCGATCCTGAGCTGGTTTTTTATTCTGTTTGGTGCAACGTAAATTTTGGCGGCTGATCTTGGGATCATCCCCAAGTCCTTGGATTTTCGTTATTGTCTGGAAGTATTTTTAGTCAATTTGGCTGTGTGTTCTAATTGAATGATGATGTTCGCGGATTGGGTATTTATAGTGAATAGTGCGTCGAGTAATTGTTGTCACCTTGGAAAATAGAGAAAATGATCCTTAAAGGAGAGAAAATAGCTGAGGACATGATGTAGTATTTTAGCCGGAGAGGTACACAAAGCTACTTTCGGATGTTTCTTCAGCATACAATTGAATGAAGTGTAAGCCAAAATATTTTTACTAATTAAATTGTGCTGGTTAGTAGACGAGACAGTACAATTGCCAGTTTTGATATTTTAATTGAAATTTTCTTTAACTATATAGGTACGTCATACAATGTCTTATGTCATGGTGTGGTGCAGAGGGAATCAAGAAAGAAACGCAGAAGTATTGTCAGTCGAGAGATAACACACATTTTTAGCAAATATAAATGCAAGAAGAAGTTAGGAGTATAGACATAACGTAGGAATTCAATAAAATATCACAATAAAACACATGTAAAATGTAATTGTCAATATCTAGATATATGTAGCATCTTGCACTTTTGAGTTTGGGATAAATATAAAAATAACAAAGTACGAATTTGACGCACTAAAAATATCTTAGCATTGGTAATATTTTCTAGGATAATCAAATATAAAAACTACATTTTGTAAATTAAATTACCATTCCAATTTGATAGGTGAGGCTCAGCCTCATCTCCAAGACAAGATAGCCTGATATTACACCGAAAGAAATTCATTGGTAAAATCAAATACAAACCTTATTTGATTTTGCGTCAAATAAGCAACGTTGTTAATTCAAATATGGTTTAATGGTTAATTATGTTTTCAAAACATTACAACTATCATTATTTGATTCAACAATTTCGTTGTCAATTTTGTGTTTAAATGATCATGTTCATATTTGAGTACAAGTATCAATATTCAAAATAAATAAAATATTTCTGTGCTTCTATTATCATGATCAATGCTAGTGAAAGACGTTAATGATTCCTGGAATATTATGCAGTGGTACTTTAAGCACAAATATTTTTCGTTAAACAGTTCCATTTTTCCTCCTTTAAACATGATAGGCCATTAATTTGTGTTGTTACTTACATTAATATCGATTGCACTAAATTTTAAAGATAAATAATTTATTAGATACATAAAATATAATATATATGTCCAATACTGATAAAGTTTGCCCTGTAGTTTCCAGAAAAACTGAGTAAAATACATAACTCCCCTTAAATTATTTTTATTACCAAATTATATAATTGCACATAGATACATAGTGATAATGTTTGTGTATACATTATTTTAAAGTATATTAAATTTTAATTTGTATTGCATCTATATTCTATTAATGCAAATAAAAAGTCAAAACCGAATACAATGAATATTCAAATATCAGTGACAAACGTAACCAAACCAATCTCAACACGAAATATCCGTATTAAGTATTCTGTCAGATGAAGGCATTTTCAAAATTGTTGGCGAAACTCCTTCTTAAGAAACAATTCTCAATTCAAAACATTAAACTGAATTTTTTGCCATAAGGAAGAGTAAAATTTTTACAAGAATCAATGTTTTTGTAATAACTTTTAAGAACTTTATATTTAAATTTGAATCAAAATGTCCGAATTTCCGTTAATGGTCCGATCATTTTCATTAATGTGAAACAAAATAGTTGGCTGTAAACTCAAACCTTGATCTCATAGACTCTTAGCAAGTCGGTCCAATTTTAAATCATCGATTCAATTACGACGAAATTAACGACTGTTGTGAGTCCTTTATAGTAGCTTTGTAGAATGTTCTTTTCCTGGATACATCTGCATCTGAAGTCGATTGTCGTACTGAAGGTGGAACTATACCGTGCAGTAAGTTACAAATAATAACATCCTTTGGTCCTAAAATTTTTTTTACAGTTATTGTGACCAAAGACGTGATCAAAAGAAAGTGAAAAGTGAAAATTGTTTAGCAACACTCATACCAGCTCGCGATTATACAAAGTTGCTCGTTTGGGTACAAACTATGGAACTCAGGGCTTACGAGTATCTAGAAAAAACACTATTGAAACTAAATTATGATAAACCAATCAATGAGACTCCAGCAATATAGTACACATTAACCAAAAAACTACACATAAATTCACTCACCTTCGAAGTTAATGTATATTAAAAAGCCAAATTTTTTAACAAATTTTAATTATCAATTCAAAATTCACTTCTTTTAATTACAATTGTAGACAATTTAATGAAGATATTTCTGATTTATGCTGTTTTTGACGTTTAGCATGCAATGAACATTGCTTGGTCAATCACAGAAAATTGCCATTTTCAAATATTTTATTATTGTATGCTTACAATGTTTGTATTCAGTGGATAATTTTCGTGTTAGATCAATATGAAACGTGGTAAACAGGAGTAATATTCAACTTAACATATTTCTTGTTGCTTAGCAATTATTCTGACAATGAAATGTTTAATGTAAAACAAAATCGTATTTGAAAGAATCACATATATATTAAAATTAATCAATTTTCGTGATATTTACAAATTTTGCAATTAACAATGCTTCATTAGTTGATTTAAATACGTAACCTTATTCAGTTTAACAATGTTTCTATTTGATATGAACATTTTAGACTAATAGTTGGTTAACAATGTATTATACTTGATTCAAACAATGATTTTTCTTTAGGTGTATGTATTATTAAACTGATCAGTACGGCTATTCCAATTAGCCGGATACTCGTAGCATTCTTCTAATGCTGACAAGATGAATCTGTAGCAACATAGAAAATATAAATTTCCCAACCTCCACACGCTCGAAACAGATGTCAATATGAGAGAGTTAAAGATTAAAATCATCAAAACTACCATAATTTTTTTATTTCAATCATTTCAAGTCTCCATCGATTTCTTTTTGTTTCATGTAAATTAAGGAGGACGCATACTGTAAGTAGTATTCGTTGTTGTGAAATCTCTCTTTCAGTATGATTTGTTTTAGTTTAGAGGTTCTTATTCTTATTAGAGATGGGAAATTCGGATCTTTTCAATGAGCCGGTTCACCGGATCTCGTTCTTTTCATTGAACCGGCTCTTTGAGCCGGTTCAAAAGATCCAGGTGGATCTTTTGCACTGCCGTACAAGGAGACTGCAGATTAATATTGAAAAACCGAAAACTAATTTAAAAAAAAAAATTGTGAATAAATTATGAGCTTTAATGAAAATACTCAAAGTTGATTATTTTAAGGCAGTGCTGGGTATTGCGGGAAATAATAGGAAACTAGTTTTAAAAAATTTTGGCTCTAGTCCTGGATTTGAATATTAAGAGATTTTATCTCAAAGCCTCTTACATACTTAATTATTTTTAACCTTTCGAAGAGTGTATTCCCTAAAATTTAGTAAACACTCAACAATTATTGACTTATTTCCTTAATATATATCGTTGGAAAAATAATTGAAAAGGTTGCAAAGTAGAAATTAATGAGTTTCTTTAAAAGACATAAAATATTAAATGAAAGTGAAAATATTTCTATGGCAAGAGCGAAGCGCACGTCAGCCTAACATGAACGCGAAAAGAGAGTTTTAATCCCTTTAGCCCTGCAAATTTTTGAGGTAGCGATATCTTTTAATTTCGAATCGAGCGGGGAGTAAAACAAATTGAAATTGACTTAAAAGTGAAAATACCATTAATGAAAAATGTAATTTTTCATTTTGGAGTTTTGGTGTCCAGTAATACTTTTTCCTAAATATATCTTCCATCTCCTCTTTTCAATTTATAATCTTTTATCTTTAATATTCCATCTTTAATCTTTAATTTTCAATCTTCAATCTTCAATTTTCAATCTACAATTTTCAATATTCAATCTTCAATCTTCAATTTTCAATCATCAAACTTCAATCTTCAATTTCCAATCTTCAATCTTCAACCTTCAATCTTCAAACTTCAATCATCAAACTTCAATCATCAAACTTCAATCACCAAACTTCAATCATTAAACTTCAATCATCAAACTTCAATCATCAATCATCAATCATCAATCATCAATCATCAATCATCAATCATCAATCATCAATCATCAATCATCAATCATCAATCATCAATCATCAATCATCAATCATCAATCATCAATCATCAATCATCAATCATCAATCATCAATCATCAATCATCAATCATCAATCATCAATCATCAATCATCAATCATCAATCATCAATCATCAATCATCAATCATCAATCATCAATCATCAATCATCAATCATCAATCATCAATCATCAATCATCAATCATCAATCATCAATCATCAATCATCAATCATCAATCATCAATCATCAATCATCAATCATCAATCATCAATCATCAATCATCAATCATCAATCATCAATCATCAATCATCAATCATCAATCATCAATCATCAATCATCAATCATCAATCATCAATCATCAATCATCAATCATCAATCATCAATCATCAATCATCAATCATCAATCATCAATCATCAATCATCAATCATCAATCATCAATCATCAATCATCAATCATCAATCATCAATCATCAATCATCAATCATCAATCATCAATCATCAATCATCAATCATCAATCATCAATCATCAATCATCAATCATCAATCATCAATCATCAATCATCAATCATCAATCATCAATCATCAATCATCAATCATCAATCATCAATCATCAATCATCAATCATCAATCATCAATCATCAATCATCAATCATCAATCATCAATCATCAATCATCAATCATCAATCATCAATCATCAATCATCAATCATCAATCATCAATCATCAATCATCAATCATCAGTCATCAATCATCAATCATCAATCATCAATCATCAATCATCAATCATCAATCAACAATCAGCAATCATCAATCATCAATCACCAATCATCAATCATCAATCATCAATCATCAATCATCAATCCTCCATCCTCCATCATCCATCCTCCATCCTCAATCCCTAATCCCCAATCCTCAATCCTCCATCCTCCATCCGCCATCCGCTATCCTCCATCCTCAATCCTCAATCCTCAGTCCTCAATCCTCAATCCTCAATCCTCCATCCTGCATCCTCCATCCTCCACCCTCCATCCACCATTATTCATCCTCCATCATCCATCCTCCATCCTCCATCCTCCATCCTCCATCCTCCATCCTCCATCCTCCATCCTCCATCCTCCATCCTCCATCCTCCATCCACAATCATCAATCCTCAATTCTCAATCCTCAATCATCCATCCTCCATCCTCCATCCTCCATCCTCCATCCTCCATTCTCCATCCTCCATCCTCCATCCTCCATCCACCATCATCCATCCTCCATCCACCATCATCCATCCTCCATCATTCATCCGCTATCCACCATCATTCATCCTCCATCCTAAATCCTCCATCCTCAATCCTCAATCCTCAATCCTCAATCCTCAATCCTCCATCCTCCATCCTCCATCCTCCATCCTCCATCCTCCATCCTCCATCCTCCATTCTCCATCCTCCATCCTCCATCCTCCATCCACCATCATCCATCCTCCATCCACCATCATCCATCCTCCATCATTCATCCGCTATCCACCATCATTCATCCTCCATCCTAAATCCTCCATCCTCAATCCTCAATCCTCAATCCTCAATCCTCAGTCCTCAATCCTCAATCCTCCATCCTGCATCCTCCATCCTCCACCCTCCATCCACCATTATTCATCCTCCATCATCCATCCTCCATCCTCCATCCTCCATCCTCCATCCTCCATCCTCCATCCTCCATCCTCCATCCTCCATCCTCCATCCTCCATCCTCCATCCTCCATCCTCCATCCTCCATCCTCCATCCTCCATCCTCCATCCTCCATCCTCCATCCTCCATCCTCCATCCTCCATCCTCCATCCTCCATCCTCCATCCTCCATCCACAATCCTCAATCCTCAATTCTCAATCCTCAATCATCCATCCTCCATCCTCCATCCTCCATCCTCCATCCTCCATCCTCCATCCTCCATCCTCCATTCTCCATCCTCCATCCGCATCCTCCATCCTCCATCCTCCATTCTCAATCCTCAATCCTCAATCCTCAATCCTCAATCCTCCATCCTCCATCCTCCATCCTCCATCCTCCATCCTCCATCCTCCATCCTCCATCCTCCATCCTCCATCCTCCATCCTCCATCCTCGATCCTCGATCCTCCATCCACCATCATCCATCCTCCATCATTCATCCTCCATCCTCCATCCTCCATCCTCCATCATCCATCCTCCATCATCCATCCTCCATCATCATCATCTCAAAGATCCGCGAACCTTAAAGATACAGGAGCCGTGATGATCCGCGAACCGCAAAGATCCGTCAAGATCTGTTGAGCCGTCGAGATCCGCGAACCGCAAAGATCCGTAAAGATCTGTTGAGCCGTCGAGATCCGCGAACCGCAAAGATCCGTAAAGATCTGTTGAGCCGTCGAGATCCGCGAACCGCAAAGATCCGTAAAGATCTGTTGAGCCGTCGAGATCCGCGAACCGCAAAGATCCGTAAAGATCTGCTGAGCCGTGCAGATCTGTTGAACCGTCGAGATCTGTTGAACCGTAAAGATCCGTTGAACCGGCTCAGATTCATTGAACCGGTTCAGTTGGATCTTCTGCTTGAGCCGGTTCATTGAGCCGGCTCAGATCTGAGTTACCCATCTCTAATTCTTATCTGTCAACAATTATATCTTTTAAGTACTCTACAAAACAGTATTATAAAACTATCACTGAATAAGTCTAAATTTTATTTTATAACTCAAGCATAATGGATAACAAAATCTTTTGCAATTAAATATGATACTAAGTTTACTGGAAAATAATTATAATTGTGAATTAAATCTTGTAAATTAAAAAGATTTGATCTAAAGCACTACAATTTTCACTCACAAATTTTGTTTTTGGATAGTTCAGCTTTTTTAAAATAAATTTTCACTTTTATTTGTATTATTAATAATAACAAAAAATATATTCGTAGATAATGATCGGTTTAGGGAAACGAGACTCTCCTTTAAAAATTCCGTTACATCCTACTGATCTACCTCTAATTTAAAGCAAATATGAGTTAGCTCAATTAACTATGACAGCATCCACCCATCTACAGTGTCCATGGATTCCTCCCTAAAAGTAGATAGTAAAAGTATATGTACGAGTAATAAACGACGCATTCCTATTGAAAACCGAGTCAACCAAGGATGCGAATAATTTTCGAGTTATTATATCAACTGACTATAAATTTTTAGCAGGTTTGCTTTATGACGTAGAAAACCAACCACGAATATGGTCATGATATATCTATCTACCTATTTATCAGTGTATAAGAGAAGCCTCAATATTCGATCCAATAAAATCTTGCCGGTTCGCCTAAACTGCCACGTACCATAAAGGACGTCCAACGACAAAAATCGAACCCAATCCATAAATCTAAATAAGGTGCGACCTAAGGTAAAAAGGATGCAATGAGCCGAATAGACACCATATACACTAACAGAATCCTATCCGAACCGAAATCGATTCATAATCCTTCTCTGGCACCAGTACAGTGGAAAATCCTTTTCAAAGTTATTATTGAATGAGCACCGAGCGCCAGAATATAGGTGTATGCTGGATGGGACTGATGATGGGGTTGGCTGGTAGCCCAAGGATCCGGATCCCGATCGGAAGAAATCTCAAGGAAAGTTGTGTCGGCCACAATCAACCCTTTTTATTGCTTAGTCAACTGTGTTACCATTTTCTCATCATCGTTCCAGCAAAGAATCCCTTCTTCTTTCGATTCAGGAAATCTGTCGGCATGTGAAGGGATACCTTCTTCAAGTCTGCGAAGCCATCTATTAAAATATTGAACGGTACACGAGTTACGAATGTGGTTCTGGGTTCAAGAAAAAAAATTGATTTTATAGTTCCTTTTCGCGGAACTGAATAAAAACACAATTTTAAATTAAATTAACTTAATTTTATTCACTTGAATTTGATAGCACTTCGTTTAACAATTATTGTGAGCTTCAGCTCTTAAAATGATCTTATAATTCAATTGATGGATAAACTCTCTGAACAGACTGACCCCGATCTTTCTGTTCGAATCTTATTTATAGTTTGACATCCTTTGTTTGATCGTATTATGCTGACTCTTTGATTTATGCATTTGCAGAAATCAGTTATCGGTTACCAATTATTCTTTATAAACAATATATGAAATTGGATATGAAATAATGCGTATTAAGCAGATTTGTTGATTTTACGTTAATTAGAAAATCTTGTTATGGTTAATTATGTTTTGATTAAGAATTGAAAGTATGCACAAATTTAATGTGTGACATGAGTCATGCATTAAATTTGGTGGTGATGTCATTAGAGTTGAGGCTTAGTGGGTCTAATCTAACTCCTCCCTCCTTAAGTTTGTTGTTGTCCTCAACAACTTTTACATTAAGTAATTCAACATCATTTTGTTTAATTTCATTTACATTAATTTGTAAATTTTGGTTTCGGTTTTTACAATATATGTAAAGTATAAATGATATGGTAAGTATTAAGATTATAATTAATAGTGTAGATCCAGTTGTAATTGTATTTTTGGTATTAAAATATTTAATTTCTTCAATTTTCTTTAAATTTTCGATATTTTCTAATTTTAAAGCTTCAAAATTTGGTTCATATGAATATCCAGTGATATTTTTTATAGGATTTAATGTTAATATTTGTTGAAATTCTATTATTTCGTTAGAAAAAAATTTCTGTAGGATCTCTACTTTACAGTTGCTAAATCTGGTTACATAGTTTCCATTTAATTGGTATAATTTTTCATTACAGTTATGTTTTATTTTTTCATTTATATTTATGATTAATAGTAAACCTTTTTCAATTTCAGTTATACTAGTCTTATTATTATGTTTTATTATACAATTTGAATTCTTACAATTTAATTTGTTTCTTAATGATTTTACATATTTTTCATATTCGTAGTATTCTCCATTATACATTACTACTTTACTAATATTTATATTTAATGTTTCTGAATACTTATTTGGAATTTTTCTTACATAATAGGTTAATGTAGGTTGGGTAAGAATAGGTATATTGATGACAAATATGATTATATTTTCTTTCAATAAAACATTAATACTTATGTCTTTTAATTCATCAAATGTTAAATTAAATTCGTTAATTTCGTCGTGTGTTAGAATTGATCTTGACATAATTCCAGTTCTAGCTGAATTTACGTTGTCTATTATTTTTTCAAGTTCATCCTTTATTAAATTTAAATTTTGACTTAATTGAATATTTATTAGAATTCTATTCATTTGTCTAGTTGTATTGTTGATATTATTTACGAGTTGTGTATATGTTTGATTAATATTTGAAAGTATTTTGTTAAGATTATTTTGGAAAGCGTTGTTAATTTTAATTTGTTTATTCATAGCTTCTATTACTGCGTGGTTATTACTATCTATAATTTGTAAATGTTCCATAATTTCTTCATAATCATCATTATCCATTAATCCGAAAAGACATTTATATAAATTTCCGATTGGGTTAATAAGCCCTCTTTTTGTTCTTTTATTTGAAAATGGGTTAATTTTGTTTAATATTGAATTATCTTTTTTGTTAAAATGTAATAGTTTTATTTCGCTTCGTATATTTTCTATTATTTCGGTATTATGTGAATTTATTTCAACTTTGTTTATAATTTGGTCTAATGCATAATTGTATTGTTCAAGATTTATTTTATGGTAAATTCGTTTATGGTCTTTAATTAGTCTTACTGGGTTTCTTTTAATTAATATAATTCCTGATTCTGATTCTACTTTTTCTATAGTTATATCTGCTTTTGTAGTAGATATTATTGTAGTTAGCATTAGTGTTATCATAAATACTTTGATCGCTTTGATCGTAAAGATCTGAAATTTTAAGAAAAATGATATATTATTCAATTGAGTAATTTCCCTTGAATTATTTCCAAGATTATTTTTTGTCTGAAATAAGGTATTTGTTTTTGTGAAAAGTTTAAACTTTTATTATTATTGGTAATGTATTCTGCAAATGTACATGTGAATACTCCACAATCATTGTTATTGTCTTGTTGGGGTATTTCCTTTGGGTTTTCTAAGGTAAGGGTTTTAAAAGGTTTCTTGAGTTTGTCTAAAGATTCTTCTTTTAAATAATTCTGAATTAGTTTCAATACTTCGTTGTTTTCGTTTCCTAATGAGTCGTAACATTTTATTTTTTCTTGTTTAAAGTCGATTACTACTAGGGTCCAATGATTTCCGTTCAAATGTATAGGTATTAATATTATGTCGTATGAAAATATATTAACTTTCCGTGTCCAACGTTTTACTGCGTTATATCCTGTTTTAGAAAGTGTTGGGAAAAAGAAAGTATTCATATGATATACTTTTGGTAATTCTTTAGAATTTTTGCTGCGTTCCGTAATCAGTCCTAAATAAAAGTTTATGATTTGGTCATTTAACCATTCATTATCTGCTAAGGTAATTATATCATTTCTTGTAATATTTAAGTTAAATCGAGATATTAAGGTTTCGTTTAAGGGTTCGTTGTATAATGCATTTTTTATTTTGGTTTGTTGTTCGGGTGTAAAGATTAATTCATCTGGTTCTTCAGGTTTCTTTTCTTCTAGAATCTTAATATTTTCTTCTCTGTCAATAGATTTTCTTTTTGTATATTTCTTTATTCTTTTTATTCTATTAGGGTGTATTTTACCTGAGAATCTATTTTGTTTGCTTTTTTCTTTCAGTATAATATTTCTATCTTTGTCTTTTGTGACTTCAACTTTTCTAAATTTGGGTTTTTCTTTATGTCTTTCGTTTTTATAATTTTTGATAAAGATTTCTTCTTGATCTATGTCGGGTTGTTTTTCTCTCTTTCTGTTGTGATAATCAATCCATTTAGTCTTTTTGTTTATTAGTAATTTATTTAATTTATTTTTATCTATATTTCCATTTTGGATATGCAAAGGTTTAGCTTGTGTTATAGAATGTATTGTGTTGTTATAATGTTCTGTAGCTTTTAGTAGTTGTTCTGCTATATTTAATTCGGGTTCTGTTAAAATAATTATTCTGGTTTGTTCCAATAATGTGCTATGACATCTACTCATGTCTGAGTTTCCTGTGTGTGATTTGGGTGAAGTAAAATGAATTTCTATCTCTTCCTTTCTCATGTATTCCTTGACGTTTATCATGTTAAATTCATTGTCTGCAATTATCTTTTTAGGTTTTCCCATTATAGCGTTTCTTTCTCGAATAAGCTGTATGAATGTTATGGCATTTTTATCTATTGTTTCTTTTACGTATAAGTGTTTTGAAAACTTATCTATTGTTGTAAAGAATTGTCTTTTACCTATGATGAATATATCGATGTGGATTAACTCGTTTATATCCTTTGGAGTTTCAGTTATTTTAAATTCAGGTTTTAATGGTTTCCTGTCGTATTTTGCTACGTTACATATTTCACAATTGTTTATGAATCTCGTAATTAGTTTCATCATTCCGTTGTAGTAATATTTATCTTTTACTTCATTATAGTTTTCCATTATTCCTCTATGATTGCCTTTTTCATGTATTTCTCTAATTTTTTCAAAACATTGATCCTCGTTTATTAAATCTTTGGCATGTTCAGAACATTTTATAAATCTTAGGGTTTTATTGTTTGAATACAGTTTTACTAGTATTAATTGTACTTTATTCCATACATGGTCATTTAATTCACAGTATATTCCTATGTGTCCTTTTTCTGGTATATATTTCCTAAATATATTAATTAGTGTGTTTTCATTATTTGTATCAGTTTCGTCAATACATATTTTATTTCTCTTATTTATTGTGTTATATTCTTTCATCTTCTTCTTAGTTATAATTATTTGGTTTTTATATATGTTTACTATGCCTTCTTTAATAGGTATGAGATCATTTTGATCTTCTTGTCCTGAGTGAATTGTTGCTATTTCACTACAATCTACTTCCATTTTTTCGTCTGTTAACATATTCATTTCACACATGTCTTCTGTTATTCTGCTCAAAAAGTCTGCGACTTTATTATCTTTTCCTTTTATATATTCTATATTAAAATTGTACTCATTAAGTTTGATTTTCCATCTTTGTAATTTGCTGTTTGGTTCTTTTAGGTTACTAAGCCAAACTAAGGGTCTATGATCTGTTTTAATGTCAAATCGTACACCATACAGGTAAGGTCTAAAATATTGTGTTGCCCACACAATGGAAAGTAATTCTTTTTCAATTGTTGAATAATTTCTTTCGTGTTCATTTAAGGTTCTACTCGCATAAGATATTGGGTGTCCACTTTGTGATAATACTGCTCCTATTGCTTTATTAGAGGCGTCTGTTGTTAAAACAAATTTTTGTTTAAAATCTGGATATCTAAGTACTGGGTAATTCGTTAATAGTTCTTTTAATTTTTCAAATGCTGCGATATATGATGGATCTTCAGGGTTTATTTTATTACATTTTTTCAATGCGTCAGTAAGTGGTGATGCGACTTTGGCATAATTATTTATAAATTTCCTGTAATATCCTGTAATTCCTAGAAATGATTTTATTTCTGTTGTAGTTCCGGGTACTTTTAGATTTTTAATTGCTTTGATTTTGTCAAGATTAGGTTTTATTCCTTCCGTTGTCAATGTATGTCCTAAGTATTCTGTTGATCTTGCAAAGAATTTGCATTTAGCAATTTGTAACTTTAGTTTGTGTTTGCGTAAGGTTTCTAGTATTTTCCTTATATTGCCGTCCATTTCCTGGAGCGATGTCGCAAAGATTAATATATCATCTAGATATACTACACACGTTTTATTTATGTGTTCGCGGAGTACTTCATTTATCATGCGTTGGAATGTAGCAGGTGCATTTTTTAAACCAAAGGGCATTCTGATGAATTCATAATGTCCTTGAGGGGTAGAGAAAGCGGTTTTATATCGGTCATGTTCGCTGACTTCAATCTGATGGAATCCTTGTGCTAAATCCAATGTTGTAAAATATTGGGCTTTTCCAAGTTTGTCGAATATTGATTCTACGTTTGGAATCGGGAACTTATCGTCTACGGTATCCTCGTTCAATCTTCGGTAGTCAATTACCATTCTCCATTTCTGTTTTCCAGAACTGTCTACTTTCTTTGGTACCATTAGTATAGGTGCATTATATGGTGAATTCGAGGGTTTAATTATTCCTTGTTTTAACATATCATCCATTTGAGTTTCTACTTCCTTTTCGTGGAATGGTTGGATTCTATATGTTTTAGCATAGAGAGGTTTATTACTTTTCGTAATTATTTCGTGCTTCGTTTGGGTTGTACAGGATAGATTTTCTCCTTCCTTGTATATTAAATCATCGTAATCTTTTATAATTTTCTTTAAGGCTGCTGTTTCTTCGGAATTCGTTCCTATAAACAGTTTATCTTGCGATTGTTCAGTTTCAATTTCATATTGAAAATTTATTTCTTCGGGTACGGCGTAGTTAAAGTTTAATTTTTGATTGTTAATTAGCATGTTTCCTTCTCCTAAATTTAATGTAATATTTAAAGTGTATAATAGATTTTGTCCTATTACTGCCTTAAAAGGTTTATTTTGGAAGTCCATAATATTCCATAATATTTTGTGTGAATCGGGTAATTTAAATTCATTGGGCATATTAGATTTTAATTTTTGTTGTACATAATAAGTACCTCCTAGTCCGTTGACTGGTATGGGTTCTTGTAAATTGATTTTTTCGTTATTAAGGAGACAATTTTTGTCTAAACTTGAAATAGATGATCCCGTATCAATAAGTGTAGGGATAATCTCGTTATCTATGTTTAAATTTATTATAGGTAAAGGGTTTCCGAGGCACATTGTTGAAAATTTGTGTCCATTGGTTCGGATTTACGATTATTATCTGTTTCTCTATTGTTTGAATTTTGATTGATTCTAGCTGAATTATCTATTTGCATTGGTTCAGGTTTGTAATTGTTATTATTGTTATAATTCTGCCTGTTGTAATTATTATTGCGATTATAATTAAGATTGTTTGGATTTTTAAAATTCCGTTGGTTATAGTTATTATTATTATTATTTCTGTTATTAAATTGCCGGTTCCCTTGATAGTTATAATTTTGATTGTTAGGATTTGGGTTATTATTTCGATTATTATTGAGGTTTTTGTCATTGTTGTTATTTTGAGTATTATTATTTCGATTATTAGGATTTTGGTAATTCTGATTATGAGAATTTCTATTTTGATTATAATTTTCATTTCTATTCCTGTTATTGTTTCTTTGTTGAAAATTACTAATATTCTTCACGCTACTTTCAGTGTTTTGCTGAATTTCTTTAAGTGTGTTGTACGCTTTATTTAAGGTTTCACAATTCTTAATTTCTAGTAAATAGGCTTTATACTCTGGTAATAAGGATTTAAATTTATTTAATGCAAGGCTTTCATTTCTAACTGGATTAAATTCGTGAAATTGATCTCTGCGTGGATCATGTAGATATTTAATATTTATTTGATTCAACAGTACGTTAAGTTCATTATAAGTATCATCTATATTCCTATTACTTACTCTGTGTATTTTATTAATAAGAGTACTGTATGACTCGTTTACGCCAAATGTTGATGTTAGGATGTTCTTCACAATCTGCCAGGTAGGGACAGGTATCTTCTGTACTGTGTTTCTTGCTTCGCCTTGGATCTTGTGCAGGATTAATCGAAAAATGTATGATTGGTGGTTTCCAGGTTGGGTAAAGTTGAGTATAGTGTCGGCTTCGTCTAACCATGTTGTTAATGCGTATTGTTTATTGTTTCCGGTGTATACGGGTAGTCTTCTAGCTTCCTTCAAGATTTCGTCGAATGTGAATTCTATCGGTAGTGGTGGATTAGCTTCTGCTTGTTCAACCATTTTCACTTCTTTTTATATTTTAATTAATTTTTCGTATTAATTCGTTGATTTTTATTTTACTTTATTATTTTGATAATACAGTATTTATTAAAGCTTTGTTTTCTCTTATTGATCGTACTAAGTTTTCCTTAGCTGATCTTCGGTAATGCAAAACTTGTAGTTTTTAAATTCAACTCGATTTTCTCTTGTTGAATGTGTAATTTAGTTTTTCACTATTTTACTTTTTTGGTTTTATCACTATTGTCCAATTTGCACTTGAACTAACTCCTTGTATAAAATACTTAGTGGAGTACGTGACTTTATGTTGGTTCTTTAGTCAAAGGTGGTTCCTCCCTCCTATGACGGACGACTGCGCCAGTTACGAATGTGGTTCTGGGTTCAAGAAAAAAAATTGATTTTATAGTTCCTTTTCGCGGAACTGAATAAAAACACAATTTTAAATTAAATTAACTTAATTTTATTCACTTGAATTTGATAGCACTTCGTTTAACAATTATTGTGAGCTTCAGCTCTTAAAATGATCTTATAATTCAATTGATGGATAAACTCTCTGAACAGACTGACCCCGATCTTTCTGTTCGAATCTTATTTATAGTTTGACATCCTTTGTTTGATCGTATTATGCTGACTCTTTGATTTATGCATTTGCAGAAATCAGTTATCGGTTACCAATTATTCTTTATAAACAATATATGAAATTGGATATGAAATAATGCGTATTAAGCAGATTTGTTGATTTTACGTTAATTAGAAAATCTTGTTATGGTTAATTATGTTTTGATTAAGAATTGAAAGTATGCACAAATTTAATGTGTGACATGAGTCATGCATTAAATTTGGTGGTGATGTCATTAGAGTTGAGGCTTAGTGGGTCTAATCTAACTCACGTGATAAGCGTTTCTGAGCTTCGTAGCCCACACATAAAAAGAATTTATGAGATTGCCAAGAATGAAGTACGTCGTCGTACACGTATCGAGAGATACCAGAAGGAACTATTTCACTATATCCTTAACCATGCAACGACATCTTAAAAGAGCTGAGGCTAAAGTACAGGAAATAGGTGTGAGGTACCTCCAATGCCACGAAACGCAAATATACACACAAAGAAACAGGTGATTTATGTTTTATTGAATCCACCGATGATGTGCATATTGTGTCCTTTCCTTTGTCGTTGGCGTTCAAGACTTTTTAGCAAAATTGTAAACTTCCAAGGATGTTTCGGAGTTCGTAAATTTCGTTGCAAGATTATATTACTATTCATTATCGTGTACTAAATTCCTGAAAAAAAAATAATCTCCAATATACAATTTGCCGTCGAATTTTCAAGACCAAAATAAAATTCGACCCCACCTAAGTTTCAGAAATAATTCGTAATAAACGCCTCGTTAACAGCAAACCTTAACAGCATACTGGCTTTTGCTTTATTTTTCCTCCGTTTGAAATAATTCATTAATGATTTCAGCTGAAGCAAGTTGACTTTCTACCTTTTATATTGTCCCCACCCGAAATAATCTTTAAGCTATTTTGTTTGCGCTTTTTTACTTTATTCCCTACGTTTGGCTGCCGTGTTATACTTTGAAGATATTATTAAAGTTGTTGTATCATTTTTGTAAGAAAATTTGAACCAATAAAGCACATATAATAATAATGCATGTTATTTATTATTTTATATTTATAAACCTTTTTCCTAGAAACCTAAGCTAAGTTGTGATGACCCTATAGTAAGCTATAGAGTGATTATAACCGTTGGAAAAATATAACAATAAATATTGAGTTGTTTACATAAAGAACAAAATAAAATTGATGTTGGCCGGATTTGGTGTCACTTCTCTAGTGATAGACGAAAATAATTGCTGTGGAATATAATTAGCTAAATTTTAATTCGCAGAAACAAATTTTATGAATTATTGGTAAATAACAAGCATCTCAATGAACATCCAAGCCCTAAGGATATTTCGGAGTTGTATAAGACACTCTCTTATGACAATGCAAATCCGATGGAACAACTCTTTTGGACTATGTTCAACAACAATTTCAAGTCTGTTATCAGAAGATATTTCAACCGATGTCCTTAAATGGCAATATCAAAAGCATCGAAATCATTCAGGCAATTCGTATGGTGGTCTTCACAGACTCCTTTGACGCCAAAAAACATCTCAAAATAATTCATTACTATGGGGTCATTCCATCAAGAATCGCCAAAGTTGTGACCTTACCATCGCCGATTTTTTTGGCAATTTTTGTACTTGAAGAACTAGTGAAAAAAAAATATAATTTCATTTTTTTGTTTCTATCTCATTTTTTTTTGTTAGTTATAGTATGTTAAAGTTTTCGCAAGAATGGTGTCCGAGTCCTCTTTGAAAATTCATATCTCTGGTAATTTTTATCCTAGAATAATAAAGTAGGACTTATTTTAAAGATTGTTGGTTAAAAAATGTCGCAATATAAAATAAATATGAATAAAAATTATTCTTGAAATTTTTTTTCATGGATAACGATTTTGTCCTTTATTCTTGAATATTTCAAAATCAGTTTTTTTTTCAATTTTTTATTTTTTTATATTTTGTAGGTTATACTGTTTTACAAAACATATCAAAAAATTAACTTGGGATCTCAATGGAATCGGGGTCAAAAAAATTGAAGAACATCAGTGCTTCCCAATTATGTTATAAATGTAATTTTTCAGTAATATAATTGAGAAGCACTGATTTTTTTCGATTTTTTTGACCCCGATCCCATTGAAATCCCAAGTTAATGTTTTATTATGTTTTGTAAAACAGTATAAACTATAAAAAAATAAAAACAGTATTTTGAGATATTCAAGGATAAAGGACAAAATCGTTATCTTTGAAAAAATATTTTAAGGATAATTTTTATTCGTATTTTTTTTATATTGCGACAACCTCCCCCTTTAAAATAAGCCCTATTTTATTATTCTAGGATACAAACTACCAGAGATATGAATTTTCAAAGAAGACTCGGACACCATTCTTGCGAAAACTTTAACATACTATAACAGAAAAAATGAGATAGAAACAAAAAATTTAAATATTTTTTTTTCACTAAATCTTCGAGTACATAAATTTTCAAAAGAATCGGCGATGGTGAGGTCACAAATTTCGTCATTTTTGGCGATTCTTGATGGAATGACCCTATAGTAGCCTTACCATGAAATATTTCATTCTAGTCATAATTATGATCTTATAAAATAATGATATATAACTCAAAACAAGAGGTCGGTTGACCAAAACAGAGAGATATGATTCTTGTAATCAATATTTATAAAGTTGTGGAGACAAAAAAAAATATTCACTTTTATATTTGCTTCACTTTCTATCATATTAACTCTTAACTATTCTTTGTTTTAATAGGTGCGTTTTAATGCTCTCGAGATAGGACAGCATAAGTATACGTGAAACAACAACAACATCCAGAATAGTCAACCCACTAATTTTACTGGGTTATAAATTCTATTCCGGATAGAATAAAATGGTGTGAGTCTAGGATGAATTCGCTTCAGTTCGTTTTACTCGTTTCGATTTGAATGATTGGCAGCATTTGCATTTATTACAACACAAATGCAACCGAACTGCAATAAAATCCAATCCGGTGACAGTTTTATTGCCGTTTGGTTTAAAACAAAGGAAGGAAAAAGAATTACATAATTGTAACACAACGAAACGGAAATGTCATTTAACTTCAAACTTGACAGCGCAGGGCTGCCAAATTTTACAAATGAAATTTACTCCACATAATACCCTGGATCGTTTTTTTCCGCCTGCCGATTAGGTGCTCTATTCTGGAGAGTATAAAAACACACCTAATGATACAGTGGTAAAATTTTTGAATTGTGATCTTGGACACCATTTCGAAAAAGGCCTTTTCAAATGTCATAACAAATTTTATTACTAAAATTAAAATTATTTCATTTTTGTTTAAGAATTTTATTAGTGCATGTTTTCAATATTATAACAATAAAATTATATTTTAAGTATGCACTAATAATACTACTGATTGTATAATTGAAACATACTGCAAACACGATCGGCTGTAAGCCAATGGTATAATACTCTAGATGAATACTGAACTCCGATTTATATTGTAGTTGGGGATAAAGTAGAATTACATGTGTTCATGTTGTATGTCCTTTATTAAGGATTTCCATTTGATTACTACTCGAAACTAAAAGACAATATCATCAATGTATAATTTCATATCTGGAACTAGGTAAGTCACTGAAAAAAAATTTTCTTTTTTGAAGGACTTTGACATGGAGATGTAGGAAGGACTCACTTGATTTTTTACATGTTTATCCTTTTCCTTGGAACCATTTAAAAATTAATGTATACAAAGTTTCAAATTCCAAACTTAAAGCGTTCAAAAGATATCGGAAAATATTGTTGAACAGTTGTCTTAAGGATTTTTTGTATGGAAGGTACCAACAGGGATTTCACTAACTACTAAACTCGAACTTCATTTTCACTCAAAACTAATTTATGCAAAATTTCGAATTCATAGCTAAACGATTATTTGAGTTATAGTGAGTTCCGTAAATTAAGAGAAGATATTTGGACAGGATATTTATATGGCAGCTACACGAAAGACTTATAGGATTTTTTTCATAATCATATATTTAGCTCCAACTATTGGAAAATCAACACATACAAAATTTCAAAGTCGTAGCTTAAACACTTCTGAAGTTATCGGCCAATATTCTTGAACACGTGTTTTAAGGACATTTTGTATGGCAGCTACCCGAAGAAGTAGGACGGTTTTGCGCGTTAACGAACTTAGTCTTGCAAATTCAACCAAACACCCAGATTCAAAATTTCAAGATCCTAGGTGAAGGCGTTCTTGAATTACCGTGCTAACGAACAGACAGACGGATGGACGTCAAGCGGATTTGGAGTTTTTGGCCACAAATAAACAAAAAATATTATAATATATAACTTTTTTTCGTCCGAGGCTTGGGTCTATGCGTTACAAACTTTTGGGCTGGATTAAACTTATAATACTCTCAGATTTCATCTAGAGTATAAAAAGAAACCCAATGGAAACCAGTGTAGAAAATATGTAATATATTTATATTCACAATCTTAATACATAAAAACTATTGCACTTGATCTTTGACAAATATGAACTTCACTTAGAGATAGTGAGAGAAAACCAGAAATATTTCAATGTGTTTGTGTTTTTTTAATAATTTCAAGGGCAAAGCGGGAGCAATTCGATAGGTGAAGAGTGCTTATCGATTTTGTTCTCTCCCGAAATACCTATTGATGTTTAGGTGGTAAAATAACTTCACTAAGTTTCTGTGGAGATAACGGTAATTTCAGCCACCTGCTTAAAATGTATCTAATTATACATATGTAGTTACTCGTATTTGATAACACACAACACTCTTACCCTTCAGTCAAATTAATACGAAAGGGAGAAAACTATTCACACTCGTTAATCAATTCAACAATTCGGTAAAAAAAAAATCCTCTTAAAAACTTCTAAAAGAACCTTATAGACATCTTTTAACTGAAAAAGTTCATCTTTTCTATTTCTTGTGCCGTACCTGTGCCCAATGTAAACCAAAAGAGAATATCGAAAAGATTTTAGATTGGACAAAAGTCTGAAGTTGAATTGAAAATAGATGGAGGTGATATCAGTTATAGCAGGGTAAAATGTATGGGAGATGACTGAACCTTCATCGTATTGTATTCCTTGATTGTGAAACTTGGAAATCTGATCGACCATATCACTGAACCGTAAAGTGGGTAATTATATTTAATTACCTTCTCTGAAGTGGGATATTTTTCACATCTTGCTTTGAATTCAGATGACATCTGTACAATAGTATAAGCCTCGAATGAAGAAAAGTATTACGTACATATTTATTAACCCAGCGATTGTACTGTGTCCAGTGATGTTCATTAGAAGAAACGATATTTCTCTGCATCTACGAGTAAACTGACACAAACTGCTTGAACTTAATCATTACATTCAGTTAACACTGTAAACTGACAAATTTAAATCTAATAGAAACGAACTAGTTTTTTCAGATCACAAATTTTTTTTGAACCAATTTTTTCTTCAATAATTTCTCTAAATAAAATACCCTCAATTCGATCAAACCGATGTGTACTTACCTAAATGATCATACAAAACAACATCAAATGCAGGACAATGAGCAATTTCGATACGGCTCATAAAATGCTCTTTAGGTGGTCGTTCCGTTTTCCTTCCTTCTATAATCTCTGTTACCACAACTTTCCAATTTCGCCGCTCCCTTCCAAACTCTATCGCAAGTCTTTACCTTTCACTAAAGATGAAAAGTGGTGCTCAATGTCCAGTCAGATAAGAATAGACGACTTTAACATATTCATACTCGGAGGGTGGTGGCCTTTGTATTGCTGTCGACCGGACAATTCCAAAATTCTTCGCATTGAATGAGAAATGGAAAAAATTGCAATACTAAGGTCTTTCGCACCTATTTGATTCTTTTCATAAATTATGACTGCTTTTCTTCTGGAATGATATCCAATTTTATCTTCGGTTAACACCGTTGTTCTTGGCGCCGTCCTTTCTGCACTAGATTGGGTTCTCGGTCGAAACCGTTGAGTCTTCTTAAATGCTCATATCGGGGAGGAGAGGTTTGCTGCTTCTACCCTTGGAAAAGGCAAACTAAAATATGGGCTCGTAGAAAATGGCCCTTCAGCTCACATCGCTCCGTAGAAGAGTCTGTAAAGAAGGTAACTGATCCTTACGGTACTTGATTATATACTGTGTGCCCGTGTATAGTGAAGTTCTATTCGTTCGGTATATATCCCAAAGACATCCTTATCCTAGTCATTGTCATCGTTCATCGTTTTCATCATTCGTACTTCTGGTCGATTAAAGAGATTTAAAGGTGTCAGCAAAAAAATTCCTGACGATGATATTGCAAAAGAAGGCATATCCTCATGTCCTAACAGTTTATACATGGGCGGGGAGGAGTAGCCCCGTAGGTATAATATTCTGCCTATCCCATTATGGACAAGGTGTTTTTCTCGAACAAAGTACCAGAACGCTTCACAAGATTCTTTACAGTAAAGCTTCCAGGATAACGGATAGATTCCGAAGGACTTGCTTATACTTAGCGTATGTGCCCATAGTTGATATCGAAACGTATGCGAATATCGGATAAACTACCTCTAAATAGAGTAAGTGGAGGTACGAGCTGCGGCAGCAGGTTTCTTTATAGGTGGATATGTGAATGTTTCATATAATCGTAGCAGCGATGATAGTCCTCTATTCAGTTGGAAAGCCCTTTAGCAATGTGAGTAGACGGATGCCAAAAAGGTGTAACGGGGATGATGTGGATGTGTGGAAAAGTAAAAAAAATATGCCTGGTCTCAATATGCCTTTTAAGTATTTAACAAAGAAATTGCTTGATTGGAGTTTTTATCGAGCATAAAAGAAAAGTGGGGACTTTATAACGTAGTTCTGTCGGTAGGAAAAAACAGATTTTTATCATGTATTGTATTCTTCTTACCTTATCGACGAAAATAGGTACTTTTCACGTGCAATGCAATGGAAAAGCTATTTAGTTAGTCAGACAGTGTTATAAAAATGTTATACAAATTAAAAAAGAAGAATAAAAGAAATCATTCATGACAACCTCGGATTTGAAACTTAGTAGCCGAGTACTAACTATTACCTAATTGCTAACCTTCTAACTCTAACTCATAGGTTGCGCTTTCGGAGCTGCAGCTCAATCAGTAAGGTGAGGTCTTGGTGAGGCACGCAGCAGGTCAGATCAGTAGTGATCATTGAGCAACTTAAGAGCTTTAATACCTTCTATCAAAACTATAAGGGCAGACGCAAGCTAAGGACTACTTAGTCAGGCACCTTTTTAATCAAGCTGTACTGCAACTGCGCGCTCTTTTCTGCTAGACCAAACTATTAAATCTGTGTCCATAAACAGCAGCTGAAGAAGTCGAGTTTGCTACATACAGGAAATAATTAAACATACAAGAATAATTAATATTTTATTTAAACCAATTTATATTTTCCAAATTTGAATGTGCCTCCTTAGAGGTTCGAGATACAACTTCTTTATTCTTAAAATTTATCCCTCAAGAAAGATAATCTTTCTTTCGGTCTTACAATACCTGATGACCCAGCATTAGGGTAACAAGAATTATAATCTGATGGCATATACATTCCTTGCATCGCGAAATGTGCAAGATAAGAACGTTCAAATGAATATCTGAACGTTAGCCAAAACAATTACTGTAAAGGTATCCGATTACCTTTTGGTTCACACAAAGTGTGACTTATTTAAAATTTTGTGAAACATTGTTGCATCGGAATGTAACAAGTTGCAAATCAATAAGCAAAACACCAAACTCATGACCCAAACGAGAAAGAGGATGCCAATAGAATAAAACATGACTATGAGAGACTACAATTTGGAGAATATGGACGCCACATTTTCTTAGGAATAAAGGCCGTGACAAATTAAAAGCAGAAAACAGCGGTAGAAACAGCAGCGTCGTCAGTGCTGCTTTTTGCTGTGCTTTATGAATTTAAATGAAAGCAGAAGCAGAGAAGAATGTGTCCATGCTAACTACCACTGAAGGTAGAAGCACGGAATAATGTGTCCATGCTAACTGTCAACCGTCACAAGTATTTTAGTCTCTTGTTTGAGCGGACGAAAATGTTTTGTTTCCGTTGATTTTTTTGAGCTTTTCGCTTAAAATGAACATTAAATACGAGTATATGGAAACAATTTTGACACATTTAACATTTCCATTGCTGACAACATTCCCAATTGTTAAGGGATTTACGTTGGCAGTACTGGAGCAGAAACAGAATTTTAGAATTTAGAACGAAAAAGCAGCACTGTTTTCGTCTCTGCTTCTGCCGCTGCTTTCATTTAAACAGGCGCCATATGATCCTGTACTTTCTAAAAAAAAATCTGCTTCTGCCACTGCTTTCTGCTTTTAATGTGTCACGGCCTTAAGTAAGGAAGGTATCGAAAAGAACGCAATTCAGTGGCAAAATACAAATGCTAATTAAATCTATTATGGAAGACCGATATTTAAATCGAAGAATAAATTCCCCATTTACAAGAAAGTATGGATAAGAAAAGTGGACAAATGTCTGAAAAAGCAATAGACGCATTTCATACGACTAGCGAATTTGGTACAATAACGAGTTTTATAATATAAACAACGAACCGGTAGAAAATTGAATTGGCCACGTTGGGCGTCTGGATGACGGAAGAATTCCCATACGTATTTTAAAGGGCGAAGCACTTGGGAATCGACCACCAAGAAAGCCATGTAATCGATGTAAGGACTTAATCGACGATGATAGGTACATACAAAGATTTTCAAACTGAAAGATGCAGTCGCTGAATTAACACAATCTGTTGTAATATCATTATTTAACGTAACACAAAACTCAATACCCAATTCCGAGTTGATTGCGCATACTACGAGATTTCAGATATTTTCTCACTAAGGAATAAACTGTTAGTTGTTCATAATTATGTATGTATAATGTAAGATAAAAATTCAATTGAATATGTATTTAAATTGTTCCTACATCTTTCGATGAAAATGTCAAGAATATCAATTACATACTTAACTAGTCTGCCACTGTACTAGAATAAAATCCTTTATTATTAAAAAATAATAAAGTAAAATTAAAACTAAGTTAAAGAAATAATTTATTATAAACTCTGCACAGTTATAAAAGTGTAAACAAAAACCTACATAAACTAAAAAATCTAATTATCTTTCCAGGAAAAAAAATCTGCCAATGGTCTGGGCGAAACTTTCGAGATGGTTAGGTTTTTTGGAAAGTTAATTTTGTCCTTAAAATAAAAATATTTAAAATAGAAATTTTTAGCAGATTAAACATAGAAAAAGCCCGAGTAGTTATTCGAATTTCGGTATGTTATGTACACTAAAAGCCCATAGAAGTAAAAACGAATTTGTTGCTTTATCAGACTTAAGAGATATGATAAATTGTTAAAACGTATACAAACCCATTACTTTCACTTGGGGTTTAAATTTCGAAAAAAATTGTGAAACAGGTTTTTATACGATTTCATAAAAAGCAACTTGCTATCTCATGAGAAACGAGGGATTTTGAAAAATTTGTGAAAACGTAAGCAAACCCTTCACACCTCCATCGTGAAATCGGTTTTTAGGTCATTACATTAAATGCCGTAATAACCAATTTTATATCCCATCAGAACTAAGGGATGGCAAAAATTGTGAAAACGTATGCAAACCCGTATGTAAAAAATCTGTTGAAGTGAAAAGCGATCCAATATCTCATCAAACCTTAGAAATATGTCGAAGATTTGAAAAGCATACAACCCCCTTACCACCCTAGGGTTGAATATCTAAAAATACTGAAATTAACTTTTTGGCGCTTAGGTATGAAACCTTAGGCAGTAAAAATGAATTCGATATAGCATCAGATCTAAGCATTATGTAGGAATCTGTAAATACATATGCAACCTCTTTGCACCCACTTGGTGGTTAAATATCCAAAAGTCCTGAAAGGAGTTAATAAATAAGTATGAAGACAACACGAGAAAGTAAAAACCAATTCAATTTCTTATCACTTCTAAAAGATATGACGTAATTTATGAAAACGTGTTCAACCCTTTTGTTTAGGAAACTACCCCTATAAAAAATTATTGTTTCCAACATGCTACTACTATAGTTCTACCTAAGTACCAAGTTTCAGCTTTATCTCATTATAGGTTCTTGAGATATAAAAATCGGAACTTTTTCCTTTTCACCCTCCTCTACCCTGTTTTCTGCTAGGGGTCTATTAGGCGTACTTCTGGTAAAAATTTTAAGCATCTATCTTACACTGTTCTTGAGATATGAGACGTGATTTCTTTGAAAAATTCGTATCCCTTCCACTTTCATGCTTCACCGCCCCCTTAAAAAATGTTACTTTCAATCAACTTTATTTGCCAGCCTTTATACACAAACCGAATTTTATTTTGCTAGTGCAATTGGCTCGTGAGATATCGTAATCTAAAGTTTTTCACCCTCAGCTTCCGTATGACACTGCCCCACTCAAAAATTTGTTTCCGATCTATTCTGCTAGTATACCTACAGATATTCATCAAGTTTCTATTTTGTGACGTCAACTGTTTAGGAGATATGGTTTTTAGAATGTGTCGATCTCGGCTTTCGAGCGTCTCGGTCGCATTATTTTTCCCCCCACTCCCACACCTCTTCATCCATATCGGCAATTTTTTTTGCAAATAGGTCCACTATTGAAGCTCTATGTAAATTCCAAGTTTCAGCCTCCCGAAGTAAGCGGTTACTGAGATCTAGAAACCTAAATTTTTCGCCTAAAACGCTTCCCCCACCACCCCCCTCACGCCCCCACCCCCTTAAAGGTGACACCTAAAACGGATGTACCCAGTCTACCCACGAAAAAATATTAAACTAAATAGCTCAAAGGGTTTGGGTGCTACGACCCTTCAAACAATTTTGCGTACACCGGTCGACGTACGGTGGACCGACGGACTGAATTTTTTTTCGCTTTTTTCGTGTCTACTAGAAATGAAACGTGAAAAAATAAATTGTCAGGGTAGGCAATTTTTTTTTTTAAAAATCGATCACAATACTGTATTATTGAAATAATAAATTAAAATTAAACACAATGTTACGAGTATTAGGGCTACGCGATGCTGAATATCCTGATTAAAAAGTTCAATGAAGTTCATTTAAAATAATCGTATAATGGAAAATTTTTACTTCTGCAAATATTAATTTTTGTAACTTTTCGGGTAATAAGTTGACCCGTGCTGAGTGAGTATAAGTACTGATATGGGAAATTAAAAACTTTAATCTTTATGTTAGCGAACCTTTATATGACGATTGTGAAGGTCTCGCATTGCCTTCAGTTTGATATCAAAAAATGCTCATCACTTCACCATTCTGCCTGCAATCGTATTTTAATCTGAAATCCGAAAAACGTCGCTCCACTCAAGTGCGATATGTGGAGAAAACGGAATTACAAGTGTTAAACGCTAGACCGATAGTGGCATATGCCAGGAAACCGAACGGGCATGCATCACTGATAGTTTTCGGAAGCAAACGGATATCCTTTCGTAGGACTTCACTGAGAATGACTTTTGCTTATAGCACAGACAGTTCGTTTGTTCTTGCTTTCACTCAACAAACCTGACACAAGAAGTTTAAATGTCGTCAATCAAATTTAGTGTTGCCGGCTTATACTAATTGTATTAATTACTTTATTATTTTTTTAATTATAAAGTATTTTTTGTGGCGTAGTAATGAAAACATCGAACAGAAGAAGGCTTTTTAAAATTTGGAGCCTGCCATTTGAATCTTATGGTTCTTAAATAATTACAATTTTGTAAAGTATGTAGATACTTACATGCACATTTTGGGGCTTATATCGCCTACACTAAGAGAAAAATCTGCCAACAGTCAGGGCGAAACTTTATTAGTTTATGGGTAGAAGTCCGAAACGCGTTTCATGCTGAGATGCGGTGTAGGTAAAGATGCTGTGTAGGTAAACAAATTTTGGAAATCCTGAAAACTTGAACAATACCTTAAACCCTTCACCCCCCCCTCCCCACTCCCCCCATCCAAAGAGGTTTCATATCAAAAACTACTTAAATCGGTTTTTTCCGCGATTATATTTAAAGCTTTTAAAAGTGAAAGTGAATATCTCAGTAGACCTAAGAAATAAATTGGATTAGATATCGAACCTCTGAAATGCGGTGTAGCTTACTATGCGACTGAAAACCTAAAATACATCGCTCCAAATAGCCTCCTAGTTATTCTTTAGCTTATCAGTCACATAGTAACCAACACCGCATCTCAGCATTAAATGTGTTCCGGACTTCTACCAAAAAAATAATGAAGTTGCACTTTTTCTTTTATTTATTTGCGTGTTTTTTCAATAGAAGGTTCAAAAGAAGTAAAAGCGAATTCGCTCTCATTAAACCGAAAAGATTTTCGGAATTCGTGAAAACTTGAACAATACCGTACACCCCCAGGGGGTTTAATATCCAAAAATGCTTAAATCGGTTTTTCCCGTTTATATATTATATATAAAACATATACAAGTGAAAGTGCATTCAATATCTCATTAGACCTAAGAAATATGTCGGTATTCGTGAAAATGTGCACAAGCACTTTACACCTCCTTACGGGTTGGATCTCGAAAAAATTGGAAAAATGTCGCTTCTATAAAGAGCAAGTAAAATTAATTGGATAACTCAACATGTCTAAGAGATAAATATAAAAAAATTCGTGAAAATGTGCCCAACAAGAAATAATTGTTCACATTTGGGTTACTGCGACGTGGTGGCGTTTAAAAATATTCGCGATTCGCCACAATGTTTCGTTACCGTATTTCAAAAGTGCAAATGACAAAGAATTAAATAAAATTTGAATTTGAATGATGATGCCACTATGACGTTTATGTACAAGGTGGGAGAAAATTAATATTAGTCTTGTAATCCTGATATAAAACATTCTACTAGTTTAGCTAGAGATGTGTTTAAAGTTTCAACTTTGGAGTAGAGACCGTTTTTGGATACATGAACAGTTCTTTCTTTGTCCCCATAAGGTTGGGTTACCAAAAAATGTTATATATCATCTTGTCGTGCACTATAAATATTCACTATATGGCTAAATTAATAAACTTACCGCAATTCTTCATTACCATCCAAAATATTATTGCTGTCCAATATTATCTCAAAATTAGTCTTATCTATAGATTCATTATGAATGCCTTTTCGTCAATGATTAGGTTTCCAAAAAAATACAAGCAAATGGAATTTTGATTTTTTGGAACACAATTCGCCATTGAAAATTGTTTAAAATGTGGCTGCTTATATGTGTGTAGTTAATCCAATAAATCCTTATTTAAGAGGTAATTATTTTTTATCGTTATAGACCGTACAGAGGACAAACATTTTTTAGACAAATAGTAAAAGATAAGATACCGTAAAATTATTATTGATTGTGCAAATCATTTTCAGTGAATAGTGTACTGTCGAATGGACATCATGGATAAATTTTCGAAGTACAGCGTCGTATTTGGAATACTTTGTATAAAACTGTAAATATATTTTCGAATCGAGTATACTCATATTTGTTTTACTTTTCAAGATCTTGTTAAGAATGTTTCAAGCGGTGATGCTACTGTTTGGGGCAAATACCCTGGCGTTGTTGCTGTCGCTGCAACATCTTTGAATATGACATGTGTAGGACATATTGTCAATAGTTGGCACATTGTAACGTCAGCACAGTGTGTTGTCGATAAGACAACGTATCAACCGCAAAATGTGTTCTGGTATAAGGTAACCGCTGGAGATCTTAAGCTGTACGAACCAACTCGCTATCGAATTGAACGAAACGTTGCCAATATCTATCCACACAAGCAGTATAATCCATTGACCGATGAGCATGATATTGCTGTACTACGGGTGAGTACGAGTATATTAACGTTTATAAAATCTATATAGTCTATACATCTATATATGTATGTGGTATTACAAGTTAAAGCATATTTTAGACGATGGATCAGGTGGTCATATTACTAGTTTCATAAGCTTTCTCTGATTGTCGCTATGGCGCTCTTGTGAACCACCTACATGATCGTGTCGCTCCTTTAAAAATTCGTTTAAATATACAATCTCAACTTCTGCAAACATTCATCGAAGATGATGATTCGCTTTCGAGTGGCAATCAGACAAAAAATGTCCTTATGAAATTCGTGATATCATTATTCCGAACACAAAATCTAAGACGTGTGTGTCAAATGTTTTGAACGTTTACTTTATACATACATAGATAAAGTAAGATCAACTTCTTTGAGGTAAAAGTTCCTTATATGAGGTGAACTGAAAAATAGTAAACGAATTTTGTAACCAAATGTTTAAAACAAAGTGCGATATGTTTCAGTTTTCGGTTGATCAAATTTTCACAGTTTTTCCATCTTGAAGTATAAGAAATTGCCATTTAAAATATTTGGTTTTACTTGCGATTTCTTCGAGTTCATCGACCGAAAACTGAAACAGATCATAGTTTATTTTAAACATTAAATACCGCCAGTTAAAAAAAATACATTTTTCAGTTTGCCTCATATAAGGAGCTTTTTCCCTTCTTTGAATATGATTTTTATATTAAAAAATGTGTTTTTGCGCCATTCATCCAGAACTGAACATTTTTCGGGAGAAATTTAAAAAAAAATTGAATTAAACTACCCTACTATCATTCATACAGCAATGTTTTTGTTTTATATGAAAATTTTCTACCCTACTTAGCTCTGGATGAATGACGCAAAAAATACGCCTTTAGTTAAAAGTTCAAGCCAATAATGACTAAGATCGATTAACTCTTTCGAACAGCCCCTACGTACATGTTCTCATAAATTGACACTCATGCTCTTTCTGTATATCTGGTGAAATTAACAAAATTATATTCAGATCTCTACCATATATAAGTAGGTACTCGTTTCCCTACTCTTTAACAATCTCCAACAGCAATTTTACTTGGAGTATTAAATCTAGAGTAATAGTCCACAGGCTATTTTTGATTGATTTATGAATTTAATTTTTTCGAAGCTGATGGTTCAGTTTTAAATTATTTATTTATTATTACTATTTATTTGAATTCAATTTATTCAATTCAAGTTTTAAACATATAACACCTACAGATAGCAATGAATTTTTCTTTTTATCCGAATTAATTCAAAATTTTTATTTACATTACATTTACATTATAATAGATAAAATAAAACATGAATATAATTGTGTATTTGAATTTAATAGTTTTTAATAATTTTCTTCAAAAGGTTGACAGCGAGTTTCCATACCCTCATAATACTATTGAGCCAGTGATTTTAAATTCGAAAATTGTTCAGACTGGAACGTCATGCAACTTTGTGGGATGGAGTAGTGACACTAAAGGGCAATTGATCCAACAAACTAGCTTGCTTCTTACCTATGATCGGGATTTCTGCAACTCTCAAATGTATCCCGGCATGATATTTGAGACAGTACTTTGTGCCCAACTACAAAGTGATGATACTCTACTCGAGGTAGGTTTTATTTTTTATGATTTTAATACTTTTAAAAATCTACATGTAGCGTACCTTTGATTGGTACGCCACATAAGGGCACGTTGCTACTGCACCGATGGCTGTCGCCAGCGAGCGTTGCAAGACCGTAACGTCGGTCCGTTTATAATTTTTATCGCCATCGTCCGGGGGCGGGCGTAGCGGCGCTCGATCCTTCTCGCCTACGTCCAGGGGTGAGCGTTGCCAGCGCATTTTCCAATTTTATGATCCAAAATCAAATATAATAGGCCAATAGGAGGAAACCAACTGTGTTATCTAGCAATATAGAACTTCCTCCCATCAAATTTCGCACACGTATCATTTCAAAAATCCTTCAAGCTCTCAGATGGCATTCCCCCATTACCCAAAAATGCTACTCTTCTTTAGCTAAACCTCTTCGCAATCTTTTCTATCGTTCATATTCTTCTGATTAGTTTCCTTATCTATGGAAACTAGCTAATGTTCAGCCGATACCTAAGAAGGATAGGAAAACGAACCCCGCAAATTACCGCCCCATTGCCATTACTTCTATTTTGTCTAGTGTCATGGAAACTGCTGTCAACCGCAAGATCGTGCAATACCTGGGAAGCAGTGGTCTCCTTGATGACTGTCAATATCAATATGGATTTCGGCCACGGAGATCCACCGGCGATTTGTTGGTATACCTGACTGATCGCTGGAACGCTTGTATCCTTAACTTCGGTGAGGGTCAAGTACTTGCACTTGACATAGCGAAGGCATTTGACAGAGTTTGGCACAAAGCCCTTGCGATGGATTGAGAGCTTTCTTTCGGAACGTACTATACAGGTTGTATTAGATGGCGTTTCATCATCCCCTTTCCCTATCAACTCCGATGTCGCTCAAGGCTCAGTTTTATCACCTACCTTATTGCTAATTTTTATTAACGACCTTTTGTCGTCCACTCTCAATCATATCCATAGCTTCGCAGATGATAGTACACTTGACAACACCTACAGCTCCAACTCGATTACAGAGGCACGCCAGTCTTCGGGACCCTCTCCACGTAATGAGTTAATTGGTTCTTTAAACTCTGATCTCATTTTAATCCTGGAATGGGACAGGTTCAACCAAGTAGAGTTTAATGTCTCAAAAACACAAGCCTGTCATCTTTCCCTAAAATACGACACGTCGGTGCCTGATCTTATTTTTGATGGTGTCGCATTGAACACTTCGGAGCTTTTCCAGCTTCTAGGAATGAACATCAGTAAAAAACTTGATTGAAGTCAAGACATTTATGATGTAGCTCTTGACGCCTCCAAGCGCCTAGGTTTCCTCCGAAGGTGCAAGTAATTTTTCACACCATCAGACCTCGCAAAAATCTACAAGGCATATATCAGGTCCCGAATTGAGTACAATTCACATATCTGGACAGGAGCACCCAAAATGTATCTCTCTTTGCTTGACCGTATTCAGAGATTTGCGTTCCGACTTATTGGAGACGATGCCATTGCGGCAACTATTGACTCCCTCGAACATCGTCGAAATGTCGGAGTACTCAGCATTTACTACAGATATTTCCACGGTCGCCGTAGTAATGAAATCAGTCGTCTTATACCTCCTTTAATCCAGTTCCCACGTAATACTCGTTCAGCCTTATGCGCCCACGAATATACGGTTGAGCCACAAAAATTTCATACAGTCAAATTTAGACAGTCGTTTCTTTCTCGTGCAACCAGAATGTGGAACGCTTCGACTGTGTTTCCTAGCGGATAGGACTTACAGTCTTTTAAACGTAACATCCACCGGTTATTTTCCTCTGATCCCTCTTACTGTTAATCCTATTTCTCTTTTGTTTTATTTATTTATTTATTTATATTATTACTTTCATATTAATTTTTTTATTTGTGTGTTTCTCCCCATCCTATACTGACTGGACTGTACATAACAGTATTACAGGTTGACCCCTAAGTTCAGTTCATTGCTATAAACAAAAAAATGTACTATGGTTCTTTAACTCCTTTTTCCGTAAATGAATTATTACCTTTCTAATAAAAAATAAACTTAAATTCAATTAAATTATTAAGGATGTAAAGATTTGAAACCAGTCTCAGCACCAAATCAATGAAACTAGCTTATGTATAAAATGACGGAATGAAGCAATTTCAAATATAAAATAATTTAATTTGTATTAAGTGTAAAGTTTCTGGGAATGTCGCGTCAAATTTTCATTAATATTTAACATTTACATACAAATTAATAAAAAAGAAATAACATTTTTTTTATATGCAATTTATATTTACACTTTCAGAATAATCTCGGAGGTGGACTGTATTGTAACGGAGAATTGAACGCACTATTAACCCTACCATCTCCGAAAACTGGTGCATCTAAGCCAAATATTTTTACCCAAATACGTTTTTATCAAAAATGGATTAAATACCAGCTTGCTAGACTTGATCCTCCTAATACTATAGTACTACCTCTGAATAAAAATACATGAGTTGTTGTATTTATTTTAATAAATTATTTCGAATTTTTTATTATGACTTAGGTACATATCCATAATTTGCTTCAGGCATTGCTGATTATGTCGATGAACCCAAAATTATGTCGATGACCTCAAAATTATGTCGATGAACCAAAAATTCAAGAAAATAGTAGTAGGCAGTAGAGATTTATTTATTTTTATTTTTTTTTTCAAAAATTGGCAATATCTCACGACATATTTTGTATTATACATGTGGACAATATACGTATAATCTGAAGAACAATCTTTGTGTATGAATATGACACATTTTTACTTTTACATATATATATATTTTATATATATATTTTTTTAAATTTTATATTTAATTTACTTCATTGTTTTTTTAGAAAGAATATTACTATTTTTATATATTTTGAACTATTCAAAAAGTTAAAGAAACTAATTTCTGATTGCTGAGCTCCCCGGTTTCGGTATATCCCTCCTTGTAAATTGTTCATTCATCCAAGTTGTATATTTTCGGACATCCGTAAAAACACTGGGCACTACGGTTACATTACAACTTCTGCCATACGATAATACACCAATTAGTTTTCGATCACAAAATAACCCACCCCCAAGATTACCCTGAAATATTAAAATAAATAAATATTACCAACTAAGCCCCATTACAGATATATATTCCAGGATTTTACATATTTTTAAGTAATATTCGTAGATACTTACATTACACGGATTAGATTTTTTCAAACTCTCTGCACAAATGACATTCTTCGCTACTTTGCTATCGTCGCAAACTGTCAGCTCTTTAATTTTGGCCCCGAAAAATTGTTGAGAAACAGTAGTCGTAACTGGTACACCATAAGAATACTGCGACCATCCCGCAAATTGGCAAAGCGTTTCGGTTGCAATTAGTGTTGGATATATTTCAGCTATTTCGATTGTATTGTGAGGATCTGGAAACGCTTCGTTTACCTAATTTTTGTTAAAAAATTGCACGTTAATGGCGTGTTGCAAAAAGTTGCAATTATTGAGCGATGCAGGCAACTCATAATGTAAAGGAGGAAAAATGAAGACAATTTAGAGAACGGTGACAGTAATAAAAATGTTACTGTGGCCATTTCAATAATCAAGTTCCAAAACGAGCTTAATAAATGTCGTGTGTGCAAAATTTATTTAAAAACAAGTATAACTGAAATTGATGATAAATGAAAAATCTGCCAACAGTCTGGGCGCAACTTTATTATTTTTTCGGTAGAAGTTCTGACCGAGTTTAATTCTGAGATGCGGTGTAGGTTACTATGTGACTGAAAATCCAAAAAAAAATTCGGGAAGCGGTTAAAATGGGGTCGCGCTAGAATACTTACGCCGCTGCCTCATATAACATATGAATTACATAATTGGGTCATACACCGGGACGAGATCTAGTCCTAGTATAATATCAGTTGTTACGCCATTAGAAGCTTTTTCGTGATTTGGTTTCGGGCCATTACATGAAATCGGAAATGCGTTTGAAGACGATTATATAAAAAGTCTGTGAAAGTGCAAACCAATCTAATATCTCATCAATCCTGAGAAATATGTCGAAAGCCTTACGGCCTATTGGAGTTGAATAACAAACATCCTGAAATCAACTTTTTGACGATTATGTAGGAAGCCTTTGGAAGTAAAAATGAATTCGATATCTCATTAGAACTAGAAAAATGTAAGAATTTGTGAAAACATATGCAACCCCCTTGCACCCACTTTGAGGTTGAATATCCAAAAATCCTGATATGAGTTTTCAGAAAGAAAGAAAGAAAGCCAGAAAGAAAGAAAGCCAGAGGAAGTGAAAACCAATCCGATGTCTTATCACTCCTAAGAGATATGACGGAATTCGGGAAAACTTGTTCAACCCGTTTCTACTCTCTTAGAGGTTGAAAAAGGAAAAACCTTGATAACAAGTTTTAGGTGATTATTAAATAAGCCCGTGGAAGTGAAAAGTTATTCGATATCTAATCAGACCTGAGGGATACGGCTGAATTCGTGAAAATGTATAATTCCTTTTACACCACCTTGGGGGTCCAATTTTAAAAAATCCTGAAAACACTTTCTAGGTATTTATATGAAGAACCCGTAGAAAAAAAATGAATTCAATATTTTGAAAGACCTAATAGATATGACGAAAATCGTGAAAATATATGCATTCCATTTTCACTGATCATTTTTTTTGCCCCACTTCCTAACGCCAATAGATATTTGAATTTTTTTTAAATCAAAATTACTTTTCTAGTTGATTTACATATACGTACCAAATTTCAACTTTCTAGCATAAGCCGTTCTATAGTTAGGAAAAACACCCCCCACCCCCGTACCATACCACCCCTATAAAAAACTATATTTTTCCAACATGCTACTAATATAGTTCTATCTAAATACTAAGTTTCAGCTTTATTTTGTTATAGGTTCTCGAGATATAAAAATCGGAACTTTTTCCTTTTCCCCCTCCCTCTACACCCTAACCTTCAACATTTTTTTTTCTGCCGGGGGTCTATTAGGCCTACTTCTGGTAAACATTTTAAGCATCTATCTTACATTGTTCTTGAGATATAAGACGTGATTTTTTTAAAAAATTCTTACCCCCTCCACTTCCATGCTCCACCGCCCCCTTAAAAAATTTTACTTTCAGCAAACTTTATTTGTCAACCTTTATACAGAAACCAAATTATATTTCTCTAGTGCAATTGGTTCGTGATATAACGTAATCTAAAGTTTTTCAACCCCCACCCCCGTACGTCACTGCCCCCTCTCAAAAATTTGTTTCGAATCTATTCTCCTAGTATACCCACAGATGTTCATTATGTTTTAATTTCGTGACATTAACCGATTAGGAGATCTGGATTTTAGAATGTCTCGATCTCGGCTTTCGAGCGTTTCGGACGCATTATTATTATTATTAACACGTGTTTTAAGGACATTTTGTATGGCAGCTACTCGAAGGAGTAGGACGATTTTGCCCGTTAACGAACTTAGCCTTACAAATTCAACCAAACATCCAGATTCAAAATTTCAAGATCCTAGGTGAAGGCGTTCTTGAGTTATCGTGTTCACGGACAGACGGACGGGCGGACGGACGGACGGACGTCAATCGGATTTGAGGTTTTTGGTCACAAATAAACAAAAAATAATATAAAACTTTTTTTCGTCCGAGGCTTGGTTCTATGCGTTACAAACTTTTGGGCTGGATTAAACTTATAATACTCTATATGATTTCATCCAGAGTATAAACATACTGCAGTCACGATCGGCTGCAAGCCAATTGTAAGATACTCTAGATGAAATACTGAACTCCGATTTATACTGTAGTTGGGGATGAAGTAGAATCAGAAGTGCATTGTCCTTTATTAAGGAATCTCACTTGGTTGCAACTCGAAACTAAAAGACTATATCATAAGTGTTCAATTTCATATCTATAACTAAGTAAATTACCGAAAGGAAAATTTTCCATTTTGAAAGAATTTTACATGGGAAGTGCAAAAAGGACTCTCTCGCATACTTGTCCTTTTACCTGTAACCATTTAAAAGTTAATTTGTACAAAATTTCAAATTCCGAGTTTGTAGCATTGAAAGGTATCGGAAAATAATTTTGAACACATGTCTTAAGAGCTTTTTGTATGGAAGCTACCCAGAGGAGTAGAATTATCTCGCTGACTAGTAAGCTTTCACTCAAAACTAATTTGTACAAAATTCCGAATTTGTGGCTGAACGATTTCTTGAGATATAGTGAGTTCCGTAATTTTAGTGAAGACATTTATACAGGATTTTCGAATGGCAGCTGCTCAAAGGACTCGTTGGAACTTTGATATTCATTCATTTAACTGCAACGTTTGAAAACCCAAAGTATACAAAATTTTAAAATCGTACCTTAAGGCGCTCCGAAGTTATTGGTCAATATTCCTGAACTTAACCTTAAGGACTTTTTGTATGGCAGCTACCCGAAAGAGTAGTACGATTTTGACCGTTAACGAACTTTGCCTTACAAATTCGACCAAATAAACTTTTTATTTTCGTGGCATTCAGTTCTCACTAAACTGAAAAAATCTCGCAAACCACTTTCAGAATATTTCCGGACCTAACTATGTATAGTGAAATATTCATTAAAATACATTTTATTTTAACTTCCAGGAAGCACTCTGTAGCACAGGATGTTTCGCTATAGACTTCCTAAATGTGAAATTTGACACAATCTCCTACATTTAATTAAAAAAAAGTCCTATTTGCGTTTTTGGCGTAATATGACTGTATATTAACAACCAGAACGATAATGCTAAGATTTTACACCACAAATAATCTCCTTATACCACTTTTCAAAAAACTAAAACTAAACACAAATTTATTAGTTTAAATCAGATATTAATAAATTGCGACTGCGTGGTAAAATCGACGCGTTCGATGGAAATTCACAAACCGAATGGTGATTTAAAACATTATATCGCCGTGTCGGAAGAACAGTGACGCAACTGCAAAAAATTCTCATTTTTTTCGGAGGAATAATGTAATTTTTGACAATTGCCCACAAGCCATACGAGCTTACTAATAGTCACTATAGACAACTTCGATCAAGAGCACGTTCTTTTAAAACAACGGGGAACGATTTTATGCAAGAATAGCAAAAACACAAGATAGTTTTTTAGCACTCCTCTAAAATTAGCAAAATTGCAGTTGCGTCATTTTTCTTCCGAAACGGCGTATGAGTAACTTTCCTGGAAAAATTGAAACTCAAAAATGTTCTTCGTAACCCCATTTTCATCCATTTGGAGCGAAAAGAGAAGTGGCGGTTTTCTCCATAATTTTGTTAAAAATATCCTTTTTTGATCAATTGATACTAATACTAGATACCTCCACATTTGCTCCCTCATTGAGTTCTCCTCAAACTTCCTACTGGGTAACTCACATAACATCACTACATTTCCATTTCCATGGTGAGTTAATTTTCATGGATTACGAGTTGACTTGAAATTTGTAAGAAAACTACAACTTAACTCAGCTCAAATAATTAGTATGTAAAATAATTAACGCTTCGCGTATTAGTTACATTTAGTTGTGATTTTTTAATTACATCATTTCGGGGGGGGGGGGGGGGTTGAACCTCCAAAACCCCCCCGCGTTCGCGCCTGCTCTAAGCTAAGAATATTACATATATAGTAGTAAGACGAGTATCATATGCAGTTGAAAATTTGCACCAAACAAATTATTTACACATTCCAATTTTACTTTATTATTTCAATAATACAGTATTGTGATCGATTTTTAAAAAAAAAAAAAAAATTGCTATCCTTAAAATTTTTTTTACGTTTCATGACTAGTAGATATAAAAAAAGCAAAAATAAACTTCAGTTCGTCTGTCCGCCATACGCCGTACGTCGACCGGTGTACACAAAATTGTTTGAAGGTTCGTAGCTCCCAAACTCTTTGAGCTATTGAGTTGTTTTTTTATGGGTAGATTGAGTGCACCCCTTTAAGTGGCCATTTTGAAATGGGTAGAGGCGAGAGGGTGAAGGTTGGGGGAGCGTTTTAGACGGAAAATTTTGGTTTCTAGATTTCAGCAATCGTTTACAGTAGGAGGCTGTAACTTGGAATTTATGTAAAGCTTTGACAGTGGCCCATTTGCAAACAAATTGTCAATATGGGTGAAGGGGTGTGGGAGTGAGGGGAAAAACAATCCGTTCGAAACGCTCTAAAGCTGAGATTAAAACATTCTAAAATCCGTATCTCCTAAACAGTTAATGTCATGAAATTGAAACTTAAAGACAAACTATAGATATACTAGGAGAAAAGACAAGAAATAACATTTTTAGTGGGAAGAGCGGCGTGCAGGAGTGTGGGGTGAAAAACTTTAAATTACGATATCTCACGAACCATGTAAGCTAGAAAAATAAAGTTCGGTATGTATATACAAGTTAATAAACGAAGTTTAATAAAATTGAAATTTTTAAAAGGGTTGGTGGAGGGATAAGAATTTTTCTTAAAAAACTCATATCATAAATTAAGAATGGTTTAAGATAGATGCTTAAAATTTTTAAGAGAAGTAGTCCTAATAGACCCCTAGTAGGGAAAACATTTTGGAGGGATTGGTAGTGAGTGATAGTGGTGGAGGGTGGAAAATAAAAAGATCCGATTTTTATATCTCGAGAGCCCATAACGATTGATAGCTGAAACTTAATATTTAGATAGAGCTATAGTAGTGACATGTTAGTATGTAGTATGGTACGCGGGTGGGGGTGTTTTTCCTATCTATAGAACGGCTTATGCTAGAAAGTTGAAACTTGGTGGGTGTATGTAAATCTACCAGTAAATTAATTTATAATAGTTAAACAAAAAATTTAAAATATCCATTGGCGTACGAAAGGCGGGGAGGGGGGTAGCCAAAAAAATGATAAAAGAAAATGGAATGCATATATTTTCACGAATTTCGTCATATCTCTTATGTCTTCTTAAATATCGAATTAATTTTTCTTCTACGGATTCCTCACATAAATGCCTAGAAAGCGTTTTAAAGATTTTTTAAAATTCGACCCCTAAGAGGGTGTAAAGATGTTGTATACATTTTCAAAAATTCTGCCATATCTCCCAGGTCTGATTAGATATGGAATATCTTTTCCCTTTCACGGGCTTGCGTAATAATCACCACAATTGTCAACCCCCAAGTAGATGTAATGGGTATGTATACCTACGTTTGAACAATTCGTTATATCTCTTACTTACGTTTATCGTTATATCTCTTACTTACGTTTATCGTTATATCTCTTACTTACTTACTTACTTTACTTCTATGGGCTTTTAGTGTACATAATAGTCTGCACAGCCGTTTTCAATGTTTAATCAGCTAAAAATCTCTGTTTTAAATTTTTCCATTTTAAGATGAAAATCAGCTTTCCAAGAAACCTCATAATCTCGAAACAACTGATGATATACTCCGACTTTGACCGCTCCCGAACTTTAACCCGAAAAATAATCAAGTTTCGCCCAGACCATTGGCAATTTTTTTACTTAAATATGATAATTGTTATGGTTGTTTTTTATCTAATACACTTTTCAATGTGAGCAGTGAAAAAGTCACTTACAAAAATCTTTTTTTGCAAATTTGTTAATTTTGGGGTCCTAATATAACTTTATTTATTGCGATTTCGAAAAATGTACTGTGACTTTAAAAATTGCAAAACTCTTACTGCTCATTACATGCACTTTATAGCAAAAATAGATTACAAGTAGTAAACATTTTTTTAAGAATTTTCTATATTGTAACGTATAGTATAGTAATAACATACTACAAAAATTTATGTGCTTACCCGTAAAATGGCCAAATTATTTTCCTTAGTACTCGAATTGTAGTTTTCATGTACATAAATAGCAATTAACTTGCGGAAAACTGTCCTTGCATTGATATTGTATAGATCCATAGCTCCAGCAATGACTTTATACCAAAAAGGATTCCACAATTTTCCGTCTTCATTGAGAACACATTGCGCTGAAGTAAGGATATGTTTCAAATTAATAATAGTCCCGACACATGAAGATTCTGTAGGCGTTTCGATAAACACGATCCATGGAAATTGTCCAGAAACTGCTACAGATGATCCGAGTATAGACGGTATTCTCATGCCCACGGTTGGCTTAGGCAGAAATATCCCTTTAAAGCAATAATAAATTATTATAAGCACATACAAAAGTTAACAATATCTTTTCTATGCTCCAATTATTATTAATTTACCATAAATCGTTAATATTAGGACAACTGAAGATTTTTGCATTTTTCACTAGCTCGATATTTTTTATCGAATAAACTTCAAAGCCAACTGTGACTTCATAACTCTTCAATTTCCTATTAAACAAAAGTCTTATCGCCAACGTGTTACTTATTGCTGGATTACAAGCTTTGATTAAAAACATACGTATGACCTATCTTCTTCGAATATTCGATACAAAGACTTTCGGCGAAAACAACAGAATTGTATAAATCTCTAAAAAAAATTACAAGCTTTGATTAAAAACATACGTATAGCAGCCTCGTTCGAATTTGCGATATAAAAGATTTCCGACAAAAACAGATTTGTATTAATCTTTAAATTACTAATTTATATTATATATTTATATAAGAAAATCAACGTTCATTTTGGTTTTGATAATTGAACGAAAGTTTGAGAATTTATGGTTTCATATTTTATTTATCATAAATGATTGTTTTGACTATCCGCGTTTTACGGTCATTCGTCGTACACTGCATTGTTTGTGCTTGACAGCTGGAGAACTCTAGCAGATATGATAATTAATTAAAATTACCGAAAAATTGTTGGTTAATGTTTCAGAGAGAAGATGGTAGGTTTGTGTGTTTTGGTGTTTCAAGACACAAATACTACTTTATTATAATATTGATAGTATTATAAAGGATGTTTGATTTGATAAATACTTTTTATTATTGACTATATTAATTATTTTAAAACATTATCATCCAAAATCCATACTATTATAAAATTTACCATTACCTGGAATCAACTGTGATATAATCCTTTAAATTCGATAATCTCGAATTGTTTGCATGTTCGAATATTTCGTACAACAGTTTAAGTGATAAGATAGATAATTGCGATAAATTTATACCAAATTTACGCAATCCCATTATATTTTTGTCGCGCTGAAGTGAAGTTATAAAGCAACTCTCTTGTTCTTTGTGAGCGATCTACTTAGCATAGTATCGAATAAAAATGTCGACGATACTCATAAATTTGCTGATTCTACTAATTTCCTACGTGTGTGGTTAGTAAAAAATAATTATTATTATTATTAATAATTAAATTAAATACCTATCTATACGAAACTATCAAATTAAAAATATGTGTTTTATAGTCGAACAATCTCTCGGGTTGTTTAATGGAATTAAAATAACAAACGGCCAATTCTCGTCCCATGTCATGATATCTTTGCCGAATGGGAAACAGTGTGGTGGAACGATAATTAATTCGAATCATATCCTTACTGCGTCAAGTTGTGTCTTCAATACAAATAACGAATTAATTGGTTCTGATGATCTAACAATTTCGGCAAAGTGGAATATCACTGATGGAATTATTCTTCCCCAAATTACGAATGCCACGGTAGCAGCTATTTATGCCCACCCTCAATATAGTCCATATTCGAAGGAAAATGATATCGCTGTTTTGAAGGTGTGAAGTTTTAAATTATTTTAAAAATGACGAAAAAATACGTACAAACATATATTATTTAACCTAGCTATCGACTAAGTTGCAAATGGAACCAGATAACTTAAATCCAGATATTGCCATAGCAAATTTAAATCTCAGAATCGTTGCGGATAAAGTGTCTTGTTCATTATGCGGATTTATCAAAAATAACACGAAGGACGGTTTAATGTATATAAAACTTCCGATAGTCAATCGTATAGAATGTAATACAATTAGTCAATATGCATTTCAAATTCAAGACGGAATGATTTGTGCTACGGGTACAAGAGATTTTGCAGTTTGTGAGGTAGGCACTTTTACGCTTGAAGCTTTAATATTATAGCGAATAAAATGAAAATTTTTAGGAGGACATAGGTTCTGGACTATATTGTAATGGCAACTTGTCAGGAATTTTATCTTTTGGAGCCGGTTGTGATATCGGCTATCCGGCAGTTTACACCCAAGTTCGAATGTACACGCAATGGATTAGGAAACAACTTTGGCGAAATGATATTCCACGAGCAGGACCAACTTCACCTCCATCTAATAGGTAAACATAAGCAATAGTCCATAGTGATTTATTCTTGTCTAAGAAACGAAAAAAGTTTGCAAAAGTTTGGGTGCAACTTTGTGATTTAGAGACAAAGAGTATTTCTGTATCATACATCTAAGTGGATGAAAGGTCCAGGTTTTCCAGCGAAGAACTGAGAGACTTCGGTATTAAATTCTCTCGTTTCAGACAATATTTTAGGAATGTTCAATATACCGCGCTCGAAACCGAAATTTCTAAATTTTTCAAGCCAAGACCACATACTTTTGTATCATCTCCGCAATTTTATAAGATAACTTATTTTATTAATACAAAAATGTGCTTGAAAAACTATGCGAAAAACTATGCTCCCCATTGGGAGCACATTTAGCTAAGACGTTGAACTTTGAAACGTTAATTTAATTTAAAATTTTGGAGACTTACTTTTCCACCATTTTCAAATTATAAAAAAAACAAGTAAATACCGAGTACCCCTTCGACTAACTATCGCACAAAGATGCTTCACACATACTCACGCAAACTTTAGAACGCGTTGAGCTATTGTTGAGATTTTTGATTAAGAATTAAAATGAACGATAGTTACGTTTAAATAACTCATATACATTAAAAGGCAAATTCAAGTGGCGTTCGATCAGTTTTGATGCCGGAAGTAGAAGAAGGAAAAGTAAAAGTAAAAGCTGTCGCATTAATCTGAGTTCATTCAATCCTCACAGCTATGAACCAACAATTTTATATGTATGATATAATTTAGGATGAAAAATAAAGAGGTAGGGTACATTAATGAGAAGAATAACATTGAGACTGTTCATTAAATACCTATTTAAAAAAAATCCGACTTAAACGGCCTACCGGGGATTGAACCAAGAAATAATATGCACCTATAAAATTGTTATATTTTCTATTCCATATTATGCTGTCAACGTATGAAACGCACGAGAATAGGGTTGAGCTTGCACTGTGAAGTATGTATATACATATGGTAAAGTGACAGCAAGTTGTATTATAAATCTATAAATCTATATACCTATATATAAAAGAGGATGTTTGTATGTGCGTATGTTCCCTATAAACTCCTAAACCGCTCAACCGATTTTCATTAAATTTTCAGGGAACATGTAAAATAGTCCCGCGATGGTTCCTGTGATATTGGTATCGAACGAATCAAAAAAAAATGTTTTTTTTACATTTTTCAAATTTTTTTCGCGATTTTAGTGACATGGTGTTCTAATTGTTTGTTTGTTTGTCCGGTATGCCTTCCTAAACCAATTATCCGATTGCGATGAAACTTGGTTGATATGTTGAGCGCACGCCCGCGAAGGTTTCTGCGAAATAATTTTACAATTGATTGTTCGCGAGTTTTTCCAACATTTGAGTGTATTTCATATAGTTTAGCGGCAGTTCGTTCGTTTTCGGTGTATTAGTTATGCGTTCCTATTACTAAATGGTAAAGTTGGACGATGGATGTTGGATAGGGGATAGAGGATGGAGGATGGTGGATGGAGTAACGGGTGCAACGGAGCAACGGAAGTAACGAGAGAAATGAAAGCAACGGGAGAAATGGAAGCAACGGAAGTAACAATAGTATAGCACCAAACAAACGTGAGCGGTACGCGGCTAGTTTTACAATAAAAAAGTAGTCTAATATGTAAAAATAGATCAATGCAACAATGACCAATTTATAAATTAATACAATGCAATTTTAGATTAACTTGAAAAAGTTTTTGACAATGGTTAGTTTGAAATGCGATAACTTTGTAGTCATATGCCAAATCGAGTTGCCTCGAGTTAAATGAGTTCTGTAACGAGTAAGGCTCCTTGCATGATAAACGAAAGGTGACGCACTGACTTGTTAAACCAGTTAAGTTTTATTAACTAGTTCAACAGTTTTGGTGTGTCACGGGTATTATTCTACTCTGCACTGGAGCACGAAAATGTCACGTCTTATTTGTGTGCCGATTATTATAATACCAATTAATATTTCTTTATTCCAGATCTTCTTATATTGGCGGACAAAAAAAGTGTATTACTTTTGTGCTTACGGTGTTTGCTATAATATTTCTTTTCCATGGAATATAAATTATAAAAAAATTTTAATTTAATAGAAGTGAAATGTTTCGAATATATCTTATATTCTTATAATTGGGTGTTTCTTTCTTACAAATTAGTACGGAAATTATGACGTTCATTGTCAATTGTTTTTCACATTATTTCACACCCGTTGTATTTGATTTAAATTATTTTCTGGGAAGTATTTAGTTTAGTGGCAATTTGTTCGTCTACTGTTGCACTTTGCACATCAATTGTTTTATTTTCACGCGAAAAATTACTCCCTAACGTTTTCATTGCACCTAAATGTTCATGAACATTCAACGCCGGCTTTATATGACAGTTAGTATGACCTGATTGCGATTTACCTTCCACGTCATTATAAACGGACTCTACTGTATTTAAAAAGTTGTATGCTAAACTTTCCATGCGTCAGTTATTCGCAAAAAACTAAATGAGCCTCAATTGAATAAGTGATAAATACGAGTATAAGGCTTCGTCTCTCCTTCAGCTGACCTCCTGTTTGACAAATTTAAAGCTCACATACCTTGATCTCATAAACGTTGACGCAGTTTTTTTGTTCATAACTTTTAGAACTCCACAATTAATGCTGTATAATTAAAATTTGGTTCTTGTGTCTAACTAGTGTAATAGATATGTATATACGTCGATATCGTGCAATGTACGACATACGGCAAAAAAATGGTGATTCATCTGCGAGTAGTTCGATCAATCAAACATTGTCTAAAGATTTCTGTGGGTAGATTTATTTTATATTTCCGGTCTTAACAATGTGCGTATGAAATATTCCATAGTCAAAAATTACCTCACATAGTTTAATTCAAAATATTAGTGTTTGAACTTACCATATTTATTTGATCAAGTGCCAATATGATAGTTTACCACCTTAGAAGTGTAGCAGGCGCAAACGCACTTACGGTTTTCGGGGTTTAAACCCCATCCGAAATGCTAATAGATTAATAATTTATGAACCAAATGAAAGGAACATTTTTTTTAATTACGACATTGTAGATTATAAATAAATCATATAGTACAGGGTGTTTTTTTTAGAGGCGGAGAACTTTAAATTGGTAACACTGTTTTCTGTGATAGCCGATTTGACGGTTCCAGGTTGCTTTGGGGCTAGTTTGGTTTGGCAATTAATCATGAATAGACTCACGCCGGAGCAATGTTTGGAAATTGTTCAAATTTAATTTGAAAACCATGGTTCAATTCGTGAAACTCATTGGGCATTACGTGCATTTTATGGTACTCATAATCGTCCATCAGAGCGATTAATTCGTGAAAGTATGGGTCGTTTTCGCTATACGTTAACTCTAAACGATAATACGCATCCCGTAAGACGTCGTACAGTGGGCACACAACAAGCGATTGATGGTGTGCAGCGCCGTAGTGTTGATGATGATCCAAAGGTGTCAATTCATCATCGTGCTCAACAATTAAACTTCCCAGCAGCGAAATGAGCAAGAAATTACCGATATAAGTCATTCTCTAACTAGTTACCGAGCAATCATATACATAGATAACAACATGAAATATATAACATATATGTTGGATTCCGCACCAGTTAATGACTCAGAAAAACCCCAAATGAGTATGCATTACCAATCTATTTCCAAATTAGAAAAATGTATATAATGTGTTAATCGTTCAATGGTGTCGATGAACAGAGACAGAAGTTGTATTTCACATTCAATTGTTTCTTTTCTGAATTTCAGTCACCTGTGGATTTAAAGCGTGTTGGTTCGTTTAGCAAATAGTGAGAAAAGTGAAGTTTTCGTGAAAATATTAAAACTAAAAAATTTATGAATGGAATTTTTTCATGGTAAGCTACCATAGAAGCAAATTTGATTAAATGTTGGTTGTTTTCCGGCGTCAGTAGGGTTTCTGGTGTGAAACCCCAACACGAAATCCTCGACTGCTGATTAATCGTTGTCCTAGAGGACATGACCGTTGGAAAACACTTCACTGGAATATAACAAATTTATGTTCAATTTTATGAAAAAGCTTTATTTTTTATGTTATAAATAGAAATATGATTTTTTTTTGTTCCTTAGAAATTAAGAAAAGAAAAAGATGTCTCATTAAAAATATAATTTGTTTATTATTTAAAATTTATGCATTTTATTTTTGCTGCGAATTACATCTACCCATTCCGTAATAACTTCATTGTAACTAGTTCTATATCGTATTTCAGTAATTTGATCTATAACAACTTCTGAGGAATGTGTTCTAGAATTATTTATATGTAATGCAGAAGGTAATCATTCGCCTACTGCCTATGACATCGCTGTGTAAATGTAAGGCATTCTTAACATGGGGTGTAAACTTGATTGTAAGCAATTCCCATTACCGAGAAGTAATTACATTATTGATTCTGTAATGCCTTTTTTCGCTGCTGGGTTGTGTCCATCCACTTTATGGAAAATTTTACGTAAAGATCTTGGTTTACGTGCTTACAAGATTCAACTTGTGCAGGATTTGAAGCCACATGATCATCGTTCGCGCCGTACATTTGGTGAATCGGCCGAAGGAAGCATTGCTATTGATCCAGAATTTCATTTAAAAATATTGTTCAGTGATGAAGCACACTTTTGGCTAAATGGCTATGTCAATAAGCAGAATTGTTGCATTTGGAGCGATGATAATCCACAAGCCATTGTCGAAACACCATCACATCCAGAAAAAGTCACCATTTGGTGCGCTTTCTGGGCCGGTAGAATCATTGGTCCATATGTCTTCAAATATGATGATGGTCAGAACGTTACAGTCAACGGTGAGCGGTACAGAGACATGATTGCTAACTTTTTCGTGCCTCAAATGGAAGGCATTAATGTCGTAGACGTGTGGTTTCAGCAGGACTGTGCCACATGCCACACAGCGAATACAATTAATTTACTGAAAGAAACATTTGATGATCGATTAATTTCACGAAATGGACCTGTTAACTGGCCACCTCGTTCGTGCGATTTGACGCCAGTAGATTTTTTTCTCTGGGGATATGTAAAGTCCCGTGTCTCCGCCGATAAACCAGAAACTTTTGAGCACTTGGAAGCTAACATTCGACGCGTTATTGCCGAAATACAGCCTGATTTACTGCGAGAAGCGTTTGAAAATTGGACTTCCAGATTTCATATTCAAACATTAATGCCATAAAATTATCTTTCAAATAAAGCCAATTTCATGGATATTAAAAACATTTTTCTGTGTTTTATTAAAATTTAAAGTTCTCCGCCTCTAAAAAATACACCCTTTATATTAGGGGAATTAATGGTTTTTTTCTGCATGTGCACCTGTCAGGCGCCCTTCCCTGTGTAATATTTTTATTACTTTTGAACAATATGCATTCCCGAAATTCCCATTTCCAATTATACCTTCATTCTTCGGGTGGGCTTGCTAAGAACCTATCTCCGGGGAAAAAAATATTGTGAAGCATCGAAGGAAACACTCAGATCGGATGGAGAAACTAAACCCCGATTTTAGCTGACGCGCATTGGAAGATGTATACATATTTGGCTGCTATAATACTTGTACCTACACAGAACCAAAAAAAGTAGAAATATCATATAATCACTGTTAGATAATTGTACATTAGATAAGTTTCATACTTTTTTATCCATTTCATTTTATTATGTATATTTAGTTTCCACAACTCAATTTTATTCAACATCTAATTCTAAGTAGATTTTACAACTCCAATTAGTTAGAAAAAATTTCTACTTAAGTATATGAAACATCTACAAAAGTAATTTACAGCACAGAATTCAGAACGGTACCGAACGCCTCACAACGGTTAATCAAAATCATTTGAAAAACGTTGCGCATGTTGTTTGGTTCGGTTTTCTAAGTTTCGTGAAAAAATGGAAAATTGTGTTTATCCAGGTGAAAGAATTTACAACATTTATGAGAAAGAAATCAAAGATAAGAAGTGTAAGATTCTCCTCTCCGAAATAAACAAAACCACGAATGAAGGTACAGTATGTCAAGAATGAGTTTACACATAGAAAATAAATTCAATTTTTGAACTTTCTAATCAAAAAGTACTACTTTTTATTTATGTATATAATTTTTTTTTTATCAATTATAGCTATTTACAGTATTTCAAAAAGTTACATAAAAAAAAGTACAAGTTCAGCGGAAAAGAAACGACAAAAAAAAACAAAAACAATTATTACCAAATTTTTTAAGTGTCAAATAACTCTTTTCACAACAGATAGAAAAAAATAAGAATTGATTAATTAAATTTACTATTAATGAAGAACTTGATCTTAAAACATATTTAATATTTGGTATGGCCACCTTTAGCATCTGCCACGCATTGTAGCCGTTTTTTCATGGAATGAACCAACTTTTCCAGGTCATAATTGCTCGGTATCTTTTGCCATTCTTCTAGTATTGCTGTTTTTAATGCTGTTCGATTTTTTGGTTGCCTTTTAGCGACCTGTTTCTTTAAGTGGACCCATAAATTTTCTATTGGACTTAAGTCGGGACTCTGGGCTGGTGTATCCATCACTTTGCCGCAGTTATACAGAAGCCACATCCGCACTATTTGCGCCTTATGTTTTGGGTCGTAGTCCTGATAAAATTTAAAATGCGGTTTATTGTTTCTAATATACCCAAATTTATTCGCACTGCTTGACAAATGTTTTTTCAAAATATTTAAATATTGTTGGGCGTCCATGGTGTTCTCGATAAAAGCTATGTCTCCTACTCCTTTGCTTGAGATGCACCCCCAAATCATAACGGACAACTTTCCAAATTTAACTGTCGGAATGATGTTGCGATTTTCTAACGATGTTAACGCCTTGCGCCACACTCTAGTTGGTCCATCGTTGTAATACAACATCATTTTCGTTTCATCGCAGAATATGACGTCGTCCCTAAAGTCAACAGGTTGCGAAATGTGCATCATAGCGAAGGAGAAACGTTTTTCGATATTTTGTGCAGAAAGCAGCGGTTTCTTACGTGCAGCTCTTGATGAGTATTTGTTTCGCAGTATGGTCTGTCGTACTGTTTCATGGGAAACAACAACATCACATTCTTCCTTAAGTTCCCTTGCTAGAGTTCTGGTTGAAATCTAAGGGTTTTCACCGAGTTTCCTTATCATTACGCGCTCTGCACGATCAGTTATTTTTCGTTTAGGACCACCTCCACGCTTTGGCTCCAATCTACCCTCGTTTTCAGCTCGATTTAAAATATTATAGACTGTCTTCCGTGTTACAGAGAACATTTCCGACAGCTCCTGTACACTTTTGCCCAATTGGTGATTGTAGTATACCAGCTGAACCACCTCAAACGTTATCCTCTTGCCAGGCATTTTTAAAACACAATATTTTATTTATGATGCGTACAAAGTAAAAATTAATCATCAACTAACAAACAAAATCCTAGAAATTTACAATGCGGAGCAAAGATTAAGGTAAATGTACCGCTCATCGTTGAATTCGTGCAAACAAAAACAGTTGTGAAAAGAGTTACTTGACACTTAAAAAATTTGGTAATTATTGTTTTTGTTGTCCTTTTCGTTTCTTTTCCGCTGAACTTGCACTTTTTTTTATGTAACTTTTTGAAATACTGTAAATAACTATAATTGATAAAAAAAAAATTATATACATTAATAAAAAGTAGTATTTTTTGATTAGAAAGTTCAAAAATTGAATTTATTTTCTATGTGTAAACTCATTCTTGACATACTGTATATAAAAAGAAATACCTTCTATGTAGATAAGGCTTTACTGACATTAAAATATTGTCCTAAAATTGTTTCCTACAGATTATAAAAACTATTTATTTATTATACTCCTTCCGTGCATTCTGTTCCCACCATAATAAAATCGGAAAAAGGAAAGGAAAAGGTCATCTGGAGACCTACTATTACTGACTCTTTGTTTCGCGAAGGTATGTAATTCATTTAAACCATTTTATCAAACAATGAAATGGAAAACATCAGGATTAACAGCTCAGTGAGTTATATTTATTATTCTTTTCTTTCTATAAGCAATATCCGATATTCCAACGGTCATTGATGATATCAAGAAAAAATGCATGCACCGAAATCAAAAATTTCAGCCATTAATAGTTGTTGTGGGAGATGAAACGGAAAAGCTGCTGAGAGAATTCTACGTATTTTATAATGACGTAATGTACACAGCTAATAGCTTTTTAAAATCAATATCAATAGCATTTCAACTTCATCAAGTGCTAAATATTGAATACTCCCAAGAATGTGTTCAAACTTGGCACTTGATTGAACAGTTTTTCTATGAGCTACCTATATCTGGCCGAAACACAGCGATTTTAGATATAATTCTGCAACAGTTACTGGCTTCATATTTAAATAAGAGATCTCGATAAACTTGATGTTACTGTTGTGTGTGAGTATATGGATATATGTAACACCATTTACAAAGAAAAAACGTTATAATTGTTAAAGAAAGTAATGAATTTAATTTCTATGAAATTGCTTATATTTTTAAAACCTATGACTCTAATTATTTTATCGGATGTAAGGAAATAAAAGTAAAAAATTATAATAATCATTTCTGTTCATGTTTTTGAAAAGAAGTCATCTGAAGTAAATAAAATTCTTCCAAGTTCAGCAATTACTTTTCTTCCAACACATTTAATTACTTTTACTAATGGAAGCACATATATACCGGTGAAACCACCAATGAAATAATTTTGTAAACTTTGAATTCAATAAATTTGTAATTGTAATAAATAAAAAGTGTCTTTTTTTCATTCCTATATCTATACAAATTTTAAAAACTATTTGAATTCACTCTCAAAATACCGCCATCAGAGCCATATAATTAGATAGATATTACATTTAAGTTGATTAAATGGTTTAACGAATGCACATTATTTCTCATATCTACTTTCCTTGATTGAATTATCTACTGAAAATAACCAATTTATATAATGTCAACATTTGGTTTATTTATTTTTAATAGATAATAATTTAAATTCGTTATATAATTTGAATAATTTGAACAGTATTTGATTCTTCTATTCTGAATTATTTGTTTTAATTAATCGTGTTAATTGGTTAAAAAACAAAGACTTTTTGTAGATAAATCATAGAAAATTTTAGATAGTTCAACTAAAGATTATTTTCTGTGTACATATGTAGGAATGTGAAAAACATAATAATTGTGTTTCAATAATTCATATGATCTTCCTCCATTTTAATTACATCTTTTGAAAAAATTAAAAAATTACATCCGCTATCTACCTTTGACTTTTGCGAGTAGTTTTACTAAGAATCCAAAATTCCTCGCGTTTATGTATTTTCGAAAAGCTTATCGGAGGCGATGAATAGACTGAAAAAAATGCATTCTCCTAGAATGCCGGAACGGAACTGATTCATTCCGACCGATGCTTTATTATTTCAGGAGAGTAGAGTACAAAAAATTTTTTAAATACCTCGCATCCCATTTGGGCCAAGCAACCTCCTTGCCATATTTATTCGATTTGCAAATAGAGTATTTAAGGACCTTATAGCTCAGGAGAAAGTGGTCATTTATGTGGGTGGTGTGTAACTTGCCACCGAACATTTTGAGTTTCATTTCGCTATTGTAAGTCAAGTGTTCGAATGAATGATGAAGAATAAACTATCAACCTAAGTGATAGCCACATCCGAGCTATTTTCATATCTCTCGAAATTCCTAAGAATCTAAACACTTTCTCGGACTTGTTAGTTACTTTAGAAAGTCGTTAATAATATTTCAATGAGAGGATCACCGCTATATGAATTACTCAAAAGTTCCTGAAGAATGGTGTTATCTAATAATAAGAATAATCCTGGACAAACCGTGGCACTTTTCCACTAGGGAATTACATAAAATCGCAATTCTACCTACGGTTGACGACATTATTTCTAATATTTCATCTAAGTTTGCCTCAAAATGCAGAAACTCGGAGGACCCGCTGATTCTCTCTAGTATCAACAATACCTTAGTTAGATAAGCTATTGAATTACTTCAGTTAAGTTAATTTTAATGTTAGTTTTAAATCTTAGGTTTTAAGTCTAGCCTTAAGTTCTAGTTTAAGTAACATCAATGAGGTTTTTTCAATTCCCATTTTCCTCGCATTATTCATATCACCAAATTGTAACTCATTAACTTCTTGTGAAAACTAAACAATAATCACGAATTGAAAAGGCCGCAGGGTCTGTGCATCGCATTATTTAATATATCTTAAAATATAAAAAATGTAATATGGAATAATAAAAATCAAATCTAATAATGAGAATGTCTAGTATCTTAATTTCATGTAAACGAAATATTCTGTCGACTGAAATCCGGAATTCTCTAGGTTGAGTGCTGTTGTGCTAAATGGTGGTCAGCTTTTATCTTACCTGCTCTGCCCCTTAAAAACTAGATATTACTGCGACTCGCCTATTAGAACCTTCCTTTAGTTGGGATCTTGCTGTCCCATTTCAATTTTATCGGAGCTTCAGTCGGTATCGTGTACTCGATTAATTCTTTTGTGAACTACGATAGAATCGAAGCACTTTCTTTTGAGTGAACCCTTATATATGGTGCTTAGCTTTCCCCGTCTCACCATGTCCTTGAATGCTGTCTGCAGTTGTTGCGGAGGTTGGTATAATAGTTCGCTGAATTGTACATTGGTTCCGGTCACGGCTTAAGGTTGTTGGGGATGTCGGAAACAAATCTCAATTGGTTTTATTTGAACGTAAGTTTAGTACCCGCATGTTGAGTGTATGCATGGGCTGCTAGTCGCAGGAAGTTGTCCCAATCCGTCGGCCTGTCATCCTCGAAGCTTCTTAGATTGTATCCGAACCATGAGTGTTGTTTTTCTACCGCGATGGATTGATGGTGCCATGCCGTTGTTTTCAACTTTTATATCCTCAATATAATAGTTTGCAAAGAAATCTAAACATACGAGTACCTATCACTACTGAATAATTGAATAATAAAAAATTTGCTTATATGGTAGCTTTACCATGAATAAATTCCATTCTCATATAACTACTGAAGTTCGTTCGTTCCCTGGTTCGTTACTATTTATTTTTTTAGGGAGTAGCGGCTAATTATTATGTTTTTATACTCTAGATGAAATCATATAGAGTATTATAAGTTTAATCCAGCCCAAAAGTTTGTAACGCATAGAACCAAGCCTCGGACGAAAAAAAGTTATATATTATTTTTTGTTTATTTGTGGCCAAAAACCTCAAATCCGCTTGACGTCCGTCCGTCCGTCCGTCCGTCCGTCCGTCCGTCTGTCCGTTAGCACGATAACTCAAGAACGCCTTCACCTAGGATCTTGAAATTTTGAATCTGGATGTTTGGTTGAATTTGTAAGGCTAAGTTCGCTAACGGGCGAAATCGTCCTACTCCTTCGAGTAGCTGCCATACAAAATGTCCTTAAAACACGCGCTCAAGAATATTGGTCGATAACTTCAGAAGGGTTTAAGCTACTACATTGAAATTTTGTATGTGTTATTTTTCCAATAGTTGGAGCTAAATATATGATTATGAAGAAAATCCTGTTAGTCCTTCGTGTAGCTGCCATACAAATATCCTGTCAAAATGTATTCACTTAATTTACGAAACTCACTATAACTCAAGTAATCTTTTAGCTACGAATTCTGAATTTTGTACAAATTAGTTTTGAGTGAAAAGAAAGTTCGAGTTTACTATTCAGGGAAATCCTTTTACTCCTTCTGGTAGCTGCCATACAAAATCTCCTTAAAACACGTGTTGAAGAATATTGGTCGATAATTTCAGAAGGGTTTAAGCTACGACTTTGAAATTTTGTATGTGTTATTTTCTCAATAGTTGAAGCTAAATGTATGAATATGAAGAAAATCCTGTAAGTCCTTCGTGTAGCTGCCATACAAATATCCTGTCAAAATGTATTTACTTAATTTACGTAACTCACTATAACTCAAGTAATCTTTTAGCTACGAATTCGGAATTTTTTACAAATTAGTTTTGAGTTAAAACAAAGCTTAAATTTACTTGGCAGCGAAATCCTTTTACTCCTTCGGGTAGCTGCCATACAAAATGTCCTTAAAACACGTGTTCAAGAATATTGGCCGATAACTTCAGAAGGGTTTAAGCTACGTCTTTGAAATTTTGTACGTAGTATTTTTCCAATAGTTGAAGCTAAATGTATGATTATGAAGAAAATCCTATAAGTCCTTCGTGTAGCTGCCATACAAATATCCTTTCAAAACGTCTTCTTTTAATTTACGGAACTTACTATAACTCAAGTAATCTTTTAGCTATAAATTGGAAATTTTGTACAAATTAGTTTTGAGTAAAAACAAAATTCGAGTTTACTAATCAGCGAAATCCCTTTACTCCTTCTGGTAGGTGCCATACAAAATGTCCTTAAGACACGTGTTCAACAATATTTTTCGATAACTTTTGAACGCTTCAAGCTACGAATTTCAAATTTTGTACAAGTTCATTTTAAAATGGTTTCAAGAAAAAGGATAAATATGTAAGAAATCAAGTGAGTCCTTCTTGCACCTCCCATGTGAAAGTCCTTCAAAAAGGACATTTTTTTTCGATGACTTACCCAGTTCAAGATATGAAACTAAACACTGAAAATTGTCTTTTAGTTTTGAGTAGCAATCTAATGGCAGTCCTTAATAAAGGACATACAACATGCACACACGTAATTCTACTTTATCCCCAACTACAATATAAATCGGAGTTCAGTATTCATCTAGAGTATTATACGATTGGCTTGCAGCCGATCGTGACTGCAGTATGTTTTTCGTATAAAATAATTGCTACTGTTTTGGCTTTCTAGTTCAGCATTGGCGCAAAAACGATGAATAATAAACTTTACAGCAAAAGTATATATGGAGCTTATATTTTTTCTCGGCGATTTTATTCTACTTGTAATACTACGTAGTGTTTATTGCAATCAGTATGCGATGAAAAACACATTTTTTGTCATATCATAAATCCCACTAAATGAGATGACGAAAATGAGTTATACTTAACAAAAAACGGATTTCTTCTTTCTGTTATTTATATTATAGCAAAATTCTTGTGGCTGCCATAATTTGTTTTAACAAATTGCAAAACTTACAATATAATTTTATCTAAAATTGTATTTATATTTTCGTAAATAAATATTAAATTTACATTGTTCTAAAGGGTAATTAACATTTAAAATTAAGAGAAATTTGTGAGAAAGATTTAATGTAAAGATCTAAATTGAAGTAGTGTGAGATATAAAGAGTACAAAATAAAATATAATTTAAATAATATATAACATTTAATATAAAAATTTGAATTGAAGAAAAAATTATATAAATGACAAAGTGGAAATCCTGTGTTTGTCCTAAGCCTGTTTGTAGAAGAACAAAAAGAAGAAGGAGGTCGAGTAGAAAACGAAGAAATGCTACAAGCCGGGCGTCGTTACTAAAAATCCGTTCTTAAATTTTCTCCAGAAATATCGACGCGAACATTGTGCAAAATCAATTATACAAATAGCTATTGCAGGTGCACCAAAATGGAACTGTATGACGGAAGATGAACGTTGTCGTTACATGCAACAGGTAAACTATTAAAAGTAACTTGAAATTTAATTAGGTAAAGTTTTCAAAGAATTAAATTTTTATTAAGAATAATTGGTATACGTTCGTAGGCATGGTGTGCACCGAAGCGCCGTTCGCGCAGTCCCAATCGCTATCGTAAAAGAAAAGAAGCGTATGCTTTCTTGCAAATGTAAGAAAAGTCGCAGTCGCACGTGGTCCCGGTCGCGACGACGGAAATATTAGACAAGCGGATGCCTCAACCGGCTACATCGTTTTGCGTGCCATTACCTTTGTTAGTGCAGATATTTTTTGAATAAAAAGAAAAGGTACACAATTTAATTAGCGGAAATCTGTACACTTATATCGACATAAATAAAATGTGTATAGGTACTAATTTTTTATTAAGAAATTTTCTGTTTTTTATTTGAATTGTGGTAGTACATTGCAATTTTCCTACAGTGCAGGACCGAATAGGGGTGTGAGTCAAACGCCGATGATCCGATTATCTTATTGATTTCCTTAATAAATATTCTTACATCCCTGACGCACCAAAATTGTTGTTAAAACTGTTTAAACATGTCTATGTATCACCTCTCGTTTACCAGCTTAACTCGTTAGAGAGAACTGATTTAACACAAGCCATTTCGAATTGACATTTGAATTTGTATTCAGATATATAATCAGATTTCAAACTAACCATTGTCACTTATCTTTTCCAAGCTGCATTGTAACAATTCATGAATTGTATATAGTTGTTGCGTTGGTCCATTTTTACATCTTACACTGTTTTACAGTCGAAATCTATAACAAATTATAAATAAATAAATTTCCCGAAATTTTTAACTTTTAACATTCCTTAACAACGATATGAACCTGTAGCCGTATATTATTTATAATAAAATATGGTGATCGATTTTTTTTTTCAAAGAACTAATAATAATTCCAAATAAATTACTTAATTTCGTCAATTTCTGTTTCGTATCTACCTTCTCCAAATAGAAGTCACTCATTCTCAAAATTTGTCTGATTGGCGTTTGTTATATTAATTTTATTCTTTTTTATTATTTAACTTTTTATTAATGAAAAAGTCTTGTACTTTAAATTTTATTACAATTAATGAAATAATGATATAAATACGACTATGAATAAACATCAGCGGATATAATGATATATCTAAACTGTTGAAATTTAAATTATAGAAAAGTCATCACGGACACAAAGCACAAAAACTAATACGTATTAATATTCCTAACATTTCAATAAAATTATGCTATTGACTAGAAATGGCAGTTTCTAACGTTGAAAAATTATAATGGAGTCGAAAGTCTTTTAGATCGACTCCTTCAAATACTTGCACAACACTCGGCTTAACATTGTAGAAGAAGATCTTTTGATTTCGATCTTTAAAATCACTAATTAAAGTGGAAATCGCTTTAGCTGCTGTAAAGTCTGCACCATAAATATGCGTGCAATCGATAACAACTGCTAATGTAGATCGCAGTCCGTGTTTGTTGATAGCGTGTCGAACAAAATCAACCGAAGGGAAGATGAGACATCTGTCGGGCGTTAACATCAAATACTTGCAATTGTCCGGTGTCTGCGTTAAGTTTTTGTCAATAATTAGTACAATACTTTAATGTATTTCAATCGAACCCACCGTTAGAAACTCAAGACTCAATTTTGGCCTAGCTGCATGATAGAGGATGAATAGAATATTAATACTTATTCCAATCAGGATACCGAATTCCAGAGGTAGCGCCAAACAGGCTAAAAATGCAGCAAGGCCAGGAATCAGATCGGATTCTGAAATGAAATAAATTTAGATCCGAAATAAAATATATTCAACTGGGCTAACTTTTACTCCTCCACATTGGTTTGACTACCTTCACTTCAACCATGAACACAACGGCTGCGATTATAACAGCGGCCAATGCTGCTTTTGGAATATATGAAAAGTATGGAGTCAAGAAAAGAAGAGCTAATATTACAAGCGTTCCAGTGTATAAATTGCCCATAGGTGTTCGTACGCCACTGGCATTATTTACCGCACCACGAGCCAAAGCTCCTGAGCCAGGAAATCCGCTTACGAAGGAGTTCGCAATATTCGCTGTACCTATCGCAAGAAGTTCTTGTGTTGCATCTACCGATTGACCATTTGCTGAAATAGCTTAATTATAAAATTTGGATTTTATTTTAACATGAACTATATTACAGAACGCTTTACAGACTGCAATGTTTTCGAGCAGAGCAATAAGAGGTACTACAGCTATACCAGAACCTAGTTGAGCCACCATATCTCCAAATGATTCGGTTTGTTCCTCCAACGTTCCATTTGTTGAATTCACCAAAGTAGTGAATGAAAACGGTGGCAATGAGAACTTCGGCATTCCCGGCGGAATATATCCAATCAGCTTAAAATAGTCGAAATCAATAAGAGCCGCTCCGATAGCGCCACACGTTATAACTAAAACTGCATTTCTTGCAGTTCCAATCAACCAAATTGTTTTTGTAGCCGCTTTTTGCAACAAAGACTTTTTGTTGTCTTCTTCGGGACCAAAATTGACACGTACTAAAAGTCGCATACACAAAAGGACGATGATACAAACGATTCCCATTATCGTATCTCCCAACTTGATATTGTGAATATCATCGAAAATTGAGATCCATGTATTAATGAAAGTGCTTCCAGAAGCCTTAACACCGAACACATCCTTGACTTGAGACGTGAGAATTATCAGCGACACAGCACTTGTAAAACCGGAACTAACCGGACCCGAAACAAAATCGATTAGAAATCCTAACCCAAATAAGCCCATCGCGAGTTCTACAAGTCCCGAGAGAAACGAAAGGAGGACCGCTCGTTGCCAATTTCCCTGTGCCGATTGAAAGGTAAGAAGAGCTGCTATGGCTGTTGGACCCATGGGAACATCCTTGCATGATCCTAAAAAGATGTAAACGAAACATCCGAGGAAGGACCCATAAAGACCGTACTGAAAGTTTAAAAGTTTTCATTAGATTGCAAATGCAGACAAACAAATAACATACTGCTACTGGAAGTCCAGCGATTCCCGAATAAGCTAAGGCCTGCGGTATCACTGTGAGTCCTACTGTAAAACCTGCCACTAAATCACCTACGGCATCATCACTGTTGTACTTGGGAAGCCATGTTAAAATGGGTAACCGTTTGTAGAGGGTCTTCTTTCGAAAAATATTCTTTGTTTTACTTTTACACCATGTACTTAAAGATGATAATCCACTTTTCGAAGGATGATCACTTTCTGTAACTGTTCACATAAAATTAAAATTAAAAAATTCTAGAACCTTGTACTTATATATCATACCAATATATTCTGTCGAACCAGCACACTGTGTGCTTTCACTCGATATGTCGTTGTGGCTACGATCACTTCCATGGTGACTGTAACCCATTTTACTTTATTATATTTTAATAACAAAGTCTTGTGGTCGACCTGAAATTTCAATGCAATTTGCTACCCTGAAATTTTGTATTTTCACGTTTTAGAACTAGTAAACACCAAAAAAACAAAAATAAAATGGCCATGTGTCAGCTGTAGACCCCGTTCGCAAAATGGGTTAAGGGCGCGTAGCTCACAAGCCCGCCCATTGAGATATTAAGTTCAAATTTTTATGGTGGATAGATTGTGTGAATCCCTACGACTGGTAAACAATTTTGAATTACAATATCTTCCGAACAAATTGTACCATAGGAAGATACAATTTGGATTCTGTATATAGAATTACAAGTGAAGTCTAGTAAATGTAAAATTTTTGACATTTTTCAAAAATTTCATTTCTAGATCTCAATAATCATACCAGATGTGGACTCCTACCCATAAAATAATAAAGTTGCGCCAGACTGTTGTCAGATTTTTTTAAAATCATGTAACTAAAAAAAAATTGGCTCTATATATTTAGATATACTACACAAAGCAGACTTCTAACTTTTGGAAGAAAACATGAGCTTATGAGCTTATGGCCAAGAGTATATTTTAATAAGTCTAATTAAATATTTAGTTTGCTCGAAAACAATGGACGTGCGTGCATGAAAGTAAATCTTAAGATAAACCCCGCATTTTTTCGTGTTTCTTTGCTACTAGTTTACACAGGATTACTAAGTGTGTTCTATGAATTTAGAAGTTCATATCAAATATTTTTTTACTTGCATATTTACTTATATTTGTTTGTGGAATACTCGTATCTTATATTTGTCTTAATTCGTTCAAACATATTATACAATACTTTAAATGAAATCTGCGAAGTTTTATAAGTGCAAAAGTAATGTATGTTTGGTAAAAAAAACTACAATGTAAAATGAACATATTATTGTTCAATGGCAGCGAAAACATAAAGCAAGTTTTCTACGGATATGTTTGATATAAATTATGTACATTTCTACTGTATAATTTGAATGTATTAAAGCTAGGATTAGAGCCACTATGGCTAGAATTTGAGAGTTTTCGCTGCAAATGCAGTCTGATAGTGCGATTAGAGTTTTGTTCGGCCAATTTTTTTATTACCTGTACACAAGATCTATTTTTCTTGAAAAAAGTTACTTCATTTTTTGAAAAATTTTAAGTTGACACCATGGCATACAGATACATACTGTATGTGAGTACATCTTTTTAGTTCCTTTATAATTTGGGTTGGCAATCTCAATAAAAAAACGGCAAACCTCAAATCTAGGAAAATATTATTCAGAAGATTCAGGTCTAGTGTAAGTCAGTGTCAAATATAGGCGTAATTAGCGAATGTCATATCAAAAACAGTGATAATAAAATGAGTTTTGTTGAAATAAACGCGAATGAAATATCGCGCTAAGAGTATCTATGTAATTGGCATATTTCGATTTCTGCGGATGACATTAATTTGTTGGATGCAGATGCCAAGCGATTCTGGTAATGTTGACTCGCCAAATGTTCCATAACTTCCAGATCTGTATAGCAAAAGTGTCAAAATCACACTTGAGAATATGTTATGCTAGGAAGCTGAAAAGGTCTTAATATACGGATTTACATAAAATGTTACAGTTAAAGTAAGTAAATCAATATAGATGAATTGTCTATACTTATTCTAGTAATCTGCAATTATTATTTATTGTAAGACACAATTTTTCCTTTATCTTATCCGTATATTCCTGCTTTTAGTTTACTATCCTAAATGCTGTTTTATGGGGTGTGTTTCAATTCCTGACTAAATTAAATTTAGACCACTAAATTTCGATAATTTATATTTCGGATACTTTCGACAAACTAGACCAAATGCAATAATTTATAGATTTATTAAAAAAAGCTCGAAATAAGTGTAGAAGTATCATAATATTTAGACAACTCTGAACACGTCTAAGGTTTCAAATGTTATGCACTAAATAGATTTTACCCGTGAATCGACATACACCCTATGTTAAAAATAATTATAATAAGTAATATTAAAAAATGATATTTTCTTAATAAAAACGACATACGCAAACATGTGTTCAATCCAAATTTTTAAATTAAATTGAATAAGGGAACAACAAAAATTTTTAAAACTTTAATACGACATAATATTATAATTTTACATATTTCAAAATTTTTCATATATTTATAAATATTTAGGTGTTATGAAGAATATTATTTAAATAATAAAATTCTATTCGGAACTAGAAATACATATCACTTAATCAAACACACCTGAAATTGTGTGCAATACAAAAGTAACCGAACCGACGACGGCACCTTTTTCACACCTAATTAAAACTGTTGAATCACTAGTTTCGAAATTTAATAATTACAGATAATAAAACGGTAGTTTAATATGCAGCTTTGTGCTGTCCGCGAAAGCGACTGGGGCTCTTCGAAGTCACATAATAAGTTTTATGCTCATGTTTTTATCTTAACTTCAAGATGTGTTCTACTAAGGAGCTTCAAGGAATATTTTGAAAGAGTTCATTCGTTAGTTAAGCGATAAAATGCTATTGATAAGCTTTCACACGCTTTAAAAGTATAGATAAAAAAGCAAAAAATTTTGAGTATTGGCTACTCCTTTAACAGAAGAATTAGTTTTCACGATCGTGGAGCTAAGTAGATTCTGTGCAGTAGAACATTCACACAGTACAGTACAGTACATCATTTTCTACCTAAAATTACCTCCACTCATAGACAAAGAGATTAAATTGCCTTTAGCTCAAAATTCTTATACAAAATCCCAAAATCCACATAATGTACTTCTACTGTGTCTTTCATTTATACTATACCGTTTGTTTACTTTTATTTGTTGCTTTAAACAAATAAGCAGTTTTCTTACAAAGCAAGCCGACTCGTTTTTCAAATAATTTTTATAAATTAATATTTTTTAAATATCAATCTTTTATTGATGCAATATTATCATGACAAATACGGTATATGGTGCAGATTTTTATATGATCGCCTGAACTCGACTCCATTGGAAGATCTAAATTTCTAACTACAGCTTTCAAAACTATGCTAGAATTAGACGATGATCTACAGAAACCTACTGTCACTTATGCGTGGAACAAGTCATTTTTAAAGATAAATAGACAAAATTTTAATAAATTGGAATTTAAAAATCGGCGATATTTTTCCCTTTCGGATTAAAAGTTATTAGCAATTTTGCTTCGTTATGAAATTCAAATTCGCTATTACTTCCAAAGCAAAAAGTCAAAGTTAAATCCCACGGAACAGCGTCAACCTCGCTATATGGAAATCTCTCGGGAATCGCATGGATTTCTAGTCCGGAATTCCAACTATTTAAAGAATTTTCCATCGGAATTCTGGTGGATTTCTGTGTTTTTGGTCTGCTGGGAAATCAAATAGAATTTATTTTCCCCATTTTTTTATCTCTTTGTATACTCTAGATGAAATCATATAGAGTAATTTAAGTTTAATCCAGCCCAAAAGTTTATAACGCATAGAACTAAGCCTCGGACGAAAAAAAGTTATATATTATTTTTTGTTTATTTGTGGCCAAAAACCTCAAATCCGCTTGACGTCCGTCCGTCCGTCTGTCCGTGAACACGATAACTCAAGAACGCCTTTACCTAGGATGTTGAAATTTTGAATCTGGATGTTTGGTTGAATTTGTAAGGCTAAGTTCGTTAACGGGCAAAATCGTCCTACTCCTTCGGGTAGCTGCCATACAAATGTCCTTAAAACACGTGTTCAAGAATATTAGCCGACACCTTCAGAAGGGTTTAAGCTACGACTTTGAAAGTTTGTATGTGTTACTTTTTCAATAGTTGGAGCTAAATGTATGATTATTAAAAAAATTATATTAGTTCTTCGTGTAGCTGCCATACAAATATCCCGTCAAAATTCACTTAATTTACGCAACTCACTATAACTCAAGGAATCCTTTAGCTATGAATTCGGAATTTTGTACAAATTAGTTTTGAGTGAAAACGAACTTCAAAGTTTACTAGTCAGCGAAATCCCTTTACTCCTTCTAGAACCTTCCGTACAAAAATACTTTATTATTAAAAAATAATAAAGTAGAATCATTAAGACACGTGTTCAACAATATTTTCCGATAACTTTTGAGCGCCTCAAGCTAGGAATTTGAAATTTTGTATACATAAATTTTTAAATGGTTTCAGGCAAAAGGATAAATATGTAAGAAATCGAGTGAGTCCTTTCTGCACCACCCATGTAAAGTCCTTCAAAAAGGTCAAGTTTTTTTTCGGTGACTCACCCAGTTCAAGATATGAAATTAAACACTGACGATATTGTCTTTTAGTTTCAAGTAGCAACCGAACTAATAAAGGACATACACAATGCACACACGTAATTCTACTTTATCCCCAACTACAATATAAATCGGAGTTCAGTATTTCATCTAGAGTATTATACGATTGGCTTACAGCCGATCGTGACTGCGTTATGTTTTCATTCTGATTTTACAGCTATTTACTTACCTTAATGATTTTTTTTTAATTATAACAATATAGGTAATGTATGTATTATGTATAATGAAACTCATGGTCAACGAGTTTGTACAAAAGACCATTGTGCCAGACCTTAACGAACTCTTTCTCGACATCCAAAAATATAGCACCGGTATATTGATCTGAACCCGAATTGCTCATCTGGTAGTACTCGTGCCTGTCCACGCATGTTCCTGAAGACGAGATAATATTGATTTCTCTGCAACTTTCGCAAGAGCAGATAAGAGCCTAATTGGACGATAGTTCTGTGTGAAGATACCATCCTGTCCCGCTTTGGGGATCATTATCACGTTTGCGGTTTTCCACAAAGTTGCAAAATAATCGCAGCAAAACAGCCACTAGTTGCATAACAGATTTGTGTGGCAGCAGCTTGCATGCTTTGTTGCCGTCAATAAGTCCTTAATCCCATCAGGAGAGACTGGAACAAGAGAAGATTCCCAATCCGCTTCTGATAGTGAATATCTAACTGAGCGGATCACGCACTCAATATGATCGAGGTCAGCGTGTGTGTAATTAGAAGTACACTGTAACTCCATCGCATTTGCAAAGCACTCTGCTTTGTATCCGAGTATCATAGAGATATAAATACTGGAGACGACAAGATGCCGTTTTTGTATGAAGCACTTTAAAACATTTTGAAGTAAAGTTGAACCTTTATGTATGGAGCGTTTGATGCCATGTGGCAGTGAAATGCAAATAGTAGCATAGTATTCAAATGTGTGGCGTTTTTTGTGTTCAAGGCCGAAGTATAACATAAATGTGAGTCAGTGGCGACTCGTACCTTTCTCAGCAGTTGAGGCTGAATTGGAATATTAAAACACGACTTTGTCGGACTAAAACTATATGAGTAAGGACGTCGGTTTACTGCGGAAAGTCATTAAGTAACATTGTCAAAACAAAAAATCACTAGTAACTTGATGACTTTTTCCTCTGTAAAATGGTGAGGCTCAGCCTCACTAGCCTCATGTGGTGAGCCGCCACTGATGTGAGTAAGATGCTTATAGTAGCATAGTGCAGTGGGGGTCATAGGGGGGTGGGGGGGGGGGAGCATGGCCTGATTTCCCCTTATGTCTTTCTTTGATATTTCATTTGCATTTTGACTCCTGATTGAAAAGAAGACTGTACTAAATAAAAATATTTCAATCGAAAAGTAATAAAATTTCGAATATAAATATATACATAACTAGCCGCGTACCGCGGCTACGCTCGCTTCTCTCACGTTGTTCCATCGCTCCTGCTATTCCCGTTGCTCCCGTTTCTCCCGTTGATCCATTGCTCCTGTTTCTCCCGTTGCTCCCATTTCTCCCGTCGATCCGTTGCTCCTGTTTCTCACGATGCTCCTGTTACTCCTGTTGCTACCATTTCTCCCGTTACTCCCATTTCTCCCGTTGCACCGTTGCTCCCGTTACTACATCCTCTATCCACTATCCTCCATCCCCAATCCACCATCCTCCATCCTACATCCTCTATCCACCATCCTCTATCCACCATCATCCATCCACCATCCTCCATCCTCTATCCACCATTCACCGTCCTCCATCTACCACCCCCCATCCTCTATCCTCCATCCTTTATCTACCACCCATCATTCTCCATCCACCATCCACAATCCCCATCCACCATCCACCATCCTCCATCTTCCATCATCCATCCTCTATCCATCATCCACCATCCCCCATCCTCCATCCTCTATCCACCATCCTCTATCCACCATCCTCCATCTTCCATCCACCATCCACTATCTTCTATCCACCATCCATAGTCCTTTACCATTTAGTAATAGAAACGCATAACTAATACTCCGAAAACGAACAAACTGCCGCTAAATCATATGAAAAACACTCAAATGTTGAAATAACTCGCGTACCACCAATTGTTAAATGATTTTGTTAACGCAGAAACAATCTCGGACGTGCCCTCAACAAATCACCATCCTAAATCCTCCATCCTCCATCCTCCATCCTCCATCCACCATCCTCTATCCACCATCCTCCATCTTCTATCCTCCATCCTCTATCCACCATCCTTCACCCACCATCTCCCATCCTACATCCAGCATCCTCTATCCACCATCCTCCATCTACCATCCCCCAAACTCCATCATCCATCCTCCATTCTCTATCCACCATCCTCCTTCTTCCATCTTCCATCCACTATCCTCTCATACCATTTAGTAATAGGAATAAGCATAACTAATACACCGAAAACGTACTGCCACTAAATCATATGAAAAACACTCAAATGTTGAAATAACTCCATCATCCATCCTCCATCCTCTATCCACCATCCTCTATCTTCCATCCTCCATATTCCATCTTCCATCCACTATCCTCTTATACCATTTAGTAATAGGAATAGGTATAACTAATACACCGAAAACGAACTGCCGCTAAATCATATGAAAAACACTCAAATGTTGAAATAACTCCATCATCCATCCTCCATCCTCTATCCACCATCCTCCATCTTCCATCCTCCATATTCCATCTTCCATCCACTATCCTCTTATACCATTTAGTAATAGGAATAGGCATAACTAATACACCAAAAACGAACTGCCGCTAATTCATATGAAAAACACTCAAATGTTGAAATAACTCGCGAACCACCAACTGTTAAATAATTTTGTTAACGCAGAAACCATCGAGGGCATACCCTCAACAAATCACCAAAGTTTCTTCGCAATTGGATGAGTGGTTTAGGAGCCTATACAGGACAAACAGACAAACAGACAAACCGACAAACAGACAGACAAACATTCATTTTTATATATATAGATAACTAGCCGCGTACCGCGGCTACGCTCGCTTCGCTTACGTTGTTCCATCGCTCCTGTTACTCCCGTTGCTCCCGTTTCTCCCGTTGATCCATTGCTCCTGTTTCTCCCGTTGATCCATTGCTCCTATTTCTCCGTTGCTCCCATTTCTCCCGTTGATCCGTTGCTCCTGTTTCTCACGATGCTCCTTTTACTCCCGTTGCTACCATTTCTCCCGTTACTCCCATTTCTTGCTCCCGTTACTCCATCCTCCATCCCCTATCTCCAATCCACCATCCTCTATCCTACATCCTCTATCCACCATCCACCATTTTCCATCCACCATCCACCATCCCCATCCACCATCCTTTATCCACCGTCCTCCATCTTTCATCCGCCATCCTCCATCTTCCATCATCCATCCTCTATCCACCATCCACCATCCTTCATCCTCCATCCTCTATCCACCATCCTCTATCCACCATCCACCATCCTCCATCTATCATCCCCCATTCCCTATCCTCCATCCTCTATCCACCATTCTTCGCCCACCATCCACCATACTCCATCTTCTATCCTCCATCCTCTATCCACCATCCTTCACCCACCATCTCCCATCCTCCATCCACCATCCTCTATCCACCATCCTCTATCCACCATCCTCCATCTACCATCCCCCAAATTCCATCATCCATCCTCCATTCTCTATCCACCATCCTCCATCTTCCATCCACTATCCTCTTATACCATTTAGTAATAGGAATAGGCATAAATAATACTCCGAAAACGAACTGCCGCTAAATCATATGAAAAACACTCAAATGTTGAAATAGCTCTATCATCCATCCTCCATCCTCTATCCGCCATCCTCCATCTTTCATCATCCATCCTCCATCCACCATTCACCATCCTCCATCCTCTATCCACCATCCTTTATCCACCATCCACCATCCTCCATCTATCATCCCCCATTCTCTATCCTCCATCCTCCATCCACCATTCTCCACCCACCATCCACCATCCTCCATCTTCTATCCTCCATCCTCTATCCACCATCCTTCACCCACCATTTCCCATCCTCCATCCACCATCCTCTATCCACCATCCTCCATCTACCATGCCCCAAATTCCATCATCCATCCTCCATTCTCTATCCACCATCCTCCTTCTTCCATCCTCCATATTCCATCTTCCATCCACTATCCTCTTATACCATTTAGTAATAGGAATAGGCATAACTAATACACCGAAAACGAACTGCCTCTAAATCATATGAAAAACACTCAAATGTTGAAATAGCTCTATCATCCATCCTCCATCCTCTATCCGCCATCCTCCATCTTTCATCATCCATCCTCCATCCACCATTCACCATCCTCCATCCTCTATCCACCATCCTCTATCCACCATCCACCATCCTCCATCTATCATCCCCCATTCTCTATCCTCCATCCTCCATCCACCATTCTCCGCCCACCATCCACCATCCTCCATCTTCTATCCTCCATCCTCTATCCACCATCCTTCACCCACCATTTCCCATTCTCCATCCACCATCCTCTATCCACCATCCTCCATCTACCATCCCCCAAGCTCCACCATCCATCCTCCATTCTCTATCCACCATCCTCCATCTTCCATCCTCCATATTCCATCTTCCATCCACTATCCTCTTATACCATTTAGTAATAGGAATAGGCATAACTAATACACCAAAAACGAACTGCCGCTAAATCATATGAAAAACACTCAAATGTTGAAATAACTCGCGAACCACCAACTGTTAAATAATTTTGTTAACGCAGAAACCATCGAGGGCGTACCCTCAACAAATCACCAAAGTTTCATCGCAATTGGATGAGTGGTTTAGGAGCCTATACAGGACAAACAGACAGACAAACAGACAGACAAACATTCATTTTTATATATAGAGATATAATATAAATATATATATAATCAATCTTTGGGTTGTGGTGTGTTATGTTAAGGAAGTAGCTTTTAATGTTTGAAACTAATTTTGAAAAATTTGGATTTGGATTTGGATTTGGATTATGATTGGAAAATTTTCATTTCAATCCTAAATTAAGACGTAAATTGTGGTAAATGGAGTGAAACACAATATCATTACTGTCCAGGTCATTTTGAGTGAATTTTGAACTACCATAAACTTAATTATGAGTATTTACGGTAACTATTACATATTAATAACTGATTTGCATCCAAAGATTTAAAACTCGACTCTCCGAAATGTCGAGATTCCGATAAGATTCTATGAAATTCTAATATATTTCCCATATTCGGATGAATTTGAAATCTACTCGGGTAAAAAGGGTAGCTCAAACCCTAATCAAAGCTAATCACTCAATTAGAAACTTTTGAAATTTTTTCGTAGCATCCTTCATAATGGCTCGATAATATATGGGGAATACGTGCCTCAAGGACCTTAAAGAAACCGAAATTGTATAAAATTCCGAAAACTCCCGAGATATCGACATAGGGCCTATATAGTATCATTCTGTGGGTGATTGTAACTCTTGGCGTACCATCGAAAATGCCATATAGTGCCTAAATTCAGCAATTGAAGTTTTTCTAAAAAAATAAATTTTTGAGCGTAACTTTGTAACGATATACGGTACGAAGTAAGTGTCATCGGCAACATTTCTTTTCGAGTACTCAATGGTATGAAAAAAAAGAGAAAAAAGAGTCCTTCAGCAAGGACGAAAAAGATGATATTTAATCAGTAATCCGTCATAGTTTTTATTTCGTACTTGGTGAAGAACTTTCTGAACCATTTTGTCTTTCTATAATATAATATAATATTGAGCGTTAGAAATCAGATATTTTTGCCGACGACACTAACTTAGTATTATTAACCATTATCAAAATACTTTCGAACCCGATTGAATATGCAAAATTTCACTTTCTCATTGACCACTAGATGGTATTTCCGATGGTACATAACCTATATATTTAGAATTACAATCATCCACAGAATGATATTATATTGCCGTTTTGTCAATACATCGGGACCCATTTTTCGGAATCTCAATTTTTTTTGTTTTCTGATGGGGTAAAACTTAAAACATATATTTTTTTACACTAATTAGAAGCATTAGAAGAGGTACCGCGAAAAAAATCTTCGGAAAAAAAATCCTCAATACAAATAATAGTCACTGAACAGCGCTCAAATTATCTGTCACACCCCAACTACCTGCATAAAATATTAAAAAAATTTCAAATTGCATGATAATGCAAGCTTTCGACTCTTGTTTATTCAATTTAAATTTCCTCGTTTCCAAATGTTAACTCTTACAAAATAAATTAAAAATTTTATCATCAGAGTCGTTGTCAAACAAATGTCTTCAGAGCGTTGTAAACGCTTTTCGAGATTTCAAAATCTACTTGCCAAAATCTTGCGATGTACATCAGGTATAAGATGCTGCTTATGAAGTTATTATAATTGAAAATAGTTTTAGAGAATTTCCCAGTTTGGTTTTTTAAATTTTTGAATTAGGAGAGTAGGTTAGGTTTGGTTATGGTGGCAGTCATCTAAACTATAGATCGACTCAATAAGGAGACTCAGTGAATATGTATATATACCTAATAAATTACATTGACATAAAATATTTCTTTCGTAGATTTTAAGTATTTTAGGATAACTTAATAATTGGGGTGATCACTTCTTCGTCGGGCCTGAAGTCTCTAGATTATGAGATATAGGGTTCAGATTTTAATGCCCAATATTGAATTTCATCAAATATGTATGATAGTAGAACCAATAAAAATTAAATACACTAGTTTTCTAGTGGTCTCAAGAAATAGCTAATTTACATCCAAAGATTTCAAACTGGATTTGGCAAAATCTCGAAATTTTCTCATACATGTAGGAGATCTTGAAGTCTGTTTGGGCTTCTAAATTTTGTCGAAATCGAGATTGACATCGACTGAAATCGAAAATTTTGTTCACCAAGCTTTGAAATCAATTAATTTTATATTCTAGCTCCTACCCGTGCTATTCAATTTTCCATTGCTTAAGGACTTACAATCATACAACACAGGTTCAAATTTTTGATTTCATACAATCAGTTGATAAATTGAGCGATGTTAAAGAAATCCCTTCTTCATATTCTGAAATTCCTTCATCCACGCTGCATTAACGGGCTATCTTATACCATGGATACACTGCTTGTATACAAATTACATTATTCAAATCATGATATGCGATACAAGATGGCATGATACACAGCGCATATATGTTATACTTGTAGAAACCGGTCCATCACATCGTACAAAAAAATGAAAACACGATCAAACCATTCTACCTGACAGAAGGATAGAAAAATCCACAACTGCCATTCATTGGAATTTCAGTTGATCTCAGTTTTAGATGGCGCTGATGGCAGTTAAAAGCAGGCTATATCAGCTAAAATCATCGAATTTATATACAAGGAAACAGGTTGGATATTATGTAGATATCAGCTCGTTGACGTACTATATGCGTATTATTGGGTGATACACTGGTGATATTGACGATATTATGATTTGTATACGAGCAATGTATCCAAAGTATTACCTATTTTCTCCGCAGTATCTACTGAACTTCAATGCCCCCTCCCCCCTTGAACAAGCAATATGACCGCCACTGGCATAGTGTTTATTGCCGGTCCTTTGTGCGGAATCGTCCGGCTTCAAAGCAGTCGCTGCTCGTCATCTCCAGTACATATATTTCTAACCTAGTATACTAAGATCTAAGACTCCGGATCCATGGAGTGGTCTCATATTTGAAATATCTTTTCTGAGAACCTTTGATTAGTTTTCACATTTCTCTATCCTCCTCGGAGATAAGTTCATGTTTTGTTTGCTAGCACTCGTTTTCCAAGTCTTTCAAGGCATACCTAACTCGCTCATTTAGCCTGTTACATTTCCACTTTAAGCTCGGATCAAGCATGCTTCGATAGTGCCTTCGAAGGCGGTTCCGATCTTTTTTCAGTTCCCGAATCACTCTTGGAAGGGCACCTTTCGGGTTGTCGATCACCGTAGAAGTATTAAGGCAGGCGTCCACTAGAGGCGGCCCGCATCGCAACGGTGCGGCGAGCATTTTTTTTCTACGTACTTCGTTCCGTCGCGAGTGTCGTTCAGTGGACGCACTTCCATAACAATGTATGGCAGGCGGATTTTTGCGATGCGGCCCGTCCGCCCTAGTGGACTTTATAGTAACTTTCTCTATAAAGTTTGAGCAGTCATTGTCGAAATAGCTAATCATTTTAAGTAGTCTCAATCGTTGTTACCTAATTCTTAGTGTAGCCTATAGATGACCTATGGGTGTCATTAATTACCACCAGAAAAAGTACTGATTATTCAGGCGCGTCGTGGTCCAAGCCTAATAACATGATCAAGAAATTCAACGAATTTTATCGCCATAAAAACGCAGCTTTCAATAATAAGTCTGTGAAATTTTACATATAATAGCTGGGTATAATCGCGTGGACATTTTCAATGAATTCTTTAGGTTCATCTTCATTTTTTTTCTTTTGAAAAAGAAAAAAATCAAAAAATACACCGTTAATAAAATTATAAACGTTATCTGAACCGGATACATCTGCCTCAGTACTGTAAACTGAAGAATCTTAAACTTAATAACTATATATAATAACATTAACAATAACGAATTTTAGGTACCCCTATCAAAATGTCTACCTAAAGAAGGCTTCACTATGTGTTCTAATTCTTCTCGCTAATCAATATACCTACACCCTAAATTTCCTACTCCTTCGTAAACTCGTTTTTAAATTATTGTACGTCACAATCGGTGGTTTTTCATGTGTAAACAAATACAAGTGTTCGATACTATGATTCGTTGCAAAAAGGTTTATGATACTGTCGTAATAATCAGCTTCTCGGTAATCTTTGGACAAAATATATAATCCAACTCTTTTTCGTTTCTCGCGTCATTAAATTGTGGACTAAATAACGTATAAGCCGCTGCAGATTCCATATATAATATAAAACATAATAATATGGCCTTATCGAAAGAAGTAATTTTTTTCACATGCTGCTTATCATGCGGATTGAATCGAATAATTAATTACGACTATTGAGTACCTAAGCTTATACTTGTCGAAATAATTTGAACAGTTACAATTCTAAAGGGTATTCTTTCATTCGCAAACTCGATTTTTTATCACGCTATTATTGATTTTTTTAATTAATATGGCTAATTATTTGATTATATTATCCGAGCTTTGAAAAGATTAAATATTAATTATAATGCAGCATCATAAAATCATTGCCCAGTCACAGAGGCATGAGAGTTCATCGACAAAGAAAGTCCTTTGACAAATCTGGATTAAACGCTAACCTGAAAATATGACGTTGTAATTGAAGAAAGTGGCGCAGCTACTTTTTTAGTAGACCATAGTTTTAGTTTTAAGAAGGGGCGAAGCGCTCCGCCACCGCGCACACTAGGCACCAAATGGGCCCATAGCGATCCCTTCAGAACCTCGTAGGTCACTAAACATCCCCTAAACAACCCAGATCCCTAACGAACTTGACTAGCTTATCATGCCCCATTGACCTCAGGTCCTCCAAATTCTCAAAGAAGAGACTGCCCAGCCACCTCAGTCGCCTCCTTGCAACCGCCTGGCACTCACACAAAATGTGGGTGATGTCCTCCTCAGCATATAGGTCAAGGCAATACCTGCACACGTCAGAGTCAGCGATCCCCATACGCATAGCATGCTTCCCTAGCAAGCAGTGCCCTGTCAGTATTCCGACAAGTAGCCGCAAACTTCCCCTACTCCATGTCAATATCTCCCTAGTCTTTCGCCTGTCCAACCTTGGCCAGAGTGCCCTAGAAGTCCTGCAGCTCGTTAGCGCCTCCCATCTAGAGTTCGCTGCTTCTGCTGCACAATCCCTGAGACGTGCTTTAATTCAGTTTAATGGCGGATTAACCACCTCCTCTACCATCTCCTAGACCTAGTAGACCATAACTATGTAAAGTTTTTTGTCAAGCTAATATTCATAAAACCAACGAAAAAGGCTACATGTTTATTTATTTCGGCGATTATTGCCAAGAATCCCAAATTATTGTCTTCATCTGTAAAGAGTTAAGACGCTAAAATATTTGTTTCAACTACCTTTTTAATTATATTGTTTACTTGTTATATGTATATATTTATTCATTAACCGGAAAATCATCTATAGATGGCTAAACATTAATCACAATATTGTTTTTATTACAATACTAGCCGCGTACCGCGGCTACGCTCGCTTCGCTCACGTTGTTCCATCGCTCCTGTTACTCCCGTTGATCCCGTTGCTCCCGTTGATCCATTGGTCCTGTTTCTCCCAATACTTCTGTTACTATCGTTGCTCCCGTTGCTCCGGTTGCTCCCATTTCTCCCGTTGCTCGCATTACTCCATCCACCATCCTCCATCCACCATCCTCCATCCATCATCCCCTATCCACCATCCCCCATCCGCCATCCCCCATTTCTCCCGGCGCGCCGTTTGCTCCCGTTACTCCATCATCTATCCACCATGCTCCATCCCCCATCCACCATCCTCCATCCTCTACCCACCATCCTCCATCCACCACCCTCCATCCTCCATCCACATTCCTCCATCCTCTATCCACCATCCTCTATCCACCGTCCTCCATCCACCATCCTCCATCTTCCATCCGCTATCCACCATCCCCCATCCTCCATCCTCCGTCCTCTATCCACCATCCTCCATCCATCATCCTCCATCTTCCATCCTCCATCACCAAAGTTTCATCGCAATTGGATGAGTGGTTTAGGAGCCTATACAGGACAAACAGACAAACCGACAAACAGACAGACAAACATTCATTTTTATATATAGAGATAAGTATAAGTTCAAGAGGTAATTTAATACATTGTTAACATGTCTAAGATTTGTATTAAATTTATATCTAAGATTTATATTAAATACTAGCCGCGTACCGCGGCTACGCTCGCTTCGCTCACGTTGTTCCATCGCTCCTGCTATTCCCGTTGCTCCCGTTTCTCCCGTTGATCCATTGCTCCTATTTCTCCCGTTGCTCCCATTTCTCCCGTTGATCCGTTGCTCCTGTTTCTCACGATGCTCCTGTTACTCCTGTTGCTACCATTTCGCCCGTTACTCCCATTTCTCCCGTTGCACCGTTGCTCCCGTTACTACATCCTCTATCCACTATCCTCCATCCCCAATCCACCATCCTCCATCCTACATCCTCTATCCACCATCCTCTATCCACCATCATCCATCCACCATCCTCCATCCTCTATCCACCATTCACCGTCCTCCATCTACCACCTATCTCTATCCTCCATCCTCTATCCACCACCCAGCATTCTCCATCCACCATCCACAATCCCCATCCACCATCCACCATCCTCCATCTTCCATCATCCATCCTCTATACTTCATCCACCATCCCCCATCCTCCATCCTCTATCCACCATCCTCTATCCACCATCCTCCATCTTCCATCCACCATCCACTATCTTCTATCCACCATCCATAGTCCTTTACCATTTAGTAATAGAAACGCATAACTAATACACCGAAAACGAACAAACTGCCGCTAAATCATATGAAAAACACTCAAATGTTGAAATAACTCGCGTACCACCAATTGTTAAATGATTTTGTTAACGCAGAAACAATCTCGGACGTGCCCTCAACAAATCACCATCCTCCATCCTCCATCCTCCATCCTCCATCCTCCATCTACCATCCTCTATCCACCATCCTCCATCTTCTATCCTCCATCCTCTATCCACCATCCTTCACCCACCATCTCCCATCCTACATCCAGCATCCTCTATCCACCATCCTCCATCTACCATCCCCCAAACTCCATCATCCATCCTCCATTCTCTATCCACCATCCTCCTTCTTCCATCCTCCATATTCCATCTTCCATCCACTATCCTCTTATACCATTTAGTAATAGGAATAGGCATAACTAATACACCGAAAACGAACTGCCGCTAAATCATATGAAAAACACTCAAATGTTGAAATAACTCCATCATCCATCCTCCATCCTCTATCCACCATCCTCCATCCTCCATATTCCATCTTCCATCCACTATCCTCTTATACCATTTAGTAATAGGAATAGGTATAACTAATACACCGAAAACGAACTGCCGCTAAATCATATGAAAAACACTCAAATGTTGAAATAACTCCATCATCCATCCTACATCCTCTATCCACCATCCTCCATCTTCCATCCTCCATATTCCATCTTCCATCCACTATCCTCTTATACCATTTAGTAAAAGGAATAGGCATAACTAATACACCAAAAACGAACTGCCGCTAATTCATATGAAAAACACTCAAATGTTGAAATAACTCGCGAACCACCAACTGTTAAATAATTTTGTTAACGCAGAAACCATCGAGGGCATACCCTCAACAAATCACCAATGTTTCATCGCAATTGGATGAGTGGTTTAGGAGCCTATACAGGACAAACAGACAAACAGACAGACAAACATTAATTTTTATATATATAGATAACTCTTAGACTTAGATTTATATTAAATATAACTCTTAAAACACATATCTTATTTATATATTAAATAAATTGTTGACATATTTCCTGGATTATATTAATTTTGTGTAGCAATAATTTCATTTCATAATTTACATATTATATTATATTAGTCAGTCCGGTTTTCCGAGTGTAGAACATGAACATTCCCATTTCTTTGATCGATATGGATTTTAAACTGTGTTTTGAAAATTGAATTTGAGGAAAACTGTTTTATTGTGACTATATGGTAAAATATTTTTTATTAGTAATGTTCGAACTATATGAGAGTTATGACGATAGTAATTATCAAGACATCCACTATCGCAAATACTTTATTATTAAAAAATAATAAAGTAAAACTATAATCGTGTAAACGGGGCTTAAAGCATGCAATACTTTTATTATTGCTTTGTCTATGTTAAACAAAAATATTAGTTTCTGCTTGGCCAAGTCTTGTATCATAATACCTTCAAAATATAGAGATTAGTTTTAAGATCATCTATTACAGACGCGATTTATTTTTCTGTGAATTGTAAAACTCGTATATTTCGCGTAAATATACGTATATGGTACACATGCATTATATGTAGATACATATTTAGAATTAAGTTTGTAAATAATTTATTTTATGAGCTTTAATTGTATAGCAATTTTTTAAATCTACTTACTGAATACTATTAACAATTACTTTCATTTTCATAGTTTTACAGCTGATGAATCTTGAAATTATTTCGTGAAAATTCTTATGAAATGTCTAAGAGATTCTTTGCTAATCTTTGAAGTAAAGTGAAATACAGCTTTCCTTTTTAACTCCTGCAATAATTATACTTATAACTATTTGCATAGGTACCCTTATTGCGAAATTATATTGGACATGTAGCGAACAACATTGCAGAACATACTGCACATTGGTGTATGCTATGTTGGATTTGAGAATATCAAGCAAGTAGCATAAAACATAATTGCCAACCAAATATTGTTGACCAATAATATATAGGATATATTTTTTAGGAAATCATAGCGACCTGTTTCATATAATCCCATGATCCACATTTACTCTGCAAATATTGCCACTAAAAGTTGTTTTATTACCAACTCAAATATTCAGGTTTCATGCAGCTAACATTTATTATTTACAGATCGCAAAAGAGATGCCGGCTACAAAAATCTTAAATAAATATGAAAATTAATTATTAGGCTGGGGCATGTCATAAAAATTGTTGGTCCAATGTTTATTATGATAGGCGCAGGTAGGCACATACGAGCATCTACGTAATGTATTATTTACGTTTGTGAATCTCAACACTTTTGTAAATTATTTCGAATATTGACAAATTGGAAGAAGTGAAATATTTAAATAAATTGAGGTTCTTCAATCCATATAATCCAATTGTAGTACGAGCACTGTATCGGACTGGTTTTTTTTAATAGCGGCTCTATAAGTAACCATACGGTACAAAAATCACTCAAAAGCAATAAAACCAAATCTAGAACTTTTCCATTTGCATGAATATGAATACTTACGATCAATCCTAACAAAATGGGATTAGAAGTCAAGACATCAAATCTGACTTATAAGTTCAATATTCACTTTGAATATGCGTGACAGACGCATTCGTCAGAATCCGTATGTTTGCGGACAACACAACACTTTGAAGTAAACTTAAAAAATCAGTCAACAGTTTGGGTGGAATATTCGGCGGTGTTCCGGGCTTCTGCCGTTAAAATAATAAAGTTGGGCCCAGACTGTTGGCAGATTTTTTTTTATTTATTTACATATTTGTTTTTATACTCTAGATGAAATCATATAGAGTATTATAAGTTTAATCCAGCCCAAAAGTTTGTAACGCATAGAATCAAGCCTCGGACGAAAAAAAGTTATACATTATTTTTTGTTTATTTGTGGCCAAAAACCTCAAATCCGCTTGACGTCCGTCCGTCCGTCTGACCGTGAACACGATAACTCAAGAACGCCTTCACCTAGGATCTTGAAATTTTGAATCAGGATGTTTGGTTGAATTTGTAAGGCTAAGTTCGTTAACGGGCAAAATCGTCCTACTCCTTCGAGTAGCTGCCATACAAAATGTCCTTAAAACACGTGTTCAAGAATATTGGTCGATAACTTCAGAAGGGTTTAAGCTACTACATTGAAATTTTACATGTGTTATTTTTCCAATAGTTGGAGCTAAATATATGATTATGAAAAAAATCCTGTTAGTCCTTCGTGTAGCTGCCATACAAATATCCTGTCAAAATGTATTCACTTAATTTACGAAACTAACTATAACTGAAGTAATCTTTTAGCTACTAATTCGGAATTTTGTACAAATTAGTTTTGAGTGAAAAGAAAGTTCGACTTTACTAGTCAGCGAAATTCTTTTACTCCTTCTGGTAGCTGCCATACAAAATGTCCTTAAAACACGCGATTAAGAATATTGGCCGATAACTTCAGAAGAGTTTAAGCTACGACTTTGAAATTTTGTATGTGTTATTTTTCCAATAGTTGGAGCTAAATATATGATTATGAAGAAAATCCTGTTAGTCCTTCGTGTAGCTGCCATACAAATATCCTGTCAAAATGTATTCACTTAATTTACGGAACTTACTATAACTCAAATAATCTTTTAGCTATGAATTGGAAATTTTGTACAAATTAGTTTTGAGTAAGAACGAAGTTCGAGTTTACTAATCAGCGAAAGCGTTTTACTCCTTCTGGTAGCTGCCATACAAAATGTCCTTAAGACAAGTGTTCAACAATAATTTTCGATAACTTTTGAACACTTCAGCTACGAATTTGAAATTTTGTACACGTTCATTTTTAAATGGTTCCAAGGAAAAGGATAAATATGTAAGAAATCGAGTGAGTCCTTCCTGCACCTCCCATGTGAAAGTCCTTCAAAAAGGACATTTTTTTCGATGACTTACCCAGTTCAAGATATGAAATTAAACACTGAATATTGTCTTTTAGTTTTGAGTAGCAATCTAATGGAAGTCCTTAATAAAGGACATACAACATGCACACACGTAATTCTACTTTATCCCCAACTACAATATAAATCGGAGTTCAGTATTCATCTAGAGTATTATACGATTGGCTTGTTTCTATAGAAAATGCAATAGAAGTAAAAGCTAATTCGAAATTCGAAAAAAAACTTCAGCAATACCTTACACCCCCAGGGGGTTTAATATCGAAAATGAATTCGATATCTTATTAGACCTAAGAAATATATCAGAATTCCTTTAGGGGTTGGATATCGAAAAATATGGAAAAAATTTCAATGCGCTTAAATAAAAAGCCCGCAGAAGTAATATTAATTTAATAACTCCACATGTCTAAAAAATTTAGCGAAATCTTCTGCTTTAATTAGTCTAGTAGTCTACATATATTTAATAAATTTAAACTTTCCAGCATAAGTATAGTTGTCAATTTTTAGCTTTCTGTCCTTTGCGGTTTTCGAGAAAAAAAACCCGAGTTTTTCGTTTCCACCCGCACTCTCAATATTTTTCTCTGCTATAGGTCTACTGGGACTAACTCCTATATCATTTTTAAGATAATATCTGGTACGGTTGTTGATATATAAAAATTCAATTTTTTGAAAAATGGCTATGACCCCACTTTCGTGCTCTACCTCCCCTTCAATAAGTATATATTTAGTAGACTCCACTTGTTAAATTTTATCTTCCTGGTACAATTGGTTCGGAAAATATTGTAGTCTTAAGTTTTTCATCCACCACTCCCCTTCAAAATTTTAGCCCTTGTCTATTTTCCTAGTATCCCTTAGGACAACCACAAAGTTTCAACTTTCTGAAATCAATCTTCAGGAGATATGGGTCGTAGAATATTTCAATCCCAGCTTTCAAGCGTTTCGGACGCATTGTTTTTCCCCACACTCCTCAACCTCTATCGAAGATTTTTTTTGCAAATAGGGCCACTAGCAGAAGTTCCAACTTTCAGCCTCCTAACGGTTACCGAGATCTATTCACCTCACCTATTATTACAAAATAATAAAGTAAAATTAAAAAAATGAGTTAGTGTTCCAATATTTGTTTATTACGATAAATGTATAGATAAAATATTTTCAGCATTAACTGAATCCTTTTAAGTTTCTCTTTAAATTTAAATTATTTTGTATCGTATATAGATTTATATGCTTATAGGATATCCGTAATATATTTATGTTCACATGTGTGTGGATTGGTTATTACAGGTACAAAAGATAAAAAGAATGAGCGGAATTAAGATGAGACAAGTTTAAATTTTATGGAATAAAATTATGCATTTTATTATTATTCCTAGAAAAGTTATATAAAATGTGATTCTAAGGTTTTTCTCCACATGTTGGTATTACTAAAACAGTACAGCTATTACTATGATTTCAATTATATCAAAATATAAGTCAAGCAGGAAAAAAGCAAACTAATAGGACTTGAGCAGATTTATAATCTAGGATAACAAGTTAACGCCAATATAAAACATGTTTCGTTTGAAAATTGTATCCATTTCTATACTACTTTGATAATATGTTAAAAATTTTCAGAAAATTTTCATATGATTAATCTTCTAACGTTACATTTCTAAAGAGATAAGACATTGACTCCTTGTTATGAATTCGACGTATTGCTTCAGCGATTAGGACAGAGATATCGACTGTTTTGATTTTATGACACTGCATTTTTTGAATTTCATGCGGAATGGTGTTGGTAACGACAACCTGATAAATAAAAATAAATAACAGCTGAATGATATATACAGTTCTTAAGAATTTCACGCATATGCATACTTCATCGATTGCAGAATCTTCAATAAGTCTCGGCGCGTCTGAACTGAGCAGACCGTGCGTAGCTAGTACATAGATTTTGTATGCACCACGTTCTTTAAGGACTTCAGCAGCGGCAACAAAGGAATGAACGTCGTCGATTAAATCGTCCTGAAAAATGGAATTTCGAAATTAATAAATACGAGAATATCTTATTTCGTTAAAACACATACCACCATAATGGCAATTCTACCGCCCACATCGCCTACTACATTAATTGGAGGTTTCTCTTTAGCCGGATGACATGGAACACCAACGGAAACATCCATTGTGCGGGAACGGCTGCTGCATTTGAAAAAAAAAAAATATATTAAGCAGCAATCTGAAACACAAACAGATTGTTTTGTTTTGTTTCTCCCAGTATTTTTACCTTAGATAGGAATTCGAACAACTTTTCAGGGCAGTTCTAGTGCGATTACTGATAAATATTTGAGAGCACATCTTGCATTCTTAAAAAAACGACTATGTGCTCTTTCATTAATTTAAATTAAATGTTTTCGATGCACCAATAAATAAACTATAATTACACACGACACAATATAATTAAAATATCACAGGATAGAATGCCGAATTTAAAAATCGAATTGGTAAGTTAAAATTTAATCCTAACTGTTGACAGAATTGCAATAACTGTTTATCCTATTACAACTGTAATTATGGAATAATGGCTAATTCTTGATTTACTGACATTCCTCATAAAAGATAAAATATTCAAAACGAATTGTGAACTTGTCAGTCATTAACATTGACATTGGCAAAAAAAGGGGTATGCAATAGTTCACAGCTCTACGTTTCCGTCATCAGATAACCACTAACGAATGGTGTTATTGTCTGGTGGACGGCCTTATATAAAGCGGTTAACCGCATCTCCCTAGGGAAGCAACAGAGATCAGTATGCTTACATAAGCAGCTCTTTCCGCCATTCGGACGACTGTAGTGTTTATCAGGTGGAGCTTATGGCAATCAAGCAGGACTTGTCCTGGCTGAGGTGTAATGCAATATCTACTAGGGATATTAGTATTTTCACAGACAGCCAAGCAGCAATAATATCCTTGGAATCGGCCTCCACAATATCCAAGGGTCGCAGAAGAGTGTCGATCATCTCTTAAGGAGATGACAGAACAGTTCAATATTCATCTGTGCTGTGCACAGGTATATTCCAGGGAACTGTTTGGCTGACGAACTCGCTCGGCGCTGTACTACTCTTCACATTATGCCGGAATACCGGAATCTGGGTGTGTCTCTTTATACATGTAAGCTCCTTTGAATTGGGATCATTTGAGAAAAGCTACTTCAGATGAACACAGGCCTTACATGTCATACTGCAAGACAGATCTGACCCAAGCTGGATCTGAGGGCGAATACCAACACCACAGTTGCCGTCCTGACCGTATACTGTCTTATAGGACGCATGCTAAAAGACTCGGCCTCGTTCAAACGACTTCTGTAGAAGCTGATTGGACGAGGAAAAGGAGGCGACAGTCCTTCATCTTCCCTACACCTGTTCAGCTCTATCCGCTAGGAGGAAAGCTCACCTAGGCGCCTACTTTTTCAACATTTTCAGTGACCTTTTCACAACGGAGGTTACGAGAATAAAACGCTTCATTATAAGCTCCTAATTATTTAGCGAGTACGACCGAATTCAATGGTCCTGTGATAACACAACGTATTCTTTAGGTATAAGTGTGTCTGGTGTTTTTACAGCCAGCCACGCGTGCGTACCTACCTACCTAGCTCTTGACGAAGTGAAGAACTTTTATTCTAGACAACTGATACAAATTTTTACTTCTCAACTGTACGCCGACCAAGTCGGATAAACCTTGTTATTAATATTGAATAAAACACTAAAGCACCTACATACAACTACCTTTTTATTTTAAAAATACCTTCTCACAGTAATTTTTGAGAAGGAAGTTCGTCAACTTGTCACCAATTTGTTTTCGGTGATTGGTCACATTTTTTGGTCCGTCGAAACAGGATATTGATCCGCAAGCTTTAAAGGCGACAGTGCATTAAAGAACAAAGTGAAATTGTGACCAGTGTTTTACGCAACAAATCCGAGCCTGACTACGAGGCTGTCAGGAACGCAATGCAGGGAGTACATGGGCGTTGGGCAAGCTTCGAAGAGATTCAGTCCGAGTTGGAGGACCTCGAAGAAGCAGCGAATTGCGCACGACTGGAAATCGAAAAGAACTACTACCAAGTGACAGGCAAGGCACAGACCTTCCTTCGCAAGGACCCAATTAATCAGTTTAACAAACACATTCAACATGAACAAACTGGGCAAATCGGAAGTTCATCTACACAAATTAGTGTGAAGCTTCCAAATATCGCATTAATGGAATTTGATGCCTCATACGACGGCATTCTTTGACCATTTCAAAGCACTCATTGACAGTAATGGGTCTCTGAATTCAACTCAAAAACTACAATATTTGCGATCAGCCTTGAAGGGCAAGGCTGCACAATCCATCAAGTGTCTAGAAACGACTGAGAAAAATTACGAAGCTGCTTTGGAGATACTGAAGAAACAATTCGACTGCACACGCAAAATTGTACTGAAGCATTGGGATGCGCTGTGCAAGATGTCACGACTTCCTAGAGATACCCCTACAGCATTGGGAAATTTAGTAAATCTGTTTCATCAGCATCTACGAGCAATGGAAAATCTGGGAGAGCCAGTTAACGATTGGAACACCCCAGTCATCAGCTTGATATTTAGCAAAATTAGTGAAAGCACGGCAATGCAATGGGAACTCACTCTCACCAACACCTCTATGCCAACATACACTGCGCTGCTTAGTTTCTTAGAGTAAAGAGCAGGGTGCTCAGAGTCTACACCAAGTACTTGGAAACAAAGTAGAAGTGATGAGCAGCGTAAACAAGTCTTTCTGACCCACAAGAGCTCAATATGTCCAATTTACGAAGAAGGACATCTTATCTACAAGTGCAACACATTTCGTGAAATGACAGTGGAAAAGAGAAAGAAGGCAATCAGCAAAGGGTCGCTCTGTTTCAATTGCCTTGGTCGTGGCAACACTCCAAATCAACGACTGTCACAACTTCATGTGCGCCATCAACATCGCAAGCATGACTAGACAAAGGTCAGGATCGAGTCAACACGTTAAAACGGAAAACTCTGGTTTCTCCGATATAGACAAATTTTTAGTAACTGCGCTTATCAATATCAACGATCAGCAACAACATCCTGTCTTATGCAGAGCATTAATAGATACATGTTCCAATACTAACATTATAACAACTACTTTGGCAAAGCGCCTGGGCTTGCCACAGCTGAGATGTCATACATCACTGGGAGCAGTGAGCACATTAACAACAATCACAAAACGCATGGTGAAGGCCACCATTACATCCCGAAGCAGCATTTACTCAAGAAATTTAACATTTGTATTAGTTCCTCGAATTTGCGAACTAATTCCCGATCATCCAGTGGATAAAAGAAATATCAAAATTCCATCTAACCTGAAACTCGCAGATCCTGAGTTTCACTTGCCAGCTGAAGTAGATATCCTGGTCAGCTTAGGGCCAGCGCTTTCTATTCTTTGCATTGGCCAGATTGACCTCTCACCTCCGGATGGTCCGGATTTGTTCTTACAAAAAACAAGACTAGGGTGGGAGCACCGGAAATCCACAACAAAAATCAAGATGCCCTCTCACAAATACTACCAATTTCGATATTGAGAAATTTTGGCGAATTGAAGAATCACCGCAGACTCCAAGGAAATGGACCATCGAAGAAGCTGCCTGTGAAGAAAACTTTCTAAAACACACAATAAGAGATGAAACTGGACGATATGTAGTGGCCCTTCCTTTGAATGAGGTTATACAACTGGGAGAATCACGTCTCCAAGCTTTGAGGCGGCTCAAGGCATTAGAAAGAAAATTAAACAAAAACCCAGAGCTGGAGTCCCAATACTCTGCAGTCATAAGTGAATATCAAGAGCTGGGACATATGACACAAGTTTCTGGTAACCAGGTAACAGGATCTGGATATTTCATACCACACCACGCTGTCATCAAGGAAAGCAGCCTAATGACAAGAATCAGAGTAGTATTCGATGGCTCAGCACGTACTAGCACTGGTTTGTCACTGAATGAGGTCATGATGACAGGACCAACTATACACACCGATATTTTTCGACTACTGCTAGAAATTCACTAATTTTTGAAGAGTCATTGCTCGTGATTAGCAACTCTCAGTCTCTAATTCAATTTTGATTTAACATTTTATCTTAGATTACCTTGACACTGTTGGCGGAGGCGAATAACGTCCATCAACCTCATCGCTTTCTGACTCCTTCTGTTCGCCATGAATTACAGCTATTCCCAGTCGAAGACGTTCAGCATAGGATGTTGCTTTTTTAGCGGACCCTGGATTACGTGCAACAATCACGGCATTCCTGTAGTCAGGAATCTAAGCAGAAAACAAAGTGAACCATTTTTCAGATTTACGAGCAAATGAATTCGTACACTTTCTTGAATATATTGCAATAAAAAGGGAGACGCCCGCAAATTATCTACTGGACAATCGAAAAACCCTTGAATTTCCTTCTGATGTAGATCCATGGTAATTATATGCGAAAGGCCAGATTTGCACATCATCTGCAATAAAAATATGATTTTTACTGTGTTAATTTGTAATTATTATTGTAATTAATGACTTTTGCCAGCAGCTTCGATACGATGCACCCACGTTTCCTCATTTTGCATTGCTTAGAATATGGTAAGTATGGAATAACGCCGACAATAGATCGAGCAGATGATGTTTTACATGCATAGGCCATTATTAAAAGTTCCATTATGTTGTTGTTCACGTCTCTAAAATCCGATAATGATGATTAAAAACCAAACCGAGTGGAAAATTAAATTGCCAAATACTTAGTTCCGGTTTGAATTATGTAAATATCCTTCCCACGTACAGAATCTCCTATTTCAACCATTGTTTCGCGATTTGTTTTATGATAAACAGAACAACCACCGCTTTTGAATCCCAAGCGACTAGAAGAAATGTAAATTTTATAATATTTAATGATCCCGATGCTACTGCAAATAATACTTACTTTGCGATTTGATTAGCCAATTCCGGATGGGAATTACCGTGAATTATAACAAACTCGGCTCCCGATGATACTTCCATGTCGTTAGCTTTAAGCCGTTTTGAAGGCCGATTATTACCGAATCTGAAAATTATTTATAGACTAAGATGCGAAATGTACTGAAAACAATCGAAATTTCAGTCATATTAATTTTTATTCACGCAACAGACAAGCTAATCGCATTCGGAAAAGCTTTAGTATCACGCACAAGCGAACAAGTAATGTAAGATTTTTCATATTTTTCATTTACATTCCAAATGAAACTTTGGTATGTTTTAGAATGTGGTCAATAAAAATTTTTGACATTCGAGACGTAAAACAATGAATAAAAACGTGGTAAAGTTTTAGTATCACGCACAAGCGAAAAAGTAATGTAAGAGATTTTTCATAGCATAGGTCCATTTACGTTCCAAATGAAATGTTTTAGGGTGTGGTCAATAAACATTTTTGACATCCGGGATCTAAAACTATATAAAAAACCGATTTCAAATTTTTAATTTTGCTCACCCAGTACATTTTATTCGAACCACCATGACGGTTCCGTTTGATGTTTCTCGTCACACATGGACTCGAAAAAGGGAGTTTAAGTCGCTTTAGCCCCGCAGGTGTGCACGAAAGGTAGTTGGAGCGTAGCGCTCGACAGCCAAACATGAACGCGAAAAGGGAGTTTTAAACCCTGAGCCCCGCAGGGCTGCACGGAAGGTAGTTGGAGCGTAGCGCGCGTCAGAAAACATGCCATAATGGCGTCTCGAACTGTACTGGCTGGATGAAATCAAAAATTTTAAAACGTTTTTATTCGTTGTTTTACATCCCGAATGTCAAAAATTTTTATTGACGACATTCTAAAACATACCAAAGTTTCATTTAGAACGTAAATGGAAAATATGAAAAATCTCTTACATTACCTTTTCGCTTGTGCGTGATACTAAAGCTTTTCCAAAAATCTGAAGATCAAATTAACACATACATAACCTCACAGCTCACATCTTCATGAACATTCCACCTGACCATTTTCTATCGAATTAAACTCCGATTTATATTTTCCCCTCTTTACGCGAAAGCACCTAAAGCCAACTGATGTAAATATTTTATCGTTTGGAAGAGGATCAGAGATTTTGTTGAAAATTTGTAACTTTTGGTAACGCAAGCAGAAAAACATTCGTACGTAAAAATCGGAACAAAATTACAATACGGAGCACAGACGAAGACAGAAAAATGAAAAAAAATCGTGCAAATGATTTACTTGTTTCGGTTGAGTAGCATAACAAAGTTTAACTGTTTGCCTATTACGACTTACATCAAAAGCTTACAAATCGAAGCAGTTTAAAGTACCGGGCGACAATTTACTCGCAGTTTTGGTTTTGCGTTCACACTTTGAAATGCTTCCGAGCCGAGATATTGAACGAAAAATTATTCAGCGACATTGACGTAAACGAACAAAAAAGGGAACTGGAAGGCGGATTCTCGTGCTTTTGATTTTTGACATTTCACGTTCCACTCCGTTCCAATGAACTGCATTATCTGTTCACAAATAGTGTGAAATATGCCGGTAGAATTTGAATTTATTTCAATTCGTATTCACTTGAAGCAGTAATAATATGTCTCACTTTAATAGTAAGGCACTAATGTGGGTGGTTTTTCCTTTAAGAAGGACATATACCACAAGTCAATCACCTGCCAGACACCTGTATTTACATCTCTGAGAGGATGATAAAAACGAAAAACCACATAATAACAGGGAGAATCAAATAGAGTGTCAGTGTACTGTTTATGTTAACAATACTCCTCTTACAAAGGTCAATTTCCTAGACCTTCCTTCTTACGAAAATAACATCTCAAGTGAAAAATACTAAACCCAAAACAATGGGTAAAATTCTTATGCTGTTCTTAGCCCTCACTAGCAGTGCCACGAACGGTCTAATATATTCATTTTGAGAAGAGTCCTGAACGGAATAAATAATAAAGAAACAATGTTTCACCCAGAGGCATAATTTTCTTCCACGAACAAATTTTCTACCGAAAGGTAATTCCCATCGAATCCCTCCAATTCAAAAAAAATTCCCGCCATAAACAGCAGAATTTTCTCAAGAACACAGAATGAATACAATTCAGGGAATTCCAGATACAGAATCCTGCCACACACTGCGTGCTGTATGTACCGAATAGTCCAAACGTTGACCTCTTCACCCAGTTAGTCTGTGTATGAGTACGGGTGGGTGAAAGTGGTTTTTCGGTTACTTACGAGTCCGTGTGCGGGTATACAAAATATATCCGATTATTCGCCGATTAGGGGTGGTTTAAAGAGGGTAAAAAACAAGTACGAGTACGGGTAAAAGAAGTTTTAGAAATCCTAATCCAGTGTCTTAGTACAGTGTTAAATTTTTTTTCTAGAAATACGAGAAATAAGTGCGAGTGCACGCTGATGAATTCCCGGGAATTTCAATAGCAATTTAAATTGGATATTTCTGTGCCAGGTTCAATTTAGAATAGTAGCACAGTGTTTATACGAAGTTTCCAGAAGAACGATATACAGTATGTAGCAATTTCTATTTTATTTCATTTCAATTTTCATACCAAATTCGAATAGCTGCTAGAAATAACTACCATTAAACCGTCTGAAACGTCTAAATTTAAATTTAAATTTCAAACATACTTTTTTTTGAGTAGGCCACCGATGCGTCAATTTTCATTCTGTTAATTTTCCTGAAAAGGCGGTAGTCTCACCTTTAATTTGATATATGACACGCGATATTTGGGAAAATGGTTTTCCAGAAAACCGGTTTTGATCACATAACTCTTAATAAAACAGTGCCAATTGTTGCCGATTTTCCACAGTTTAGGCCACGGATGCGTCAATTTTGGCGCGATTTTCATTCTGTTAATTTTCCTGAATAGGTGGTAGTCTCACCTTTAATTTGATATATGACACGCGATATTTGGGAAAATGGTTTTCCAGAAAACCGGTTTTGATCACATAACTCTTAATAAAACAGTGCCAATTGTTGCCGATTTTCCACAGTTTAGGCCACGGATGCGTCAATTTTGGCGCGATTTTCATTCTGTTAATTTTCCTGAATAGGTGGTAGTCTCACCTTTAATTTGATATATGACACGCGATATTTGGGAAAATGGTTTTCCAGAAAACCGGTTTTGATCACATAACTCTTAATAAAACAGTGCCAATTGTTGCCGATTTTCCACAGTTTATGCCACGGATGCGTCAATTTTGACGCGATTTTCATTCTGTTAATTTTCCTGAATAGGTGGTAGTCTCACCTTTAATTTGATATATGACACGGGCATATTTGGGAAAATGGTTTTTCAGAAAACATGTTTATTTCATGTTTGTGTTATTTTTACTCTGAGATAGATTAGTTTTACCCTATTTTCATGTGTTTTACTTTTATTCTGTCTTAATTTTTTTGAGTAGGCCACCGATGCATCAATTTTGATGCGATTTTCATTCTGTTAATTTTCCTGAAAAGGTAGTAGTCTCACCTTTAATTTGATATATAACACGCGATATTTGGGAAAATGGTTTTCCAGAAAACCGGTTTTGATCACATAACTCTTAATAAAACAGTGCCAATTGTTGCCGATTTTCCACAGTTTAGGCCACGGATGCGTCAATTTTGACGCGATTTTCATTCTGTTAATTTTCCTAGGTGGTAGTCTCACCTTTAATTTGATATATGACACGCGATATTTGGGAAAATGGTTTTCCAGAAAACCGGTTTTGATCACATAACTCTTAATAAAACAGTGCCAATTGTTGCCGATTTTCCACAGTTTAGGCCACGGATGCGTCAATTTTGACGCGATTTTCATTCTATTAATTTTCCTGAATAGGTGGTAGTCTCACCTTTAATTTGATATATGACAAGGGCATATTTGGGAAAATGGTTTTTCAGAAAACATGTTTATTTCATGTTTGTGTTATTTTTACTCTGAGATAGATTAGTTTTACCCTATTTTCATGTGTTTTACTTTTATTCTGTCTTAATTTTTTTGAGTAGGCCACCGATTCATCAATTTTGATGCGATTTTCATTCTGTTAATTTTCCTGAAAAGGTAGTAGTCTCACCTTTAATTTGATATATAACACGCGATATTTGGGAAAATGGTTTTCCAGAAAACCGGTTTTGATCACATAACTCTTAATAAAACAGTGCCAATTGTTGCTGATTTTCCACAGTTTAGGCCACGGATGCGTCAATTTTGACGCCGATTTTCATTCTGTTAATTTTCCTGAATAGGTGGTAGTCTCACCTTTAATTTGATATATGACACGCGATATTTGGGAAAATGGTTTTCCAGAAAACCGGTTTTGATCACATAACTCTTAATAAAACAGTGCCAATTGTTGCCGATTTTCCACAGTTTAGGCCACGGATGCGTCAATTTTGGCGCGATTTTCATTCTGTTAATTTTCCTGAATAGGTGGTAGTCTCACCTTTAATTTGATATATGACACGGGCTTTTAATTGGGTATAGCTATATGTCGGCTCCACAACATGAACTAATACTTTATTTTGGTGGTACTGTAGTAGTAAGTATACCACCCTTGTATCAAGTTTTAGCAGGTGCGATAGGGACAGGACACCCAAAGTGGGTAAGCGCTGACAGTTCAAAGTGGGTGTAGAAAATTGCATAGAAAAACCAGTTTAATTTTTTGCAGTGTGATTTACACTTCCCGCAGCAACACACAGATCCGCTCATTAATTATTGCATATAGCAATAAATGATCTGACCAATGCGTAACTAAAAAGTGCAATGCTCACGTTGGTTATAAAAATTAACACAACATCTGTATTAGGCTTTTCTCCTGTAAGAGGATACTTCACCCCAAGCGGATCGCCTACCAGACACCTGTGTATTACACCTCTGGGCAGGCGGAACCAGGATTTTAAATTTAAATTTTTAAAAAACATTAATTAAAGTTCCAAACAGTAATTCATATTATGAATCCTAACCTTTTCTAATTAGCTACGGCAGCCCATTAACTTCTTAAAAGTTTGGGAAGGTAATACTATTAATGAAGGACTTCATCTATCAAGTAGATTGCAGTACTCCAAAAGAGCAAACCAGGGAAGGGATTCCTAATCCTCTAAGAGGAACGGATCATCCAATCGAAGACCTACCAGACACCTGTATTTACACCTTTGGGTAGGCGGAACCAGGAATTTTCCTAAACAATTAATAGAATTAAAAAATAATAATAAAAATGTATCGGGTTCCCATTACTTTACTCTCTAATATTCAATTCCAAAATATTGGCTTGTTTTGGGGTTCACAACCTAAAGCCATCTCAAAAACAATCTCCAGAATATGGGGTCATCCAAAAAGTAGTTAGAGCGAAGCGCGCGTTAGCCCATCGTGAGTATATGCAGAGGTTAAAATCCCTGAGCCCCGCAGGGCTACCCGCAAAACCATTAACCTTCTTTTCTTTTTCTTTTTTTCTCTTTTACCCCTACCTTAGGTTTATATATAACAAACCTAAGCTCATACAGTCCCTTTATACCATGTTTTGAGGAAAAAATTCCACCAAAATCCAATCATATTTATTGCTTAAAGCAATAATCCAACGACTTTCATCATTTTTCAGGGCCTATAATCAGGTTATCCTAAGAAATGGAATCTTAGTGACGCTAACAAGGGTGAAAAAATTGGTATAAAATTAAAAATTAAAAACAGCATTTTTATTGGCTGAGTAGACTAGTTTCGGCCTCTGCCAGGAGGCCTTCTTCAGTACTCTTTGAAAATTTTACTAGTTGGTGTAGGAAAAACTAACTATATACATATAAAGGATGTATATACGAAGGCGTTTTATTGTAAACTAAAAACAGATGTATTATCAGGCTACACTGAAAATACTAAGGTCAATTATAAAACAGATATTTTACGAATTATAGATACATAAGTATCTCCATTAGTTAAACAAACTTTTGCATAGCAAAATTGTTATCATGAAAAACTATAGCTCTCGTCTTAAATCCAACGTTTTCTAGATTTTTTTATAAAATTCCATATCCCTTGCCGTATGTAATAAACATTTTTTAGAAAACTTCCCACATTAAGTCCCACATATTCTCTTCCCCAAAAATCATCTTAACTTCCTTTTCTGTCTAATAATGTGACGTTTGTTATTCTCCCAAAAACTACTTTAGATTCTATCCAGTTTCCCATATGAATATAAAACTATAGTTCTCATTCTAAATCCAATGTTTATTCAGATCTTTATATAAAATTCCATACTACTTGTAGTATGTGATAAACATTTTTTAAAAAATTCCCATTAAATTCAACATGTTCTCTTCCCCAAACTCCTCTTAACTTCTTTTTCGGTCTAACAATGCGAAGTTTGTTATTCCCCCAAAAAATCTTTAAGATTTTATCAAGTTTCCAATGAATATAAAACAATATAAATACTGACTCACCTCTATTTTCATCTTCACAGGAATTCCTCCCGTCTTTCCTCACTATGTATAAAAGTCCCTATATTCTATTTTCATTTTATCACTATTTTTCCGTGCGTATCACTATTTTTTCATAAAATTCACATAGAAAGGGGTATTGATTCCGCGTAATCAAATTCACTTGCCCCGGGGGCTTCTCAATATTTTTACACAGTTAGTTTCTTATCCATTCCTCTTACTTCAATAAATTCTTCAATCTTCAGGATCTTACTGAAAGGGTGAAGCAGAAAACCGATTTTTTCGCGATGCCGTGCCTATACATGAATCATTTTTAGGGTCCTCGTTCTAATATAATTTTCATACGTTTATTAATTATCCTCGATAATATTCCTATTCGTTAAAATCAAATCTACACCTCACCCGATTTTAATTGGGTATAGCTATATGTCGGCTCCACAACATGAACTAATACTTTATTTTGGTGGTACTGTTCCTATAAGAGGAATATGTACCACAGGAAGTGAGCCAATCAGTCACCTGTATGCACATCACTGGGATGATGGAACCAGGATTTTTTAATAAAATTTTTTTCTAATTAATATTTTTACTAGTAGATCGAGGCTTTACCTATCTTAATTATCCGTTATTAAATTAATAAGTTAATATGTGGGACATGAAGTGTATTATATTTACCTATATACCGATCGCGGGGGGAATGAGTTGCATAACACCTTGAGATCAAACAAAACGAATGCACAATTTTTAAAATATAAATATGTGAACTCCGATCAATTCTTTTACAGATCCCAACACCCTCTAAATAGCTACAGCCATCATAACTAGTTCCGACCTCGGTACGAAGTCTCATCAGATGACTTCTATCATTTTGGAACTGAACTACCTGTGATATTCATATACCTTAAATTTGCTGTGTTTAAACTGCAATCTTTGTCAACCAGTATGCTCACTTGTTAACATCCCAGTGACTTGTAGTTATCATTCATTACAACTTAGTCCCCATCTGGATCACTAATTTCAGTAAATTTATTTACAGAATCTCAAACAACCCACATCCCTAAAAAACTCCCATAAACCATTCACATGGTTAATCAAAGAAGAAGGGGAAGACAGAATTTCACCAATAATGAAAATGACAATTGAAAAATGAAAATTTGCAAATCCAAATTCAGTTTGGTGTAGTTTTCATACCCATATGGTTAATGGTTTTGTGTTAACAATATCCAAACATCATAAATCCATCTCCAAATCATCTTGTTTCTTCCACCAGATCTATGTTATTCCTTCCTTGACTGCAGGTCCAATTTCAGAGTTCACAACACTGATGCAAACGAAGAAGAAGATGTTAGGGTCAAAGTCGGGTTTACTAGTCCGACATCCCAACACACCCACCAACCACAGGGGAACGTGGTCTAATAGTATGCGAAGTTTCATTTGAAACTATTGGACAACAGGACAACAAGGATAAGGTCATGAAGTGACCAACTTCATACCGACTAAAATCATGAATATCTCATGAACAGAGCATTTATTAAAACCAAAATTCAGTTATGTGTAATTTCATACACATATGATCAACGGTTGAGTGCTGCAATATCCAACATCATAACTCCATCTCCAAATCATCTCGTTTCTTCCACCGGATCTATGCTATTCCTTCCTTGACTGCAGGTTCAATTTCAGAATTCACAACACCGATGTAAACGAAGTGTAAGATGTCAAGGGCAAACTTGGGCTTATTAGTCCGACATCTCAACATTTCCACCGACAACAGGGGGATATAATCGAATACCATGCGAAGTTTTCTTTGGACTTATTGGAAAACAGGATAAGGTCATGAAGTGACTTATTAATTGCGATTTTCCTCCTTAGCTATGCGGATGGTAAACTATATCATTCTGGTTTCTGTTTTATTTTCCTTGGATGTTTGTGAGGTGGTTGCTATTTCAGTTTTTTAACTATCCCAGAAAGAAGAACACTGGAAAATTTCTTCATGCCGAGTGGGCAATGCAATATCGGTATCATTAGAGTTCTGTTCGTTTATGGTTTTTTAATTGGATTGGGATTTTCAATCAGCATAAGATGAGTATAATTTTATTCTTGTTTCCGGATAATATCTACTCTTTCCTGTCAAAATTTCTCCAGGGCCATCACTACGATCTCTAGCCAAACCACCAGCAACCGGAGCTCCAACTGGAAGTTTCATATGAAAAACTTGTCAGCTAAAGTTGCAGCAGGTGCGTAACCAAACATCTCAGAAACGAGCCAAAGTAATGTAATTTTTAATTCAGATAAAGTGCGATAAACCGATTCCGATTCCAAATCACTCGAGTAAGCTATTCCAAATCCAAATCCACGACCCGCGAAAAACTATTGAAGGAATGTTCCTTCTTTATTTAGTGCAGTTAAGTACTGGTAGACTATGTACTAGTAGTCACTCTGACATTTTTGGCCATGGGAATGTTCAGTAGTGGCTAATCCTAATGTGAAATTTATTCCATATAGTAGGAGTGTGAAACTAAGCAGATATTGTGGGTGAAGGTGATTAACCTAGACGCGTTTCGACCTAAAGGTCTCATCAGTAGGTATTTTTACTGAGTTAGGGCTGTGTTTTTTATTGTATGCTTAAGGTATACAATCATTTGGGGTTTATTTCTCGGCTATAATTTATTTCATTCATCAATTCTCAACTACTTATGTGCAATTGAAAAATTGATAAATTTAACTGTCTTTGGTGGTCTCATGTGGTGTCTCTGGAGGGGTGAAACGATGTTATCATCTCTTCAAAGTCGTCGCATGTACATATTTCCACGGTGACTCTCAATCCGATTTTAATAAAAGTTTTTTTTTTTTTTTTTGGAAAATTTTCTTGGAAAATTTCTCTTTTGGATCTCACTGTTATATTGATATTTCTATATACAGGAAATTTAAGTAGTTGGGTGTAATTCTGTAATTTATGCTGTATTTCAAGGTGGACTTACCCCATGATTTTCTCCTTCACTTAATTTTTTAACTTAATTTTGCTCCCTTTCCATAAACCACTTATCACCGGGATTTTTGATTTTCGATGTGCACAAAACATTTTTCTCACTCTTGCGAGTGTATCGATGCAACCATATGATTACATGAACAAGAAACACCAGTCAACAAAACTTTTTAAAAAGGAAAAACGATTTATTTCAATTTCCAGATCCTGTTAGAATCCAGGAGCACGTTAGAATTGAGGAGAGCACTATAATATATGCCAAATGACACGAAAACTTGATCACATCTTTAAAATTAACGAAATCACTTCAAGCGCATTCGCGAATGTTTCACTGAAACATATCGGATTGTATGTTAAATGATAATGCACGTAAATCACATCTTCTAAGATGGAATAATGGTCGGGAGGTCCTTCTCTTAACTTCGAAAAATGTCTACTAATGCTCAAATTTAATTTCTTGTGTTGGGTCCACACAAGTGTTATTCCTATTGTATTCTATCCTTAGGGTTCGTTTTCGGTTTTTTTGGTAGAGGGTATTTTGTTGACCTTTTCTTTGTGGGTCCACAGTGTTATATTATAAAGTCCATATGTTGTGATCATAACATTATCCGAATTTCAGAACCGAATGGGTTCATATATTTGTTAAAACAGGGTAATGTTCGGGATCTTGTTTTTTTTTTTTTTAATTGGGTATAGCTATATGTCGGCTCCACAACATGAACTAATACTTTATTTTGGTGGTACTGTTCCTATAAGAGGAATATGTACCACAGGAAGTGAGCCAATCAGTCACCTGTATGCACATCACTGGGATGATGGAACCAGGATTTTTTAATAAAATTTTTTTCTAATTAATATTTTTACTAGTAGATCGAGGCTTTACCTATCTTAATTATCCGTTATTAAATTAATAAGTTAATATGTGGGACATGAAGTGTATTATATTTACCTATATACCGATCGCGGGGGGAATGAGTTGCATAACACCTTGAGATCAAACAAAACGAATGCACAATTTTTAAAATATAAATATGTGAACTCCGATCAATTCTTTTACAGATCCCAACACCCTCTAAATAGCTACAGCCATCATAACTAGTTCCGACCTCGGTACGAAGTCTCATCAGATGACTTCTATCATTTTGGAACTGAACTACCTGTGATATTCATATACCTTAAATTTGCTGTGTTTAAACTGCAATCTTTGTCAACCAGTATGCTCACTTGTTAACATCCCAGTGACTTGTAGTTATCATTCATTACAACTTAGTCCCCATCTGGATCACTAATTTCAGTAAATTTATTTACAGAATCTCAAACAACCCACATCCCTAAAAAACTCCCATAAACCATTCACATGGTTAATCAAAGAAGAAGGGGAAGACAGAATTTCACCAATAATGAAAATGACAATTGAAAAATGAAAATTTGCAAATCCAAATTCAGTTTGGTGTAGTTTTCATACCCATATGGTTAATGGTTTTGTGTTAACAATATCCAAACATCATAAATCCATCTCCAAATCATCTTGTTTCTTCCACCAGATCTATGTTATTCCTTCCTTGACTGCAGGTCCAATTTCAGAGTTCACAACACTGATGCAAACGAAGAAGAAGATGTTAGGGTCAAAGTCGGGTTTACTAGTCCGACATCCCAACACACCCACCAACCACAGGGGAACGTGGTCTAATAGTATGCGAAGTTTCATTTGAAACTATTGGACAACAGGACAACAAGGATAAGGTCATGAAGTGACCAACTTCATACCGACTAAAATCATGAATATCTCATGAACAGAGCATTTATTAAAACCAAAATTCAGTTATGTGTAATTTCATACACATATGATCAACGGTTGAGTGCTGCAATATCCAACATCATAACTCCATCTCCAAATCATCTCGTTTCTTCCACCGGATCTATGCTATTCCTTCCTTGACTGCAGGTTCAATTTCAGAATTCACAACACCGATGTAAACGAAGTGTAAGATGTCAAGGGCAAACTTGGGCTTATTAGTCCGACATCTCAACATTTCCACCGACAACAGGGGGATATAATCGAATACCATGCGAAGTTTTCTTTGGACTTATTGGAAAACAGGATAAGGTCATGAAGTGACTTATTAATTGCGATTTTCCTCCTTAGCTATGCGGATGGTAAACTATATCATTCTGGTTTCTGTTTTATTTTCCTTGGATGTTTGTGAGGTGGTTGCTATTTCAGTTTTTTAACTATCCCAGAAAGAAGAACACTGGAAAATTTCTTCATGCCGAGTGGGCAATGCAATATCGGTATCATTAGAGTTCTGTTCGTTTATGGTTTTTTAATTGGATTGGGATTTTCAATCAGCATAAGATGAGTATAATTTTATTCTTGTTTCCGGATAATATCTACTCTTTCCTGTCAAAATTTCTCCAGGGCCATCACTACGATCTCTAGCCAAACCACCAGCAACCGGAGCTCCAACTGGAAGTTTCATATGAAAAACTTGTCAGCTAAAGTTGCAGCAGGTGCGTAACCAAACATCTCAGAAACGAGCCAAAGTAATGTAATTTTTAAATCAGATAAAGTGCGATAAACCGATTCCGATTCCAAATCACTCGAGTAAGCTATTCCAAATCCCAATCCCCGACCCGCGAAAAACTATTGAAGGAATGTTCCTTCTTTATTTAGTGCAGTTAAGTACTGGTAGACTATGTACTAGTAGTCACTCTGACATTTTTGGCCATGGGAATGTTCAGTAGTGGCTAATCCTAATGTGAAATTTATTCCATATAGTAGGAGTGTGAAACTAAGCAGATATTGTGGGTGAAGGTGATTAACCTAGACGCGTTTCGACCTAAAGGTCTCATCAGTAGGTATTTTTACTGAGTTAGGGCTGTGTTTTTTATTGTATGCTTAAGGTATACAATCATTTGGGGTTTATTTCTCGGCTATAATTTATTTCATTCATCAATTCTCAACTACTTATGTGCAATTGAAAAATTGATAAATTTAACTGTCTTTGGTGGTCTCATGTGGTGTCTCTGGAGGGGTGAAACGATGTTATCATCTCTTCAAAGTCGTCGCATGTACATATTTCCACGGTGACTCTCAATCCGATTTTAATAAAAGTTTTTTTGGAAAATTTTCTTGGAAAATTTCTCTTTTGGATCTCACTGTTATATTGATATTTCTATATACAGGAAATTTAAGTAGTTGGGTGTAATTCTGTAATTTATGCTGTATTTCAAGGTGGACTTACCCCATGATTTTCTCCTTCACTTAATTTTTTAACTTAATTTTGCTCCCTTTCCATAAACCACTTATCACCGGGATTTTTGATTTTCGATGTGCACAAAACATTTTTCTCACTCTTGCGAGTGTATCGATGCAACCATATGATTACATGAACAAGAAACACCAGTCAACAAAACTTTTTAAAAAGGAAAAACGATTTATTTCAATTTCCAGATCCTGTTAGAATCCAGGAGCACGTTAGAATTGAGGAGAGCACTATAATATATGCCAAATGACACGAAAACTTGATCACATCTTTAAAATTAACGAAATCACTTCAAGCGCATTCGCGAATGTTTCACTGAAACATATCGGATTGTATGTTAAATGATAATGCACGTAAATCACATCTTCTAAGATGGAATAATGGTCGGGAGGTCCTTCTCTTAACTTCGAAAAATGTCTACTAATGCTCAAATTTAATTTCTTGTGTTGGGTCCACACAAGTGTTATTCCTATTGTATTCTATCCTTAGGGTTCGTTTTCGGTTTTTTTGGTAGAGGGTATTTTGTTGACCTTTTCTTTGTGGGTCCACAGTGTTATATTATAAAGTCCATATGTTGTGATCATAACATTATCCGAATTTCAGAACCGAATGGGTTCATATATTTGTTAAAACAGGGTAATGTTCGGGATCTTGTGTTATTTTTCTTGTATAGTTCACAATATTTATTGGATTTTAGTATTTCTAATTTTCTGTTTATGATTTAGAAACTATTTTGTTTGATTAGGTGCTAGGCTTTATGATGTTATAGGAAGATTTTGGTGGTTACTATAAGTATTCTTATGGGTCGGTTTTTATTTTATTTTCGTCTTCCTAGATTCTTGTTTATCTTTTGTTTATCTTTTTTCACCATCACATGGTGCGAAAAATTTTTTCAATAAGTTCTCACGTAATAAAATGAAAATCTAATTTGCTGGATCAATAAATATTAATTTGTATGAATTTGTAATGCTTTTGATTTTACGAGATACATTCAGGTGGGGGGCATATTGTGTATATATATATATTCTTTAATTTTTAATTTTATATATGATATTATTTTGTTTTCGTATCGTAACTTAACCGGGTTGCAAATTGATATTTAATGCGCGTAAGTACCTGGATTAACGTTATTGAGTCAGTGAGGACTTTCTCAAATGTGATTAGATCTTTAGACCTTTGGGTAAGTCGGTCTTCCTTATGTGGCAAAGGGACAAGATTAATAAATACTTATCTTTACGGTTTTTTCACTGCCGATGGAATAGAGGCCTTCCATAAGTAATAATATACATTTTGAAACAGCAAGTAAATTGACCATATATTCCAGCTAAGCGACATACGGTTTTTTATGGGGCTCTCAAGTCATATTGAACATGAAAGTGTAAGCTCGATAATCACTTTTCCAGGATTTTTCCTCTTAGTTATGCCGGGTATGTCTACACTGTAAACTTACCTAGTGGATAAAATACAGTGTGACAAATTGGTTAGTAGGTACGAAGTTAACCGTGCACGTCGGAACTTAAAACTTTTTTAATTTTTACTTTATTATTTTTTAATAATAAAGTATTTATATTACTTTACTTTACTTTACTTTACTTTTACTATGTTTAACAAATTTATTAACTAAGACGTGTCTTGAATTGACTGATTTCGTTGTAACTTAGTGTTTTACTTCGTTATGGCGTCTTCCATGTTTGGTCATGTGGGCAAAAATTTGACTAGACTACGGGTGTCTACGTTCTGGCTTATCCCAGACAGAGGCCAGTTGATTCGTCCTATTAATGCCCACTTTCCCACTTCCGGTAGTAGGAAAGGCCACAAACATCAAATTTTAATTGGGTATAGCTATATGTCGGCTCCACAACATGAACTAATACTTTATTTTGGTGGTACTGTTCCTATAAGAGGAATATGTACCACAGGAAGTGAGCCAATCAGTCACCTGTATGCACATCACTGGGATGATGGAACCAGGATTTTTTAATAAAATTTTTTTCTAATTAATATTTTTACTAGTAGATCGAGGCTTTACCTATCTTAATTATCCGTTATTAAATTAATAAGTTAATATGTGGGACATGAAGTGTATTATATTTACCTATATACCGATCGCGGGGGGAATGAGTTGCATAACACCTTGAGATCAAACAAAACGAATGCACAATTTTTAAAATATAAATATGTGAACTCCGATCAATTCTTTTACAGATCCCAACACCCTCTAAATAGCTACAGCCATCATAACTAGTTCCGACCTCGGTACGAAGTCTCATCAGATGACTTCTATCATTTTGGAACTGAACTACCTGTGATATTCATATACCTTAAATTTGCTGTGTTTAAACTGCAATCTTTGTCAACCAGTATGCTCACTTGTTAACATCCCAGTGACTTGTAGTTATCATTCATTACAACTTAGTCCCCATCTGGATCACTAATTTCAGTAAATTTATTTACAGAATCTCAAACAACCCACATCCCTAAAAAACTCCCATAAACCATTCACATGGTTAATCAAAGAAGAAGGGGAAGACAGAATTTCACCAATAATGAAAATGACAATTGAAAAATGAAAATTTGCAAATCCAAATTCAGTTTGGTGTAGTTTTCATACCCATATGGTTAATGGTTTTGTGTTAACAATATCCAAACATCATAAATCCATCTCCAAATCATCTTGTTTCTTCCACCAGATCTATGTTATTCCTTCCTTGACTGCAGGTCCAATTTCAGAGTTCACAACACTGATGCAAACGAAGAAGAAGATGTTAGGGTCAAAGTCGGGTTTACTAGTCCGACATCCCAACACACCCACCAACCACAGGGGAACGTGGTCTAATAGTATGCGAAGTTTCATTTGAAACTATTGGACAACAGGACAACAAGGATAAGGTCATGAAGTGACCAACTTCATACCGACTAAAATCATGAATATCTCATGAACAGAGCATTTATTAAAACCAAAATTCAGTTATGTGTAATTTCATACACATATGATCAACGGTTGAGTGCTGCAATATCCAACATCATAACTCCATCTCCAAATCATCTCGTTTCTTCCACCGGATCTATGCTATTCCTTCCTTGACTGCAGGTTCAATTTCAGAATTCACAACACCGATGTAAACGAAGTGTAAGATGTCAAGGGCAAACTTGGGCTTATTAGTCCGACATCTCAACATTTCCACCGACAACAGGGGGATATAATCGAATACCATGCGAAGTTTTCTTTGGACTTATTGGAAAACAGGATAAGGTCATGAAGTGACTTATTAATTGCGATTTTCCTCCTTAGCTATGCGGATGGTAAACTATATCATTCTGGTTTCTGTTTTATTTTCCTTGGATGTTTGTGAGGTGGTTGCTATTTCAGTTTTTTAACTATCCCAGAAAGAAGAACACTGGAAAATTTCTTCATGCCGAGTGGGCAATGCAATATCGGTATCATTAGAGTTCTGTTCGTTTATGGTTTTTTAATTGGATTGGGATTTTCAATCAGCATAAGATGAGTATAATTTTATTCTTGTTTCCGGATAATATCTACTCTTTCCTGTCAAAATTTCTCCAGGGCCATCACTACGATCTCTAGCCAAACCACCAGCAACCGGAGCTCCAACTGGAAGTTTCATATGAAAAACTTGTCAGCTAAAGTTGCAGCAGGTGCGTAACCAAACATCTCAGAAACGAGCCAAAGTAATGTAATTTTTAAATCAGATAAAGTGCGATAAACCGATTCCGATTCCAAATCACTCGAGTAAGCTATTCCAAATCCCAATCCCCGACCCGCGAAAAACTATTGAAGGAATGTTCCTTCTTTATTTAGTGCAGTTAAGTACTGGTAGACTATGTACTAGTAGTCACTCTGACATTTTTGGCCATGGGAATGTTCAGTAGTGGCTAATCCTAATGTGAAATTTATTCCATATAGTAGGAGTGTGAAACTAAGCAGATATTGTGGGTGAAGGTGATTAACCTAGACGCGTTTCGACCTAAAGGTCTCATCAGTAGGTATTTTTACTGAGTTAGGGCTGTGTTTTTTATTGTATGCTTAAGGTATACAATCATTTGGGGTTTATTTCTCGGCTATAATTTATTTCATTCATCAATTCTCAACTACTTATGTGCAATTGAAAAATTGATAAATTTAACTGTCTTTGGTGGTCTCATGTGGTGTCTCTGGAGGGGTGAAACGATGTTATCATCTCTTCAAAGTCGTCGCATGTACATATTTCCACGGTGACTCTCAATCCGATTTTAATAAAAGTTTTTTTGGAAAATTTTCTTGGAAAATTTCTCTTTTGGATCTCACTGTTATATTGATATTTCTATATACAGGAAATTTAAGTAGTTGGGTGTAATTCTGTAATTTATGCTGTATTTCAAGGTGGACTTACCCCATGATTTTCTCCTTCACTTAATTTTTTAACTTAATTTTGCTCCCTTTCCATAAACCACTTATCACCGGGATTTTTGATTTTCGATGTGCACAAAACATTTTTCTCACTCTTGCGAGTGTATCGATGCAACCATATGATTACATGAACAAGAAACACCAGTCAACAAAACTTTTTAAAAAGGAAAAACGATTTATTTCAATTTCCAGATCCTGTTAGAATCCAGGAGCACGTTAGAATTGAGGAGAGCACTATAATATATGCCAAATGACACGAAAACTTGATCACATCTTTAAAATTAACGAAATCACTTCAAGCGCATTCGCGAATGTTTCACTGAAACATATCGGATTGTATGTTAAATGATAATGCACGTAAATCACATCTTCTAAGATGGAATAATGGTCGGGAGGTCCTTCTCTTAACTTCGAAAAATGTCTACTAATGCTCAAATTTAATTTCTTGTGTTGGGTCCACACAAGTGTTATTCCTATTGTATTCTATCCTTAGGGTTCGTTTTCGGTTTTTTTGGTAGAGGGTATTTTGTTGACCTTTTCTTTGTGGGTCCACAGTGTTATATTATAAAGTCCATATGTTGTGATCATAACATTATCCGAATTTCAGAACCGAATGGGTTCATATATTTGTTAAAACAGGGTAATGTTCGGGATCTTGTGTTATTTTTCTTGTATAGTTCACAATATTTATTGGATTTTAGTATTTCTAATTTTCTGTTTATGATTTAGAAACTATTTTGTTTGATTAGGTGCTAGGCTTTATGATGTTATAGGAAGATTTTGGTGGTTACTATAAGTATTCTTATGGGTCGGTTTTTATTTTATTTTCGTCTTCCTAGATTCTTGTTTATCTTTTGTTTATCTTTTTTCACCATCACATGGTGCGAAAAATTTTTTCAATAAGTTCTCACGTAATAAAATGAAAATCTAATTTGCTGGATCAATAAATATTAATTTGTATGAATTTGTAATGCTTTTGATTTTACGAGATACATTCAGGTGGGGGGCATATTGTGTATATATATATATTCTTTAATTTTTAATTTTATATATGATATTATTTTGTTTTCGTATCGTAACTTAACCGGGTTGCAAATTGATATTTAATGCGCGTAAGTACCTGGATTAACGTTATTGAGTCAGTGAGGACTTTCTCAAATGTGATTAGATCTTTAGACCTTTGGGTAAGTCGGTCTTCCTTATGTGGCAAAGGGACAAGATTAATAAATACTTATCTTTACGGTTTTTTCACTGCCGATGGAATAGAGGCCTTCCATAAGTAATAATATACATTTTGAAACAGCAAGTAAATTGACCATATATTCCAGCTAAGCGACATACGGTTTTTTATGGGGCTCTCAAGTCATATTGAACATGAAAGTGTAAGCTCGATAATCACTTTTCCAGGATTTTTCCTCTTAGTTATGCCGGGTATGTCTACACTGTAAACTTACCTAGTGGATAAAATACAGTGTGACAAATTGGTTAGTAGGTACGAAGTTAACCGTGCACGTCGGAACTTAAAACTTTTTTAATTTTTACTTTATTATTTTTTAATAATAAAGTATTTATATTACTTTACTTTACTTTACTTTACTTTTACTATGTTTAACAAATTTATTAACTAAGACGTGTCTTGAATTGACTGATTTCGTTGTAACTTAGTGTTTTACTTCGTTATGGCGTCTTCCATGTTTGGTCATGTGGGCAAAAATTTGACTAGACTACGGGTGTCTACGTTCTGGCTTATCCCAGACAGAGGCCAGTTGATTCGTCCTATTAATGCCCACTTTCCCACTTCCGGTAGTAGGAAAGGCCACAAACATCAAATTTTAATTGGGTATAGCTATATGTCGGCTCCACAACATGAACTAATACTTTATTTTGGTGGTACTGTTCCTATAAGAGGAATATGTACCACAGGAAGTGAGCCAATCAGTCACCTGTATGCACATCACTGGGATGATGGAACCAGGATTTTTTAATAAAATTTTTTTCTAATTAATATTTTTACTAGTAGATCGAGGCTTTACCTATCTTAATTATCCGTTATTAAATTAATAAGTTAATATGTGGGACATGAAGTGTATTATATTTACCTATATACCGATCGCGGGGGGAATGAGTTGCATAACACCTTGAGATCAAACAAAACGAATGCACAATTTTTAAAATATAAATATGTGAACTCCGATCAATTCTTTTACAGATCCCAACACCCTCTAAATAGCTACAGCCATCATAACTAGTTCCGACCTCGGTACGAAGTCTCATCAGATGACTTCTATCATTTTGGAACTGAACTACCTGTGATATTCATATACCTTAAATTTGCTGTGTTTAAACTGCAATCTTTGTCAACCAGTATGCTCACTTGTTAACATCCCAGTGACTTGTAGTTATCATTCATTACAACTTAGTCCCCATCTGGATCACTAATTTCAGTAAATTTATTTACAGAATCTCAAACAACCCACATCCCTAAAAAACTCCCATAAACCATTCACATGGTTAATCAAAGAAGAAGGGGAAGACAGAATTTCACCAATAATGAAAATGACAATTGAAAAATGAAAATTTGCAAATCCAAATTCAGTTTGGTGTAGTTTTCATACCCATATGGTTAATGGTTTTGTGTTAACAATATCCAAACATCATAAATCCATCTCCAAATCATCTTGTTTCTTCCACCAGATCTATGTTATTCCTTCCTTGACTGCAGGTCCAATTTCAGAGTTCACAACACTGATGCAAACGAAGAAGAAGATGTTAGGGTCAAAGTCGGGTTTACTAGTCCGACATCCCAACACACCCACCAACCACAGGGGAACGTGGTCTAATAGTATGCGAAGTTTCATTTGAAACTATTGGACAACAGGACAACAAGGATAAGGTCATGAAGTGACCAACTTCATACCGACTAAAATCATGAATATCTCATGAACAGAGCATTTATTAAAACCAAAATTCAGTTATGTGTAATTTCATACACATATGATCAACGGTTGAGTGCTGCAATATCCAACATCATAACTCCATCTCCAAATCATCTCGTTTCTTCCACCGGATCTATGCTATTCCTTCCTTGACTGCAGGTTCAATTTCAGAATTCACAACACCGATGTAAACGAAGTGTAAGATGTCAAGGGCAAACTTGGGCTTATTAGTCCGACATCTCAACATTTCCACCGACAACAGGGGGATATAATCGAATACCATGCGAAGTTTTCTTTGGACTTATTGGAAAACAGGATAAGGTCATGAAGTGACTTATTAATTGCGATTTTCCTCCTTAGCTATGCGGATGGTAAACTATATCATTCTGGTTTCTGTTTTATTTTCCTTGGATGTTTGTGAGGTGGTTGCTATTTCAGTTTTTTAACTATCCCAGAAAGAAGAACACTGGAAAATTTCTTCATGCCGAGTGGGCAATGCAATATCGGTATCATTAGAGTTCTGTTCGTTTATGGTTTTTTAATTGGATTGGGATTTTCAATCAGCATAAGATGAGTATAATTTTATTCTTGTTTCCGGATAATATCTACTCTTTCCTGTCAAAATTTCTCCAGGGCCATCACTACGATCTCTAGCCAAACCACCAGCAACCGGAGCTCCAACTGGAAGTTTCATATGAAAAACTTGTCAGCTAAAGTTGCAGCAGGTGCGTAACCAAACATCTCAGAAACGAGCCAAAGTAATGTAATTTTTAAATCAGATAAAGTGCGATAAACCGATTCCGATTCCAAATCACTCGAGTAAGCTATTCCAAATCCCAATCCCCGACCCGCGAAAAACTATTGAAGGAATGTTCCTTCTTTATTTAGTGCAGTTAAGTACTGGTAGACTATGTACTAGTAGTCACTCTGACATTTTTGGCCATGGGAATGTTCAGTAGTGGCTAATCCTAATGTGAAATTTATTCCATATAGTAGGAGTGTGAAACTAAGCAGATATTGTGGGTGAAGGTGATTAACCTAGACGCGTTTCGACCTAAAGGTCTCATCAGTAGGTATTTTTACTGAGTTAGGGCTGTGTTTTTTATTGTATGCTTAAGGTATACAATCATTTGGGGTTTATTTCTCGGCTATAATTTATTTCATTCATCAATTCTCAACTACTTATGTGCAATTGAAAAATTGATAAATTTAACTGTCTTTGGTGGTCTCATGTGGTGTCTCTGGAGGGGTGAAACGATGTTATCATCTCTTCAAAGTCGTCGCATGTACATATTTCCACGGTGACTCTCAATCCGATTTTAATAAAAGTTTTTTTGGAAAATTTTCTTGGAAAATTTCTCTTTTGGATCTCACTGTTATATTGATATTTCTATATACAGGAAATTTAAGTAGTTGGGTGTAATTCTGTAATTTATGCTGTATTTCAAGGTGGACTTACCCCATGATTTTCTCCTTCACTTAATTTTTTAACTTAATTTTGCTCCCTTTCCATAAACCACTTATCACCGGGATTTTTGATTTTCGATGTGCACAAAACATTTTTCTCACTCTTGCGAGTGTATCGATGCAACCATATGATTACATGAACAAGAAACACCAGTCAACAAAACTTTTTAAAAAGGAAAAACGATTTATTTCAATTTCCAGATCCTGTTAGAATCCAGGAGCACGTTAGAATTGAGGAGAGCACTATAATATATGCCAAATGACACGAAAACTTGATCACATCTTTAAAATTAACGAAATCACTTCAAGCGCATTCGCGAATGTTTCACTGAAACATATCGGATTGTATGTTAAATGATAATGCACGTAAATCACATCTTCTAAGATGGAATAATGGTCGGGAGGTCCTTCTCTTAACTTCGAAAAATGTCTACTAATGCTCAAATTTAATTTCTTGTGTTGGGTCCACACAAGTGTTATTCCTATTGTATTCTATCCTTAGGGTTCGTTTTCGGTTTTTTTGGTAGAGGGTATTTTGTTGACCTTTTCTTTGTGGGTCCACAGTGTTATATTATAAAGTCCATATGTTGTGATCATAACATTATCCGAATTTCAGAACCGAATGGGTTCATATATTTGTTAAAACAGGGTAATGTTCGGGATCTTGTGTTATTTTTCTTGTATAGTTCACAATATTTATTGGATTTTAGTATTTCTAATTTTCTGTTTATGATTTAGAAACTATTTTGTTTGATTAGGTGCTAGGCTTTATGATGTTATAGGAAGATTTTGGTGGTTACTATAAGTATTCTTATGGGTCGGTTTTTATTTTATTTTCGTCTTCCTAGATTCTTGTTTATCTTTTGTTTATCTTTTTTCACCATCACATGGTGCGAAAAATTTTTTCAATAAGTTCTCACGTAATAAAATGAAAATCTAATTTGCTGGATCAATAAATATTAATTTGTATGAATTTGTAATGCTTTTGATTTTACGAGATACATTCAGGTGGGGGGCATATTGTGTATATATATATATTCTTTAATTTTTAATTTTATATATGATATTATTTTGTTTTCGTATCGTAACTTAACCGGGTTGCAAATTGATATTTAATGCGCGTAAGTACCTGGATTAACGTTATTGAGTCAGTGAGGACTTTCTCAAATGTGATTAGATCTTTAGACCTTTGGGTAAGTCGGTCTTCCTTATGTGGCAAAGGGACAAGATTAATAAATACTTATCTTTACGGTTTTTTCACTGCCGATGGAATAGAGGCCTTCCATAAGTAATAATATACATTTTGAAACAGCAAGTAAATTGACCATATATTCCAGCTAAGCGACATACGGTTTTTTATGGGGCTCTCAAGTCATATTGAACATGAAAGTGTAAGCTCGATAATCACTTTTCCAGGATTTTTCCTCTTAGTTATGCCGGGTATGTCTACACTGTAAACTTACCTAGTGGATAAAATACAGTGTGACAAATTGGTTAGTAGGTACGAAGTTAACCGTGCACGTCGGAACTTAAAACTTTTTTAATTTTTACTTTATTATTTTTTAATAATAAAGTATTTATATTACTTTACTTTACTTTACTTTACTTTTACTATGTTTAACAAATTTATTAACTAAGACGTGTCTTGAATTGACTGATTTCGTTGTAACTTAGTGTTTTACTTCGTTATGGCGTCTTCCATGTTTGGTCATGTGGGCAAAAATTTGACTAGACTACGGGTGTCTACGTTCTGGCTTATCCCAGACAGAGGCCAGTTGATTCGTCCTATTAATGCCCACTTTCCCACTTCCGGTAGTAGGAAAGGCCACAAACATCAAATTTTAATTGGGTATAGCTATATGTCGGCTCCACAACATGAACTAATACTTTATTTTGGTGGTACTGTTCCTATAAGAGGAATATGTACCACAGGAAGTGAGCCAATCAGTCACCTGTATGCACATCACTGGGATGATGGAACCAGGATTTTTTAATAAAATTTTTTTCTAATTAATATTTTTACTAGTAGATCGAGGCTTTACCTATCTTAATTATCCGTTATTAAATTAATAAGTTAATATGTGGGACATGAAGTGTATTATATTTACCTATATACCGATCGCGGGGGGAATGAGTTGCATAACACCTTGAGATCAAACAAAACGAATGCACAATTTTTAAAATATAAATATGTGAACTCCGATCAATTCTTTTACAGATCCCAACACCCTCTAAATAGCTACAGCCATCATAACTAGTTCCGACCTCGGTACGAAGTCTCATCAGATGACTTCTATCATTTTGGAACTGAACTACCTGTGATATTCATATACCTTAAATTTGCTGTGTTTAAACTGCAATCTTTGTCAACCAGTATGCTCACTTGTTAACATCCCAGTGACTTGTAGTTATCATTCATTACAACTTAGTCCCCATCTGGATCACTAATTTCAGTAAATTTATTTACAGAATCTCAAACAACCCACATCCCTAAAAAACTCCCATAAACCATTCACATGGTTAATCAAAGAAGAAGGGGAAGACAGAATTTCACCAATAATGAAAATGACAATTGAAAAATGAAAATTTGCAAATCCAAATTCAGTTTGGTGTAGTTTTCATACCCATATGGTTAATGGTTTTGTGTTAACAATATCCAAACATCATAAATCCATCTCCAAATCATCTTGTTTCTTCCACCAGATCTATGTTATTCCTTCCTTGACTGCAGGTCCAATTTCAGAGTTCACAACACTGATGCAAACGAAGAAGAAGATGTTAGGGTCAAAGTCGGGTTTACTAGTCCGACATCCCAACACACCCACCAACCACAGGGGAACGTGGTCTAATAGTATGCGAAGTTTCATTTGAAACTATTGGACAACAGGACAACAAGGATAAGGTCATGAAGTGACCAACTTCATACCGACTAAAATCATGAATATCTCATGAACAGAGCATTTATTAAAACCAAAATTCAGTTATGTGTAATTTCATACACATATGATCAACGGTTGAGTGCTGCAATATCCAACATCATAACTCCATCTCCAAATCATCTCGTTTCTTCCACCGGATCTATGCTATTCCTTCCTTGACTGCAGGTTCAATTTCAGAATTCACAACACCGATGTAAACGAAGTGTAAGATGTCAAGGGCAAACTTGGGCTTATTAGTCCGACATCTCAACATTTCCACCGACAACAGGGGGATATAATCGAATACCATGCGAAGTTTTCTTTGGACTTATTGGAAAACAGGATAAGGTCATGAAGTGACTTATTAATTGCGATTTTCCTCCTTAGCTATGCGGATGGTAAACTATATCATTCTGGTTTCTGTTTTATTTTCCTTGGATGTTTGTGAGGTGGTTGCTATTTCAGTTTTTTAACTATCCCAGAAAGAAGAACACTGGAAAATTTCTTCATGCCGAGTGGGCAATGCAATATCGGTATCATTAGAGTTCTGTTCGTTTATGGTTTTTTAATTGGATTGGGATTTTCAATCAGCATAAGATGAGTATAATTTTATTCTTGTTTCCGGATAATATCTACTCTTTCCTGTCAAAATTTCTCCAGGGCCATCACTACGATCTCTAGCCAAACCACCAGCAACCGGAGCTCCAACTGGAAGTTTCATATGAAAAACTTGTCAGCTAAAGTTGCAGCAGGTGCGTAACCAAACATCTCAGAAACGAGCCAAAGTAATGTAATTTTTAAATCAGATAAAGTGCGATAAACCGATTCCGATTCCAAATCACTCGAGTAAGCTATTCCAAATCCCAATCCCCGACCCGCGAAAAACTATTGAAGGAATGTTCCTTCTTTATTTAGTGCAGTTAAGTACTGGTAGACTATGTACTAGTAGTCACTCTGACATTTTTGGCCATGGGAATGTTCAGTAGTGGCTAATCCTAATGTGAAATTTATTCCATATAGTAGGAGTGTGAAACTAAGCAGATATTGTGGGTGAAGGTGATTAACCTAGACGCGTTTCGACCTAAAGGTCTCATCAGTAGGTATTTTTACTGAGTTAGGGCTGTGTTTTTTATTGTATGCTTAAGGTATACAATCATTTGGGGTTTATTTCTCGGCTATAATTTATTTCATTCATCAATTCTCAACTACTTATGTGCAATTGAAAAATTGATAAATTTAACTGTCTTTGGTGGTCTCATGTGGTGTCTCTGGAGGGGTGAAACGATGTTATCATCTCTTCAAAGTCGTCGCATGTACATATTTCCACGGTGACTCTCAATCCGATTTTAATAAAAGTTTTTTTGGAAAATTTTCTTGGAAAATTTCTCTTTTGGATCTCACTGTTATATTGATATTTCTATATACAGGAAATTTAAGTAGTTGGGTGTAATTCTGTAATTTATGCTGTATTTCAAGGTGGACTTACCCCATGATTTTCTCCTTCACTTAATTTTTTAACTTAATTTTGCTCCCTTTCCATAAACCACTTATCACCGGGATTTTTGATTTTCGATGTGCACAAAACATTTTTCTCACTCTTGCGAGTGTATCGATGCAACCATATGATTACATGAACAAGAAACACCAGTCAACAAAACTTTTTAAAAAGGAAAAACGATTTATTTCAATTTCCAGATCCTGTTAGAATCCAGGAGCACGTTAGAATTGAGGAGAGCACTATAATATATGCCAAATGACACGAAAACTTGATCACATCTTTAAAATTAACGAAATCACTTCAAGCGCATTCGCGAATGTTTCACTGAAACATATCGGATTGTATGTTAAATGATAATGCACGTAAATCACATCTTCTAAGATGGAATAATGGTCGGGAGGTCCTTCTCTTAACTTCGAAAAATGTCTACTAATGCTCAAATTTAATTTCTTGTGTTGGGTCCACACAAGTGTTATTCCTATTGTATTCTATCCTTAGGGTTCGTTTTCGGTTTTTTTGGTAGAGGGTATTTTGTTGACCTTTTCTTTGTGGGTCCACAGTGTTATATTATAAAGTCCATATGTTGTGATCATAACATTATCCGAATTTCAGAACCGAATGGGTTCATATATTTGTTAAAACAGGGTAATGTTCGGGATCTTGTGTTATTTTTCTTGTATAGTTCACAATATTTATTGGATTTTAGTATTTCTAATTTTCTGTTTATGATTTAGAAACTATTTTGTTTGATTAGGTGCTAGGCTTTATGATGTTATAGGAAGATTTTGGTGGTTACTATAAGTATTCTTATGGGTCGGTTTTTATTTTATTTTCGTCTTCCTAGATTCTTGTTTATCTTTTGTTTATCTTTTTTCACCATCACATGGTGCGAAAAATTTTTTCAATAAGTTCTCACGTAATAAAATGAAAATCTAATTTGCTGGATCAATAAATATTAATTTGTATGAATTTGTAATGCTTTTGATTTTACGAGATACATTCAGGTGGGGGGCATATTGTGTATATATATATATTCTTTAATTTTTAATTTTATATATGATATTATTTTGTTTTCGTATCGTAACTTAACCGGGTTGCAAATTGATATTTAATGCGCGTAAGTACCTGGATTAACGTTATTGAGTCAGTGAGGACTTTCTCAAATGTGATTAGATCTTTAGACCTTTGGGTAAGTCGGTCTTCCTTATGTGGCAAAGGGACAAGATTAATAAATACTTATCTTTACGGTTTTTTCACTGCCGATGGAATAGAGGCCTTCCATAAGTAATAATATACATTTTGAAACAGCAAGTAAATTGACCATATATTCCAGCTAAGCGACATACGGTTTTTTATGGGGCTCTCAAGTCATATTGAACATGAAAGTGTAAGCTCGATAATCACTTTTCCAGGATTTTTCCTCTTAGTTATGCCGGGTATGTCTACACTGTAAACTTACCTAGTGGATAAAATACAGTGTGACAAATTGGTTAGTAGGTACGAAGTTAACCGTGCACGTCGGAACTTAAAACTTTTTTAATTTTTACTTTATTATTTTTTAATAATAAAGTATTTATATTACTTTACTTTACTTTACTTTACTTTTACTATGTTTAACAAATTTATTAACTAAGACGTGTCTTGAATTGACTGATTTCGTTGTAACTTAGTGTTTTACTTCGTTATGGCGTCTTCCATGTTTGGTCATGTGGGCAAAAATTTGACTAGACTACGGGTGTCTACGTTCTGGCTTATCCCAGACAGAGGCCAGTTGATTCGTCCTATTAATGCCCACTTTCCCACTTCCGGTAGTAGGAAAGGCCACAAACATCAAATTTTAATTGGGTATAGCTATATGTCGGCTCCACAACATGAACTAATACTTTATTTTGGTGGTACTGTTCCTATAAGAGGAATATGTACCACAGGAAGTGAGCCAATCAGTCACCTGTATGCACATCACTGGGATGATGGAACCAGGATTTTTTAATAAAATTTTTTTCTAATTAATATTTTTACTAGTAGATCGAGGCTTTACCTATCTTAATTATCCGTTATTAAATTAATAAGTTAATATGTGGGACATGAAGTGTATTATATTTACCTATATACCGATCGCGGGGGGAATGAGTTGCATAACACCTTGAGATCAAACAAAACGAATGCCCAATTTTTAAAATATAAATATGTGAACTCCGATCAATTCTTTTACAGATCCCAACACCCTCTAAATAGCTACAGCCATCATAACTAGTTCCGACCTCGGTACGAAGTCTCATCAGATGACTTCTATCATTTTGGAACTGAACTACCTGTGATATTCATATACCTTAAATTTGCTGTGTTTAAACTGCAATCTTTGTCAACCAGTATGCTCACTTGTTAACATCCCAGTGACTTGTAGTTATCATTCATTACAACTTAGTCCCCATCTGGATCACTAATTTCAGTAAATTTATTTACAGAATCTCAAACAACCCACATCCCTAAAAAACTCCCATAAACCATTCACATGGTTAATCAAAGAAGAAGGGGAAGACAGAATTTCACCAATAATGAAAATGACAATTGAAAAATGAAAATTTGCAAATCCAAATTCAGTTTGGTGTAGTTTTCATACCCATATGGTTAATGGTTTTGTGTTAACAATATCCAAACATCATAAATCCATCTCCAAATCATCTTGTTTCTTCCACCAGATCTATGTTATTCCTTCCTTGACTGCAGGTCCAATTTCAGAGTTCACAACACTGATGCAAACGAAGAAGAAGATGTTAGGGTCAAAGTCGGGTTTACTAGTCCGACATCCCAACACACCCACCAACCACAGGGGAACGTGGTCTAATAGTATGCGAAGTTTCATTTGAAACTATTGGACAACAGGACAACAAGGATAAGGTCATGAAGTGACCAACTTCATACCGACTAAAATCATGAATATCTCATGAACAGAGCATTTATTAAAACCAAAATTCAGTTATGTGTAATTTCATACACATATGATCAACGGTTGAGTGCTGCAATATCCAACATCATAACTCCATCTCCAAATCATCTCGTTTCTTCCACCGGATCTATGCTATTCCTTCCTTGACTGCAGGTTCAATTTCAGAATTCACAACACCGATGTAAACGAAGTGTAAGATGTCAAGGGCAAACTTGGGCTTATTAGTCCGACATCTCAACATTTCCACCGACAACAGGGGGATATAATCGAATACCATGCGAAGTTTTCTTTGGACTTATTGGAAAACAGGATAAGGTCATGAAGTGACTTATTAATTGCGATTTTCCTCCTTAGCTATGCGGATGGTAAACTATATCATTCTGGTTTCTGTTTTATTTTCCTTGGATGTTTGTGAGGTGGTTGCTATTTCAGTTTTTTAACTATCCCAGAAAGAAGAACACTGGAAAATTTCTTCATGCCGAGTGGGCAATGCAATATCGGTATCATTAGAGTTCTGTTCGTTTATGGTTTTTTAATTGGATTGGGATTTTCAATCAGCATAAGATGAGTATAATTTTATTCTTGTTTCCGGATAATATCTACTCTTTCCTGTCAAAATTTCTCCAGGGCCATCACTACGATCTCTAGCCAAACCACCAGCAACCGGAGCTCCAACTGGAAGTTTCATATGAAAAACTTGTCAGCTAAAGTTGCAGCAGGTGCGTAACCAAACATCTCAGAAACGAGCCAAAGTAATGTAATTTTTAAATCAGATAAAGTGCGATAAACCGATTCCGATTCCAAATCACTCGAGTAAGCTATTCCAAATCCCAATCCCCGACCCGCGAAAAACTATTGAAGGAATGTTCCTTCTTTATTTAGTGCAGTTAAGTACTGGTAGACTATGTACTAGTAGTCACTCTGACATTTTTGGCCATGGGAATGTTCAGTAGTGGCTAATCCTAATGTGAAATTTATTCCATATAGTAGGAGTGTGAAACTAAGCAGATATTGTGGGTGAAGGTGATTAACCTAGACGCGTTTCGACCTAAAGGTCTCATCAGTAGGTATTTTTACTGAGTTAGGGCTGTGTTTTTTATTGTATGCTTAAGGTATACAATCATTTGGGGTTTATTTCTCGGCTATAATTTATTTCATTCATCAATTCTCAACTACTTATGTGCAATTGAAAAATTGATAAATTTAACTGTCTTTGGTGGTCTCATGTGGTGTCTCTGGAGGGGTGAAACGATGTTATCATCTCTTCAAAGTCGTCGCATGTACATATTTCCACGGTGACTCTCAATCCGATTTTAATAAAAGTTTTTTTGGAAAATTTTCTTGGAAAATTTCTCTTTTGGATCTCACTGTTATATTGATATTTCTATATACAGGAAATTTAAGTAGTTGGGTGTAATTCTGTAATTTATGCTGTATTTCAAGGTGGACTTACCCCATGATTTTCTCCTTCACTTAATTTTTTAACTTAATTTTGCTCCCTTTCCATAAACCACTTATCACCGGGATTTTTGATTTTCGATGTGCACAAAACATTTTTCTCACTCTTGCGAGTGTATCGATGCAACCATATGATTACATGAACAAGAAACACCAGTCAACAAAACTTTTTAAAAAGGAAAAACGATTTATTTCAATTTCCAGATCCTGTTAGAATCCAGGAGCACGTTAGAATTGAGGAGAGCACTATAATATATGCCAAATGACACGAAAACTTGATCACATCTTTAAAATTAACGAAATCACTTCAAGCGCATTCGCGAATGTTTCACTGAAACATATCGGATTGTATGTTAAATGATAATGCACGTAAATCACATCTTCTAAGATGGAATAATGGTCGGGAGGTCCTTCTCTTAACTTCGAAAAATGTCTACTAATGCTCAAATTTAATTTCTTGTGTTGGGTCCACACAAGTGTTATTCCTATTGTATTCTATCCTTAGGGTTCGTTTTCGGTTTTTTTGGTAGAGGGTATTTTGTTGACCTTTTCTTTGTGGGTCCACAGTGTTATATTATAAAGTCCATATGTTGTGATCATAACATTATCCGAATTTCAGAACCGAATGGGTTCATATATTTGTTAAAACAGGGTAATGTTCGGGATCTTGTGTTATTTTTCTTGTATAGTTCACAATATTTATTGGATTTTAGTATTTCTAATTTTCTGTTTATGATTTAGAAACTATTTTGTTTGATTAGGTGCTAGGCTTTATGATGTTATAGGAAGATTTTGGTGGTTACTATAAGTATTCTTATGGGTCGGTTTTTATTTTATTTTCGTCTTCCTAGATTCTTGTTTATCTTTTGTTTATCTTTTTTCACCATCACATGGTGCGAAAAATTTTTTCAATAAGTTCTCACGTAATAAAATGAAAATCTAATTTGCTGGATCAATAAATATTAATTTGTATGAATTTGTAATGCTTTTGATTTTACGAGATACATTCAGGTGGGGGGCATATTGTGTATATATATATATTCTTTAATTTTTAATTTTATATATGATATTATTTTGTTTTCGTATCGTAACTTAACCGGGTTGCAAATTGATATTTAATGCGCGTAAGTACCTGGATTAACGTTATTGAGTCAGTGAGGACTTTCTCAAATGTGATTAGATCTTTAGACCTTTGGGTAAGTCGGTCTTCCTTATGTGGCAAAGGGACAAGATTAATAAATACTTATCTTTACGGTTTTTTCACTGCCGATGGAATAGAGGCCTTCCATAAGTAATAATATACATTTTGAAACAGCAAGTAAATTGACCATATATTCCAGCTAAGCGACATACGGTTTTTTATGGGGCTCTCAAGTCATATTGAACATGAAAGTGTAAGCTCGATAATCACTTTTCCAGGATTTTTCCTCTTAGTTATGCCGGGTATGTCTACACTGTAAACTTACCTAGTGGATAAAATACAGTGTGACAAATTGGTTAGTAGGTACGAAGTTAACCGTGCACGTCGGAACTTAAAACTTTTTTAATTTTTACTTTATTATTTTTTAATAATAAAGTATTTATATTACTTTACTTTACTTTACTTTACTTTTACTATGTTTAACAAATTTATTAACTAAGACGTGTCTTGAATTGACTGATTTCGTTGTAACTTAGTGTTTTACTTCGTTATGGCGTCTTCCATGTTTGGTCATGTGGGCAAAAATTTGACTAGACTACGGGTGTCTACGTTCTGGCTTATCCCAGACAGAGGCCAGTTGATTCGTCCTATTAATGCCCACTTTCCCACTTCCGGTAGTAGGAAAGGCCACAAACATCAAATTTTAATTGGGTATAGCTATATGTCGGCTCCACAACATGAACTAATACTTTATTTTGGTGGTACTGTTCCTATAAGAGGAATATGTACCACAGGAAGTGAGCCAATCAGTCACCTGTATGCACATCACTGGGATGATGGAACCAGGATTTTTTAATAAAATTTTTTTCTAATTAATATTTTTACTAGTAGATCGAGGCTTTACCTATCTTAATTATCCGTTATTAAATTAATAAGTTAATATGTGGGACATGAAGTGTATTATATTTACCTATATACCGATCGCGGGGGGAATGAGTTGCATAACACCTTGAGATCAAACAAAACGAATGCACAATTTTTAAAATATAAATATGTGAACTCCGATCAATTCTTTTACAGATCCCAACACCCTCTAAATAGCTACAGCCATCATAACTAGTTCCGACCTCGGTACGAAGTCTCATCAGATGACTTCTATCATTTTGGAACTGAACTACCTGTGATATTCATATACCTTAAATTTGCTGTGTTTAAACTGCAATCTTTGTCAACCAGTATGCTCACTTGTTAACATCCCAGTGACTTGTAGTTATCATTCATTACAACTTAGTCCCCATCTGGATCACTAATTTCAGTAAATTTATTTACAGAATCTCAAACAACCCACATCCCTAAAAAACTCCCATAAACCATTCACATGGTTAATCAAAGAAGAAGGGGAAGACAGAATTTCACCAATAATGAAAATGACAATTGAAAAATGAAAATTTGCAAATCCAAATTCAGTTTGGTGTAGTTTTCATACCCATATGGTTAATGGTTTTGTGTTAACAATATCCAAACATCATAAATCCATCTCCAAATCATCTTGTTTCTTCCACCAGATCTATGTTATTCCTTCCTTGACTGCAGGTCCAATTTCAGAGTTCACAACACTGATGCAAACGAAGAAGAAGATGTTAGGGTCAAAGTCGGGTTTACTAGTCCGACATCCCAACACACCCACCAACCACAGGGGAACGTGGTCTAATAGTATGCGAAGTTTCATTTGAAACTATTGGACAACAGGACAACAAGGATAAGGTCATGAAGTGACCAACTTCATACCGACTAAAATCATGAATATCTCATGAACAGAGCATTTATTAAAACCAAAATTCAGTTATGTGTAATTTCATACACATATGATCAACGGTTGAGTGCTGCAATATCCAACATCATAACTCCATCTCCAAATCATCTCGTTTCTTCCACCGGATCTATGCTATTCCTTCCTTGACTGCAGGTTCAATTTCAGAATTCACAACACCGATGTAAACGAAGTGTAAGATGTCAAGGGCAAACTTGGGCTTATTAGTCCGACATCTCAACATTTCCACCGACAACAGGGGGATATAATCGAATACCATGCGAAGTTTTCTTTGGACTTATTGGAAAACAGGATAAGGTCATGAAGTGACTTATTAATTGCGATTTTCCTCCTTAGCTATGCGGATGGTAAACTATATCATTCTGGTTTCTGTTTTATTTTCCTTGGATGTTTGTGAGGTGGTTGCTATTTCAGTTTTTTAACTATCCCAGAAAGAAGAACACTGGAAAATTTCTTCATGCCGAGTGGGCAATGCAATATCGGTATCATTAGAGTTCTGTTCGTTTATGGTTTTTTAATTGGATTGGGATTTTCAATCAGCATAAGATGAGTATAATTTTATTCTTGTTTCCGGATAATATCTACTCTTTCCTGTCAAAATTTCTCCAGGGCCATCACTACGATCTCTAGCCAAACCACCAGCAACCGGAGCTCCAACTGGAAGTTTCATATGAAAAACTTGTCAGCTAAAGTTGCAGCAGGTGCGTAACCAAACATCTCAGAAACGAGCCAAAGTAATGTAATTTTTAAATCAGATAAAGTGCGATAAACCGATTCCGATTCCAAATCACTCGAGTAAGCTATTCCAAATCCCAATCCCCGACCCGCGAAAAACTATTGAAGGAATGTTCCTTCTTTATTTAGTGCAGTTAAGTACTGGTAGACTATGTACTAGTAGTCACTCTGACATTTTTGGCCATGGGAATGTTCAGTAGTGGCTAATCCTAATGTGAAATTTATTCCATATAGTAGGAGTGTGAAACTAAGCAGATATTGTGGGTGAAGGTGATTAACCTAGACGCGTTTCGACCTAAAGGTCTCATCAGTAGGTATTTTTACTGAGTTAGGGCTGTGTTTTTTATTGTATGCTTAAGGTATACAATCATTTGGGGTTTATTTCTCGGCTATAATTTATTTCATTCATCAATTCTCAACTACTTATGTGCAATTGAAAAATTGATAAATTTAACTGTCTTTGGTGGTCTCATGTGGTGTCTCTGGAGGGGTGAAACGATGTTATCATCTCTTCAAAGTCGTCGCATGTACATATTTCCACGGTGACTCTCAATCCGATTTTAATAAAAGTTTTTTTGGAAAATTTTCTTGGAAAATTTCTCTTTTGGATCTCACTGTTATATTGATATTTCTATATACAGGAAATTTAAGTAGTTGGGTGTAATTCTGTAATTTATGCTGTATTTCAAGGTGGACTTACCCCATGATTTTCTCCTTCACTTAATTTTTTAACTTAATTTTGCTCCCTTTCCATAAACCACTTATCACCGGGATTTTTGATTTTCGATGTGCACAAAACATTTTTCTCACTCTTGCGAGTGTATCGATGCAACCATATGATTACATGAACAAGAAACACCAGTCAACAAAACTTTTTAAAAAGGAAAAACGATTTATTTCAATTTCCAGATCCTGTTAGAATCCAGGAGCACGTTAGAATTGAGGAGAGCACTATAATATATGCCAAATGACACGAAAACTTGATCACATCTTTAAAATTAACGAAATCACTTCAAGCGCATTCGCGAATGTTTCACTGAAACATATCGGATTGTATGTTAAATGATAATGCACGTAAATCACATCTTCTAAGATGGAATAATGGTCGGGAGGTCCTTCTCTTAACTTCGAAAAATGTCTACTAATGCTCAAATTTAATTTCTTGTGTTGGGTCCACACAAGTGTTATTCCTATTGTATTCTATCCTTAGGGTTCGTTTTCGGTTTTTTTGGTAGAGGGTATTTTGTTGACCTTTTCTTTGTGGGTCCACAGTGTTATATTATAAAGTCCATATGTTGTGATCATAACATTATCCGAATTTCAGAACCGAATGGGTTCATATATTTGTTAAAACAGGGTAATGTTCGGGATCTTGTGTTATTTTTCTTGTATAGTTCACAATATTTATTGGATTTTAGTATTTCTAATTTTCTGTTTATGATTTAGAAACTATTTTGTTTGATTAGGTGCTAGGCTTTATGATGTTATAGGAAGATTTTGGTGGTTACTATAAGTATTCTTATGGGTCGGTTTTTATTTTATTTTCGTCTTCCTAGATTCTTGTTTATCTTTTGTTTATCTTTTTTCACCATCACATGGTGCGAAAAATTTTTTCAATAAGTTCTCACGTAATAAAATGAAAATCTAATTTGCTGGATCAATAAATATTAATTTGTATGAATTTGTAATGCTTTTGATTTTACGAGATACATTCAGGTGGGGGGCATATTGTGTATATATATATATTCTTTAATTTTTAATTTTATATATGATATTATTTTGTTTTCGTATCGTAACTTAACCGGGTTGCAAATTGATATTTAATGCGCGTAAGTACCTGGATTAACGTTATTGAGTCAGTGAGGACTTTCTCAAATGTGATTAGATCTTTAGACCTTTGGGTAAGTCGGTCTTCCTTATGTGGCAAAGGGACAAGATTAATAAATACTTATCTTTACGGTTTTTTCACTGCCGATGGAATAGAGGCCTTCCATAAGTAATAATATACATTTTGAAACAGCAAGTAAATTGACCATATATTCCAGCTAAGCGACATACGGTTTTTTATGGGGCTCTCAAGTCATATTGAACATGAAAGTGTAAGCTCGATAATCACTTTTCCAGGATTTTTCCTCTTAGTTATGCCGGGTATGTCTACACTGTAAACTTACCTAGTGGATAAAATACAGTGTGACAAATTGGTTAGTAGGTACGAAGTTAACCGTGCACGTCGGAACTTAAAACTTTTTTAATTTTTACTTTATTATTTTTTAATAATAAAGTATTTATATTACTTTACTTTACTTTACTTTACTTTTACTATGTTTAACAAATTTATTAACTAAGACGTGTCTTGAATTGACTGATTTCGTTGTAACTTAGTGTTTTACTTCGTTATGGCGTCTTCCATGTTTGGTCATGTGGGCAAAAATTTGACTAGACTACGGGTGTCTACGTTCTGGCTTATCCCAGACAGAGGCCAGTTGATTCGTCCTATTAATGCCCACTTTCCCACTTCCGGTAGTAGGAAAGGCCACAAACATCAAATTTTAATTGGGTATAGCTATATGTCGGCTCCACAACATGAACTAATACTTTATTTTGGTGGTACTGTTCCTATAAGAGGAATATGTACCACAGGAAGTGAGCCAATCAGTCACCTGTATGCACATCACTGGGATGATGGAACCAGGATTTTTTAATAAAATTTTTTTCTAATTAATATTTTTACTAGTAGATCGAGGCTTTACCTATCTTAATTATCCGTTATTAAATTAATAAGTTAATATGTGGGACATGAAGTGTATTATATTTACCTATATACCGATCGCGGGGGGAATGAGTTGCATAACACCTTGAGATCAAACAAAACGAATGCACAATTTTTAAAATATAAATATGTGAACTCCGATCAATTCTTTTACAGATCCCAACACCCTCTAAATAGCTACAGCCATCATAACTAGTTCCGACCTCGGTACGAAGTCTCATCAGATGACTTCTATCATTTTGGAACTGAACTACCTGTGATATTCATATACCTTAAATTTGCTGTGTTTAAACTGCAATCTTTGTCAACCAGTATGCTCACTTGTTAACATCCCAGTGACTTGTAGTTATCATTCATTACAACTTAGTCCCCATCTGGATCACTAATTTCAGTAAATTTATTTACAGAATCTCAAACAACCCACATCCCTAAAAAACTCCCATAAACCATTCACATGGTTAATCAAAGAAGAAGGGGAAGACAGAATTTCACCAATAATGAAAATGACAATTGAAAAATGAAAATTTGCAAATCCAAATTCAGTTTGGTGTAGTTTTCATACCCATATGGTTAATGGTTTTGTGTTAACAATATCCAAACATCATAAATCCATCTCCAAATCATCTTGTTTCTTCCACCAGATCTATGTTATTCCTTCCTTGACTGCAGGTCCAATTTCAGAGTTCACAACACTGATGCAAACGAAGAAGAAGATGTTAGGGTCAAAGTCGGGTTTACTAGTCCGACATCCCAACACACCCACCAACCACAGGGGAACGTGGTCTAATAGTATGCGAAGTTTCATTTGAAACTATTGGACAACAGGACAACAAGGATAAGGTCATGAAGTGACCAACTTCATACCGACTAAAATCATGAATATCTCATGAACAGAGCATTTATTAAAACCAAAATTCAGTTATGTGTAATTTCATACACATATGATCAACGGTTGAGTGCTGCAATATCCAACATCATAACTCCATCTCCAAATCATCTCGTTTCTTCCACCGGATCTATGCTATTCCTTCCTTGACTGCAGGTTCAATTTCAGAATTCACAACACCGATGTAAACGAAGTGTAAGATGTCAAGGGCAAACTTGGGCTTATTAGTCCGACATCTCAACATTTCCACCGACAACAGGGGGATATAATCGAATACCATGCGAAGTTTTCTTTGGACTTATTGGAAAACAGGATAAGGTCATGAAGTGACTTATTAATTGCGATTTTCCTCCTTAGCTATGCGGATGGTAAACTATATCATTCTGGTTTCTGTTTTATTTTCCTTGGATGTTTGTGAGGTGGTTGCTATTTCAGTTTTTTAACTATCCCAGAAAGAAGAACACTGGAAAATTTCTTCATGCCGAGTGGGCAATGCAATATCGGTATCATTAGAGTTCTGTTCGTTTATGGTTTTTTAATTGGATTGGGATTTTCAATCAGCATAAGATGAGTATAATTTTATTCTTGTTTCCGGATAATATCTACTCTTTCCTGTCAAAATTTCTCCAGGGCCATCACTACGATCTCTAGCCAAACCACCAGCAACCGGAGCTCCAACTGGAAGTTTCATATGAAAAACTTGTCAGCTAAAGTTGCAGCAGGTGCGTAACCAAACATCTCAGAAACGAGCCAAAGTAATGTAATTTTTAAATCAGATAAAGTGCGATAAACCGATTCCGATTCCAAATCACTCGAGTAAGCTATTCCAAATCCCAATCCCCGACCCGCGAAAAACTATTGAAGGAATGTTCCTTCTTTATTTAGTGCAGTTAAGTACTGGTAGACTATGTACTAGTAGTCACTCTGACATTTTTGGCCATGGGAATGTTCAGTAGTGGCTAATCCTAATGTGAAATTTATTCCATATAGTAGGAGTGTGAAACTAAGCAGATATTGTGGGTGAAGGTGATTAACCTAGACGCGTTTCGACCTAAAGGTCTCATCAGTAGGTATTTTTACTGAGTTAGGGCTGTGTTTTTTATTGTATGCTTAAGGTATACAATCATTTGGGGTTTATTTCTCGGCTATAATTTATTTCATTCATCAATTCTCAACTACTTATGTGCAATTGAAAAATTGATAAATTTAACTGTCTTTGGTGGTCTCATGTGGTGTCTCTGGAGGGGTGAAACGATGTTATCATCTCTTCAAAGTCGTCGCATGTACATATTTCCACGGTGACTCTCAATCCGATTTTAATAAAAGTTTTTTTGGAAAATTTTCTTGGAAAATTTCTCTTTTGGATCTCACTGTTATATTGATATTTCTATATACAGGAAATTTAAGTAGTTGGGTGTAATTCTGTAATTTATGCTGTATTTCAAGGTGGACTTACCCCATGATTTTCTCCTTCACTTAATTTTTTAACTTAATTTTGCTCCCTTTCCATAAACCACTTATCACCGGGATTTTTGATTTTCGATGTGCACAAAACATTTTTCTCACTCTTGCGAGTGTATCGATGCAACCATATGATTACATGAACAAGAAACACCAGTCAACAAAACTTTTTAAAAAGGAAAAACGATTTATTTCAATTTCCAGATCCTGTTAGAATCCAGGAGCACGTTAGAATTGAGGAGAGCACTATAATATATGCCAAATGACACGAAAACTTGATCACATCTTTAAAATTAACGAAATCACTTCAAGCGCATTCGCGAATGTTTCACTGAAACATATCGGATTGTATGTTAAATGATAATGCACGTAAATCACATCTTCTAAGATGGAATAATGGTCGGGAGGTCCTTCTCTTAACTTCGAAAAATGTCTACTAATGCTCAAATTTAATTTCTTGTGTTGGGTCCACACAAGTGTTATTCCTATTGTATTCTATCCTTAGGGTTCGTTTTCGGTTTTTTTGGTAGAGGGTATTTTGTTGACCTTTTCTTTGTGGGTCCACAGTGTTATATTATAAAGTCCATATGTTGTGATCATAACATTATCCGAATTTCAGAACCGAATGGGTTCATATATTTGTTAAAACAGGGTAATGTTCGGGATCTTGTGTTATTTTTCTTGTATAGTTCACAATATTTATTGGATTTTAGTATTTCTAATTTTCTGTTTATGATTTAGAAACTATTTTGTTTGATTAGGTGCTAGGCTTTATGATGTTATAGGAAGATTTTGGTGGTTACTATAAGTATTCTTATGGGTCGGTTTTTATTTTATTTTCGTCTTCCTAGATTCTTGTTTATCTTTTGTTTATCTTTTTTCACCATCACATGGTGCGAAAAATTTTTTCAATAAGTTCTCACGTAATAAAATGAAAATCTAATTTGCTGGATCAATAAATATTAATTTGTATGAATTTGTAATGCTTTTGATTTTACGAGATACATTCAGGTGGGGGGCATATTGTGTATATATATATATTCTTTAATTTTTAATTTTATATATGATATTATTTTGTTTTCGTATCGTAACTTAACCGGGTTGCAAATTGATATTTAATGCGCGTAAGTACCTGGATTAACGTTATTGAGTCAGTGAGGACTTTCTCAAATGTGATTAGATCTTTAGACCTTTGGGTAAGTCGGTCTTCCTTATGTGGCAAAGGGACAAGATTAATAAATACTTATCTTTACGGTTTTTTCACTGCCGATGGAATAGAGGCCTTCCATAAGTAATAATATACATTTTGAAACAGCAAGTAAATTGACCATATATTCCAGCTAAGCGACATACGGTTTTTTATGGGGCTCTCAAGTCATATTGAACATGAAAGTGTAAGCTCGATAATCACTTTTCCAGGATTTTTCCTCTTAGTTATGCCGGGTATGTCTACACTGTAAACTTACCTAGTGGATAAAATACAGTGTGACAAATTGGTTAGTAGGTACGAAGTTAACCGTGCACGTCGGAACTTAAAACTTTTTTAATTTTTACTTTATTATTTTTTAATAATAAAGTATTTATATTACTTTACTTTACTTTACTTTACTTTTACTATGTTTAACAAATTTATTAACTAAGACGTGTCTTGAATTGACTGATTTCGTTGTAACTTAGTGTTTTACTTCGTTATGGCGTCTTCCATGTTTGGTCATGTGGGCAAAAATTTGACTAGACTACGGGTGTCTACGTTCTGGCTTATCCCAGACAGAGGCCAGTTGATTCGTCCTATTAATGCCCACTTTCCCACTTCCGGTAGTAGGAAAGGCCACAAACATCAAATTTTAATTGGGTATAGCTATATGTCGGCTCCACAACATGAACTAATACTTTATTTTGGTGGTACTGTTCCTATAAGAGGAATATGTACCACAGGAAGTGAGCCAATCAGTCACCTGTATGCACATCACTGGGATGATGGAACCAGGATTTTTTAATAAAATTTTTTTCTAATTAATATTTTTACTAGTAGATCGAGGCTTTACCTATCTTAATTATCCGTTATTAAATTAATAAGTTAATATGTGGGACATGAAGTGTATTATATTTACCTATATACCGATCGCGGGGGGAATGAGTTGCATAACACCTTGAGATCAAACAAAACGAATGCACAATTTTTAAAATATAAATATGTGAACTCCGATCAATTCTTTTACAGATCCCAACACCCTCTAAATAGCTACAGCCATCATAACTAGTTCCGACCTCGGTACGAAGTCTCATCAGATGACTTCTATCATTTTGGAACTGAACTACCTGTGATATTCATATACCTTAAATTTGCTGTGTTTAAACTGCAATCTTTGTCAACCAGTATGCTCACTTGTTAACATCCCAGTGACTTGTAGTTATCATTCATTACAACTTAGTCCCCATCTGGATCACTAATTTCAGTAAATTTATTTACAGAATCTCAAACAACCCACATCCCTAAAAAACTCCCATAAACCATTCACATGGTTAATCAAAGAAGAAGGGGAAGACAGAATTTCACCAATAATGAAAATGACAATTGAAAAATGAAAATTTGCAAATCCAAATTCAGTTTGGTGTAGTTTTCATACCCATATGGTTAATGGTTTTGTGTTAACAATATCCAAACATCATAAATCCATCTCCAAATCATCTTGTTTCTTCCACCAGATCTATGTTATTCCTTCCTTGACTGCAGGTCCAATTTCAGAGTTCACAACACTGATGCAAACGAAGAAGAAGATGTTAGGGTCAAAGTCGGGTTTACTAGTCCGACATCCCAACACACCCACCAACCACAGGGGAACGTGGTCTAATAGTATGCGAAGTTTCATTTGAAACTATTGGACAACAGGACAACAAGGATAAGGTCATGAAGTGACCAACTTCATACCGACTAAAATCATGAATATCTCATGAACAGAGCATTTATTAAAACCAAAATTCAGTTATGTGTAATTTCATACACATATGATCAACGGTTGAGTGCTGCAATATCCAACATCATAACTCCATCTCCAAATCATCTCGTTTCTTCCACCGGATCTATGCTATTCCTTCCTTGACTGCAGGTTCAATTTCAGAATTCACAACACCGATGTAAACGAAGTGTAAGATGTCAAGGGCAAACTTGGGCTTATTAGTCCGACATCTCAACATTTCCACCGACAACAGGGGGATATAATCGAATACCATGCGAAGTTTTCTTTGGACTTATTGGAAAACAGGATAAGGTCATGAAGTGACTTATTAATTGCGATTTTCCTCCTTAGCTATGCGGATGGTAAACTATATCATTCTGGTTTCTGTTTTATTTTCCTTGGATGTTTGTGAGGTGGTTGCTATTTCAGTTTTTTAACTATCCCAGAAAGAAGAACACTGGAAAATTTCTTCATGCCGAGTGGGCAATGCAATATCGGTATCATTAGAGTTCTGTTCGTTTATGGTTTTTTAATTGGATTGGGATTTTCAATCAGCATAAGATGAGTATAATTTTATTCTTGTTTCCGGATAATATCTACTCTTTCCTGTCAAAATTTCTCCAGGGCCATCACTACGATCTCTAGCCAAACCACCAGCAACCGGAGCTCCAACTGGAAGTTTCATATGAAAAACTTGTCAGCTAAAGTTGCAGCAGGTGCGTAACCAAACATCTCAGAAACGAGCCAAAGTAATGTAATTTTTAAATCAGATAAAGTGCGATAAACCGATTCCGATTCCAAATCACTCGAGTAAGCTATTCCAAATCCCAATCCCCGACCCGCGAAAAACTATTGAAGGAATGTTCCTTCTTTATTTAGTGCAGTTAAGTACTGGTAGACTATGTACTAGTAGTCACTCTGACATTTTTGGCCATGGGAATGTTCAGTAGTGGCTAATCCTAATGTGAAATTTATTCCATATAGTAGGAGTGTGAAACTAAGCAGATATTGTGGGTGAAGGTGATTAACCTAGACGCGTTTCGACCTAAAGGTCTCATCAGTAGGTATTTTTACTGAGTTAGGGCTGTGTTTTTTATTGTATGCTTAAGGTATACAATCATTTGGGGTTTATTTCTCGGCTATAATTTATTTCATTCATCAATTCTCAACTACTTATGTGCAATTGAAAAATTGATAAATTTAACTGTCTTTGGTGGTCTCATGTGGTGTCTCTGGAGGGGTGAAACGATGTTATCATCTCTTCAAAGTCGTCGCATGTACATATTTCCACGGTGACTCTCAATCCGATTTTAATAAAAGTTTTTTTGGAAAATTTTCTTGGAAAATTTCTCTTTTGGATCTCACTGTTATATTGATATTTCTATATACAGGAAATTTAAGTAGTTGGGTGTAATTCTGTAATTTATGCTGTATTTCAAGGTGGACTTACCCCATGATTTTCTCCTTCACTTAATTTTTTAACTTAATTTTGCTCCCTTTCCATAAACCACTTATCACCGGGATTTTTGATTTTCGATGTGCACAAAACATTTTTCTCACTCTTGCGAGTGTATCGATGCAACCATATGATTACATGAACAAGAAACACCAGTCAACAAAACTTTTTAAAAAGGAAAAACGATTTATTTCAATTTCCAGATCTTGTTAGAATCCAGGAGCACGTTAGAATTGAGGAGAGCACTATAATATATGCCAAATGACACGAAAACTTGATCACATCTTTAAAATTAACGAAATCACTTCAAGCGCATTCGCGAATGTTTCACTGAAACATATCGGATTGTATGTTAAATGATAATGCACGTAAATCACATCTTCTAAGATGGAATAATGGTCGGGAGGTCCTTCTCTTAACTTCGAAAAATGTCTACTAATGCTCAAATTTAATTTCTTGTGTTGGGTCCACACAAGTGTTATTCCTATTGTATTCTATCCTTAGGGTTCGTTTTCGGTTTTTTTGGTAGAGGGTATTTTGTTGACCTTTTCTTTGTGGGTCCACAGTGTTATATTATAAAGTCCATATGTTGTGATCATAACATTATCCGAATTTCAGAACCGAATGGGTTCATATATTTGTTAAAACAGGGTAATGTTCGGGATCTTGTGTTATTTTTCTTGTATAGTTCACAATATTTATTGGATTTTAGTATTTCTAATTTTCTGTTTATGATTTAGAAACTATTTTGTTTGATTAGGTGCTAGGCTTTATGATGTTATAGGAAGATTTTGGTGGTTACTATAAGTATTCTTATGGGTCGGTTTTTATTTTATTTTCGTCTTCCTAGATTCTTGTTTATCTTTTGTTTATCTTTTTTCACCATCACATGGTGCGAAAAATTTTTTCAATAAGTTCTCACGTAATAAAATGAAAATCTAATTTGCTGGATCAATAAATATTAATTTGTATGAATTTGTAATGCTTTTGATTTTACGAGATACATTCAGGTGGGGGGCATATTGTGTATATATATATATTCTTTAATTTTTAATTTTATATATGATATTATTTTGTTTTCGTATCGTAACTTAACCGGGTTGCAAATTGATATTTAATGCGCGTAAGTACCTGGATTAACGTTATTGAGTCAGTGAGGACTTTCTCAAATGTGATTAGATCTTTAGACCTTTGGGTAAGTCGGTCTTCCTTATGTGGCAAAGGGACAAGATTAATAAATACTTATCTTTACGGTTTTTTCACTGCCGATGGAATAGAGGCCTTCCATAAGTAATAATATACATTTTGAAACAGCAAGTAAATTGACCATATATTCCAGCTAAGCGACATACGGTTTTTTATGGGGCTCTCAAGTCATATTGAACATGAAAGTGTAAGCTCGATAATCACTTTTCCAGGATTTTTCCTCTTAGTTATGCCGGGTATGTCTACACTGTAAACTTACCTAGTGGATAAAATACAGTGTGACAAATTGGTTAGTAGGTACGAAGTTAACCGTGCACGTCGGAACTTAAAACTTTTTTAATTTTTACTTTATTATTTTTTAATAATAAAGTATTTATATTACTTTACTTTACTTTACTTTACTTTTACTATGTTTAACAAATTTATTAACTAAGACGTGTCTTGAATTGACTGATTTCGTTGTAACTTAGTGTTTTACTTCGTTATGGCGTCTTCCATGTTTGGTCATGTGGGCAAAAATTTGACTAGACTACGGGTGTCTACGTTCTGGCTTATCCCAGACAGAGGCCAGTTGATTCGTCCTATTAATGCCCACTTTCCCACTTCCGGTAGTAGGAAAGGCCACAAACATCAAATTTTAATTGGGTATAGCTATATGTCGGCTCCACAACATGAACTAATACTTTATTTTGGTGGTACTGTTCCTATAAGAGGAATATGTACCACAGGAAGTGAGCCAATCAGTCACCTGTATGCACATCACTGGGATGATGGAACCAGGATTTTTTAATAAAATTTTTTTCTAATTAATATTTTTACTAGTAGATCGAGGCTTTACCTATCTTAATTATCCGTTATTAAATTAATAAGTTAATATGTGGGACATGAAGTGTATTATATTTACCTATATACCGATCGCGGGGGGAATGAGTTGCATAACACCTTGAGATCAAACAAAACGAATGCACAATTTTTAAAATATAAATATGTGAACTCCGATCAATTCTTTTACAGATCCCAACACCCTCTAAATAGCTACAGCCATCATAACTAGTTCCGACCTCGGTACGAAGTCTCATCAGATGACTTCTATCATTTTGGAACTGAACTACCTGTGATATTCATATACCTTAAATTTGCTGTGTTTAAACTGCAATCTTTGTCAACCAGTATGCTCACTTGTTAACATCCCAGTGACTTGTAGTTATCATTCATTACAACTTAGTCCCCATCTGGATCACTAATTTCAGTAAATTTATTTACAGAATCTCAAACAACCCACATCCCTAAAAAACTCCCATAAACCATTCACATGGTTAATCAAAGAAGAAGGGGAAGACAGAATTTCACCAATAATGAAAATGACAATTGAAAAATGAAAATTTGCAAATCCAAATTCAGTTTGGTGTAGTTTTCATACCCATATGGTTAATGGTTTTGTGTTAACAATATCCAAACATCATAAATCCATCTCCAAATCATCTTGTTTCTTCCACCAGATCTATGTTATTCCTTCCTTGACTGCAGGTCCAATTTCAGAGTTCACAACACTGATGCAAACGAAGAAGAAGATGTTAGGGTCAAAGTCGGGTTTACTAGTCCGACATCCCAACACACCCACCAACCACAGGGGAACGTGGTCTAATAGTATGCGAAGTTTCATTTGAAACTATTGGACAACAGGACAACAAGGATAAGGTCATGAAGTGACCAACTTCATACCGACTAAAATCATGAATATCTCATGAACAGAGCATTTATTAAAACCAAAATTCAGTTATGTGTAATTTCATACACATATGATCAACGGTTGAGTGCTGCAATATCCAACATCATAACTCCATCTCCAAATCATCTCGTTTCTTCCACCGGATCTATGCTATTCCTTCCTTGACTGCAGGTTCAATTTCAGAATTCACAACACCGATGTAAACGAAGTGTAAGATGTCAAGGGCAAACTTGGGCTTATTAGTCCGACATCTCAACATTTCCACCGACAACAGGGGGATATAATCGAATACCATGCGAAGTTTTCTTTGGACTTATTGGAAAACAGGATAAGGTCATGAAGTGACTTATTAATTGCGATTTTCCTCCTTAGCTATGCGGATGGTAAACTATATCATTCTGGTTTCTGTTTTATTTTCCTTGGATGTTTGTGAGGTGGTTGCTATTTCAGTTTTTTAACTATCCCAGAAAGAAGAACACTGGAAAATTTCTTCATGCCGAGTGGGCAATGCAATATCGGTATCATTAGAGTTCTGTTCGTTTATGGTTTTTTAATTGGATTGGGATTTTCAATCAGCATAAGATGAGTATAATTTTATTCTTGTTTCCGGATAATATCTACTCTTTCCTGTCAAAATTTCTCCAGGGCCATCACTACGATCTCTAGCCAAACCACCAGCAACCGGAGCTCCAACTGGAAGTTTCATATGAAAAACTTGTCAGCTAAAGTTGCAGCAGGTGCGTAACCAAACATCTCAGAAACGAGCCAAAGTAATGTAATTTTTAAATCAGATAAAGTGCGATAAACCGATTCCGATTCCAAATCACTCGAGTAAGCTATTCCAAATCCCAATCCCCGACCCGCGAAAAACTATTGAAGGAATGTTCCTTCTTTATTTAGTGCAGTTAAGTACTGGTAGACTATGTACTAGTAGTCACTCTGACATTTTTGGCCATGGGAATGTTCAGTAGTGGCTAATCCTAATGTGAAATTTATTCCATATAGTAGGAGTGTGAAACTAAGCAGATATTGTGGGTGAAGGTGATTAACCTAGACGCGTTTCGACCTAAAGGTCTCATCAGTAGGTATTTTTACTGAGTTAGGGCTGTGTTTTTTATTGTATGCTTAAGGTATACAATCATTTGGGGTTTATTTCTCGGCTATAATTTATTTCATTCATCAATTCTCAACTACTTATGTGCAATTGAAAAATTGATAAATTTAACTGTCTTTGGTGGTCTCATGTGGTGTCTCTGGAGGGGTGAAACGATGTTATCATCTCTTCAAAGTCGTCGCATGTACATATTTCCACGGTGACTCTCAATCCGATTTTAATAAAAGTTTTTTTGGAAAATTTTCTTGGAAAATTTCTCTTTTGGATCTCACTGTTATATTGATATTTCTATATACAGGAAATTTAAGTAGTTGGGTGTAATTCTGTAATTTATGCTGTATTTCAAGGTGGACTTACCCCATGATTTTCTCCTTCACTTAATTTTTTAACTTAATTTTGCTCCCTTTCCATAAACCACTTATCACCGGGATTTTTGATTTTCGATGTGCACAAAACATTTTTCTCACTCTTGCGAGTGTATCGATGCAACCATATGATTACATGAACAAGAAACACCAGTCAACAAAACTTTTTAAAAAGGAAAAACGATTTATTTCAATTTCCAGATCCTGTTAGAATCCAGGAGCACGTTAGAATTGAGGAGAGCACTATAATATATGCCAAATGACACGAAAACTTGATCACATCTTTAAAATTAACGAAATCACTTCAAGCGCATTCGCGAATGTTTCACTGAAACATATCGGATTGTATGTTAAATGATAATGCACGTAAATCACATCTTCTAAGATGGAATAATGGTCGGGAGGTCCTTCTCTTAACTTCGAAAAATGTCTACTAATGCTCAAATTTAATTTCTTGTGTTGGGTCCACACAAGTGTTATTCCTATTGTATTCTATCCTTAGGGTTCGTTTTCGGTTTTTTTGGTAGAGGGTATTTTGTTGACCTTTTCTTTGTGGGTCCACAGTGTTATATTATAAAGTCCATATGTTGTGATCATAACATTATCCGAATTTCAGAACCGAATGGGTTCATATATTTGTTAAAACAGGGTAATGTTCGGGATCTTGTGTTATTTTTCTTGTATAGTTCACAATATTTATTGGATTTTAGTATTTCTAATTTTCTGTTTATGATTTAGAAACTATTTTGTTTGATTAGGTGCTAGGCTTTATGATGTTATAGGAAGATTTTGGTGGTTACTATAAGTATTCTTATGGGTCGGTTTTTATTTTATTTTCGTCTTCCTAGATTCTTGTTTATCTTTTGTTTATCTTTTTTCACCATCACATGGTGCGAAAAATTTTTTCAATAAGTTCTCACGTAATAAAATGAAAATCTAATTTGCTGGATCAATAAATATTAATTTGTATGAATTTGTAATGCTTTTGATTTTACGAGATACATTCAGGTGGGGGGCATATTGTGTATATATATATATTCTTTAATTTTTAATTTTATATATGATATTATTTTGTTTTCGTATCGTAACTTAACCGGGTTGCAAATTGATATTTAATGCGCGTAAGTACCTGGATTAACGTTATTGAGTCAGTGAGGACTTTCTCAAATGTGATTAGATCTTTAGACCTTATAATTGGGTATAGCTATATGTCGGCTCCACAACATGAACTAATACTTTATTTTGGTGGTACTGTTCCTATAAGAGGAATATGTACCACAGGAGGTGAGCCACTCAGTCACCTGTATGCACATCACTGGGATGATGGAACCAGGATTTTTTAATAAAATTTCCCTATTTTAATACACTGTCATAACCTTTTCTATTGCTTATAATTTTTTTGTTTTCCTTTTAATTATGTTAGTAAACTATCATCTCTTACTAAAGTCTTATATTAGTTTTGTTTTTCTTAAGAGCAGTTGAGTACTGGTAGACTATGCACTAGTAGTCACTCTGACATTTTTGGCCATGGAAATGTTCAGAAGTGGCTAATCCTAATGTGATATTTATTCCTTAAATTAGGAATATGAAACTAACAGATATTATGGGTGAAGGCAATTATCCTAGACGCGTTTCGACCTAAAGGTCTCATCAGTAGGTATTCTTACTGAGTTAAGGTTGTGTTTCTTATTCTTTGTATGCTTAAGGTACACAAAGTTTGGGGTTTTTTTTCCGGTTTTAATTTCTGTAATTTAACAAATCTTCATTACCTATGTGTAATTAAAGAATTGCTAAATTTTACTGTCTTCGGTGGTCCCATGTGGCGTCTCTGGAGAGGTGAAATGATATTATCATCTCTTCAAAGTCGTCGCATGTACATTTTTTCCACGGTGACTCTCAAACCGATCTTAGTAAAAGTTTCACATGTGTTTTGATATCATTCACATGTTCTGATATCCGACTTTAAATCGTAGTGACTAACCTCTGAATACTTCATTTTTGAAATGTTGTTTATTTAATTTTTAATATATCTTTTCTTTTCTTTGTTGGGTTAGTATTTTGAAAGGTTTTTTAGTTTTAATGTTTTCCTATTGTTTTCCTACTCTATTCTTTTTATAAAATGATATGGGTGTTGGTTGTCATTTTTTAGTTATTATGTGTTGTATCTTTAGGTGGACTTACCCCATGATTCCTTCTTTTCTTTCTTTGTTTTGGAAGCTGTCATTATTTATTAACCACTTTTTATGCACTTCACCATTTGTGCTTTTCCCCATCACATCTGATTCCTCACTTTACCTCATTTTTCCTCCATCTGGATGACTCTAGGATACACCCGATGCGTATACTCTATTTTATCCGAGGATGTTGTAATGTGGGGCATTGTGTTTCACTATTCTTGGACACTTTTGGGGGTATCACTCGCTTAGGAGACTAAAATAGCACCACTTTACTTACTCTCCGTTGTAAGGAGATTCATAGATATGCACAAAAAACTTTCCTGCACCTTTCTATTACTACCTATACCGATTTATTTTTTATTTTTACTTTCCTATCACTACCTATATGAATTTGCCTGAAGGGTACGTTCGCGAGTGTATCACTACAAACTATCGGATTGTATGTAAAAAATTAAGAAATATAGAAAATATCGATCTAATAACGAGCAAGAGGTCCTTCTCTTGACTTCGACGACTAATTACTAATGTTCAAATTCGACTTCTTGTGTTGGATTTTAATTGGGTATAGCTATATGTCGGCTCCACAACATGAACTAATACTTTATTTTGGTGGTACTGTTCCTATAAGAGGAATATGTACCACAGGAAGTGAGCCAATCAGTCACCTGTATGCACATCACTGGGATGATGGAACCAGGATTTTTTAATAAAATTTTTCTAATATTTTATATTATTTCTAATTTGATTTTTGTTCTTAGTATATTATTTTATTTTAAATTCAATTTTTAAACTAGTAGATGAAGGTTTTACCTATCTTAATTGTCGATTGTTAAATTAATAAGTTAATATATGGGACATGACGTGTATCATATTTACTTATATACCGGTATCGAGGGGAATGATTCACATAACACCTTGAAATCAAACAAAACGAATGCGCAATTTTCACAATACAAATGTGTGAGCTCTGATTAATTCTTTTAGGAATCCTAGCGCCCTCCAAATAGCTACAGCCATCCTAACTAGTTTCGACTTCGTCACGAAGTCTCATCCGAAGGTTTCTATCAAATTTTAATTAAATTACATTGTGATATTCATATACTTTTAATTTACTGTGTTTTAACTGCAATTTTTGTCAACCAGTATGCCCACTTGTTAATATCGCAGTGACTTGTAATTACCCCTCATCTCAAACTAGTCTCCATCTGAACCACTCTTTTCCGCAATCTTGTTCACAGAATCTTAAACAACCTACATCCTCAAAAACTCCCACTTACCATTCGCATGGTTCTTCAAGGAAGAAGAAGAGGATAGAATTTCAACAATAATGAAAATGAAAAATTCCTTAAAAAATGAGAAGTTTGGTGTAGTTTTCATAAACATATGATCACTGGTTCTGTGCTACAATGTCCAACATCATAAATCCATCTCCAAATCATCTTGTTTCTTCCACCAGATCTATGTTATTCCTTCCTTGACTGCAGGTCCAATTTCAGGGTTCACAACACTGATGCAAACGAAGAAGAAGATGTCAAGGTCAAAGTCGGGTTTACTAGTCCGACATCAGAACACCCTCACAAATCATAGGGGAACATGGTCTAATACCATATGAAGTTTTTATTTGAAACTATTGGAAAACAGAATAAGGTCATGAGGTGACCAAATTCACACCGACTAAAATCATGAATTTCTCATGAACAGAGGATATATTCAAAATCAAAGATTCAGTTATGTGTAATTTTCTAAACATATGATCAACGGTTGAGTACTACAATATCTAACATCATAAATCCATCTCCAAAACATTTCGTTTCTTCCACCGGATCTATGCTATTCCTTCCTTGACTGCAGGTCCAATTTCAAAATTCACAACACCGATGCAAACGAAGAATACGATGTAAAGGGTAAACTTGGGTTTACTAGTCCGACATCCCAGCATCCCCACAGACCACAGGGGAACATAGTGAAATACCATGCAAAGTTATCTTTGAAATTATTGGAAAACAGGATAAGGTCATGGAATGACCAAGCTCTCACCAACTAAATCATGAATATCTCTTGAATGGAGCACATATTGAAAAGTTTTATATTGTAATTCAACAATTTGAAATTTATATTTCTATTTCAGTTTTATATTGTAATTCAACAATTTGAAAATTATATTTCAGTAACTTAATTCTGAACCATTATTGGGTGTTTTTTGATTGAGATCTTTAATCAGCATAAGATGAGTATAATTTTATTTCCGTTTCCAGTTAATATCTACTTTTCCCTGTCAAAATCCCTCCAAGGCCATTGTGACGATCTCCAGCCAAACAACAACTGGAGCTCCAACTGGAAGTTTCATATAAAAGCTTGTCAGTTAAAGTTGCAGCAAGTGCGTAACCAAAACATCTCAGGAACGAGCCAAAGTAATGTAATTTTAAATCAGATAAAAAATGCGATAAACCAATTCAGATTTCAAATCACTCAAGTAAGCCAATCCAAATCTAAATCCACGACCCGCGAAAATTTATTGAAGGAATGTTTTTTCTTTATTTAGTGCAGTTAAGTACTGGTAGACTATGTACTAGTAGTCACTCTGACATTTTTGGCCATGGGAATGTTCAGTAGTGGCTAATCCTAATGTGAAATTTATTCCATATAGTAGGAATATGAAACTAACCAGGTATTGTGGGTGAAGGTGATTAACCTAGACGCGTTTCGACCTAAAGGTCTCATCAGTAGGTATTCTTACTGAGTTAGGGCTGTGTTTTTTATTGTATGCTTAAGGTATACAATCATTTGGGGTTTATTTCTCGGCTATAATTTATTTCATTCATCAATTCTCAACTACTTATGTGCAATTGAAAAATTGATAAATTTAACTGTCTTTGGTGGTCTCATGTGGTGTCTCTGGAGGGATGAAACGATGTTATCATCTCTTCAAAGTCGTCGCATGTACATATTTCCACGGTGACTCTCAATCCGATTTTAATAAAAGTTTTTTTGGAAAATTTTCTTGGAAAATTTCTCTTTTGGATCTCACTGTTATATTGATATTTCTATATACAGGAAATTTAAGTAGTTGGGTGTAATTCTGTAATTTATGCTGTATTTCAAGGTGGACTTACCCCATGATTTTCTCCTTCACTTAATTTTTTCACTTAATTTTGCTCCCTTTCCATAAACCACTTAATTTTGCTCCCTTTCCATAAACCACTTATCACCGGGATTTTTGATTTTCGATGTGCACAAAACATTTTTCTCACTCTTGCGAGTGTATCGATGCAACCATATGATTACATGAACAAGAAACACCAGTCAACAAAACTTTTTAAAAAAGGAAAAACGATTTATTTCAATTTCAAGATCCTGTTAGAATCCAGGAGCACGTTAGAATTGAGGAGAGCACTATAATATATGCCAAATGACACGAAAACTTGATCACATCTTTAAAATTAACGAAATCACTTCAAGCGCATTCGCGAATGTTTCACTGAAACATATCGGATTGTATGTTAAATGATAATGCACGTAAATCACATCTTCTAAGATGGAATAATGGTCGGGAGGTCCTTCTCTTAACTTCGAAAAATGTCTACTAATGCTCAAATTTAATTTCTTGTGTTGGGTCCACACAAGTGTTATTCCTATTGTATTCTATCCTTAGGGTTCGTTTTCGGTTTTTTTGGTAGAGGGTATTTTGTTGACTTTTTCTTTGTGGGTCCACAGTGTTATATTATAAATTCCATATGTTGTGATCATAACATTATCCGAATTTCAGAACCGAATGGGTTCATATATTTGTTAAAACAGGGTAATGTTCGGGATCTTGTGTTATTTTTCTTGTATAGTTCACAATATTTATTGGATTTTAGTATTTCTAATTTTCTGTTTATGATTTAGAAACTATTTTGTTTGATTAGGTGCTAGGCTTTATGATGTTATAGGAAGATTTTGGTGGTTACTATAAGTATTCTTATGGGTCGGTTTTTATTTTATTTTCGTCTTCCTAGATTCTTGTTTATCTTTTGTTTATCTTTTTTCACCATCACATGGTGCGAAAGATTTTTTCAATAAGTTCTCACGTAATAAAATGAAAATCTAATTTGCTGGATCACTAAATATTAATTTGTATGAATTTGTAATGCTTTTGATTTTACGAGATACATTCAGGTGGGGGGCATATTGTGTATATATATATATTCTTTAATTTTTAATTTTATATATGATATTATTTTGTTTTCGTATCGTAACTTAACCGGGTTGCAAATTGATATTTAATGCGCGTAAGTACCTGGATTAACGTTATTGAGTCAGTGAGGACTTTCTCAAATGTGATTAGATCTTTAGACCTTTGGGTAAGTCGGTCTTCCTTATGTGGCAAAGGGACAAGATTAATAAATACTTATCTTTACGGTTTTTTCACTGCCGATGGAATAGAGGCCTTCCATAAGTAATAATATACATTTTGAAACAGCAAGTAAATTGACCATATATTCCAGCTAAGCGACATACGGTTTTATATGGGGCTCTCAAGTCATATTGAACATGAAAGTGTAAGCTCGATAATCACTTTTCCAGGATTTTTCCTCTTAGTTATGCCGGGTATGTCTACACTGTAAACTTACCTAGTGGATAAAATACAGTGTGACAAATTGGTTAGTAGGTACGAAGTTAACCGTGCACGTCGGAACTTAAAACTTTTTTAATTTTTTATATTACTTTACTTTACTTTACTTTACTTTTACTATGTTTAACAAATTTATTAACTAAGACGTGTCTTGAATTGACTGATTTCGTTGTAACTTAGTGTTTTACTTCGTTATGGCGTCTTCCATGTTTGGTCATGTAGGCAAAAATTTTGACTAGACTACGGGTGTCTACGTTCTGGCTTATCCCAGACAGAGGCCAGTTGATTCGTCCTATTAATGCCCACTTTCCCACTTCCGGTAGTAGGAAAGGCCACAAACATCAAATTTTAATTGGGTATAGCTATATGTCGGCTCCACAACATGAACTAATACTTTATTTTGGTGGTACTGTTCCTATAAGAGGAATATGTACCACAGGAAGTGAGCCAATCAGTCACCTGTATGCACATCACTGGGATGATGGAACCAGGATTTTTTAATAAAATTTTTCTAATATTTTATATTATTTCTAATTTGATTTTTGTTCTTAGTATATTATTTTATTTTAAATTCAATTTTTAAACTAGTAGATGAAGGTTTTACCTATCTTAATTGTCGATTGTTAAATTAATAAGTTAATATATGGGACATGACGTGTATCATATTTACTTATATACCGGTATCGAGGGGAATGATTCACATAACACCTTGAAATCAAACAAAACGAATGCGCAATTTTCACAATACAAATGTGTGAGCTCTGATTAATTCTTTTAGGAATCCTAGCGCCCTCCAAATAGCTACAGCCATCCTAACTAGTTTCGACTTCGTCACGAAGTCTCATCCGAAGGTTTCTATCAAATTTTAATTAAATTACATTGTGATATTCATATACTTTTAATTTACTGTGTTTTAACTGCAATTTTTGTCAACCAGTATGCCCACTTGTTAATATCGCAGTGACTTGTAATTACCCCTCATCTCAAACTAGTCTCCATCTGAACCACTCTTTTCCGCAATCTTGTTCACAGAATCTTAAACAACCTACATCCTCAAAAACTCCCACTTACCATTCGCATGGTTCTTCAAGGAAGAAGAAGAGGATAGAATTTCAACAATAATGAAAATGAAAAATTCCTTAAAAAATGAGAAGTTTGGTGTAGTTTTCATAAACATATGATCACTGGTTCTGTGCTACAATGTCCAACATCATAAATCCATCTCCAAATCATCTTGTTTCTTCCACCAGATCTATGTTATTCCTTCCTTGACTGCAGGTCCAATTTCAGGGTTCACAACACTGATGCAAACGAAGAAGAAGATGTCAAGGTCAAAGTCGGGTTTACTAGTCCGACATCAGAACACCCTCACAAATCATAGGGGAACATGGTCTAATACCATATGAAGTTTTTATTTGAAACTATTGGAAAACAGAATAAGGTCATGAGGTGACCAAATTCACACCGACTAAAATCATGAATTTCTCATGAACAGAGGATATATTCAAAATCAAAGATTCAGTTATGTGTAATTTTCTAAACATATGATCAACGGTTGAGTACTACAATATCTAACATCATAAATCCATCTCCAAAACATTTCGTTTCTTCCACCGGATCTATGCTATTCCTTCCTTGACTGCAGGTCCAATTTCAAAATTCACAACACCGATGCAAACGAAGAATACGATGTAAAGGGTAAACTTGGGTTTACTAGTCCGACATCCCAGCATCCCCACAGACCACAGGGGAACATAGTGAAATACCATGCAAAGTTATCTTTGAAATTATTGGAAAACAGGATAAGGTCATGGAATGACCAAGCTCTCACCAACTAAATCATGAATATCTCTTGAATGGAGCACATATTGAAAAGTTTTATATTGTAATTCAACAATTTGAAATTTATATTTCTATTTCAGTTTTATATTGTAATTCAACAATTTGAAAATTATATTTCAGTAACTTAATTCTGAACCATTATTGGGTGTTTTTTGATTGAGATCTTTAATCAGCATAAGATGAGTATAATTTTATTTCCGTTTCCAGTTAATATCTACTTTTCCCTGTCAAAATCCCTCCAAGGCCATTGTGACGATCTCCAGCCAAACAACAACTGGAGCTCCAACTGGAAGTTTCATATAAAAGCTTGTCAGTTAAAGTTGCAGCAAGTGCGTAACCAAAACATCTCAGGAACGAGCCAAAGTAATGTAATTTTAAATCAGATAAAAAATGCGATAAACCAATTCAGATTTCAAATCACTCAAGTAAGCCAATCCAAATCTAAATCCACGACCCGCGAAAATTTATTGAAGGAATGTTTTTTCTTTATTTAGTGCAGTTAAGTACTGGTAGACTATGTACTAGTAGTCACTCTGACATTTTTGGCCATGGGAATGTTCAGTAGTGGCTAATCCTAATGTGAAATTTATTCCATATAGTAGGAATATGAAACTAACCAGGTATTGTGGGTGAAGGTGATTAACCTAGACGCGTTTCGACCTAAAGGTCTCATCAGTAGGTATTCTTACTGAGTTAGGGCTGTGTTTTTTATTGTATGCTTAAGGTATACAATCATTTGGGGTTTATTTCTCGGCTATAATTTATTTCATTCATCAATTCTCAACTACTTATGTGCAATTGAAAAATTGATAAATTTAACTGTCTTTGGTGGTCTCATGTGGTGTCTCTGGAGGGATGAAACGATGTTATCATCTCTTCAAAGTCGTCGCATGTACATATTTCCACGGTGACTCTCAATCCGATTTTAATAAAAGTTTTTTTGGAAAATTTTCTTGGAAAATTTCTCTTTTGGATCTCACTGTTATATTGATATTTCTATATACAGGAAATTTAAGTAGTTGGGTGTAATTCTGTAATTTATGCTGTATTTCAAGGTGGACTTACCCCATGATTTTCTCCTTCACTTAATTTTTTCACTTAATTTTGCTCCCTTTCCATAAACCACTTAATTTTGCTCCCTTTCCATAAACCACTTATCACCGGGATTTTTGATTTTCGATGTGCACAAAACATTTTTCTCACTCTTGCGAGTGTATCGATGCAACCATATGATTACATGAACAAGAAACACCAGTCAACAAAACTTTTTAAAAAAGGAAAAACGATTTATTTCAATTTCAAGATCCTGTTAGAATCCAGGAGCACGTTAGAATTGAGGAGAGCACTATAATATATGCCAAATGACACGAAAACTTGATCACATCTTTAAAATTAACGAAATCACTTCAAGCGCATTCGCGAATGTTTCACTGAAACATATCGGATTGTATGTTAAATGATAATGCACGTAAATCACATCTTCTAAGATGGAATAATGGTCGGGAGGTCCTTCTCTTAACTTCGAAAAATGTCTACTAATGCTCAAATTTAATTTCTTGTGTTGGGTCCACACAAGTGTTATTCCTATTGTATTCTATCCTTAGGGTTCGTTTTCGGTTTTTTTGGTAGAGGGTATTTTGTTGACTTTTTCTTTGTGGGTCCACAGTGTTATATTATAAATTCCATATGTTGTGATCATAACATTATCCGAATTTCAGAACCGAATGGGTTCATATATTTGTTAAAACAGGGTAATGTTCGGGATCTTGTGTTATTTTTCTTGTATAGTTCACAATATTTATTGGATTTTAGTATTTCTAATTTTCTGTTTATGATTTAGAAACTATTTTGTTTGATTAGGTGCTAGGCTTTATGATGTTATAGGAAGATTTTGGTGGTTACTATAAGTATTCTTATGGGTCGGTTTTTATTTTATTTTCGTCTTCCTAGATTCTTGTTTATCTTTTGTTTATCTTTTTTCACCATCACATGGTGCGAAAGATTTTTTCAATAAGTTCTCACGTAATAAAATGAAAATCTAATTTGCTGGATCACTAAATATTAATTTGTATGAATTTGTAATGCTTTTGATTTTACGAGATACATTCAGGTGGGGGGCATATTGTGTATATATATATATTCTTTAATTTTTAATTTTATATATGATATTATTTTGTTTTCGTATCGTAACTTAACCGGGTTGCAAATTGATATTTAATGCGCGTAAGTACCTGGATTAACGTTATTGAGTCAGTGAGGACTTTCTCAAATGTGATTAGATCTTTAGACCTTTGGGTAAGTCGGTCTTCCTTATGTGGCAAAGGGACAAGATTAATAAATACTTATCTTTACGGTTTTTTCACTGCCGATGGAATAGAGGCCTTCCATAAGTAATAATATACATTTTGAAACAGCAAGTAAATTGACCATATATTCCAGCTAAGCGACATACGGTTTTATATGGGGCTCTCAAGTCATATTGAACATGAAAGTGTAAGCTCGATAATCACTTTTCCAGGATTTTTCCTCTTAGTTATGCCGGGTATGTCTACACTGTAAACTTACCTAGTGGATAAAATACAGTGTGACAAATTGGTTAGTAGGTACGAAGTTAACCGTGCACGTCGGAACTTAAAACTTTTTTAATTTTTTATATTACTTTACTTTACTTTACTTTACTTTTACTATGTTTAACAAATTTATTAACTAAGACGTGTCTTGAATTGACTGATTTCGTTGTAACTTAGTGTTTTACTTCGTTATGGCGTCTTCCATGTTTGGTCATGTAGGCAAAAATTTTGACTAGACTACGGGTGTCTACGTTCTGGCTTATCCCAGACAGAGGCCAGTTGATTCGTCCTATTAATGCCCACTTTCCCACTTCCGGTAGTAGGAAAGGCCACAAACATCAAATTTTAATTGGGTATAGCTATATGTCGGCTCCACAACATGAACTAATACTTTATTTTGGTGGTACTGTTCCTATAAGAGGAATATGTACCACAGGAAGTGAGCCAATCAGTCACCTGTATGCACATCACTGGGATGATGGAACCAGGATTTTTTAATAAAATTTTTCTAATATTTTATATTATTTCTAATTTGATTTTTGTTCTTAGTATATTATTTTATTTTAAATTCAATTTTTAAACTAGTAGATGAAGGTTTTACCTATCTTAATTGTCGATTGTTAAATTAATAAGTTAATATATGGGACATGACGTGTATCATATTTACTTATATACCGGTATCGAGGGGAATGATTCACATAACACCTTGAAATCAAACAAAACGAATGCGCAATTTTCACAATACAAATGTGTGAGCTCTGATTAATTCTTTTAGGAATCCTAGCGCCCTCCAAATAGCTACAGCCATCCTAACTAGTTTCGACTTCGTCACGAAGTCTCATCCGAAGGTTTCTATCAAATTTTAATTAAATTACATTGTGATATTCATATACTTTTAATTTACTGTGTTTTAACTGCAATTTTTGTCAACCAGTATGCCCACTTGTTAATATCGCAGTGACTTGTAATTACCCCTCATCTCAAACTAGTCTCCATCTGAACCACTCTTTTCCGCAATCTTGTTCACAGAATCTTAAACAACCTACATCCTCAAAAACTCCCACTTACCATTCGCATGGTTCTTCAAGGAAGAAGAAGAGGATAGAATTTCAACAATAATGAAAATGAAAAATTCCTTAAAAAATGAGAAGTTTGGTGTAGTTTTCATAAACATATGATCACTGGTTCTGTGCTACAATGTCCAACATCATAAATCCATCTCCAAATCATCTTGTTTCTTCCACCAGATCTATGTTATTCCTTCCTTGACTGCAGGTCCAATTTCAGGGTTCACAACACTGATGCAAACGAAGAAGAAGATGTCAAGGTCAAAGTCGGGTTTACTAGTCCGACATCAGAACACCCTCACAAATCATAGGGGAACATGGTCTAATACCATATGAAGTTTTTATTTGAAACTATTGGAAAACAGAATAAGGTCATGAGGTGACCAAATTCACACCGACTAAAATCATGAATTTCTCATGAACAGAGGATATATTCAAAATCAAAGATTCAGTTATGTGTAATTTTCTAAACATATGATCAACGGTTGAGTACTACAATATCTAACATCATAAATCCATCTCCAAAACATTTCGTTTCTTCCACCGGATCTATGCTATTCCTTCCTTGACTGCAGGTCCAATTTCAAAATTCACAACACCGATGCAAACGAAGAATACGATGTAAAGGGTAAACTTGGGTTTACTAGTCCGACATCCCAGCATCCCCACAGACCACAGGGGAACATAGTGAAATACCATGCAAAGTTATCTTTGAAATTATTGGAAAACAGGATAAGGTCATGGAATGACCAAGCTCTCACCAACTAAATCATGAATATCTCTTGAATGGAGCACATATTGAAAAGTTTTATATTGTAATTCAACAATTTGAAATTTATATTTCTATTTCAGTTTTATATTGTAATTCAACAATTTGAAAATTATATTTCAGTAACTTAATTCTGAACCATTATTGGGTGTTTTTTGATTGAGATCTTTAATCAGCATAAGATGAGTATAATTTTATTTCCGTTTCCAGTTAATATCTACTTTTCCCTGTCAAAATCCCTCCAAGGCCATTGTGACGATCTCCAGCCAAACAACAACTGGAGCTCCAACTGGAAGTTTCATATAAAAGCTTGTCAGTTAAAGTTGCAGCAAGTGCGTAACCAAAACATCTCAGGAACGAGCCAAAGTAATGTAATTTTAAATCAGATAAAAAATGCGATAAACCAATTCAGATTTCAAATCACTCAAGTAAGCCAATCCAAATCTAAATCCACGACCCGCGAAAATTTATTGAAGGAATGTTTTTTCTTTATTTAGTGCAGTTAAGTACTGGTAGACTATGTACTAGTAGTCACTCTGACATTTTTGGCCATGGGAATGTTCAGTAGTGGCTAATCCTAATGTGAAATTTATTCCATATAGTAGGAATATGAAACTAACCAGGTATTGTGGGTGAAGGTGATTAACCTAGACGCGTTTCGACCTAAAGGTCTCATCAGTAGGTATTCTTACTGAGTTAGGGCTGTGTTTTTTATTGTATGCTTAAGGTATACAATCATTTGGGGTTTATTTCTCGGCTATAATTTATTTCATTCATCAATTCTCAACTACTTATGTGCAATTGAAAAATTGATAAATTTAACTGTCTTTGGTGGTCTCATGTGGTGTCTCTGGAGGGATGAAACGATGTTATCATCTCTTCAAAGTCGTCGCATGTACATATTTCCACGGTGACTCTCAATCCGATTTTAATAAAAGTTTTTTTGGAAAATTTTCTTGGAAAATTTCTCTTTTGGATCTCACTGTTATATTGATATTTCTATATACAGGAAATTTAAGTAGTTGGGTGTAATTCTGTAATTTATGCTGTATTTCAAGGTGGACTTACCCCATGATTTTCTCCTTCACTTAATTTTTTCACTTAATTTTGCTCCCTTTCCATAAACCACTTAATTTTGCTCCCTTTCCATAAACCACTTATCACCGGGATTTTTGATTTTCGATGTGCACAAAACATTTTTCTCACTCTTGCGAGTGTATCGATGCAACCATATGATTACATGAACAAGAAACACCAGTCAACAAAACTTTTTAAAAAAGGAAAAACGATTTATTTCAATTTCAAGATCCTGTTAGAATCCAGGAGCACGTTAGAATTGAGGAGAGCACTATAATATATGCCAAATGACACGAAAACTTGATCACATCTTTAAAATTAACGAAATCACTTCAAGCGCATTCGCGAATGTTTCACTGAAACATATCGGATTGTATGTTAAATGATAATGCACGTAAATCACATCTTCTAAGATGGAATAATGGTCGGGAGGTCCTTCTCTTAACTTCGAAAAATGTCTACTAATGCTCAAATTTAATTTCTTGTGTTGGGTCCACACAAGTGTTATTCCTATTGTATTCTATCCTTAGGGTTCGTTTTCGGTTTTTTTGGTAGAGGGTATTTTGTTGACTTTTTCTTTGTGGGTCCACAGTGTTATATTATAAATTCCATATGTTGTGATCATAACATTATCCGAATTTCAGAACCGAATGGGTTCATATATTTGTTAAAACAGGGTAATGTTCGGGATCTTGTGTTATTTTTCTTGTATAGTTCACAATATTTATTGGATTTTAGTATTTCTAATTTTCTGTTTATGATTTAGAAACTATTTTGTTTGATTAGGTGCTAGGCTTTATGATGTTATAGGAAGATTTTGGTGGTTACTATAAGTATTCTTATGGGTCGGTTTTTATTTTATTTTCGTCTTCCTAGATTCTTGTTTATCTTTTGTTTATCTTTTTTCACCATCACATGGTGCGAAAGATTTTTTCAATAAGTTCTCACGTAATAAAATGAAAATCTAATTTGCTGGATCACTAAATATTAATTTGTATGAATTTGTAATGCTTTTGATTTTACGAGATACATTCAGGTGGGGGGCATATTGTGTATATATATATATTCTTTAATTTTTAATTTTATATATGATATTATTTTGTTTTCGTATCGTAACTTAACCGGGTTGCAAATTGATATTTAATGCGCGTAAGTACCTGGATTAACGTTATTGAGTCAGTGAGGACTTTCTCAAATGTGATTAGATCTTTAGACCTTTGGGTAAGTCGGTCTTCCTTATGTGGCAAAGGGACAAGATTAATAAATACTTATCTTTACGGTTTTTTCACTGCCGATGGAATAGAGGCCTTCCATAAGTAATAATATACATTTTGAAACAGCAAGTAAATTGACCATATATTCCAGCTAAGCGACATACGGTTTTATATGGGGCTCTCAAGTCATATTGAACATGAAAGTGTAAGCTCGATAATCACTTTTCCAGGATTTTTCCTCTTAGTTATGCCGGGTATGTCTACACTGTAAACTTACCTAGTGGATAAAATACAGTGTGACAAATTGGTTAGTAGGTACGAAGTTAACCGTGCACGTCGGAACTTAAAACTTTTTTAATTTTTTATATTACTTTACTTTACTTTACTTTACTTTTACTATGTTTAACAAATTTATTAACTAAGACGTGTCTTGAATTGACTGATTTCGTTGTAACTTAGTGTTTTACTTCGTTATGGCGTCTTCCATGTTTGGTCATGTAGGCAAAAATTTTGACTAGACTACGGGTGTCTACGTTCTGGCTTATCCCAGACAGAGGCCAGTTGATTCGTCCTATTAATGCCCACTTTCCCACTTCCGGTAGTAGGAAAGGCCACAAACATCAAATTTTAATTGGGTATAGCTATATGTCGGCTCCACAACATGAACTAATACTTTATTTTGGTGGTACTGTTCCTATAAGAGGAATATGTACCACAGGAAGTGAGCCAATCAGTCACCTGTATGCACATCACTGGGATGATGGAACCAGGATTTTTTAATAAAATTTTTCTAATATTTTATATTATTTCTAATTTGATTTTTGTTCTTAGTATATTATTTTATTTTAAATTCAATTTTTAAACTAGTAGATGAAGGTTTTACCTATCTTAATTGTCGATTGTTAAATTAATAAGTTAATATATGGGACATGACGTGTATCATATTTACTTATATACCGGTATCGAGGGGAATGATTCACATAACACCTTCTTAAAAGTTTGGGAAGGTAATACTATTAATGAAGGACTTCATCTATCAAGTAGATTGCAGTACTCCAAAAGAGCAAACCAGGGAAGGGATTCCTAATCCTCTAAGAGGAACGGATCATCCAATCGAAGACCTACCAGACACCTGTATTTACACCTTTGGGTAGGCGGAACCAGGAATTTTCCTAAACAATTAATAGAATTAAAAAATAATAATAATAAAAATGTATCGGGTTCCCATTACTTTACTCTCTAATATTCAATTCCAAAATATTGGCTTGTTTTGGGGTTCACAACCTAAAGCCATCTCAAAAACAATCTCCAGAATATGGGGTCATCCAAAAAGTAGTTAGAGCGAAGCGCGCGTTAGCCCATCGTGAGTATATGCAGAGGTTAAAATCCCTGAGCCCCGCAGGGCTACCCGCAAAACCATTAACCTTCTTTTCTTTTTCTTTTTTTCTCTTTTACCCCTACCTTAGGTTTTTATATAACAAACCTAAGCTCATACAGTCCCTTTATACCATGTTTTGAGGAAAAAATTCCACCAAAATCCAATCATATTTATTGCTTAAAGCAATAATCCAACGACTTTCATCATTTTTCAGGGCCTATAATCAGGTTATCCTAAGAAATGGAATCTTAATGACGCTAACAAGGGTGAAAAAATTGGTATAAAATTAAAAATTAAAAACAGCATTTTTATTGGCTGAGTAGACTAGTTTCGGCCTCTGCCAGGAGGCCTTCTTCAGTACTCTTTGAAAATTTTACTAGTGGGTGTAGGAAAAACTAACTATATACATATAAAGGATGTATATACGAAGGCGTTTTATTGTAAACTAAAAACAGATGTATTATCAGGCTACACTGAAAATACTAAGGTCAATTATAAAACAGATATTTTACGAATTATAGATACATAAGTATCTCCATTAGTTAAACAAACTTTTGCATAGCAAAATTGTTATCATGAAAAATTATAGCTCTCGTCTTAAATCCAACATTTTTTAGATTTTTATATAAAATTCCATATCCCTTAAGTCCCACATATTCTCTTCCCCAAAATCATCTTAACTTCCTTTTCTGTCTAATAATGTGACGTTTGTTATTCTCCCAAAAACTACTTTAGATTCTATCCAGTTTTCCATATGAATATAAAACTATAGTTCTCATTCTAAATCCAATGTTTATTCAGATCTTTATATAAAATTCCATACTACTTGTAGTATGTGATAAACATTTTTTAAAAAATTCCCATTAAATTCAACATGTTCTCTTCCCCAAACTCCTCTTAACTTCTTTTTCGGTCTAACAATGCGAAGTTTGTTATTCCCCCAAAAAATCTTTAAGATTTTATCAAGTTTCCAATGAATATAAAACAATATAAATACTGACTCACCTCTATTTTCATCTTCACAGGAATTCCTCCCGTCTTTCCTCACTATGTATAAAAGTCCCTATATTCTATTTTAATTTTATCACTATTTTTCCGTGCCGTATCACTATTTTTTCACAAAATTCACATAGAAAGGGGTATTGATTCCGCGTAATCAAATTCACTTGCCCCGGGGGCTTCTCAATATTTTTACACCGTTAGTTTCTTATCCATTCCTCTTACTTCAATAAATTCTTCTATCTTCAGGATCTTACTGAAAGGGTGAAGCAGAAAACCGATTTTTTCGCGATGCCGTGCCTAGACATGAATCATTTTTAGGGTCCTCGTTCTAATATAATTTTCATACGTTTGTTAATTATCCTCGATAATATTCCTATTCGTTAAAATCAAATCTACACCTCACCCGATTAGCCCTGACTTAAATTTAATTCAAGGTCATATATTTTAAACACAAAAGGGTGTCCAATCAAGAAAACTTTCAAGGTCACCGTTTTTTGAACACTATGATATCTATCTAAATCCCCTGGGTTCGAGTAAGAGGACTGATAACCCCGCGAGGTCATTAAACAGACATCTGGATCTTGTCCATCACGAAACTAACACCACTACCGAACAAGAAATCTAGAATTTAAACAAATCACACATGAGGAAGATCATAACAGCACACTGATTCCTGGGGTCATTCACCAACTCACTTCCACAAAGATTTTAGGGATATTAACCGTTGATCATAACTGAGAATTTTACTATTAATTTTTACTTATCAAAGTTTTTCGATATTTAACACTTGAGATAATCACTATCACATGGCATACGCAGATATTTTATCCGATATCTTTTAACATTCGAAAACTTTACTGAGGACTTCAAGCTACCGCGCTAAACTAATTTTGGTGAGAGTGTCGGAACTCATAAGTGCAAATAAATTACCTACATGATCTAATTCAGCCAATCCGAGGCTTCCCTTTCCATCACAGGTATGTGTCTAACTCGTCTTAACATGCAAACGAAAAAGTTTATGCCTAGGGTATCTGGGTTTTTCCATCTTAACCCTCCGTCTACAATTCATTCACACAAATATCTAAACCCGTCTTCGTTTACCTTCAAATTTATAAACTATTCTATTCATATTTCCGTCTTTCCTTCATGTGGCTCCTAACCCTAAGTTATGCTGGTCGTTGTTGAAGGTATAACTCGGCGTCCATGTTTCTCTGACATCTATGATTGTATGTGTGTCTGTTTCCGTCGTTAACGTTGTTGTTGGGTTCGAAACCATTTTCTTATTAATGGGTACGATGTGGTTGAGGATTCGATTTTTTGGAACATATTACTTAATATCCTACCCCTTGCGCTAGGGCCCCCAATTCTTCAGAAGGTATAAAGGTCGAGGTTTCCAAATTTTTACCCAGCAAACATCCAAAAAAGTGCTAAACCAGTTAACCTGAAAAAATGATGACTATGAACCCCCCAAGCCAATCTTTTGAAAATACATGTCACCAACCACAAATTAAAAAATGAATGAATTCTAAACTTAGCTAAGAGAAAACAGGTTTGTTCAGGTATAGATATTAATATTAATATTTTTAAATTTACTTTACTTGAATGATATTCTTTTTTTATATATTATATATGTAAACAATCTATAATTACTACTTAAGGTGGTGTTAGTAGATGATTAGGTACAGAGATTAAAATTGATAATTATTGAACTGAAATGATTAAGCTGTGTGTGAAATAGCTACCTTAGAAAAGAATAAAAATATATTTAGTTTTAATAATAACAAATGAAATACGACAGATCAAAAACGCGAGGGGGAGTGAACCTGATGCTACGATTATGGGATTGTGAGAACTCTCCCATGTTGTGTTCCAAGCCTTTCCTCCAACGTGGGAGTCGGTACACCCCACTTGGCAAAGGGACAAGATAATAATTGATCTTTATAGTATGCGACCACTGATGGGATAGAGGTCTCCCATAAGTAACGAGGTACATAGGAAACAGTGACCGCAATATCTATAAAATCCATCAAAGCGATGTAAGGTGTCGCTCGCGGCTCTGCTTCAGTAGGGAAGACTTCGAACCCGGCTCAAAGAACACATCATCAGGATTTTACCTCTAAGTTAAAAACTTCATAAAAACAGGGGTTGCGAGCCTTACCACAAACTCATCATTATGCTACAATTATGATAAGGCTCATCTGTTAGTGTAGTTAGTCACTGGTACGTCGAACCGTGCACAAATAACAAATTAAATTCCCAAATTCTACCTTTAACAGTTACTTTAGTTTAAAACATTTAATTATTAGTCCCTTATTGAATGAATCCGATACCAGTTCTTAAATCCAACTGTGCTTTTTATTCATAGGTCTGGCTTCGATATAACTATGCTATACGATTAGTTAAGGACCTCCAATCGGGAGCGATCAATGAATCAGGTACGGGCCAGACCACGAAGGTCTACTTCACGGCTTATCCCAATAATAGAGGCCATTTGATTCGCCTTGTACCTATCCATTTTCCATTACCACATCCCCGGGGATGTGAAAGACCGCGTGAGCACAACGTCTTAAAAGTTTGGGAAGGTAATACTATTAATGAAGGACTTCATCTATCAAGTAGATTGCAGTACTCCAAAAGAGCAAACCAGGGAAGGGATTCCTAATCCTCTAAGAGGAACGGATCATCCAATCGAAGACCTACCAGACACCTGTATTTACACCTTTGGGTAGGCGGAACCAGGAATTTTCCTAAACAATTAATAGAATTAAAAAATAATAATAATAAAAATGTATCGGGTTCCCATTACTTTACTCTCTAATATTCAATTCCAAAATATTGGCTTGTTTTGGGGTTCACAACCTAAAGCCATCTCAAAAACAATCTCCAGAATATGGGGTCATCCAAAAAGTAGTTAGAGCGAAGCGCGCGTTAGCCCATCGTGAGTATATGCAGAGGTTAAAATCCCTGAGCCCCGCAGGGCTACCCGCAAAACCATTAACCTTCTTTTCTTTTTCTTTTTTTCTCTTTTACCCCTACCTTAGGTTTTTATATAACAAACCTAAGCTCATACAGTCCCTTTATACCATGTTTTGAGGAAAAAATTCCACCAAAATCCAATCATATTTATTGCTTAAAGCAATAATCCAACGACTTTCATCATTTTTCAGGGCCTATAATCAGGTTATCCTAAGAAATGGAATCTTAATGACGCTAACAAGGGTGAAAAAATTGGTATAAAATTAAAAATTAAAAACAGCATTTTTATTGGCTGAGTAGACTAGTTTCGGCCTCTGCCAGGAGGCCTTCTTCAGTACTCTTTGAAAATTTTACTAGTGGGTGTAGGAAAAACTAACTATATACATATAAAGGATGTATATACGAAGGCGTTTTATTGTAAACTAAAAACAGATGTATTATCAGGCTACACTGAAAATACTAAGGTCAATTATAAAACAGATATTTTACGAATTATAGATACATAAGTATCTCCATTAGTTAAACAAACTTTTGCATAGCAAAATTGTTATCATGAAAAATTATAGCTCTCGTCTTAAATCCAACATTTTTTAGATTTTTATATAAAATTCCATATCCCTTAAGTCCCACATATTCTCTTCCCCAAAATCATCTTAACTTCCTTTTCTGTCTAATAATGTGACGTTTGTTATTCTCCCAAAAACTACTTTAGATTCTATCCAGTTTTCCATATGAATATAAAACTATAGTTCTCATTCTAAATCCAATGTTTATTCAGATCTTTATATAAAATTCCATACTACTTGTAGTATGTGATAAACATTTTTTAAAAAATTCCCATTAAATTCAACATGTTCTCTTCCCCAAACTCCTCTTAACTTCTTTTTCGGTCTAACAATGCGAAGTTTGTTATTCCCCCAAAAAATCTTTAAGATTTTATCAAGTTTCCAATGAATATAAAACAATATAAATACTGACTCACCTCTATTTTCATCTTCACAGGAATTCCTCCCGTCTTTCCTCACTATGTATAAAAGTCCCTATATTCTATTTTAATTTTATCACTATTTTTCCGTGCCGTATCACTATTTTTTCACAAAATTCACATAGAAAGGGGTATTGATTCCGCGTAATCAAATTCACTTGCCCCGGGGGCTTCTCAATATTTTTACACCGTTAGTTTCTTATCCATTCCTCTTACTTCAATAAATTCTTCTATCTTCAGGATCTTACTGAAAGGGTGAAGCAGAAAACCGATTTTTTCGCGATGCCGTGCCTAGACATGAATCATTTTTAGGGTCCTCGTTCTAATATAATTTTCATACGTTTGTTAATTATCCTCGATAATATTCCTATTCGTTAAAATCAAATCTACACCTCACCCGATTAGCCCTGACTTAAATTTAATTCAAGGTCATATATTTTAAACACAAAAGGGTGTCCAATCAAGAAAACTTTCAAGGTCACCGTTTTTTGAACACTATGATATCTATCTAAATCCCCTGGGTTCGAGTAAGAGGACTGATAACCCCGCGAGGTCATTAAACAGACATCTGGATCTTGTCCATCACGAAACTAACACCACTACCGAACAAGAAATCTAGAATTTAAACAAATCACACATGAGGAAGATCATAACAGCACACTGATTCCTGGGGTCATTCACCAACTCACTTCCACAAAGATTTTAGGGATATTAACCGTTGATCATAACTGAGAATTTTACTATTAATTTTTACTTATCAAAGTTTTTCGATATTTAACACTTGAGATAATCACTATCACATGGCATACGCAGATATTTTATCCGATATCTTTTAACATTCGAAAACTTTACTGAGGACTTCAAGCTACCGCGCTAAACTAATTTTGGTGAGAGTGTCGGAACTCATAAGTGCAAATAAATTACCTACATGATCTAATTCAGCCAATCCGAGGCTTCCCTTTCCATCACAGGTATGTGTCTAACTCGTCTTAACATGCAAACGAAAAAGTTTATGCCTAGGGTATCTGGGTTTTTCCATCTTAACCCTCCGTCTACAATTCATTCACACAAATATCTAAACCCGTCTTCGTTTACCTTCAAATTTATAAACTATTCTATTCATATTTCCGTCTTTCCTTCATGTGGCTCCTAACCCTAAGTTATGCTGGTCGTTGTTGAAGGTATAACTCGGCGTCCATGTTTCTCTGACATCTATGATTGTATGTGTGTCTGTTTCCGTCGTTAACGTTGTTGTTGGGTTCGAAACCATTTTCTTATTAATGGGTACGATGTGGTTGAGGATTCGATTTTTTGGAACATATTACTTAATATCCTACCCCTTGCGCTAGGGCCCCCAATTCTTCAGAAGGTATAAAGGTCGAGGTTTCCAAATTTTTACCCAGCAAACATCCAAAAAAGTGCTAAACCAGTTAACCTGAAAAAATGATGACTATGAACCCCCCAAGCCAATCTTTTGAAAATACATGTCACCAACCACAAATTAAAAAATGAATGAATTCTAAACTTAGCTAAGAGAAAACAGGTTTGTTCAGGTATAGATATTAATATTAATATTTTTAAATTTACTTTACTTGAATGATATTCTTTTTTTATATATTATATATGTAAACAATCTATAATTACTACTTAAGGTGGTGTTAGTAGATGATTAGGTACAGAGATTAAAATTGATAATTATTGAACTGAAATGATTAAGCTGTGTGTGAAATAGCTACCTTAGAAAAGAATAAAAATATATTTAGTTTTAATAATAACAAATGAAATACGACAGATCAAAAACGCGAGGGGGAGTGAACCTGATGCTACGATTATGGGATTGTGAGAACTCTCCCATGTTGTGTTCCAAGCCTTTCCTCCAACGTGGGAGTCGGTACACCCCACTTGGCAAAGGGACAAGATAATAATTGATCTTTATAGTATGCGACCACTGATGGGATAGAGGTCTCCCATAAGTAACGAGGTACATAGGAAACAGTGACCGCAATATCTATAAAATCCATCAAAGCGATGTAAGGTGTCGCTCGCGGCTCTGCTTCAGTAGGGAAGACTTCGAACCCGGCTCAAAGAACACATCATCAGGATTTTACCTCTAAGTTAAAAACTTCATAAAAACAGGGGTTGCGAGCCTTACCACAAACTCATCATTATGCTACAATTATGATAAGGCTCATCTGTTAGTGTAGTTAGTCACTGGTACGTCGAACCGTGCACAAATAACAAATTAAATTCCCAAATTCTACCTTTAACAGTTACTTTAGTTTAAAACATTTAATTATTAGTCCCTTATTGAATGAATCCGATACCAGTTCTTAAATCCAACTGTGCTTTTTATTCATAGGTCTGGCTTCGATATAACTATGCTATACGATTAGTTAAGGACCTCCAATCGGGAGCGATCAATGAATCAGGTACGGGCCAGACCACGAAGGTCTACTTCACGGCTTATCCCAATAATAGAGGCCATTTGATTCGCCTTGTACCTATCCATTTTCCATTACCACATCCCCGGGGATGTGAAAGACCGCGTGAGCACAACGTCTTAAACGTTTGGGAAGGTAATACTATTAATGAAGGACTTCATCTATCAAGTAGATTGCAGTACTCCAAAAGAGCAAACCAGGGAAGGGATTCCTAATCCTCTAAGAGGAACGGATCATCCAATCGAAGACCTACCAGACACCTGTATTTACACCTTTGGGTAGGCGGAACCAGGAATTTTCCTAAACAATTAATAGAATTAAAAAATAATAATAATAAAAATGTATCGGGTTCCCATTACTTTACTCTCTAATATTCAATTCCAAAATATTGGCTTGTTTTGGGGTTCACAACCTAAAGCCATCTCAAAAACAATCTCCAGAATATGGGGTCATCCAAAAAGTAGTTAGAGCGAAGCGCGCGTTAGCCCATCGTGAGTATATGCAGAGGTTAAAATCCCTGAGCCCCGCAGGGCTACCCGCAAAACCATTAACCTTCTTTTCTTTTTCTTTTTTTCTCTTTTACCCCTACCTTAGGTTTTTATATAACAAACCTAAGCTCATACAGTCCCTTTATACCATGTTTTGAGGAAAAAATTCCACCAAAATCCAATCATATTTATTGCTTAAAGCAATAATCCAACGACTTTCATCATTTTTCAGGGCCTATAATCAGGTTATCCTAAGAAATGGAATCTTAATGACGCTAACAAGGGTGAAAAAATTGGTATAAAATTAAAAATTAAAAACAGCATTTTTATTGGCTGAGTAGACTAGTTTCGGCCTCTGCCAGGAGGCCTTCTTCAGTACTCTTTGAAAATTTTACTAGTGGGTGTAGGAAAAACTAACTATATACATATAAAGGATGTATATACGAAGGCGTTTTATTGTAAACTAAAAACAGATGTATTATCAGGTTACACTGAAAATACTAAGGTCAATTATAAAACAGATATTTTACGAATTATAGATACATAAGTATCTCCATTAGTTAAACAAACTTTTGCATAGCAAAATTGTTATCATGAAAAATTATAGCTCTCGTCTTAAATCCAACATTTTTTAGATTTTTATATAAAATTCCATATCCCTTAAGTCCCACATATTCTCTTCCCCAAAATCATCTTAACTTCCTTTTCTGTCTAATAATGTGACGTTTGTTATTCTCCCAAAAACTACTTTAGATTCTATCCAGTTTTCCATATGAATATAAAACTATAGTTCTCATTCTAAATCCAATGTTTATTCAGATCTTTATATAAAATTCCATACTACTTGTAGTATGTGATAAACATTTTTTAAAAAATTCCCATTAAATTCAACATGTTCTCTTCCCCAAACTCCTCTTAACTTCTTTTTCGGTCTAACAATGCGAAGTTTGTTATTCCCCCAAAAAATCTTTAAGATTTTATCAAGTTTCCAATGAATATAAAACAATATAAATACTGACTCACCTCTATTTTCATCTTCACAGGAATTCCTCCCGTCTTTCCTCACTATGTATAAAAGTCCCTATATTCTATTTTAATTTTATCACTATTTTTCCGTGCCGTATCACTATTTTTTCACAAAATTCACATAGAAAGGGGTATTGATTCCGCGTAATCAAATTCACTTGCCCCGGGGGCTTCTCAATATTTTTACACCGTTAGTTTCTTATCCATTCCTCTTACTTCAATAAATTCTTCTATCTTCAGGATCTTACTGAAAGGGTGAAGCAGAAAACCGATTTTTTCGCGATGCCGTGCCTAGACATGAATCATTTTTAGGGTCCTCGTTCTAATATAATTTTCATACGTTTGTTAATTATCCTCGATAATATTCCTATTCGTTAAAATCAAATCTACACCTCACCCGATTAGCCCTGACTTAAATTTAATTCAAGGTCATATATTTTAAACACAAAAGGGTGTCCAATCAAGAAAACTTTCAAGGTCACCGTTTTTTGAACACTATGATATCTATCTAAATCCCCTGGGTTCGAGTAAGAGGACTGATAACCCCGCGAGGTCATTAAACAGACATCTGGATCTTGTCCATCACGAAACTAACACCACTACCGAACAAGAAATCTAGAATTTAAACAAATCACACATGAGGAAGATCATAACAGCACACTGATTCCTGGGGTCATTCACCAACTCACTTCCACAAAGATTTTAGGGATATTAACCGTTGATCATAACTGAGAATTTTACTATTAATTTTTACTTATCAAAGTTTTTCGATATTTAACACTTGAGATAATCACTATCACATGGCATACGCAGATATTTTATCCGATATCTTTTAACATTCGAAAACTTTACTGAGGACTTCAAGCTACCGCGCTAAACTAATTTTGGTGAGAGTGTCGGAACTCATAAGTGCAAATAAATTACCTACATGATCTAATTCAGCCAATCCGAGGCTTCCCTTTCCATCACAGGTATGTGTCTAACTCGTCTTAACATGCAAACGAAAAAGTTTATGCCTAGGGTATCTGGGTTTTTCCATCTTAACCCTCCGTCTACAATTCATTCACACAAATATCTAAACCCGTCTTCGTTTACCTTCAAATTTATAAACTATTCTATTCATATTTCCGTCTTTCCTTCATGTGGCTCCTAACCCTAAGTTATGCTGGTCGTTGTTGAAGGTATAACTCGGCGTCCATGTTTCTCTGACATCTATGATTGTATGTGTGTCTGTTTCCGTCGTTAACGTTGTTGTTGGGTTCGAAACCATTTTCTTATTAATGGGTACGATGTGGTTGAGGATTCGATTTTTTGGAACATATTACTTAATATCCTACCCCTTGCGCTAGGGCCCCCAATTCTTCAGAAGGTATAAAGGTCGAGGTTTCCAAATTTTTACCCAGCAAACATCCAAAAAAGTGCTAAACCAGTTAACCTGAAAAAATGATGACTATGAACCCCCCAAGCCAATCTTTTGAAAATACATGTCACCAACCACAAATTAAAAAATGAATGAATTCTAAACTTAGCTAAGAGAAAACAGGTTTGTTCAGGTATAGATATTAATATTAATATTTTTAAATTTACTTTACTTGAATGATATTCTTTTTTTATATATTATATATGTAAACAATCTATAATTACTACTTAAGGTGGTGTTAGTAGATGATTAGGTACAGAGATTAAAATTGATAATTATTGAACTGAAATGATTAAGCTGTGTGTGAAATAGCTACCTTAGAAAAGAATAAAAATATATTAAGTTTTAATAATAACAAATGAAATACGACAGATCAAAAACGCGAGGGGGAGTGAACCTGATGCTACGATTATGGGATTGTGAGAACTCTCCCATGTTGTGTTCCAAGCCTTTCCTCCAACGTGGGAGTCGGTACACCCCACTTGGCAAAGGGACAAGATAATAATTGATCTTTATAGTATGCGACCACTGATGGGATAGAGGTCTCCCATAAGTAACGAGGTACATAGGAAACAGTGACCGCAATATCTATAAAATCCATCAAAGCGATGTAAGGTGTCGCTCGCGGCTCTGCTTCAGTAGGGAAGACTTCGAACCCGGCTCAAAGAACACATCATCAGGATTTTACCTCTAAGTTAAAAACTTCATAAAAACAGGGGTTGCGAGCCTTACCACAAACTCATCATTATGCTACAATTATGATAAGGCTCATCTGTTAGTGTAGTTAGTCACTGGTACGTCGAACCGTGCACAAATAACAAATTAAATTCCCAAATTCTACCTTTAACAGTTACTTTAGTTTAAAACATTTAATTATTAGTCCCTTATTGAATGAATCCGATACCAGTTCTTAAATCCAACTGTGCTTTTTATTCATAGGTCTGGCTTCGATATAACTATGCTATACGATTAGTTAAGGACCTCCAATCGGGAGCGATCAATGAATCAGGTACGGGCCAGACCACGAAGGTCTACTTCACGGCTTATCCCAATAATAGAGGCCATTTGATTCGCCTTGTACCTATCCATTTTCCATTACCACATCCCCGGGGATGTGAAAGACCGCGTGAGCACAACGTCTTAAAAGTTTGGGAAGGTAATACTATTAATGAAGGACTTCATCTATCAAGTAGATTGCAGTACTCCAAAAGAGCAAACCAGGGAAGGGATTCCTAATCCTCTAAGAGGAACGGATCATCCAATCGAAGACCTACCAGACACCTGTATTTACACCTTTGGGTAGGCGGAACCAGGAATTTTCCTAAACAATTAATAGAATTAAAAAATAATAATAATAAAAATGTATCGGGTTCCCATTACTTTACTCTCTAATATTCAATTCCAAAATATTGGCTTGTTTTGGGGTTCACAACCTAAAGCCATCTCAAAAACAATCTCCAGAATATGGGGTCATCCAAAAAGTAGTTAGAGCGAAGCGCGCGTTAGCCCATCGTGAGTATATGCAGAGGTTAAAATCCCTGAGCCCCGCAGGGCTACCCGCAAAACCATTAACCTTCTTTTCTTTTTCTTTTTTTCTCTTTTACCCCTACCTTAGGTTTTTATATAACAAACCTAAGCTCATACAGTCCCTTTATACCATGTTTTGAGGAAAAAATTCCACCAAAATCCAATCATATTTATTGCTTAAAGCAATAATCCAACGACTTTCATCATTTTTCAGGGCCTATAATCAGGTTATCCTAAGAAATGGAATCTTAATGACGCTAACAAGGGTGAAAAAATTGGTATAAAATTAAAAATTAAAAACAGCATTTTTATTGGCTGAGTAGACTAGTTTCGGCCTCTGCCAGGAGGCCTTCTTCAGTACTCTTTGAAAATTTTACTAGTGGGTGTAGGAAAAACTAACTATATACATATAAAGGATGTATATACGAAGGCGTTTTATTGTAAACTAAAAACAGATGTATTATCAGGCTACACTGAAAATACTAAGGTCAATTATAAAACAGATATTTTACGAATTATAGATACATAAGTATCTCCATTAGTTAAACAAACTTTTGCATAGCAAAATTGTTATCATGAAAAATTATAGCTCTCGTCTTAAATCCAACATTTTTTAGATTTTTATATAAAATTCCATATCCCTTAAGTCCCACATATTCTCTTCCCCAAAATCATCTTAACTTCCTTTTCTGTCTAATAATGTGACGTTTGTTATTCTCCCAAAAACTACTTTAGATTCTATCCAGTTTTCCATATGAATATAAAACTATAGTTCTCATTCTAAATCCAATGTTTATTCAGATCTTTATATAAAATTCCATACTACTTGTAGTATGTGATAAACATTTTTTAAAAAATTCCCATTAAATTCAACATGTTCTCTTCCCCAAACTCCTCTTAACTTCTTTTTCGGTCTAACAATGCGAAGTTTGTTATTCCCCCAAAAAATCTTTAAGATTTTATCAAGTTTCCAATGAATATAAAACAATATAAATACTGACTCACCTCTATTTTCATCTTCACAGGAATTCCTCCCGTCTTTCCTCACTATGTATAAAAGTCCCTATATTCTATTTTAATTTTATCACTATTTTTCCGTGCCGTATCACTATTTTTTCACAAAATTCACATAGAAAGGGGTATTGATTCCGCGTAATCAAATTCACTTGCCCCGGGGGCTTCTCAATATTTTTACACCGTTAGTTTCTTATCCATTCCTCTTACTTCAATAAATTCTTCTATCTTCAGGATCTTACTGAAAGGGTGAAGCAGAAAACCGATTTTTTCGCGATGCCGTGCCTAGACATGAATCATTTTTAGGGTCCTCGTTCTAATATAATTTTCATACGTTTGTTAATTATCCTCGATAATATTCCTATTCGTTAAAATCAAATCTACACCTCACCCGATTAGCCCTGACTTAAATTTAATTCAAGGTCATATATTTTAAACACAAAAGGGTGTCCAATCAAGAAAACTTTCAAGGTCACCGTTTTTTGAACACTATGATATCTATCTAAATCCCCTGGGTTCGAGTAAGAGGACTGATAACCCCGCGAGGTCATTAAACAGACATCTGGATCTTGTCCATCACGAAACTAACACCACTACCGAACAAGAGATCTAGAATTTAAACAAATCACACATGAGGAAGATCATAACAGCACACTGATTCCTGGGGTCATTCACCAACTCACTTCCACAAAGATTTTAGGGATATTAACCGTTGATCATAACTGAGAATTTTACTATTAATTTTTACTTATCAAAGTTTTTCGATATTTAACACTTGAGATAATCACTATCACATGGCATACGCAGATATTTTATCCGATATCTTTTAACATTCGAAAACTTTACTGAGGACTTCAAGCTACCGCGCTAAACTAATTTTGGTGAGAGTGTCGGAACTCATAAGTGCAAATAAATTACCTACATGATCTAATTCAGCCAATCCGAGGCTTCCCTTTCCATCACAGGTATGTGTCTAACTCGTCTTAACATGCAAACGAAAAAGTTTATGCCTAGGGTATCTGGGTTTTTCCATCTTAACCCTCCGTCTACAATTCATTCACACAAATATCTAAACCCGTCTTCGTTTACCTTCAAATTTATAAACTATTCTATTCATATTTCCGTCTTTCCTTCATGTGGCTCCTAACCCTAAGTTATGCTGGTCGTTGTTGAAGGTATAACTCGGCGTCCATGTTTCTCTGACATCTATGATTGTATGTGTGTCTGTTTCCGTCGTTAACGTTGTTGTTGGGTTCGAAACCATTTTCTTATTAATGGGTACGATGTGGTTGAGGATTCGATTTTTTGGAACATATTACTTAATATCCTACCCCTTGCGCTAGGGCCCCCAATTCTTCAGAAGGTATAAAGGTCGAGGTTTCCAAATTTTTACCCAGCAAACATCCAAAAAAGTGCTAAACCAGTTAACCTGAAAAAATGATGACTATGAACCCCCCAAGCCAATCTTTTGAAAATACATGTCACCAACCACAAATTAAAAAATGAATGAATTCTAAACTTAGCTAAGAGAAAACAGGTTTGTTCAGGTATAGATATTAATATTAATATTTTTAAATTTACTTTACTTGAATGATATTCTTTTTTTATATATTATATATGTAAACAATCTATAATTACTACTTAAGGTGGTGTTAGTAGATGATTAGGTACAGAGATTAAAATTGATAATTATTGAACTGAAATGATTAAGCTGTGTGTGAAATAGCTACCTTAGAAAAGAATAAAAATATATTTAGTTTTAATAATAACAAATGAAATACGACAGATCAAAAACGCGAGGGGGAGTGAACCTGATGCTACGATTATGGGATTGTGAGAACTCTCCCATGTTGTGTTCCAAGCCTTTCCTCCAACGTGGGAGTCGGTACACCCCACTTGGCAAAGGGACAAGATAATAATTGATCTTTATAGTATGCGACCACTGATGGGATAGAGGTCTCCCATAAGTAACGAGGTACATAGGAAACAGTGACCGCAATATCTATAAAATCCATCAAAGCGATGTAAGGTGTCGCTCGCGGCTCTGCTTCAGTAGGGAAGACTTCGAACCCGGCTCAAAGAACACATCATCAGGATTTTACCTCTAAGTTAAAAACTTCATAAAAACAGGGGTTGCGAGCCTTACCACAAACTCATCATTATGCTACAATTATGATAAGGCTCATCTGTTAGTGTAGTTAGTCACTGGTACGTCGAACCGTGCACAAATAACAAATTAAATTCCCAAATTCTACCTTTAACAGTTACTTTAGTTTAAAACATTTAATTATTAGTCCCTTATTGAATGAATCCGATACCAGTTCTTAAATCCAACTGTGCTTTTTATTCATAGGTCTGGCTTCGATATAACTATGCTATACGATTAGTTAAGGACCTCCAATCGGGAGCGATCAATGAATCAGGTACGGGCCAGACCACGAAGGTCTACTTCACGGCTTATCCCAATAATAGAGGCCATTTGATTCGCCTTGTACCTATCCATTTTCCATTACCACATCCCCGGGGATGTGAAAGACCGCGTGAGCACAACGTCTTAAAAGTTTGGGAAGGTAATACTATTAATGAAGGACTTCATCTATCAAGTAGATTGCAGTACTCCAAAAGAGCAAACCAGGGAAGGGATTCCTAATCCTCTAAGAGGAACGGATCATCCAATCGAAGACCTACCAGACACCTGTATTTACACCTTTGGGTAGGCGGAACCAGGAATTTTCCTAAACAATTAATAGAATTAAAAAATAATAATAATAAAAATGTATCGGGTTCCCATTACTTTACTCTCTAATATTCAATTCCAAAATATTGGCTTGTTTTGGGGTTCACAACCTAAAGCCATCTCAAAAACAATCTCCAGAATATGGGGTCATCCAAAAAGTAGTTAGAGCGAAGCGCGCGTTAGCCCATCGTGAGTATATGCAGAGGTTAAAATCCCTGAGCCCCGCAGGGCTACCCGCAAAACCATTAACCTTCTTTTCTTTTTCTTTTTTTCTCTTTTACCCCTACCTTAGGTTTTTATATAACAAACCTAAGCTCATACAGTCCCTTTATACCATGTTTTGAGGAAAAAATTCCACCAAAATCCAATCATATTTATTGCTTAAAGCAATAATCCAACGACTTTCATCATTTTTCAGGGCCTATAATCAGGTTATCCTAAGAAATGGAATCTTAATGACGCTAACAAGGGTGAAAAAATTGGTATAAAATTAAAAATTAAAAACAGCATTTTTATTGGCTGAGTAGACTAGTTTCGGCCTCTGCCAGGAGGCCTTCTTCAGTACTCTTTGAAAATTTTACTAGTGGGTGTAGGAAAAACTAACTATATACATATAAAGGATGTATATACGAAGGCGTTTTATTGTAAACTAAAAACAGATGTATTATCAGGCTACACTGAAAATACTAAGGTCAATTATAAAACAGATATTTTACGAATTATAGATACATAAGTATCTCCATTAGTTAAACAAACTTTTGCATAGCAAAATTGTTATCATGAAAAATTATAGCTCTCGTCTTAAATCCAACATTTTTTAGATTTTTATATAAAATTCCATATCCCTTAAGTCCCACATATTCTCTTCCCCAAAATCATCTTAACTTCCTTTTCTGTCTAATAATGTGACGTTTGTTATTCTCCCAAAAACTACTTTAGATTCTATCCAGTTTTCCATATGAATATAAAACTATAGTTCTCATTCTAAATCCAATGTTTATTCAGATCTTTATATAAAATTCCATACTACTTGTAGTATGTGATAAACATTTTTTAAAAAATTCCCATTAAATTCAACATGTTCTCTTCCCCAAACTCCTCTTAACTTCTTTTTCGGTCTAACAATGCGAAGTTTGTTATTCCCCCAAAAAATCTTTAAGATTTTATCAAGTTTCCAATGAATATAAAACAATATAAATACTGACTCACCTCTATTTTCATCTTCACAGGAATTCCTCCCGTCTTTCCTCACTATGTATAAAAGTCCCTATATTCTATTTTAATTTTATCACTATTTTTCCGTGCCGTATCACTATTTTTTCACAAAATTCACATAGAAAGGGGTATTGATTCCGCGTAATCAAATTCACTTGCCCCGGGGGCTTCTCAATATTTTTACACCGTTAGTTTCTTATCCATTCCTCTTACTTCAATAAATTCTTCTATCTTCAGGATCTTACTGAAAGGGTGAAGCAGAAAACCGATTTTTTCGCGATGCCGTGCCTAGACATGAATCATTTTTAGGGTCCTCGTTCTAATATAATTTTCATACGTTTGTTAATTATCCTCGATAATATTCCTATTCGTTAAAATCAAATCTACACCTCACCCGATTAGCCCTGACTTAAATTTAATTCAAGGTCATATATTTTAAACACAAAAGGGTGTCCAATCAAGAAAACTTTCAAGGTCACCGTTTTTTGAACACTATGATATCTATCTAAATCCCCTGGGTTCGAGTAAGAGGACTGATAACCCCGCGAGGTCATTAAACAGACATCTGGATCTTGTCCATCACGAAACTAACACCACTACCGAACAAGAAATCTAGAATTTAAACAAATCACACATGAGGAAGATCATAACAGCACACTGATTCCTGGGGTCATTCACCAACTCACTTCCACAAAGATTTTAGGGATATTAACCGTTGATCATAACTGAGAATTTTACTATTAATTTTTACTTATCAAAGTTTTTCGATATTTAACACTTGAGATAATCACTATCACATGGCATACGCAGATATTTTATCCGATATCTTTTAACATTCGAAAACTTTACTGAGGACTTCAAGCTACCGCGCTAAACTAATTTTGGTGAGAGTGTCGGAACTCATAAGTGCAAATAAATTACCTACATGATCTAATTCAGCCAATCCGAGGCTTCCCTTTCCATCACAGGTATGTGTCTAACTCGTCTTAACATGCAAACGAAAAAGTTTATGCCTAGGGTATCTGGGTTTTTCCATCTTAACCCTCCGTCTACAATTCATTCACACAAATATCTAAACCCGTCTTCGTTTACCTTCAAATTTATAAACTATTCTATTCATATTTCCGTCTTTCCTTCATGTGGCTCCTAACCCTAAGTTATGCTGGTCGTTGTTGAAGGTATAACTCGGCGTCCATGTTTCTCTGACATCTATGATTGTATGTGTGTCTGTTTCCGTCGTTAACGTTGTTGTTGGGTTCGAAACCATTTTCTTATTAATGGGTACGATGTGGTTGAGGATTCGATTTTTTGGAACATATTACTTAATATCCTACCCCTTGCGCTAGGGCCCCCAATTCTTCAGAAGGTATAAAGGTCGAGGTTTCCAAATTTTTACCCAGCAAACATCCAAAAAAGTGCTAAACCAGTTAACCTGAAAAAATGATGACTATGAACCCCCCAAGCCAATCTTTTGAAAATACATGTCACCAACCACAAATTAAAAAATGAATGAATTCTAAACTTAGCTAAGAGAAAACAGGTTTGTTCAGGTATAGATATTAATATTAATATTTTTAAATTTACTTTACTTGAATGATATTCTTTTTTTATATATTATATATGTAAACAATCTATAATTACTACTTAAGGTGGTGTTAGTAGATGATTAGGTACAGAGATTAAAATTGATAATTATTGAACTGAAATGATTAAGCTGTGTGTGAAATAGCTACCTTAGAAAAGAATAAAAATATATTTAGTTTTAATAATAACAAATGAAATACGACAGATCAAAAACGCGAGGGGGAGTGAACCTGATGCTACGATTATGGGATTGTGAGAACTCTCCCATGTTGTGTTCCAAGCCTTTCCTCCAACGTGGGAGTCGGTACACCCCACTTGGCAAAGGGACAAGATAATAATTGATCTTTATAGTATGCGACCACTGATGGGATAGAGGTCTCCCATAAGTAACGAGGTACATAGGAAACAGTGACCGCAATATCTATAAAATCCATCAAAGCGATGTAAGGTGTCGCTCGCGGCTCTGCTTCAGTAGGGAAGACTTCGAACCCGGCTCAAAGAACACATCATCAGGATTTTACCTCTAAGTTAAAAACTTCATAAAAACAGGGGTTGCGAGCCTTACCACAAACTCATCATTATGCTACAATTATGATAAGGCTCATCTGTTAGTGTAGTTAGTCACTGGTACGTCGAACCGTGCACAAATAACAAATTAAATTCCCAAATTCTACCTTTAACAGTTACTTTAGTTTAAAACATTTAATTATTAGTCCCTTATTGAATGAATCCGATACCAGTTCTTAAATCCAACTGTGCTTTTTATTCATAGGTCTGGCTTCGATATAACTATGCTATACGATTAGTTAAGGACCTCCAATCGGGAGCGATCAATGAATCAGGTACGGGCCAGACCACGAAGGTCTACTTCACGGCTTATCCCAATAATAGAGGCCATTTGATTCGCCTTGTACCTATCCATTTTCCATTACCACATCCCCGGGGATGTGAAAGACCGCGTGAGCACAACGTCTTAAAAGTTTGGGAAGGTAATACTATTAATGAAGGACTTCATCTATCAAGTAGATTGCAGTACTCCAAAAGAGCAAACCAGGGAAGGGATTCCTAATCCTCTAAGAGGAACGGATCATCCAATCGAAGACCTACCAGACACCTGTATTTACACCTTTGGGTAGGCGGAACCAGGAATTTTCCTAAACAATTAATAGAATTAAAAAATAATAATAATAAAAATGTATCGGGTTCCCATTACTTTACTCTCTAATATTCAATTCCAAAATATTGGCTTGTTTTGGGGTTCACAACCTAAAGCCATCTCAAAAACAATCTCCAGAATATGGGGTCATCCAAAAAGTAGTTAGAGCGAAGCGCGCGTTAGCCCATCGTGAGTATATGCAGAGGTTAAAATCCCTGAGCCCCGCAGGGCTACCCGCAAAACCATTAACCTTCTTTTCTTTTTCTTTTTTTCTCTTTTACCCCTACCTTAGGTTTTTATATAACAAACCTAAGCTCATACAGTCCCTTTATACCATGTTTTGAGGAAAAAATTCCACCAAAATCCAATCATATTTATTGCTTAAAGCAATAATCCAACGACTTTCATCATTTTTCAGGGCCTATAATCAGGTTATCCTAAGAAATGGAATCTTAATGACGCTAACAAGGGTGAAAAAATTGGTATAAAATTAAAAATTAAAAACAGCATTTTTATTGGCTGAGTAGACTAGTTTCGGCCTCTGCCAGGAGGCCTTCTTCAGTACTCTTTGAAAATTTTACTAGTGGGTGTAGGAAAAACTAACTATATACATATAAAGGATGTATATACGAAGGCGTTTTATTGTAAACTAAAAACAGATGTATTATCAGGCTACACTGAAAATACTAAGGTCAATTATAAAACAGATATTTTACGAATTATAGATACATAAGTATCTCCATTAGTTAAACAAACTTTTGCATAGCAAAATTGTTATCATGAAAAATTATAGCTCTCGTCTTAAATCCAACATTTTTTAGATTTTTATATAAAATTCCATATCCCTTAAGTCCCACATATTCTCTTCCCCAAAATCATCTTAACTTCCTTTTCTGTCTAATAATGTGACGTTTGTTATTCTCCCAAAAACTACTTTAGATTCTATCCAGTTTTCCATATGAATATAAAACTATAGTTCTCATTCTAAATCCAATGTTTATTCAGATCTTTATATAAAATTCCATACTACTTGTAGTATGTGATAAACATTTTTTAAAAAATTCCCATTAAATTCAACATGTTCTCTTCCCCAAACTCCTCTTAACTTCTTTTTCGGTCTAACAATGCGAAGTTTGTTATTCCCCCAAAAAATCTTTAAGATTTTATCAAGTTTCCAATGAATATAAAACAATATAAATACTGACTCACCTCTATTTTCATCTTCACAGGAATTCCTCCCGTCTTTCCTCACTATGTATAAAAGTCCCTATATTCTATTTTAATTTTATCACTATTTTTCCGTGCCGTATCACTATTTTTTCACAAAATTCACATAGAAAGGGGTATTGATTCCGCGTAATCAAATTCACTTGCCCCGGGGGCTTCTCAATATTTTTACACCGTTAGTTTCTTATCCATTCCTCTTACTTCAATAAATTCTTCTATCTTCAGGATCTTACTGAAAGGGTGAAGCAGAAAACCGATTTTTTCGCGATGCCGTGCCTAGACATGAATCATTTTTAGGGTCCTCGTTCTAATATAATTTTCATACGTTTGTTAATTATCCTCGATAATATTCCTATTCGTTAAAATCAAATCTACACCTCACCCGATTAGCCCTGACTTAAATTTAATTCAAGGTCATATATTTTAAACACAAAAGGGTGTCCAATCAAGAAAACTTTCAAGGTCACCGTTTTTTGAACACTATGATATCTATCTAAATCCCCTGGGTTCGAGTAAGAGGACTGATAACCCCGCGAGGTCATTAAACAGACATCTGGATCTTGTCCATCACGAAACTAACACCACTACCGAACAAGAAATCTAGAATTTAAACAAATCACACATGAGGAAGATCATAACAGCACACTGATTCCTGGGGTCATTCACCAACTCACTTCCACAAAGATTTTAGGGATATTAACCGTTGATCATAACTGAGAATTTTACTATTAATTTTTACTTATCAAAGTTTTTCGATATTTAACACTTGAGATAATCACTATCACATGGCATACGCAGATATTTTATCCGATATCTTTTAACATTCGAAAACTTTACTGAGGACTTCAAGCTACCGCGCTAAACTAATTTTGGTGAGAGTGTCGGAACTCATAAGTGCAAATAAATTACCTACATGATCTAATTCAGCCAATCCGAGGCTTCCCTTTCCATCACAGGTATGTGTCTAACTCGTCTTAACATGCAAACGAAAAAGTTTATGCCTAGGGTATCTGGGTTTTTCCATCTTAACCCTCCGTCTACAATTCATTCACACAAATATCTAAACCCGTCTTCGTTTACCTTCAAATTTATAAACTATTCTATTCATATTTCCGTCTTTCCTTCATGTGGCTCCTAACCCTAAGTTATGCTGGTCGTTGTTGAAGGTATAACTCGGCGTCCATGTTTCTCTGACATCTATGATTGTATGTGTGTCTGTTTCCGTCGTTAACGTTGTTGTTGGGTTCGAAACCATTTTCTTATTAATGGGTACGATGTGGTTGAGGATTCGATTTTTTGGAACATATTACTTAATATCCTACCCCTTGCGCTAGGGCCCCCAATTCTTCAGAAGGTATAAAGGTCGAGGTTTCCAAATTTTTACCCAGCAAACATCCAAAAAAGTGCTAAACCAGTTAACCTGAAAAAATGATGACTATGAACCCCCCAAGCCAATCTTTTGAAAATACATGTCACCAACCACAAATTAAAAAATGAATGAATTCTAAACTTAGCTAAGAGAAAACAGGTTTGTTCAGGTATAGATATTAATATTAATATTTTTAAATTTACTTTACTTGAATGATATTCTTTTTTTATATATTATATATGTAAACAATCTATAATTACTACTTAAGGTGGTGTTAGTAGATGATTAGGTACAGAGATTAAAATTGATAATTATTGAACTGAAATGATTAAGCTGTGTGTGAAATAGCTACCTTAGAAAAGAATAAAAATATATTTAGTTTTAATAATAACAAATGAAATACGACAGATCAAAAACGCGAGGGGGAGTGAACCTGATGCTACGATTATGGGATTGTGAGAACTCTCCCATGTTGTGTTCCAAGCCTTTCCTCCAACGTGGGAGTCGGTACACCCCACTTGGCAAAGGGACAAGATAATAATTGATCTTTATAGTATGCGACCACTGATGGGATAGAGGTCTCCCATAAGTAACGAGGTACATAGGAAACAGTGACCGCAATATCTATAAAATCCATCAAAGCGATGTAAGGTGTCGCTCGCGGCTCTGCTTCAGTAGGGAAGACTTCGAACCCGGCTCAAAGAACACATCATCAGGATTTTACCTCTAAGTTAAAAACTTCATAAAAACAGGGGTTGCGAGCCTTACCACAAACTCATCATTATGCTACAATTATGATAAGGCTCATCTGTTAGTGTAGTTAGTCACTGGTACGTCGAACCGTGCACAAATAACAAATTAAATTCCCAAATTCTACCTTTAACAGTTACTTTAGTTTAAAACATTTAATTATTAGTCCCTTATTGAATGAATCCGATACCAGTTCTTAAATCCAACTGTGCTTTTTATTCATAGGTCTGGCTTCGATATAACTATGCTATACGATTAGTTAAGGACCTCCAATCGGGAGCGATCAATGAATCAGGTACGGGCCAGACCACGAAGGTCTACTTCACGGCTTATCCCAATAATAGAGGCCATTTGATTCGCCTTGTACCTATCCATTTTCCATTACCACATCCCCGGGGATGTGAAAGACCGCGTGAGCACAACGTCTTAAAAGTTTGGGAAGGTAATACTATTAATGAAGGACTTCATCTATCAAGTAGATTGCAGTACTCCAAAAGAGCAAACCAGGGAAGGGATTCCTAATCCTCTAAGAGGAACGGATCATCCAATCGAAGACCTACCAGACACCTGTATTTACACCTTTGGGTAGGCGGAACCAGGAATTTTCCTAAACAATTAATAGAATTAAAAAATAATAATAATAAAAATGTATCGGGTTCCCATTACTTTACTCTCTAATATTCAATTCCAAAATATTGGCTTGTTTTGGGGTTCACAACCTAAAGCCATCTCAAAAACAATCTCCAGAATATGGGGTCATCCAAAAAGTAGTTAGAGCGAAGCGCGCGTTAGCCCATCGTGAGTATATGCAGAGGTTAAAATCCCTGAGCCCCGCAGGGCTACCCGCAAAACCATTAACCTTCTTTTCTTTTTCTTTTTTTCTCTTTTACCCCTACCTTAGGTTTTTATATAACAAACCTAAGCTCATACAGTCCCTTTATACCATGTTTTGAGGAAAAAATTCCACCAAAATCCAATCATATTTATTGCTTAAAGCAATAATCCAACGACTTTCATCATTTTTCAGGGCCTATAATCAGGTTATCCTAAGAAATGGAATCTTAATGACGCTAACAAGGGTGAAAAAATTGGTATAAAATTAAAAATTAAAAACAGCATTTTTATTGGCTGAGTAGACTAGTTTCGGCCTCTGCCAGGAGGCCTTCTTCAGTACTCTTTGAAAATTTTACTAGTGGGTGTAGGAAAAACTAACTATATACATATAAAGGATGTATATACGAAGGCGTTTTATTGTAAACTAAAAACAGATGTATTATCAGGCTACACTGAAAATACTAAGGTCAATTATAAAACAGATATTTTACGAATTATAGATACATAAGTATCTCCATTAGTTAAACAAACTTTTGCATAGCAAAATTGTTATCATGAAAAATTATAGCTCTCGTCTTAAATCCAACATTTTTTAGATTTTTATATAAAATTCCATATCCCTTAAGTCCCACATATTCTCTTCCCCAAAATCATCTTAACTTCCTTTTCTGTCTAATAATGTGACGTTTGTTATTCTCCCAAAAACTACTTTAGATTCTATCCAGTTTTCCATATGAATATAAAACTATAGTTCTCATTCTAAATCCAATGTTTATTCAGATCTTTATATAAAATTCCATACTACTTGTAGTATGTGATAAACATTTTTTAAAAAATTCCCATTAAATTCAACATGTTCTCTTCCCCAAACTCCTCTTAACTTCTTTTTCGGTCTAACAATGCGAAGTTTGTTATTCCCCCAAAAAATCTTTAAGATTTTATCAAGTTTCCAATGAATATAAAACAATATAAATACTGACTCACCTCTATTTTCATCTTCACAGGAATTCCTCCCGTCTTTCCTCACTATGTATAAAAGTCCCTATATTCTATTTTAATTTTATCACTATTTTTCCGTGCCGTATCACTATTTTTTCACAAAATTCACATAGAAAGGGGTATTGATTCCGCGTAATCAAATTCACTTGCCCCGGGGGCTTCTCAATATTTTTACACCGTTAGTTTCTTATCCATTCCTCTTACTTCAATAAATTCTTCTATCTTCAGGATCTTACTGAAAGGGTGAAGCAGAAAACCGATTTTTTCGCGATGCCGTGCCTAGACATGAATCATTTTTAGGGTCCTCGTTCTAATATAATTTTCATACGTTTGTTAATTATCCTCGATAATATTCCTATTCGTTAAAATCAAATCTACACCTCACCCGATTAGCCCTGACTTAAATTTAATTCAAGGTCATATATTTTAAACACAAAAGGGTGTCCAATCAAGAAAACTTTCAAGGTCACCGTTTTTTGAACACTATGATATCTATCTAAATCCCCTGGGTTCGAGTAAGAGGACTGATAACCCCGCGAGGTCATTAAACAGACATCTGGATCTTGTCCATCACGAAACTAACACCACTACCGAACAAGAAATCTAGAATTTAAACAAATCACACATGAGGAAGATCATAACAGCACACTGATTCCTGGGGTCATTCACCAACTCACTTCCACAAAGATTTTAGGGATATTAACCGTTGATCATAACTGAGAATTTTACTATTAATTTTTACTTATCAAAGTTTTTCGATATTTAACACTTGAGATAATCACTATCACATGGCATACGCAGATATTTTATCCGATATCTTTTAACATTCGAAAACTTTACTGAGGACTTCAAGCTACCGCGCTAAACTAATTTTGGTGAGAGTGTCGGAACTCATAAGTGCAAATAAATTACCTACATGATCTAATTCAGCCAATCCGAGGCTTCCCTTTCCATCACAGGTATGTGTCTAACTCGTCTTAACATGCAAACGAAAAAGTTTATGCCTAGGGTATCTGGGTTTTTCCATCTTAACCCTCCGTCTACAATTCATTCACACAAATATCTAAACCCGTCTTCGTTTACCTTCAAATTTATAAACTATTCTATTCATATTTCCGTCTTTCCTTCATGTGGCTCCTAACCCTAAGTTATGCTGGTCGTTGTTGAAGGTATAACTCGGCGTCCATGTTTCTCTGACATCTATGATTGTATGTGTGTCTGTTTCCGTCGTTAACGTTGTTGTTGGGTTCGAAACCATTTTCTTATTAATGGGTACGATGTGGTTGAGGATTCGATTTTTTGGAACATATTACTTAATATCCTACCCCTTGCGCTAGGGCCCCCAATTCTTCAGAAGGTATAAAGGTCGAGGTTTCCAAATTTTTACCCAGCAAACATCCAAAAAAGTGCTAAACCAGTTAACCTGAAAAAATGATGACTATGAACCCCCCAAGCCAATCTTTTGAAAATACATGTCACCAACCACAACTTAAAAAATGAATGAATTCTAAACTTAGCTAAGAGAAAACAGGTTTGTTCAGGTATAGATATTAATATTAATATTTTTAAATTTACTTTACTTGAATGATATTCTTTTTTTATATATTATATATGTAAACAATCTATAATTACTACTTAAGGTGGTGTTAGTAGATGATTAGGTACAGAGATTAAAATTGATAATTATTGAACTGAAATGATTAAGCTGTGTGTGAAATAGCTACCTTAGAAAAGAATAAAAATATATTTAGTTTTAATAATAACAAATGAAATACGACAGATCAAAAACGCGAGGGGGAGTGAACCTGATGCTACGATTATGGGATTGTGAGAACTCTCCCATGTTGTGTTCCAAGCCTTTCCTCCAACGTGGGAGTCGGTACACCCCACTTGGCAAAGGGACAAGATAATAATTGATCTTTATAGTATGCGACCACTGATGGGATAGAGGTCTCCCATAAGTAACGAGGTACATAGGAAACAGTGACCGCAATATCTATAAAATCCATCAAAGCGATGTAAGGTGTCGCTCGCGGCTCTGCTTCAGTAGGGAAGACTTCGAACCCGGCTCAAAGAACACATCATCAGGATTTTACCTCTAAGTTAAAAACTTCATAAAAACAGGGGTTGCGAGCCTTACCACAAACTCATCATTATGCTACAATTATGATAAGGCTCATCTGTTAGTGTAGTTAGTCACTGGTACGTCGAACCGTGCACAAATAACAAATTAAATTCCCAAATTCTACCTTTAACAGTTACTTTAGTTTAAAACATTTAATTATTAGTCCCTTATTGAATGAATCCGATACCAGTTCTTAAATCCAACTGTGCTTTTTATTCATAGGTCTGGCTTCGATATAACTATGCTATACGATTAGTTAAGGACCTCCAATCGGGAGCGATCAATGAATCAGGTACGGGCCAGACCACGAAGGTCTACTTCACGGCTTATCCCAATAATAGAGGCCATTTGATTCGCCTTGTACCTATCCATTTTCCATTACCACATCCCCGGGGATGTGAAAGACCGCGTGAGCACAACGTCTTAAAAGTTTGGGAAGGTAATACTATTAATGAAGGACTTCATCTATCAAGTAGATTGCAGTACTCCAAAAGAGCAAACCAGGGAAGGGATTCCTAATCCTCTAAGAGGAACGGATCATCCAATCGAAGACCTACCAGACACCTGTATTTACACCTTTGGGTAGGCGGAACCAGGAATTTTCCTAAACAATTAATAGAATTAAAAAATAATAATAATAAAAATGTATCGGGTTCCCATTACTTTACTCTCTAATATTCAATTCCAAAATATTGGCTTGTTTTGGGGTTCACAACCTAAAGCCATCTCAAAAACAATCTCCAGAATATGGGGTCATCCAAAAAGTAGTTAGAGCGAAGCGCGCGTTAGCCCATCGTGAGTATATGCAGAGGTTAAAATCCCTGAGCCCCGCAGGGCTACCCGCAAAACCATTAACCTTCTTTTCTTTTTCTTTTTTTCTCTTTTACCCCTACCTTAGGTTTTTATATAACAAACCTAAGCTCATACAGTCCCTTTATACCATGTTTTGAGGAAAAAATTCCACCAAAATCCAATCATATTTATTGCTTAAAGCAATAATCCAACGACTTTCATCATTTTTCAGGGCCTATAATCAGGTTATCCTAAGAAATGGAATCTTAATGACGCTAACAAGGGTGAAAAAATTGGTATAAAATTAAAAATTAAAAACAGCATTTTTATTGGCTGAGTAGACTAGTTTCGGCCTCTGCCAGGAGGCCTTCTTCAGTACTCTTTGAAAATTTTACTAGTGGGTGTAGGAAAAACTAACTATATACATATAAAGGATGTATATACGAAGGCGTTTTATTGTAAACTAAAAACAGATGTATTATCAGGCTACACTGAAAATACTAAGGTCAATTATAAAACAGATATTTTACGAATTATAGATACATAAGTATCTCCATTAGTTAAACAAACTTTTGCATAGCAAAATTGTTATCATGAAAAATTATAGCTCTCGTCTTAAATCCAACATTTTTTAGATTTTTATATAAAATTCCATATCCCTTAAGTCCCACATATTCTCTTCCCCAAAATCATCTTAACTTCCTTTTCTGTCTAATAATGTGACGTTTGTTATTCTCCCAAAAACTACTTTAGATTCTATCCAGTTTTCCATATGAATATAAAACTATAGTTCTCATTCTAAATCCAATGTTTATTCAGATCTTTATATAAAATTCCATACTACTTGTAGTATGTGATAAACATTTTTTAAAAAATTCCCATTAAATTCAACATGTTCTCTTCCCCAAACTCCTCTTAACTTCTTTTTCGGTCTAACAATGCGAAGTTTGTTATTCCCCCAAAAAATCTTTAAGATTTTATCAAGTTTCCAATGAATATAAAACAATATAAATACTGACTCACCTCTATTTTCATCTTCACAGGAATTCCTCCCGTCTTTCCTCACTATGTATAAAAGTCCCTATATTCTATTTTAATTTTATCACTATTTTTCCGTGCCGTATCACTATTTTTTCACAAAATTCACATAGAAAGGGGTATTGATTCCGCGTAATCAAATTCACTTGCCCCGGGGGCTTCTCAATATTTTTACACCGTTAGTTTCTTATCCATTCCTCTTACTTCAATAAATTCTTCTATCTTCAGGATCTTACTGAAAGGGTGAAGCAGAAAACCGATTTTTTCGCGATGCCGTGCCTAGACATGAATCATTTTTAGGGTCCTCGTTCTAATATAATTTTCATACGTTTGTTAATTATCCTCGATAATATTCCTATTCGTTAAAATCAAATCTACACCTCACCCGATTAGCCCTGACTTAAATTTAATTCAAGGTCATATATTTTAAACACAAAAGGGTGTCCAATCAAGAAAACTTTCAAGGTCACCGTTTTTTGAACACTATGATATCTATCTAAATCCCCTGGGTTCGAGTAAGAGGACTGATAACCCCGCGAGGTCATTAAACAGACATCTGGATCTTGTCCATCACGAAACTAACACCACTACCGAACAAGAAATCTAGAATTTAAACAAATCACACATGAGGAAGATCATAACAGCACACTGATTCCTGGGGTCATTCACCAACTCACTTCCACAAAGATTTTAGGGATATTAACCGTTGATCATAACTGAGAATTTTACTATTAATTTTTACTTATCAAAGTTTTTCGATATTTAACACTTGAGATAATCACTATCACATGGCATACGCAGATATTTTATCCGATATCTTTTAACATTCGAAAACTTTACTGAGGACTTCAAGCTACCGCGCTAAACTAATTTTGGTGAGAGTGTCGGAACTCATAAGTGCAAATAAATTACCTACATGATCTAATTCAGCCAATCCGAGGCTTCCCTTTCCATCACAGGTATGTGTCTAACTCGTCTTAACATGCAAACGAAAAAGTTTATGCCTAGGGTATCTGGGTTTTTCCATCTTAACCCTCCGTCTACAATTCATTCACACAAATATCTAAACCCGTCTTCGTTTACCTTCAAATTTATAAACTATTCTATTCATATTTCCGTCTTTCCTTCATGTGGCTCCTAACCCTAAGTTATGCTGGTCGTTGTTGAAGGTATAACTCGGCGTCCATGTTTCTCTGACATCTATGATTGTATGTGTGTCTGTTTCCGTCGTTAACGTTGTTGTTGGGTTCGAAACCATTTTCTTATTAATGGGTACGATGTGGTTGAGGATTCGATTTTTTGGAACATATTACTTAATATCCTACCCCTTGCGCTAGGGCCCCCAATTCTTCAGAAGGTATAAAGGTCGAGGTTTCCAAATTTTTACCCAGCAAACATCCAAAAAAGTGCTAAACCAGTTAACCTGAAAAAATGATGACTATGAACCCCCCAAGCCAATCTTTTGAAAATACATGTCACCAACCACAAATTAAAAAATGAATGAATTCTAAACTTAGCTAAGAGAAAACAGGTTTGTTCAGGTATAGATATTAATATTAATATTTTTAAATTTACTTTACTTGAATGATATTCTTTTTTTATATATTATATATGTAAACAATCTATAATTACTACTTAAGGTGGTGTTAGTAGATGATTAGGTACAGAGATTAAAATTGATAATTATTGAACTGAAATGATTAAGCTGTGTGTGAAATAGCTACCTTAGAAAAGAATAAAAATATATTTAGTTTTAATAATAACAAATGAAATACGACAGATCAAAAACGCGAGGGGGAGTGAACCTGATGCTACGATTATGGGATTGTGAGAACTCTCCCATGTTGTGTTCCAAGCCTTTCCTCCAACGTGGGAGTCGGTACACCCCACTTGGCAAAGGGACAAGATAATAATTGATCTTTATAGTATGCGACCACTGATGGGATAGAGGTCTCCCATAAGTAACGAGGTACATAGGAAACAGTGACCGCAATATCTATAAAATCCATCAAAGCGATGTAAGGTGTCGCTCGCGGCTCTGCTTCAGTAGGGAAGACTTCGAACCCGGCTCAAAGAACACATCATCAGGATTTTACCTCTAAGTTAAAAACTTCATAAAAACAGGGGTTGCGAGCCTTACCACAAACTCATCATTATGCTACAATTATGATAAGGCTCATCTGTTAGTGTAGTTAGTCACTGGTACGTCGAACCGTGCACAAATAACAAATTAAATTCCCAAATTCTACCTTTAACAGTTACTTTAGTTTAAAACATTTAATTATTAGTCCCTTATTGAATGAATCCGATACCAGTTCTTAAATCCAACTGTGCTTTTTATTCATAGGTCTGGCTTCGATATAACTATGCTATACGATTAGTTAAGGACCTCCAATCGGGAGCGATCAATGAATCAGGTACGGGCCAGACCACGAAGGTCTACTTCACGGCTTATCCCAATAATAGAGGCCATTTGATTCGCCTTGTACCTATCCATTTTCCATTACCACATCCCCGGGGATGTGAAAGACCGCGTGAGCACAACGTCTTAAAAGTTTGGGAAGGTAATACTATTAATGAAGGACTTCATCTATCAAGTAGATTGCAGTACTCCAAAAGAGCAAACCAGGGAAGGGATTCCTAATCCTCTAAGAGGAACGGATCATCCAATCGAAGACCTACCAGACACCTGTATTTACACCTTTGGGTAGGCGGAACCAGGAATTTTCCTAAACAATTAATAGAATTAAAAAATAATAATAATAAAAATGTATCGGGTTCCCATTACTTTACTCTCTAATATTCAATTCCAAAATATTGGCTTGTTTTGGGGTTCACAACCTAAAGCCATCTCAAAAACAATCTCCAGAATATGGGGTCATCCAAAAAGTAGTTAGAGCGAAGCGCGCGTTAGCCCATCGTGAGTATATGCAGAGGTTAAAATCCCTGAGCCCCGCAGGGCTACCCGCAAAACCATTAACCTTCTTTTCTTTTTCTTTTTTTCTCTTTTACCCCTACCTTAGGTTTTTATATAACAAACCTAAGCTCATACAGTCCCTTTATACCATGTTTTGAGGAAAAAATTCCACCAAAATCCAATCATATTTATTGCTTAAAGCAATAATCCAACGACTTTCATCATTTTTCAGGGCCTATAATCAGGTTATCCTAAGAAATGGAATCTTAATGACGCTAACAAGGGTGAAAAAATTGGTATAAAATTAAAAATTAAAAACAGCATTTTTATTGGCTGAGTAGACTAGTTTCGGCCTCTGCCAGGAGGCCTTCTTCAGTACTCTTTGAAAATTTTACTAGTGGGTGTAGGAAAAACTAACTATATACATATAAAGGATGTATATACGAAGGCGTTTTATTGTAAACTAAAAACAGATGTATTATCAGGCTACACTGAAAATACTAAGGTCAATTATAAAACAGATATTTTACGAATTATAGATACATAAGTATCTCCATTAGTTAAACAAACTTTTGCATAGCAAAATTGTTATCATGAAAAATTATAGCTCTCGTCTTAAATCCAACATTTTTTAGATTTTTATATAAAATTCCATATCCCTTAAGTCCCACATATTCTCTTCCCCAAAATCATCTTAACTTCCTTTTCTGTCTAATAATGTGACGTTTGTTATTCTCCCAAAAACTACTTTAGATTCTATCCAGTTTTCCATATGAATATAAAACTATAGTTCTCATTCTAAATCCAATGTTTATTCAGATCTTTATATAAAATTCCATACTACTTGTAGTATGTGATAAACATTTTTTAAAAAATTCCCATTAAATTCAACATGTTCTCTTCCCCAAACTCCTCTTAACTTCTTTTTCGGTCTAACAATGCGAAGTTTGTTATTCCCCCAAAAAATCTTTAAGATTTTATCAAGTTTCCAATGAATATAAAACAATATAAATACTGACTCACCTCTATTTTCATCTTCACAGGAATTCCTCCCGTCTTTCCTCACTATGTATAAAAGTCCCTATATTCTATTTTAATTTTATCACTATTTTTCCGTGCCGTATCACTATTTTTTCACAAAATTCACATAGAAAGGGGTATTGATTCCGCGTAATCAAATTCACTTGCCCCGGGGGCTTCTCAATATTTTTACACCGTTAGTTTCTTATCCATTCCTCTTACTTCAATAAATTCTTCTATCTTCAGGATCTTACTGAAAGGGTGAAGCAGAAAACCGATTTTTTCGCGATGCCGTGCCTAGACATGAATCATTTTTAGGGTCCTCGTTCTAATATAATTTTCATACGTTTGTTAATTATCCTCGATAATATTCCTATTCGTTAAAATCAAATCTACACCTCACCCGATTAGCCCTGACTTAAATTTAATTCAAGGTCATATATTTTAAACACAAAAGGGTGTCCAATCAAGAAAACTTTCAAGGTCACCGTTTTTTGAACACTATGATATCTATCTAAATCCCCTGGGTTCGAGTAAGAGGACTGATAACCCCGCGAGGTCATTAAACAGACATCTGGATCTTGTCCATCACGAAACTAACACCACTACCGAACAAGAAATCTAGAATTTAAACAAATCACACATGAGGAAGATCATAACAGCACACTGATTCCTGGGGTCATTCACCAACTCACTTCCACAAAGATTTTAGGGATATTAACCGTTGATCATAACTGAGAATTTTACTATTAATTTTTACTTATCAAAGTTTTTCGATATTTAACACTTGAGATAATCACTATCACATGGCATACGCAGATATTTTATCCGATATCTTTTAACATTCGAAAACTTTACTGAGGACTTCAAGCTACCGCGCTAAACTAATTTTGGTGAGAGTGTCGGAACTCATAAGTGCAAATAAATTACCTACATGATCTAATTCAGCCAATCCGAGGCTTCCCTTTCCATCACAGGTATGTGTCTAACTCGTCTTAACATGCAAACGAAAAAGTTTATGCCTAGGGTATCTGGGTTTTTCCATCTTAACCCTCCGTCTACAATTCATTCACACAAATATCTAAACCCGTCTTCGTTTACCTTCAAATTTATAAACTATTCTATTCATATTTCCGTCTTTCCTTCATGTGGCTCCTAACCCTAAGTTATGCTGGTCGTTGTTGAAGGTATAACTCGGCGTCCATGTTTCTCTGACATCTATGATTGTATGTGTGTCTGTTTCCGTCGTTAACGTTGTTGTTGGGTTCGAAACCATTTTCTTATTAATGGGTACGATGTGGTTGAGGATTCGATTTTTTGGAACATATTACTTAATATCCTACCCCTTGCGCTAGGGCCCCCAATTCTTCAGAAGGTATAAAGGTCGAGGTTTCCAAATTTTTACCCAGCAAACATCCAAAAAAGTGCTAAACCAGTTAACCTGAAAAAATGATGACTATGAACCCCCCAAGCCAATCTTTTGAAAATACATGTCACCAACCACAAATTAAAAAATGAATGAATTCTAAACTTAGCTAAGAGAAAACAGGTTTGTTCAGGTATAGATATTAATATTAATATTTTTAAATTTACTTTACTTGAATGATATTCTTTTTTTATATATTATATATGTAAACAATCTATAATTACTACTTAAGGTGGTGTTAGTAGATGATTAGGTACAGAGATTAAAATTGATAATTATTGAACTGAAATGATTAAGCTGTGTGTGAAATAGCTACCTTAGAAAAGAATAAAAATATATTTAGTTTTAATAATAACAAATGAAATACGACAGATCAAAAACGCGAGGGGGAGTGAACCTGATGCTACGATTATGGGATTGTGAGAACTCTCCCATGTTGTGTTCCAAGCCTTTCCTCCAACGTGGGAGTCGGTACACCCCACTTGGCAAAGGGACAAGATAATAATTGATCTTTATAGTATGCGACCACTGATGGGATAGAGGTCTCCCATAAGTAACGAGGTACATAGGAAACAGTGACCGCAATATCTATAAAATCCATCAAAGCGATGTAAGGTGTCGCTCGCGGCTCTGCTTCAGTAGGGAAGACTTCGAACCCGGCTCAAAGAACACATCATCAGGATTTTACCTCTAAGTTAAAAACTTCATAAAAACAGGGGTTGCGAGCCTTACCACAAACTCATCATTATGCTACAATTATGATAAGGCTCATCTGTTAGTGTAGTTAGTCACTGGTACGTCGAACCGTGCACAAATAACAAATTAAATTCCCAAATTCTACCTTTAACAGTTACTTTAGTTTAAAACATTTAATTATTAGTCCCTTATTGAATGAATCCGATACCAGTTCTTAAATCCAACTGTGCTTTTTATTCATAGGTCTGGCTTCGATATAACTATGCTATACGATTAGTTAAGGACCTCCAATCGGGAGCGATCAATGAATCAGGTACGGGCCAGACCACGAAGGTCTACTTCACGGCTTATCCCAATAATAGAGGCCATTTGATTCGCCTTGTACCTATCCATTTTCCATTACCACATCCCCGGGGATGTGAAAGACCGCGTGAGCACAACGTCTTAAAAGTTTGGGAAGGTAATACTATTAATGAAGGACTTCATCTATCAAGTAGATTGCAGTACTCCAAAAGAGCAAACCAGGGAAGGGATTCCTAATCCTCTAAGAGGAACGGATCATCCAATCGAAGACCTACCAGACACCTGTATTTACACCTTTGGGTAGGCGGAACCAGGAATTTTCCTAAACAATTAATAGAATTAAAAAATAATAATAATAAAAATGTATCGGGTTCCCATTACTTTACTCTCTAATATTCAATTCCAAAATATTGGCTTGTTTTGGGGTTCACAACCTAAAGCCATCTCAAAAACAATCTCCAGAATATGGGGTCATCCAAAAAGTAGTTAGAGCGAAGCGCGCGTTAGCCCATCGTGAGTATATGCAGAGGTTAAAATCCCTGAGCCCCGCAGGGCTACCCGCAAAACCATTAACCTTCTTTTCTTTTTCTTTTTTTCTCTTTTACCCCTACCTTAGGTTTTTATATAACAAACCTAAGCTCATACAGTCCCTTTATACCATGTTTTGAGGAAAAAATTCCACCAAAATCCAATCATATTTATTGCTTAAAGCAATAATCCAACGACTTTCATCATTTTTCAGGGCCTATAATCAGGTTATCCTAAGAAATGGAATCTTAATGACGCTAACAAGGGTGAAAAAATTGGTATAAAATTAAAAATTAAAAACAGCATTTTTATTGGCTGAGTAGACTAGTTTCGGCCTCTGCCAGGAGGCCTTCTTCAGTACTCTTTGAAAATTTTACTAGTGGGTGTAGGAAAAACTAACTATATACATATAAAGGATGTATATACGAAGGCGTTTTATTGTAAACTAAAAACAGATGTATTATCAGGCTACACTGAAAATACTAAGGTCAATTATAAAACAGATATTTTACGAATTATAGATACATAAGTATCTCCATTAGTTAAACAAACTTTTGCATAGCAAAATTGTTATCATGAAAAATTATAGCTCTCGTCTTAAATCCAACATTTTTTAGATTTTTATATAAAATTCCATATCCCTTAAGTCCCACATATTCTCTTCCCCAAAATCATCTTAACTTCCTTTTCTGTCTAATAATGTGACGTTTGTTATTCTCCCAAAAACTACTTTAGATTCTATCCAGTTTTCCATATGAATATAAAACTATAGTTCTCATTCTAAATCCAATGTTTATTCAGATCTTTATATAAAATTCCATACTACTTGTAGTATGTGATAAACATTTTTTAAAAAATTCCCATTAAATTCAACATGTTCTCTTCCCCAAACTCCTCTTAACTTCTTTTTCGGTCTAACAATGCGAAGTTTGTTATTCCCCCAAAAAATCTTTAAGATTTTATCAAGTTTCCAATGAATATAAAACAATATAAATACTGACTCACCTCTATTTTCATCTTCACAGGAATTCCTCCCGTCTTTCCTCACTATGTATAAAAGTCCCTATATTCTATTTTAATTTTATCACTATTTTTCCGTGCCGTATCACTATTTTTTCACAAAATTCACATAGAAAGGGGTATTGATTCCGCGTAATCAAATTCACTTGCCCCGGGGGCTTCTCAATATTTTTACACCGTTAGTTTCTTATCCATTCCTCTTACTTCAATAAATTCTTCTATCTTCAGGATCTTACTGAAAGGGTGAAGCAGAAAACCGATTTTTTCGCGATGCCGTGCCTAGACATGAATCATTTTTAGGGTCCTCGTTCTAATATAATTTTCATACGTTTGTTAATTATCCTCGATAATATTCCTATTCGTTAAAATCAAATCTACACCTCACCCGATTAGCCCTGACTTAAATTTAATTCAAGGTCATATATTTTAAACACAAAAGGGTGTCCAATCAAGAAAACTTTCAAGGTCACCGTTTTTTGAACACTATGATATCTATCTAAATCCCCTGGGTTCGAGTAAGAGGACTGATAACCCCGCGAGGTCATTAAACAGACATCTGGATCTTGTCCATCACGAAACTAACACCACTACCGAACAAGAAATCTAGAATTTAAACAAATCACACATGAGGAAGATCATAACAGCACACTGATTCCTGGGGTCATTCACCAACTCACTTCCACAAAGATTTTAGGGATATTAACCGTTGATCATAACTGAGAATTTTACTATTAATTTTTACTTATCAAAGTTTTTCGATATTTAACACTTGAGATAATCACTATCACATGGCATACGCAGATATTTTATCCGATATCTTTTAACATTCGAAAACTTTACTGAGGACTTCAAGCTACCGCGCTAAACTAATTTTGGTGAGAGTGTCGGAACTCATAAGTGCAAATAAATTACCTACATGATCTAATTCAGCCAATCCGAGGCTTCCCTTTCCATCACAGGTATGTGTCTAACTCGTCTTAACATGCAAACGAAAAAGTTTATGCCTAGGGTATCTGGGTTTTTCCATCTTAACCCTCCGTCTACAATTCATTCACACAAATATCTAAACCCGTCTTCGTTTACCTTCAAATTTATAAACTATTCTATTCATATTTCCGTCTTTCCTTCATGTGGCTCCTAACCCTAAGTTATGCTGGTCGTTGTTGAAGGTATAACTCGGCGTCCATGTTTCTCTGACATCTATGATTGTATGTGTGTCTGTTTCCGTCGTTAACGTTGTTGTTGGGTTCGAAACCATTTTCTTATTAATGGGTACGATGTGGTTGAGGATTCGATTTTTTGGAACATATTACTTAATATCCTACCCCTTGCGCTAGGGCCCCCAATTCTTCAGAAGGTATAAAGGTCGAGGTTTCCAAATTTTTACCCAGCAAACATCCAAAAAAGTGCTAAACCAGTTAACCTGAAAAAATGATGACTATGAACCCCCCAAGCCAATCTTTTGAAAATACATGTCACCAACCACAAATTAAAAAATGAATGAATTCTAAACTTAGCTAAGAGAAAACAGGTTTGTTCAGGTATAGATATTAATATTAATATTTTTAAATTTACTTTACTTGAATGATATTCTTTTTTTATATATTATATATGTAAACAATCTATAATTACTACTTAAGGTGGTGTTAGTAGATGATTAGGTACAGAGATTAAAATTGATAATTATTGAACTGAAATGATTAAGCTGTGTGTGAAATAGCTACCTTAGAAAAGAATAAAAATATATTTAGTTTTAATAATAACAAATGAAATACGACAGATCAAAAACGCGAGGGGGAGTGAACCTGATGCTACGATTATGGGATTGTGAGAACTCTCCCATGTTGTGTTCCAAGCCTTTCCTCCAACGTGGGAGTCGGTACACCCCACTTGGCAAAGGGACAAGATAATAATTGATCTTTATAGTATGCGACCACTGATGGGATAGAGGTCTCCCATAAGTAACGAGGTACATAGGAAACAGTGACCGCAATATCTATAAAATCCATCAAAGCGATGTAAGGTGTCGCTCGCGGCTCTGCTTCAGTAGGGAAGACTTCGAACCCGGCTCAAAGAACACATCATCAGGATTTTACCTCTAAGTTAAAAACTTCATAAAAACAGGGGTTGCGAGCCTTACCACAAACTC